>FR990069.1:15072439-16340549 GCA_905404285.2 Erannis defoliaria | reverse complement strand
CTAGGTTTATGGTATGGTCATCGCCCATCGCGCAGCTTCTTACCATTTTAGGTAAACAAATAGACGTAGACCTCACTGAAGGTAAATAAGTACCTAATAACTTATTGATATAACATTTTAACACGAATCGAGATATAGGTATCTACGTTGCGACTGCAGTGTTCTGTAAACATAGGTACTAAGGTCGCATTGCTTCATGGTCTTTGCGTTCCGCTGCCTTCTCCGAGTTGTAAAATTTGATTATTTGGTTACCGTGAACTTTTTGAACTTGTACAATGTAACGCTGAACTCTTTGACTGCTGTGTTCCTTTTAATGACACTTTAAACGCTTTACCATTCAAGAACAAACATTATTCGTAGTTTTGCGTATTTTGTTGCAAAAAAGAAACAACTTCTGAAGTCAGGGTCGAGACACGGTATTGTTTTCGTAATTTTAAAGATACCACTACGTATGAATGGAATGGTATTTTATGTATATATATTATATATTGGCATATATAATATATATACACAAAATACTCGTATCAGAATAGATATTATTTATCAGAACGGTTGTCCTCTAATCTCTAAAGATATATATTGGCTTTTCTAGAGTAGATTGCAGAACTCTAGACCATAGGTCATCATAGGTTATATGGTTTCTTTGACCTAGATTAGTTTTTACCATCAATAAACAAAATTAATTTACAAAAAAATAATTGCTGATTGCTTTTGTTATAATTTATAATAGTAATATAAAAAATATCGTAGTTGGCTTATAATATATAAAATAAATAAGTAAATCAATTGCGATTTTAAAGGCACAGTTTCAAATTACTAAAAAAACTTAATTTTAGTGACGCTATTTAAATTAAATCAAATATTAGTAAGCTGGCTCCCTAGTAAATAAATCTCTCCGCTCATGGCAATGTTTCACCTGAAATTACCGAACACAGTAGAGTGACGAACGCAGTTCATTCTCATACAGGGTTTGAAATTCTAAGTGGCACTGAAGTGTGACATTCAGTAATTTGCTTGCCTCATTTGCACACAAACAGACTTCAGGCCCCATAGCACGCGCCGAAGTCTAATTGGTCTTTCCCCGCGCGGGAACGTGATAAAGCTAAGCTACAATATGGATACGCCTGTCTTGTTTCGACGGGAAAAAAAGAGTGAATAGACGTTTATCACGGCATGTGTGCTAGGCGGGCAGAAGCTAAAATAAGAGCAAAGTTTCATTGTTTTAACAATATAACAATACAATATTATGTTTTAGCAATAATATCTTTATTATCTTGCAGTGATACCAAATAAAATAGATGAATACAGCATCAAAGTCAGCATAAAATTAACATTAAAAAAAAAAAGCCATGTTTTTAAACTGGAAATATATCTACGTTTAGCCACTAACACACCCAATAGCGACGTTGTAGCCGATGAATCAGGCCATTCAATTATAAATTATATATTTTTTACTCTTGCCGAATATATAGGACAAGTACAAGTATATTATAACGGTCTATAGGTACGTCTGTGTGGCTAAATTATCGCCGCCGAGTGCCACACACGCAAACCGTTTAATAATTGCGAAAAATAATAGTTGTGTACAGAATAACGGAACTATTATGTTGGTAACTTAGTGAAACAATAACAATTACAGGGATTTCAAAACTGAGCTCTTGCAACTGGATTTTTATACACAGACACCGGACAAAGGGCGCGCTAGTGATCTGTGACCTTACTGGTGTGGGGCTATTCAGCTCGTACATTAATGTATGTACACATAAGTATACATATACAATTTCGTAGCTATATCTATGTGCAAAAACTATTACAAAAAAATATATATTTCTTGATTCGTACTTCTCAAGGATGGATCTCACTGCCGTCTACCCTATTTCTAGAGAACTACAATCTAAGCCTCTTCAAGGCTAGAGTGAATAGATTTCTTATAGATCGCCGTGTTCCACCCTCGATCACACCGCCGGTTACCACCAGACGAGTCGGTGGACAAACGAAGATCTAAATAGGATTTTAAAAAAAACGCCAGATAAAATGTATTGACTGTATTAATACAATACAAAAACCACCTCCATACCAAATTTCATATAAATCGTCTGTTACCGAGTTGAGTAGGAATAAACATCCCACACACGAACTTTTCTAATCATAATATTAGTGTGATACCACGGGCTAACCTGGACCGGTACTACTAAGCCGAAAGGAGCTCATTGCACTCATTATTGTGAACAACTTTTACTACGGGCCTACACCTAAATCGCGAACAAAACAGTTTTTCAATATAAACATTTGTCGACTTGCGACGAAATGACGACTACTATATGTATATGTAGCAATCTACAATTACTGTCGTTACTGTGACCCTGTATAGAAAGGCTAGAATTTAATAAACCTATTCAAAAGTATTTGGATTTTATTTAAAGCCTGACGGGCTCTTACTGTGATATCTTAAACCATGATCGCCTACGGCGCGCGGTCAGCGTCAGCGGATGAACCTAGTAATAGTTTTCAGATGTCACGGTTCGGCCCCTAGAGCCTGAAATACAGTTCCTGTTAATCAGACGATACCTATACTTATGTCTGGGCGGTGGTGTTATCACTTATCTCTACTGAAGCCGGGTGTTACCATCCGGGTCATTTCGTTAATGACCCGGTTACAGACGCCCTCAATCATTGGATGTTTTTGTTTGGTTTATGCATCTCATAATTATGAAAAGTAAATAATAATTATAATTATTAGGCGTGTTTTGATTATGCATTATTTATTTATATACAGCAAACTGTTTATTTATTTATTATATTATACAAAATTTAATTAAATCTTACGTAATTGTATGTTTGTAGGAGGATAATCTCTGGAACATCATAACGGATTCCGTGTTTTTTTAGTGATTGAAATCTACACTGTATTAGTGAGATATGGGTTACGCGGGCTAAGCCGCGGGTTAAAAATATACTGTATAATAAATAGATATAAGTTGAAAATACGATCGATTTCCTGTAAGAATATAAAGATATATATATTATATTTTATATATTGAGATATTTTTAATTTGACATACGTAATTATAATCTGACATATTTTATGAACTTTTTTGACATTTAGCAATTTTAATAAAAAAAATATTACTTTAAATTATGGTGACCTGTAACCAAACTGTTACCAATAAATGATTATGATTATGATAAAAAAAGAAGTACTAAGAAAATCCTTTATTTGTCCTCGTGCTTTCAGTCAAGTTCGATGTTTTTATAGTAACACGTAAAACAAAGATAACCCAATGTTTAACAATGTAAAAAAAATACTCGTAAAGATTATTGGATTTAGTGACGTCATAGATGCAATAAATAACATAATTATATTGTACTGATAACAGCTGACCGCGGTTTTGTTGATAATACTGTGATAACAAACTTATAAGTAGGGAAGTAATGCTGTTGGCCGATGACGAAAAGTCAACGTTCCATGGTTACCTAATAAACAATTGTTCAATTATTCCGTTAGGTATCTACATTCTACTCAAATAATCACTAACAACGGACAGCCGTACTCAATTTTAACAAGATTAAAATATAAATAAAAACAAAAAATAATAATTTGTAGTGTCAAGTTTTACCATTGACCTAATTTCGACTTTAATGCCTATTATTAAATATAATTATCATTAATGTACGTTAGTATGTAGGCTCTAGAATGTTCACTTTTAAGTAAGATTATAATAGGTACGGATTTATTTATTTTATATATTATATACTTACCTGCACGCAGAGAGCGTTATTATGATTTCTTGTAAAACAGTTGAATAACGTCTGCAGAACATTTGCACCAGTAAGGCTAAGTTTCTACCCGGCAACACTAAAGTAACCTACCTAACCTAACTATATGTACCTTACATATATGAATATTGAAGAAATCTTTAGCCCAACACTGCAATTTAAACTTTATCTACTATACTTAAATGAGAGTTTAGATTATCGCTGCCATCTGAAGTGATAATGTCGGAGTGACCGTTTGCAATCACTGCAACCAGCCCTGTTCTGGCACAGAGTTGTGCAAGGCTACCTCGCGAGTTACCACATCGTCATAATTATAAACGTTGCGTCTCTGAAGAGGAGGCTCGACGGCTATCACGGAACCGTATCGTTTTCAAAATATAACACGTATGATGCTTGCATTTTGAAACAATTGCAGCAAATTGACCGAATTTGCCAAGTTTGAGCCAGAAATTTTAAAGTAAGAGTACGTATTTCATGTTGGTTTATGACTGTAATGTGTTGCCAAATTAACACATATAGTTCATAGTTCTGAAACTGGCTTTTATTTCAGATTGTCTTATTAATGTCTTTGTATTACGATGTTTTAAAACTTTACTATTATTAAGCTTAGCACTAAATAAGTTGTTATGGAAATGTAAAAGTAACAACAAATTATAAAGAGTCATCGCATTTACAAACTAGCTTTCGCTGACGCTATACTTACTGAAGCTCGGGCAGAAAGCTCATGCATTTCTTGATTATAAACCGCTATATCAACTATCATGCATTCTGTAGTTTCTTATCTTCGGTCCACTGACCCCAGTTTTGGAAACTAGGGCTACCACATCGAATAATAAGCGAGACTTTTTACACTATGCAAATCAGTAGACGACTGACATAATCGGTTGACCCCTAACGACGTGTTCGAACTTCGTAACCGATTGGCAATTTATTCGCCGGACCCCTTGTAATTTATGTGGTAGTGTGCGCTTGTGCAAAATAGGCGATCATTACATACAGAAGAGGTGGTTTGGTATGGCTTGTTTCGCCGCTTAGCTATCCATCACCCGAGTTATACGTGGTCTGAATGATTAACAGGTCGTATTTTGACTGTAACAACTAGAATTTAGCTAAGCTGTAACAACACTAATGACGAAACATAGGCTTATTCCCTTTTTTGGTTTGGGCTTGGGTTTTTAAGTAGGTGGGTTTAGGTTTAGGGTTACCTTGTCTGTATTTTGACCCCTCGCGCCCGAAACAAAAAGGGGTTTGCATGTCTTTTGTGGAATTGTAACTTTGAAACGGGTGAATCGACTTAATCGCGTTTTTTAATTGGAATATAAAAATCGGTAAATATATATATCAAAATAACCTATGTTGAAAATCTTTAGAAGATTGAAACTATGACCTCTTTACCGAATCGGTTGGTTTTTTAATGCTGCTTTATTTTTGTGGCTTATATTAATGTGAAAAAATAGAGTTTGTTATGATCCTAAACAAAACATATAACTGGCAAAACAAAAAAGATTTCCTTCGCAAATTGCTATTTAGTGCACATTATATGTGTGTTTACTATTTTTCAATAGTTAAATCAGTTATACAAGTAATGTAAAGAATGGTTACTCTTCTATGCTAGGTAACGTCGCAGTTTACTGGTAAACTACCGAGAGCTACCTAACCACTTGACCTTCTGGTTCAAGTATAGCTAAATTACCCCTATTTTAGTTACTTAGGTAGCGGTATAAACCCGCAATTCAGTTTTCTTCATTGCGACGCCCATTACGTCAATTAAGGTAATGGTCAGCAAGGAAATGGAGCCTATTGTTGCTTCTGTTAATGTAAACTGTTCAGATGTTATTATAATACGCTTTTTAAAAAAAATACAACCGACTTCAACTTTGAATACCTGGATGACATCTTCATATTTTCTAGTAATTTTGATATAAAAACCAAACTACTGAACCGATTTTGATAAATTTATATGGGACCACCTCTTACCTCCCAAACAAAAAAATAATCATCAAAATCAGTTCATAATTGGCGGAGTAATCGCGTTACAAACACAATAAAAAAGCATAATCGAATTGAGAACCTTCATTTTTGGAGCCGGTTGATAACAAGGGGTCAATAAAAGTAATCAACTCAATTTAACAGTTTGACAATAAAGACAAGACTCAAACAATTCAAGCCAGGCTGTAACCTGAGATTGCATTAGGTGCTATCCGTTTTCATTAAATAAAGACCTTAGCCTGTAATTCAAATGCATTCTGAAATTTTATTGAACAATCTGAAAATAATCATAGTAGAAACCTTTCAATTCAAATTATCAGTGCTATTTATTGTGTACGCAGTCATGTTTGGCTGAAGATTTTACATGTTGACGTAGTTTTATTGGAAAAATGAACCAAACAAATATTATTTATTACTAATAGAAATCGCCATAGCCAAAGTCTTGTCTAGATCTCAGACTTTATGATATATACTTATAAATAGTATAGGAGCATAATTAGAAGTAATTACAGCGGAAAGCTGCCTCGCAGGTAGAGGCAGCCTGATAAGAGCTATGCATATGCAGCGCTTAAAGCTCTAGTTTTCTTTACTTTCTCTATAATCAGTCGGGAAAATTAACTGCCTAACGATGTAGTCTTCCAAGCTTAGAAAGCTGACTAATTTTGATATAGCCAATAGATAATAATATACTGTACCAGTGTACCTGAGCAAAATAAAATGTATTTTAGTATCGGGCCAGAAGAGTTCATTTCAGTAGGCCGGCTCTTCTCAACGTGAAACTCGTCAATATTCAAATTGTCTATAATCTTCTGTGTCTGACAAATGATCCTAGTCTCATCAGTAATCTTATTAGGTAAAGATATAAATATAATATATTATTCATAGGGTAATGTTCAAACAATTCTACAAAAAAAAAACACTTTAAGTAACTAAAGCTTTATTTATACGGGAATAGGGTAGATGACTGATGTTTAAATCGTTGAAACCAATGGCTTTGATGAAAAATTTAAGTAAATATAGTATGTTTATTGAAAAAATCATTTAAATCGGTTAATAATGTTCTGATATACGAGCGTTTAAAGTTTTTGTTGGAGACAACTCTGTCCCTTTCCCACAAAACAAAAAATGACGTCACGCCTTACTTGTCAGAACATAATTTATATGGCGTACTGAGAAGTGACGTCACGATTTGCTGTTGCGCCTCTCTGTCTAGCATGATATTATAATGCTTATAAGTTGCTTATTTTTGATCAGATTTTCATTTTGTTTTCATTAATCAGCTATATTTATGGGCCACATTTGAATAGGACAATAAAAAAAAACCAGTCATCTAGCCTATACTCACGTTTAATGAAATCGGATACTCCGACTATAGTTTCGATCACATCCGGTGACCTTTTTCAAAGAGTGAAAACAGAGCCCGACGCGCGTGCAGCTGCGTCCTGCTTAGCACTCCAAAAATAAAAAAAACATAAATGTGTCAAAACCACGTCAGTTTTCATAATAATCAGTTTTCTAAAGCTTGTTTTTTCATTACTAATTTTACAACATCTTTGTCCACAGATGCGTCGAGTAGCAGAGTTTAAAAAGGAAAACGCGTCTCTTCTCGATGGGCTTCTGCCAGAGATGGAGAGGGAGGCATTCCTGGAGCACAAAGTCGCTAACGTGATGAAGGGCCGCGACCACAAGGGACGCCGAGTGCTTATTGTTAATGTTGGTGGTAAGTGTTGAATAGCATGAACAATATAGGCCCAAAATACAAACCCTTGGTAACGCCGACTATGATTCGGAAATGTAATTGCCGTCACTCTTGAGTTTATGAATCCTACGTAATGGCATCTTTGGAACTACTAGCGCGTATTGATTTTTTGTTATAGGTGAGTTAGCGGTCAAACATAAATCAATCAAGAATATCAAACTGATTACAATGCAATGTAGCAAGTTCTAGGAAATAAACTAGTGATTAGATTTAGTTAAATGCGCATTAAGCTCTGCTTGCAAATTAGATTTAGATGGATGGAAAACAATGGTTTCGCGCGACAATGTGGTAGTTTTTGAAGGTTTTAGGTGTCAGAACTAAACTAACTAAACTATTGTTGTCCTTAGCTAACATGTCTGATAAAAAAGCCGCCAAGCGTACGAGTAATTGCGAGTCTAAAAAACATTAAAAACACTAGAAAAATGGCTGTAATTTTTGATTGCGTTGACTTAGTAGCTTGATTTTTATACAGCTCTAAGGGACCGTGGACTTACACATTCGATATTAATTTCAACTTCATACCTCCACTCGTTTCCGAGAAAAAGAGCCTTGACAGACAGACAGACAGACAGACTGACAACGGAGTGATCTTATAAGGGTTCCTTTTTTCCTTTTGAGGTACGGAACCCTAAAAAGTGACAGCGATATTATTAATTAGTTTGGATCCGTCAACTAAAGCCTTCAAAATTTACCACTTTAGAGCCCTAACATCTAAAACTTCCTATAAATCTATGTTGTCCTCTCAATTTACTCAAATATCTCATGTTTGCTTGAAAGAGATCGGTTTTAGCGATAAAGCCGCCACTTGTGGCACTATTTCTTAAGATTTTTATTTCTAATGTTTTTTTGTATCTCTGGTGGGCACAATATAGAGTTTCTATCTATCTTTACGAATGAAAACCGCAGTGACGAAACAGCTGATTTCTTATAATAATCGGCTTAGTGTCCTGATACTGCATGGTAGATTTAATCCATCCATCAACGTTATCAAAGCAAGTTTCCCAAATGTAGGTACCGGACGTAAATAAATTTCACGACAATACATTCGTATCGTAAACGCATCGATTGTTTCCACTTAACATTGCGGTTGCTTGTCTGAAAAATTACTAAGGAATTATCATATTTTTTTCTTGTTATTTTTCTTTTGCTCGATTTGTGCTCGTGGTCAGAATTTTAATTATTTGCAAACTGTGAGTCAAGCCTTGGAGCCCGAAAAGGGTTTTGCCTTGTTAAACCTACTTGCAGTAATATAACAATGGAGACAAAAGAGAAACCATAAAGAGAGGATCGTGGATAGAGTTCAACCAAAAGCTATTGAGTTTTTTACTTAGTAATATCTTTATCCTATACTACACAGGATGATTGATTCGCAGACCGTATCCTTTTAGGACATGTTTAAAAAGTGGAGAACTAACTTTTAAGCGTCACTACACAAAAAACCCAACCGTACCGTACCAATCAAAAGTATTATACGTCTTACATTTTGTACATTGTGTTACATTTTGTAGAGAGTTCTTTGTTAAGAATACATTTTATCGAACTCCGACCGTTAAATATATTACCTTGACTAAGTGATACTCGCAAACTTTTCTGTGCTCGCCAATGT
Source organism: Erannis defoliaria (assembly GCA_905404285.2). NCBI lineage: Eukaryota > Metazoa > Arthropoda > Insecta > Lepidoptera > Geometridae > Erannis > Erannis defoliaria. Next base: position 16,331,418 of record FR990069.1, on the reverse strand, counting down.
CGCTTCACAACGTGAGGCTACTGCGCATGTTTTGTGAAAAGATTCTATGAGACTCTTAGAACCTATAGGTTAGTTGACATTTGATTTCTTCCAACAGGTTCATGGGACCCAAAGAAGGTGAACGCAGACCAGCTATTCAAGCTGTTCTACCTCATACACGTCGCTGCCATGCTGGAACCTGAGTCTCAGGTCAGAGGGACAATCGTCGTCATGGACTTCCATAATATGGGATGGGCACAGGTATGTTAAAAGTGCTTTATAAGGAGTAAAGATTGACTGATTGATTGATTAACTCTTTATTGTTCACACCAAGAATTACACAGAAAAAAAAAGCAGAGCTTACTCCTAATATTTTACATTTACATCAACAGCCGGAAGACGTCCGCTGCTGGACGAAGGCCTCTCCCTTAAAGGGAGGTGTTGCCATAATCCCCACGCTTGGCAGGCGGCTTGGGGATCGCAGAATGGTTACCACCGTATTTTCCATTTAATCCGTCTATTTTAAATTGACTCCTTATATTTTTAATTTATTCCGTTTATTTAAAATTTACTCCTTATATTTTAAATTTACTCCGTCTATTTTAAATTTACTCCTTATATTATACATTTAATATTTTAAATTTAAGGAGAAGACGTGAAAATTTACCTTCAATGGCACCTACACTTTTTGCATTCCAAACGCATACTTATAAATTATAATAATAATAATAAGTAACAATAATACTTATTGCTTGGAAATCTAAAAGTACGCGACGTGCATATTACATAATAGCTTCAAGTAGATTTGATAACGCTACGTCGCTCAATAGGGTAGATGACTGATGTTTAAATCGTTGAAACCAATAGCTTTGATGAAGAATTTAAGTAACAGTAGTACGAGTATGTTTATGGAAAAAATAATTTAAATCGGTTATTAATATTCTGATATATAAGCGTTTAAAGTTTTTGGTAGAGCCAACTCTGTCCCGTTCCCACAAAACAAAAAATGACGTCACGCCTTACTTGTCAGAATAAAATTTATATGGCGTACAGAGAAGTGACGTCACGATTTGCTGTTTAGCCTCTCTGTCTAGCATGATATTAAAATGCTTATAAGTTGCTTATTTATGATCACATTTTCATTTTCTTTTCATTAATCAGCGATTTTTATGGGCCACATTTGGGACAATAAAAAATAAGCAGTCATCTAGCCTACTATAAATACAAGTACGCAAAATATCATGATCACAAAACAACCCTTTGTTCATCATTAGTACGAGTAGGTTACTTACATCATAAAAAAAGTTAAATAGAAAAGTTAAATAGTATAGTCAAACGTCAAAGTCAAAATTGTTTATTGCACATTATGCTGCTTATATAACTAACATTACTAACATAATGACCCAAATGAGGGTATGGCAATTTAGTGTGGAGCGGTCCGATCTGTTTTTTGCGTGATTGCTTCATAAAGTTTTGTCGTTAAGAAAATCTCGTATGGAATAATAGCATTTTTTTAATTGCAAGGTTTTTAATTTATTTGTGAAACTATGTTCGTTTTCAGCACTCTTTAAGTCGTCAGGTAATTTATTAAATATTTTAAAAGCCATTGCATGAGGACCACTACTCTGCATTTCTAATCTTGATTTTTGTATAGTTAATTAATGTTTGAACCTGTTCGGATATTTTATTATCCATATTCATATTTTCGAGGTTGGTCTGATACTTTTTTAAAGTATTCAGGGTACTTTTTTTTACAAAATTTTACATTGCTAGAATATAATATTGATGCTATTGTTAAAATCTTTAATTTAATAAAATACGGTTTATGGAATTCTTTTTTGGTGTAAACTATAGTGAAGCATTGTTCTAGCGTCTAGCATTACCTAATGACACTGGTTACATATATTACACTTCACTTCATTTATGTCGAGTAAATGTAATGCCAAGTCATATTGTTGACACTTTCATAGGAAAGTCAACAATGGAAAATGCTCGAGTTGAACACTGATTTCTTACAGCGATTATTTGCACTGAATGCAAACTTGGCCATCGTATTCCAATAACAACATTAGAGTATAAAGGTGTTTGAATGGTATATTGATATTTAAATAAGGTAATAATTAATTTATAATAGTAAAAAATATAATATAATTGTAATGTTTGACACTCAAGTAAATAAATTAATTTATAGTCGTTAAATAGAAAATATTTACGTTTTCTATTTATTCATTTAATAAACAAAACTGCGTCAAATAATGTAAAGCTATACGCTATATCTTTATTGTGCACACCAGAAATAAAAACAACAAGTGGCGGCCTTATCGCTAACAGCGATCTCTTCCAGGCAACCATGTTTATAGTTCCGTATCGCATTCTAAAACTATGAATGCCTAACTGTAACTATGTATTCTAAGTACGCCTTTGCATGTATGATTTCTAATGTCATTAATTTAAATTCGCTTAACTATGGAATGTCATGTTTTAATACTAATCGAACGACTAAATCGCGACTTCTAGTTAAATGCTCTGCAAGCGTTTGTTCTATATCTGTCTCCGATGTTCGCGCCGGTGTCATTGCGTCAACGACTAGCATAGTGAAATTACAAAAGAAAACAGGTTTGAAGTACCTACGTGTTTTTATAAACAGTACGTGTTGCAAAGAAACTACGCAATTTTACTGAAATGAAAGGTCATTAGATTTGAACATGGCTGCCTTTTTCACTTTACTACCAAAACACTGTTCCTCTATAATATATGTTTCTATATATTGTTTTTCACACTTGTGATCTTTCTGTTGTTCGTTGGTTACGTAGTTTAACAAACAAATAATAAATTATACACTAAGCATTGTCATACAGTATTTATGAAAAAAATATCCTGGACTGTCAAGACGTCTCGTAAATCGCTTAGCTTGTCGTTTGTGATGGAAATGCGCTTGGACAAAGCGTGTAAGTAATTTGCTCATAATCCCACTGCTGTTAGAGAACATTATGCACAAAAGATAAAAGGGCCAATGCCGTTGACCTCTGCGTTCATTGTTTATAGAGTTCACAGTGGCTCGGCCGACGGTTTTGGCACTAGCACAATTGGTGTTTGGTATGTTGTACGAATAACTATCTTTTCTTTCATTCAATTTGTATGATTACAATTTCACTCAAGACAAAAGCATTTGTAAGCCTTGTTGTTTAATTTGTGATACTAAAAATATCACTCGTGTCGTTGTTTTAACAATAATTAAGTTTTAGTGTAATCTGGCTTACGTATGCCTACATAAATACATAATATACCTAAGCAAGGCCATAGCCAGGAATTATTATTATTTTATTATTTATTTTGCTTTTGCGTTTTCCGGCTTATTGTCTCTGGACCAGAGACAATAAGTAACAACTTTAAGACGACGACGACCTATACGTAAGTAGGTATGTATAAAACGGATGTATTGGCGAAGGCATTTCGGGGGGGGGGGGGTTGGACCCCCAACCCCCCCTGCCTACGGCCTTGTACCCCCCCCCCCCCCCCCCCCCCTTTGGTTACATTAAACTAAGCCTTGAATGCCACTTGAAACTATCTGAAAATATTCCAATAAAGTGTTACTGATATGTGGGTAACAAATGTTTACAAACAATCACAATCGCGATAAGGAGCAATCGAGTATCAATCACAGTAGCTCAACATGACGCCAATTCTGTTATACCGCTCACTAAACGAATGTTATTGGATTAAAATTATTTGGGTCTATTTTCTGTTAGTTAATCAATAAAATAGATTTGTGAATGGGATAGCAACAACCTTAATGATGTCAAACTTAGATTAGTTAACAAAGCGGTATAGCATAATTGACGCCAATAGCGTGTCTCGGGATTGCCGAGTGCTGAGATGTAAGTAGCTATATATAATATCTCAGGGTGACGAGCGCAGTGCAGTGCGGCGCAGGATTGTGTTCGCAAGTTCACAATTGTTGTACTGCTACTGTTAGTGGCAGGCGTGACGCTTACCATCAGGTGAAAGTCTTGCTCATCTCGTCACATGACTATATAAAAAAAAGTCCTAGAATCTGTATAGCTCAGAGTTTTTGATGTCAGTATAACAAAATGTTGTAAAAGTAGTCAGATGCATGTTACAGGAACCACATAGTATGTTGACTTACTTCCAGAAGTCCGCAATGGTCTCGGAATAGCAAACCAGGCTGATTTATAGAAGGTATTTTGCTGAATGAAGTGAACTGTATGACTTTATGTCAAAGAATTTAATGTGTACGTTCTAGCAAGGTTCGCCATTGACGGACACGTCAAGGAGGACGATATATATATATACATATTGAGCAAACAATTCAGAGGTCATTATATCTTTTATTGTGGTTAGGTAATAATTATATTACCTACTATTTACTTTGACCTAAGCGCCACCCGTTCATGGTAAATAATCCCCACGTACGCACTAAGCGTTTCCACATTTTTAACCAACTTCGAAAAACGAGGAGGTTCTATGTTTGACGGTATGTATGTTTTTTTTTTAAGTTTATTTTCACCGATATTTCCGACAATTGTGGACCAATTTTGAAAATTATTTTTTTATTTGAAAGGGTATAATACCGAGGTGGTCCCATATAAATTAAAAGTTGTTTTTTTTTTAAGTTACTTGTTGTTTATAGGTTGTGGAACTCACTGCCAGAGTCTGTGTTTCCCTTAAAATACAAAATGGGTCTCTTCAAATCCAGAGTAAACAGGTTCCTTCTAGTTAAGCGTGCTCCATCCTAGACCGCATCGGTGCTTAACATCAGGCAGGATGTGGTCAAACCCAAGCCTATATCGAATAAAATAAAATAAAATTTCTTGTTTTTTTGACAACGTTACGGATTATGCATTTGCTCACCTTTTACACATCAAGCATTTTAAATTATCAGATTGGTTATCATGTAAATAATGTGAAACAAGTCACAGTAACAGTCAGGTGAAAGTCACAATCTAGTCCAAGACCTGTCTTATGGGAATAAGACAGGTCTTGGACTAGAACACTGAAAAACACGTTTTAGCATATCATAACACTTGCTACACTCGTGCACGTAATTGAATACTACAAGTAGCAAGCAATTTTCCACCATAATTAAATAATCACGTACTGGCATCGAGTTGTAAAATAAATACAATGTGATATTTTTACGTTGGCGCCAAAACGTTTTTTTCTTTTTGAAAAGGATGTTATTGTCATTATTCATCTTGATTGTAATAAAGGAAAGTGAGCTTGCAAGTAAGCTTGCATTTGAGCTATTACCACGAAGAGCAAGCCTAGCTGTAACCAAGAATAAAAAATAATAATTAAGATTAAAATCTTAATTTTTTGCAAAAATAATGGAGGAACTATACTTAAAAAAAATTACATTTCGATTTTTGTAGGACACATGATGTGACCTACGCGTATACAGGGTTAGTTCTAATCAGTTAGCATCCTCTTAAGGGCATATTCTGTACATAAAAAAAAAACATCTTTTTCTATGGGCCTACATTGAAATCTCGAAAAAAATATCAGCTGTTTTGTTTCATCCAAAAGTTCATCGTCCTTGGGCTAAATGTATGGAACAGCTGTTTTTTTTACGATTTCTATGTTGGCCTCATAGTAAAAGTTGTTTGTTTTGATGTACAGCATATGCCCTTAAAAGGATGCTAACTGAAAAGAACTAACCCTGTATAGCTAGAGGGATACCTATCCTTCATTATTATTTCATATATACAGGATATAATTAAGTAGCTATTATTTAGAGAGGGTAAAGTAATACATACGCAGATAGATATGTTTTATTTATATACATATTTGGAATAGGATCAATCATTATCTTCTAAATAACACACTGATAAAAGTTATCAATAGGTTTGTTGTAATCATTGTTATTTCAGTTTTCTATGCACAATACGCTATCTTAAATTACGCGTTACTCATATTTCAGTAATCATTGACTGAAATATGAGGCAATAGAAATAAATTGTTAAAAAATATTATATTTATCCATAATTATTGTTTAGTATGGATTTATTCCATCAAAATCATACCATTGGGATTTTACAATAAAAAGATCTTTATTTTATAGGTTTTTTTATGTGAAGAAGAATATACAGAGAGGAAAATATCAATGGTATAAGCGAATCCGCAAACAATTGTATGGTACAAGGCTAACGTGGTTTTCACTCTCATTTACTTATAAGTATTTTTTTTTGATAATTTATTTATACAACCTGTTTTGCACCCCCGCCAAATTTGCAGAGGTAGATATACTCATCGTTATAAAGAAGTTTTACTATGGGGCCAACACTGAAATCGCGAAAAAAATCCGCTGTTCCATACAAAAAGTTCAATGACCTTGGACAAAATGTATGGAACAAGGAACATCCTTACCTCTGTAAATTTGGCGGAGATGCAAAACAACAGCTTGTATAGATTATATACCTAATTTATCTATAGTATTTATCTGTAGGTTTTGGCTGCAGTGAAGCCTTAGAAAGATGACTGAATATATAAAACTTAGTCTTTATTAGAAGACAAAAGCAAGTCACGTAATCAATTAAGTGACCCGAATAAGTTTCGATATTATTGTTAAAATCGAAATCGTTGCTTCAATTTATTGAGTGTCAATAGTTATAGAAATGCGCAAATGACGTCTGCCGCTTAGATAAATTATATATTATTATATGTTATTATCTAAGATCTGCCGCATTCTCGTGTCGGAGTATTATGTGAGAATTATTTAAATGTAATATCTAATGTGAGTTCATATAATGCGTTTCGTAATTTATTGCAAATCATTGACCAATTGTGTAACTTCTCGTCTTTATATAAATGAAAGGTGAAGCTTCCTCTGCCTGTCTCTCCATGTTTCAAAGCTTTTCATGATGAAAAGGTTGCCCTATTAGGTTATGCGGAAGCCAATGAAAGACGTATTAACTATTTCATAAAATACTTATTTATTCGTTTGACTTAATATCAGATGATGTGTGACTACTCTCTACTCTCTCGGGTTGCGGGAAACCATAAGGAACCTATCTACAATCATTATTATCTCCCTGAAATCATGACCATGATATGAACAAATGTCTCTTGTTAATAATTGTAAACAAAGGCTTGCATAAAGGACAGCTTCAGTCGAGGAAAAATGAGGAATCTGTAATAAAAAACTGTAATAACTCTTAGTGCTCTTTACTCTTATCATATTTATTAATATATTTTATTTCTTATAAAATAGAAGATACTAGATATTTAAAATTAAATCTTAATGCGAAAACATTCGTCGAAAATTCCCCCCCGTAATGCACCCTGCCCAAACGTGCCCATTATAGCGGCGGCGTTACCGCGCTGGATAGACAGAGAAATCTGCTGCCTCAAAAACCACCCAGCGCGGGGGTCCCGGCGTTTCTCTCTCAGACGCTGCCCGATGTCCCCTATGAATTTCCTTGCATCGGCACACCACGGCCGTTTCCACAGCAAAGAGGACAAAGTCGTAGGCCAGGGCCAAATCGGCATGAATTTATTAATGATTGTAATTTGTATTGTGTGCTTATAAAATAAAATAAAATAAATAAAATAAAATCTGTATATCATCATATCGTAGAAGCTAACGAATAGTAACAAATAATGCCATTTAGTGAATCATTAATGAGGAAAGAGGATTTAACAATGAGTTGAAATTCTCATCAGCTGCTCTATATTTATTTCCTCAATCTTGAATTGACATTGAACTTGATCAATCAAGTCCATTGTGAGGCAGATCTATCAAGATAATAAAGAAAATTTATTCAAATTAGGGTCTCTAGATACAGATGTCACGTCCAAGGTGATGATCGGTTATTCTAAATGCGTCTCGATTCCTTCTTGTAGATCGTGAATTACTATCGTTTTCCCTTATCGTTTATCATTAGTGATTATAATGTATTTCCGTGTCAAGTAAGAAAAACATTGAAAAAAAAAATGGGGTGATCCCGTTTGCGCACCTATTTCTTGAGCATACATGAAAATAGATGTGCTGTAGTGTAAAAATACTGATGTACCTTTTTGTTCCCCTGCAGGGCTAACTATAGGGACAAGTTGACCCAGAACAAAAAATAACTATAGTGACAAGTAAAGTTGACCAGCAGGGCTAACATGCGCACCGCGAGAAAATGTTGTCGTGTCTTTATGTCGTGCGAAAACGAGACAAACTTATACAGATTCGTAGCCTTGTCCTGTTTTGTAGAATCGAGAAAATTTTCTCGCGGTGCGCATGTTAGGCCTGCTGGTCAACTTTACTTGTCACTATAGTTATTTTTTGTTCTGGGTCAACTTGTCCCTATAGTTATTTTTGTTTTAAAATGTGACGTCTGCGTTGACAATGTAAGAGTAGTAAAAAAGTAAAAATATAGTAGGTATATAACACTCACAAAAACTCTGGTGTTGTGTTTTATATGCTTAGTTACTTGACGTAAAAATAATTTTATTGTAATTACGATTATTATTTCTACGTAAGGAACGTACTTGAAGTACTTGTTAGGTTTTAGAAAAATGTAAAGTTAGACATTTCGAGGTCGCCGTTAGCCATTTCAGTTTTTGACATCGAATACGAAAAAATCCTTTTTTCGTATGTAGGTGGTACGAATTCTAGCAAAGCCACTAGAATAGCTTGACGTTTAGCTCTACCTTACCTTACTTAACACTAAAAGCAAACACCAAACTATACCTGCTTATTAGGATCTTTAAGACACATTTGGTCTTATCAGAAGACCAATATTTTACTCAAACATCCGTTAACAATGTGTTTAAGGAGGAAGGAAATGGATTTTCCTCAGCGCCTGTTAAGGACGACTCCAATAACAGTTATCGGGAAACCGAGAACCTACCTGTAATACGGATTCACTTGCTTGCTGCATAACTGATTTATACCTCGGCCTCTGCGGCTAGCCACACTATAACTGGGTCGGACTGTAGGTCGAAGTATAATTGATTGTCACGCAAATTAAAATAATGATTGTCAAGTAAATTCAATAAACAAGTAAAGGAAATGACGGTAAATTATCTTATAATTATTTGAACAACACTAAAGTGAAATCTGAAATATCTTATCGATTTACTTTCACGTATAAGAACATAAGAAAAACATTATCAGTTTTTTTACTATACTCGTGTTTTCAATTTGATCGATAGTATATCTTAGGTATATCCCTTGAGTATCGTGGTTATTGTGTAGGTACACCATAAAGTAAACAGAATTTATATTTCAGTTTTGAACATTTCTCACTCTTTTGGCTCTAGCTCATAAGGTTCTTGTATCTTTTATTATTGTCTTTTTTTGGTGTACACACTAAGGAGTTTCTATATATCTAATTATGTGCAGCTCGAACTCTACCTAAAATGTTATCACAAAGCCACATGGATTAATAAAAGGATGCTTTGTAATATCATAATCGACGTATTGTTCTGTTTAGTTACTAGTTGCTGATAACGTCTAGGTACTTATAACTGATACGCTGTTGTTTCAATAATCCAAGTACGATCTACATTATGCATGAAGATAAATGCGCATATTATTGTCGGGGTAATGGTAAAGTTACAAAAACATAAACATATAATGAGAAGTAACAGGACGGATATCATTCATTATATTGCGATTGAAATATTGAAATTGCGGAAGTACTTACACCTTAGCAGGCAGGTGACGATAGCGTCTTGATTTTAGTTTCTATTTTTTGTGAAGGATCTCAATCAAGTATTTTTTTTCGTTTACTAGAGCGGTCGTAGTCGCCATGTTCTTTTGTTGTATAGTATTATAATTATCTTTGTTGTTAGCTGGGTATATATTTATATCCCTATATTTCATCGCAGCATCAGACCCAGTATTTTGAACCCAATCGAATCGGTTTCGATTCGATAACTGCTCTCTCTCCGTCTTCTGCAATCAAAATGACGAAGATTGATGTTTCCCCATCGAAACCTTTCAGATTTAATTGCGAATAGGGCCAGGAGAGCGTCTCATACGTCTAGTTACTGGATATATTTATTAAAGAATAGTGATGCAATACATAATTGTAGAATGCCCATTTCTTTGCTTGCAGACCATGGGGTTAACGCCGTCCTTCTCAAAGCGGCTGCTAACCTTCATCCAGGATGCGATGCCGCTCCGGCTAAAGGAGGTGCACTTCGTGAAGCAGCCCATGGTGTTCAACGTTGTCTGGAACATGTTCAAGCCCTTCATCAGGGAGAAACTCAAGAACAGAGTGAGTATTCTTTTTCTTTGACCAACGCTCAGAATTTTTATTTGTGAACTTCTTCGCTGTCATCATTATGATAGTTGTATCGACTTACTGCTGAGTAGAACTCTTCTCCTTTTACCAATGTTACATCTCAAGTAGACCATAGACTAGACCTGCAACCATAGAAGTTGCTAGTGTTAAAATGCGCTCCCTGCCCGTGGTCCACTTACACTGTTCACCTGGCTGTACCAGGGGCATTTTTTCTTCCCGTGGTCCACCTCAAGATAACTGGGTGTACCAGGGGATTTTATTTCTTCCCATGGTCCACCTTAGTTCACCTGGCAGTACCATGGGTAATATTTTCTTTCCGTAGACCACCTATATTATGGATATACAGGCTGTACGAAAACATAATAGACGATGATTTCATACGGAAGATTTACTCTAATAGAATACGCGTCAAAAACAGGTGGCACTACTAGTCTACTATCAAAGTTTCCTGTGTGGAAATAATGTAGTTTCCATTTACGCCCGACACTGTCCTAGTGTTCATACGATTTTCTATTGTTTATGTACTAGATCATTTGCGCAAATGTTTATTTTATTTTATTTAAGTTATTGTTATGTATGTTATTTATTTTTGTGCTAGAGCCTATGAGACTGGTTTGTTTTGTTCAGTTTTTGCCAAAAAAGTTTCATGGAATCTTCTGGAATTAATGCTTTTGTTTCTGTATTTATATGTAAGTGTATATGTGACTTAGTTATTGACTCGGCGGTAGGTACACAGATAGTTTCAATTAGGTGCTAAGGTTATTAGGTTGTATGTTTCATATTCCTTCAACCTTGTCCGGCTTGGTTGGATTACGTATTGTCCTAGTAATTAAAAGTTATTTAAACTCAAGTGGCTGCTATGATAGGATGAGATCGTATATCCGAAACAAGTATATCCGAAGCGGGTAGTGAGTCTCAGTATTTCATCTTGTTTGGCTGGTATATTAATTGGTCTAAGCGTTTTAGGTAATTTATTCTATATTGGCTATCAAGACGCCTTATCAAAAAGTAAAGTCAAGCGGCATGACGCATTAGCGCGCGTTTCCTTTCTTTCAAAGGCTGTAATAACACCAAGTTACAGACTAAAATAATTCCTATTTACTTCTTCAAGTACTGAGTTGAACATCCTTTGTCACAAAAGGCTTTGTAACAACTTATTGTAGGTACTCAGACTTTGTTTAAACTTCATACTCTTTGTACTTGTTTTCACGCAATTGGACAAAGACCAATGCTTGAGACCAATGATGAATGCTGAGGTAACAATGCTTACAAAACCAATGAACGTCGTGTTATTGTTTACTTCATATTTTACTCCATAATAATTATATGAAAATAGATTTCTATTGTGTCACTTATGAGTTGAATACATGTTTATTGATTGTTAATTACTAGCGGCGTAAGTAAACACCTCTAGAACAGAAACCATATAAAATATGGATAACAGTGCAAACGATAAAAAAAGTTTTTTTTTGCTGATCCTTTCTATGCTAAGGGCAGCAGCAGCTAGGTAAATAAATAAAATAAATATTGTACGACCTTTTTCATACAGCGCCATCTGGCCCCAAACTAAGCATAGCTTGTACTATGGAAACCAAATAGCTGATAAAATAGGTACATCCTTTTTTTTTGTAAATACATACTTATAATACATAGAACATCCAGTCACAGAACAAAATCTATGTTCGTCATATTTTGGCCCTGGGTGGGAAACAAACCCGCGCCCTACAGCCATCAAGGCAGACATAGCTTTTGCTACCAAATGGATTGTTAAATCGAATTGACACAATTCAAGATAAAATAAACCGAATAAATGTTATCCATATCCTTGAATGAGATAAATGAGTAATAGGAAGTTTTAGATTTTGTAAAATAAAAAATATGTCAATAAAGACGCGCAGAGCAATGCGGCGCAGGATTTTGTTTACGAAGTTCACAATTCTGGCACTGATATTATAGGCCGGCGTGATTCTTACCAGTGTACCTACGTCTCCCTCGTCTTTTGCATAAAAAATAGATTAGCAAACAAATAGTCGCGTCGTCTGGTGGTTAGATTGGTTAGTAAACAAGCGCCTCTGTAAATTTACAATAGTGTTAGTTGTTACCTATGTTTTGGCAACTCGGTCAGTCTTCTTAAAACGTTCCATGTTATTACTTTAATAATAATATAATATAAAGTAAATAAATAATAAATATAGGTGGATATTTCACACAGCGCCATCTAGCCCCAAACTAAGCAAAGCTTGTAACATGGAAACCAGAGCTGATAGAATACTTAAATACTTTTTTTGGACGAAAGCTAAATAGTCTTGCTTTAAACGAAATAAGACATTGTACTAACGTTACCATGCTTTCTCCCCAGATCTTCTTCCACGGATCAAAGATGTCGTCCCTCCACAAGCATCTAGCTCCATCGCACCTACCCGCTGACTACGGCGGCGAGCTGCCGGCCATCGACTACTCCGGCGCCGACTGGTACCCCGTCATCAACGACGTGCTACCCCATATCCACAACTGGAACTCCTACGGGTTCGCTAACAAGTAGTTCTATCTACTTACTTAGCTGGCTGCGGAGTGGTAGTAAAACTAAGGGATAGTCTGTTGAGAGAACAAAATGAATAGCACATCCATACACGCAAATAGTACGAACGGAGTCTAGAGCTTTGTGATATGCCATTTTCTATACGTGGCCTAGTGTTGGAGCTTTGCCATACTTCTGCATGAAAGGACATCTGCATATCATCACATCATTCTTTACTATTATAAAAAAGGCATTCCACGTTTTACCTAAAATAGCTTATGTACTTAAAACCAAAGGGCCAAAGTTTATATTCCTCAGAAATTTGTTTCTTCCGCCTGAAGGCAAAACAGATAAGCTTGGTACCTATAGTGTAAAGCAGTGATGTCCTGGACATTGTTTTGCTCACAGATCTGGGTAACTCTGCATTGGTCATGCAGAATTTATATCTGACTATCACGAGAACGTCTCGTACATCTCATCATATTGTTTCCAATAAAAAAGAATGAAAGAGACGTGGAAGCGCTTACACCTCCCATCCCTATAGTTTTACTAACTTGTTCCGTAGTAATTTAGAATAATGTTCATGGCTTTAGTAGCATTTTGTAGTATAGAACTCATCTCAATTGGACTAGACAGGTAGACTAAAATTAGCAAATATTACATTCCAATTTAAATTGCTTATTATTTGTTTCTTGGTCTTTCACGAAAGTGACGCCAGGGAATAATATTTTCTTGTACGCAAGCTATATCCACATGTTAGAATAAGGAATTGAGGCTGATCTGCAACTCTTTCGTTATTTTATCCTTTATAAAGGATACACTTTAGAGCATAGTGTTTCTAATTGTTTTTATATGAAGTGCGGAGATTCTTACTTTTTTTCTATTATATCTACTGGGATTTACTTTATCTATTTTTATTAAGTTTATTTGCTCAAATTGTTTACTCTCTTACATTACTCGGTTTTTATGGATTCTAGCATTATCTTGATGTTAGAAATTTTAGTATGCATGTTACATGAAGGGTGTCAAGTACTTAGAGTACAAATAATATGACTTGAAAGTAGGGTCAGTATAGGATTTATGCAAAATCATGGGCAGTGGCATTGTTTTAACAAAATATTATTAAATTGTTGTTAAAAAGTGTAATGCAATCTTGGATTTGCTATTGTTACAAATGCAGCTGCCAAATGAAAGTAAAACTATTGTATATTTTATAACTATTTTATTAATAATAATTTATGTTACTTGGGTTTCGAAACAATACCAATTATAGCTAATATATAGGATTATAAATGTAGCGTAGTTAGCATTAGTTAGAAACAAATCAAGTGAAAATGTGAGCGCATTTCATGACATGTTTGTATGGATTTTTGTATTGAAGTAGTTTATATTTAACTAGTTTATAGTAAATGATTGTTATAATACACTCGCATGTAGATAGCGGCTGTGAATGTGATTAGTGCCAGTTCTGTACCATTTCACCAAAATGTAGTTATAGTTTTTAAAGTGTGGTAAAGACACAAAAATATGACTCTCAAAAATGAACTGAAAAGGTATGACAATAACAGTGTTTTTCCAATGCTAGTAATGTATGTTAAAACTTGGCAATTTATATAATCGATTCTTATATCTTATATTGATATAATTGATTCTTGTAATCTCCTAATCCTTATCCAATGCAATTTTAAACTAAGTAGGTGTTAGAACAGTAAATTATACAAAACAAAAATACATTGTGGATTATATGTGAATCATAATATTGTCATTATTTCTGTAACAGCCAATTTAGTTTTTTTACGATATGAGAAGAAATAGTGTTCTTTAGTTAATTTTCGAGGACTGAGTTAAATATTTCGCGTGTAGCATGCGAACAGCGAAAACTAAAGACTCTAGACGACCTACTTGTTTATTTGGAGCAGTAATATTCTGGGTCTAATAATTAATTTAACAACTTCCTCGATTTTTTTAGAAGGTTTTGTAAAAACATCTTAGGATTAGAAGATAGACCAAATGTATGCATGTAGCTACTCTATCTACACGTAACGTAGTTCTGTTACATTACATACGACTCACAAATAGGTTTTGATCAAAGTTGAAACCTTAGCGTGTTCAATATAATTAAACCTGACCTTGTAATTTGTTTCGAAATATTCGTGCTGTCTTGTGAAACGAAATGATTCCTTTGTTTCTTTGTTCATCAATATGTGTACGTGTGTCAGTTGTTCTGTAGGTACTATATTAAGTTGTGATAGTAAAGTGCCTTGGACTTGGAACTCATTCCGAATGTTATGTTGTAGTTATAATGTAAGGTTAATATGGACAGAATATACCTGATTTGCTCAAACTTATTGATATTAAAAGTTGAATTCCTTTTACTTATTATATATTTTGTATTGGATTGAAATTTAACGAGAAAATAAAATAATTGTAATGACATCCGTTATTTTTTTGTACCTGTTATTGATATTTGGATAGTTTGTAATGAATTATTAAAATTATAATTAATTTCGTTTTTCAAGTAGCTATTGCCTTATAATACATATTTACAAATGTTATGGATTATCTTCTTATGACTTTGCTATGTCGAAACTATAAGGCAATTTTCACACTCGCATACAATTATTTTTGTAGTGGTAGGGCTCTATTGTAGATTCTGGCTGGGGAAGTAAGAATCCGCCAAGCAGTAGTGTACAATCATTACTGTGTATCGGTTTGAAGGGCAAATTTACCAGAGAAATTACTGAGCATGAAGAGATTTGAAATCTAATATCTCAGGGTGATGAGCGCTGTGCAGTGCGGCACAGGATTTTGTTCGCAAGCTCACAATAGGCATGATGACTACTAATTTATTATTAGCTCATAAAAAATCTGATCATCAATAGAGCCTATCAACGAAAACAATATTTAAAATAATTCAAAAATAAATAAGTTCTAAGTATTTTAATTTCAAGCTAGACAGAGAGCGCGCTATACTGAGCTATGACGTCAAGCCTCAGGTGCGGCATACAAATGCTATACAACACGTGCTTTGCGAGAAAGGAATAGAGCATCCCCTCTCTATCCCCACCTAAAACTTTAAACGCTCATATCTCGGAGATTTATCAGCCAATACAATTTATTTTTTCAGTATGTGTAATGTATTTAGTTATATTCATCACTAAGCCTGTTATTTGTCATAAATTAAACATTAGGCCACACGCCTATTCTAGCACTGCTACTGTTATGGGCAGGTGTGACGCTTACCACCTGGCGGACGGCTCGCTCGTCTCGTCACTACACAATATAAAAAAATAAATAAATTTATCTCTCCTGCCTGATACAGGATCTCGTGTCGTTTATACAAATTGAATTAAAGCAATAACAAAATATGGTAGTAAAGAGGGAATCCGGTTAGCGATTTTCCATATATAAGAAATAAAATGTTTGGAGGGTTATATTTCTTTTAGCAATTAGTTGCTGTAAAAAGAAATGACAGAGACATATCTATAGTAGACACTGATTTTATATTAAAAAAAATTGCTCTAGGAAGAAAATAGGGTACCTTATACATTTGTATGAAGAATCGCTCACCAGATTCCCCTTTTAATACTGGAAACGATAGGCTTCACGCAAAACCACAGAATGCATAGAATACATTAGTGACTATTTAGACATACCTAGTACTAAATAATATATTTAGTGGGTATAGAAAATATATGAATCATAATTAAGGAATACCTATAAATTTACTTGAAAGACAGGTAGATATTAATTGATTGAAAGTATAGTATTAATAAATGTTAGTCTTATACATTATATCTGTAGTGGTAGGACTCTACTGCAGTGTCCGCCTGGGGAAGTACCTCACCTTTGCCAGTTATTCAACCGCCAAGCAGTAGTGCGTAAGCATTACTGTGTTCCGGTTTGAAGGGCAATGTTACCAGATAAATTACTGGGTATGAAGAGATTTAACATCTTTGTTTTATTTATACGAGAATACTAACGTTTAATTAAATCGGATACTCCGACTATAGTTTCGATCACATCCGGTGACCTTTTTCAAAGAGTGAAAACAGAGCCCGACGCGCGTGCAGCTGCGTCCTGCTTAGCACACACACATCTAAACATCTCTCATCTCTCTCTCATCTCTTAGATTTAACATCTAATATCTCAGGGTGAGAGCGCAGTGCAGTGCGGCGCAGAATTGTGTTCGCAAGTTCACAATTCTGGTACTGCTACTGTTAGTGGCAGGTGTGACGCTTACCATCAGGTGAAAGTCTTGTAGTCTCGTCACATGACAGAAAAAAAAAACCTAAAAAAAAATTTGAAATAACGGAAATGTTTCATTAGGATTTGTGAATAGTTCTCTACCTACTTCTAACCGATAATCAAGAAACGGACATAATGGTGACTGATAAATGTAGAAAGTTGTCGCTGAAAGTTGCAGACTGAAAGTTGTCGCTGAAAGTTGTCGCTGAAAGTTGTAGACTGAAAGTTGTCGCTGAAAGTTGTAGACTGAAAGTGTAGGTACATAGCTTGGCAAAATCTTTTTTGCGCTCCTAATAATGTTTACTCTTGTAGATATTATTAGGAGGCACTATCGCAAATTGTTCTAAATACCTATTGTACTCTGTCCAATAATGATTAAGCACTTTTAGACAGCTCATGAAAAGTTGACGACATAAAAACATTTATGTGACGAACATAGATTTTGTTCTGTGTCTGGATGTAGTATGTATCATAAATATGTGCTTACAAAAAAAACATGTAAATAAGTATTCTATCAGCTATCTAGTTTCCATATTACAAGTTTTGCTTAGTTTGAGGCTAGATGGCGCTGTGTGAAAAATGTCCAACGATTTTTTTTTTTTTTTTTAAATTGTTACGCTTCTAGCAAATAATATCCCATGCAAAGTAGCATTACCTCTTTGCAAGGCTACTATAACAGTTGACGTAATCTTGTAAAGAGGTAATTACAGATCTAACGTATTTATTTGTATGGGATATAATTTGCTACAAACACGACGCTTTACAAAGTCATGTCGTCAACTTTTTATGAGCTGTGAATTAGCGATCATCATAATAGACGAGTGTAGCAACCCTGTAGGAATACTCCCATGACTTCCGTAGTACTGCCATAGTGCTGCCATTGTTTCAAGACTTTTTTCCTATGCTTATCGTCACATTGCCAGATAATAATGATTATTTCAAGTTTCTTTCATCCCTAATCCCTGTGGCCGGTAGTGAGAGAATCGAATAGCATGATAGTAAGATCTTCTTTTACAATTTAGAAACTCTTCTGGTAAAGAAAACGTATAATGTCTCATCCGATCCGTGACACTAATAATTAGTATTTTTTTGTATTCTCTAGACTCTAGCATCTATTTGATATTCTTTATCGTTCATAGGGAATAATAAAGGATCTATCTTCTATTATAATTGTATAAAAATCAGTTGCCTTGCAAACTCACAAAAAGTCGAAAACGGCTCCATCGAACATCCGACCGATTTGAACATTGATTGTGTTGTTCGCCTCAATAGTGTGGTTTAAGAAAAACATTAGGTAGTACCAACGAAGATCACCGCGTCTATCTATAAGTATAATTTAGTTATGTAGGTTGGGTTGCTATACTTACGCGACTCCACGTAGGTATATTACAGAACAACATGCAATTATCATTTTGTTACAAAGAATACCGTAACAGACTATCAGATCTGTCCAGAATATCTTGAGCAATGCCGTAGGCCTGTAGGGCGTTCCGTCGTTGCTCTAGTGAGAGGTCGCTCTTTTCAAAAGGCTTTATCCACCGTGGAATGAGGGATACCGTTATGGTAGATGCGCAAGCGCCGGCCAGTTCCGCAAGCTCGGTAACGCTGACTGCCCGCGGTTTCTGTCTCCGTGTATTTACGTACCAACTTATATTATACACGTCGATAGTGGGCAAGTAATCTAAGATAAGGACATTATAATTGATAATTTGGAAATTGTTTTCATTCAGTTCTGCATTCGTCATATACTCAATAATCGTTTTTTTAAATTCTTATTTGAATATAACTTTTAGCGGTGTTAACTTTATTGGGACCGTTAGTTTTTTTTTTAAATAAGTTGAAGTTCGAAATTGGAGCAAGTTAATTTAAGAAGTAAATAAAGTATCTATTAAAGAACTCGTCCAAAATGGAGATGCATATAGATGGAGATGGAACACCGTTTGTGATGTGGGGTGATAATAGGATCCAGCTGGAAACGAAGCCAATCAGAGATCCAGCTGTTCTGGTTAAGGCGAGGGAGGAGCTGAGGGAAACACCGGAAATTGTAGAGCAGGCGCTTGCAGATTTGAGAAAGCTTTTGAAAGGTGAGTTAGTAATTGAACCCACAAACGTGCTTGCGGTTACTAAAATACATTTTGTTAAATATTTTCAATACGTTTTTAGAGGTCCGGGATTTACAGCAGACTAAAACTTGAACTATTGGTGAAACTTTTACATACGTAAAATATGTATTATAATAATTAATATATTAATATGTTCATATACGTAGGTATATAAATCTACTAGGCCAAAATGCAGTCTATAGGATATATACAGTTAGGATATCTTCTTCCGTTCCATCTTTCTCGTCGTTCTTCCGTTCTCCATATATAGTAAGTACCAAGTGAGTTTTCTTCCACTTTTCATGTTATAAATATATTTAATGGAACTGTAACGAAACTAAGTACAAACCTGTCTTGGTACAAAATGTTATTATCTTACTTATTTTAAAATTATAGTCTTTCTTGATTTTATTAATTAAGATTATTCCATTAACTACACGATAACCAGTACCTGTAGGTACAAGTTAATGTTACATAGGTACCTTAATAGCTATATATTCGCTACGATTGTTATAATATTATTATATTAAAAACATTCCCATAACTAAGCTATTAGTTAAAAAGGTATACCAACGATTAAATATGGAATATACGCTTGGCATATTATGTAATTTAAATATTCTATTGGTTCTTCCATTGATAGAACTATAGTTCGACTTTTTTTGTCCAAGTAGTTCCAATCCTTTATTTTTTTTGATGAATGGAACTAACGAGACCATTTCGTCCAATTAGTTATATAGCATTTATTATTTATATCTAGAGGAAATTTTTGGATAAACAGGTTTAGTTTAGGTCACCTACTAATTATATAAAACTGCGAGTGGGTGGCGAAAGCCACCTTATATTAGAGGCTGGAGTTATATCACAAAATTGCTGAGTGAAGCATGACTGACCGCTTCTTATAGAGATTGTGCCTATTTAGACGAATAATTGGCTATCTATGTATACCTTAGTCACGTCCTTAGGTATGAGGTAAAGCAGAATATTATCGATAAATTTATAAGTAGCTAGAAGCTGTTTAGGGCGGGGGGTAGTCTCTCTCTGTCTATGTCGACTCTATCGCAACTATACCTTCTCTTAGGGAGTTATGCTTATGTTTACTTGAATTATTAAATGATGTGACTAATCACGTACCTACAACTTAATCACTTATTTACACGCTGGGTATTGATTATATTATTTTTAGCATTTTAATTTGCCAAAGAAGAATTTTCGAAAGTGTAATAATGATAACTTGCTTAGGATGATGCTACTTCATGAATTTTTGAGGACAAATTGATCTTGATACAGATTTTGGAAACTGGCTTAAGAAGTCAGCCATGGGATTGTAGGGTGCGGGTGGGGATGTAAAGGGTGATTGGTAGACCGCTTGCAATACTTTAGGATACCGTGGTATTCACCATTATAAACAACTTTTACTCTGGGAACAACAATGAAATTGCGAAATGAAAGGTGTTCCAATAAACATTGTACAAAATATTTTTCTTTTCTTGCATTATGAAACGAACCCCTAAAGTTAGGAAGGAAATAAAAGAATACCTTTTTATACAATGCCGACACAACTCGGTTTGTACAAGTGTATAGCAATAAAATGATAAAGTAAATGCTTTACTGACTTATCGAGTCTAAAATCAACAAAGATACTTACTTTTGTAAAATACTTACTATAATAAAATAATATGAATGTAGTGAGCAAATAAAAGTAACAAATAGGGTTTTAAAGCTTTTATGATAATCAGTTAAGTAGAGTTAATGAGTTGTACATAATTGTTTTAATGTTTGTTTCTTCATTATGTAATGGGTCAGTGGATTCGAGTGAATTTTAGGATAGGTATCATGAGCAGCCTGAATACGTCCACTGCTGGAAGAAGGCCTTGCCCTTAATTGGGAAGGGTTGCCGTAATCCCACGCTTGGCAGGCGGCATCGAGATCGCTGGATGCTCACCACCGTTAACCGAGAGGACGCTGCTGCCCGTCCTGCGATGGTTCTGGATACAGTTTTAGGACATACCCAGTCAGGTCCCCAACTATATACCAACCTCTTCATCCTAATAGTGTTTTTTTTTTCAGATGAGTCGACTCTCTATATTCCTGTCGACAAGGACGATTTTCTTATGAAGTTCCTTAGGCCGTGCAAGTTTTACGCAGAGAGTGCTTTTAAAAAGGTAATGGACACAGTTGGTGAGTCTTCTAATTCGGTACAAGTAACACCTTTTTGATTGCTGCTGGAAGTATTCATGTGAAATGCTGGGAGATCTTCACATAACATCACCTTCCTACCCTTATCCCACAAGGTGGGGTAAGCACAGTGTGACCATTAACATGTATAAGAATGTATGGGATTCTTATCTCTTTAGAACAAAATAATGGAGTAGGTACTTTGGAAACAATCCATAGTACCTAAGTATTCATCATGATGCAAGTTTTGGCTTTGGTTTTTTGACCGGCCGCCTGCCTGATGTCAACCCTCTTTAGGAATGCGATTGTATTGGTGATTTTTTTATCCGCCACCATTAGGGAGGGGGCATAAGATGATTAACGCTCCCTAACAGTCACTAAGTCCGTGCCAGTACACCTTCAGTTAGAGGTGTACTGGGATCCACCTGCTACTCTCTTTCAGACAGTTCTTACGTCACCCGCGGGAAGATAAATCCTCCATTCTAAGCTTCTCCATATAAGTGCTGTCTCGCACTTATCAGTCAGAAGACGTACAGAGTTGCACGAAGGCGTCAATAGGGAGGGGTTGCCATAATCCCGACGCTTAGCAAACAACTTCGGGATCGCGAAATGCTCACCACAGCTAACTGAGAGGACGCTGCTTCTCGTCCTCCGGTGGTTCTAGTCTAGATGCAGCTTTAGGTCATAGCCAGGTCCAAATCTGTAATATTTATTGGCCATAAATGACTTTGAATGTTGCAAGCGAATCACTACTCCTCTCTTTCCGCCCCTTCCCTTTTCTCCTGACTAATCTCTGATTTGAAATGCTTTAGATCCAAGCATACTACAAGTTCAGAGCTTCTCACGTGGAGCACTGCCGCGACCTGGTGCCGTCGGCCTCTCGCTCCATCTTCGAGCAATCCGTCGTCTCCATCCTGTCGCCACGAGATCAGCACGGACGGCGCATTATGCTCATTGAGTCTGGAGGTTGCTTACCATCATCTAAATATATTCATAAATAATACCTAATTAAATATCATACTTACTAATCTATCTATCTATCTATCTATATATATAAAATAAAATAAAAAATTGCTCGGGATGATTTAAGGTGGTGAATTTTGGGAGCGGGCCGAATTTCTTCCGTACGCGGACGAAGTCGCGGGCGACCTCTAGTATGAAAAATGTGAAAGTTTATGAGTGTGTGTGTGTCATCGTATGTTGGTTATTTCTTCACGCTATAACGGTTCATCGGGTTTAACTGAAATATGGAATGGAGATAGCACAGAATACCTAACTATACTACGTACAGAAAAGCAGTTCCATAGAAAATGCGTTTAAGCTAATTTGTAATCTATTTTGTATAGAAAAGTATCAATATTTCACTGTAGTACCGATGCACGCGCGCGGTCGGCTGGACCGCGTGACGTCAACGAGCCAAGCGCTACAGTGGAAAATCGATACACTGTCCAATAAAAATAAAGTACAAATTAGCTTGAGTATGACATTGATGTAGTTATCAACTTTTAGACGCGTTTTCGAAGGGAATGAATCTGCTGCAGTGAACCAGCTTATACTCTGGATTAACTTAACAGCTACGGCTACATATTTTTATGTAAGTTTGACTTGCTCACCGTAAGCAAAATATTATAAGGCCAATAAATTATTATATTATATTCTATTCTATTCTACTTTTCTCCTGGAAAAATATACGCAGCTAATAAATGTAAAGAAGTATCCCGTTAGTTAAGTATTGCTTAGGTGTGTTTATATATGTTGATATTTTTTACGCTTAAATGGCTCAATGGATTTGAATGTAATTTAGAATGGAGGCTCATATGACCTCATTGAACATAATATAGACCCGCTATCTTACGGGAACTGCGATGACACTTCCCGTAGGATGGGTGAAACTGCGGGACGCTACTAGCATTCTAATAAAATATAAAACAAATATTGTCTGAGTTCATATAAACGCGTTCTGTTCCGCTAATTAGACCGTGGCCATAAATATGATGAGTTCGCTGTTATTGAGCCAGACGAGAATAAATGGACTGTAATTTTGCCTCGAGTAAAGTAGGCTTACAGTTTTTATAGCGGTCAAGATACTTGGCCGGTCCACAGGTCGCGCGCCCGTTCCTTTGGATGTTAATATCATCTAAATCTAAGCGAATAGCTAAGGCTTTTAGTTTTTGTCGTAATTTTTGCCACATAAATAGTAGTGATTAAATATAACTTTAAAGGCAGCGACAATGATAAAATTAATGGACGGGAAATAGGCGCACAGATTTTGAAAACTATATGTTGAGCGCCGGCTCTCCTCTCGCGTCAGTCATACTCTGTCTTTGCGACACGCGAGCCGTACGATACGACAATACAAACTTCTAATACATGTACATGTGTTCTCTTTTTGTCATGCAGTAATTAGATTCGCTATCTCTATTTTCTGGCAAATGTAATTTGTATACTTTTAGCTAGGTATGCTTGATTGTGTTGACTTGTTAATTTTGAACAATTTGCCAGCGCTGGGCCCGTCCATTCCATTATCACTGTCGCTGTTTAAAGGTACGGTAATCGCCACGAAAGTCGTCAAAAAGTGGGGATGCGCATGTATAAAAAAATAATACCTTGTCATTAAATTTGCCAAATATACTGCACGGAAGTGTACACCACAGAAAAGCGAAGGCCCTACCTCTACTCTCTTCAGTAGTGCACACGACGCACTTGCGCAGGCTCACCTTTTCCATGCCATCAATTTGACAACTTGTTTGGCTACTGTATGGTACAAAATTATAAATATCTTGTTTCTATATAATATGCGTAAATATTACTGTTTTCACCTAGGCGAATAATGTATCAGGATAATTCAAAATGCATTATTAGTAAAAGATAACGCTAACAACCCATCCCTCGGATATGATCGCTTGCGATTGGATAGTACGAGTAGATACCAATCTAATCACGGGAGATATAATTTGTTAAGTGCGTGTCGTGAGTTCCTCAAAATAGAGTTCCGTAACTAGAAATTATTATTAAATAAAATAAGATTTAGGCCATATTCGTCCCGCAAAAGTTCGGCCCATATACAAAACTGGTTTCGTCCCGAATTATATGTCTTATTCGGCGCAAAATATATTTTAATTAAAAAAAAAACATTTCGTCTCACTTTTCGGCTATAAGGGTCCCTTAATGTTCTGAGGAACCCTAGAGGCACCTAGTATTCAAATCAAACTATA
Organism: Erannis defoliaria; assembly: GCA_905404285.2. NCBI lineage: Eukaryota > Metazoa > Arthropoda > Insecta > Lepidoptera > Geometridae > Erannis > Erannis defoliaria. The sequence continues at coordinate 16,306,919 of FR990069.1, read as the reverse complement.
TACAATCAAATAGTGTACACAAACACAAATTGACTAGTATTCTACCTTTCTGTTGTGTTATATTATTTTGTTTTGGCATATACATTAAAGAGTTTAAAAAATAAATTGTGGTTTTTGTTATCAGAGAGATGGAACCACAGAGAAGTGCCTCTGACGGAAGTGTTCCGAGGCACACAGATGGGCCTAGAAGGTGCCATGAAAGAGCCCACGACGCAGGTCTGCGGCGTCCTCGTCATCTTCGACATGAAAGGCCTGTCGCTCAGCCAGGTCATGCAGTTCACGCCCTCATATGCAAAAATGGTCATTGAGTGGATCCAGGTTAGTTAAATTGCCTTGTCAGGACTAAAGGTGCGTTGTGTGTGTGCGATGTCGAGCAAGACTAAAGATGCTATTTCGCGGTTGACTCTATAGTGAAAGTTGTTCAGAATAATGAGTCCAGCGACCTCCTATAGCCTTAGTAAATCGCGTAATATTGCATATTTACAACGCATAGTAAAATAATAAATTTTACTCTTGTAATTTGAATGTGCATAGTTTCGTAAATGATGTAACAATAGTTTGTAGTAGGTATCTATTTTGTGATTTTGTGTGTTATCAAGCTGATCTGTTGATGAAGCTGGAGAATATGTGAACGAGGGAACTGTCGAATGCATTGGAACTATTGAGCTTGGGCCTTAGATCAAATATACTATAGATACACAGACTCTATGATAATCAAACCTCAAAAGTGGCCCCGCGTCTATGCTTACTTATACAGATATTATATCTCTCCAGCTAAATAAAGCCAATAAAAAACCCTACAAGCGGATATTGTTTCATTTTAATAATGAAACTTAATACCTATACCTAATAATTTGTAAAACATTTGTGAGCGTGTAAAACATTCAGGATCGTAGCACGTCACATGATTGACGCGGTCACATGCGACTGAGAGCAAAACAAGGCACATTACGCGATTTATGCCTTGTTTTGACGGTGCCGTTTTCGAGCGGCGACCGGGTTCTACCCTATATTTCATCGCAGGCTTGGGATGATTAGACTTGTCTTAACCAACCTCCTCCTCGTTGACGAGGATGGTGGAGCTGAGTGGAGCTTTTGAATAACATTCTAATGCACTCATAAATCGACACAACAAAAAAAAACCTCGCAAACACTTTTAACAATTTGAATATAATTTTGATATGGCTTAGTTAAATTCAATATTTTGCTGTATTTGACCATTTGTTATTGAATTTGCAGTGCTAATAAATGGACAGTGGTGGCGAGGTAGGGAAGCAATAATGTACGGCTAATAAAATACAGCCAAGCCGCCTGCCAAGCTTGGGGATTATGGCAACCTCTCCCTATTAAGGGGGAAACCTACGTCTGGCAGTGGACGTCTTTTCGCTGTTGTTGAATAAAATACAGCCAATAAAACGTGTAGATTCATGATTTTATTGCCCGAATTGAATAACAGTAGATTTTATTTTTCAAATACAATTTAAAAATGTACCCGGATTATTGGCTGTACAATGTAATGACTGGCGTGATATGGCTATAATTTTATTTCATTTAATACTATTAAGAGATAAACTTCTTTTTTTTAGGACTGCGTGCCTGCACGTCTGAAAGCCGTCCACGTAGTTAACCAGCCCTACATTTTCAACATGGTGTTCACCATCTTCAAGCCATTCATGAGGGAGAAGCTACGTTCCAGAATCTTCCTCCACGGTTCAGACAAACAGTCACTCTTGAATCACGTAGATGCAAAATCTTTGAGGAAACGTCACGGGGGTACGCTGCCTGAACCCGAGATCCCAGGGGAGCTGCTGTGGAAAATGCTCCATAACTATGAAGACGATTTTCAATGTGAGTACCTCATTAACCGACTTCAAAAAAGGAGTAGACTATATGTTCGACTGTATGTATGTTGTTTTTTTTAATGTAGGTATTTTCTAGGATTTCCGTCAATTGTGGACCGATTTTGAAAATTATTTTTTCTTTGGTAGGTGATACGTCAGAGGTGGTTCCATATAAATTTTATCGAAATCAGTTTAGGAATAATAACTGGAAAATATGAACATGTCATCCAGGTAGTTGAAATTGAAGTCAGATGTTATATTTTTTTCAAATAGCGTATTGTTTGTGATAAACGCTCGAAAACACAATTAGATAAAACACTGTTTTAAACTATCACGATTGTTTACTACAGTTCTATTATTATTTACGGGATATTTACCGTGATTATTTCACAACATAATCCCGTAAATAATCATAGAACTACAATTAGATAAAGCGTAAACAAAACTAATCATACAATAACAATATCAGAGACGAATTACTAAAGGCCGGTCCAAATAAGCGATCTTCGAATTTTAATCCGATTTCACCAAAACGTGTTTTATTATCCAGACCATATATATATATTTTATGTATATATTATACAGATTATAGATATATTTTATTATATTTTTGATAGCAGTTCAATTTTTTTTTGATATTTACTAATTCACGAGAGATGTCGATCGGTAGATCGTATATTCTATCTTGGATTCATCGGATCTCCCCATCGAGGATTGATTATTGGAGCCCGCTGTAAAACTACAAAACCAACACCTTTTTTTTAGGCATAAGCCTTTATTAACTACAACAAACTACAAAGACTTTTAGCCTACCACACAAAAAAAAACCAAAAGGATTGTATCCATTAAAGTCTAGACAATCCAAATGCTCGAACCCACTATAAACCAGTCGGCAGCGTACCCAGCATGCTGGCGGCATTGCCACGCTGAATGGCAATAGTTATGCGTTAGGCCCATTGAGCCCACAAACGTGCAAAAAAATTTCCACGCCAAAACTTGCCGACTTTTTGAACGACTTGTAGTCGATAAGACACAAGCGCTCAAACATAGGTACATTGAACACTATACAAGCGAAATAACGTCTAAATTCATTGTGAACTATATAATGCATGTATAGATATAGTACAACGGCACTCTGACGTTTTTTGACTGTTTTCACTTAGAGATTTGGGAGACTGGGCACTTGGAGATTTTATTGGGCCAAATACACACACACAAATCACATGTAGAATTATTATTTTAATTTTGTTTTTCAATAAAAAATGTGTTGGTTTTGCGACGACATAATTATATTATTTAGGCACCGTGTTGATGTCTATTCTTAATAGTGCGTAAATTGCAAATTTTCATAACTTACAAAATAGTCTTTCAAACTTTTATGTTGTAAATTGTCTCTAATATATATTTTATGTTATCATTCACGGAAATGTCTTCCTATATCTTGTGATCGATATTGTTTACGCTTATTATATACGAAGAAAATCTGTTTAAATACGGCTAGTAGTTTATTAACTGGCTGATAATGTAATCGTTTGTTAACTATTCAATTGATATGTTTTCAGTGGCCAGCACTTTTGGATATCCTGCCAAGAACACGTAATAATCGAGTGACGACATGGACAACTACCCAAACAATAAATAAGAGATTGGTAGAAGCGTAGCCCGCTCCTTGCCATTGTATAGATATGAGCGTTTGCTGTGATTGTTATTTTTAAATGGAATTTATGAAGTTAACGTAGTATTTACTTTTTTGTTTTATTCATACGGGAATACTCACGTTTAATTAAATCGGATACTCCGACTATAGTTTCGATCACATCCGGTGACCTTTTTCAAAGAGTGAAAACAGAGCCCGACGCGCGTGCAGCAGCGTCCTGCTTAGAAAAAAAAAAAAAAAAAATATGTGTCAAAACCACGTCAGTTTTCATAATAAAATAGTATTTACTTATTAGATCATATTATTAGAATAGTAAATTGTGCACTACCGTCACAGAAGAAATAATAGTAAGCTTCCGTGTGGCAAAACATTTTAGTTTTTAAAACAAATAATAATTTACTATTGCACAAAGTGCTTAGGTCCATATGCGTGAAGTACGGCATTCTATTAGTAATTCCGTCAAACTGCTCTCTAAATTAAGTATGTATAACATATGTATTTATTTCAATTTTATTTATTACCAAAAAAACTTAACTAACACTTTTTTTTTCCATAACACAATATATCTCAAATAATATAGTAAACACAATAAAATTACATAGACATGTTAGGAATTTCGTTGGCAGCTGTACTAGGTACGTAACCCTGTATTACAGCTACCACGATTCTACCTTAATGTATAAACATTGATACCTACGTCATCTAGCTAATTTCACAAGCAATACGCAAGCAATCTCATTTCGGGCCGTGGGCTTATATAAATGCTTTAATAGTTTATCGTTGGGTGTCTTTACAGTGAATATGTTCTGTCTAGTAAAATCTTTGACCGCATCATCGCTTACCATCAGACAAAGTGTGGTCAAACGACAACCTATAAATTTTATAAATCTTTTATGCAAGTTGTCGACTTCTATACTTGTTTTTTTTTTAACTTAAATTTGATCTTATACAGACGAACTTACAGTTCTATAGCACAAGATGCACTGTAAGCACCAAGTTATTATTTTTGTCGGGAGGACTATCGTCGGACTATAGGACTACGTACTATCGACTAAAGGGTTTTATTTATTGTCATTGAACTTGTAATTGAAAAACAGTCTTCAGAGGCGATATACTTTGAATGCGAAAACCTATGTATTATCCAAAGTATAAGGTACTTTCTTGCCCAGTTTTGCCCAGTCACGAGTGAATCGGTTTCTTCTAGGCAAGCGTGCTCCATATTAGACTACACCTTCACTTAGCATCAGGCAACACGAAAGCAAACGCAAGTAAAAAAACAGTCAGCCGTTAGAGATTTTTAGCATACTGACACTCGGATAGTACTTATGATATTTTATGTGTTATTGTTTTAAAGGGTACGTAAAACATAAGGAATAAGGATAATATGATGTTATTTATGAAATAAAAGATCAAAATAATTTTTATTTTTTTATTAAAAAAATATAATTTATGTAAAATACATTGTGACAATGATTTAATCTGTGTAGACAATGTGATGTATAAACCCACATAACCAAATTAGATTGCCAACCATATAAAATTGTGGATATAGTTAGCTAACCTTTAAATATCAATTTAATATCAATAAGTATCTTAACAAGAATTTTAATATTTTGCTACATACGAACATTATGCACGCCTTTTTACATGCGAAATTATCAAATGCACATTATGTTATTTGGGGAAAAGATTAGATATTACCAAACATGAGAACGTCAAGCGTTCATGTCGATGTTTCTACACCCACATAACTAAGTTTATATGTACAAATCATTATTTAGTGTGTAATATATTGTTTGTGTATCATTCTCATGTTAACTTTATTGGTTCTTACCATCGCATCGATTTATGAAAGAGAGGATATCGCACGTCGAAATTGAAATGCGAAAATTGTGGCACATTTTACCTACTTAAACAAATAGCAACTCTAACCTAAGCGGATAAGGCTAATGCTATGTAAGAGGCTGGTTTTCACGACTCGAACAACGGCTGAACGTCATCGCAGAATTGTATACAAACTGGTGCAATGGAGAGTTTCAGGCATCGATATATATGTACTACGTACACCATATACCGGGTGTTAGTTTGAACACCGTTATCCTTCTAGGATATCATTGTACTCATCATTATGAACAACTTTTACTATGGGGCCAACCCTGAAATCACGAACAGCTGTTCCATACATTTTGTCCAAGATCGATGAACCTTTTTGTATGGAACAGCTGTTTTTTTCGTGATTTCAGGGTTGGCCCCATAGTAAAAGTTGTTCATAATGATGAGTACAATGGATATTCTAGAAGGATAACGGTGTTCAAACTAACACCCTGTATATATGTCGATAATTTCAGGTGTGCCGCAGTCGAGCGGGCAGGGTTCCCGTTGTCCCCATTGACGGTGTACCAGTTAATGGGGACAGTGGAAAGCTGGTGCAAAATCCTCTGTTTCATTGCTTGAAGGTTCTTACAATTAAACTGTACCTACGAATGTATAGATCTTATGGCGGTTAGTTCAAACTATAATTTATTTATACCGCATTCAGTTATCACAGTTTACTATCATTAGTATACCTACTACCTACTTATAATCATTCATGTAGGCAATATTCGGCATAAATCTTTTAAATAATTAATCATCCTTATAGTTTACAGTTTGGTTTACAGTATACGATTTTATAAAACGAAAATTAAAATGAAAATGATGTATAAATGAATTTCATATTTACTCCATTTCAATCATAATAATATACTGCAATTAACTTAAGAGATCTGAATTCGGAATTAAATTTCTGAGACACTCTTCTTAATATGAGTTAAATAGTTTGTGTATAAATAAAAATGTATAAAAGAGTGTTATTGATGACAAAGTGCTTTTTATTTAACATACAGGGTGTCTAGTAAATGAAGGACAGCTCAGTAATTAGGAATAGGTCACAATATCATGATATCTTACTATTCGGAATATTTTTTAGTAAAACGTGCCCTAATTAAAAAAATATAATCTAAGCACTTTAGATATTTGAGTCAACTAAAGCAATGTTCTTTGTTTCCCTCTTAAAAGTCTTATGTACTAGTTTAATAAAATCTGATTGAAACGGCTGACTTTAATATCTCTAAAATAGTGAAATAAAACTAAATAAAATTACTGATATAACATTTTGCCCTGTAGTGACAATGATGTCACCTATCCCCAGTTACATGGATATCTTTAAATAGCTGAAAATTCTGTGTATTTCATTGCAAGATACCTGTGAATCAAATGCCGCATTTGAACTAGAAAAATAATATAATAATAAGTTAGGTATACGGTTTTGTTAAATTACTAATAATTAATACACCGCATACAAAATTACCTAACTTAGCAAATAATTGTATATCTATGCTCTTATCACGATATGTCTTACAAAATATCACATTTTACCATGACTATCTAATGCTTTTTGGGATCACTTCTTATCCTTCTTGTAACCGTAGGAGTTGATTGCTGGAAAGATAAATGGTATTATTAAAAAAAACATAAAAGTAATCATAAATAATCATAGCTTAATCAGCTTTTTTAAAAGTCCATAGCTGAACTTAGGCCTACACTCGAAGAGCGACTGGGTCATATCCACCACGCTGTCCCAGTTGCGGGTTGGCAATTCACATACACAATTGAATTTCTTCTCCAGATGTATGCAGGTTTCATTACGATTTGTTTCCGTCACCGAAAAATATGTGGATGAAAATCCCCACATAATTTCCATAGAGCTCATTGGTACGGGCCTAGGATTTGAACCCGCGACTTCACTCTTTCAAGTCTAGCGGTATAGCGGTACCAGGCTACTATACTAGCCTAGGCACTAGGCAATCACGCCTACAAAAATATAAGTTTTAGGTCTTAATCGAAATTAAAATAATAGGTCTTAATTGAAATTAAAGTCGTCGTCGTCGTCAGCCATAAGACGTCCACTGCTGGACGAAGGCTCAATAGAGGGTGTTGCCATAATCCCCACGCTTGGCAGGCGGCGTGGGGATCGCAGAATGCTGACCACCGTTAACCTAGAGGACGCTGCTGCCCGTCCTCCAGTGGGTCTGGTTGCAGTTTAAGGACATCTTTTCCCTTAATTTCCTGGGTATTATATGTAACATAATATACCCAGGAAATTAAAGTCACATCAACAGCCGGAAGACGACCACTGCTGGACGAAGGCCTCTCCCTTAAAGGGAGGTGTTGCCATAATCCCCACGCTAAAAGTAATAAATTAAAGTAATAGGTCTTAATTAAGTAAATCATTAGTGCCTAATATCGGCATCGAGAAAGGAAAAGTGATCCATAAAGACTTCCTATAAAGTGTAGCGAGGTTTGCTGAGAGTTTGTATTGGGTACCCGGGGCATCGACATGTTGGATTTGGCTGAGCCGCGCGCTTGAATCTAAACATAGGAAGAAGGGAGACACCCACATGCGTGTTGCTTATTTAGTACCAGTATTAGCAGTGCTTCTGTTAAATTAAATTCTATTTTATTCTCTCTGCGTGATTTATAACCGCCCCAAGACTCGAAATAGTGATGATATACGCAAGACAGCTGCAAATTTAGAAGTAAATCAATACTCCATCCAATCTTGCAAAATTCTCGTTTCGAAGACGACCGAAGAGACTATCACCACAACGAAAATTATAAAATAAACTACAACAGAATCTTGTACAATAGTACAACGTACATGTTATCAATATTCTTACCACAGAACTCCTTATCACACATGAGTAGCAACTCCAGCCACTGCGCGCCGGTCACGTTGGGAATGGTGAGCGAGCCGCCGTACGACTCCGGCAGGCACTTGGGGCTGATGTGCTTGTGCAGCATCTCGCGATCGCTGCCCATGAAGATGATGCGCGAACGCAGCTTCTCCTGCAGGAACGGCTTGAAGATTTGGAACACCATGTTGAAGATGTAGGGCTGGTTAATTATGTACAGCCCTTTGATCCGGAGCGGGATGCTTTCCTGAAAATGTAAAAAAAGGAATGGTACTTTTTAATAAAAAAAATTATCAGCGGTTTGGTTGTTAAATAATAATGTTAATCCGTATTTCACTAGCTAACATAAATACTTAAGGAGTTGGTTCTGAGTTGCCAAGAGATGGCGCCTGAATATGAAAAAATATATCTTTTACGACTCATATTGCAATTTAATTTGAAATAGATCTTATATCGGTATCATTTACCGGTACAATGATTCAAAAAACCCATATTTTTGGTTATATAATGAACAATGAACATGTTAGATATATTCGTTCCGTTATCAATGGGATTAAGATGATGATGATGATGATGATGAGCAGAAAAATAACGAATTACCTAATATAATATGGTAGATTTACAATAAATAATATGGGAAATTTTCAATAAAATTGATTCTGGCATCATCTGCAGCGCTGGGCTGGCCCGTCTTCTTCAAGGAAGTTTTATTATACACAGCTTACTCTGGCAGTCAAGTTTAATAAGGTCGTCTTATATAAAAACTTTCTAAGCTGTTTTCGTAGGTATCATGACTGATTGATTATTATTCGATAAGTTGTTACACATGCTAAATACTTTTTATACGATTGTCGAAAACTTGTTGTCTAGACCAGCGACAATGACAAAATGAATGCACGGGAAATAAGCGCACGGATTTTGAAGACTATATGTTGAGCGCCGGCTCCCCTCTCGCGTTAGTCATACTCTGTCTTTGCGACATGCGAGCCGTACGATACAACAATCTATACTTCTAATACATGTACATTGTGTTCTCTTTTTGTGATGCAGTAATTAGATTCGCTATCTCTGTTTTCTGGCAAATGTAATATGCATACTTTTAGCTAGGTATGCTCGATTGTGTTGACTTGTTAATTTTAAACGATTTGCAAGCGCTGGGCCCATCTCATTGGGCCCATCCATTCCATTATCACTGTCGCTGGTCTAGGCAACCTGAAGTTGGTTTTTAGATAATAGAATTTGTCAAGTAAATAAAAATAAAAAACAGTTTTGTTTAATCGCTTTTGTCGGGCTGATGCCAACCGCCTGTGTTGTGCTCGTACTCTCGCTTATAAGGTAGTTTCATTCCAATTTCCGTTATCTACTTTACCAACTTTTACAACATCACCGTAACGTTACAGAAAGGTTTTTGACCGCCTGATGTAAGTTAGGCAATAGTGCGATCCACGGTAGTGCAATCTTTCCTTTTAAAGGCTTACTCTTTTAGTAAGTAGTTGTTTACATGCAGATTTCTAGTTATTATTTCTTATTCATGTTATGTTTAGATTTTCGATCATTGTCCACTTAATTTTTTATGATATTTACGTTGCGCCAAATTGGTGCTTATATAGAACTACTCAGGTCACGGTTGGATTCTCTGCAGTCCAGGTTTTTCATGTCCGTCCATTAACCAAATGAATGCCACGGTCTTCTATTCTATATGTCAGAAGCGACAGCGGGCCATGTAGGCCAATAATATTAATAACTTGACAATAAAATATAGCCTACAGAAAAAAAATACATGACACCATCAGCCAGACGTTCATTGCTGGAGGAAGGCCTTCCACTTGTATTACCGTTGGTCTCTAAGAACTTGACCAGTGCATTATCCACTGAAGATATTGTTACGCCATACTCATCAGCCAGAAGCCAAAATAGGGATCCTTAATAGGGAGGGGTTCCACAATCCCTACGCTTGGCAGGCGGCTTGGGGATCGCAGAGTGTTACCACCGTTAACTAAGAGGACGCTGCTGCCCGTCCTCCGGTGGTTCTGGATGCAGTTTTAGGACATACCCAGGTCCATGTTACGCCATAACACAGGTTAATTCCTAGCGTGGGTAACAATGTTTCTCCTCGTGGACTGCTTCTTAAGGAACAAACTACTGTATAACATATTTGATTAAGTAACGTTTGTTGATGTCTAATAAATTTCATTTCATTACTTAAGCCATACCTACTTACTTAAGACATACCCTCCACGCTTGGTAGGCGGCTTGGGGGTCGCAGAATGCTTACTACCGTTAATCAAGAGGACGCTGCTGACCATTCTCCCGACATAACCAGGTCCAATTATGCCGTAGTGGGTGGTGGTCAAAGAGTTAAGCCCGGCGCAGAAGGCTGCCTTCATCTGAATACTATAGTTACCTGGAGCCAATCAACGATTCTCTTTGCGAAGGGCGGTGTGAACTGCATGACCTGCTGCATGGAGAGGCCGTCCATATCGAAAATGACCACCGCGCCGCAGATCTGTGACTCGGGCTCGAGCATGGCTGCCTCCAGGAACAGCACGCAGCCCTTGAACACCTCGTCCAGCGAGCACTTGTTGTGTTTCCATTTCTCTGGAACATCAGACCGGAATACATTAATATTTTTTTTATTATCTGATGGGTTTGCGTTTAACCGCCATGCGCCAATACGACTGATATTAAGCAAAAATGCTAGAGCACGCTTGCCCAGAAGAAACAGATTCAATAGCAGCTTGAAGACACCCACATCTTATCTATCGGGAAACATCCAGAAGCGCATTCTACTCCTCAACCGTTCGCACAATGAAAGTGGAATGAAACGGTTTCGTTCTTGTAGAGATGGTGTATGCGGGTAGTAGATGTAGATATTTTTGATGGTCGGTAGAGCGCATTGGAGAAAAACATCAATAAAAATATTACACACATATTTAAGAGCAGAAGAGGAGACGATGATGTGGGCGAAAAATATGAGACATGACATCAACATTGATATGGAATAAATTTTTAAGACTTTGATCTCCACGACATAAAAGCCATCATCGCGCAAGATAATGTACGGAAAAAAAAACAATATTGTTATCGATAAATTCTACATATTTTTTATGTTTGTAGACCATAATAATACTTGACTACCTGTGTCTTGATTGTCGTATACAGGATATAACCCGCTATCGCTTATAAAGTATAGACTCCTGTGGCGTTTAAATATAGTTACGTGCAGCTGATGTGTATTTTTTATTTTCCGTGCGTATTCTAGCGCGGAGCAGAACATTTTGTCATGGACTGAGTTGTCTATTTATTTTACGTTTCCATTGCGACAGCGACAAACTTGAAACAAACACCTATAACAAAACTTAAACGGCCGGCTTTAGAGACGATGTTTTTTATAGCAATTTTTTTAATTAAAATAAGATACCAAGTTTTGATAAGTAATGGTCATTGTAATGTTTTTGCCGCTATAAAGAAAGTAACAAAGTATATACGGGTTATTATCAATATAAAAGTAAACAGACCACACAATATATGATATAGAAAGACATAATGGTACTTACGTCAGTCTGTAGGAGTGAATATACTGCATGTACGTCAGCACGTTGTAATTAGTAATTTCTATGTAATCTCGGCGTTGCCGGTAAATCCCAACGTAAAGACGTATAAAGTGACGTATCATTTTTTAAGTTACCCTTGCGTGACTACGTAATAATTACCAAAATTTTCCATGAAAAATAATGACGAAATCACGTCTATTTTTTATTTTACAAGTAATTTGATATTCGTGGTTGATATGACAATGTACAATTGTTATTATTATGTACAATTGTTCATATTCGAAGCGTCATCTGTAATTATGTTATTAGAATGTTAACCTTTAAACTACTTTGACATTAATTTGCCATTCAACTTGTTCTGTAATGCTTTAATCTGACGTTCTTTCCGAGTATGTGATCTGTAGATTTTCCATGGAAATATAAATTCGATCAGCGATTTGACTGAGCTTAGAACTGGTACGGTTAGCGGTTCTCTAGAAATTGCTAGTACCTAAGTAGGCCAATGCTGCGAATATATTTACATATTATGAGCTCTATAAGATATTTATATTAATGCGTACTTACATACAATTCATACAAGAGATGAAGGGCCTACTTAATAAATGATTTTCACTTTAGCCCCGCTGAACGTTTTTTCCTATCTCAAATGTCATATTTCGAAGCGTGAACGGTATATGTCGGACGGATATGGGATAAAACCAGCCAAGTACTCTTTGAGTAGGTTACCTAGTATACCTAGGTTATGTATACTCAAAGCAAGTACTAGTCAGCCTTGAACGGTATGGCCTTGACTTGAACTTGAACCCTCGGTGCGCGAGTCAACTCTCATTTGACCAGTTTATTAAACACATAGGACATTTGTCCAGTAGGTACAAGTAAGTATGGGACAGTTTCACCACAAAGCCACTTGCGTATGGGAAATGCCCTAAGCCTTTACTTTAGAATGAACATGAACAGGTGAGGTGGCAAATATGTAACGTGTAAATGGTGTATAGTTATCCAAATTTTGTAAGTCTACTTAAATTATTATAACTGTATGTTTTCCAAATAAAATAAAATAAATAAAACCTAACTTAATTCTAACTTACTTCCTAGTTCGAGTACGAGAACTCTCCTGCCGTCTTGGTCCCTGGTGGGCAGGACTGTCAGGACATTCTGGATGAAGACATTAGTCTCCTTGCTCGGGATCAGACCATCGTAATGCTTGTGATGCTTCACTTTGAACCCGTAGTACCGCTTAATCTGAAATACCAACGAGTAATTAAAACTGATAAAAACGTGAGCTTTTATGTAGTTTTTGTGATGTCCTAATTTATGATACCGCGGTAGCAAACACCCGGAACTTAATGTCATGAGAATCAGTAAGAAATTAAATAAATAAATAAAAATAAAATAAATATTGGGGGACATTTATTACACACAGCGCCATCTAGCCCCATACTAAGCATCATAGCTTGTATTATGGAAACCAGATAGCTGATAGAATACTTATATACATTTTTTTTTGTAAATACATACTTATAATACATACCTACTACACCCAGACACAGAACAAACATCGATGTATATCACAAACATTTTTATCCTGGATGGGGATCGAACCCACGCCCTACAGCTCAGTAGGCAGACATGCTACCAACTGAGCTATCAGGCTGTCAATTAAAATCAATGTTTTACTAAAATGGTTGCAATGGGTATTTACTCTTCCGTTTCATCGTCATCATAACATAGCCTATATAGTCCACTGCTGGACGTTATCTTCTAATACATGCCTAAAATTGTGGTTCTGATAATAAATTATACATTTGTCGCTAACTGTACAAACAATAATTTTGGTATGCGGGACGAACAAATGCAAATATTATAATGCGGGACCGACAAAAAAAAATACTGCATAATTATAGGTAAACATCAGCTTACCAGGTCATATGCGCTCTCCGGGTAGAACTTGCATGGCCTCAGAAAACGAATAAGCCAGGCGTCGCTATCCAAAGGAACATGCAAATCTCGATCGTCTGTAAAAAAAACACGTCATTGCCGTATGAGTATAATTTATAGAACTATAGTAATGGATAACTGAAAATAAAAAAATTACGGATACTTCCATTTACTACTCCAATTTAGTAGCGAACTGAGTGTGAATACATACTCGTATAATAGTGCAGACGAGTCTGTCGTCGGGAACTCATTTCACAACATAATCACGGTAAATATCCCGTAAATAATAATAGAACTTGAGTCTGTCGTGTTTTCAATCTTTGACCTAATATGAAGTTTTTAATTATAGGACAGTTGTTTATTTGAGTTTTTAATGAAATTCATAAATGTCCGGAAGCATTTGGAAGTTTCCTACTCTACTGAATAAAAATTAGAAATAATAACATGAAACTATAAATAAGATAATAGGCATGAGACTACTAATTTTTTATTATCTCATAAAAAATCTGATCATTAATAGAGCCTATCAAGGAAAACAAAATTTTAAATAATTCAGAAATAAATAAGTTTTAAGTATTTTAATTTCAACCTAGACAGAGAGCGTGCTATACTGAGCGATGACGTCAAGACTCAGGCGCGGCATACAAATGCTATACTAACACGTGCTTTGCGAGAAAGGGATAGAGCATCCCCTCTCTATCCCCACCTCAAACTTAAAACGCTCATATTCTTCAGCCAAAGCAATTTATTTTTTCAGTATGTGTAAAGTATTTAGTTATATTCATCACTAAGCCTGTTATTTGTCATAAATTAAACATTAGGCCACACGCCTATTGCACACAATGTTATGGTTACATAATACGAGAACTACGAAAAATCACACAATTATTTTCGATTCATGCTATTTTCGTCCCGAGAAAGTTCGTCCCACATTAAAAAAATCTGCTTTCGTCCCAATTTGTATGCCGTGTTCGGCCCAACATATATATTAATTTAAAAAAAAACATTTCGTCCCACTTTTCAGCTCCATATTCGGCCCAAGTTTTTTTTGTATTGGTAAATTATGTTTTCACTGTTACCTCCAAAGATTATGTATGAGACATCATTTTTTTCTGATCTAGCTAGGTAGGTACCTACACATATATATATATTTTTTGGTAAGTATCACCTGCCATGTTAATTGAATGAAAACTATGCTCAACCTACCTTTGTAAAGACAGCTAATGCAAAATGAATATTGGAAATTCATTGCAAATAATGGCTAAACACGTTTTAACTAAACCCGTTTAACGTTCAGTTTTGTCAATATTTGAACAATCCGATAACGATGTACGTAGGTTGCCCTTGAGCAGATCAATCACTTATAAAAATATTATACGGACGGACCAATGCACTCTCTCGGGTTCTCAACCTCTTTTGATCGTATAATGAGAGTAAAAAAAAAGATTACTATTGAAGAAATTTCAGAGGAAAATTTCTTAAACACACCAATGAGCTGTATATAAAGTGGCCTAAACAATACGGATATAGCACCCGATTGACTCAGCTGGTGAATGATGCCATCTCTTTTATATTTTGTTAGTATAAAAAAGACAGAATAAAGGTATATTCCGTTCTGATCCCAAAGACTGAACCTACGATAGAGACGTGGCATAGGGAAATGGGGACAAGTGACCAAATGAAATAAACAATGTTTTAAAAGGACAGTTTTATTCCTAGCCTTGTTCTTTGCCACTACCATAAACGTACATTTAACCTAAAAAGAACAATTACCTAACATACTTTAAAAAAACAACCTACTTTTTACCATTTATGGGACCACCACTAAAGTAAAGCCTTTCAAAATTACTTTTTTTCAAAATCGGTCCAATCACATGCTTAATCAGTGGAAATTGCGCGAACGACCCAAAAAATATACAGTCGAACATAGAACGTCCACCTTTTTGAGTCGATTAAAAAAAGTTATACCCAGTAAAAAACTAATCAAAATCGATTCCATAGTTTAGAAGAACTTCACGCACAAAAACATAACTACAAGCGAATTGCGACTTCATTTTACTCTGTTTAGCAGCGACATGTTTTTTAGATGAATAGTACGAGATGGTCGTCCTGCTGGTCCATCCCACTATGATCACCCGGATAATAGGCATGATGACTACTATTTTTTTATTACCTCATTAAAAAGCTGATCATCAATAGAGCCTATCAACGAAAACAACATTTATAAATAATTCAAAAATAAATAAGTTCTAAGTATTTTAATTTCAAGCTAGACAGAGAGCGCGCTATACTGAGCTATGACGTCAAGCCTCAGGCGCGGCATACAAATGCTATACTAACACGTGCTTTGCGAGAAAGGGATAAAGCATCCCCTCTCTACCACCTAAAACTTTAAACGCTCATATCTCAGAGATTTATCAGCCAATACAATTTATTTTTTCATTATGTGTAATGTATTTAGTTATATTCATCACTAAGCCTGTTATTTGTCATAAATTAAACATTAGGCCACACGCCTATTATAGGCGACTCTTTAGTGTCCTTTGATCATGATGGTGAGAGTCACATCATATTATGTAAGACTTTGCAGTATTGCTCGCTTGAGTAGTGATTAGTGAGACTTGAATTTTAAAAAAAATAGGCGTTACTTATGCCTAAGTTTTTGTCATTTGGTACCTTTTATAAGTTACTACCTATGTCTGCGTTGAGATATTTCTAATATTTCTATATATAAAAACAACATTTGACTTTTCAATAATTAATAGTCTTTTGTCTCGAGACAAGTGTCAAGGGTTCACGATAGACATGTCTGAGACAATAAGGGTCAACTAAGTGACTCTTTTTTATGACTTTTAAGATCTGCTAAGTCTCCATTGTTAGGTAGGTACATTACATATATATAGCTTAAGGCGCAACTATTCCACGAGTCATACTTATTTACGAGTATAATATTATTATACTTATATAAGTAGGAAGGATAGGATTTGGATCTGGGGAGGAATGGATGTTGTTGGACAGGCAAAGAAATGAAATTTAAAAATACTTAGCATCCTCAAACACTGAAGTTTTGAACATTTTTGGTTCCTTGAGTAACATTTTAGGAAGAGTAAATAGAATTCCGTCTTGATTCAATCAAGATAGAGGTTAGAACCCTAAAAATGAAAACAAGTATCAGATGCTCTGTGATTATCTTTGCTTTATTAAAAAGGGCGTGCCTTATCTCATGTTGCAACATTTTATGTAGATTTGTGATTTATCATTTATGTGATTTATCATTGACCATTTCAGAACTTTGTTTGCTCAACATTTCATTGATATTTAAATAAATATACATAACATATTATGTGCAACCACAGAAAGGGGCACTTTGACTGTGCCATCGTCGTCGATTAAAAATAAATGCTATATTAAGGCTGTATAAGATTTTTTATTGATTAAGATTTTAAACCCCATACTGCCATTTATTGTAACCTATGGGGTTACAATGTTTGTTCTGTGTCTGGGTGCAGTACGTATCACCACATGTTTTTACTAAAAAAAAGTATATAAATATTCTATCAGCTATCTGGTTTCCACTGGTTTCCATAGTAGTAAGCTTTGCTTAGTTTGGGGCTAGCTGTGTGAAATTTCTACCAATATTTATTTATTTATTTATTAAAATTAATCTGCACAGAAGATATGAGAATTCAAATAAAACAATATTTTTCTTATGTTAATTTCCTATTTACATACCTACCAATTAATATAATGGAATGTCAGTAAACATCCATTGTATAAAAGGTCGGTTGGGTCAGGTCAAGTCATTGCAGAGAAGAATAACTTGTCAGTTGACACTTTACAAGGTTCTTAAATTAATCTCTTCTTGACCTTTAGGGGTTGAATAAGGTTGTTATTAAAATTAATAAATGCGGAGGTGCCACGAGGATAATGTTCAAGGAAATGTCGGTTGGAGTTCATTGAACAATGTATATACCTACTTGGGCTGCTTCAATGACCTGATCAGATGGATCATAAATCACCATAACTTTGTTTCTTTCGAAGAGTGTGTGCTAGTAAATTCGATTTCGTTGATTGAATGTTTTTTTCTTACTATTCTTGGTATAATGCGGTGTTTCTTGATGGTCCCTGGGTATTACTTTGTTGCTAATGTCATGGAGCTTTGTGAAATTACTAAAGCTCCAAGACCTGTGCAGTGCCGCGCAACGTTTTGAACAACATTTTTGGTGGTATTAGTATTGTTACGATTAAATAATGAGCTTACTTACTTATAATAAGCTTATTTACTTATAATGAGCTTCCTTATAAGGCGAGAGACTTGCTTGTTTTTTTATTCAGCTGCATATAAAATGGGTGGGTGTCTGCATAACCAGAGTAAACAGGTATCTTCTAGGGGAAGCGCGCTCTATCATAGACCGCAAATATTATCATCATCAACACCCGGAAGACGAAGGCCTCTCCCATAAAGGGAGGTGTTGCCATAATCCCCACGCTTGGCAGGCACCTTGGGGATCGCAGAATGGTTACCACCGTTAACCGCGTGGACGCTGCTGCCCGTCCTCCGGTGGGTCTGGATGCAGTTTTAGGACATACCCGGGTCTATCCTATTCTTATTATCCTTTCCTTATTATGTACCTAGTTATAAGTTTTCCTAAGAAAATAAAATAAAAATAAATTAAACAATAACCTTCAAGAAGTCTCTTCAGTTCCTCTATCGCAGGTTTGACAACGTCTGGAGTCTCCCGCAGCTGGAGCCGGGCTATCTCCCGCACGGAGTCCCGAGGCTCGTCTAGCTCGAACTGAAGCAAGAAGTCGCCGAGCTGCACCCCGGGTAGCTTGTCCAGCTCCGTCAGCATGTGTTGGGATACTAGAACAAATATTCGAATATTACGTTTTTTTTAAATTATGCAACGGACGAGAGGAACGAGACGTTCACCTGGTAAACATCACGCCTGCCCATAGTATTGTGTACTTGCAAGGCCGTAGGCAGGGGGGGTTTTTGGGGGTCCAAACCCCCCAGAAATGCCTTCGCCAACCCACCGTTTTATACATATCTACTTATGTATAGATCGTCGTCGTCTTAAAGTTGTTACTTATTGTCTGGTCCAGAGCTCGCCCCCCCCCCCCCCGAAATGAGCTCGACCCCCCCCCCCGAAATGAGTTACTGGCTACGGCCTTGCTTGCGAACAAAATCCTTCACCATAAAGCACTGCGCTCGCCACCCTGATGTTTTGGATATCAAATCTCTTCATGGTTTTTATCATTATTCAATCTGCCCAGTAATTTCTCTAGCATTGCCTTATAAACCGAAACAGAGGCACGTGTTGGTCTATTTAAAATAAGGTCGCTTTTTGGCTGCACCTACGGCTTTTATAGGATTACAATACAATACAATATATCTTTATTGCACACCCGAAATGTAGAACAACTTACAAATAATCAGGGTAGGTACATTATTTGGCAGTACAAAGTAGGGGCGGCCTTATCACCTTAAGCGATTTCTTCCAGGCAACCTTTGGATGAACTGATTACAACAGTAGGAATGATAATAACGGTATTAAATACATGACGTATTGTATGTTGTATGTCTTATGGCTGTTGGTAGCATTTCTGCCTTCAGAGCTGTAGGGCGTGAGTTCGATCCCTCCTAGGGCAAACATTTATGTGCCGAACATAGAGATGTTTGTTCTGTGTCTGGATATAGTATGTATTTACAAAAAAAAGTAAATAAGCATTCTATCTGGTTTCCATATTACAAGCTTTGCTCAGTTTGGGGCTAGATGGCCCTGTGTGAAATATCTACCGATATTCTGTGGGATGAGTTGAGAGTAGAAAACGGTTGAGTTAAGAAAAAATAATTCGAAGGATGAGACGTCATAGGACGAGTGAGGAACAACCCATTTATTTAAATAAACAAATATTTAACTGGCTTACCATTAGGAGAGTGGCTTTTCAACCGACTTCAAAAAAGGAGGTTTTCAATTTGACTGTATGTTTTTTTTTTGGTATGTATGTTACGCGATTACTCCGCCAATTATGAACTGATTTTGATGATTCTTTTTTTGTTGGGTAGGTTTTACCCTTCAATTATTACCCTTCAGAGGTGGTCCCATATACATTTTATCAAAATCGGTTCAGTAGTTTGGTTTTTATATTAAAATCACTAGAAAATATGAAGATGTCATCCAGGTATTCGAAGTTTAAGTCGGTTGTATTTTTTTTAAAAAGCTTTTTATACACTCGTAAGGTCGTTGATTCGATCCGCGGGCTTACTAAAGAATTCTCCGGAATTTACGTTCAGTTGAAAAATACTCAAGAGTTTTCGGTGAAGGAAAACATGGTAGAAAACATGCGATATGATCAGCATAAAAATTAAACGGTGTATGTGAATCTGCCAATCTGTACCGGCCTAGTGTGGTTAATTAAGACCTTATAGCCTTCGACAATAGGATTATACCCAACAATTTGTTAAAGGCTGCTGTAGTTTGATTACAGGCCATTGGGAATCTAATGTGTCACCTACTTAACATTGCATAGCCTTTTAAGCCATTCATTGCTGGACATAGAAATAAGCCTACACTCAAAGGGATATTCGGCGGTCTGGTCCATTACTAGATACCTATTGAGCCATATCCACCACGCTGGCTGTTCCGGGTTGGTGGATTCACATGCACATTGATTGCATCATGGCAAATACAAAGATTTCGTAAAATATTCCAGAGCTTAGTGCATTTATGTGAAAAAAGTTGTTAGTATTATTTCCTTATACATAACAACATTTTGTTTTTTTTATTACTTTTCAAAATCCTCAAAAGCGTTTTAATGTTAAGGTTATAAGTCGATGTATGTACTAATGCGTCATCATTTAACACCTATTTGTTAGTTTCGGGTCGTACGCTGCACCCATACGAGCATTTTTTTATTAAGCTCTTAAATAAAAACTAATAAATTATGCTAACAAAGCAGTGTGGCTAATAAGCATAACCTAGTTAATTGATGAGATTTGTTAACAAGCCTACAACTTATGTTAATGATATTTACATTGCTCAGTGAGTAAAGTAGGTGTTTATTAACGTTTGGTATTTCCTGTAGCAATCGACTACCAGTGCCAAGCGAGTTTCTCCCGCGATTTCCGGGATCAAAATTTGTTGTGCGTCATTCCAAGTTAGAATTTTATCCAAATTCGTTCAGCCGTTTTTGCATGATTAAGTACCTTATATATAATTAAGTACAAACATTAAAAAAAATACATTCATAATATGTGTGAAGTGATACATTAGAAATTATCGGTTAATTTCTAATGTGTATTTAGATATAAAGCCTGTATTGAGATATAGAAACCAAATGTGTTTGTCACTGTATTTTAAAAAAATGGTATTTTTACATTCTCATTTTCAATATTTTACTATGAAGTGTATTTTTCTAGTTGTCATCACAATATCTTTAAATGTTATATTTTGCATGCAGAAAGGATTTTATTATATATTACAAATGTATTTACATAGGTAGGTAACTGTACACAACTGTAAATAAGGCGGCCACTATTGTTTTGTTTATTTCCATTTATATTTTATACTTATATACGCAATAAATTAAATTTAATTGTATCGTGAAATACAATAAAAAATGTGTATACAAGTTGCTATTTAATCGTCTAGGGAGCGGTCGTGAGCATGTTGTATACAAGATAACAAACAACTTTTGTGCTACGACTTTTGAAAATTCACGAAAAAATTATCAGCTTTTCCGTACAAAGTATTCATGGATCTTGTGATAAAGTGTACGGAACAGCAGTTTTTTTTCGTGAATTTTCATAAATCGTTTAACATATAAGTTGTTTGTTATCTTCTAAACAACATCCTCACAAACGCTTTCCTATATAGCCGATTAAATAGCACTTTGTATACATCGTTTCGATATTATTTGGATAATATGTACTTAGCTACTTATATCCAAGATCAATGACATTTCCAAAAAAACTACGTTATCTTTGATTATATACCCAGCCGAGAGCTAGAAGATAGATCCTCGAAGTACTTACGTTATAGAAGAATGTACCTCTAGAAAATATTACAAATTAAAACATCGTTTACACTAATATGCACTAAGGTATGTAAACACGCATAACTAATTAATTACCAATTACAGAACCAATTAATTTTGATATTTGAGTATTCTTAGAAATGTAGTTAGAATATTTTAAACGGCTAAAATACATTTTATTTTCCTGTAAATTAACTTAAAATGGGTGTTAATCAATCTGACCACGGACACCGAAATATAACCAATCTGATCATGGACAGATAATGTGTTGTATGGTCACAAAAGAACGAGGTATGCGTGGTCAGATCGATTGTTAGATCTATCTGACCACGGTTACATCCCGTAGCCTAGTTAGGTAGGTTTATGTTAGTGAAAATAAGGTAAGTGATCTATAACATTATAAATACGAAAGTAATTCTGTCTCTCAAGTTTGTTTGTCAATTTTGACGACTAATTGGCTGAACCCGCTGAGCCGTTGTGGACGAAAATAGTAGACAGAGAATAATTATTATAGAACTGAGGCGATCAATGCACGATTTGATATAAATGTAATTATTTAACGAAAACCCAGCCCAGCCCAGCCCTAGCTTCATGATAAATATAAACAGTACCCATAGTATAGAATCAAATTTGTTTTGGTTCAAATCTGTAAAATACATCTGTGTAAGAAACATATTATTGAATACAAGACATAGATTTTCATGTGTAAGTAAGTAAGTAAGTAAGTTTGTACGTATTTTCATCTATAATTACTAAACATATTTATACATGATTTAAACTGTAGGTCAGGTTATTAAGTACCTATGTTTATTGTCCCCATAGGTACATGAAACGTACAACAACAACTATAACAATAACAACAATATCGGAAAATAAATATCTGATATTTTAAGTAAAACGCTTCATGCTTATTAGTTGCGGGTAGGTGAGAATTTTTTATACTCATTATAAACCACCATAAATCATTAATTATTTTATGACATGGGGTTTATTAAAAATACAGACGTCAAGATACAAATTATAGTTAATTAAATAAATATGTTACTGTTAAGAAAATACGTATACACAGATAAAAAAAATGCATACCTAATTTACAGAGTTCTAATCTAAAAAATACATCGCAAATTGTGCAGATCATTTAAATTACAAAAAAAAACTATTTGAAGCCCAAAGGCAGTACTTATCAGAGATAAAATAAAATTTAGCCCCCTATTGATTCATGCTTAGTTCGTACTAATTTTCGGCCCATAATCCATAAAAATATTGTTTCGTCCCCACACGATTATTACAAAGTGCGTCGTGACGTAAACTTTAAAAGAAAATTAACTCAAATAATATTGAGTTAATTTAATTCGTAAATAGTTCAATGGACTGACAGTTAATGATTTTCCTATAGCTCTAAACCTCAATTTAGTTAACTAATAATAATACTTATAATTATGTATCATATTGTACTCACTTTTGCCCATGATTCACAAACACAAATGCTTGATGGAAGGAATTTAAATTTAAATACGATAAAACGAAATGTTTTGCTGGTTTTACAGGTGAGTTAAATTGTCAAAGCCGGTGCAATAGAAGCGCGTGCACAACGAGACGAGCCGTGACGGCGCGGGCGCGGGACTGTGCCGCAACAACGCATCATATTGCTTATATCCGCATTGATCGCTTTTTACCGCGGCATCTCAAAATTACTTCCAACAAATAGGGAGCTAGTTGTTTGTACCTTGCTAACAATATCGATATTCTGTAATTTATCGAATCGGATTTGGGCTCAAACTTCGCAAATAAATACAACTTATCAGAGTCGAATATTTTATCCGTGAATATTTATCAAAGTTTAACGTTGGCCATACACATAAATATATTCATATTAAGTATATAGGTTCTGCGCTCAATGGCTTTGATTTATAGATGAAAAATCTTGTGTTGAGCGCATTTGGGCGTATTTTTTTTTTCGAATTAGACACTATTATAAAACCTTAGATCATGCTTATCAGTGTTATTGTATCGGCAAAATTCGTACCGCCAATATTTTTTTCCGATTTTAGTTATTCTGCTATACGGGGTACAAATCCAAAACCAGAGTTATAAATGGTGTAACTAAACCGACTTTTATTTTAAATACTTATCAAGTTTTGTTTTATACCTTCTGCAGCGCAAGTACCGTTCTATGCCGCTAAATTTGACGTGTCGGTATAGCAGATTTATTTAGATGAATTTGAGATTATACCAATTTTTATCGAATTTTACCTATTTAAATGTCAAATATATGATTTAAATGTCAAATATAACGATCGTCAAGAACGGTACTCGCGCTGCTGCATCGTGAAATGAAAGTCACGATAATCACGATGTTCGTTTATATCATCTATCGATATCGATAAAAATGTTTCTCCTTTCTTCATTTTTGTCATTTGGATATATCCGAATTATATAAATTGTCATTTTAATTACATACCTAATTGGCACATTATTAATTCAAACTACATAGTAAAATTGTAATAATATGAATTATCTATTGGATTATTATATTATATCAAACTGCATTGGGAACCACCGGAGGACGGGCAGCAGCGTCCCCTCGGTTAAATGTGTTAACGGTAACGGATTTAGCAACCCCACCTATTAAGGGGGAGGCCTACGTTCAGTAGTGGACATCTCCTGGCTGATTATGATTATTGTTAAAAAACATACGTCATTATCATCATCAGCCCGGAGACATCCACTACTGAATGAAGGCCTCCCCCTTAGGCCGCCACACTATACGACAACTTCCCATTTACAAAAAACAAACATACGTGGTTTTAGAAAAATAAAAAATAAAACAATCCTAAAAGATCATGCAAAATAAAATCCATGCAGCTGTATTGTATTAGGTGATTTAGGCGTTATTAGCCCAATCGGGTGGATGAAAAAAAAAGGCATAACTTCGAAAAACATCTAGGCCAAATCTTATTTCACCAGCGGAGTGTCAATTCATAATCACAACCAAATTCGAGCCCTGCGTTAGCCACCAATGCAATATCTCGGCCATTTTCAACTTTTAGGGAAAATATATTGGGACTTGTTCTCATAGGGTATTTGACTACTATTGGGAAATTGTTTTAAATAATGTCTTACTGTATTTAATGCACACCACATCAATATTTTCTCGAGTTCTGTCGTATTTACGGTAAAAATCGATGTGAAAGTTTGAATGAGAATAAAACGCGCCATAACGCGATTTAGATCACGTGACATATCTGACGTCACACCAAAGTAAACAACAAGCGCAAGAAAGCGATCAAGGCTTAGATCTAGTAAAGGAGGGGTTTTTGTAAGAAATATCTGTGGTCTTCATCAACTCACTTCAACATAGCTTTATTTCACTCAATTTCACTGTAATCGTGATGAAAATACACGTTAGATCTTGTTGTTTACTTCGGTGTGACATCACAAAAGTTGCCACCAATCACAGAGTTTCGCGTCAATAACTTCACACAACTTCAAACTTCAAAATAAATACATTATATTTTCGTTCTTACTAACTTCGTCGTTCTAACTTATTTTAGTCTAAAAATAAATAGATATGCCTTTTTTACGCTGCAATTTATTAGGATTATATTAATTTGTAGCATTTTTTTTTGTAGCATATTATATCGTATTATAGCGTGTTGGCCTTCGTTCAGCAGTGGACGTCTCCGGGCTGATGATGATGATGATGATGATGATGATGATAGCGTGTTTGTATTTGTAGCGTGATGATGATGAGAAGAAAAACGAATAAAAACCGACCAAGCATCAAGTGCTATGCTCCCACTCTCTCCATCAGATTCCGAACTGAACGTAAAAAAAACGTAATTTTATGGTAAACAGTAATATGAAACCTTGGTACGGAAGCGGTTTGCACCGAGGGCGGTGCGCGAGGCTAACTCGCACTAGGCAATTTTTTTATTGATTAATTTCTTAACAAGAAAATTAAAAAAAAACCGACTTCAATTAATATGGGACCACCTCGAGAGAATAAACCCCATTCAAATAATAAAAAAAAACAAAAAGAATCGCTGAACATACATTAAATAAAATATACACACAGTCGAACATAGAACCACCTCTTTTTTTGAAGTTGGTTGAAAATAGAAGCTGTTTACGAAATGAAGTCATCTAGCGTTGGGCTATGGAACTAAGATCCGAAGAGCCAGGCGGCGGCACAGCGCGGCGGCCGCTACGTGGTACACCTCTGCGTTATTAGTTCTGTCCATCGCCGACAGAGGATGGTAAGAAAATATTCAACAAGTTAGACATTAAGGCTAACGTTACTCATAATAACACAAACACAGGCAAAGAAACCATAATTTGTGTTGAGTGCGCCTAATGCCATAAAAATATCAGATTTACCCCGCGCGTCTTGCATTAGTTTAGAGTCGAAAATCGCATGATATTGATAATGGCTTTGAGCAATTTAGGCGCGATTTTATTTAATTATTCAAAGTATAGACATGAAATAAATAAATAAAACGGTTACTCTGCTAAAACATTAGTTTGTTTGCTGTTGGCTGTTTAAATAGTAAAAAATAATGGTGTTGTCGCTGATAATTCAGAGAATTTGAATTAAAACAGTTATTTTTTAGTTAGTAATTTGTAATATATATTTTTTGTAAACAAGGTTATTTTCCGAAATTATATTCGGTTACTCGGCTTTAATAGGGGTTTCCCCTACCTGCAGTATTTTTTTAAATCTGAATATTTACGTGCTTAATCATTTAACGATGTGTTTAAAATTACACCTTTTACTTACTTTTGGCATTGGTAATTGTTAAATTTGCCCCCTTAAATGTTAAGGCGCGATTAGTTCACAAAAATAGTTTGGCGTCAGGTGATGAAGCACCGTTTGCTTTAGATATGGAGAGGCACGATCGCATATTGGGACGCTGCGCGCTGTGTTGTTTTGTAAATAAATTGGTAAGTATAAAATATATGTTTCTGTTAAATTTTATAAATCATCATCAGCCAGGAGACGTTCATTGCTGGACAAAGGCCTCTTAATAGACAGGGGTTGCCATAATTTCCACGCTTGGCATACGGATTAGGGATCGCAGAATGCTCAACAACGATGATTCAATTTTATGAATGAATTTACTAAAATGAAATAGAAACTAAAAAAGTTCAAAAATATGGCCAGTTTTGAGATTATTTTCTAACGCGTGAAATAATTCAATTCGTGTATTAAATAATTTTTCATTTATTTACTACTTATATAATTCCTTATATTAAAATGTTTCGTTTGAAATTATAAGAATTCCAGAAAAAAAAATTGAAATTCCAGAAATCGCGTTCCGTGAACCGGTCGGCCTTAATGTTAATCTGGGTCAATTGTAAAATTTTGGTATACCTACATAGTATTTAATCATAATAACGAGAGCTAATAATTTTATTGATAGCAAACTTTATGTGAATTAGACTATTACACTCCTATCTTGTGATCTTAATTAAAACTATGCAATAATATGTATCTACCTTCCCATGCACGTTTGCATAATGCCCAGAGATGTTACTTATTATAGAAGTGACGATAGTTCATAGTTAAGGGGTAGGTAAGCATTGAAGATATGGATAGACTGAAAGAGCCATGCTCACGCTCAGTGGTTCGACGAACAGGGATCGACCAACGAAGTAATTCGCTAGAGAACTAATAAAGTCATCGTGATGATTCAACGTATTAGCAAGCTGAAGTGGCACTGGGCTGGTCATGACTGTTGATACAATCGTGTGAAGAGACGAGCTTGACGTTCGCCTGGTGGTAAGCGTCCAGCTCGTATGTATCGTATATCGTATGTCTGCCGTAGAACTGACACCCGCTCAGTTAGACTTGTTTAAGAGCGGAGACCACCAATCGGCAAACGTAGCATAAGACGCCCTGCGACTAGATGAAGTGACGATATACGTAAGACGGCTGGCAGTATGTGGAAGCGGAACAGCGGCGATCCGGCTAACCGGCGTGCCTTGGGAGATGATGATGATGATTTATACTATAGGTGCCGCGAGGTCGAAGTTCGGGGCGAACGACTAGTTAATAATTAATAGATAGTCGTCGAGCTAATCACTCAATTGTAACGACGATCAAGAATGTGCACATATAATTTGGAGCATCGCCAAATAAGTCAGGTTAATGCACGTTCACACGTGGACTAAACATAAACACGCAAAATGGCCCATTGAAGGCTAATAATAACTCTGATCATCTGCTCATAGAATGACAGTGTTTCTGTTTACTAATAAGGCACGATTTCATGGGAGGTTAATGGTCTTCGTGAGTCACCTCGCGTGCTACGCTTGTCCTAGACGACTATCGATTCGGTACGAGACTGGGACTATAACATGACTTGATTTATTTATACCAGGTGTTTGGGTAGAACATGAGACCAACCCTGAAGACCAGAAAGAAAAATCAGCTGTCCGCAGAATCGTCGGGGGTGACGATGAATGAGATTTTTCTTAAAGATGGTAATGATTTTTCCATTAATTTATATTTTAAACTTCATCTTTTTTAATCAAATGAGTCATCATCATCATTATCAGCCAGAAGACGTCCACTACTGGACGAAGGCCTCTCCCATAATAGGCCCTCCCTATTATGGGAGGGTTTGCCATAATCCCCACGCTTGGCAGGCGGCTTGGGGAGTCAAATGAGTATATACTTTTTTGTTTTATTCATACGGGAATACTCACGTTTAATTAAATCGGATACTCCGACTATAGTTTCGATCACATCCGGTGACCTTTTTCAAAGAGTGAAAACAGAGCCCGACGCGCGTGCAGCTGCGTCCTGCTTAGCACTAAACGCAGCTGCACGCGCGTCGGGCTCTGTTTTCACTCTTTGAAAAAGGTCACCGGATGTGATCGAAACTATAGTCGGAGTATCCGATTTAATTAAACGTGAGTATTCCCGTATGAATAAAACAAAAATGTGTCAAAACCACGTCAGTTTTCATAATAGAGTATATACTTGTATTCATTTTTTTTAAGTAAATGGGATGCAATAAAATAATCTACAAACTGAGAAAAAACTTAAGCGATTATGTTAGATACTTACGCGAATTACTATAAGGAGATCACAAGTAAGTATTAGTATTATTTTTGACTATGATTTTTGAAATATATCATAGGCTTCCATTCCGTACAGGGATGCTTTTATTGAGCCTGCATTGCCGTCTGTCCAGCTTTCCTCTCCCCATAAATTAATAAAAATCAGCCACGTGCGAGTCGCATTTACAAGGATAGAACCAAATAAAGGGTCCAATCTCACTAGATTCAGAGGGCAGATCCACGAATGATCCAGTGATCTAGTGACTCTGTTTTCAAAGATGTGATACAAAATGTATTTGATGAGATTTTATTGTTCCAAAAGATCCATTTTTAAATTATTGTAAATTATGATGGATATGTAAGTACTGATACACATTACCTATAGTATTTACTGGTAGTATGGAATCTTCGGTGCGCGAGCCTGACTTACACATAGCCGATTTTTTTAATCGTCTCTGTGTACCTTATCAACTTCATATTTATCTATTGCATAATTGCGCATGATTTTTAACAAAAACCATAATGTTTTATCGCGGACTTGCCACACTATGAACGTAATTTAGGATGTTGCAGACAGATGTAATAATGTCACTCGATAAGGGTGCCTCGTTTAATTTTTATCTCGCTATATTTATTTGGGACGTGTCTGGCGTGATGATTTGTTCACTGGTAGAGACTGGTAAAGAAAAGATAAGGAACCACGCAATTTCAAAACCTATTTTCCAAAGATTACTTACATCATCATCCAGAAGACATCCACTGCTGGACAGTGGACAAAGGCTTTCCCCCTTTGTGTTTGTTGTTGTTTTTAATAGTTCCTGGCCATGGATACTAGTACTTCAGCCGAATACATATTTCTTCATCGATCCTTCTTTCTTAAGTTAAATGAGTCGTAGTCACAGTCCAAGTCACACACAGTAAGTCACAGTCAAGTCCAATCATGCCCTAGTAAAGTCGTGGCACCTTTACTACAAGCTTCTTTGGAGTTTTGGAAACAACACGAAAAGACACGTTTCACTACATTATATCACTTGCCCACACTCTTGCTCGTAAATCAGCACTTAATTAATAAAACGCCAGAATTTTTATGCATTAACACTCGAAAAAACACAAGTTTTGGAAAATAATAAAAAACCCCGGCTTCCCCCTTGATATTGATATCCCCTTGTTGCCATAATCCCCACGCTTGGCAGACGGCTTCGGGATCGCAGATTGCTCACCACCATTAACCGGGAGGACGCTGCTGCTCGTCCTCCAGCGGTTCTGGATGCAGTTTTAGGATATATGCCCAGGTTCAATATTACTTCAATCTTACAATATTATGTGCAAGGATGGATTGATGGATGGACACTGTAATGTACAGCAAAATGAAAATGTACGTCACTAAGTTAGTTATCCAATGTCAAATGAAATTTTGCTCTCATTATCGCTACTTACTTATCATTATTTTGCGTCCGTTGGCCGCCCACTGCTGACAATAGGTCTTCTTGTACTCAGTAGGTCCTTTGCCAATAATTTCCAGGTAACCCACGAATTATCTATACCTATCATCCATCCAACGACCAAGTTAAAGTTTGCTTTACCATGTCTATAAAATAAATAATAAGTAGCCTTTCGTACATATTTAGAAAGCTTCATGAGACAATTTAAAAAAAAAACCTTTCGCCATTTTCAACAATTTCCAAACTATTAATTAAAAAGTATTATGTCTGTCCTCATTTCAGAGTCATCATGCACACTACTACCTAACTAAACTAAAAATTGGTTCAGCCGTTACGTCGTGAATTAAAACCAACAGAGATACATTTTGAGATATATTTTGCATCTATAATATTAGTGTGAATCATTCATATTTTTTTGGTATTCCCATAAAAATAAGCAACAGGCCCATTTGTGTTAATTTACTGCATAATTTATGCCTAGATTGAAACGTTCAAAAATTGCGACGCACCTTACGAAACTATTATGTAGAATGGTCCTTGACTCTCACCGCGCCGACTGGTGAAATTCATCTACGTTGCTAGTATCTATCTACTATGCGCATATTTTTGGCAACATGTGCTATGGCGCAGGCATTCATCTTTAAATAAATGTTTACAGTCTCTTCTTTAGAACATCAAGACAAGATATCATAAAACAGTGAGACGGTGGCGTCTAAACGCTGAGTTGGGACCGGGTTCATGACAAAAATATGGATACCTACCCCTTGTTACATGCATGTATAATTATGTCCTCAAAATGTGTTTTTGTATCATAACTTTACTGTTGTTTGTTTTTTGGGTGTATCTGTGTTTTGTCGTGAATAAATTTTTATTGTATTTTATTGTAAAAGTTACACTAAAACAGATGGTCAAGATACCGCTAAGGCAGCACCTAAAAATGAAATACATTATTTATTTCTGTATAATTTGCCAATAGGTAAAAGGCAGGAAAACAACGTAAGAAATAATTAATTTATGACTTTAGGAATAATCAGATAAATTGCGTGATATAGTCACTTGCTTAAATTGCGTGTTAATATTTTGGAGTTACACGTATAAGATTGTCTAAAGGTTTCAAAATGAGTACAAGAACTTGTTCAAAATGTTGTTTTTTATAAGTATAATGCCACGATCGTATTATTTGTTCGGTGTCTGGGTGTTTTGTGTATGTTTAAGTATGTATTTACATAAAATATGTATACCTAAGTCTTTTTTAAGTTATCTGAGTTTCCCCTAGTGTAAACTCGGCTTATATAGTTTGAGGCTAGATGGCGTTGTGTTCACAAATAGCTTTATTAATATCTCGATATAAATCTTTATTTCAATTTATTCGGAAAGCAGCTCGATACATGCTCATTTTCAACAACATACTTTCGTTTTGATTAGACCTTAATTGGGCATTAGCCCATTAGAGAGATAAAAATAATTATTTACAATAAATTATCACATTGTACGTTGCAGTAGTTAATTTAATTTACGTACCTAAATAAATACGACTATTACATTTAACGTCATAGTAACGTCATACAGTGTGTATCATCTATTGGTTCAGTTCAAAGGGACATAGCATATCGATTAATAAGTAGGTCAGTGTTTGATGAACTCATACTCTAAATCTGGTACAGAACGGAATGAGCATTCATTCTATTAATTACTAGAATATTATACGTACTCGTACCTAGGCATATATTTTTTATAGGTTATTCAATCAGGATGACACATGATGCTTGGTACTTACAACTTACAATCATCCACGTCTGTGCTTTAGCTATATTATTATACCTTGCGTATGCATACTTGCATTTGTTTGTTCAAAATTTTAAATTGTGTTGTTTATTTTACATGAGAAGTTCCTTAGACGTATATGTCGTAGAGTTGGGAGTTGGAATTTGTTTGGAATCGTGAACTTTGACGTCATAAACCTAGTATAGTGCCCTCCTTGTCTAACATGAAACTAAAATGTTTATAACTTCGTTATTCGTGAACATATTAAAATTTTGGTTTCTATGATTTGTTTTTGTTGCCAGTCAGCTTTTTTGTGAGTCAATAAAAAAAAACATGCATATTCCCTATTATTTATTTTACTAATATTATAAACGTGGAAAAGTTTGGATGTTTGGACGTTTGGATGTTGTCACTTAATCACGCAAAACGACTGAACGGATTCGGACGAAATTTGGTATTGAAGTGCATAAATAATACACATAAGCTAACTTATCCCAGGAACGGGTGAAACATCGGTGCATTGGTGTTAAAGTATACTCACATAAAGTATATCGGCCCTAAAATATACCTATTCACTATACTGAGCGCTAACTAGTATCTTCTTAGTAAGTTCCTTTCTTGTTGTGTAGGTTTATATTTAGTATTTTTTTCTCGTAGTTAGAGTCTGAAATTGTCAAAGCGCATGTAGTCATGTTCGCAAATGTATCTACCTTACAAAATGATTTCTAAGACTTGATTCGGTTGTCTAAAGGTTATCGGGGATTCGATCTCATGTCTAGAATCAATTTTGGTTTCCGAAAGGACCCAGGGTATAATCTCTGAAACATACGGCGGGGAAAACGTGCAGGTAGCGTTCTTGCTACTTGAACCCCCCTTTGGAACCCCCGAGGGGTCCACGGATACTCACTATTCCAATTGGTCCCCCAACCGGGGGTTCAAGATATTGATTTCAAAATTAAAGTTAACCTAATAAGCCTGCATAAAAATAACTATATATTACATAAAAGTATGCATGCATATTATGTGCATGCATGAAATCGTTTGCTTTTTGTCCCTGACATGAAAATTATACTTACTTAGGTCCATGACATGTCGACCCAGTTTATCAACAGCTTAAATGGAGGCTTTTCGTATTGATTGTAATAAAAGCGAGGCACCTTGTAATTTATTTATTATTTGTAAGCTACAATCAAAGTTTGCCAGGAAAAAGTAAAACGTTACTGAAATATTTATAAATTAATAAATATAGATATTGGGTGACATTTTACACACAGGGCCATCTAGCCCCATACTAAGCAAATTATTATTATTGATCTGTTGATAAACTAAACAATAAAAACAGGTAGTAGGTTAAGTAGCTGAGACGTATAGTTAGATTGTATGACTTTTATTGTACTTTAAAAAGCCTTGTACATTGCCCACTGCAAAACTAAAAAGCCATAAAGGAAGCTACATAAACAAATATTCGTAGACCATTTATGTGACAAATATCCACTTAAAGGAAGTTGAGTGAGAGGTTATGTTAGTATATACTAGCAAAGATAATATAATACTGATAATAGTAACGTTAATATTATAGTTAATTAGTCAATAAATCAATCAATCACTTGTGTTGTGTTGACCAAAATAAAATTGAATATGAAGAATCGGTGAGAGATACTTATATTGTAAGAATCATCAACCATAAAAGGCCCACTGCTGGACGATACCTCTCCCTTAATAGTGCCAGTAGTTTGTGTTGCCATAAGCCCCACGCCTAGCAGGCGGCTTGGGGATAAAGTAACTTAAAGCCTTACTGACATATCGAGTCTAAAATCATCAAAGTTTTTATAAATAGGTACCTACTCTAATAAAATAATATGAATGTAGTGAGCTAATAAAAGAAACAAAAAGGGTTTTAAAGCTTTTATGATAATCAGTTAGGGTTAATGAGTTGTACATAATTGTTTTAATGTTTGTTTCTTCATTATGTAATGGGTCAGTGGATTCGAGTGAATTTTAGGATAGGTATCATGAGCAGCCTAAATACGTCCACTGCTGGAAGAAGGCCTTGCCCTTAACTGGGTTGCCGTAATCCCCACGCTTGGCAGGCGGCTTGGGGATCGCAGAATGGTCACCACCGTTAACCAAGAGGACGCTGCTGCCCGTCCTCCGGTGTTTTTGGTGGCATACCCAGGTCCAGTTGTAAGAGTAGATAGAGTTAATGTTAGCACTTTTATATCACCTACCTATTACCATTAGCATTCAGTGATATAATTTGTTTTAAGATTGTGTTTCTGCGACGGCTCGGATGCTTTAATAGGTAAACAACCTTTAACTGAAGGCAAGCCTGTGTTACCGCCGTAGTTACCTACCAACATAAAGGTACGAGTAAGTCTAAACGCCTACGTCGTCGCTGAGTCAGGATAAATTATCGTCACGAAAATTATTTTTCTGTTTTCTAGCTCGTAAAGTTCTTGTTTGTGCTCGGTGTAAGTGGGATAAAACTGCGTTTTATGTTCTGGTGCACAAAAGTCAGTATAAAGCCATTGATATCCTGATTTCTTGACTAGAGCATACAAATATTTTTTCACCTCACAACCTCGGAAAGATTCTACTTATTAAAATTGTTCATAGAGGTTCAGTTTGTAATATATTTTATGTAGGAGGCTATTTCATGTAGAAATTGTAGTTTCAAGCAGCCATAAACTTCTTAAATGAATAAATTTTTTTTTCTTGTACTTTTTATACACAATTCAACTGAACCTCTGACCTGGTATGTCTTAAAACCAGAACCACCGGAGGATGAGCAGCAGCGTCCTCTCCGTTAACGGTGATAAACATTCTACGATCCCCAGCCGCCTGCCAGCGTGGGGATTATGGCAACACTTCCCTATTAAGGGGGAGGCCTTCGTCCAGCAGTGGACGTTTTCTGGCTGATGGGTGGGGGGGAACCTCTGACACACATAACTTTTGTCGAATTTTGAATTTCAAATATCGCGGTAACTTTGGTTGACTATTTCTTTATTGACGCAATGGGCACTCAAGTCGTAAATTAATTTAAATTACAGGGATATTATTCATAAAATGCCTGTTTATTTTCTCGCAATTACGGTGAAAAGCAGAGTTTATAACTTGTGCAGAAAACCCATTTTACCCTGAGTTTACCTTTGACTTAGATATCCGCCATCCATACATTTAGTTCAAGTGCATTAAAAACATTGTATGGAACAACTGATTTCTTTTCACTATTACACGGTTGGCCCTATAGTAAAAGTTGTTCATAATGATGAGTACAATGATATTCTAGAAGGATAACGGTGTTCAAACTAACAGCCGGTTTATAATATGTACGTATGAGTAAGGTATTGACATGCCGTCAACTGTATGCATTTACAAAACTGTAGAACAAATAGGTCAAATTAATAAGTCGCAATCGGGGCATCCGTTAATGAACGGTCCATCATTAGACCATGCCTCTAATGGTTGCAATTAGAGGTATGGTCTAATTTAAAACTCTGCGCAACACTCGCTTGGGAGACAGGCTCGCAGAGGTAACCCGCGCACTGGAGAGGTCGGCCAAGTCGACCCATGTGATGGGTCCGACAGTGTACAACAAGTTGCCGGGGCATGTCACTTCAGCGCACACGCTTCTTAGTTTTAAATCACGCCTCAAACGCTGGCTTATCGAGCAGACGTTCTATAGCTATGATGAATTTATTGATACTAAAAAATGTACTACTGTATAAAAATCAGTATATGTTAACATGTAGACATGTGCCTATTGTTGTAAACACGCTTTGTGTTGAATTTGTTAATTGAACATTATAATTCTATTGTTTAATTGACATTAATAATCTTTATTGGATTGTTCTGACATAAATTGACATTTATTTTCATTACTTAGATTAAGATTTCTTTTGACATGTATAAATTATAATGCTATGTGTTATTATTATTTAATCATAACAACGAACATGAATCAACATGTGAGTGATACAATACTGTACCTACAATTTAATTAAGATGCATGTTAAAAGAATAAACAAATTTAAAAAAAAAATATTACAACAAAATAATATTAATATTTTTTGTTATTTTTTTTTGTTATTAATATTTGACTTGTAACAGATGTTGCCAATAAAATGATTATGA
This sequence comes from Erannis defoliaria, assembly GCA_905404285.2. Taxonomy (NCBI): domain Eukaryota; kingdom Metazoa; phylum Arthropoda; class Insecta; order Lepidoptera; family Geometridae; genus Erannis; species Erannis defoliaria. The sequence goes on along the minus strand of FR990069.1, from coordinate 16,270,748 downwards.
TTATTATTATAGAGTATGGTTATCGCCATAACTATGCTCTACCTTTGATCTTGTATTGTATGAAGCGAAATGCGTGTTACGCCACCTATGGTGGAAAGTTAATTAAACACTGACAAGGTTCTCTTTTCAACTCATTTTCTTTGCCGTAGTGAAAACACATGTCAGCAAGTGTTTTATAACATAAAGTCGGTGTGTAGGCCTATGCATTAGAAGTAATTGTGTCGAAGAACACTGTTTTATGTTTTACGAATACATATGTTAAGTTGGTTAATTAACGCAGCAATATACAATAGACCTTCTTTAACCCAAGAGTTGTGGGAGTCGTAGTATAATTACTGATTAATTAAGTACTCAATTCGAAAATGTTCATAGTAGGTAGCTTTATGTTTTTGTTGAGGCAGGTCATCTTTGTCTTTTTAGTTTGATTCAATGTAAGATATTTAACATCTAATATCTCAGGGTGACGAGCGCAGTGTAGTGCGACGCAGGTTTGTGTTCGCAAGTTCATAATTGGAGCACTGCTGTACTGTTAGTGGCAGGCGTGACGCTTACCACCAGGTGAAAGTCTTGCTCGTCTCGTCACTTGATAGTATTACAAAAAAACTAAAAGAAAGAAAACAATAGTGTGCCGATCCCTCCTAGGTAAGGGCAGGAAGATAATTTCATAATTATAATGTCATATCGATAAGAGAGAGAGAGTCTCTAAGTACCGATAAGCATTAGTTATGCTTTAGAAAGATCTCTTTGAGCGCATAATGTGTTCACATCAAGCCAGCGTTGTGTGAGCCAATTTTGTTGTGAAATCTAGCCCACTCTCTCACTTTACAATACATTTGTTTTCCCGTTAGATATGGTGGTGATGAAACGATTTCAGGAATGTAGGAAATCTATTCTATCTCGTAACCATTCTGCCACACGTACCAACGTACTGAGATCTTCATGATTTATAGCATGAAAGAATAAAATAATAAAAGAAGACCCCAGTGCAGTGTGAAAATTGACGATATTATTTCATAAAATGTATCACAGGATAATTTCGTAAAAGAACAAGGGCGTTAATAATGATTTCAAGAGTCGTGAACAAAAGTATAATTTTCTTTCCTGCTTAGTAATAGGATAACAATGGACGCAAAATCATCACACAAATAACACCTTGACTCAGTGCGTCAGATCAGAAGCTGCATTCAATATACAGCTTACGGTTACGTAATCATACCTACCTACAAAAAGTTATAAAAAAGACATTCAGAGCAAAATCAATGAGGCCACCAATACCATACAAATAAAGTTATACGAGAAACGTATTAAAGCAAGGTTAGAATGTATTATTCATAAACACACAAACTTAGTCATTTAATGTTCCCTAATGCGTATAAAACTAGAAACAAAGAACTAACCGTTTCAAGCAGTTGTCATTTTCCATAATCTAGTCGATGGTTGTAACAGAATACAAAAATCTTTTTTTTTCTTTTTTTTTATACTCTCAAATGACGAGACGAGCAAGACTTTCGCCTGGAGGTAAGCGTCACGCCTGCCACTAACAGTAGCAGTGCCAGAATTGTGAACTTGCGAACACAATCCTGCGCCGCACTGCACTGCGCTCGTCACCCTGAGATATTAGGTGTTAAATCTCTTCATACCCAGTAATTTCTCTGGTAACATTGCCCTTCAAACCGGAACACAGTAATGCTTGCACACTACTGCTTGGCGGTTGAATAACTGGCAAAGGTGTGGTACTTCCCCAGGCGGACTCTGCAGTAGAGCTATACCACTACAAAATAGAGATAGATAGATAGAAACAAAATCTACTTATTGGATACGAGTATTTTGTAAATAAGTAAAGCAGGATCCGTTACGATTGAATATCTTTTCCAGTTTTATTATGAGAACATGAAAAGTTAAACAATCTGGTTTTTCTTGTTTAAAAAATATCTTCCGATGTCACAATGAGTAGATTATCCGGTTGATTGAAAAATATTATGGGAAATTCTGTGTATAAATTACGATCATGGGTTTTATGAACAGGTATGACGTTTTGTATCTACGCACTTGATGATCTCTTATATTGAGACAAGTTATTCAAGATCATGGGCCTGCGAAATCCGCACTGGTTTATTACGCAAAATTAACAGACTGATATCAACCCGATTCTGACCAACCGATTGCAAAACCGTCTGTGATTTTCGTAAAAGTGATTGTCGGTATACCTGATACATTCTCTACTTGGAAGAGTCTGCTATCTAATCCTGTATAAGTAGTAGCTGACAGTGACGAGTTCCTCGTTCATTGTTCAGTCTAGTAAAATGAATTCAGTGTTCTCGAACGAGAAATTGCAAAATCGGTGGATTTGCCCTCTAAAATCGGTAAATTAGTAAGTATTCTTTAAAAAAAAAAACAGTATATCTAAAAATACATACCAAACACAATCTCATCATTGTCTTGACGACGGAGGGAGAGTGACTTCGAATGAAGAAATAAAAAACCGAAGATTTGTAAATTTTTCTACAAAAAAAACCGTACTTTTTTTTTTCCTATATTGTAATTTTCGGCAGAAATCGGTCCTTTTCGATATATCGGTAGGACAAGGCCTAAATAGTTAGAAACACCGGACAATGACACTGAATAACTTAACTTCATTGTGGATACCGTGGGTCAACAAAGGTCCCTTAGTTAGGATCATCCGTGGACTTTCTACCTTGCCCTCTTATCGCGCTATACTTACTTAAATACTTTGGATTTATTCTGTGACTATGATTTGACCGTGATTTGTGAGGCAATCGTGTCTCTGGCAATGACCTTTGTCGACTCATTGAATTGTAATTGTGGCGATAAGCGAATGCATCGGAAAAAGGGCCAATATATTTTTTGTACCTACTCTACGGTGTCAATAGGCTAGATGACTGTTTTTTTTTTATTGTCCTATTAAAATGTGGCCTATAAATAAAGCTGATTCGTGAAAAGAAAACGAAAACTTGATCAAAAATAAGCTACTAATAAGCATTTTAATATCATGCTAGACAGAGAGAAGAAACAGCAAATCGTGACGTCACTTCTCAGTACGCCATAGAAATTCTATTCTGACAAGTAAGGCGTGACGTAATTTTTTGTTTTGTGTGAAAGGGACAGAGTTGTCTCTAACAAAAACTTTAAGCGCTCATATATCAGAACATTATTAACCGATTTAAATTATTTTTTCAATAAACATACTATATTTACTTAAATTCTTCATCAAAGCTATTGGTTTCAGTGATTTAAACATCAGTCATCTACCCTATTATATAGAGCGAAAATATAAACTTTCTTTTTGTCGAATTATGTACATTCCAATAAAGTAAACAAAAAAGTTCCCTGCAGTTCGCGCAGTGCAGTGCGTACTTTTTTTTATTTAGAATACCTTTGTATATTACCATGCCCTGTCTTATGTTATGCAATGGTACAGTCAAAGTTGGAGCAAGCTTACCTAGATGAACCCTAATTATTTACTCTAGGTCTGTACGTGACATCCGAACAAAGACTCTGGCAGTTCCAAAACCTCGCCGTACGAATAAAAATGTTCGAATACCCACCATACAAGAATGACGCTTTGATCGCGTTGTCTAACCGTCCGATAATAGGAAAGGGTAGGCTGGAGAATCTAGTTGTGTAATTCCACGGCACAACTTTCCGATGTATTCGATAAAAAAGCCGACAAACAAGCAACCCGTCGATGATCAAGGCTTTGTAGCCCAGACTTGACTAAGGTATTGTTGCAATTCTCTTCTCGACGCTTCTCGATCGACTTCAGTGCCTCGAATTGGTTCTTGGTACAGTCGTCCTGTATTTGCGAACTAGACCATGTACAATCTTACTTGCGCTTTTTATAGACTAAGCAGATGTTTAGGTAAGTACCATCTCATTTTAGAAAAGATACCACGGATATAAGCTTCTTTTGCAGCTGATTGAACTTTTGACTCAATGTATGATCAAAACTGTAGAGTCATCGAGAGTACAACACCAAGAGTTTGAGGTTGTCAGTTATCGGCACGGACACATCTCGGAAAGAAGGAGAAAGAAGAAGTTCAACCGTTTCTCAAAGCATCATGCGCCGCTGCCGCTGTTGTTGGACTGTGGACGGGATGGTGCAACCAGTGCCGACGCACGTTGCGTCCCATAAAAGTTATTAAGATTTTAAAAAAGTATATCTGTTTAATATTACTCGTCAACGCTATACACGCCACATTTTTTACATCCACGACTACCTGCCAACCTTTTTCATTAATGTTTTTATTCCATTACTTTGGTCGCTAAATATTGTAGATTTTATTTAGATAATATAATAATATAATTTAACCAATGTACGCCGTAAGTGCTTTACCAAGCAATGCAATCAAAACATTTTATATTTCTATTTTACATTTATTTAATTTTATTTTAGTAAAATGTATATTGTATAATCTAAACCAACTTCATGATCTTATTTAAAAACCTAATCTGATGCATACGCAAATAAGCTATTTGTATTTTTATAAAAAATACAATGTACTTATTGCCTATTTCATAGTTTTGGGGTAAACTTTAATGATGTACATATTCTTGAATTTCAGATTGTTTGGGATAAAGAATCGACCCCATTAGCAAATTTTTGGAAGATTTAAAAACACTGACCAAGTCAATGCGGGTTCTGTGCCTACCGAGATCCAATGTTATATTGGTGAAAAACTGACTCGTTCTTGTCAATTTATTATTATGCATTTAATCGTCATCAGCCATAAAACGTCCACTGCTGGACGAAGGCCTCCCCTTAATAGAGGGGTGTTGCCATAATCCCCACGCTTGGCAGGTGGCTTGGGGATCGCAGAATGCTAACCACCGTTAACCAAGAGGACGCTGCTGCCCGTTCGCCGATGGTTCTGGTCGCAGTTTAAGGACATACCCAAGTCTCAAGGTTGCGTTTAATATTTTAGGATATTTTTTGTACCAAAATTACTGCACTATAAGTAGGAATGTGACATTTTGGCCTAGTCCATAAAAGAAAGTATGGTAACATTGTACCACTATGCCGGCTGCGTATGGAAAATGTCAAGCCTTTAGTTTGTTGTTGCTTCCATGTAGGTATTATAGATATTGAGATTAAAAAAACCTTGATAATAAGTATAAACTTATGGGGCCCGCCATACATACTTTTATAAACAAACAGGACAAGCTAAATAAAACCGTTTAATAAAAAATAACACTAATTGGTATTAGGTAAAATTCACAAACATATTAAGTTAATTCATATTTATTTCGTTGTTTTTTATTTAAATATATAAATTTTATTAAACGTGGTAGAAGATAGGTACATAATGCATACTTTCTTCCGAATTTAGTTTGGCTCTAGCTATATTTTTAATTTCAACCCAATTTAGTTAAAGTTATGTTAATTAGTTAATTACCTATCCTGGGCATATTTGATGTGCATTTGTGTACACTGTACACAATTATCATAACGACTCCTTTGTTTTCACTCTATTTTAATGCCTATCACTACAAATTAGATTATACCATACACAATGAAGTTCTCAAAAACGTTGTTGTTATCTTGTTCGTTGTTGATAAAAAGTACAGTGTCCACCTCGGGGCAACACTATTTTAAGCTCGAGTTTACTCACAACTTTGGAACTTTTTTCGAATATAAAAAAAACCATGCGAGATTATACATTTAGCTCGCATAGTTTTTCCCCACTTTTTATACAGCCAATTCTGTTGAATAGCGGTGTAAAATTGCAATTAAAAATACTGACTGGGAGAATGCCACAGAAAAAGAAACATAAAAAGTCGGGAAAGCGGCAATTCGATCTTCAGTTGTTTTGTCCAGCGCAAATTATTTATGATAGAATGAGTTTCCGATACCTATGTCCATGTCGATATGGACCTGGGTATGTCCTTAAACTGCAACCAGACCCACCGGAGGACGGGCAACAGCGTCCTCTTGGTTAACGGTGGTGACCATTCTGCGATCCCCAAGCCGCCTGCCAAGCGTGGGGATTATGGCAGCACCCCTCTATTAAGGGGGAGGCCTTCGTCCAGCAGTGGACGTTTTATGGCTGACGACGACGAGTTTCCGATAGGGATTTAACGCCTGATTTCATTAGAGAAGAGGCTAAAACAGTAGTGGAATAGATTTTTTCTTACCTATAAATATTGTTTATTTATGTTATAATAAAATATTGTTTTGTTTAGTTTATTTACTTTCCTCACATTCAAAACGAAAAGCAGAGTGGTGCAGGCACTCGAACGAATCCTATTTGCTAAACCATACCGTGCATAAATAGAGCTATTTCATCTCTTGTATAACAATCTATTATTTTTTTAGATTTGTTGATCAAAAAGGGCGAGCAAAATTTTTATCGTCCACCAAAACAGGCTCTTTTATTATTATGTTTCTATTAACGAGGTCCAAGTGTCAAATCTGAAAAGGTTAATTTTTGCAAGATAGTACAGAAATAGGTACTTACTTTCCGGGGTGACATCTCGCAGGACTATCCTGACTTCGGGCTGCGCCGGCATTTTCAACACTGAATCAAACAGGCTTTAGGAGCTTACAAAAGCTTAGCTAAAATCAGAGCTAACTGTTTAAAAAATTACTAACAGATTCTAGAATAATGACAGAGATTGTTTAAATGATTTGAAGACAAAGTTTTATCTCATGTTTTGTTTTCGATACAAAATGTTTCGGTTTGTCGACGAGGAGCGTGCGCCAACGTGCAAGAGTGAACCGCGACTGACGGAGAGGTCGCCGACTCGTCTATTACGTCCTACTCTGTCTGTGATTTCAGTCGCTTTTCCTCCCTCAGGGGTCACATTGTCATCAATGCATACAATAAACATGTTGTAATGTGCTTCAACGACGCTTTGGCTTGTATTGCTTCAATCACAGTTTACGCCATGATAAAGAAAGTATCGATAAGGCAAAGGCATGAATACCGATATTAATTCATCTTTAGATTTATTTGCCAGTTGTTTCATTTATAAGTCATGGTACTAGGAATTCAGAAATACTAGAAGGTAATGGAACATCCATACTTATTAATCACATATCTAACAATATAACTAATAGGATAAAATGGTCCTGTTAGTTCCATTCTTCAATAACAGAAAGTAATGGACTTGGACAAAATAGTCTAATTAGTTATATCAATGTAAACAGCGACAGTGATAGTGGGCCTATAGCGCTTGCAAATCGTTCAAAATTAACAAGTCAACACAATCAAGCATACCTAGCTAAAAGTAGGTACCTATATTACATTTGCCAGAAAATAGAGGCAGCGAATCTAATTACTGCATGACGAAAAGAGAACACATGTACATGTAATAGAAGTTTGTATTGTCGTATCGTACGGCTCGCATGTCGCAAAGACAGAGTATGAATGAAGCGAGAGGAGGGCCGGCGCTTAACATTTACCCTTCAAAATCCATGCGCTTATTTCCCGTCCATTCATTTTATCATTGTCGCTGAATGTAACAACCAATACAACTAGTGTAAATAGACCGTACAATACAATACAATACAACTTTATTGCACACCAGAAATATAGAACAACTTACAACTAATCAGGGTACATTATTTGGCAGTACAAGGGACAATGTGTAGCTATTCGTTGTTTTTTCGGTGACGGAGATATTTTAGGATATATTATGTGCTCATACAACACATTAACCATTATATACAACTTTTACTATGGGATCACTTTTGAAATTGGAAATTTGTTGTTCCATACATTCCGTCGAGAATGAATGATATTTTTCTATGGAAAAGCAGTTTATTTTTCGCGATTTCTGATTTAGCCCCGTAGTAAAAGCTGTTCACAAAATTATGAGATTATGATTGTAGTGTAGAGTGTAGTAGAGTCCTACTACTACAGAGTCCACGTCGGAATCTACCACACCTTTGCCAGTTATTCAATCGCCAAGCAGTAGTGTGCATGCATTTCTGTGTTCCGGTTTGGAGCAATGTTACCAGAGAAATTAATGGTATGAAGAGATTTAACAATCTAATATCTCGGGGTGACGAGCGCAGTGCAGTGCGGCGCAGGATTGTGTTTGCAAGTTCACAATTCTGGCACTGCTACTGTTAGTGGCAGGCGTAACGCTTACCACCAGGCGAACGTCTTGCTCGTCTCGTCACTTGATTGTATAAAAAAAATTACTAATGATATCCTGGGAGTCCTACGTGAGTGCGAAGAACGTGAATGCAACGCACTCTGTTGCGAGTTTGTCTGATTCTTGATTGCTATAAGTAACTCGACGTAGCGATAACCAACGTATCGAAATTTTCTATTCCGAAGCACAAATTTGTAATTTTGCAAATTTTCATGATAAAAGTAAAGTAAGTTCGTATAGGCTGAGTGGCCAGCCCTAGTGTCAGAGTTTATGTGCCGCCCTAAGGCCTCTGCCATGGCTGACGGCTGTTATAGAAACTAGAACATTCAACCGGGACCAACAATTTAACGTGTCTTCCGACCCACGATAGCGCTCAGACATAAATGCCAGTCACGGTCACCCATCCGAAGACTGACCGGACCGTCCGTTGCTTAACATCGGTGATCGTATAGAATCACCTAGACAAGCTACGGCACGAGCGCTACGTGGTTTTCATGATATAGGTACCTTATATTAGAATTAATCTTTACGTTTTTGCGTGATTTTTGTGCGCCAGGCCGCAAAGGTTGTAAAAATTTCTTGAGGGCAAATGTCCAGCAGTCGACGTCTTTTGGTTGATGATGATTAAGCAGGTAGGTATTACCAACATTTTACACATGTCATGTGGTTTTTAAAGTTTTTTTTGTTAACTTTAAGTATCATTACAGAACCAACCTATCATTGGGGATCATGGGTGATGTGTTTATGAACAGATTTTGTCATAGAGCAGAGTAATATACTGGGATTTTGTCTAGTAGTGCCACATAAATGTGACAAATAGACAGGTACGTAGGTATTTATTTTCAACGTGACTGACTTATCAACCGACTTCAAAAAAGGAGGTTCTCAATTCGACTGTATGTTTTTTTGTATGTATGTTACGCGATTACTCCGATTTTGATGTTTTTTTTTGTTTGGTTGGTAATACTTCAGAAGTGGTTCCATATAAATTTTATCGAAATCAGTTAAGTAGATTGGTTTTTAAATCATAATAACTAGAAAATATATAGATGTCTTCCAGGTACCTATTCGAAGCTGAAGTCGGTTGTATATATTTTATTTAAATCGTATTATCTAGTGGGGAGTTGAGAACTTTAATTCTCGACGTCCCCACGGGCACGCTGAAAATGTTTAATCTCATCGTCCGCATTAAAATAAGAAACAAAAAAGATCACAACTTCTCTACTAAACTCATTTCAGTACCTAACAAGAACGGTCTATTATATACTTTCTAATAATAAACCTACTCAAATACTTACGTAAGTATATAAAACGTACTTTGTAAATTTTGCCTAGCTGTAACCAAGTTTTTTTAACATAAAAAAACTATAAGTCATGATTTCATCTCCACCAAACATTCTGTATCCAAGATTTATGTTGTAAAAAGCGCCATCTAGTCACAAGTGCTGTAACTAATTGCAAAGCCACAGCAAGCTACGGACGTATGCATCACTTATTCGACGGCGGCGATTGAGTTCTATTAAAATAACTATTTATATTTTCAAAAAATATTTTTTTAAAATGAGAAAAAAAAAACACAACTTCTCTACTAAACTCATTTCAGTACCTAACCTAAACGGTCTATTATATACTTTCTAGTAATACACCTACTCAAATACTTACGTAAGTATATAAAACGTACTTTGTAAATTTTGTCTAGCTGTAACCAAGTTTTTTTGTAACATAAAAAACTATGAGTCATGATTTCATCTCCACCAAACATCCTACATCCAAGATTTATGTTGTAAAAGGCGCCATCTAGTCACAAGTGCTGTAACTAATGGCAAAGCCACAGCAAGCCACGGACGTATCTACCAGTTATTCGACGGCGGCGATTGAGTTCTAACTATTTATATTTACAGCTGTTGTTTTAGTTCGGAAAAAATCCGTCATGCGGTTGCAGTTACTATATACGGTTGATGTGAAATGAAACATTTTTTGCTCCTAAAGCCTGTAATGAAACGTCTATCCTAGGGGGATAAAAGTCCCATCACATCTATCAAGTTTAGAGCAGGAAAATAAGGCCTGCCTGTCTAAGAATCCTAACGGGAACGAAAGGAAACAAAATATTTATTTATACGGTGGCATGATGGCGGCTCTCGGCAGGCTCGACAATGTGAAAAGGTTAGCTGTCGAGAGAAGGCGGGAGAAAAGTTGAAAATGTAGAGTAGAATATTTAAATTTTACCAAGTTCTAGGCTTTAGTATCCAGCTTACACCTGGGCTCCAGCTCTTTTCCAGGTTTTAGATTCAAGTTAGATAATTCGCATAATTCACCTTATGTATCGCAGGGAAATGAGAACCACCAACGGAAAAAAAAAACAAGTTCATTGTCATTGGTCAAATTGGCCATATTTTTTCGCGATTTCAGGGTTGGCCCCATCACAGAAAAGCGAAAGCCCTCTTAGGTAGAACGGCTGTCAAAACAATGTTGTGAAGCAAAAACGCTGTCGCCAGTTTCACGTAAAATTGGTCGCGCATTTGAAGTAAAACGCTCAAAATGCCATTTTGCAACAGATTAAAATTAATCTAAATACGATGCAATGTGGTTTGGTTTCCTGCGCGTCTATATAAATTGTTTTTTTGAGTATTCTAGGTTTAAAAACATGTATATTGGGATCAATCTCAGTAGATACAGGAGCCAGATCCAAGATGGATGTAGTGAGATTTATTGGAAGAATTGTCATTAAGTCTAAATAGACTTAATGCCGGCTAGCGCGGCCCGTCACATTTCCGTTCCATAGTAAAAGTTGGTGATAATTATTAGTACATAGAGACATACTCTTCAGTATTGTTGAACCATTTTTGTTACATACTTATACTGTATGTTTCTCCATTGAATACTTGGAGGATCTAGCTCTCTTGAATAGCAAGAGCTGACTTCCATCATTCAGACAGTTTTTGATTTCTGACCAGTAAAAAATAAATAATGAAATAGTATGAAATTTGAATTCAATTTTAAAACCACTGCCGAACGCAGTAAACCAAAAAATATACAATGTGTTAACAAAAAGGTTGAATGATTTGAAAAAACAAGATTGAATGGTTAGTATGTCTCATCATCACATCATCAGCTGAAGACGTCCGCTGCTGGACGAAGGCCCTTAATAGGGAGGGGTTGCCATAATCCCAACGTTTGGCAGGCGGCATGGGGATCGCAGAATGTTCACCACCGTTAACGAAGAGGATGCTGCTGCCCGTCCTCCGGTGGTTCTGCAGTTTTAGGACATACCCAAGCAGGTCCAAAATAATTGGGTATGTATGTACTCATCATTATTAATAACTTTTACTATGGGGTATGTCCTTAAACTGCAGCCAGTACCACCGGAGGACGGGCAGCATCGTCGTCTTGGTTAACGGTGGTCAGCATTCTGCGGTCCCCAAGCCGCCTGCCAAGCGTGGGGATTATGGCAACTTCCGTCCAGTAGTGGGCGTTTTATGGCTGATGACGGACTATGGGGCCAACATTGAAATAGCAAAAAAATATATATTATGTCTAAGTTCAATGAACTAAGGTGTTATGGAAAATCCGTTTTACGTGCTCTACATTTTTACACGCAAACACTCAAAGTTCTCTGTACTACTAATTTATTTTCCGGTAAATACTAAGCATTAGCTTGGCTTTCATATGTTCCCGTTACCGATACTTATAAAGGCTTTGTGATCATCCAAAAAAATAAACTAAAACAAAAAAAAAACTGTTTACCTTCTATATATATATATACCTAATGCACTGATACGTAAGCGAGCAAGCTTTTTTTTATTTCCCATGGAGTATACGAGGTGTTTTGTACAAGTACGTAGTACTATTATTTATTCTGCGGTACAAGTGTAGCAGAACTTGGGGTAAATCTAGATCTACCCATAAATGTGAACAACTTTTAGGACAAATGTATCCAAAATTAGAAAAAAAGGTGTCCTCGTACAAAATGACTAGCCAAACCAAATAGGAATAATAATAAAAAATGTCAACATGTGACATTTTGGCCTAGTTCATACAAGGAGGTAAGTATGGGAAATTTGTACCACTAATAGACCACCTGCGTATGGGAAATTAGATATTAATTCTCTTAACCCAGTAATTTATCTGGTAACATTGCCCTTCAAACCGGAACACAGTAATACTTGCACACTACTGCTTGGCGGTTGAATAACTCGCAAAGTTGTGGTACTTTCCCTGGCGGACTCTGCAGTAGAGTAGTAAGTTAGTAAAGTAGTAGTATACTTGCACACTACTGCTTGGCGGTTGAATAACTCGCAAAGTTGTGGTACTTTCCCTGGCGGACTCTGTAGTAGAGTAGTAAGGTAGTAAAGTAAAGTAATTTTGTAGTGGTAGAACCACTACAAAATTAAATTATATATAAATATTTTTAGTTTATTTTTTTTACTTTGAAGGTCAATATATTGCTACACTCGCCTGGAACAGTATGAATAAATGTATACAGCTTTAAAGCTTTTGTAACATGCCGAAATCAGTTATTTATTACCCTAGCATGCTTAGACTTTTGCTAAATCGAATACTATAAAAATCTCTGTCCTGACTGACAGACTGATTTAATGACTGTCAGACAACGCACAGCCGAAACCGCTGGTCTTACAAACATGAAATTTGGAGGGTGTATTTGTCTTGATGCGTAGGGGTGTACTAAGAAAGGATTTTTATAAGTTCAAGCCTAAAGGGTAAGGTAAAAATGTGCAAAATCTTTTGTATGAAACTCCTTTGTTTTTGAACTTTTAGTCTTTGAATCTGGGTAATTTATTTGAAAAAAATGCGGTTATAATTTTTTTTTCGACAGGGATCATTTATGGGGTGAAATCGGGGATAATATTTTGTATGTAAGATTATTTGTTTATGAAGTTATAGCGTTGAAAATGTCTATTCAATTAAAATAAAAAATGCTGTTTTCAAAATTTTTGACAGGGATGACTTAAGGGGTTGGGGGGTAAAAGGGCGGGTGAAACTTCGCATGGAAAGTTCTTTGTTTTAAACTCATGGTGATGTTATTGGAATTAGGATTGAATTATGAAAAAAAATGCTTACGATGATATAAAGAAGTGAATATAAGGGAGGAAATAATTAGTAACTAACCCAGCGGTATGGAACATACGATTATTTTGGAGCGGGCGAATTTCTTCCGTAAGCGACGAAGTCGCGGGCGAAATCTAGTGTAGAATAAATGACAACTTTTTCATTTCCTGTCTTTCCGTCTAGCCAGTGTTGAAATGTACAGTATTAATTTATTCATCCTGTGGTATTACTGTTTATGTAACCATGTATTATGAAATCAATTTGGATTTGATTTCAGTTGGTTTTCGGTTGATTAGTTTATTTTAGATATTACGTGTAGGTACGTATGTTTGCAGATACCTGCCTAATTAGATTAAATTACAATAAAATCTTGATATAAACAAAGAGAATATTAATTATAAGTACGGGTTTAGGTATACGTATGCCTTTTATAAAATATAAATATTGAATATATTATACAGGATTAGTTCTAATCAGTTAGCATCCTTTTAAGGACATATTCTGTACATCAAAACATACAACTTTTACTAAAGGTCCAACATTGAAATCGCATGGCAATGCAAGCCTATATAGCAAACAAGCACAAACTTTAAAAATCATGCGACTTCAAACAATTATGGGACCACCTCAAGAGAATGCTGTTTCATATAAAAAAAGAGTTTTCGAAATCGGTCCATTGTGGACAGAGAAAAAGGTGAACACAAAAAAATATACATGCAGACGAACATAAAACCTCTTATTTTTTAAGTCGGTTAATAGCTGTCAATCTTTAATATACAATGTGTAACAAAAAGGTTCAACAATACGGAAGGGTATGTAAGTACTCATCATTATGAACAACTTTTACTATGGGGTCACCAATGAAATAAATCGCAATAAAAAACATCTGTTCCATACAAAAAGTTATTTGACCTTGGACAAAATGTATGGAAAAGCTGGGTTTTTTTTCGCGATTGTAAGGTTAGCCCCATAGTAAAAGGTGTTCATAACTATAAGTACATACGTACCCTCCAGTATTGTTGAACCTTTTTGTTGCGCATTGTGTAATATACACTACAGCTAGTATAGTATTATATTATATGTGACTACATAAATATTCGTTTTGTTTGGCACACTTCTAAATACTGAATCTAAAACTTGCAAATCCCTTATCCTCAATATGCTTACCTAAGTTATGAATAACGCTTTTTTGGCTAATTATGCAGCGACAATGATAAAATGAATGGACGGGAAATAAGCGCACGGATTTTAGAAACTATCGGCCTTACCTAAAATAATCTCGTTTCTCTTAGTCACTGCTTAAACTTCTCTGTCCTTTTCTAGCACGTGCAACTTCACGTCAGAGAGAAGATGGCAGAGAATCTTAAGCAGTGACTAACGGTTGAAAAGTTTTTTTAAGTAAGGCCGTATATGTTGAGCGCCAGCTCTCCATTCGCGTCAGTCATACTCTGTTTTTGCAACATGTGAGCCGTACGATACGACAATACAAACTTCTGATACATGTACATGTGTTTTCTTTTTGTCATGCAGTAATTAGATTCCCTATCTCTGTTTTCTGGCAAATGTAATATGCATACTTTTAGCTAGGTATGCTTGATTATGTTGACTTGTTATTTTTGAACAATTTGCAAGCGCTGGCCCCGTCTATTCCAATAACACCGTCGCTGTAACTATGTATAAATTATTTCATGTTTGGAAGTTGGTTTAGGCTTATCGGCCTCCGAGGACTGTTGCTCAATACATATTTTATAATTAGCAAATTCGGCTTCACATATCAAAACTGTGAGAACCCATAATATGATAATGAGCTTTGATAAGCGTAGGAATCATAAACAACATGGTATATAAAACTAAAGTAGGTTTGCATAAAATCGTAAGTAATAGCAACTGACACGATAATTTATGGATTATATATATATGGCTACGCGAATTTTTAGGGTTAGCAAAGATTGCCTGATTATGCTGTAAAAGGCGATTTTAGAAACTTTTAATTTATAACTATCATGATGTTAGTAGGGTCAACTATTTCGAAATATTCACAACTAAATATTACTTAGGTATACTTACTTGAATAAGGCAAAAACCAAATCAGTCAAGAAACATGTCTTGCAAAATCTAGAGTTTGATGGATTAATTGAGTTATACAGGGTTAGTTCTAATCAGTTAGCATCCTTTTAAGGACTTAATATTCAGTACATGGAAACTAAAAACTTTTACTATGGGACCAACATTGAAATCGCGAAAAAAATATCAGCTGTTCCATAAATTTTTCCCAAGGTCGATGAACGTTTTGTATGGAACAGCTGATAATTTTTTCGCGATTTCTGTGTTAGCCCCATAGTATAAGTTGTTTTATTTGTTTTTTTTTTTTTGATTTACAGAATATGCCTTTAAAAGGATGCTAACTGATTAGTACTAACCCTGTATAGTCTCATTAGTACGTGGGTCACATACAGAATTCATGAAATATATGCATAAGTACTTATCTAGCAATAACGACCAATGTAATTAGGAGGTGGGCGACCAATGCCAAAATTAGGTAAAAGGTGTATTTTTTAACATAAAGCTTAATGATAATTAACTTAAATGTTCAAATTGATAACATTAAATAGAATTTTGTAAAATAATCTTGTTGATTTAAAAAAAAAACAATTTCGAATAAAAAAATGCGGTTTTAATTCAAATTCTCTAAATTATCAGCGACAACACAACATATTTTTTTACGAATTACATAGCCATACCAAGATAATATGGCCAGACTAATGTTTTACTAGAGTAGTCGTAATTCTTTTTTTTATTTCTTGCTTATACTTTGAACAGATAAATAAAATTCCACCAAAAAGAGCCTGGAGCTCAAAACCATTTTAATTTATCATCATCAGTAATTGTATCATGCGAATTCCGACTCTACACAAATATAATACGTGCGGGTGAAATCTGATATTTTTCCGGCATTAGGCGCGCTCTGATTTTTGAGTAGGTACTAAATAACTATACGCTTTTAAAAAAAAACAACCGACTTCAACTTCGAATACCTGGATGACATCTTCATATTTTCTAGTAATATTGGTTTAAAAACCAAACTACTTAACCGATTTCGATAAAATGTATATGGGACTACCTCTGAAGTATTACCTAACAACCAAAGAATGAAGAAAGAATGAAGAAAGAATGAAAGAAATGAAATGAAATGAAAGAATCATCAAAATCAGTTCATTATTGGCGGAGTAATCACGTAACATCATCATCATCAGCCCGGAGACGTCCACTGCTGAACGAAGGCCTCCCCCTTAGACCGCTACACTGTACGACAACCTGCCATTTGCATCCACCGGTTGCCCGCGACTTTTACAATGTCGTCGGTCCACCTAGTAGGAGGCCTTCCTACGCTGCGTCTTCCGGTTCGCGGTCGCCACTCAAGAACCCAACACATACATACTAAAAAAAACACAGTCGAATTGAGAACCTCCTTTTTTGAAGTCTGTTGAAAAATTTAATGATTGTGTCTGCCTGGTGAGCATAAATATAAACCTTAAATCAATGATTTTACTATATAGTCTATTGGCTGATATTCCCTGTGGATATTCTATTACGCTAATCCGTGACTGTGATGTGAATTTCTAGTTTTTAACCGACTTCACAACAGGAGTCCTCCTTTTATGAAGTCGGTTAAAACGGAGGTTCTATATTGGACTGTATGTATGTTTATTTAATGTACATATATTCACCTTTTCTCCGTCAATTGTGGACCTGTTTCGTAAATTATTTTTTTCTTGGTAGGTAATACGTCAGAAGAATTTTATCGAAATCCGTTAAGTAGTTTGGTTTTAAAATTAAAATTGCTGGAATAATAGCTGGAAGATGTCATACAGGTAGTCGCAATTGAAGTCGGTTGTTTTTTTAAAAGCGTATTATCTTTCATCGGAAAGCCTGTAGTTGATATATGATTTCTTTCACCTATAAAACAAGGCGGGGGTTAGTTATAACACAAGAACGGCTAGACCGATTTTTATATTTTTTATACCAACTCAACACGAGGGTCTAAGATGTTTTATTTGTTTGGATTTATGCCCCTAATAGCAGAATAACTATTAAACATCTAAACAATTAACGTAAAGAAATATTATTGACGGTACAAAGTTCGCTGGGTCAGCTAGTGGGTATATAGAGCTCGGGTTTGAACCCACGCCTCACGATTAAAAGGCATGTCTTTTCCAGGCTGTGCAGCCCACGAAATCTGGATTTTTAAAGCAGCATTAGCCTGTTAATAGTTTCCTGAGGCCTACCCTGGAAGGGCGACTGATAAACCATATCCATCACGCTAGCAGTTGCGGGTCGGTTGATTCACATACGCTTTTGAATTTCTTCTGCGAAGGTATGTAGGTTTCGTCAATATGTTTTCCTTCACCGAAAAGTTAGTGGTCCGTACATATACAGGGCTAGTTCTAATCAGTTAGCATCCTTTTAAGGGCATACTCTGTACATCATAACAAACAACTTTTACTATGGGGCCAACATTTAAATTGCGAGCTGTTCCATACAAAGCTGCTTTTTTGCGATTTTACACGTGCAGTCTGTGGGCCAACTATATGCAGAGGGCAATCAATGACCTGCGTGTGGTATACAACAATACGTTCAGGATGCTGTTGGGGTTGCCCTGGAGGTGCAGCGCATCTGGCATGTTTGCGGACGCTGGGGTGGATGGCTTCCATGCCATCATGGGGAAACGAGCGGCCTCGTTGCTCAGCTGCGTCCGGGTAGCCCCAATAGCATCCTGCGCGTAGTGGCGGGCAGCTGTGACTGCCTTATAATTACCCATGCAGCCCAACTACATATATCACATAAGACTGTAATGTAAGTATTGACATTAGTCTATTTCTGACATATTTTTTAAATATTCTAATTTAAATTTTTGTTGTTTGTATTTTGTTCAATATGGGTCGATGGTCTGAAATAAATGATTAATAAATGAATGATCCCCTAAGATATTGGTCATGAATTCAATAAAATCCTGTATAATTTGTAAATTCTTTCCTTCCTTCTAGTTTTAGGACATACCTGATTATCCTGATCCTGAATCTTCTTACTCTATTCTATTCGTTATAGCGTATTGACATCAATGAAGCCAATAATAATTAGCGATTGTAATGAGCGTGTAGGTTAAAGTAGGTGGACAGGTGGACGTTGCATTTTCGATCTTCCTCCGGTTACTCAAGTTTTTGATGTTCTGTGTACTTGATTGCATAATGTTCGATGCAACGGCGTGTTTTGGGTTCATAAAGTCATGCCCAGTTATTTTGTTTTCAACATCGTTAAACTGGAGCGTACGAATTTTTGGCGACTGAGATAAGGTTCGAATTTCAACCTGAAAATGTTACTTGAATGTCAAAAATAAGTTAAAGTTAAGTTAAAACTCTGCACAATACTTGGAGGATCTAGCTCTCTACAATCAAAGGCACAATACAAAAATAAAGCGCGTTATAATTTTAAGGCGTCCTTAGCGTTAATAAATAATTATAGCAATGTGATGAAAAACTAGCAAAACTTCAGTAGTATTATATAAAATAACCGAAACGGAAATATCCGGAACGAGGATATTCGCCAAAGGACCAAAGTTACCGACATAGCTCGCAAGGTTTGCAAGTTGAAGTGGCAATGGACAGGCCACATCGCTCGAAGAACTGATAACCGATGGGGAAGAAAGGTTCTTGAGTAGCGACCGCGAACCGTCCTACGCAGCGTAGGAAGGCCTCCCACTAGGTGGACCGACGACATTGTAAAAGTCGCGGGCAACCGGTGGATGCAAATGGCAGGTTGTCGTACAGTGTGGCGGTCTAAGGGGGAGGCCTTCGTTCAGCAGTGGACGTCTCTGGGCTGATGATGATGATGATTATATAAAATAGGATGTTTGTGATATACGCAATATACATATAAATACCAGCGATTTAATTATAACTCAATATTTAACAAAAAAAACATTCACAGCATTTAAGTAATAGTAATTGGAAACGCAGTAATGCTCATCATTACTAAAACACAAAACACAAAAGTGTCTGAATACTTTTACTGGATTTAATGTACCTACCCCAAAGTACTCCAAGAAAAGTTCTCAAAATACTGCATGAAAAAAAATATTAATTAAGTTTCATTTTAAGTACTCCAACTCCATGAGGAAAAAAATGATTGTCAAAGTAATAAAAATTACTATACAATCTGTAACAAAAAGGTTCGACAACACTGAAGAGTATGTATTCATAATTATTATTAACTTTTACTATGGGCCCAACCTTGAAATCGCGAAAAAAAACCAGCTGTTCCATACATTTTATCCAAGGCCAATGAACTTTTTGTATGGAAGAGCTGATTTTTTCTCGCGATTTAAGGGTCATAGTAAAAGTTGATCATAATGATGAGTTCATACATACCCTTTAGTATGGTTGAAGTTTTTTGTTACAGATTATGTAATTCCGTGTATTATTCATTCTCGAATAACTTTTAAGCGAATAAGCATACGTAGGGCGTCCATTATAAAGTGAGAATGAGGTAGAAACTCTTTGGAACCGAAATAAGTAAAAAGTGCCTGGTATAGCTGGAATATTGATAAGATTGAAAAAAAGGAAATAATTTGAATATCTTTTGTTAAGTCTTTTGTTTGCAGTCTGTCGTAGCGTGTTGTGAAAAATGGAAAAAAAAATCGCGTGCGGTTATTAAGTAACTGTGCATGAAAAATTTCACTACGGAACGAACTAATCAAGACTTGCAGGATACTTTAGGAGCAAATGCACCACCTTGTTCTACAGTTGCTCGTTGGTATGCCGAATTTAAACATGGAAGAACATCCACCAAAGATGACCCTCGCCCGGGCCACCCCATAACGGTAGTGACCGAAGAAATGGTAAAAAAAGTTAAAAACATTGTTTTAGCAGATCGTCGTTTCACGGTACGTTTTATAGCCGATGAAACAAAGATTTCGACTGGTACTGTGCATAGAATTTTACATGAACGCTTGGGGATGAAAAGAGTATCCGCACGCTCGGCCCCCAGAATGCTTACCGATGCACAAAAACAAACCAGGCTGAACATTTCTCGAGCTTCATTGGAAATGTTACAACAAGATCCTGATCGTTTTTTGTCTCGATTCATAGTAACAGATGAAACATGGCTTCACTGTTACGATCTTGAAACAAAATTACAATCTATGAGTTGGAAAAGAACATCATCTCCAACTCCTAGGAAATGTAAGGCGAGTGTTTCCGCCGGATAGATCATGGGCTCTCTTTTCTGGGATAGTAAAGGGGTGATCATGATAGAATATCTGAAGCTACTGTAACGGACTCTTTGTATGCAGAACAAATACAAAAATTGCGTAACGAAATACGCGAGAAACGGCGAGGCAAACGAGCAAAAATTGTTTTGCTCCATCAAAATAATGCCCCGGCTCACAAGTCCGCCGTTGCTATGGCTATAATTCGTGATGCTGGCTTGGAAATACTTGAGCATCCTCCATATTCACTAGGTATTTCCGAGGTTGAAGGAGTCTCTAAGAGGACAGAAGTTCGAAAATGATGAAGCAATAGTCGCTGCAGTACAGGAGTTTTAGGTGCTCAGGATGAATTGTTTTTTAAGATAGGAATTTAAACTTAGAAAAAAAAACAAATGTATTACGCAAAAAGGCAACTATATCGAAAAATAAAATAACATTTAAGAAAAGTTACCGGCAACATACTCATTCTCACTTTTTATTGAACGCCCCTCGAATATATACATTAGTGTCGGTTGATTTTTTACGATATTCTAAGCGTTGCTATAAGTTTGTCATTAACAAAATACCTACATGTATCGAGTATCGGAGAACTACACAGTACTACCTGCTTATAGCAAAAATCAAACAAATCCATCTACTTTTATTAAGTTACTTCTGGATGCATCATATCGTACATCTGTTAGATTGTCATCAGCAGTTTTGTGTTTTTTTCCTTCATCGTTATTCAGCTGTACACTTCCCAGGCCCCTTAGCACGCGTCGAGGACTAATTGATCTTTCCAAGCTAGAATATGGATACATCAGTCTCGTTTTCGCGGGGAAAAAAGAGTGGGATAGACGTTTGGTTTACGCGGCTCGCGTGCTAGGCGGGCAGGAATGGACATTATAGTATTTCTGATTATGTTACTAGAACGATTTAATTGCTGATTTGAATTTTATGTTTGCAAGAAGCACAATGCTCTATATACTATATGAATTTATTTGCACGCATTACCACAGAATAAATAATACAATAATAATACGTAGTATTACTAGATATTACAGGACCTGGGTATGCCCTAAAACTGCATCCAGAACCACTGGAGGACGGGCAGCAACGTCCTCTTGGCTAACGGTGGTGAGCATTCTGCGATCCCCAAGCCGCCTGACAACCGTGAGGATTATGGCAACGCCCCTCTTTTGGGAGGCCTTCATCCAGCAGTGGACGTCTTCTGGCTGATGATGATTACTAGATTATGAACGCACATTATACGTATATTATCTGTTAACAGAGCAACACCTAGATCTCAAATACCACTGAAATATAATATCAAAATTTGCATTTACTTTTAATTATGATGGTAATTTATGATGACAATAGACAATAGACAATAGTTTATTCGTGGCAAAAGTATAAACAAAACAGCAGTTACACAGAACACGGAAAAGTAAAACATAAATAAAAAAATGTTTACCTTTTGCCACAAACCGGCCCCAACTCAGCATGATGCCGGTTGCAACCGGCGCTGGTCTTTCGTTGGGTCCGGCTGGTGACCTCACGCACGCGAATATCACATTATACGCATACAAGGCAAATGAAAGATTAATTACATACACAAAACTAATATCACATCACACAAATAGGTACACGACACAAAACAGACAATATACAATATACTTACAACAAAAACTAATGCTGGCGTTTATTTGGCTCAACGCATAAGCATTGCCATCCAGCGTGGCAATGCCGCCAGCATGCTGGGTACGCTGCCGACTGGTAGTGGGTTTGAGCATTTGGATTGTCTCTAGACTTTCATCGGTCTGGATACAATCCTTTTGTTTTTTGTTGTGTAGTAGGCTAAGTAGTCTTTGTAGTTTGTTGTAGTTAATAAAGGCTTATGCCTAAAAAAAAAAACAAAAACTTAAAAACCATTATCCGATCCGACATTCGACATATAAAAAGATAAAAACCCACCAATACGACTTTTAACTGGCAGCACTTATTGAAAAAGCGAACCAAAGAATAATATTACGGAAGGGGTTTTGGCGGGAACACGGAAAATCATGTCGTTGCATTCTATTATTTTCGAATTAATGCTTAAAATTGGTGGTGTTTTATTCATTGATTGTTGAATTACATGCACGAGTGTGGGCATGTGATATAATGTGGTCAGACATGTCTTTTCGTGCTCTTTTCACAATGCCGTAAGAGCTCATAGTAAAGTCACCACAACTTTACAAGGGCATGACTTGGACTCGTCAATGACAAATTTTGTGTGACTTACTGTGATTTCATGACATATTTGACTGTACCTATATTCGTAACGTGGAACGTGGAACGTGGTCTTTAACTGCTGGCCTGTTGGAGAAAGTTAGAGTCACGCAACGGGCATAGTTCATTTAAAATAAAACGTGCTGTTTGCAAAATTTTTTTGACAGGGACGATTTAAGGGTGGGAAACGGGGGGGTGGAATGTTGTATGGAAAGTTCTTTGTTTTTGAAGTTATAGTAAAGAACATTGATATTTGGGTAGTTCATACGAAGGGGGGAAGTTGAGGGTAGAGTCGGTAGAGGGTAGAGTTGGTAGAGTCGGTAGAGTTGGTAGAGTAGGTCGAGTCGGTAGAGTCGGTAGAGTCGGTAGAGTTAAGTAGACTCAAAAAAATTGTTCGGGATGATTTAAAATGGTGAATTTTGGGAGCGGGCCGAATTTCTTCCGTACGCGGACGAAGTCGCCTCTAGTACTTAATATTTTGTACCGAAATACGTTGTGTTATACTAATATTATGAATCGAAATATTAAGAAACATTTGGCAAAGTTAAATGTAGACCAAAATAAATATTTTAAGCGTTTAAATTAAGCATTGCTGGAATTTATTTTTGATTGTAAGGTCAAATTGAAATTGATATTGCTGGTTAATTTTATAATTAACAAAGTCTAACTAATACTAAATTGTTGTTTTGGAACCTTGAAACAAGTATAATATTTACTTTGCTATACTTTTTTGTTTCGTCTAATAAAATTAGTTTCTTTTATATTTCAGTATTGTTAAAACTTTTTCTTACGCATTGTATATAATTATTCCTATACTTAGGTATTTAGGTACACCTGCGGGTACCACAGATGTCTATTATGCAAAAATAGACGTTATAGTGCGAAACACTTGAATCGAAATGGCATTGTTAATATAAAATGACGTCATTATGTTTTTATAATCTTTGTTGTTATTATTTTTCTGTAATCTGTTTCATATTTTTTAATAAATAAGTTTAGTCATAAAAACGAGTGTCATAAGGAGAAAAGTCTATTTATAAACTCGTATAGTGATGTTTGAGTGCAGTGCTGGCTGAAGACCGTCAAGTAACAGGTAATAGAAATAAGTGGACCGATACTTTTGAACCAAATAAAAGGCAAGGCACACAGACACAGGTAACAAGGCACACAAGGCAAGGCACAGGTCTGGTCGTACAGATGTATGTGATATATGATAATAAAAAAAAATACGGCTGCCTGGACTGCCTGCCACCATTATTTTAAATTTAATGTCCATCAATCATTTTACTTCAGATTTTTTCAAACAGAAAATAGCCAGTGGCACTCGGGATGATGTAAGAATTCTAACGATACCCCATACATGTATACACCCTGAATAGCCATTTAGAAGTTATGGCGGAAGAAACTTACATCCATACATGAACCTGTAGGGACGCCATAAAAATGTTTTCTGCATGCGTGAACACTTCAAGTGGATGCAGATTGGATGCGAGACCGATGTATGGTTGAATGCTTAGTTTTGGGATTAGTAAGTAATATTATGTCTTCCGAACCATTCACGTGTTGTGCTAGAGATCAGAGTTATAATTTTAATAAATAGTTATTGTGTTTATTTTGATTGTACGTGTAGAAATAGCGTTTTAACTGAAATAAATAGTTGTGCCGGAACTCAGTGACTTTACTTCAGTGTTGCCTCCCGGGACCTCCTCACACTGTACTGGTTGGAAACAACCATTTGAACACGTAGTCTGTAGTCAACGCGCACCTACACACACGGTGACCTTTGTAGTCAGACATAGTAACACTTGACCTCACAAACCCTAAAAACATAACACTCAATACTCAATTTGTTTATTGCAGTTATAAAGTTATAAAGGTTACATGCCTTAGATAACACATATAATTTTTAGTAGGTACTCCTGTTTGGGCACTCGTGTAAATACTGGCCAAAGACCACCTAATTTGAATCCTGTTGATTCGAAATATCTAATAGAAAAGGCTCGCGACGCATAACTACATAAATTGCAGCAAAATTCCCTCGCCAGTGATTAAGCGCATTGTCTATGCTACAATGTTGTGTATATTTCCTCCAGCGAGCTTATCCAATGTGAGATGTATAGATCAGTGTGTGATCCGCACAGGGTTCAAGAGATCGTGCGCAGGAGTGCTCAGGGCAGTCCTCGCCGCGCCTTGACAGCGAGCGCGCGTGTATTGTGCCTTCTCTTTATAATAGGGTGAGTTACATATTATTTCTATTAGCCATAAAAAACCCATTGATATTATTTTGTGAATGTATTCAAATATATTAATAGGTAAGTATACAGATTTTGGATTAGGTACATAATAAAAAATAATTATAAAACAATTAATATTAATTTAGTACACTGGGTTCAAATCTAATTTTGTACCTACTTATTTATGCCAAATAAATCTATTTGTGTTTTGTATTTGTACGTTACAAAACAAATAATTAATTTAAATAAAGCAATAGTTTTCCTAAACAATAAAAATATTAAAATGTAGCATATTATATTATGCATACATTATTTAGTCAAGACACTATTTATCCAGTTCAAATGCATAAATACTAAAAATCTAACACTTTATGAACCAATGTCCTGACTTAGTGATTGACTGACAGACAACGCACAGCCTAAACCGCTGGTCGTACAGACTTGACATTTTGTGGGTGTATTTTTCTTGATGCGTAGAGGGTGCTAAAAAAGGGTGAAAATTAAATTCCAAAAAATTACAATTACAACCCCCCTTCCCTCTATTAACGTGACAATTACAATTACATCCCTGATGATGCAGCACATTTCACAAGCCGCAAGTATAATGGGTACTTTCGGGCAGGGAGCTATGCGTGAAGGATTTTTCGACTAGGGATTTATCTGACATTACAATTATGTGTATTTTTTAAATCTTAATATCCCTACTGAATTATATTATTTTTTTAAAACCAGTTCATTATTATTAAGTTGATTTAGTCTACCTTGATAACACAGTTGATTAATAGCACATTGCATTATAATTAACTTTTCGACACTTCACAACAATGATACCGCACTCCTTGATTAGGTAAATTTTGTTTTTCAGTAGCGGTGGCTTAATAACAATATAGGTAAAGGTTATATTGATTTGTCCCATGTCAGGTATATAATCCGGTGTCCTAGATAAATGTAATCTGATAACAAAGATAGCGCGATTTAATAAGTAGAGCTGAGGGCACACCAGACGAGCAGTTGTGCCGCTGAAAACAGTTACGGAATATCAAGTAACAAAAATTAAGTGTTTGGTTGGCTGTATATATGAGCGTCAACGAATTACCTATAATGGTAGGTGAACCTTGAAAAGTTTAGTTAACCGCATTTTTGTTAATTGCAAACAACCATTCCTTTACCAAAAAAGTATTGTATACTAAACATCGAAACGTCCAAAGTAATTGCTATACTCAGTATATCTGATGTTGCTAGAAGAAAGGAGACGGGTTGCTTTAAAAAAATTGTGATTTTTTTTTTCTTTTTAGCCACGATAGATCTCTTTAAACTATAATTATGCATCTACAATACATCTACAATATGCATATGGACCTGGGTATGTCCTGAAACTGCATCAACAACCGCCGGAGTACGGGCAGCAGCGTCCTCTTAGTTAACGGTGGTAACACACTGCGATCCCCAAGCCGCCTGCCAAGCGTGGGAATTATGGAAACCCCTCCCTATTAGGGGGAGGCCTTCGTCCAGCAGTGGACGTCTTCTGGCTGTTGATGAATATGCATATCTATTACCTATACCCTTAAAATGTCGCAGGCGAAATGTATAATTTACATTGTACATTGCTTATAGTGTCGGTAAAGATTAGTGAGACAGATTTCGTATCTCGAGTCTTAGATCTTACATTTGATTGTTCTATAGAGTAAAAAAGTACAATAAGTAAATTAAACTTAATAAAATAAAAAACTTGCAACTTGCTGCAAGTTTCAATGGTATCACCACGGGCAATAAACGATCAAAACTAGCAAAATTTAATTAGGTACCATTGTTAATATGGTCGAAAAACAATTCATTCAAGTGGATTAACAAGTAGTTTTAGTGTTTTATTTGACATTCAAAGTTTTAACGTAGGGAAGTAGGCAGGATTTGTAAAGATTAATTAAAACTTCGAGAATTATAACTCACTACAATACGTAGGCAGTTAAAAAGCTCCGTCAGCGTTCGTTTGCAGCGAACTCTAGCGCCGCATGTGACCTTGGTAGAGGCTATTCTATTCAGGCCCACACGTGGTCTGTCACGCATCCACTTAGACTTATTTGTTATCCGGCTATTGAGCAACTTTTTGAACTTTTTAAACGCACACTCGTATGTTATTACAACAATTTTGTAACGATCAATACCGCTGCACTATGAAATTTTTGTTAGTCATCAAATATTTTTAAGAGGACTTTTAAACCGACTTCATAAAGGAGCACTGTTTTAAACTATCACGGTTGTTTACTAAAGTTCTATTATTATTAACGGGATATGTACCGTGATTATGTTGTGAAATGAACCCCCGATATTTCGGCGCAGTTGCATGCACCATGTTCGCGAGTAGACTGTATATCGGGAGATCATTTCACAAGATAATCACGGTAAATATCACGTTAATAATAATATAACTTTCATAAAGGCCGTTCTCAATTCGACTGTATGTTTTTTTTTATTGAACCGATTTTGATTATTCTTTCTTTCTTTGGTAGGTAATACCTCAGAATAAGTGGTCCCATATACATTTTATCGAGATCTGTTCAGTAGTTTGGTTTTTAAATCAAAATTACTAGAAAATAATAGGAAGATGTCATCCAGGTATTCGAAGTTAAAAGCGTTTATTTTAAAAAGCATAAGTATTATTATATATTTTGGATATCTGACGTTAACTCGTTTTTAATTACTTGCACGTAAGGGTTGATAATCTGCCTGAGAATTAAACATGTATAATTATTTAATGTTCTAATAATTATAAGTAGCTATGTCTGTCACTTTGATTATAAAAAGTCTAAGGTAGTTTGTTGGTAAGTAAGGTAGTAAGGTAGGTTATTTACTATCATACAGAACACATACTTATCAGACTAACTTAAAAAAAAGTTCCATTACACTATTATACAAAAAAAAACCTACATTATTTCCCAATCACTAAATTGTTCTGATTTTCGAACAATGTAGTGAATAAATACTAGAATATTTTTGTTAGTTTTGGCATAAATATAGATAATATTATGACCTTTTCTATGGTTTTGTTGTCCAGTCCTGATATTGCTAGTGGTATATTAATTTTATTAGTCTCTTGGCTTCACCGTTATCGGAGGAGGCCAGGAGAACAATACGGCTGTATTTACATCATCATCATCATCATCATAATAATCAGCCTATCATAGTCCGCTGCTGGTCATAGGCCTCTCCTAAGGCACGCCACTTCCAGCCAGCCACTGCCAGCTGTCCTACGTATATCGTTAGTCCATCGAGTATCAGGGCGTTCTACACTACGTTTGCCGATTCGTGGTATCCACTCTAAAACACGTCTACCCTAGCGGTATACAGGGGACTAGAGGTCGCCCACGCCTTCGTCCGCGTACGGAAGAAAATCGGCTCGCTCCCAAAATTCACCACTTTAAATCATCCCGAGCAATTTTTTAAGCCCCCCCCCAACTCCTCCAACTCTACCGACTCTACCGACTCTACCGACTCCCCCAACCTCTCAACACAACCCCCCTCCTCCCCCCATCTCCCCTCTAGAATGAACTACCCAAATATCAATTTTCATCACTATAACTTCAAAAACAAAGTACTTTCCATACAACATTACACCCCCCCCTCTTTCCCCCCTTAGGGGTCGAATAACGAAAAATACTTTCTTAATACACCCCTACGCATCAAGGCGAATACACCCTCCAAATTTCAAGTCTGTACGACCAGCGGCTTGGGCTGTGCGTTGTTTGTCAGTCAGCAGTCAGTCAGTCAATCAGTCAGGACAGAGCCTTTTATATATGGTTTATATCGTATAATATATAATAGTAAGATTACGTGTACTTACACGTAATCTAAAGGTACAATGGGAGTGGCATGGTCGAATACAGACCAAAACCCATTACATAAAAAAAAAAAAAAATTGACGCCGGTATACAAAGACTGCAGTTCGTGGCCGTACCAACCTTGGCAGCGGCTTTCCGACAGAGCACGTGGTGATCGGTCACCCACCCACTCACGCTCACATTTGCAACACAAACTTGCACGGCAAATATTTAGAATATCATCATACAATGTATCCCTAAATAATGCACCTTAGTACGTGTTACCACATAATAAATAATAGTAAGACGTAGTGTTACAATATGAGGTGTGACGTCACGGGATAAAGCTCTATTGGTTCGCGCGTCAGGCCAATGATTTATGAGAGCACGAATGTTTTAAGTAAATATTTGTCAAGTAGGTGCTTAAATGGCTACGTGTACGAGTTGTTTTTTATTTTCAATCATTGGGTCATTATTATAGAGATGCCATATATTCAAGATAAACCTGTTGTGCACAGTGTGCCCCTTTGTAATTTTTACATTTAATAATAACGAGACCTGACAGGCAATTAAAAAAACGCAAAATGATAATAAATAAACGCAAACGCATAATTTTCGCGTGATCAAAATGCTGGCGTTTATTTGGCTCAACGCATAAGCACTGCCATTAAGCGTGGCAATGCCGCCAGCATGCTGGGTACGCTGCCGACTGGTAGTGGGTTTGAGCATTTGGATTGTCTTTAGACTTTCATCGGTCTGGATACAATCCTTTTGATTTTACGTGTAATGGGCTAAGTAGTCTTTGTAGTTTGTTGTTGTTGTAGTTACTAAAGCCTTATGATATGATATTTAAAAAAAGTAGGATCTAATAGTAGGATACTGTTCTCTATGTACACGACTTACCTTCTTCTAGTCTGATAAAAGCAGTATCATACTGTTGATATAACTGTTGATGCTAAATTTGTATATTTATGGATCGTCACCCGATGACTCACAAATTACAGTGTTTATATACAATCTGTTTGTAGGCACATGGCGTTGAATTGTTGCTTATTACATAAACAGTCAGCCTTTGTTGTCATTCCTTTGTTACGAATACCTCACAGTCATGCCACAGATTTAATTCTAGTTTCTAAGAAACCCACGTGGCGCGAAACGTTATGATTTGGCTCAGCGTCAGCTGTGTTAGGTGTTACAACTGTTTTTAATAATAAAATAATCAAAAACTTGCTACTCATCTGTAAGTGAACTTCGATTAAAGGTACCACACTCGTGTATCGCAACCACGTACGACGTATCTACGAATATTATCAACAACTTGAAGACGTCCACTGCTGGACGAAGGCCTCTCCCTTAAAAAGAGGTGTTGCCATAATCTCCACGCTTGGCAGGCGGCTTGGGGATCGCTAGAATGGTTAGGTACCTAGCACCGTTAATCGAGAGAACGCTGCTGAAACCGTCCTCCGGTGGTTCTGGATGCAGTTTCAGAACATAGCCAGGTCCTACCTACTAATATGTAGTACTATTATTTATTCTGTGCTAATATCTACTAATATAAAATGTCAGAAAATAACAAGGTATTATAAAAAGGCTCTGTTCTGACTCATTGACTGACTGACTGGTAGACAACGCACAGCCCAATCCGCTGGTCGTACAGACTTGAAATTAGGAGGGCGTATTTCTCTTGATGCGTAGAGGTGTACTGAGAAAGATTTTTTGAAATTCGACCCCTAAAGAGGTAAAAATGGGAGATAATTTTTTTTTTTTTGGTCACCAAAATTTGGATTTGGATAGTTAATTTAAAATAAAAAATGCTGTTGTCAAAACAAATTGACAGGTACGATTTAAGGGGGTGGAAAGGGGGGTGGAATGTTGTATGGAAAGTTCTTTGTTTTTGAGGTTACAGTGATGAAAATTGATAGTCATGAAAATTTGTATTAAGATTTTTAATTTAAAATAAAAAATGCTGTTTTAAATATTTTTTGACGAGGATGATTTAAGGGGGTGAAATAGGGGGTAGAATGTTGAATGGAAAGTTCTCTGTTTTAGAAGTTATAGTAAAAAAAAAATATACTTAGTATTTACATTTAAAAAAACAATATTTTTCGAACAGGGAAGACTTAAGAGGGGGGACTTGAGGGGGGGGGGGGTGAATATGGGGAGGAAAATAATGAGTAATTAATCCAGTGGTATGTAAGATACGACTATTTGTTAGCGGGCCAAATTTCATCCTTACGCGGACGAAGTCGCGGGCGTTTTCTAGTCCATACATGAAATAACCTTGATCTATAACCAGACTTACCTATTCGAATAATAGTTTCCTTTCCAAGTTTTAGTGTGCTAAATAACGCGCGCACGTTTCTAAAGACTTTAAACAATTCTACCTCTAGAATCCTTGATGAGCATAATTATACATTTCTTTCTCACCGTTACCACTGACAGTTGTCACTGAAGGCATGGGCTATAAAAGAACAAAACAATTTCGCAACAGTCACTTTAAGAAAGCTCTAATCCCATATTTCACCTTCACTCTTGCCCCATAATCCATTCAAGTATTCATTTAGCGACTCCGTTCAATGATGACAAAATACACTAATGACAGTATTTTTGTGTATGTATTCGGCACATTGTTGATGATATTTGTTTTGCTCTTAGACTTTTTGTCCCTAGTCAAAGGGTTTTTAACAATAGCTCATTTAAATGGCCTACTATAATTACACAGTTACCCAATACACAATTTAAAACAAATTTGACTCGGCAAATTTTACCAATTACTGTTTTATTTTATATAGTACCTATCATATTAGTTTTACATCATCATCAGCCCGGAGACGTCCACTGCTGAACGAAGAACTTACCCTTACTTAGGAGTTGCCCTTAGACCGCCACACTGTACGACAACCTGCCATTTGCGTCCACCGGTTGCCCGCGACTTTTACAATGTCGTCGGTACACCTAGTGGGAGGCCGCGCCTACGCTGCGTCTTCCGGTTCGCGGTCGCCACTCAAGAACCTTTCTTCCCCATCGGTTATCAGTTCTTCGAGCGATGTGGCCTGTCCATTGCCACTTCAACTTTCAAACCCTGCGAGCTATGTCGGTGACTTTGGTTCTTTATTGTTATTTTACATCATTAAATGTTATTAATATAACTTTTTTGATATAAATGTTTCAAAATAAATTGAGTTTACAGCATGGCCTTGTTCATATTGTTCAAATATAATTCTAGTCAGTCACTCACTAGGCAGTTCTTCAACCCAGTTCCCTCCCTTATACAATGTGTAACAAAAAGGTTCAACAATACGATATGGCATGTATGTACTTATCATTATAAACAATTTTTACTATGAGGCCAGCCCCGAAATAGCAAAAATAAAATCAGCTGTTCCATACAAAAAGTTAATTGACCTTGGACAAAATGTATGGAAAAGCAGATTTTTTTTCGCGATTTCAGGGTTGGCCCCATAGTGAAAGTTGTTCATAATGATGAGTACATACATGTCCTTCCGTATTGTTGTTTTTTTTGTTACACGTTGTATATATTTTATATACTATTTATTATATTATATATTTTATATACTAGAAAGATAGAAGATTTTTTTGTTGTAGGTACCTACTTCAGTTGATTACCAGTCAACCTTACAATGCGTGTCTCTATTTTGCTTTCACTTAACAAAGTAAACTATTGCTTTCTTACGAATTTTCAACGAGCAGCTTTCGAAAAGCAATTTACAGGGAAACTTTATTAAGAGGGAATCTGGTGAGCGATTCGTCATACAAACGTATTCCCTTATATTCTCGGATAATGCCTCTAGTCTAGAGCATTCATTTTTTTTATAAAGTCTAAGCTTACTGTAGACGCGTCTCTGTCATTTCCTTTTTTCAGAAACTAAGACAAAGAAAAAGCGCTTTAAATTTATTTTTGTAATTTTTGGAGGGTTATAATATTTTCTTTAGCAATAAGTTTCTGAAAAAAGTAAACGAGAGAGACACGTCTACAGTAGACCTAACCCTTTTAAAAATAAAAATATTACTCTAGAGGCATTATCCAAGAATTAAATATAGGGTAATACGTTTGTATGGAGAAGCGATCACCGGATTCCCCCTTAATCGCTGAGTTGCATTGTATTAGTTTGAGTTAAAATTTAAGATAAAAAAATTGGGAAACGCATGTATGAAAGTTGCAGGTTTTATATTAATAAACAAATGTTTTAACCAAAGAGTACAGGAATTGTACATTTTGATTATTATACTTAGGTACCTATTGTGCATTTTGAGCGGGCAAACCATGGGCAAACAGTCAGACGCAGAGCCGTGGCATTATTTAAATGGAGCAAAGCTGCAGCAGAATAGTTTCTCAATAGTAAAGTTCTCACATAAACGTTACTTTGTAACGTAAATTCAGAAACCCGCCCGCAATTTGTAAGTAATTCAATTATTCTGATTTGATATGATTGCGGTCCGCGGCAATGTTTCAAGATGTACGAACTGGGGCCGTACCGTGAACCGCTTATAGCGGAACCGAATAGGTTCAGCTGCCGACACTGCGCGACCGTGAACCTTATTGCGAGGCGATAAAATTCACAGTCCCGCAGCGTCGGCAGCTGAGCGTATTCGGTCCCGGAATAAGCGCTCATGGTACGGCCCCAGAGCGTATGTTACGCTCAGGGGCCTTATTTTTGTATCGTGCGCTAAGTTGCGCATGCGAATGGAGGCGACTTTCAAATGATATCGAACCTTATTCCAAACAGTATCGTTCGAAGGTCAGGTCCTTTCGCATGCGCTACGCTTGCGTGCAATTCAAAAATAAGGCCCCAGTTCGAACATCTGAAAATTTTAAACATCAAAAGCAGTAAATAAATAAATATTGGTGGACATTTTACACAGCGCCATCTAGCCCCAAACTAAGCAAAGTTTGCATACTGGAACCAGATAAGTAGCTGATAAAATACTGAAATATATATTTTTTTGTAAATATAGACTTTTAATACATACAACACCCAGTCAGCAGGAGGAGGTAGGCGGAGGTACATAAGCTCGATGTGCGTAAAGGTTTTTAGTATTCGGATCAAGGTCCGAAGATGATCTTACGTAGAGCAGAATTAATACAAAAAAATAAAATGCTCCCTGATAAACTTGTGAAATAATTTGTTTTTAAATAAGATTAAAAGTAAAAGAACAATTTATTTACCAAGATCGTTATGAAATAAAATCAGTTAGCCGGACCGTATTACGTATATGCAATTACAAAAATATTGAGCGATCCGCGAACCGGAAGACGCAGCGTAGGTAGGCCTCTACAGATCATAATAGCCTGTTGATGGCCGGGTGTTCCTAGTGAGGACTGCTACACAAACTTTTCTAATTGTCCCGTTTTAGTTAGTGTATCATTATAGATTACCATGCTAGGAATAAGTGAAATATTTAAGACCTGTTTTTCGTTTTTTATTAAGCGTGTGTAATAAATAATAAATAACGTAATATCTCCTACAAATACGACTCACCGTTGCGGGCAGGGGGCGAGGTAACGTTCTATGCTTGCGATTGGCCAATCACTGGGATGACGCAATCTGTTATATAATAATAATATTAATAATAAAATTTATATGAAATACAATGAGATTCAGACGTACTCGCTAGCAGTGGTTTTAAAACTACAAATTTTCGTGTGAGGGGAAGTCGGACGATCAGTCAACAGGATTTATAGTCTTTGTAGTCGTTGTCCCATGAGGTGGGTCGACGACATTGTAAAAGTCACGGGCAACCGGTGGATGCAAAGGGCAGGTTGTCGTACAGTGTGGCGGTCTAAGGGGAAGGCTTTCGTTCAGGTGTTGACGTCTCCGGGCTGATGAGGGCATGACAAACATCAAGGAGTTTCCAGCGAGCACCAAACTAACCAAGATCTTATTTAGGGCTATGACCTAGGGCTATGACCAGTTTCCTAAAACACCTATTTATAATATTCTCATGCTTATGTGCATAATGCATTGTTGCACTGTAACTGCAAATCGTCTACAGATAACTAAAAATAAACAGTTTTTTACGATTGTATCGTCTGAATATCCTGGGAAAAGGCTAAGTTTAAGAACGAGACAATAGCCGTATCTTTAGATTTGGTTTATGTTCAGTTCCATAAAACGGTACTAAAAGCAGTTTCAAAGTCTAATCTTTTCCCATGCACTTATTATGCATTCTGAGCTATTGCAACAATTGAATAACAATGTATCGTTGTATACCTGGGACCTGGATCTGGGTATGTCCTAAAACTGCATCCAGAACCACCGGAGGACGGGCAGCAGCGTCCTCTCAGTTAACGGTGGTAACCATTCTGCGGTCCCCAAGCCGCCTACCACGCGTGGGGATTATGGCAACACCTCCCTTTAAGGGAGAGGCCTTCGTACAGCAGTGGACGTCTTCCGGCTGTTGATGTGTATGATGTGCATCGTTGTATTGTAAAATGTATTTGAAATTAAGCTAAAGTTTAATTTCACTTACACATAATCCCCTTTTCCAGGCAGTTATTTTAAATAAAAGCGGAATTTTGTGATATTTCAGTACACATCTCAATAAACATTGGTTTATCTTCAGTAAATACCGTAACCGTACTCTGGGGAAATTCCGATACTTCGAAAAACGTCAACATATTGTAATAACACTAAACAGTAATATTATAGTAAACAGTAATAGTAAACGTAAATTACGTTTTTAAAGTTATGCTTAGAATGCTTTTTTTACCGACGATGGAAAGTCAAAGGGAGGGTTTAAGCAAGAGGGGGAAGAGGGCAGGTACGTAGGTAGGCACCTATATATGAGCAAGTGACCATGTACGTATTATCACAGATTCATCATTGACAGCCTTATAGCGCAGTTGGTAGCATGTCTGCCTTCAGAGCTGTAGGGCGTGGGTTCAATCCCCACCCAGGACATAAATGTATGTGCCTAACATAGATGAAAAAAAAACGTATATAAGTATTCTATCAGCTATCTGGTTTCCATAATACAAGCTTTGCTTAGTATGGGGCTAGATGGCGCTGTGTGTAAAATATCCCCCAATATTTATTTTATTTATTATTATTTATTTATCATCAGCCGGAAGACGTCCACTGCTGGACAAAGGCCTCCCCTTTATTAGGGAGGGGTTGCCATAATCCCCACGCACACAGATTATACATTATTTATTATTATACAGAAATTACGTTGATTTAGCAGTCTCGCAACTTTTGAAAACAAACTTATGTAAGAGTGCGTTGTTTAGAGAACTGTCAGTAGGAAATCAATTAGGTAATACTCAAAATGATGGCGATTCATCAAGTTGATTTTTGTGATGACGCAGCTTTATGATTGTGTTATCGATTTATTTATTTAAAGAAAATATATGGTATGTACATAGTCAAAGTTATTTATATACGGTATGTATATAGTCAAAGTTATTTATATATGGTATCTACATAGTCAAAGTTATTTATATATGGTATGTACATAGTCAATGACAAATGTAATTTTTTTTCAAGTCATATGTCTATTCACAAAATGTTGTCTGTTGGAGTAACCTATCTGTTTTCCCACGGTAAATCTATGCCAAGTTCAGTTAGCTATCTAATTAACTATTAAACCTAGAACAATCGTATGTATTATTGTGTATTTGATCGTGACTTCGTATACGATCAAAATTCACGCGAATTTGGGTTTTATTGCGTCAGCTCTCCGATACTGTGGCAAAACCGAAACTTGTAGGTACATATATAACTTTACTTACTTCAATATAATGTATTTGATTGCGTTTCTTTTTACAAGATTCCAATGGCAAGCATCCTGGGTAAGAAGGTAAGGCCGGAGTTCTTTTGTTTATAGTCCTTTTCTTTGGAACCGGTTCCGTATTCCCCTTTGGTTACCCTTTGCAAGGTTACCTTGAGCGAGCCATACACATCGAGTCAGCGAAGTTGTTACTTCACTAGTAGGTACATTTTATTTAACCAAGCTGAAGTCACCGATTTATTTAATACATAGAAAAAATTACATTTAGACGTTCATCCTCGATTCTCTGGTAAGTATGCATAAATACACGATAAGTTAAGGCTTGTATTTACCAAATTTGCCCCTCGCAAAATCAAATTTATTTAGTCAAATTACTATATTTAAACCCCAAAAATACAAAATGTTACAGAAGAACATCCGTCTTAGTAACTTTTGTGGATGAAAACACGATTGATTATACTTTCCTCGATAGAAAAAAATACCGAAACAGTGTCTATTTTTAAACCATTTACAGTTTTATGCCCTAATTACAGCACATAGTCACATTAAAAAAATATGTATTATAAGTTAATAGTATTTTGGAGAGCATGGTGTGGTTCAAAAGTTATTAATTTCTATACTTTTTAAGAAAATCTTCAAAAATCGAAGTTTGACACGCACGTATCTGCGTAACCGCCATATATTTGCTCCGCTAAATGTGACCCTACCTGATACAGCTTTAGATTAATTATTGATCTCATTAAAAAATGTGCTTGAAACGTGGAATACCCGGCCTTAATGTGTTTTTACACGACTGCTCAAAAAAAGAATCTAATTCTTTCAAGGGTCATGTATTATGTGAGTTTATTTATTCCACAATAACTTCTAAATGCCTTAACCGATTTAGATGTATGGCGTATCGTTAGAACGCAACATTATCCTGAGTATATCGTCGTCAGCCATAAGACGTCCACTGCTGGGCGAAGGCCTCCCAATAGAGGGGTGTTGCACTAATTCCCACGCTTAGCAGGCGGCTTGGGGATCGCAGAATGCTCACCACCGCCAAAAGGACGCTGCTGCCCGTCCTCCGGTGGGTCTGGTTGCAGTTTAAAGGACATACCCAGGTCCACCTGAGTATTTTTCTGAGATTGAGGTCCACAGTATCCTGACTATATATTTTTAATTATCGTGGCATTATAATATAATGTGGGTGATAGCTTACTTTTACGGTGTGCACACAGATATATGGACACTGCGAGCAATAAGTATTGAAAAATAAATAGAGAGCAATTTATGATGTAACAATCTGTGTGTCACATCAGTCTATCCCTTTGATTATAATATAGTGAGAAAGAGCTAGATCCTCCAAGGTCTATCCAGACGGACACGGCTGAACTACAACGGGTTATAGTTTGGTACTTAAAAATGTATAAGTAAACAATCCTATAAATACCACGTAAAATAACAACAACCCTTGAATTTATAAATAGGTCATGATTGTTGCAAAACCCGTTGTAGATATATTTTGATCAAAGCCATCAATAAATTTCTTGGGGCTTTTGGAAAAATCCCTCAAAGATTATGTTTCTTTTCTTTCTAATCAACCGACTTCTAAAAAGGAGGTTCTCAATTCCACTGTGCGTTTTTTTTGTATGTATGTTACGGGATTACTCCAATCAATTAAACAACAACAAATCAATGATGTTTAATTAAGAACTGATTTTCATGATTCTTAATTTCTTTGGTAGGTCATACTTCAGAGGTGGTCCCATATAAATTTTATCGAAATCGGTTTCGTAGTTTGGTTTTTAAATCAAAATTACTAGAAAATAATCTACATATTTTCTAGTAATTTTGATCTTGATTTTGTCATCGGGTATTCGAAGTAGAAGTCGGTTGCATTTTTTTTAAAGCGTATATTTGTGTGTACCTATCTTCCCGTTCGAGATCATTATTATTTAACCTTCCCTACCTATACATACTCATATAAAAACACTGGAAAAACTAGTTGACGAGATGCCTTTTGTCTGACCTTGTTTGCAGTTAATGTATTGAAAACGATAAGACATTGAATCAAAGGATACCAGTCGATTAGATAGTAGGCAACATATGTATTATATACATAAATAAACATGACCCACAAACTGTTGACTGAATTATTGGGGTCGATGGATGTGGTCATACGGTGGAACTGGCACTGATAGGACTATAATTAAATTAGGCTGCGACGTATTACTCACCAAAAGATAAGAGATACATATATGCCATTTTATTTACCTACTAATTGCCCTCTTTATTCACACTTTACACTAATATTACTAGTTGTTCACCCGTAACTGTGACTTTGGGACTATATCTATACCTATAAAGCACTCTACGCA
This sequence comes from Erannis defoliaria, assembly GCA_905404285.2. Taxonomy (NCBI): domain Eukaryota; kingdom Metazoa; phylum Arthropoda; class Insecta; order Lepidoptera; family Geometridae; genus Erannis; species Erannis defoliaria. The sequence continues at coordinate 16,231,885 of FR990069.1, read as the reverse complement.
CCATGGTACTTGCTGTACAGCCCGCCAAGGTCAAGCCAAGGTCATGAACGATGCACGATGCAAAACGACAGTGAATAGTCTTGACGTACAGCAAATTGAACGAATGAATGAATGAATGTCGCTTGCTGGACTTGCTGGACGCCTTTTGCATCCAGCGAGTGCCCCCACCACCGCGAACGAACATGACCATTTCCGGTGCGGAGTGCGGGCTGTATAGCAGAACAGTCGTGTATAATCTTGCTGTAAAGCTGATTCCTTTTTTAGTTTTTTTTTGTACTGGCTACTGCCTCATTGCCTCAAGCTCTAAGCTTGTATCGCGAGGCAACATCACGTCAAAATGAACTGCGATACGCCTTCAAAATTCATTGAAAGATACAAGTTCCACTTTTCTCTGGAATGCCTCAAGTACGGACTACATAAACAAACAAAAACGGATCGGTGACGTATGACCAGGCGGTATGGCCTTACGGCTTTAGCCCGCCATGTGGGCAAAATAGCAAAAAAAAATACTCGTTCACTCCCTTTGTTCACTCCTCGTTCAGCCGTAGACAGACAGAGAAACATGTTGGTTTCTCTCTCTAAGCATCCCGCAGCTGGATGCGCGCACGACGTGTACAATGCTACGTCCAGCACAGCGACCTTTGTGGGCTGTACAGCATGCAAGATGGTGCGTAGAGTGCTTAAGTAACCAGGATATAACTTTGACAGATTATGTAGCTCATATTTGAACTTGAAAAATGTATACGCACTTACTTACCTACTACCTACTTACCATTTGCCTACAAATGTTTATAAAATCCGGATCGACGACGGTTCGGTCGCACAAACATTACTTATGTACTATAAATGCTGATTAACTCAATATATATTAATTACAAAAATATGCTCGGAAGTAAATTGTGTGGGGTATTCCCGTTTTTGCTTATTCACTACTAAAGGAATCAGTTTCGTCACATGATTTTGAATTTTCTAGCATTTCCAAGCAGAAAAGTGACCTATGCAAATGCTTAAAAGTAAGTACCTACTAATAATTATTTGATTTATGTTATGACGTAAGTAATTAGTATTATTATTAATTTATGTACGCTATTATTAGACGCGACGCAAAAGAAAAGATGGAGAGATATATTTACAGAGAGATACGGGCCGGACTGGATGAGGAAGGCGAGAGAAAGAGAAGAGTGGAGAGCTCTAGGGGACGCCTACGCCACAGAGGCGACTTCTACCAACATCAGTTAACTAATTAATAGATATTTATATTATAATAATATATTTTTTCGGTAGTAGTAATAAAGGCTTTTTTACTTTTTTACTTTTACTTTTACTTTAGTAATTAGGAAGTAATCTTTGTTTTTATGCTAATGTAAGCATGGAAAAGATGAAAACACGTGCGTTTAATTTAAACATAGGTACCTAAAAAACGTTATACGTTATAAGCAATAATTAATATACTATTGTCTAAATAAACACTGCCCGTCATAATATTCGGTATTTCAGGGTCGCAGCGCACTAAGCGATTGAACTCACGCAGTTTACGTACTATTATGGTAACCGACACGTAATCTAATGCGTTGCGTAGTATGGAGTCTTATGGTTGGTTTTATATGGAGGAGATTTAAAGATAATATACATAATTATTATAATTATGATGAGACGTCATAGTTTGATAACAGCATAACGTGTTTCCAGGAGTCGTAAGGAGGTACTTTTCATTATACTTGACTTCACTTTTTTTTTTAACTTTTTCATCAACTTTGCTCTCGAAACTTAAAATCATAATTAAATCTTTCGGCAGTGGAGAATAAATTATTTTTTTATAAATTGTAGTCTTAGATACTTTAGATACTTACATTACAAGGCAAATTTATTTCAACAAGCTTGTTTTGTGTTTTTTACACCTCATAGCTTTTAATTTTTACATAATTTGAGGTTATTATTATTTTTACGAATACAAAGCAATATAACTAAGTTCAGGGAAAGTAATGGAATCACCATTTTAACTATTTTAAATTATTATTGGTCACAATTTATCTATATTAATGAGTGTTCGGTGACTTCGGTGTTACTATGAACCAAATGTTGATAGTCTTAATACTTTTAGTGATTTACCCAATCAACATTATTATATTTTTATAGGTACGGTAACGTTCAATCCATAGGCTCCCTTACTAATAATTTGTATATCTACGTAACAGTATTACAACGATGACGCCTGCAGGTGCAACACTGGTCACATTTTCAAGGCGAACTACAGACATTATGGATTCGTTAGCGATATTTAAATGGGAAATTATTTGCGGTCATCCACATTTAGAAAAATAAATCGCGAAATATTTAGATTAAATATTTTCCCGGAACTAAGGGGGCAAACATAACTCACTTCGATAAGTTAATTACATTATAAGCGACTTCAAAAAAGGAGGAGGTTCTATGTTCGATTGTATGTAAGTTTTTTTATGTAGGTATGTCCACCGATTTCTCCGTCAGTTGTGGACCGATATAATAAATATATTATTTTGTTTAAAAGGGTAGGTATATAGGTAATCTCGGGGTAGCCCCATAATAGTTTGAAGTTGAGTATTTTTATTATTTTACTTGTGAGATTCAGGGATCCATAGTACAAAATCATAATTATAAAAAAGAATTAAGTAATTAGATTGGCAAATAAGCAGTCATCATTTTGTAAGCCACCTAGATTCTTATCTTATTTAAACCAGACGTTAGTATTGCGCATTAAATTTTCGCGTTGTGCAGTAAATGCCGTTTAAGTTAAACAGTGTTTTAAAGTAAGATAGTGTTATAACAGTGTTTTTTTACCCACGCTATCTGGTTTTCATTGAAAACCAGATAGCGTGGGTAAAAAAACTACTATTACAAGCATTTCTTAGTTTGGAGCTAGATGGCGCTGTGTGAAATATCCACTGATATTTATTTATTTTTAAGATTTAATGAGATAGTAAAGTAAGACACTAATGTGATGGTACAGGAGATCTATTCCCTTCTAATACCACAAAACGAATACCAGTGGTATTAGTTTATGTCAAACTTATATGTTTTTAGAATGCTGTTGCCAACACGCAACGCATGCGTTGTCGCACGCATGCTATTATACATAAATAATAATAAATCAGTGCGATGACCTTTTTTCGCATAATGGCAGAGAAGCTAACAGTGCGTTCTTCCATAGACAACAAATATTCGAGCTGTCTTATGTATTTCAAAAGCTGTAAAACTGTTGTATTGTTTAGGCTTATTAAATTTAATTATACAATCAATATGTAAACGTGTTACGTCAATAAACCGTGAAGTGTTTAGCTTTGTTCATGCTCACGTTTACCTTGCATACCCAATATGATTGTATTAGGTATTTTCAAATTAAGCATGATACAAATTGACGTATTGAGAATAGCCTTGTCATACGTGTTTCAAAAATCGAATAACAACATCTATTTTATCAACCGACTTCAAAAAATTAGGTTCTTAATTAGACTAGAATAATTTAGACTGTAAGTTATAATATTGTTGTATTTTATGCAATTACTTCGCCAATTATGAATTGATTTTGATGATTATTTTTTTGTTTGGCTTCAGAGGTCCCATATAAATGTTATCGAAATCGGTTCAGAAGTTTGTTTTTTAAATCAAAGTTACTGGAATAAATCAAAATAACTAGAAATATGAAGATGTCATCCAGGTAAGTAGTCAAAATTGAAGTACGTTGTTTTTTTTAAATAGCGTATTATAAATAAGAACGTTTATAAAAAAAAATAGAACAACCGACTTCAATTTCTATTACGTTGATGACATAATTTTTCCAGTTATTTTAATTTAAAAAGCAAACTACTCAACCGATTTCGATAAAATATATATGGAATCACTTCTGAAGTAGGTATGACCTACCAAACTTAAAATAATCGTCAAAAACAATTCATAATTGGCGAAGTAATCGCGTTACATAAAAAAACATAGTCGAATTGAGAATCACCTATTTTGAAATCGTTCGAAAATAACTTGATTTTGAATAATGAGATTTTTAATTTCCTACATCTTTTTTTTTATTTGTGCAAATTTGTTTTTTACATCAATTATTATATTATACAAATAATTAATATAATGAAAAAATAATTTACATTGTCCCCGAAAGAAGCAGCTGCATGGCCCTATTACTATTAATTTGCAAATGAAATGATACGAAAGCTACATAGTAACAGGCTCAGGAACTCGTGACCAGTCTAGCTACTCCGTAGACCTTGTACCTAGAAGCCTGTTCCTTGCATTTCACTACACTTTCTCTGCCCACTGGTACTTTAAATAGCACCCGAAAGCGATTAAATGTGCTGATCTCTTCTTTAATAATGTATCCTGTTTTCTTATATGTAACGATAACAGTTTTTAGGTAAACTAAGCTTTAAAAAGGCTCGATTTTTAAATAATTTCAAAAAAGGAGGAGGTTCTCAATTCGCCTGTACTTAAGTCTTTTTTTTTGGATGTTTGTTACGCGATTACTTGGCCAATTATGAATAGATTATGATGGGTTTTTTTAGTAGGTCATACTTCAGAGGTTGTCCTATATAAAATTTATCGAAATTGATTCAGCACTTTCAGAAAACTCAACAAAAACAAAAAAATATTAAATGTCCAAAAATACCTACCAGCTACCCCTAGCACGCGCCGAGGTTGGTGTTTCCCCGCGCGGGAACGTGATAAAGCTAGAATATGGATATAATGGATACGTCTGTCTCGTTTTCGCGTGGAAAAAAGAGTGGATAGGCGTTTATCACGGCTCGCGTGCTAGGCGGGCTGATTATAAATTGATTGATTGATTGTAATTGTGGATTGTGTTTGTAATTGTAGATTTTTGGTTGATGTTTTGTGTTGTTGTGAATTGTGTATTTTCAAAACACACATTTTTTTTGTATTTTTTTGTTGTTTGTTTTTGTATTGTTTTTTTGTGATATAAAATATATTATTTTCTACGTTTTAGTTTAAGTTTGTACGTAATATTAGGTACAGTCTTGAAGTCGAAATTTGAAAAAGAATTTAGTATTCAAAATTCAAACCCTTTTCAAATTCTCTGGAAACCTCAATACTATTATTATACGTTTGTAATCACACTTTATACGCCCCTTTTTTATTCACACTGAACTTAGCAGCGCACGTTGATAAAGTTCTATATGATATAAATTTTTATCAAATAACTGTATGCGTAATGATGTAGGTACCTATTTCCTTTTTAAAAATCTCATCATATTCACGTTTTATGACGATATTATGGAGTTCTTCTTAGTACAAAGCGCTTTATTGATCTATTTAATTATACATACATAATTAAATATTTAACGGCCATGTTTAGTGGTGCCTGCAGATTGTCATAAAACGATTTCTCATTATATTCTTGATTTATTACGTTGGCTGCGTGTTGTTGCATGCTATCTGCATATCAGTGCTTCCGAAGGATACCTCGAAAAAATATAAAAACTGTATGATATTAATAATTATGTATTTTGTCAGCTCCATTAGTACTGTATTTAATTTATAACTTTGACTAAAATATTAAAGCATAATCATAACATTTATTTGACTAAACTAGTAGTAAAAAACCAACACTTTAGTTGGTAGATTGTAACAGGTTGTGAAATTTGGCATCTAAGACAGAGACTTCTGTAGCTTAATTGGTAAAGCAGTTGGGACGGAAACACAGAAAAGCGAAGGCCCTACTTTTACTTCTCTCTTCAGTGGACGGAAACCCATAGAGGCTGCTCGTATGCAGGTTCGAGTCCTGCCGGAGGTCATAATGTTTCTTCCTGTTTAACCTTTAAAAACATAAACTAGTAGTTTTAAACTGGAATAATATTTAGTAAAGAACCAAAAAAACAAGAAAATAAAAGAAAAAATAAAGAGAAACAAAATACAAGAGACGCGTTGGGCTGCGTGACTATTTTTTCTGCGTTTCTAATGAATTCGGGAATAATCTCAACTCGATTCCAGTTGGCGAAAACTACTAAGTAATTTATTTTCATTCACTATCTGGACATGCTTGAAAATTCTAGTGCGTCCAGATAACGAAATAATAAATGATACCAATTTTGAGTGTCACCAACTGAACACACGCATGTCCAGCCCCTCGCATGCAGTTGGTGAATAACCCGAACTATGACAGCTTCCAAACTCGACACACAGCATTTAAAACCATAATCAAATTCCAGTGTAGAACGTCCAGTGATATTTTTATCTTACGGATCTTACCTGAGTGTCATTTTATGTACCTATTGTTTACATTAAAATATTCGCATGTGTGCATAACCTTACTTAGGAATTGTGGTGTATGATAATAATATATAAATAAGTACAGAACAACACAAACGAATACAGATAGATTTTAATTATTTATTGTCTTTCTTAGTTCAGTCCAGTGTTTGTTTATTCAGTAAATAAAAATGTTCCGATTTACGCAAACGTGTCTAACCGTTTTATTATTTTTTCAAAAAAGAACGGGTATTCAATATCTTGAATATTTGCAACAACTAACTTTTATAACACTTATAAAAAGTGACTAATCATAATAATAATATTTATAATAAGTAACTAATAATAAGAATTTTGGGATTTGATGCTTATTAATTGTAATCTATATATATAAAAGCGAAAATCACTCACTCGCGTACTAAACACGAAATCTCGAAAACTACTTGTCTATATTATTATTAATACTTGATTAAGTCTTATAGTACGTTCGTATAGGCTGAGTAGCTAGCTCTAGTGTAATAGTTAATGTGCCGCCCAAAGGTTAGGCCACTGACACGGCCACTGAAGAGAGAAGTAAAAAGTAGGGCTTTAGATTTTCTGTGCACATGGTTGATGCTTGTTGTTATAGAGATATAGAACAAACAACGGGGACCGAAAATTTAAAGTGTCATACGACACACGGCAGCACTCAAATGGAAATGCCTCTCACGGTCAGTCGGTCACCCATCCGAAGACTGACAGGATCATCCGTTGCTTAACATGGATGCAGGTGATCGTTTGATCTACTAGCCAAGCTACGCTACGAGCGCTAGAATACTAAAAAAATAGTTGATATTACATTATGATCTAAAAATCAGTCACTAAACTGCGTTTTTATGACTAAGAGATAATGTCAAGTCAAGTTAAAATTGAATTTATGCTTAATGGATTTCTTTTGAGTTATTCGTTTTATAGGGGAATTATTTTAATATCTAGAATTCTAGACAGAGTTAATGCGGCTAGGTAATAAAATATAACACTAGTGGCGTAATAGACTTTGCGTAAGTTATTGTAATTTGTTTATGTATTGTAGGCGGATATCAATGACGCCATTGCGCCAGTGACCTTTTCAAGATTTTGAATTCAGCAACAACTATAGAATTATAATAGTTTATAACAACACACAATGGAGAGAGCTATGCTCGGAGTTACTTTGCGCGATAAAATCCGTGGAACGTTGATATTCGCCAAAGAACCAAAGTAACCCACATAGCTCGCAAGGTTTGCATGTTGAAGTGGCAATGGGCAGGCCACATCGCTCGAAGAACTGACAACCGATGGGGAAGAAAGGTTCTAGAGTGGCGACCGCGAACCGGAAGACGTGGCGTAGGAAGGCTGGACCGACGACATTGTAAAAGTCGCGGGCAACCGGTGCAAATGGCAGGTTGTCGTACAGTGTGGCGGTCTAAGGGGAGGCCTTCGTTCAGCAGTGGACGTCTCCGGGCTGATGATGATGATAATAACACAAATAAATTGGTTAAGTTCAAATTTTGGGTCTGCTCACGGTTTTTAGAAATCATAAAAAATCATGTCTTCTGAAAGCCAATTCAAATAACATGGCATTCAATACTTGACAGCTTAAAACCTATATTTTATTAATTTAGCTTTATTAATAAATGTGTTTTGTGCGTGCGATAACGATAGTCATTCGTAAAAACCTGAGTCTTCGTTCAGCTGGACCTGCTCGCCAGTGGGCCCGCGGGTCCACTTTACCACATACTTTTTTTTCTGTATTTTTATTGGTTAACTGGAACCACATTCAAACTTTAAAAAAACATCTATTGTTTAAAGCTACCAGTGGGTACAGTCGAGCGCAAAATTCGTTAGTCAAAATATAATAAAACGCAATTCAATAAGGTTTAAACGTTTATTCTCAATCAAAAACATTTTTTAAAAATATTGTAAAAATTAACTATTAAAAAATTACAGACACAGAAGAAAGATAAGATACTCACTTGTTATAGGCTGAAGCATACGGACAAAAGCGGTTCCCTAGACTCGAAGGAAGCAGGCTTATATAGTTTCGAGGTCTATATGTGTGGACTGAGGTGGTTTGCAAATAGTATGCATCGAGAAAACTTTCCTCCGTCGCGTCAGTGAAAAGTAAAAGTTGGCTGTTTAATTTAGATATCCCAAGAGCTTTTGAATTTATATTAATTGCTCCACTATAACACTAAGCTTAGATCTAAGTGTAATTGTCGTTTTATAAAGCACGCATTTAAATTGTACTAAATTGAAATTGATTTAAAATATCGCAACCATCAAAGTGATAGAAACCGCAATTACCGTAATTATTAACGATAAATTAAATGATTACTGCGCGAAACAAAAGGTCATTACATAAAATTTATTAGCATACTTATTATGTTTTTGTAATTCTAATATGCTAAAATGTATACTAAATGTATGCATGTTTTAGCAAATCAAGGTAAAGCTAGAATTATAATACATACTTAATTATTCGTTTGTACCAAAGTATTTTTTTAAACTATAATGTAAATGGGACAGTTTGACCCTGAATGAATTCAAGTACAATGTCATTCAATGATCTTGATACGGCTATTATCGCACCAAGTTCGTCAAAAGCATTTGAAATTGTTATAAAAAGGGGTTTGAAAGCTTTTGGCAATCCCCGAACCACCTTAATTGTTTTTGGTTTGATAATCGCGCCGCACAATGTAACTTGTATTTTTAAATTGGGGACACACTCATCTTATTAATGTAAAAAAACATAATGTCCTAAAGTGTCATCTTATGAATATAACCGGTCTTAATAGCATAATGTCCTAAAGTGTCATGTTATTAACATAACCGGTCTTAACAGGTAAATTAAGTATGGGCTGGGTGCAACCCTGAAACCGCGAAATCTCCTGTACAATAGAAAAATGTAACACGCCTTCGACGAAATGTATGGAATACCAAATTTTTGTCGCTATTTCAGGGTTGTGCCCATACTAAAAGTTGTTCATAATGATGAGTACAATGACCTCATTTCGCCTTTGTAATACCGTAACTTGTATCTGCTTAAGTAGGTTACCTATAAGAAAAAATATAAAACCCAACTTAAGCCTGTTCTAAAAAATCCAACGGAGGAAACTACTATTTTTAAGGCGAGAGTGTCTACTTTTTATCACCCTCTATCAGAAAATAAGTAAGCGCAACTTATGAATAAGAACAGTACCTACGTTTATTTAATTCTCACTACTCACAGCCACTTCTCAGTTTTTATTGAGGAAGATACACCGAGTTAAAATAAAACAAAGTAAAATCCGATTTTGTGTAAACAATTACGAACGAAGGCGGAGTGCATTTCGCGCGTTTTTGTTTTTTTCACAAACTACTTTTTGTTTTGTTTTTGCGAGCCTTCCTTTTACAAACAGCAGCCTGTTACTTGTTTATACAATGTCCGTGGTTGATCTCTTTGGTGATTGGAACTTTTCATAATAATATCCACATTCCAAATTCTAATCACTTTTCCGGGAATTCGCTCTTTTCAGCTCATTTCTGCCCTGTTTGCGAGGAACAAAGTGGGGTTTTTTGAATAGATGTGATAAAAGAGATTATTTCTACCTGTCTAAAGAAAGTATCTACTACCTATATATTTTCAAAAGATTTTCATGTAGGGCAAAACAATTATCTGTTTGCTTGAATCGGATATAAATGGGAAAATACGTATTGGAAAACCATTTACTATAAAGCTGACTAATACCTTATAACCACAGACGTAATTTTGTGAAATTTTCAGAATTAATTGTCGTAACAAACTGAATTATCTATAAACATACTTATTTAAATAAAACTATAAATTCACCGGATGCATTCACATTTTAATAGTTCTTACTTAGTTAAAAGTAAGTAATAAAATGTTAATGGATTGAATAATAAAATACGTAATCAAAGAATTATTAACTATAATGTTTTAACCAAATCTCTCTTTTTTTGCCTGGTTTTTATACACCAATTTTTTACAGGTTAAAGTTAAAGCCTATACTATAATATTATTATAGATAGTAGTTTGTAGAAAAGTATTACAAATGACATCGTTTATGATTCTTTAGGTGGATTCCAACACACAGTCAGATAAGGTGTGTCAAAATTTATTACACGACTGTTACCATACATTTTATTTGTATTTTTTTATATGAGGAAAACTATCGTCTGGGCTATACGTATAACTAGTATAAATTTTTAAATTTTTAAAACAAACCATTTACAGTTTAAAAATCTTTTTCAGATAATCCAAATTCAATTGATTATAAATAGGCTAGATGACTGGTTTTTTTTAATTGTCCTATTAAAATGTGGAGCCCATAAATATAGCTGATTAATGAAATAAAAATGAAAATCTGATCAAAAATAAGCAACTTATAAGCATTTTAATATCATGCTAGACAGAGAGAAGAAACAGTAAATCATGACGTCACTTCTCAGTACGCCATATAAATTATATTCTGACAAGTAAGGCGTGACGTCATTTTTTGTTTTGTGGGAAAGGGACAGAGTTTTCACTAACAAAAACTTTAAACGGAACATTATTAACCGATTTAAATTATTTTTTCAATAAACATACTATATTTACTTAAATTCTTCATCGAAGCTATTGGTTTCAACGATATAAACATCAGTCATCTACCCTATTCTGTACCTATGTGTAAACCAAGAACATTTAATTATTACGATTCTTTGTATAGTACGTTTTTCAAGTCCTTCAAAAAAGTAATCAATCTTTTCGTGTCTTTCGATGTACGTATTGCTTTTATGAGAAATTTGTGAGACGTGAGTATCAGTTGTTATCTATTATAGTTCATATTTTTGATCCAGTGTAGTTTGTTGTGGCGATGTTTTTTTGTGTAGTAGGCTAATTATAGTCTGTGTAGTACTTACACAGCCTATTATTAGCCTACTCCACAAAAAAAACAAGGATTATATCCAGACCGATGAAAGTCTAAGTAGGGACAATCCAAATGCTCCTAATATTTAATACCGGGCGAGAAAAATTAAAATATATATTTTCTGTCGAAATGCACCCACTTTCCATTATACCTAGACATAGCTTAGTCAATTTCGTTGCACCAGACCAGACACCAGCAGTTGCACCGATAGAGAGAGAGAGAGAGAGCTAGATCCTCCAAGGTTGCACCAGACACTTAATATTCATAACTGTACGTAACGTAATGACACATGATATTTAGAAAAGAGTTTTTAATCCGAGCAGTTTAATCACAAGGTTTTTTTTCCTGTTGGACAAATCAGTTAGACTATCTAGTTTGACCACGAGGAGGAACCCCTTTTATTGCAGGATCTAGCTTGATATCATCATCAGTTCGATTTGTTTCGTTCGGATATTTTTTATGGCAGATTCAACATTAACGGGCTATTTTATTGGATTGTGAATAGCATTTGATATGACATGTTAAATAAAAATATTCTTAAAGATGACTTGATGGTATGCACAAGAAAGTTTTTTTAAGTTAATATACCGCGGAATTTTGTGCCGAAAGGAGGTTATTATAACCACTATTGTGAACTATTGTACTATGTGACCGACCCTGAAATTGCAAAAAATCTGCTGTTACATACATACGTGTTGTTGGGCGCAAATGACGTTTTTGTATGGCGCATCTGATTTTTTCTTGCAATTTCAGGCTCGGTCATTTGAATGCACCAAATTTTATTGATTAGTACAATAAGTTTGGGCTTAGGAATGCCTTTACGGATTATTCTATATAATGTGTGGTTTGGTCCAGAGGACGGGCGGCAGCGTTCTCTCCTTTTAAGGTGGTGAGCATTCTGCGATCCCCAAGCCGCCTGCCAAGCGTGGAGATTATGGCAACTCCTCCCTATTAAAGGGGAGGCCTTCGTCTAGCAATGGACGTCTTCTGGTTGGTGATATGTGGTTTGGACTAAAATATCAGGTACACTACATAAATAATGAGTGAACCGACCGCTGCTGATTCACTACGCTGCAACAGCCGCGATCGAGGTTGGACATTTCATTCGAATTGATTTATTGTCTCAGATGATGGCTCCGTTAGATATGGGCTGTTCATATAAAGGTCGTATTAGTTGCGGGTTTTATACAAATGTCTGCTATGGCAATATTCGCAACGTCTCAATGTATCCGTGAGATAATCTCAAACGACATTTTTTAATCATAGCTCTTAAGTTTTGTAATGATCATAAAATAGGTTTAAATTATACTTGAGCTGTGGTCTAAATGACGAATGATGATCATAAAATTAAATGTGCGAATTTTTGCAAGAGATTATGAACCCAATATAATATTAAAATTTTTTGCTATACCTAAATCTCAAAATCGTGTACTAAGCTCAAATTGATTTACTGGTGATACAATTCACTCTACATAATTGCTATTTATTAATTTATTGCAATTTACCATATATAAGATTCAGAGATGGTTCAAAGCTGTGGTTCAGTGCCACTCAGCCACATATGACAAGAGCTGTGCTCGGCGTTTCTCTACGGGATCGTATCCTGAATCAAAGATAATACCGGGTGTTAGTTTGAACACCGTTATCCTTCTAGGATATCATTGTACTCATCATTATGAACAACTTTTACTATGGGGCCAACCCTGAAATCACTAAAAAAAAGCTACATTAATACTACATTAATTTATACATTTTGTCCCAGATCGATTAACCTTTTTGTATGGAACAGCTGTTTTTTTTGGTGTTTTGAGGGTTGGCCACATAGTAAAAGTTGTTCATAATGATGAGTAAAATGATACCCTAGATGGGTAACGGTGTTCAAACTAACATCCTCTATAATACTATACTAGTACTTGAACGAAGTAATTCGCCAGAGACCTATAATCACTGACACAGTTCAGCGTAAGAAGAACTGGTAATATCTCTTGCAGAAACGATAACCCTGGGGTTATCTCTAAATATTACTAAAAACAAACTACTACGGACGAGAGGACGCCCTGAGACTAGATGAGTATCCGGTAATAATGAAACCAGTAGCTAACGGATTTAGTAGCAATTAAACAGATTCGCTACAAACATAGTTCATAGTGATGTAATACTTATAGTTGCAAAATAAACTGATTAGAGACGCAATAAGTCGATAAGTTACTAAAGACCACCCATGTATAATGCCAGTCTTCGAATGCGCGTGCGTTTTGTGCGTCAATGTGCCGTATCATCATAAACGCTATCGGAGTGCGTGATTGTCAGTAAGTTGGTAACGCTCACGCATTATTACGTAAGTTGTCGTAAATGTTGTATAGATTATTGGATATGTCGCAATGGCAAATATAAACGCAACGCTATTCTGAATAAAGAAGAGCGAAAAGAAAAACTATTACCTACAACTTAATTTTGCCCAAGCACCCGGTACAAGACATGTAATAATTTCAGTGCTAGACCACGCGCACATAATTTTGGCTACTCTGCCAAAACTAAGAGTTATTTCCATCTTTCCAGGAGAAGATGCCGAAGCCCGACTATAACGTGGAGCTGGACCTGGGCGAGCCCCCGCCGGAGCTGCAGGACTACGCGCGCCAGCACTGCGGGGAGGACCCTAGCACCAGGCTGCAGGCGGTCTATGAGCTCAGAGAAATGATATATGGTGCGCCTTTTTCCCCTTCAGTTTTGATATCGCACTTTGTGCATTCTGCCTTGAACAAAAAAGTTTTTATTAATATAAAAACACTACTTTTTATTATATCACGACAAATAAGTCAGTAATAACAGTACGGTGTGCGGTGGTGAGCATTCTGCGATCCCCAAGCCGCCTGCCAAGCGTGGGGATTATGGCAACACCCCTCTATTAAGGGGGACGCCTTTGTCCAGTAGTGGACGTTTTATGGCTGATGACGAAGTCGTAAAATCACAGCCAGTGACACAAAATGTATCACAGTCAAGTCCAAGTCATGCCCTAGTAAAGTTGTGGCGACTTTACCATAAGCTATTACGGAGTTTTGAAAACAACACGAAAAGACATGTGTATCACTTGGCCACGCTCATGCGTTGGTAGTATGTCTGCCTTCAGAGCTGTAGGGCATAAGTATTCTATCAGCTATCTGGTTTCCATAATACAAGGTTTGCTTAGTATGGGGCTAGATGGCGCTGTGTGTAAAATGTGTCCATGTACAATGCAGCGACTTGATTTTTCTGCGTTCCTGTGTGTGTTGTTCGCGTTAATTCCGGTTGCACCCATACAAGCTGTTGTTTTGCATCCTCGCCATATTTACTCGCGATATACTTATCGATAGGTTTTTTTACTTGTTATGAACAACTTTTACTTTGGCAATAGTAAAAGTTGTTCATAACGATGAGTATATAAAACAACACCTTATGTAGGCACAAAATATAATCAGTCTAAGAAACACCTCATAGAAAGAGACACATCATCATCAGCCTGGAGACGTCCACTGCTGAACGAAGGCTCCCCTTTAGACCGCCACACTGTACGACAACCTGCCACTTGCATCCACCGGTTGCCCGCGAATTTTACAATGTCGGTGGTCCACCTAGTGGGAGGCCTTCCTACTCTGAGTCTTCCGGTTCGCAGTCGCCACTCAAGAACCTTTTTTCCCCATCGGTTATAAGTTCGTCGAGCGATGTGGCCTGCCCATTGCCACTTCAACTTACAAACCCTGCGAGCTATGTCGGTGACCTTGGTTCTTTGGCGAATATCCTCGTTCCGGATTTTATCGCGCAAAGTAACTCCGAGCATAGCTAACTGCATTGCCCGTTGCATGACTCTCAGTTTCCAATAGGCCAGCAGTTAAAGACCACGTTTCAGTTCCATATGTCATCACTGCCAACACACACTGGTTAAAAACCCTTGTCGTCAGACACTGCGAGATTTTGGTCGAGAAGATATTACGCAATTTCGCGAACGCTGCCCATCAGAGTCGGATTCTTCGGACCACTTTTCTATGAAATATAAATAGATACATACACAACATTTTTTTTCAAAGGATGGTGTAATCAATATTAGGTATTATTTTTTTAGTTAGTGAAGTGAAATAGTGGATGTAACGTTGTAGGGAAATATCTTTGTTTTAAAGTTATTGTGATGTTATTGCTATTTGGATAGAAATATTAAAACAAAAACAATAATATTTTGTGCTGGGGGTTGACCTATAAGACACATAAGAATGAAAAAAAATGAGGAGGTGTAGGTAATCAACCCAGCGGTTCAGAAGATATTTGGGAGCGGGGTGAATTTTTCCCATACGCGGACGGAGTCGCGGGTTGACCTCTAGTCTGAAATATAGCGCCTGACGACGATTTATGTAAGTGTGTATGTATGAAAGGCATTTCGGGGGCGGGTGGTTTGGGAACCCCCCCCCCCCCCCTGCCTAAGGCCTTGTGTACGACAACCTGCCATTTGCATCCACCGGTTGCCTGCGGCGCGAGAAAGAGAATCGTACCTACCTAAGTAAAGAAGTTCTTGAGTTTAAACGTGAGACACGTATTAAATAAACGAAATTATACATCGTCAAAAAAACACGGAAACATGAATTGATCTAATGTATTAAAATAATAAATTACTCTAAGGCCACAGACTCTTGGTCTCGCCGAAGGCCATCCTAAAATATAACTAACCATAACCAGTTGTTATGGTAATGTGTGTTTATGTTGTGAACGTTGTAAGAAGACCACAACTTAAGGCGAACGTCTCGTTCTCATCATCCCATTGCAAAAAAAGTATAATAATATTTGAAACAGATAAAAACGTTTTTTAGCACTATAATTTTTACTAAAAATAATAAAATTAGACAATTTTCTTACGGTTTTGTCATCAGAACTAAAGGTCCAACAGGAGATGGTAAAATTTAATTACAAATGTTGAACCAAAAACAACAAAAAACAGGACAAGTGTAAATAAAACCGTTTTAATAAAAATGTATAAATGAAAATTTTGTCGTTGATTACGCTTTAATTCAACGTTTTATGGTAATGGTAACGCAAAAGACGTTCACGTGATAAGAAGCGATAACGTCTGCCTATATGACCATTGTGGCGTTACCTAGAGCTTTGAGTAACTAATCCAAAAACAAAACGCAATAATCATTGCCGTGAGACATTCGGTGGCCAGTCGTGTTAGCCCGAGAACCGGAGTACGTCCAGGCAAACGTGCTCCACCTTCAATCATATAATCACTTTGCATCAGGAGATATCATTAACAAATGCAAATTGCATCTGTTGTAAAAAAATACGAAACCCGGTAAGGTTCAAACATTGTCTATGCTTGGTGGCAGGACATCAGATACTTAGGTGCTACGTAGGCGACCTTGTCTCAACCGACTTTACTCCACCAATCATGAACTGATTTTGATGATTATTTTTTTGTTTGGTAAGTAAGACATCAGAAGTGGTCCCATATAAATTTTATCGAAATCGGTTCAGTAGTTTGAATTTAAATCGAAATTACTAGAAAATATGAAGATGTCATCCAGGTATTCGAAATTGAAGTCGTATTTTGTTGTATTACGACTGTTGTATTTGTACAACGACTGTTGTACTGTTGTATTTGTTGTATTAAAAAAAAAACATATTATTATGTAAGTATGAAGCTGGCCTAGAACCAAATAAAGCAATAAAACAATGCATTTGTAACTGATACAGACAAAATCTTGTTTCGTAATGGTACCTATAACAAGTTCTAGTCATCCCACAATGGCTAGCAGCGAGCGCGGGCCGCGGCCGTGAACAAGGATGAAATGCCGGCCGATTGCCCAAGTTTCGCATTAACTTGAATAGGACGCGGCGTTAGATTGCTTAGCATTAACATAGGTGCAAGGGCAAGTTTTGTAGCCGATTCGTGACTCGTTTCCTTAGACATAGGGTTGGCATTACAGCTCGAGAGCTGTTCAGTTGTGTGAGTCGCCTTAAGTGACCCGCACCGCCAATTTATTGATTTTAAAGATGTGCTTGTACCTATTAGTTTAGCATTAACTTAAGAATATACGATGGGACTGTCATGCATTTTAACAAAAGTACAAAAAAAAACAAGAATAAAAAAATAAAGTACCAAAAAAATAATGAGTAAGTAAGTAAGTTCGTATAGGCTGAGTGGCCAGCCTACCCTAGGGTCAGAATTAATTAATAAAAAATAAAAAAAAGTTATGTCTTTGCATTTAGGGCTGGCCAGCCCTAGAGTCAGAGTTAATGTGCCGCCCGAAGGCCCCTGACATGGCTGACGGTTGTTGTTATAGAAATTAGAACAAACAACCGGGACCAACAATTTAACGTGTCATCCGACCCACGGTAGCGCTCAGAAATAAATGCAACTCACGGTCACCCATCCGAAGACTGACCGGACCGTCCGTGGCTTAACATCGGTGATCGTTTAGAATCACCTAGACAAGTGGCGTAGCCACGAGCGCTACAATAGATAATAGATGGATGGAAAGAATAGTGAAGATGAATGGAAGATAGTAAAGACATAGCCTGGAATAGTAACTGGCTCTCAAGTGAGGTCAGAACTTATCGTTAGGTGTTCGTCGACAGTTTCTCAACTTGTAGATATTCGTCCAAATAATCGAAACCTGCGTTCTATTCAAAGTTATGCAAAAACTTGGGCACAAAATTTTTATTACAAGGTAATCCATATTAAAAAAGGTTTTTTTTGGCCTGGTGGTAAGCGTCACGCCTGCCACTAACAGTAAGCAGTGCTAGAATTATGAACTTGCGATCACAATCCTGCGCCGCACTGCACTGCGCTCGTCACCCTGAGATATAAGATGTTAAATCTCATCATACCGAGTAATTTCTCTGGTAACATTGCATTGCATTTCAAACCGGAACACAGTAATGCTTGCACACTACTGCTTGGCGGTTGAATAACTGACAAAGGTGTGGTACTTCCCCAGTGGGACCCTGCAGAAGAGTCCTGCCACTACAAAAAGTGAACATTTTACAAACATCTCCTACAAAGTATTCATAACCATAAAACTGAACCAATGACAAAAAGTCATAAATTTTTACTAAAGATTTTTATTGTTTTCACATTGTTGTACTATGCTGAAGTGTTTTTTGTTGAGCAACAACTTAAAGAATGAATCTTGAGTATTTTTTTTTAAAAACTGGTTAGAACCACGTGATAATATATATCAGGTATCATCATCACATCATCAGCCGGAACACGTCCACTGCTGCACGAAGGCCTCCCTCTTAATAGGGAGGGTTAGCCTTAATCCCCCCCCCCCCACGCTTGGCAGGCGGCTTGGGGATCGCAGAATGGTCACTACCGTTAAGACGCTGACAATAGCTGATCCTCCGCGCGTCTGTGGTCTCTGTCTAATTAGATAGGTAAAAAAAAGAAGCCGGCGCGCTTGCGCCACGTGTCTTACAGTAATTTTGTTGGAAAATAATTAATTGCATAAAAGTTATTGCGTAAGAAAAAAACTAGTTCAATGATAATATAGATTAAAGTATTACTCGTAACCTTTACTAATTTTGGTTCTGTGTCTTCATACAAAAATACAAAGAAAAATTGACTTAGAAATTCATTTTTAGAGGTTATTTTACGTTTTTTTTCTATAGAGAAAATTATTCGCAAACGTGTTTTCGAAACAATAGCCAACTAGGAAATATGATCTAGATTAACATTGAATTTTTTTCAGTGCTGTCGAATTTGTATATTTGGCAAAACATTAACCCGAATGAAGCCAATAGGACGCTGCTGCCCGTCCTCCGGTGGGTCTGGTTGCAGTTTAAGGACATACCCAGCTCAACGTCACACGCATCGCATCGGAATAAAACAATTGTTTTTACCTATTTCTTAATTTGAACAAAAAAAGATAAGAAAACTAAGATAATTAAATAAGTATAGACTACTGCATTACTTACAATAATGTCATTGAACCCATACCGATAAACAAAACAAAATAAGTGAGATCCGAAGCTTACTAGAAAACTGAAAGACAAATTTACTTTTCTTGAAATATCGCTGTTTTATTCAGAATAGGTATTAGGCCAATCGCCCTGCAATTGCCAAGGCAATGGAAGTACGATTACCGAAGGAACCTATTTACTCTGGATTTGGAGACACCTATATTAAATAAATAAATATTGGGGGACATTTTACACACAGCGCCATCTAGCCCCGTACTAAGCACAGCTTGTATTATGGAAACCAGATAGCTGATAGAATACTTATATACATATTTTTTTTTGTAAATCCATACCTATTATACATACAACAGCCAAACACAGAACAAACATTTATGTTCGTCACATAAATATTTGCCCTATTGTAAAGTTACGGGGAACACAGGCTCTGGCAGAGAGAGAAGACCAATCGCCTTCTCGGCTTGCAGATCAAACGAAGAAGGGACCTTTTTAAACGACTTTAATTTACCTTGCCCTGTTTGTTGTTGTTTTTTTTGGTTATTATTCCACTTTGTTCACCTGGGCAAAATCACCTAGGGGAACAAAGTGGAAATTATAGTCTCTTTATTTCACCTCGGACTCATTGCACCTAGGTGATATCGCCTGGGTGATTTGTTTCGACATTATTGGTGTCCTTTGTTCACCTTGGAATTAAAGCACCCAGGTGAACAGGGGCGACTTTTTTTATTATTTTTTGGGTCAAATTTATTATTTGTAATTTTATGTTGACAGATTGAGCTGATATTTGGTATTGGTACACACATTTAGTTCTAATGATAAAATCGTTTAAAATAGTTTTTTTTCTTGTTTTTCTTGTTTCTTGTTGTATTTTTCCTTCTAAGTTTATGATATAAAATTATCCTTCATCCTACAATGTTGTATAATAAAGGTACTTTAGTACTTTTATAGTTAGAAATATCATTAGTAGTCACCAGTCAAGGCTAACACAGTCACACAAGCTTCGTAAAGGCTGACCCACAAGTCTCAAAGCGCACTAGAGCCGGTCTAATCAGCTCATAAAGTTTGCCACTGATGTAATGCTAAAAGCTATTGTGCATTATACTAAGAACATTGTACACTGAGTTTGGCAAAACAATAGTACTTGCATCGACTAATTTTAATTTTTATACGTGATGGTGCGTAATGGTTGGATAACATAGTAATAACATAATAAGTGACATAGGGCTGGTTCAGATAAAAATATGACAAAATTAATTCTGTAAAAGTCACATAATTTTTGAGTTAAAACGAGTTAAAATTAAATATTTATCTGAAACAAAAATTGTACTCGCGACACAAAAGTGGCAGTGTAGGTAAATTCGATACACATCTGACCAAGACTAATAACCAATAAAACAGATCGAGAAAATTCTTTGATTTGCAACCTTACTCGAATAACTCGAAATGTCAAATAACTCGAAAGCTGCATAGACTTTTACGGGACACATTTTTTGATTTTTTTAACCACGACACGATGATGTCTCCCATCTGTTGGTTATAAGGTTACACTCATTACGCCACAACTGTATAAAAGCCGTGGTATAGGAGACCTTTTTCAAAGGACTTAATTATTTTTTTAAATATTTTTGTTACGCGATTACTCCGCCAATTAAGAACTGATTTTGATAATTATTTTTTAGGTAATACTTTAGAAGTGGTCCCATATGAATTTTATCGCAATCAGTTCAGTAGTTTGGTTTTTTAAATCAAAATTACTGGAAAATATGAAGATGTCATCCAAGTATTCGAAGTTGAAGTAGGTTGTATTTAAAAAAAAGCGTATTGTTTAGATAGCAGTCTGCGTTTGAGCGCCAATTCGCTTGTTGGTAAGGGCTGACTTGAAATTGAGAGGCCACCTCTCAATATGGGCTTCAACAGGCTTCAAATCCCGGCCCGTATCAATAAGCTCTCTAGGGAGTTTGTGTACGGATTTTCATACCATCGGCTTATCGATAAATGAATGAATGAACGTTGTGAGGAAACCTACTTGCGTACTTCCGGGGAAAAACTCAATGGCTGACATAGCCACCAAAACCGCCACTGGGCCAGCATGGTGGATATGGCCCAATCGATACTAAAAAGATAGATTATGCTATACATGCCTATACAGTTACATCTACATGAGTCTTATGTTCATGAATTAAAATAGGATACACTTCCTAACCATGTACCTACTTACCTACAAATAGCAAACATATCACAGGTAAGCATCATAAAAGTTTATAGCTAAAGTAATAGTCCCAAGATTTATTTGCAGCCTTGGTATTTATTTATTAGGGACGATTTCTTGAAGAGACGCAATAATCTTACGTAATAATAATTGTTTTTTATCCAGTTTTTCCTCATACTCGTAGGCACCTTATATCATAACTAGAGTTTACCCGCGACTTCGTCCGCGTACGGAATAGGGCTTCTGCTCGAGTTGAGAAAAAAAACCGGCATTCGAGAATTCTCGAGTTCCGAATTTGAAGCACTTTTTCATGTAATAATCGTTAAAATGTTTTTTCTTTGTTTGTGATGATTATCTTAATTGTTATTATCCTTAAAGTGAACGCGTATTCAAATCTTTTGGGGATTTATTGATTTTTCTTCTTTCTAGCACTTTGACCCGTTTTATATTTGGGGTACGCGTGCCCCTAAAATTACCCAATTTATCTATTTTTTCGTGTCATTCTGTAAATGGTAAACGATTTCATATGATTGGACATGAAACATGAACAATTAGAAGATTTAGAATAATTATTCTAAATCATTATAATTATATTTTTTTTTTTTTTTATATTATTTTACTTACGTTATACAAACTGTTTCCTAATTGCAGAGCGCGGTGAGTGCACGCCACATCGGATGGACGATGAGTTTTTGATCCGATTTCTGCGAGCACGCAACTTCATCCCTCAACGAGCTCATAGGCTGGTAAGTTCATATTATATTAATTCGTTTTTTATTTTGGACCGAGCAAGCGAAGCCTTTCCAGCAACTGGCAAAATTTACTTTCATCGGTCCGGATGTTTGTACTTGGGTTGTTCGTATTTTTCAACAAATCTTGACGAAACATGGTATATATACTAAAAAAAATTTGTTTTAGTGTTCGGAAATTTACGTTTCGAGGGTTTACCACTAAAAAGGGGGAAGTTTGCTCGGCGCCTTTTACTGGCCGATTGAGATATTTTTTGGCTGAAACATTCAGTAGGTAGATACTCAATTCTAAACAATAATCTATATATATAAAAGGCTCTGTCCTGACTGACTGACAGACAACGCACAGCCCAGCGTATAGAATTGAAATTTGGAGGGTGTGAATTCGTCTTGATGCGTAGAGGTGTACTAAAATAGGTATTTTCGAAATTCAACACCTAAGGGGGGGAAAAGGGGGGAAGCGTTTGTATGAAAGTCCTTTGTTTTTGAAGTTATAGTTATGAAAATTGATATTCAGGTAGTTCATTCAAAGGGGGGGGGGGGGTAGGGGGGTAGGGGGAGGGGTTTAGGGACGTTGGAGTTTGGGGAGTTGGATTTAAAGTGGAGAATTTTGGGAGCGGTCCGGACTTCATCCGCACGCGGACGAAGTCGCGGGGGACCTCTAGTATCGAATATGAGCAAAATCGATTGAAGATTGATTCATTAACTCTATATTGTTAACACCAAGAATTACACAGAAATAAATAAATAAACATAGATATTGGAGCAAGTGGCGGCATTATTGCTAAAGGCAATCTCTTCCAGGCAACATTTTCGATTGAAGTTGTTGATACATAAGGTCGCGCGGTATACTGTTCGCTACTAGTAAATAATCGATCTATAAAATATATCAAGTTTTTTATTTCGTCGTCAGCCATAAGACGTCCACTGCTGGACGAAGGCCTCCCAATAGAGGGGTGTTGCCATAAATCCCAAGCTTGGCAGGCGGCTTTCGCAGAATGCTAACCACCGTTAACCAAGAGTACGCTGCTGCCCGTCCTCCGGTGGGTCTGGTTGCAGTTTAAAGACATACCCAGGTCCAGTTTCAGTCAGTTCAAGTTTTTTATTTAGATATTACTAAAAAAAACAACCGTCAGTCCATGACAAAGGCATTCAGGCGGCACATTCACTCTAACACTTAGCCTATACACATTTACTTTACTATTTATTATGTAGGTACTTCCGAATAGTAGATAACATATTTCTGTTGAAAGATGCTTTATAAAAAGAAACAATAGGGTCACGAGGTCGTGCTATAACATCGTAAAACCTTCGTGACCTTTTGTTTGAACAGAAATTTGAGAAAGGATATTTTTACAACATTTTTTTTTTACACAAGTCGTATCTCCTTACACAAAAAAATAACAATACGTTTATTATTTGTTAGAATCGTTCTTAGATAAAGAATTACCTGCAAATGTACAAGGTACACACATGGAACAATAGAAGATGGAATCGTGAAAATATTTGCATTTTAAATTGTCTGATGATCACTAATTGTAGCTAAGTTTTTCGACTAAGTAGGTTATTTAAGTTACTTGTAACTAAAACAAATTAAAACTTAAGTCAAATTAAGGCCGCCCTCATCCATGTTTCAAGGACATTTTTTACTGTGATCAATCATTATTCTAAAGCTGAATGAGATAGGGCCACATTTAGCGAAGCAACAATATGGCAGTTACGCAGATTCGTGCGTGTCAAGATAGGTTTTTCGTTTATTTACCCATTTTAATGTTTTACAAGCATAATATAAAAAAAAAATCTAAGATAAGAGCTACAAATCGTGACAAACTATATTTATTTACAAGTGAGTAAATTTTCGTGCTAACTTGAATAAATGAATAAGAATAACAGTAGAGGTGTTTTGTATTTTTTTTTCTTTTTATCTAATTTTTTTAGAAAGATTACAAAAGCGTCACATCACTTCTCACATCTTATAGATACAAATATATATTTTGGGAAAACACAAACTCATAAAAACCGCCATAAAACTGCTATGACTGCACGTGAATTTTTTGAACGTTTTTTATTTTTAATTTAAAATAAAATGTTAGCACTTATTTTTTTTTTGTTAAGCGGCTTGGTCATCATAACTAAAGGTGTGTACCAAACATCAGATCAAAAAAAAAACAAAATTTAAATAAAACAACTAAAACAACAACAAATAGGGCAAGGTAAATAAAACCGTTTAAAATACTGACCCCGGTGTTCGCGTAGTACCTACATAAATAGCTTAGTAATTAAAAAATATTTTATTTTTATTAATTTAGGAATTAGGACTCTCGCCATAATTTTGTCCAAAATATTAACAAAGTATAACTGATAAATAAAAGAACGCATAAAATATACAATAGTATCAGAAATCATCATTAGAACACAACATGTTATATGGATAAGAATGTCCAGTAAGATTCGGTTCCCACAGCCTGACCACAGTAAAATAATAGTTGGCCTGACTACCTACACTCGGTTCGTGTGATCGGCAAATCGGCAAAAACATTGTATGAATCTGATTACTGCTGAATCTGACAATCCGCAAATTTTTATAAACCATGAACAATAAAGTATCTAATTCAGCAGTTTTAGTAGTCATTTCAACTAAATCGTGTTGTTATTTTAAAATAAAAATTGTGTTAGTATACTCACCTTAATATACAACACGATTGAAACCGCGGAGTGCAATTAGTCCTACGCTGCCGACTGGTAGTGGGTTTGAGCATTTGGGTTGTCTCTAGACTTTCATCGGCCTGGATACAATCCTTTTGTTTTTTGTTGTGTAGTAGGCTAAGTAGTCTTTGTAGTTAGCTGTAGTTAATTATTTTTTGAAAGAAAGAAAGAAAATAATTTATTCTGTGACATCAGCACACAATAATAGGTAATACAACCATTGATACATTTACATTTATTTATTTGCTTATGCATAAAAAAACACCTTAATAGTCAGGATATGGACGGACATCGTCGCTTGACTTGAAAAAGTGAGGTCACGGGTTCAAATCAAGGGCCGATATAACTGTTTTTTTTTGAGTTTGTGTGTGAATTTTCCCCTTCATCCACATTCACTGAAAATTTATTTCATAGCGCTTGCTTTTTGGTAAACACGATAAGAAAAACTGAAAAACGATGATCTTGAATCATTATTTTTCACCATCACGCGGGGTGAAACCGCGGAGTGCAGTTAGTCCTACTAATATTATAAATGCGAAAGTTGTATGTATGTTATGTACGTTTGTTACTCCTTCATGCTGTAATGGCTGAACGGATTTGAATGGCATTTGGTACAGAGGTAGCTCATACCTTGGAATAACACATAGGCCACCTTTTATCCTAACACTCGCGGATAAAACCGCCGGGCGCAGCTAGAAATAGAATAGAATAGAAATAGAATAGTCGCATATAATGGGAGGTTTTCTGACAGCTGTCAAAACGTAGTTCTACAGCCAAAGGATAGACAGCGCTGACGAGACATGTTTTTTGTTTTTGTTTTGTTTAATGAAAATGTAAACACACTACTCATTACTATCCGCACTTACTAATTTGGGTTGTAGAAGAACAAAAGCATAGGAAAAACCTTTGGAAATGAAATTACCTTTAATATTTTTTGACGTTTTGACCTTAATTAATTCATTCAACATGAACGTCAACATGTCTCGTCAACGCCATCTAACGGGATTTATGTATTTTTTTAATTGCTTGTTAGAAAACTGCCCATTGCAACACTCTTTATATTTAATAATAATAATTTTAAATAATTTTCCATTCTCGTTTACTTATTCAAATGCATTTTTTTTATTAACATGAGAAATATAACTTTACAGATTGTCATCCAAGGTTATTTACTATTGTTCTATCTCATTTATTATTGTTCCACGTTTCAGGTGGTAAACTACTACCAGTTTAAAGAAGACAATCCTGAGCTATTTGAGAACGTATATCCTTTGGACCTCCGAAATATTGGAGATGCTCAAGTCCTAACTGTGCCGCCTTACAGAGACCAAACTGGAAGGCGGATACTCATATTCAGAGTTGGTAAGTTTTTTTACATAATCTACTATACCTCTATCTATTTCGTCGCTTTCTTACAGCTTATTTACAACTCGTATTTTACAGCACTAGTGCTGTAATAGGGATAACCCGATTAATTTAAGTTTGTAGCGCGCCATTTTCCGCAAATATTTGTTGACGCTTTTGCTGTGTGGTCGATTATTATCAAAAAAGTTTGTTTTTTTTCCTCGCTAGTTTGAATAAAATCGTCGTATGGAACGCGTGTGCTATTGGTAATTACAAACTCAGCTCCATTAGAGCATAATACCGCTTCGAGTGTAATGACTAACATAGCACACTTGTATCATGATGTACTATATTCTACGCGTTGCAGATCTGTATCACATTCTAAAAATATGTATGTATAGGGCTAGGTGCAAAAAAAAACGGAATTAACTACTCACGAATAGTGATTATAGTGATTGTCAATATATTGGTTATAGTCACTACTAGTGATTGTTTTAAATTAATACCTAAATTACAAAGAACTGGTCCGGATGCCTAAGATTTAAACCATGACCTTAGGACTCCGTGGCGCCTCTTTTCTCAACGGATTACCACAACCCCGTCAAAGTCTGACCCATACATTCAAACTGCATTACTTTTTCCAGGTTGCTGGGAGCCCAAGTCCATTTCAACGGAGGAGCTGTTCAAGGCCACTGTTCTGGCGCTGGAGCTGGGCATGATGGAGCAGCGCACGCAGATCCTGGGCGGAGTAGCGATCTTCGATCTGGAGGACATCGGCGCCTCCCACGCCTGGCAGGTCACGCCTTCTGTCGCCTCCAAGATCGTAAAGATGCTTGTGGTATGTAGCTATTTCCCGAAGAACCGTTCCCGTGTCTTTCCGTCCCGTGTTTCCGTTTACTCAAACATAATTAAATTGTGTGTCCCAGTTGTTTCTAGGATAAATTTATAACAACAACCGTCAAGTCGTGTCAGAGGCCTTCGGACAGTACATTAACTCTGACAAACACTGCACATTCAGCCTATAATGACTAACCAACTGTAGTAATACTGGGTCACTTTGTGTTAGAAAATAACCTGTAGCTGGCATTATCTATTCTCCTAGGACCTAGACCTAGAGAAACCAATTATTTTTCCCGGAAAATGTAGTATATAACTCATTGAACTTTTAGCCGTACCAAAAATCACGCTGACCCGTAGTTCAGTTGATGCATAAAAGAGGAATAAATAACACAAACATAGAACCCAGAAGGAACCCCAGAGATTGTTCGTAAGCAGATTCAAGTCCTGCCAGAGGCCTTAAGTTTTCTTACTATCTATGCTTTAAAAAAACATTTAGGATAGTTACGTATCATTTCTACTTTTACTTTTTTTAAGTCAACTAGTATAGAAAGTCTGTGGATTAAGTAACCAGGAAATGTCAAAAAAAAAACACCTGCATTTTTTTAATTCTTAAATAAATAAATAAATAAATATCGGTGGACATTTTTCACACAGCGCCATCTAGCCCCAAACTAAGCAAAGCTTGCAATATGGAAACTAGATAGCTGATAGAATACTTATATACTTTTTTTTTGTAAATACATACTTATAATACATACTACACCCAGACACAGAACAAACATCTATGTTCGTCACATAAATGTTTGCCCTGGGTGGGGATCGAACCCACGCCCTACAGCTCTGATACGTTATACTATTATTAATCTGTGGCAGTACTTTAAAGTAAACTTCTGATTTTAATTTTTCAGTCGAGCTACCCGACCACAACGCATGCCATCCACATCATCAATAATTCCTGGATGTTCGACAAGATCTACAATATTTTCAAACCGTTGCTCAATTCCGAGATGCGCTCCAGAATCTTCTTCCACGGGAATGACGTCACCTCTCTCCACAAATACATACACAAAGAACACCTACCAGAAAGATATGGTGGCATTTGGCCTGATTACTCCTACACCATTTGGCTGGATTCATTACGAAATAACGCTCCTGTAGCCAAAGAAATGGTAAAATCCGGCTACAAATTTCGAGAGCATGAAATCGGCCCAGAAGTAGTGCGGGAATTGAAAGAAGAAGGCTTAACAATTTCCCGAGAGTAGGAAACCTGTTAAGTTTTGATGTTTTTAAAGCTTAAGAAGAAAAATTATGACCTCCGGCAGGACTCGAACCTGCATAAGAGCAGTCTCTATGGGTTTCCGTCCCAACTGCTTTGTCAATTAAGCTACAGAAGTCTCTGCCTTAGATGCCAAATTTCCCAACATGTTATAAGCTACCAACTAAAGCGTTGGTAGCTGTTAATATAATTTTCTGTTCATTCCAAACTTTAATGAGAAACCCTTTTATTTCAAAAATAGCATATTTTGTAAGTTTTGTTAAATAAGTTAGTTTAATGAATATTTTATATGAAATGTTTCCACACTTGGGTATTTCTATGTTATTATAATGCGTAAACAGTATGAAAAATTAAGAGATCTGTCAGTACTTGAACCTGCATACGATCAATATGCCAGACTAGAATTTTTCATGTTAAAATTAGCCTAGTTACTTAGGGCCTTACTTAAAAACGCCGCTCAAACTTATTCGCTGCTTAAGATGCTTTGTCAACTTCTCTCTGACGTGAAGTTGCACGTGCTAGAAAAGGACAGAGAAGTTTATGCAGTGACAAAGAGAATCGAGATTATTTTAGGTAAGGCTGTTAATGCCTAAGATATTTTACAATGATCCTGTACTTAGTGCGGAAACATTAGATGGATTCTGGTGAGCGATTCTCCATACAAACGTATTCCCCTATTTTCTTCCTGTGTAATGCCTCTAGAGCAATCTTTTTTTTAATAAAATCTATGTCTTTACGATAGACATGCCTCTGACTTTTAATTTTTTTCAGCAACGAATTTCTTAAGAAAATATAACCCTTCAAATATTACCTACTATGAAAATATTTAAAGGGTTATATTTCTTTTAGCAATTAGTTGCTGAAAAAAAAAGGAAATTACAGAGACATAATACGTTTTTATGGAAAATCGTTTACCGGATTCCCTCTACGAATTGCACATTGTATTGATTTGTAATAATATACATAGTTATAAAATTAGATAAGAAAAAGTTCGTCAAACGCCTGTGATATGTCATTAATAACACTTACATCTCGTGTAGGTGTGTTATTGTAGAGCTTACAATTCATTAGCTTGCCTATTTTATCTTAGAGAGTACGCTATAGTTAAGTACCTTATGTAGTTTAATGAAATAGTATAGACATAGCACAAAAGGTCCACATTAATGCGTTTAATTTTTATGGAATGATGAGCGAGACGTTTGACTAGTGGTAAGCGACACGCCTGCCCATAACAGTGGGAGTTCCAAAATTGTGAACGCTTGCGAACTAAATCCTGCGCCGCACTGCACTACGCTCGTCATCCTGACATATTAGATGTCAAATCTCTTCAAGCCCAGTAACTTCAATAAATATAGTGTAATAATACGTATGTACTTTTTTAACTTTTTTAACGCCAATGTTACCCAATCTTGACATACGCTAGCGGCCCTGTACGCCAACGACGTCAATAGTTGACAAAAATATGGCCTCTGAAATATAAAAATATGCTTAGTTATCTATAGATATCTGATTTTAAAAACCTTGTTTTTTAAAGGTACCTAGTAATTTGGTGCCTTGGTGTACAGAGAACGGCGATGCAATGCCGTGGCGGTCAAAAGGTTTTTTAAAGACGTTAAACTGATAGCTTTGCAAAAAGTAAAAAGTTAGAGCTCCTAAGTAAAACAGCTTTTGCCATGTTAATGTATAATTATAGTTACTGACGAGTTTATTTCTCCTGAAAATATAATGCCCAAGCGCCGAATTCAAAAATATCCGCTTAGTCAATGATGAAGCACTAATAGATGACTGTGTTGGCTTACCCCACCACTTATATGTATCTATAGAGCTAGAATATGAACCTAGCATATAAGATAAATAGATTTAGTTTATATGTATTTTGTTGTAGTTAATTGCATTTACTTACCCACAAAGACCATGATACAAAATTTAAGGTTGAATTTGGCGTCACATAATTTTTTATTAAAATGTAGTTTTTTAATAAATACTTGACAAACCATGTTTTAATAACAATAAGCTGTACAGGGTTAGTCGTAAAGGTATTACTAAACTGAAAGGAGGTCATTATACTCATCATTGTTAACAACTTTTACCAAGGGGCCAACCCTAAATTCGCGAAATAATATCTCATAGAAGCGGCTCCATAGAAAAATTTAATTCAAAATCTTTGGTACAGCTGGTTTTTTTGCGAATTCAGGGTTGGCACAGTAGTAAAAGTTGTTCACAATGTTGACCTGCTTTTGGCTTATAATTTATAATAATAAATATTATAAAATAATAATAATTATAATATATTATGTATTATTTCCGCGAAACTTTGTACACCGTTCATAAATAAAACTATTCCTTGTTTTTATTGTGAACCAGTGATTTAATAACGCAGAAATAGAAAATAATAATTAAACGTTGTTAATGTAGTACAAAACACAACATTTTTGTATTTGATAGATAGAGACATTAATTATTATTTATCATGTTAGTACATAGGCTAAAATAGAGCTACTTTTATATGAAATACATTCGTTCAAATTAAATAGCATTATTCTTGTTTCATTTACAAACTAGCTTGAACTTCGTACTAGCATCCTCTTCAGAATATACTCTCTGAACATGTACAATGTATGTACATAAAAAAAAACATTTAGTGCTTGTAACAAGACCATAAAATTAGCAAAATACAATAAATATGTCCAGAAATACAATTAAAATGTTTAGAAATAGTACAATAAATTGAAAATGAAATGTCAAATTATAATAAAAATAGAATAATAATAAAAATAGCATCGTTCTCTACCTTGTCTCTTCTAAATGTGCCCCATGCTTCATACGTAGGTACGACTCTTCTCTTCGAGATAGATAGATAGATAGACACGCTTTATTGTGCACACCAAAAATAAAAACAACAAATAGAAACAAGAACCTAATGAACTAGTGCCACAAGTGGCGGCCTTATCGCTAACAGCAATCTCTTCCAAGCAACCATGGATTCAGTTCGCGCTGGAGAGGAAGTGAAGTGAAGTTCTAAATGATCATAACAAGTGGACCGCCCTGTTAAGACTTTGCAGGATAAGAGAAGAGAAGTTCCGCCGTCGTTTTCCGAATGCTGCCCAACTCTGTTGATTTCTCCTTTTGGTTTCACTCTCAAAATTGTTTTTGTCTAGTTCGAGTGTCTGCTCTAGGTAAATACTGATATACTTTTTAGCTATCTCTAGAGTGAAGCTATTTATGATGACCAGTCCCGGATCAACGAGCTCTGTGAATATGACCTCGGTCTGACCCAAGTTCTTGAATACGGATATCGATGCGTTGAGAAGAATCAGCTAGGCTGCCTGGCAGACTCAGCCATTATGACTATGTCATCTGCAAACTACTTATAGATGGAAAAAAAACCTCGTTGTTAAATAGGTAAATAAATAAAATAAAAATAAATAAATATCGGTGGACATTAATTTCACACAGCGCCATCTAGCCCCAAACTAAGCAAAGCTTGTAATATGGAAACTAGATAGCTGATATAATACTTATATACTTTTTGTTTTGTAAATACATACTTATAATACATACTACATAATAAACACACATAATATACATAGGTAAATGCTTAGGACAATAGGGTAGATGACTGTTGTTTATATCGTTGAAACCAATAGCTTTGATGAAAAATTTAAGTAGATATAATATGTTTATGGAAAAAATAATTTAAATCGGTTATAATGTTCTGATATATGAGCGTTTAAAGTTTTTGTTAGAGACAACTCTGTCCCTTTCCCACAAAACAAAAAATAACGTCACGCCTTACTTGTCAGAATAGAATTTATATGGCGTACAGAGAAGTGACGCCACGCTTTGCTGTTTCTTCTTTCTGTCTAGCATGATATTAAAATGCTTATAAGTTGCTTATTTTTGATCAGATTTTCATTTTGTTTTCTTTAATCAGCTATATTTATGGGCCACATTTTAATAGAACTATAAAAAAAAACATTCATCTAGCCTATTCCCATATGCAGATGGCTTGTGTTACAAATTCCCCATACCTCCTTGTATGA
The DNA here is from genome assembly GCA_905404285.2 of Erannis defoliaria. Taxonomy (NCBI): domain Eukaryota; kingdom Metazoa; phylum Arthropoda; class Insecta; order Lepidoptera; family Geometridae; genus Erannis; species Erannis defoliaria. The sequence continues at coordinate 16,199,597 of FR990069.1, read as the reverse complement.
ACTATACATAAGGCTTGTACCTACTTGTAACTTGTATTGTACTAGGCCATAATGTCATATGTCTTTACTCGTATGAGTAAGTACATTATAAAGCTCTATTTTGTTATCTCCTATATAAAAACATAATATATTGCCACACAAAGACACGCAATTATGAGAACACTAATAGCCAGTCCCATTTCGGTCTTTTTTTTTTTTTTTTTTTTTCTTCGTTATTGGCATCGCACGTTGTGCATTCTGCCAGTGTCAAGTTTATGATTTTCCAAGTGTTTATATTAAAATCAAGTCAAATATGTCATGATATCACAGTCAGTCACATGAAATTATTCATAGTCGAGTCCAAGTCATGCCCTAGTAAAGTTGTGGCGACTTTACTATGAGCTTCTACGGAGTTTTGAAAACAACACAAAAAGACATGTTTCACCACATTATATCACTTGCCCACACTTGTGCATGTAATTCAACACTCAATTAATAAAACACCACCATTTTTAATCATTAATTCGCGAAAATACACAAGTTTAAGAAAATAATAGAATGCAACGACATGATTTTTCCGTGTTCCCGCCAAAACTCCATTTCGGTCTTTAAGTATGTTCTTATAGTTATATTATGACTATCTTTTTAACTAATTTCAAAAAAGAAGGTTCTCAATTCGACTTTTTTTTTGTATGGTTTTTTTTTTTTTGTCTTAGTTCTTGGCATCGCACGTTGTGCATTCTGCCAGTGTCAAGTTTATGATTTTTCCAAGTATTTATATGTAAATCAAGTCAAATATGTAATGATATCACAGTCAGTCACACGAAATTAGTCATAGTCGAGTCCAAGTCATGCCCTAGTAAAGTTGTGGCGACTTTACTATGAGCTTATACGGAGTTTTGAAAACAACACAAAAAGACATGTTTCACCACATTATATCACTTGCCCACACTCGTGCATGTAATTCAACACTCAATGAATAAAACACCACCATTTTTAATCATTAATTCGCGAAAATACACAAGTTTAAGAAAATAAAAGAATGCAACGACATGATTTTTCCGTGTTCCCGCCAAAACTCCCTTTGTATGTTTGTTAGGTACGTGATTACTCCGCCAAATATGAATTGATTTTGATGATTCTTTTTTGTTTGGTAAGTCATACTTCAGAGGTGGTGAGAGAGAGAGAGCTAGATCCTCCAAGGAGGTGGTCTCATGTTAATTTTATCGAAATCGGTTCTGTAGTTTGGTTTTTCAACTGGAAAAAGATGTCATCCAGGTATAGTATAAATTTAAGTCAGTTGTTTTTTTTCAATTCGTCATCAACCATAAAACATTCACTGCTGGACAAAGGCCTCCCCTTTAATAGGGAGTGCTTGCACGCTTGGGAGGCGGGTTGGCGGGATCGCCACCTTTAATATAGAGGGCGCTGCTGCCCGTCCTCCGGTGATTCTGGTTGCAGTTTGAGGACATACTCATCAGATCCCGATTTTTCTAAAGTGTTATGTACCTATTAATTACTCGTATTAAAGTTCGATTTGAGTTCAACAGCGCATAAAATATTCATCTGAGGGTTACCGGACCGTTTATAAGGTCGATGAAGTTGAAAATGCAATCTAAGTGCTTATATGTACCTACCTAGGTATTTGCCGTGAGTTACGTAAAGTTTCGAGTTTAGAGAAAACCTTTTCAAGGTGATTGGGTGAAACATCTAGAAATAGCTTGTCATACGAGTACGTAGTCACACAAACAACTATGTATTTGTTTCAACTGGATATAAATCTGTTACATTTTATTTTTATGTCACGTAAAGTTTTCATCAAAGATTTTCTATTTCTGAGAGCAATGATAAACGTAGCTTGCACAGACGCTCATCATCAAAAAATACAAAGAATGTGTCAGATCAAACAATATGCCTGATTAAACATTACGTATGAACATTTCCGAAAGTCGTTATATTTAATTTTAAAAAAAAAAGAAGTTTATTGCAAGTGTTCATGTTTGTTCTTCTGCTTCTAGGGCCACACAAACTCCAATTAATGACCAAAGCAGTGCCCTGGACTTTATTTTGTTACTATATTACCTACTTTATAATGATTCGTATTACCACAAATTATTGAAATTGTTAAGTTTTTACTAAAAATGTAGGCACCTACGTCACTTTTACTGTAATCTCTAAAAGTTTTGGATATACTACATTCTGTTTTGCTGGTAAATTTTGTCGTTATCATACTCGAATACTTTGGCACTGTTGCGACTGTTGTAGACTATTATAATTATATATAAGTCTACATACTTGGACCCACCGGAAGACAGGCAGCAGTGTCCTCTTGGCTAACGGTGGTGACCATTCTGCATGGGGATTATGGCAACACCCCTCTATTAAAGGGGAGGCCTTTGTCCAACAGTGGACGTTTTATGGCTGACGACGACCTACATACTTAAATAAAATACTCAGCTTCGTTCGTTTGCAACATCAATATGCAACCAAGTTAAAATAGATAAGTACTAAGTACTTGTACATTATAAATATAACATATAATAATACATATAATATAATATATAAGTTACTAATAACTGTAATAGCATAGTCAAATAAACATTATTAATATTAATTAGATACCGCTACGATGGCAGACGTTATCTCCTACTAAGTATACGGAGAGCGTCTCGTTGGTCTCATTGCTTAGTTGTTAGCATACAAAATACAAATGAAGGTTGACAGTCAGCTCTGTAAATTTTTTCTTGTCTTTGGCAAGTTCAGCGACACTCGTAATCCCCCAGTTGGATGTTACGCAACCTATTAAGACTTCCCTACAATAAAATAAATAAATAAATAAATATTGGGGGACATTTATTACACACAGCTCCATCTAACCCCATACTAAGCAAAGCTTGTATTATGGAAACTAGATAGCTGATAGAATACTTATATACATATTTTTTTCGTAAATACATACTACACCCAGACACAGAACAAACATCGATGTACGTCACAAACATTTTTGTCCTGGGTGGGGATCGAACCCACGCCCTACAGCTCTGAAGGCAGACATGCTACCAACTGAGCTATCAGGCTGTCCAACCGAAACACTCTAAAATACCGAAATACTCTTCTCAACCGACTTTAAAAAAGGAGGTTCTCAATTCGACTGTATGTTTTTTTTTTATATATGTAACGCGATTACTCCGCCTATTATGAACTGATTTTGATGATTATTTTTGTTTGGTAGGTAATAGAGAGAGTGGTTCAGAGGTGGTGCCATATACATTTTATCGAAATCGATTCAGTAGTTTGGTTTTTAAATGAAAATGACTAGAAAATATGAAGATGTCATCCAGGTAGTCGAAATTGTGGTCGGTAATCTATTTTTTTTAAAGCGTATTATATCTCAATAATCTCTCATTTAATCTCTTTCAATATTCTTTGTTACTATTCCAAATAAACAGATTATTATTATTATTGTTAATAATACACAACTGCCTTTCCTTTTTCAAGATTTTTTTCCGTCATTCTCGTAGACAAACGCTCAAGTTCAAAGTTCAAACGCTTGTATTTGTAATACATGAGCACTCGTTCCATAGGTACATATCATTTGCTAGCCATTTGGTAACAACCTGCTACCAATTAGCTGGCTCCAGTAAACAGAAGCCTCAATAAATCCTACTACTTATAGGAACTCTACTTCGTACGCTATTACCTATACGACGGCGTCGTTTAATTACGCGACTTCAGGAACAATCTCGGTGAATCAATCAATTAGTTTGCTATTAGTCTACCATGAGAGAGCGATAGATACCTACCGATCTACCCGCTTACACCCAAAGTGAGTCATAGTCACATATTGTACAGAATGACAAAATAAAATATACTTATAAACCGTGTTAAATAAAACTTCCAGAAAACCATAGTAGTGATAAAAGCTTTCGCAACGGAGTTATATCTAAATCTTTTTAAAGATAATACACATAACAAAAAACAGGCGGCAATCTAGACATCAAGAATGATCTGCATATAAGCTAGTACATATAGTATTATAAGTAATTATCTTTCTTAGTCATTGGAGTGTGAGTGAATTTTATTACCGACTTTAGAGTTTGATTTTTGACCTATATAATCAAACACTCAGGTATTGAAAACTTGATTATATAGATAATGGAATGGACGGGCCCAGCGCTTGCAAATCGATCAAAATTAACAAGACAACACAATCAAGCATACCTAGCTAAAAGTATGCATATCGCATTTGCCGGAAAGTAGAGATAGCGAATATAATTACTGCATGACAAAAAGACAACACATGTAGGTACATGTATTAGAAGTTTGTATTGTCGTATCGTACGGCTTGCATGTCGCAAAGGCAAAGTATGACTCAAACCCTCCGGGAGCACGCAGCACAGCGCTGAGCGTACCCCTATTGCCAAACAACGAATGTTATGTTTTATTTTAGTGTTGTTCCTCGCGTTTTTGGCAATAAATATATTCTTATTCTTATTCTTACAGCCACTCGCTTTACGAATAAGCATAAGCATAAGAATATCCGAAAGAGCCGGCACTCAACGTAAAGTCTTCAAAATCCGTGTGCTTATTTCCCGTCCATTCATCTTAGCATTGTCGCTGTTAATAAGTATGTTTTTAATTAAAAGTTCAAAAACTCGACCACATGCAGGGTTATAAACAATAATGATCAGGGTTGCTCAGTTTATTTTATACTAGCTACTTACCAGTATTAAAACATCACCTATTTAGATCATACGAGTACTTCTGGATCGTTGACTGGCTGACCAAGAACCCAGTTGTTACGTCACAAGACACGCCTCCAACGAGTTGCCATGCCCATGACATCTAATCAACGGTTTAATAAGGCTTCATTGCCATTTCATTTGCGTGGACTCGAACGTAAAATGTTGTAGAGACTGACGATTAACTCACAGCCCGCGTGCTGTATAAAACATTTTGCAATACAACGCTGCTGTTAGAACTTCTGAAAAATAAAACTTCTAATATGAAAAAACAGACTCATTTTAAGGAGGGACTTTAATCGATGAAAACTAAATGTCCAGCATAATTCTTCACTAAAATTCAGAAGTCGACTTTTTAGTTGAATATACGCTTGCATACAGTTTTAATTTTTCTTTACGATTTTCTTCTGAAATCTCACAGGGCGTATGAAGGCTTTTCGATAACCTTTCACAACGAGGAAACTTAAAATTTGAAATATTTGATGCTTCTGGATTTTCGCTATTGTTCAGTTCAATGGGAACTTTAGATTGAATTTTTTTAATAGAGCTCCATATTCTGGTAAAGAAGCTGTCTCTAGGTTTCGGGAACGGCAAAACTTGATTTAGCGATAAAAATGTTTCAGTCGATGTCGCACTGATATTCGTACTTGATACTTTGCGGCAAAGAATCAGGTTGGAAGACTTGATAAAATAGGAGTAACTTCTTGCAGATGAGCGCAAGGACTTTGCAGTATTTATCTTAGAGCTCTGTGTACTTGCATTTATGCACGACGAACAATTTCGAGATTTCTCTTGGAGTTTCTTCCTTAAGAAATGAACACTGGCTGTATAGAAAAGATGTTCGTCTTCTGGTTTCGTTAAACTGAATTCTGGAAATTCTGGAGAGTCGCATTCCGGTAGTGTTAATTGCAGATCATTTTGTCGGTGCATCCCTTGCCAGTAAGTTGTATTTTATTGTAGCACACATTTTTAACGATTCATGAAGAATTTTAAATTTGGTTAAGGTTCTTCGCTATTGTGTATTATTAAATAGTAAAAAATATAATTTATCTTATTTTTTATCCGCTCATTAATGTTAGATTGACAGTGTCTCCGTCGTGATTGTCAAGTGTCTGGGATGTTTTTAGGATTTTTCCGCCTATGGACTCGTTTTCGATGAAAAGAGGTTAAATAAAACTCCGGCAAAATATTTTAACCATATTATTATAAGCTTCTCTTCTATGTAACATAATCATGTAAGTCGATTTTAATATTTTTTTATGTCAAATTCCTTTGGCCACCAAATCGCCTGGTTACAAGCGAAGGTGTGGTGTGTGCAAGCTTATATCTCAATTGAAATGAAACTTAGCAAATATACGTACGTAACATACCTATAAGCTCCTACAAGAATTAATCCAAGATAATACCACCTATCCAACATGCTCACTTTAAACGTGCACTGCTTACCAGGAATGTAGAACAGCTTCAAGGAAGGTTTTAGTAAGGTTTCTTTGTTGAATATTATTAAATTGGATGTCCAAAGCAGGCATCCCACTACAATCTGACTAAGCTCAGAAAGAATCCGACAGCTTCATTAAATTTAAGTTCTAATGTTTTTTACTAGGGTTTCTTACCTCTACTAGTTAACAATGCACAGGTATAGTAAATTATATTATTATGGCAACACCCCTCTATTAAGGGGGAGGCCTTCGTCCAGCAGTGGACGTCTTATGGCTGACGACGACGATGACGATTAAATTATAAAAATAAATAGTTACTCACAATATATATTTTTCTGGTGCTACTAGATCTATTTCCATAGTTTGGGTAGAGTATAACGTAACTTTATTTGAAAATCGATCAGGCAAAGTTATTCTTACATTTAAAAAAAAATGAAAAAGTTAAAAGATACATATAAAACTGTACAGAAATGAGAGCGAGATAATTTACCAAGAGAGAAATCGAGAAAATAGATTCAAAGTATTGTAAGGTTGTTGTACTTTAAAACCATTTCAAAGAAAACTAGTTACACGTTGTTATCAGAATAGGATTTCCATTTCCACTCTTGAGGATCAGACGTCGCATGAATTATTCACTATTGCTAGTTGCAGTTACAGTAAGTATTCCCAGTAACTCAAAAAAATTATATTTCATTTCTTATTTTTAGAAAAACTATCAAGATAATTCTCAATGTTTTATTTGACAGAGTACTGAAATTCCTCAATGTGTACATAATTCTGATCTTATTAAAATTATAGCTTTTTTCTTCATTGCAATCTACAATGTGTAACAAAAAGGTTCAAGAATATTGGACTTGGAGGATCTAGCACTACACACCGTGTTCGATTGTGTCTTTCTGTGTCTCATCTTTATAATAGGTCTTTACCTATGAAATTGCCGTTCTTCAGAAATGGTCATTTCAAATAGAAAAAAGTTTGGATTGGCTTTGTATTCTGAATTCAAATTAATTTTGTCTTAAAAACATGACATTATTTTTACAAACTCAGTCTTTTGTTTATTGATTAGCGTTGTATTTTCATTACATTTGAGCATTTTTCGTCATAATGGATACTTTAAAAATTCGTGTAATTATGGAATATGAGTTCCGTCGTGGCACCAACGCGACACAAACGGCACGTAACATCAAAAACAATTGCGAAGAGAACTGTACAAACGAACGCACAACCCGTTATTGGTTTTCCTGGTTCCGTTCTGGAAATTTTGACTTGAAAAATGAAGCTCGTGGTCGTCCGGAGACTTTGGTCAACAATGATGAATTAAAGACGATTGTGGAAGCTGACGAAATTCAATCTACAGCTGAGCTAGCAGCAGCTTTTGATGTTATCATCAAAACAATTTTGATCCATTTGCGACAAATAGGCAAGGTAAAATAACTTGATAGATGGTTGCCCCACGAACTTAACGATCGCCAGCGCAACGTACGCGTCGAGACCTGCCTCGCGCTGCTGCTACAGACAGTCTCCAAGCTGCAAGAGCTGGGGTTGGAAGCTCTCCCTCATCCGCCATACTCACCAGACCTTTCACCTACCGACTATTACTTTTTCCAAAATTAAGACAACTTTTTAGTGGGTAAAAAATTCAATTCCCGAGAGGCAGTACAAAATGCCTTTGAAGAGTTTGTTGCCTCCTGTCCAGCTGATTTTTACAAGAAGGGCATCAATAAACTGCCAATTCGTTGGCAAAGATGCGTCGATTGCATGGGTGATTACTTTGAATAACACAAAAAAAATATATATATATAATAAGTACTTTCAGATATTCCATACAAAACGGCAATTTCATAGGTAAAGACCTAATATTAAGTAGAGCAGCAAACCTTTCGAGGATCTAGCACCCTCTCTCTCATCAAAGATATTGAAAGGTATGTATGTACTCATCATTATGAACAACTTTTACTATGAGGCCAACCCCGAAATACAAAAAGTTCATTGACATTGAACAAAATGTATGGAACAGCTGATTTTTTTCCGCGATTTCGGGGTTGGTCCCAAAGTAAAAGTTGCTCATAATGATAAGTACATACATACCTTTCAGTATTGTTGATCCTGTTTGTTACAGATTTAGATAAAGACTGCTACATTTTAGTACGTAAGTCTTCAATCTGACGACCCTTTCTAAATTGGCTGTAATATTGCGGTATTAATCATTCGGAAGACCATCTAATTCAAAATTAATGCCTTCATTAATTATTATGAACCCACCGGGTGTGCTAATGTAATCTTCCACGTGTGAACTTATCTATAAGTAAAGCTACAGGATGTTAACTAAGAAACCGGTAAGCGTACATCCACGAGGCAAGGAAGGTCAATCAAGGTGTTGGTGTTGGTCTTGTGCATGTGATTAATGTTACGATTGTTGTGAATGTAATCGTGCCTAGTATGTGCATCATGTGATATTCGCTTGCGTGACGTCACATGCCAGGCCCAACGGAACACCAGAGCGGCACCAGTTGTTCACAACCGGCATCACGCTGAGTTGGGGTCTGTTTGTGGCAAGAAGTAAAACATTTTTTTTTTCTTATTTACTTTTACTTGTGCCTTGTGCCTTATACATATTTGTTTTTTTTTTTACAAATAAGCTATTGTCTATTATAAAGAGACATTTTCCTATATGTAGTTGATTTTGATTATATACCTGTCTAGATAGAGCAATGTAAACATATGACACGCAAAAAAACGGCCCAAGTTGAGGCTGTCAATAACTGTCAATGAGCACAGCAACGCGTAGTGATTCAAGTGACACTGACGTAGTGGATAAGTTTATCTACCAAGCATAGTAGATATTTTTAGGCCGTTTTCGTTCGGCCTATTCGGTGTCTAGACAGGTATATAATCAAAGGTAGTTTCCTTTGTATCAAAGTGCATTTTTGTGGAGAAACAAATTATACATACACACGTGACATTGACTCACGCATGTTATTATAACATTATTGTCCTTCGAGGATTGTCACACTGACAATATAATAAATAATTAAATCGGCTAAGTGCGAGTTGGACTCGCGCACCAGTGGGTTCATGCGTTTCATCAACACTTCCCTTAGTTTTTGATAATTATTTAATTCACCACTAGTAACGCATATTCTGTGAAAAATGTAATCCGCTACCTATTACGGTTCGCAAGATACAGGTCATAGTAGGTTTACAATAGTAATAGGATCTCGTTAGATAAAATATATACCTTTTGGGTACGGAACCCTTATTTAGGGGGAGGCATTCGTCCAGCAGTGGACATATTTTGGCCGATGTTGAGATATAATGCTATAGATGTTATTTACCTAATTATTGGATACACATCCGCGGGTAGGAAATAATTCGCAAGTGCCTAAGTACTTACCGTAATACGTATAATATTAAACTTCTCCGTATCAATCGACTCGTTACCCCATAAAATAAATAAAAGCTTTATTTTTAGAGTCAACAGATCTACTCACATAGTTTTTCAGATGTCTAGTCTACAGATATTATCTTTGGAAGTAATTCAAATAAGTAACACATTTGTGTAGCTTCGAAGACTCAAAAAGAACATATTATATTTTCGAGTTGACCTTATCACAGTATACTTAAAGTCCGAATTTTTTACTCTTTTCTCTTGCATGTAATTTTTTGTTATCCTATCCTACTAATAGGGTGTAGTATGTATTATAAGTATAAATTTACGAAAAAAATATGTATATAAGTATTCCATCAGCTATCTGGTTTCCATAATACAAGCTTTGCTTAGTATGGGGCTAGATGGCGCTGTGTGTAATAAATGTCCCCCAATATTATAAACGCGAAAGTTTGTATGTATGGATGTATGGATGTTTCTTACTCTTTCACGCTGAAACGGCTGAACGGATTCAGATGAAGTTTGGTACAGAGGTAGCTTATACCTTGGAATAAAACATAGGCTACTTTTTATCCCAGCGGGTGAAACTGCGGGGCGCAGCTAGTTATAAATAATAAAGGTAGATAATTACAATAAGGAGTTAAGGTTAAATAAAATTGGTTGAATTTTGCCAGGGTTCTCATTAACGTATTATAGTCTTTAATTAAGTTAAGTCAATTATCTAACGTATAAAATTTGAAACAAAAAGATGTAAATCATATCGAATTTAATGATCGCGGAGCTTTTGGTAATTATCATATTTTAATGATATGAAAGGAGAACGTACCTTTATGAATAACCTCCCCCCCACCGGAAACCCCCTGACGGAAAGTAAGTACATTAGGTAATTATTAATGCGGAAAAGAAGGATGGCAGACTCCTATACAGTTTCAGCCTAGTAGAAAGAAGCCACAAGCATGAATGAAACTTGTACGAACCGATAGAGCAAATTAAATATAATTTATATTGTAAATTGGACCATTTTTCTAGAAGTATGGAGAAAAAAGTTATTTCGAAAAAAACATCTGTTAGGTTTGGCTAACGCCAAATTGGAATGGGTTTTTATCGCACACAGCGGCAACAGCAATTTTGACGCATTTCGGACTTGACTTGACTTCTTGGTTTATCTGGATGTGTTTCGGAACGCGGCGATATGACGATGACATTGACAGTGACTAGGGATGTAACGTGTATCCGAACGAAAACAATAATGAGAACCATAAATAGTGTGTGTTCGGATAATATACAAGTAATATCTAAAAAAACTAAATAAAAATAATATACAGCCAGTAGTAGCAGTATATTTAATTTGACAGCCTTATAGCTCAGTTGGTAGCATGTCTGCCTTCAGAGCTATAGGGCGTGGGCTCGATCCCCACCCAGGACAAAAATGTATGTGACGTACATCGATGTTTGTTTTGTATCTGGGTGTAGTATGTATAATAAGTATGTATTTATGAAAAAAATAGTATATAAGTATACTATCAGCTATCTGGTTTCCATAATACAAGCTTTGCTTAGTATGGGGCTAGATGGCGCTGTGTGTAATAAATGTCCCCGCACTATATATTTTTGCAATAAATAAATAAATGCAACAAAGTAAGTTTTAATTCCCAGCTTTATAAATTATGCTTAATATTTAAAGAAAACCATAAAAAATATAACATGAATTTCCACATATATAGGCAACATGAATGACGTGTAATTTTTTTTTCTGGGCCCTGGCGAATTCTGCCATTCTTCTTTGACAAAGGTAATGCTCCAACGTAATCAGGATTAGTGCCCTAGAGAGTTATATAAATAGTCGGTACCGGTATATTTTTGCGAATGAGAGAATAGACGCTTGAATGGCTGGGTGGCATTCAGGGGGATAGTTCGACGACCTGGGTGACCTTTGACCTGGGATGCTGCACCCCACTTGTATTAGGAAAACACAAGTTTTTTTATTTTCATGAATCCGGCAAGAAAACCCTTTCACCAACCTTTGGTAGTTTTGATAATGTTAAGGAGAGTAAATATTTAACATTGGCAGCCTTATTATTTCATATATTGGGGCGAATCGCGCCACGTTTCGAGTTTTTTTAGCTGGCAAATACGGAGACGGGTTGTCTGTTTATACGCAATAACCGTCGACTATGGGACATATAATTATGCAATACTATTTATATAAACTTGCCAAATTTTTAAAACACTTTTATCATGCATTTTGGAGAACCCTTTGACTAGGTATCTACTATCTACGGAGAATCCAATGCTGTGGCTTTAAAAAAAACCTAAGGAAAGAGTTAATTATATTTCGGCATGTTCTAGTTGTATGGTGAAAAAGAACGCGGTAATCGCACAGTAGGTACTAGGTATACGATCTTGTTAGATCGAAATAAAAATCTGATTAGGGCTATGGTGGGTGTTATTTGCCTAAGATCTGGTTTAGGTTGGTCTTTTGTAACTCGGTGCGCATTGCCTGCGGTTTAATTACGTTATTGGGATATTTTATCGAACCCCTTCGGCCGCGTACTTTGACTAAACCAGAGGCTCGTAATCAGTTACGACAGAAGAAAAAGTCTTCGTTATACGATATAGGTTACTAGAAAATTCTAAACGGTTTTCTATCTCTTGTCACAAAAGATAAATGAGTATATACGGTATCCACTCATATAAATAGTATATAGTCTACGACAGTATCGTACGAATTCAAGTTCGGTTGTAAACTTCCATCAGTACGATTGCTTTACGAGTAGGTATAGAATTACGAGTATTTGGGACATAAACATGAATTGAGGTTAACTTTTAAATCCACGATCCTTAGTAAAGTGGGTCCTCCGTACATTACTCCTTTAGGAAAGTTCTGCCCTTCCGCGCATTTTAAGTGCTTTGACATAGTTACATGATTGATCCTTATGATGTTTGCCTTGGGAAGTAGGGCTCTGACTCTATTAATAGGATATGAGTACTTGAGTATGATAGTTTAAGTTAGTTTGATTATAGAAATAGAGTGTACAAAGATTCATGTTATGCGGACTTTTCAGATTTTTAATACGGTTAAGCCCTTTACCTTGGAGACCGCTTGACTTGAAATCGTGAGGTCGCGCGTTCATATCCCAGGTCTATATCAATGAGCTTTGGAGTACCGATTTTAACACCACTGGCTGTTCGGTGAAGGAAAACATCGTGAGGAAACCTGCAAACGTCCGGAGAAAAAAAACCGTTTGGTCCGTTTTGGTAATTGATTTTCGTAGTCAGCTATTACGAAAGAAGAATTATTTTTCACTGTTTCGTAATCAATTATGAAACAAGAATTTTGTTGCCGTTTTGGTAGTTGAGTTTCGTAGTCAGCTACGATAGAGGAATATCAGTTCCCTTTTCGTACTCATTTATTAATTAAGTTTAAATTTAAAATAAGTATGACTCAGTGGCTCACTGGAAAATGTTTTTATGAACTAGAAGATCTTTTAAATTATAATAGTAAATACGATGTGAAATGTTAATAGTTTAATAACAAGTAAGTAATAGTCTGAGTTGACATCTACATAAAATCATATTTTTTTCCTTTTGACATTAATTACTTTTAAATTAATTAATTTTACCATACAATTAACATTTCAAGACTTAATTAATATTATAATACAACATAACATAATAATTGTTATTAATATTCATACGCCTGTAACGGCAAGTTTTGGCATTAGACGCACAATTTTGTATCTACCAACCTGTACACCTAAAACTTATGAATAAATGAATGATATGATATGAAGAATTTCAGCGCCATTTTGGTAACTGTATTTTTTTTATCTATGGGGAACCTAGACTACTAAAATCATGAACATAAAAAAAACCTTTTTATTTAAAATTTAAAATATTTAATATCAAAAATAACACTTAATGGCGCATGTGAGTCTACCAACCCTTGGGTAGCATGGTGGATATGCCCCAATTGACCTTCGAGGGCAGGCCTCTAAGATATGTCCGTCCAACAGTGGACTATTAAAAAGACTGGACAACTGGCTTTCTATAAAGGTTTGAAACATGAAGCCTTTTAACAACAGGAGAGACAGATGATAATGGCGCCTTAGGCTTAGAAAATTATATTGATGCGCGTATCGGACACCCACCCGAAGTCTTGGTAGTCAAGATTACAATCAAATATAATAATAATAATTATTAAAAATAATAATAAATATAAATTAATTAAATTATTGATTTAATGTGTATTCACATCGATTATAATTCATTACATATGTAAAAATTTAAATAAATAATAAGTACTTACCGAAGCACCAGTCAAAAACATACTTAAAACTAAACGAGAAGTTCACCACGGCCGGGCCCGCTTCTAAAAGTGCCCATCAAACCAGCGGCATTTCCCCGCTGGATCGCCAACGAGATGCGTTAGGCTAAATACTGTCCTGACCGCTGGTCCCTACCCTTCTCTTTATTTTTTCTCTAATTAAATTAATTATAAATAATAATAATTCTTCATTCGAGTTGGTTCTCTTAATTTTTGCTGCCTTTTCTAATGACTCTTCAAAATTTGTTGTGGACTTTCCATATTTATATTAGCGTAGATATATAAGAAATACATAGCAATTTCCGCAATCACCCGCCAATAATAATCCTCAAGAAAAACAATGATTTCAAGGAACTGACAAAATTGTGCACAGCAACATCGTGACGAATATTGAGTCGCTCGATCAAAATATTTAAAGAAAATAAACATGTTGAAAGTTTCCGTCTGGCTAAAATTACGACGCCAGTGCTGTAATTATTATTATAAAAATAGATTCAGAGTATATTTCCACTTTAAATTACAAATTACTTTTTAATACCTATTTGTGTTACAAAATTTTACAGATGGCGTCATCATCGCTTTAGTTGATAGAATAAACGGTTTGAGAATTATGAAAAGTACGTAAGGCAGAGACTTAGCTTAATTGGCAAAGCAGTTGGGACGGAAACCCAGAGATTGCTTGTATGCAGGTTCAAGTCCTGCCAGAGGTCATCATTTTTTCTTACTGTTTAGGCTAGGATCTAGCTCTCTCTCTCTCTTTAAAACATATAAATAACCAAAGTGTAAAACACTTCATATAAAAATATTCACTTTAAGTAAATTATTTTCGCATATTATTTACCAAGAGTTTATTCCTTTCATCTGTATTATTTTGTTAGTGTGTTTTCACTTAATTGAGATTCTTGAAAACGACTTCAATCATTTCGACATTTTCATTTACCAAGTTTTGTTTGATCTTTGGGTCTGGAAGGAGGGAAGAAAGACATTACCTAGCAGCCATACAGTGGGACATTTATCGATAAATTATAACAATTATAAAATGATGTTAATATTAAATGAAATCAAGCTATAAAATAAACGTAGTTGTACGTTTTTTCTACATACTTTTTTTTATACAATCAAGTGACGAGACGAGCAATCTTTCGCCTGGTGGTAAGTGTCACGCCTGCTACTAACAGTAGCAGTGACAGAATTGCGTACTTAAAACAAAACTGACACTAATTAAACATATACAATTTTTTTCTTTATCTTATCTCTAAACTAACTGCCCCATGGTTGAGGGAACAGCAGCCAAAATGTTGGATGGCAATGCTTAGTTTTTGGATAGTACTTAGTACTTACCATTCCTACCATTTGTATATTTTTTCGTCATTTAGCTGTTTTAAATATTTTTAATTCTTTCAAAATAGTTGGCTAATTGAATAATTATTGATAAGAAATCTATAAATGTGAAAATTTAAAAAAATGTTAATGACCTGTAACCAACTGTTAATAATAAAATGATTATGATTATTATGATTATGATAAGGTAAATACGAAGATGCGCCCCTTATTTTAATACCTGGTAAAGAACATTTCTCTGTTTGCCACCCCCTTCATGGAGTGCTTGCGCGGTCCCTGGATAGACACACTAATAAACAAGTTAAAAAAAACTAAAGGATGTAGTCAAAATCGTTTCTAATATTATATAAATCACTAGGTAGGTGTATTGTTTCTCAACGTAATATTTCATTAATGTTAATGTTAATAAATAAATGTTCTGACTTTCTGGAAACTTTTATTAAACTAACGTTATTGGCGAAACTCGATTGAGTGAGTAAAGTAGATAGGTACGTCCCAGTTCCAAGAAAGCCTATACGAACTTACTTACTTTAGTCCCAAGTGGACGAATTATGATTAGTTCCTCACGATACAACACTTGTAACTTTTCCACCGTGTCACTGACCTTCTCTCATCCGAAATAATAATTATGTAAGTATTATTTTTATTTCCACAATGATGTTAACAAATATGAGGTTCTTCATATCGTTGTATTTACTCGTACATAACGATGATAACTTTTTTATTCTGTTTTTTTATAAGTACCTATAAATAATCTATTTAAACAAGTCAGTGCTATGCGTTATGTGTTGGTTGAACAAACTTGGTTCTTTGCCCACCAAAACTGAACTAGTTAATGTACAATACTTTTCACCTCACAAGCTCGGAAAGATTCTGTTTATCATTCGAAATCTGAGTGCAAAAGTGCATATTTGCCCGCTAGCGTGGAAAGAGTTTTTAAAATTCGAACCTTTTTTTTCAATAATTGTGAATACCGCAAAGCCACTGAAAATATATAAGGTACAGACTGATTCAACCTTAATGGCGGCTGTGAAGTGCGCTGCAAGCGAAACTTTGCGATTGTACGCACACCGCGCGCCTAATTTTTGCTACTGCGCAGCGTCTCGCACATAATGTCACAGCCGCCATTAAGTTTGAATCAGCCTGTACTACTTATTTCATTTGCGTCCGCCAACATGATTTTTAGAATTATCGCAATGGTCAGCATGAAAACTGCATGATAAAAAAAAGACTGCATGAAAGCTCTAGAATTTTCCTCGCTGTAGTGAGGTGAAAAGTTGAGTGTTGCGCTCCGCAGCAAAGTTATGCGGCGTCTCGTACTTTTGAAACCTGAGCGTAGCGAAGGTTTCAATACAAGTACTCGAGCCAATAAACAACTTTGCAGCCTTGCATAACAAATAACAATTTCTACAGAATGTAGGTTCAGTCAGAGCCTATGCTTGATCTATTTTTATATATTCACTATTAAAACACAACACAATACAATATTTAGATCTTTACTGTTCACCAGAAGTATCTCTTAGAAAAAAATACGGCGAAGAATTGTAAACATTTCTTATTTATTAAATGCAGCATTGAAAACTTTGTTTAGTTGTAGGGTGGAACATTACACCCGGTATCTTGATAGATCTTAATAACATAGGCAAGTCGGACTAGCGTTCAGGATCCCGAACTGAAACATTTCTATTTTTTAATTTTCAATCACGATTGTTTTAGTTAATCAATGAGGTTCCACAGGCAAAACTTTTCACAGATGGCGCCAGCGGCGGTCCGGATGTGGCAAAATCAAGTTTTATTTTTTAACGTTGCTTATACCTTTCTGCTCTTGATTAGGTTGTCGATAATTAAGTCCAAGGAAAAATACTAGTAACTGTGCCTTTTTTTAGGAAACTATGCAGCTGTTGACGGCCTGAAAATAAGTTTTTAGGTAGTTGTTTACATTTTATTTTGAACAGAGCGTTAATTAGCAAGGCAATGGATTGCTGTAGAAACCAGGATATGCAGATTTTCTGTGGTAAACCGAGTTAATAAAATGGTCTCTGCAAAAAAAAACAAAAATCAACAAAATGTATGAGATTGACAGTTGACTATAGCCGCATCGACGATGCGCCACCTAGCGGAAAAATATCGCAGTGTGAATCCCCATTCCAATATAACACTAAAATATCAAGTGGTGGTTCTTGGCCCTCGGGGGCGACTCGATTTCAGGCGTATTTTTAGAACCTACGAACACAGGTAATTCTTTTATAATTTAGCTAAAAACGATCATGACGTCTACGTCGGGTGACCGATCATTGGTAAACTAATTTCTGTAAGTAGGTACACAAGTTTGCGGTAATTGCTTTCAGGAGCTATTTTTACCCACGAAAACTAATTAACAGTTTATGATCTATCTCGGATCGATTGAAGTTTAGTACGTGTCGATAAATTTTAGTTCTGCGGATTGCGTATAAAATGAGATTAAAGTACCTATCTTAACGAATTAGTTGGCGCCGAAAATATGTTTTGGTTTTAAAGACGCGTGGTTTCGTCGAGTGGTCAGACAGCACCACAGATCATGTAGCCTGTTGAATGGCTCGTGAACATAATTTCTCCTACAAGCTCGACTCACCGTCGCGGACAGGGGGCGAGGTAACGTTCTATGCTTGCGATTGGCCAATCACCGGGATGTCGCAATCTGAGTTATGAAATAAAATGAGATTTTGACGTACTCGCAGTGGTTAGCAATGGGTTTTAAACTACTAATTTTCGTTGAGAGGAAGTCGAACGAGAAGTCAACAGGATTTATAGTCTTTGGTCGTCACCCACGAGGTTAGCAGAAAAACATCCGCTTCGGTCGACGGAGTCTTCCAATGTCCCACTTGGATACACTAGATACTTAAAAAGATAAACAGAGTATAATTCCAACCTGATCGATAGCCAAAATCAATATAACCTAGCTAACTATACCTACTACCTACTAGCTATTTCCTAAAGCTAATATCATACATTCGAATGTACCTACTTACCTTACTCTATAAAGTTTGCTTCACTCATAAAGTCTGGCAAGACGATCTTAACGTAATATGGTATAGAGATGGTATTATGGTAACAGGCTACATTTAATCGTCATCATAATACCCATTTTTTATCTCCACATGCGGGGAAAACGAGGGGCACAGCTAGCGAGAGAAAATAATTGAATCTTATAATAATAGGAGTTGCTGAGATGAAACTGCATATGTTTATAATGTATAATAACGTATAGGTTTTATTTAAGAATCTTATACCCGTAAACACAATCATATAACCACCCACTCCACCCTCACACTACACTATTTAAGTACATATATTATTTTGTTAAAATGTTAGAGCCAGTTCTATTTTTCCAATCCAGCGTAATTCTCTCATAAACT
Organism: Erannis defoliaria; assembly: GCA_905404285.2. NCBI lineage: Eukaryota > Metazoa > Arthropoda > Insecta > Lepidoptera > Geometridae > Erannis > Erannis defoliaria. The sequence goes on along the minus strand of FR990069.1, from coordinate 16,180,986 downwards.
TGAATAAATAATAGTTACCGTCTAAGATTATGTAGCTAAAATACAATCAAAAATAAGACATATAATACGCTTATACCTGGATGACATCTTAATTGATTTAAAAACTTAACTACTGAACTGATTTCGAGACGACCTCTGAAGTATTACATACCAAACAAAAAAAATATCATCAAAATCAGGTCATAATTGACGGAGTAACCGCGTAACATACATACAAAACAAAACAGTCGAATAAAGAACCTCCTTTTTGAAGTCGGTTAAAAATGAATAAACATAAATAAACCGAATTACTTACACATGCTTATATTTATATGTCCAAATCGAAAGGGGGTCGTTGTACTCATTGTTGCATCACCGTACACCCCAAGCTTATAACCCATGGACAGTGCACAGCAAAGCGAAGGCCCTATTTACTTCTCTCTTCAGTGTTATAACCCTATGTAGGTAGGTACATAATAATGATAATGTAGTAAAACTGAACGTAATTCTACTAAGATACACCGTTCTGTCTTACTGAAATACCTCAACTGAACTATTACTGTTGACTAGTTTCAGTGAGTCTGAAACACAAGAGTCTTTCAGTGAGTCAGTAGGTTGTATTAATTGTTAGTCTCAGTCATAAGTTTTAATTAAAATAAACTGAATTTCGAAAGAACTTATAGTCACTTTTTTGGCCAATTAAGTACTGGTCTCGCAGTTTTAAGCACCATCCTTTTAGTCGAACGTAATCATCTCATGTGCCATGCGTTCATTAAATTTACTTATAGTTAAGTTTCAGGACGTTCCTTATGAAAATTCATAAGGATCGCCAGTAATAAAGGGACCTAGTAAACAAAACCATCCAAGGAGCTCAACCGTTTTAACAATAGAAAGCCAATTTGTAAAATTAATTGACCTATTTGTCTTCATTCGTAAAATTCGAATTCAAACCTAGTCCTGAACATCTCTACTTAGATGGGTCGGTGACCTGCCAAGTTTCAGTTCGTTAATCTTGGACTTAAGTAGGCACCAATTCTTCCTATTGTTGCCCACTGACACTTGGAGTCAATGGACCGTCTAGGGTCCGACCAGTGACTTTTTAATTTAGGAAACACATTACCGCACTCGAGCGTTGCTCTTTAACTGCTCTCAGGAACAGAGGTGAACAACTTTAATTTAATCACCCCTTAATTACAAAGACATTTCACGCAACTGTCGCCAGTCGTTCTCACGACAGTCGCTGTGTTGTTATCTCGCACTCGTAAAATCGTAATCGCGTCGCGAAAAACGTTTCCTCCCTCGTAATATCTTTATGAAGTATACTTATCTTACGACTTCAAAGACCGTGCAGAATTTATGATGTTTACTCAACAAATAGATGCATTTTTATCATCGGCCGGTACTGAAATAAAAGTTTAAAATGATCAAGGTAAGTGAGGATATGGCCTTCTTCTTTAGTCTAAAGTAGTCGTATGTTTACGATGAATTTATAATTGGTATGATTTGTTTTTCATTCGCAGACTAACCAGGAAACTAGAGCTGCCTTTGATCGAAAGTCGGTAGCATATCGAATGTGCCAGCCCTGGATTTGTCTGAACCAAGCGTCGACCGGGTTTTTCTAATGCTAAGGTCAGTGATAGGCTAATAATCCATGGCAAGCTGATCTGGTTACATGTATTTGCGGAAGTAATATGGTGTTTATCAGGGTCATTAGTCATGAGTGATTAGTTATGTTTATTCGCCGTAAGTACAGGCAATCGCAAATTGCTATTATCTGTGTTTTAAAATGTTTTTGTTACGAAATATTACAACACTACGTAGCTACAAAAAACACACTCGTATATATTTTTTAAAGTAATCAGGTTTAAAAAAACCTGATCAAGTAATAAAACATAATTCATTACGTAATACAATTCCAATAAATAATTACTCAAAATACCAATTTATATTGAGATCGACGATGTAAATAGAATTTGAAAAGGGTTTTCTATTACATCACACAAATATTAATCAAACGCCTAAAGAACCCAAAGCAGTCTAAAGGCATACATAATTGAGTTTCCGTTTCGTCGAGATATTGTAAATATCTCAGTTGCAATGACGCGCCCTGTGACATAACTTTTTAGAAACATAGTTACGTTGGGGTTGTGTCGAGTGGAAAGATTTTCTTCTCCTGCCCCCTTAGCACGCGCTGAGGACTCAATGGTCTTTCCCCGCGCGGGAACGTGATAAAGCTAGAATATGGATACGTCTGTCTCGTTTTCGCGGGGAAAATAGAGTGGATAGACTTTTATCACGGCTTGCTTGCTAGGCGGGCTGGGAAGGTTGCGTAACTCTCGCGAGTATTGTTTTAATGTTGATTGGACAACTGAAAATGTACCTAATTATATACACGGGTAAGCTTATTATTACGGGCATTGTTAATGTAATTTGGCTCACTTGAGTAGAACTTTTATGGTTAATCATTTATGAACTGACCAGTGACCACGCATAAAATACATTTCCTGAATTTAATAATTAAATATATTACTCTTTCATTTAATTTTTAAATCCACATCTCTTCGTGAAGGACACATTTACGGAAGTTACGAGAGCGGCATTAAATCTTTTCCTGTCCGGATATTTACATAAACCTCTGGAAAGATACGAACAAAAGGTCATATTGCATGAAATATCTAAATTCACACGAACAGGCACGGACATCAAATTCCCTTCCGGCAAATTTATACCTACACATAGTTTTTAAAAATATGTTTGCCATGAACCGCGTGTATCCATTTATATAAGTGGAAAAAAAATGGTTTGTTTGTCTAATTCGCAGTAAACGTTATGAATATAGATTAAGAGGTAATGGAAAACATGTTCTGCAAAATTGATCTGTAAAATGTGGCATCATAGTATTATCGAGTTTTTGAAAGACATTTATTTTTTTATTATTACAGAAAGAAAAAAGAAAGAAAGAAAGATTGTAACTATTTTATCACACAAGAAACTAAAACAACAAACTTGTTGTTTTAGACAACAAAAAACAATTACACAAGAATAGATACAATGCGCGTACAGCGTCTCGCAGTTTCGCCATTGAATTCTTTCTCCACACGTATGCAGGTTTTCTCTTCATATTTTCCTTATCACCGAACCAATGGTATGAAAATCCGTAAATAAGCTTCAAAGAGCGCATTTGTACGGGCCCAGGATTTGCCCATGACGATTTTTTGAGGAGCTCGATTCCATTCCACGAGGTCTAAATAAACAATTTTAAAAAAACAGTAATTCAACTGTAATTACAGTGAGTCTAGGAGCACTGCTCCGAATAGATGATGGAATGATGATGGTATGATACGAAAACATATTCGTTGCAATTTAACATATTTCTTTCATTCTAAGTACTCTGTGACATAAGTTTTGTTCGATCAGTAATTTAAAGATCCAATAACTCTAGTGACTAGAGTTTCCATCGTCTCCCAATCTAAGATATTTTCCAAACATTTGTCAATGCTCTGTCCGCGGCAACTTCAGGAGGAAGGTAAACATGCGTGCAACACAGATTAGAAAATAGTTTTATTGGATGAATCATTGTGGAACTGTGTGAAATAATAATATGTTGATATATCTACCTACAGAACCTTCGATGCACTGATCGGGCTAGCATTTGAATACGCTGATCAGTTTACTTAAATAGGGTAACACGTATCGGTATTACTAAGAAAATAAATAAAACATGATTATCGGGACTATAAATTATTAAAATCTACTAGCCCTATTAGATTTATTCAACATTTTTTTTGCGTTTAAATATATATTGCATTTCTATGTTAAATCAATTTGTAAACCCTGACGAGTACATAACACGAAGTCGTTACTATACCTAGCTATAATAATAGATTACGGTTATGAGAATAAAGAATATCTATCTCAGCCAATTGGAGGTCTATGTAGTCATTGCAGTGAACAACTTTTACTATGAAACCAACCCTGAAATCGCGAGAAAAATCTACAGTTCCAATTCGTTCGGTTGATGCTATAGTAAAACTTGTTCATAGTGATCAGTACAATAATTTCCTATCGGCTAGTAATACATATATTTATATATATATATACATATAATATATATTATATATAATATATATATATACATATAATATATATATATTAAATGATGTTATTACAGCAATTGTGTTTAGAGGAAACTTCTATACAGCTGACGCACTATATGACTATGTACTAGATTTCATTCGTATTAATAACTACCTTCATACTGTTGTAATTTTCTGAAGAAGATATAATATTATAATACCCACAAAATAGCTTGTTATTATGTTTTGGTGACGAGTCCATTATAGAAACATTCATGATATTTTATTATTAGTAAAATATTTATGAATGTAACTTTATGATAATAAACATAATTATATTCTATTCATATACTCGGAACCCTCTACAGTTATTTTGTTTTCTATGAAATAGAACGTACAATATGCATGTATGCAAATGATTAGAATTGTTCACAATAAAGCTATTATCCACATTGGCAATATTGTAGAACTCGAAGGCCGAGGCCTCGCATAGTTTGCGCGCGACTATTTTGTTACTGAGACGTCTTGTTTGTTTTTCTTTGGATGCCGGAACGAGTGGTTCCGCGGACTATTTTCGAGGCCATAGTTCACTGAATCATAAGAGGTTAGGCGAAACAACCCATTTTTCAAGCCGCCTAGATCGGATTGTCTGTCGGTCATCATAGAGTAAGGACTCTTGATTTTTATTTCTGTTTTAAAAAAAATTGCTACATGTATTTGAACATACTAAACGTGATTTTAGCAAATCTCGTCTATTTGTAAACGATATGGTAATAAACTACTGCCTATAATAGTTTCCAATCGTTACCGATCGAGATGAATGGTGTCTTTTGCGTTAGTTACACACAAGATATATATATCTTATCTTGTGTGTAACATAGGTCTAACACACAAGTATACACACGTCATCAGTATACATAGGTAGTAAACACAGAAAATTGGCAAGTAAAGTTCAATTAGATGGGTTTTGATTTAAAATTTGTATGGCAAAGACAACCAGACAAAGTACGGCGTTATAACCTAAATTAAACTTTAAAAAGGTCAAACTTATTTATTTACAGATTTTTTTTCAATGATTGATTCTATTTCATTGAGCGCCATTTTAAGAGGCAATAAAAGTTTATGTCAACTAGCCCATTATGATTATAACAATATTACCTAATCGGTATATTGTATAAACACGTCTCTAAAAACTCAAAAAACCTATATAAAACTAATATAACTATATATAAAACTATAAGTATATCAAATTGAGCATTTGTGATTTTACTTGTTGGCGACGTGTCATTCACGTCGCCAACAAGTCAACAACACCGGATATTAGCTAACGTAGCGTTTGCAAATAGCTTTCCACTGTCAAAGAGGTAAAGCAGTTTAAAGTCGTAGCTTGTAGCTCTTCGTAGCAGGAAATGAAACAAACCTACCTGCGCGCTCGTAGTGACTGCTACGCAAATTATTCCCTTTGACAACAAGCTTTTTACAGACAGAAAATGCTTCTAAGTCTTACCGCACACAGGTCACTCGCTACAGCAACAAAACCGCCACCGAGCTATGGCGTGCAGTTTTCATACATTTTATTTGGATTCGCCGCACACGATTGTCGCCGGTAGTTACCACGCATCACGAATTCGTTTTGAGGTGGCGGCGTTTTGTTGCAGTTGCGCGTGGCTCATTTGCGATGAGTCTAAAATATATCGGACGGTGACAAGAACAGGTTTTAGTTTTATTATTTAGTAGACGGACAGTCCATTGGGTTTACCACGGAACCATAAAACAAAGGGTAGGCAAAGCACTTATTTCCTAATACTTACAATGCTCCGCGTACCATCCGCGCGTATTTACCATCAGGTGGTACATCGCTTGTTTGCTACTTCTTTATATAAAAATATGTAAGCTAAACCATCAACTGCATCAAGTCTGACAGCATATTTTAAATTTTTATATTGTCTTACCTAGACCTAAGAACTGACAACCGATGGGGAAGAAAGGTTCTTGAGTGGCGACCGCGAACCGGAAGACGCAGCGTAGGAAGGCCTCCCACTAGGTGGACCGACGACATTGTAAAAGTCGCGGGCAACCGGTGGATGCAAATGGCAGGTTGTCGTACAGTGTGGCGGTCTAAGGGGGAGGCCTTCGTTCAGCAGTGGACGTCTCCGGGCTGATGATGATTATGATGAGTAATAATTTTTTTTACCAAATTTCCAATAAAATAGATTGTGAGTAGAGATATATCAAAGTCGAAATACCTGTCTGTCGCAAAGCAATTCCTTTTTCAAGCTAGTGTGTATTCCATCTTTGAACGCAACGTTAACAGGTTCCAGAGAGTTTTTTTTATCAATGGTTTTTTAGTCGACAGTCCCACAAAACAGTTCCTGAAGTTGTGGGATGGTCAACCAAGAAAAAAAAGTGTGTCTTTATGGAGCCCTTATTACATGTATAAGATTAAAGTATCTAAAAGTATCTGCGTCCATTAGCAGTCGCAATTTAGTGTAGTTGTGTTCTAACTGCTTTTCCCGCACACTTTGAAGGCTTTCATTCGCTCGTGCTCTAACATGAGCTATTCAGAATTTATGTGTATGTGTACGTATATGCCAGAGAAACAGGAGGTGCCAGGTTTACGTGAGCAGATGCAATGTTTCACATCGGAGGACTGAGAAAATAATGGCTCATTGTTAACTCGCTCCATAGTTAATTCCCTACACTTTTTTAAATTCCATACATTGAAAATAAACCTGCCACAGTCATTAAAAAATATCTGTAAATTCGTCTTAGTGCCTTAGGGAATAGATCCCTTTTTTGGTAAAGAGAGAGGAATAAAAATATACCTAGTTCTCAAACGTAAATCTATCCTACGTAACCTGGCTGTAACCAATTACGTTAGGTTACGTACCTATCAGATAGAGGGTTAACAAACATTAAAAAAATAAAAATAAAATATGAAAAATAAAAAAATTGGGAAAATAATTTAAAAAGCAATTATTTTTTTATGATTATCGTTAAAAAACTTATTTTTCTCTGTAAGAACCCATAAAACAAAAATAGTTTAATTTTAAATATATCGAAAACTATTAACTTTCGCTCATACATTGCTGGGCTTGAGTTTGATGTATGTTATCCCTATCTGGTCCTGCCGGGAATACGTCGAGTTACCAGTAACCCTGTATATAGATTACTTGAAACATCGAAAAAAGTTTTTGCCATACAAACTTGCATCATCCATTTTACCTCCTTAGGGGTGGAATTTCGCAAAATCGCTTCATGTGAGCATCTACGTCATAATAACAACAGCCACTTGCAAAATTTCAGTTTCGTAGCTTTGGTAGTTTGGACATTTCTTGTCAGAAAGGTTTGCACTACTCTTTATAAATATGGATATACCAATTTTCGAAGTAGTCAGGTACTTAGTCAAGGTAGCTTACAAGCGCTAATTAAGTAGATACTTGAAGTACTATAGAGCTAAATTAAATTAAAGAAGAGGACTCTATATTAAAATACTGCCAAAACTGCCAGAAGATGCATTTTATCCCGACATTTATTGCAAAATATATATTATGCTGTAAATATTACTACGAGTACGCTCACTACTTTTACATGACATGACTTTATTGGACGCGCGTTTGAATAATTTTCAACCGACTTCAAAAAAGGAGTACTCCGCCAGTTATGAACCGATTTTGATGATTCTTTTCTGTTCGTATGTGATAGGTGGTCCCATATAAATTTTATCAAAATCGGTTCAGTAGTTTGGTTTTTAAATCAAAATAACTTGAAAATATGAAGATGTCATCCAAGTAGTCGAAATTAAGTCAGATGTCTTTTTTTTAAAGCCTGTGTGTGTATTATAGGATTGACTATTTGAACATCTAAAATCATCCATTCCATTTCTATTCCTATTGTTGCTAATGCTAATTATTACTTATTAATACAACTATGAACAGCTATAACTCAAATGAGCTATTTTTTGCTATTGTTTCATTGCGTAGCTAATATTGCCTCGAAAGGCGCTTTTCACATAACATACTCGCATGTCACTTGCATACAATCGACAGGAAAACTGCCTATGTTCACGGTATTTCTTAAATATATACGGCCTTACTTAAAAAAACTTCTCAACCGTTAGTCACTGCTTAAGATGCTCTGCCATCTTCTCTCTGACGTGAAGTTGCACTTGCTAGAAAAGGACAGAGAAGTTTAAGCAGTGACTAAGGTAGAAAAGTTTATTTAAGTAAGGCTGTCAATATACAAATATCACTACTAGTAAGTATAGTTACCTATTATAATATATTAATCTCTGATAGCACTAAAGTAAAGTCGCAAATGCAAACATAAAATTAAGTTAGTAATGACATTATACAACGATAAAGACTACGCATGAAAAACGAAACTTGAACTAAACAAATGAAACTTTAGTAATTGAAATAGAGGTAAAAAAAACTAGACTAGACTATTACTATCAATCTATCTATATACCGGGTGTTAGTTTGAATACCGTTATCCTTCTAGGATATCATTGTACTCGTCATTATGAACAATTTTTACTATGGGACCAACCCTGAAATCACGAAAAAAAACAGCTGTTCCATACATTTTGTCCAAGATGGATGAACTTTTTTGAGATGACCTTTTTTTGTTTTTTGGAACAGCTGTTTTTTTTCGTGATTTCAGGGTTGGCCCTATAGTAAAAGTAGTTCATAATGATGAGTACAATAATATCCTAGAAGGATAACGATGTTCAAACTAACACCCGGTATATAAAAGTCGATTGTTGTATGTATGTCCCAATGGACTCCAAAACTGCAAGAGAATAATTATAAAATTCCCATTAGTTTCAGTTTTGCTCCAACAAAGCTCTCAATGTTTTATTGATTTGCGAATAACTAAAGAGTAGGCGTTCACGACTGCTTCCGCTATAGTAAACAAAACTCATAAAGTAACATTTCAATGCTGTTCTTATTCCCGGCTTCTTTGTGAAAACCACAAACTTCACCATTTAGCATCGTGTCAGTAGGATGAAGTGTAGCATTAGGAAGTCGTTACTCAACCCGCGTTTAGTATCACATTCGCCTTCGGTGTCAAAACAAAATTTGCGAATAAAATGTTTCTCACTCGAACGGATTATTGTAATGTGTCGCTGTCATCTTAAGGAAGTAACTGTGACTTGGTAATATCTCATTGCATTGTAATTCAATAAACGATAATAGATTTGAGAAACGTGTGGCGACGTCAGAACTCGCTTGTTATGAATGAAACTGTAGTATTTCGTTTATAACAGACATAACTGAGGACAAGGCCTCTAGTCGGAGCTGATTGATCGAGGCCAGTGTCTTATAACACTTTATAATTCATCGTAGACTGACTTGTCTACACATTTTACGTCTACAGGTGTTCTCATTAGTAGGTACAAAGTTTTTATGAACACTTAAAAACATTGTAAAATATTTCCGTAATAATGAAGTTATTTTCATGGAAACATTCCCAGAGGGCTTCAAAATATTCCTATATATATTTAATAAAGTGTTCCTATTGCTATCATGTAATAGAAGCTGAATAGAAAAATTTATAACTCTTTAAAAAAAACTATAGTGTAGTAGAATCCGATAAATAAAGTGTGAGATAGAGAAACATCAAAATCGAAATACCTATCTATAGTAAAGCAGTTCCTTTTTCAAACTAAGTAGTAAAGTTTTCCATCTTTGAACGCATCGTTAACAGGTTCCAAAAAGTTATAAAATAAAAATAAAAAAAACATCTATGCCCCAAAATTTTCTTAACTCGCGTGCACATAGTAATCTGTTTGTATTAGTAGTAGTACTCAGTTTTGATTCTTATGTACGAAGATTTTTATTTTTGATATGTATTTCTTTACTAAATAAACGGTACCTACCAAAATACTAAAAAATTGCGCAATAAAAAATATTACTGATAAAAAATTTGCTTGTTAATTAATTTAAAAAAATGTTTTTTATAAAAAGAATCAAGACCCGAGAAAACTCGAGAAATCGGCTTCGAGAAATCTCGAAACTCGAGAATATAAAAATGTCGAGAAATCAGAAACCCTAATCCCGAGTGACACAAACCTTAACTTTTTTGTTTTTTTTTTTAAAATGGTGTCGGCCTTCCTTTTGTGTGTTTTTTTTAAATTATTGCTTGTTTTCAACGCTTGCACTCACTGCTTGTACTGCTTTAAAAGTAGTTATGATAGTCGGCAGACAAAGACAGAATATTTGTCGTTTGACCACAGAACAAATCTATAACTATAAAAGGCTTTGTCCTGACTGACTGACTGACTGACTGAAATATAGACAACGTACAGGCCAAACCGCTAAACGTAGAGACTTGAAATTTGGAGGGTATGTTTTTGGAGAGGTGTAAACGCCCACTAAGAAAGGATTTTTCGAAAATCAACCCCGAAGGGGGTTAAATGGGGTGTTAAAGTTTGTATGAAACTTTTTATTCTCTGGTTCGATTGATACAAAACTTGGTATACATATTCTACTATAAAAATAAGAAGATATCAGTGTCACAGTTTTTTCTAAATCAGCTCCCGTTAGTATAAAAAAAAAACTAAGTTTTAGTGATAGTACGTTTGTTTCTCCTTAACTTTGTAACGGCTGTACATATTAAAATGAAATTTGGTATAGTGATGTGGATAAATGTGGAGAGTGGGGTGGGGGTGGGGATGATACTGGGAACGGAGACGGGACGGAGATCGGCATGTTAATATTAAGATTACAATTGGTATCGGGATGGGGATGGGGATGGGGTGGGGATGGGGATGGGATGGGGATGGGTGGGGATTTGGTGGGGACAGGTGGGGATGGGATGCGGATGTGGATGAGGCTGGGAACGGGGATGGCCGTGTCCATATTAAGATGAAAGTTGAAATCGGGATGGGGGTGGGGATGGGATGGGGTTCGGGATGGGGATGAGAGAGGGAACGGGGATGTGGACGGGGATGGGCGTGTTCATATTAAAATGACATTTGGTATCGGGATGGGGATGGGGAAGGGGGCGCTTATAGGGATGAGGCTGGGAATGGGGACGGGGATGGGCGTATTTATTGGTCGGCTGAACAGATGGAGCTGCATTTTTGGATAGGTAGTTATAGCATAAGGTTCGGAAACGGACATAGGCTATTTTTTTGTAGGTCCACGCAGACGACTGTTTGACGGACATAATTATTATAGATACTGTACAGCCTAAGCTGCTAAATTAATTTTTAATATTAAATTAACTTACTTTTAAATGCCTAAACTAAATTTTGAGTGGTGTAAACTTACACTCAGCTCAAGCTGTGGTAGCTTCAGTGAGATCAAGCTCGACTCACATTCTTGGGGTCGCGGGTTCGAACCCGGGCGAGCCCGTTCCAATTAGTTCTTTGAAACTTACGCATGGATAATACCACTGGCTTTTCGGTGAAGGAAAACATCATGAGGAAACCTTCATATTTCAGGAGAAGAAATACGATAGTGTATGTGAATCCGCCAACCTGCACTGGGCCAGCGTAGTGAATATGGCCCAATCAGGGTAGGCCGATATACCATTAGTGTTAAGGGCTGATGCAGAGAAACGCACACTCAGCAACGATTTTGAAAAATTCGCAAGGGGTTCAATGTATCATTAAAATACCATTTTGCCGAAACCATTCATTTAAGGCTGTTAAGTTTTTTGACTTAAGAGATAAAATAAAATAAAGATAAACATGTTTCAGAATTTTCAAACAATTTCAAAACTGGAAGGCCACGGGTCAGTTTTTCATTTGAAAAAAAATGATATATTTATAGATTAGCTAATCGAGTGTTTATGCGTAAGAAGATAAATATTTTAAACACATGTACTTGATCCGGTGCACGCACCAAGCACAGCGCTTTCGAAACGTCCATCCCGCGTCGGCTCAGATACGTTAAAACCCGAGTATGACGCGTTGTACCTCGAGCGCGCCCCACTCCAACCCACACCGAGTCTACCTAAGCGATCAGTGCAGCACTGTATTTTATCGAAGTTTCGTAATTCTTGCGATATTTTGGTAATCTTTTTACGTTCTTTGTTATCATACTTTTTCTGCTTAAGCTTATTTCATTTCATTGACTCTGTTGATACGGTATGCAATAATGATGATGCTGTAAACTATCCAGTTGAGTTTCTAAATTCATTAAGACCAGCGGGGCTACCATATCATAGGCTTATCCTGAATAAAGGTACACCCGTCATGCTCCTTCGGAATTTAAGACCACCCAAATTGTGTAATGGAACCAGGTTACAAGTAAAAATGCTGCATCGTAATCTGTTTGAGGCCATCATTTTGACTGGGTGTGCCCATGGCGAAACAGTGTTTGTGCCGCGTATTCCCATGATTCCCAGTGACTTACCTTATGACTCCAAAAGGCTTCAATTTCCTCTAAAAGTTTGTTTTGCCATGACCATCAATAAGGCTCAGGGTCAAACTTTAAAATACGCTGGTATTGATTTGAGGCAGGACTGTTTTTCGCATGGTCAGTTCTATGTGGCTTGCTCGCGAGTTAGCTCCCCTGAAAGCCTGGCTATTTTAGCACCTTCCAACAAAAAAATCAAAAACGTTGTCTACAAAGAAATATTGTAATCTTTCGGGTCAAAGGCCCCGGCAACTATAGCGTCATTAGCAGACATTTTTAGGGTTCCGTAGTACTACGAGGAATTCTTATAAGTTTGTCATGTCCATCTGTCTGTCTGTTTAAAACTCAACAAGACGGCTTTGTTTTGAAGTAAGTATTGCAAACGCGACATGCCAAATTTGGTCATCCTCAAGAAAACTTAAAGAGTTGCAAGCGGCTTGGAAAAAATGCAATAATATACGTATTTTAGTGATTCAATTGAGTTGGGCCCCGATTTAACCGAATTCCAGTATTCAACATTACTACGCGGGCAAAGCCGCGGGCAAAAGCTAGTAATACTATAATTACTGTGACAGTGTATTTTAAAGTTGCAAAACATTAATCTTCTCATTTACATAAGCTTTATAGCTAATCTGCCTTTTATATTTTTATTGAACTAATTAGGTTTTTTAACGCTTACGAAAGAGAGAAATAGTGAGGCAGACAAATTAACGAAAAGGTTTGCGTTTTACCACAACCTGCCTAATGTAAGCAACGATGTAGTTTATGATGGAGCACGTTTACCTAAAAGGGACTTCTTTACTATAGATATTGTACGTTAAGACCAAAAAAATTACTGGGTATGAAGAGATTTAACATCTAATATCTCAGGGTGACGAGCGCAGTGCAGTGCGGCGCAGGATTGTGTTCGCAAGTTCACTATTCTGGTACTGCTACTGTTAGTGGCAAGCGTGACGCTTACCACCAAGCGAACGTCTTGCTCGTCACGTCATTTGATTGTATAAAAATAATAATATGGATAACACAGACTCCGGCAGAGAGTTCTACAATCTCACTGCACCAATAAAAAATATGAAATCGAAACGCTACGAAACAAAAATATCTGCATAGTTAAATATTTTCAGTAAAAATTGTATAATACCTACTGGTTAAACATCCCAACATGATTTGAGATGAGAAGCAAGATAAGATCTTGCGAAAAGACAAGATACGATGCCCACATTGTTATCATCACTTCGCATTACACTATTAGTTGCAGACGACTGCTGGTTTCGCCATTCGCTGAAAATATACAAATATATTACCTAAGAGACATTGTGTAACACTCAGATGCCGCAGCCGCCTCGTGAATTTATCTAATCGAAAACGCCCTGATTCTAGGCAAGTTGGTGCATTTCAAACGTATGGAATTTAATATATCTTAACTATAATAGTACATTATGATACGAGTGTGCTATGAAAGAAGAAAGAAAGAAAGAAATGTAATGTGTGTCTATGTTGGTCATTACACTAGAGGCGGTATTATGCGCGCGAGCCGCAGGCGAGCGCGATAAGGAAGCCGAGAGCGTAATGACTAATAGCACAAGAGTTCCATACGACTGTTTTCGTCACACTTGCGAGGAAAAAACAATTTTTTTGTGATAATAATCAACCACACAGCGAAAACATCAACAACCATTTGCGGAAAATTGGCGCCCAAATCAGTAATGCGCGCGCAGGTTAACATTTACTTCAGCGGCATAAGAACTCTTTGTTGGTATTACAAATTTGTATTTGTGAACTCTTATCTTAGTTACTTAAGTTGACATTCATAATATTTTTGATTTCAATTCAATTACTATATGACATTTTTTTTTTTTTGACATGAATATTATTACTTGTTTCTTTTATAGGAATTCGATTATTAATTTGTGAAGTTTGTGTTCGTAATATTGTAATTGTATGTACTGCTGGCTTGTCACACGTCATGGCGTAGCTGTAAGTGTGACAAGCAATGGATTGGTAATAAATAGATAATCCAAAGGTTTTTGTGTAGGGTCAGTAGATTATATGAAGCTGAAGCTGTGGCTGATACACAAATACGAAGTTGCACCAATTTACTGTTTTTAGGTACATTTGCGCTCCTTTTGGTTATTTTATTTAGCCACTCGTATCAATCGGATAAGGAAAAGAAAAACTTGATTAATTATTCTTAATTGTTAATTACCCTTTATAGTTTACGCCTATGCCTCTTCCTTTAGCAATTCCACGATACGAACTGTAAACAACAAATATCATTTTCACTCCTCAAAGTTTTATGAGAAATCATCATTTGTTTACACGTTGATAAAGCTTCTCAAGTGTTCGCAGAAACTGTTTGAGAAGGAAAACGGCATTATTTCATATTCGTGTTACTGTTTATTTTACTTTAATTGTAGAGTTCGGAGAATGATGACTCTATATTGATACGAGATTGGTGCGAGTATCGAACGCATGATTGCTTTATCTACGAGTACTCCCTTGAAAAGATAAATTAAATAACACACAAAATTTAATATTGGAATTTCGTTTCTTACGAAAGACTAGCTGCTGCGCCTCGCGTTTTCACTCTCTTGGTCAATTTACGGGATAGAAAGTGTATATAACTCTACCTATCTGTGCACCTCGCAAATAAACACGTATGTTTGATGCCTTTCCCCCTTAATAAAATAAGCCATAGCTTTGAAATGGTTATTCGAAAAAAACAAACGGTTTTGTGAGATTATCACCGAGTGAAACCGCGGGGCAAGAGCGTCGCCAGCCAATTTCCCATAGGTAAGGGGCAAGTTGATATAAATGAAGGATAGGAAAAGTCTGCATTGACGTAAGAACTAACAGACTAATCATCATCATCATCAGCCCGGAGACGTCCACTGCTCAACGAAGGCCTCCCCCTTAGACCGCCACACTGTACGACAACCTGCCATTTGCATCCACCGGTTGCCCGCGGCTTTTACAATGTCGTCGGTCCACCTAGTGGGAGGCCTTCCTACGCTGCGTCTTCCGGTTCGCGGTCGCCACTCAAGAACCTTTTTCCCCATCGGTTATCAGTTCTTCGAGCGATATGGTCTGCCCATTGCAACTTCAACAGACTAATAGCAGCATGAAATAATAAACTTGGTATAGAATTAGTGAATTCATCAAGTTTTTTAGTGCGGAAATTATCGGTCAAGCAAGCCAAGCTTTTTTATGCTCTAGGGGGGGAGGGGGGAGGGGGGGCAGCTGCCCCTCCCTGCATCCCCCTGGCGACGCCCATGCCGCGGGGTATAGCTAATTTATGTTATGAGTAAAAATTTCCACGATCGTTTCAAAGAAGATCAACTTTACGTTACTGTGCGTAAGTTTAATAGCTGCAGTTTAAACAAACCGAGTGTGAATGAACGTTATTATAAAATAGAAATTTCCCAGATCACGGTGTTGCTGTCTACTTCACACATAATCACGACGGTAACCTCATTTGCTTTAATTTGATTATGTAACACACGGTGAGTGAACATTTTATGAATGGAATCTGGTGGAACTTTGTTTTATTTTTCATATCATTTTATTTTATTAAACACCTACATCCGTCCGATATATTTCACCCGAGATGTCTGTTAACATCGCAAAACTGGAACAACTGATAGCGTTGCGAGATTTTGCAATACAACAAATATCAAAATTGGGCCACATGTGGTTTGTAGTTAAATCAAATTATGTAATTTGATTATTATGTCTTCAGCAGATGTTTGAAAAAATCTTCGATAGTTATGCAATGCATCATCGTCTGCAACACGTGTTTATGATTTATAAGTATTCATAAAACTCTCTGGAATTCAAATTAAAAACATATATTGTTCCAGGTACATTTAAGTGGCCGGAAGTAGTCGATTGATCAATTTTATTTTATGCAGTGGCCATGAATATGAGTTCCTAAATCATTATATTTGTTGGAATCTGTGAGAGCTATCAGTCATTACGTCGTGACAGAACTATTCACTATTATTTTTAATACGAGTATGAGATATTTAACTGGCAAAGGGCTCTCTTGCGGTTTCTTCGGCTTTCCGGATATTTCTTGGCCCTCTCTATGCGGAAGAGCTTTGGGAATGGGTCATCCTGTTTCAACACTATTACGTAATAATAGTCAAGCTATTGATGACTGGATAAATTTAACACATATTGTTTTGATGTGGCAAATACGAGTACAGCAGGAAAAGCAGACTATCAAATACATATCATTTGCGTTACGACGAAATTAAAGAACAAAAATAAAGTATATAACATGAGTTACTTTGTATAATTCTTAATAAAAAGGAACCAGTTTACGTAACATCGAAGCATTTTTTCTTTTTTTCCCTTTTTAATGGTTGTTGAGAAATTTTAGTTTTTCTTTGGCTTTACAAGAGCAATACAAAGCTAATTGGATTACAAATTCTTTGATTTTGATACGTATATAGACATTATGTTATTTTACAGGTCCTAATAAAGTCACGTTGAATTCTTAGTTTCTTATGATTCTTTGTACGCTTAGAATCAACTAAAAATCAACTTAAATGAAATGAAATAAAACGTAATGAAATGAAATATTTATTGTCTAAAACTGTCTATATGAGATGTTATTTCCGGTTAAAAATTACCACCGAGGCCAATGAAACCAACGTAATTTTATAATGTCGTTGTTTATCTAAGAATAGTACCCACTGAGAGCATACTACTAAATAAGTATTTAACCCCGAGGTAAACACTGCGCTTTTCATTACGAATACAAGGAAACTAAAAATATGAACTGACACTGGGAAATGCACGAGAAGTGCGGGACCATAATCAACAGAGGAGAAGAAAAAAAGTTGGAACATGGTTCAATACAAATTTATGTGAAAATAAAACTAGTTTTTTTTATAATTTGAGTGTCTGCCATTTGTCAACTGTCACTGTCAGTTGAAAGTGATTCTCCCTAGGGCTGAAATGTATTACTTTCAACCCGCTCCTCAGGCAACTTCAGACCTGCTTTCCGAGTATGAGTAATGAAAATATAGATTACTGGCTGATCAGAAGTCACTGTTCTATATTCAAAGTTTGAAATTATGTCGATAATCAAAGGATTATTGGACAAAAATAGTGAGAGATTCGACACGCGCGTCCACCTTCTCATTCCAACGGTATCACTATTATCACATTGTAGGAAGGTTAACAGAGGCATTACCGGCTATTCTTGACGAATAGACTCCTTGATTTACAAACACTGAACATTAAACACAACATAGTCATTTACAACGGCTTTATTTCAGTCTGGGGTCAAGTTTTATGATGAAGAAAATATATTTTCGTAAGATGTTTTAGGGCTTTTTAATCCTTAAAAAATCCACTGAAATATGTATTTTTAATAACCCGTTTCCTGATTGTGCTGTGTAGGTTTAAAATACGATCATTTTATGATTCCAGTCCTAATGACTACTTACACCTTACATGTTATGCATGGCATTATGTCTACGTTTAACAATTTAATTGTGTTAGGAACTTGACATTATTTATTAAGGTCCAGAATACTACACGCTATACTATACTGTCTCGGTCGCGTGTTTCAACGTTTTTGAATATACATAATCGCTGAATATATTTATAAAAAATCGCAATCTATGAAATTGCTGAGAATAACATTACGAACGTTCGGCAAAAAATATTATCATCTTAATCCAAACAAGTGTTAGTAAACTTTCAGGTTTCCCGTTTTATGGATTCAATCTTACTGGGATCAAAAATTATATTATATTTTAATTATATATTTTTTTCTGTACTTTTGTTATATATAATTCCCAGTAACTTCAATGTTTGCAATTTTTTTAATCGGTGATTTTCAACGATTTTGTATATTCAAAAATATTTAAATGCGCGAGCGATCAAGTAAGCATCAATGTAGTAATCTGGATTTTAAGAACCACAAACATGAAAATAATCGACCAAGTAAATTGCACTATTTTAAAGTAGCTAGCGATTATTTTGATGTTCGGTAATAGTTCTACTATTAATAACGTCATTGTTTTTAAAATATTGCCAATATGCTTGTTGTTGTCACACTTTGTTCCTGTACAATTCCTATTTGAACGATCATCTTAAACAGCTGTCACTCAGGTGACAAACAAATGAACTCTCATTTTGGATGCCTCTTGACTGTTCGTGATTTGCGGAAGTCTAAATCTTGAATGAAAATCTTGAATCTTTTTGCTTTCTGTCAGGTCCTGTACAATGTGGAAAAACCTTTGATTATATAGAGCTAGTTCCTCCGAGGGAAAAACGGATCAATTAGTACTACTTACGTACACATTAACTTCTTAATTAATGAACATGTAGTAGCCTCAGAATAGTTAATGCGTCTTTAGTCTTTTCCTTGTTTTCAAGTACTAGTATAGTATTATTCTTTTATCTGTGCTTATAAGTAACTCGGTGGATAAAAACAAAAGACGTATCAATCGTTATTTGTTATGTAAGGCTGCAAAGTTGCTTTTCGGTGCAGGTACGATAGCGGATAAAATGCACTTTTGCACTCAGATTTCGAATGAGAAACAGAATCTTTCCGAGCTTGTGAGGTAAAAAATATTCCATAGCTTTACTAATAATAATAACCCTAATAAGGGGCAAACATTTAGCAAAAATCCCAATACAAATCCCGATGTTTCCAGACAAAACAAACCAAAACGATGACTACAACAGCATAACTAAAGAACACGGAAGCACCATGATCGCGGTTGTGTAACGCGCACCAGTTTCGACATGCGGCATCAGCTCGCTCAGCTTGAGCCGGGCGTGTTGGCAAACAGTTTCATATCACTTTACCAACTAATTTCACGATGTTTCCAACATTAATGACATAAAGCGTACGCTGGCATCGGTTTTAATTTCCACCTTGGGTTATTTGAAAACCCCTGTCGAGCGAACAATGCAACAAAATCGTGCCCGTTGCGCAATACGTGTATAATAAATTATTTCCGCTTCAGCTTACTCTCGGACATTTCACTCGTTCATCGAAGGAAATGGTGTTTTGAAATGTTACAAACATCTCGTGGGTGAATATTTACTGAACGGAGTACATAATTGTCAGCGATATAAGAAAAGTTAAGAGCTATGTAGGTACATTTTCCAGATGATTTGCAACAAAAAATAATCTGCTGCTGCTCAAACGTTTGCCTTGGGGTTTTGGTAAAATACAAATGTTATAAAAATATAAATGTAATTGTGATGAAGAAATGAAAAAGAAAACCACTTGAGGGCTAGCTTTACTCCGTACTTGGTGCGCGCACTTATTGTAGAGATCGACTGTAACATTTCGGTATGTTCAACGACGATATATTACAAGTAGTCGTTAGTGTGATGTACCAATCGCGTCACAGCTCTAAAATGATTTTCGCCTAAGTACTTAATGCTCCAGGTTAAAGGCTGAGAAGCCTGATTTTATAATAGCTTTTTAATTTCTGTACTCATACACACCGTGTTCGTTTGTGTCTCTCTGTGTCTCGTCTTTATATTAAGTAGAGCAGCAAACCGAGCCGCTAATGCAAGCGTCGCATGTTTCACTCGACCGTTCCTTTGGTTTTTTCTTTCTATTTCTAATACTTCTTTCAGTCTTTTCAAATTAGTACACAGTACAGGTGAACGCATCGTTGAATGGGCATAGCACGGACAAGTAAAGCGTTTGCCGTGTGCTGTTGAAATTGCTTTAAATTAAACATTACGCTTACTTTTAAGCACGCTCGATTGTCACCAAAACTGTCCCTTTTACGAAACCTTGTAACTAATTTCGGATGCGCTGATACACTTTCCGGCTGAACGGACTTATAAAACGAGATATTTTTAAGCGTTATTTTTTACTGTCTATATAAGTGAATATTATTTTTATCGCGACGCCTGGTATTATAAATCTTGCGGTCGGCGCCGGGTACGGCGGCACGGCGGCGGCGGCGGCGTGACCGACGCGCAATCCAGGGCTGGAAAAGTTTCGTAGTGCGCCCGCAAATCGTGAGATCTTATTTATGAATATACATATTTTTCATCGCGTCCAAATGATACCGCATAATAACATCTTTTCTGGCGTCAGATATGTCGTTACTTTTTACATGTCACGGGCCCACTGGGTGATTTAATTAGGTTAGGTAGGTACGAAATTATCATAAAAAAGATGCACGTCAATTGCACCAAACCGCATCGTTTGTTGTTAATGAATACTTATTCCTTTTAGTAAGTAATAAACTGTGTATTTATTGTTTTCTCGATAACACATCCGTAAACAATAATAAACAAAATTTTAAGAAAATTATGTTGGTGCTTTTTTTCCGCAACTATTTATAATAATGTAGACATACTTAATGATGAATGCGTAAAGCATGTTTACTCGGTGCATATTTTACGAGTTCTATGGAAAAGCCGCGACATGTGTGAAAGCGATTATTGCCGCGACGCTCCGCAGCGGGTAGCTGCGTACGCGCATAGTTGGCGCGCGGCCAGTGCACTCCCGGATGCCGGCAGTCAGCGCTCCTTAAGAATCCCAAACCTGAACAACGAAGCCGACCAAATGCTGACTGAACCACAGAATAAATAATAATACAAATGTATGACAGATTGGTTTACAACAACCACACGGAGAAAAATCTGACGTCATCGTCCCCGCTACGCAGATTATAAAATAATACGTCTTATAATACTATAGTACAGTTAGGTACATAATACAGATGCCCAATTCCTTTCCTTGCATCATACCTAACATCATTCCCAATATGTTCACAATAAATCGCCAAGTCAGTATCACGCCCTAAATAAAGCTTTACGGTCGAATTTATGTGTGATTTCCTTAATAAAGAAAATGAATATACTTGCACTCCCAATACAGACTTTTAAATATTTTATCATTATTGCCTTTATACAATGTATGCGGCTCATAAAGATGACATTATGACATGTCATAAAAGTGGCCTACTTACTATTTTAGTCTAAGAGCAGACATTAGCAGGTTTCAAATGTATTTGAAGTATTATGTGAGTACGTAGGTTTTTATATTACCTTAAGACTCCGTCTAGATGATTTTCCAAAATTAATACGATTATTCAGGAAAGCATGCACTGATACTGATCTCTTTCCACTCGACTCGAATCACAAATCGGCTAGCACGTGTTTTACGAGCTGACTGAAATGCTGTCGGCCCCGAACTGACAGGAGTCCATCGCGATGACAACACCATCTGACATTGCAACGGTCTTTATTGTGAAAATGAATCGACTTACATACACGTCTAACGGCCAATATATCACTCAAGATGTGCATCCGAACCTCGCAGGCCAAGGTCCCGCGGATTGACGAGCGAACAAGGCCATTGTTTCGAAAATATGAAATGCATCGGCAGTGCCGTCAGTAGGGCGGTGCCAGCGGTGCCCAGGCACCGGGCGCTGGTCCTGGAGGGGTGCAAAAATGACCAGACCAGGACCAAATTTTGAATATTTTTCTTTTTAAGAGCGCATAAGCTCGCACCGGGCGCTTTCTTTTCAAGGGCGCAATTATAAAAGCTCGCACCGGGCGCTTCCTTTTCAAGGGCGCAATTATAGAAGCTCGCACCGGGCGCATAAAAGACTATTTACGACCCTGTGCATCGGTTTTTAAAGATCTACACATTTATAGAAAAACAGAATGATACCTGTGTTGTAAGCTTGTAAGTCTCAGACTCAGTAAGTCTAAACTCTTAATGGTTAAATATAGTGATCGGACAGATAAAGAGAATTTAGACTCATATTTTCATACTGCATTCCAGCGACAATGATAAGTTGAATGGACGGGAAATAAGCGCACGGATTTTGAAAACTATATGTCGAGCGCCGGCTCTCCACTCGCTTCACTCATACTCTACCTTTGCGACATGCGCGCCGTACGACACGACAATACAAACTTCTAATACATGTACGTACATGTGTTCTCTTTTTGTCATACAGTAATTAGATTCGCTATCTGTATTTTCCGGCATATGAGCTAGGTATGCTTGATTGTGTTGTCTTGTAATTTTGATCGATTTTCAAGCGCCGGGCCCGTCCATTCTGTTATCACCGTTGCTGCTGTTTTCAAAGTTTTTATTTCGTCATGTGGACCTAACTGTGAGCACAGATGATAATAATAATACTAGCTGTGAGTAAGAATAATAAAGCAGAATACGTTCCCATGAAACAGTTTCAGCTTACCTTGATGCCCAATAAAACAAAGAGTACCACTTAATTCAAATAGCCTCAATGAGATGTCATTGACATGAAGATTTTATTTTCCTCAAATGTTCCATAAGGCCGAGTCGACAGTGAGGTGGCGATTCGTCCGACGGTGTCGTTTTACCCACAATTAGCCGTGTCGGACAGCTGCCGGGAGCACAGTGCCAGCCACTGTCGGCCGAGATCGCCTGAGCGCTTGACATTGTCATACTTTTCAACGTTCGACCCCAATGACTAAGCTTTGAAAAGCACTCATTAGAGGTGCCGTCTCAAGCTCAGCGGGTGCTCCGAGATAACATGGGTAATTTTCCTTCAGTAAAATTTGTTGACTTAACCCATTATTCTTGGCTCTACTGTCAATCATATCGGACTGTTTAGAAAGCAAACAATGATTTACCGTTGCGTTATACTATTTTCTGGTTAGGAATGAACTTACAAATACTTCGAAACAGGAAAAAACATAGCAATTATTTGCACATAACATAATAAGTGTGCCCTATGTTTACCAATACGCATTATAAATCTTGTAACGTTACAAGGCGGCCTTCCCCGAGGTTGAGCCTGACCTGGATTCTTCCCGAAGCGCCCGCGCATGACTCATTGTTGTGGTACATTGCGCCGGCGGCGTAACCACTAGCATGGTACTGTCACCAAACTTGAAGATTTTCACGGACTGCGACTTGGTTTTAAAATGTAAAAAAAACTCACAACACTTTTAAAAACCTGAATATTTATAACATATATAACTATACATAATTATTATTATTTTCGATTTTTATATGCATTTATTATCACGTCACCTCAAATATATTTTTTTCACATTTGCTCCTAACGTGGATTTTATTACATCGGTTTCAGGCTTATAATCCAAGATATTGAACACGCGTGATTTTTACTTTATATTACAGCACTTTTGTTTTATTTATTACTAGAGGTCGCCCGCGACTTCGTCCACGTACGGAAGAAATTCGGAAGAAATTCAACATTCCACCCCCGCCCTTTCCCCCCCTTAAATCGTCCCCTGTCAAAAAATATTGAAAACAGCATTTTTTCTTATAAATGAACTATCCAAGTCCAAATTTTCGTGACTAAAAATCCAAAAACAAAGGACTTTCATACAAACTTTTCCCCCCTTTTTACCACCTTTAGGGGTCGAATTTCGAATAATCCTTATTAAACCTAAGTGCGTTGTCTGTCAGTCAGTCAGTCAGTCAGTCAGTCAGTCAGTCAATCAGTCAATCAGTCAGGACAGAGCCTTATATATATAGGTATATAGATATCCCGGTAAGGTTACGTTTGTACCTCATTGCAAGTTATATATATGTATACGTAGCATTCTTAATTTAACAGGGTAATAATACAGTTTAATACCAGCAAAGAGTTTTATGCGCGCCATTTTTCGCAAATATTTGTTGACGGGTTCGCTGAGTGGTGGTATATTATCAAAAAGTTAATAGCAACACAAGTTTTTTTTTCCTCGTAAGTATGATGAAAAAACTCGTATGAAACGCGTGTGCATTGATCATAACACTCTAGGCTCCCCTTATTGCGCTCTCCTGCGGCTCACGCGCGCATAATACCGCCCGAGTGTAATGACTAACATAGCACACTTGTATCATAATGTATGTACTATAATGAATGTTTATTTAAAATTAAACACAAACAACATTGACGTATTCCACTTTTAATATAAAATTGACAAATTCAAGGCAAAACACCAACAATAAAAAGTTAAAAGGGATGTTATAAAGACCAAAGCAACGCCTTTGAGTCCCACTATGCCAATAATCTAAATACTACAACCTAAACGCAAAATCGTCTATATGACGGTAACCCTATAAGTTCACTGAAAACGCTTGTATTGTGTTACACTATTTCTTTACGATAACGCTACGGAGCGTTTACGACTAGGGTACGTACATCGTTAAAGGCTACATAAAAACGGAAAGTTAATTTTATTTTTAGTTGTTTGTTAGTTAGGTATCATCACTCCTTTTTAGAACGTGTATCATGATGAGTTGTGGTAAGAGCAGTAATGTTTATTTTAGATTAAGGATTACGTCGTTAGGGATTCTGAGAAGAAATTTAATTTTCGTATGTGAAGACTAGGCAATACTCCACCTCGCTGGCCCGGTGCGGGTACGAGCTTAGGCCTTCTCTCGAAAGGGGTTTCGAGAGTAGGCCTAACCTCGTCAGTGGGATGTTAAAGACTATGCGGTTCAGGGCAGTACTCAGAATCAAGTCAGCTTAAAAAATGAGCCTGGTGCAATAGGCTCGTTACGCGTAGGTATAACTGATGGTCAAACAATAGGTACTAATTAAGTTTCATGGTTAGATTTTATATCTTAATCTTTTTAAAAGACTTACAGAGGTGTTTTGTTAGACTGTACAAGTCAATATTTTGTTATTATTGTATGCAAATTTCTAGGCTGTGTCTAGTTTGTAAGCAAGTTGTATTCGTCATTGACTAATCTTCGTAAAATCAAAAAGTACTCAGAATGAACAACTTAAACTATAGGACCAACACGGAAATCACGAAAAAAAATGTTGTTCCATAAAAAAATACATTCATCTCGGCGTAATGACGTATGATTCCAGGGTTGACCCCAAGCTGTTCACAATGATGTACACTGAACTTCTTTCGACTTAGTACGTTCGTTTCGAGTAACCCTGAATAAAAAAGTATATCACCATTGAAGATACATGCGTAAATGTGAGATTTTAGATCAGTTTAGCGTATTGAGCGTAAGAGGAATAATGTGTACGCGTAAGTTCTAATTTAAAACATGACCGTTCTAAATGAAGAAAGAGTAACTGCTGTGCATATCACCGGCAGGTTACGCGTAACATTGAACTTTATAAGCACTATTATCTTGACACGTAACTGGGACAAGAGCCGACGACCGCAGTGACACTGACTTCGGAAATACAGACTGTCACAAGCAGAAATATGAGTTTAATTAAATTTGCTGTTTATTTTATCTTGGGATGTACTAAGCCAAAAAGAGATAATAAAATTGTATTCATCATTGTGAATCACTTTTACTACGGGGGCTATCCAGAAATCGCGAAATATTTAAAGCTGTTTCATTGAAAATGTTTGTTGACTTTTGACAAAATGTTTTGAACAACTGACTTTTTTCAGGATTTCGTGGTTGTCCCTATAGTATAGTCAAGTTGTTCAAAATGAGTTCACAAGAACAAACAAACATAAACATACAAGTACAAGTGCAGCAAGTACTTAGCAGCCCGCAGGCGATCACACCAGTCTGCAATAAAGTTTCATAACCATACCCGATGTACCCAAACTCATTCCAAAGACAGTGGTTTCAATGCCTCACGTGGAATACACAATTACCGAACACCGAGAGTGGGTTCATCAACATTAGGTACATCTTACAGACGGAATTATACCTATCTGTTATAACGTTTTCTAAATAATAAATTATTATTCTATCGTTCCCTGCGGTATAACGATCATTCTTTATCCTATAATTTCTTTTTGCTTTTGAGGTAATTTTTATCCGTTAGCACGGAATAGTAGATTTTGTATCAAGGGAGGAAACAACTATATTGAAGGCGAGAGTGGTATAAAGGTTTACAGATATAACTTCTAAGGGGCACACCGCCCACTCGGTGTTTTACATACAGCCAGACAAATTAACAACATACCAAGTAGGTAATAATTTCGTTGATACCTTTTCGACACAGCACCTTAAGAGTTGATTCCTAATGAATATTAGGGTTGGGGTATACTGAGCCGCAAGGAGGTAAATGTACTCGTCATAATGAACCACTTTCAGTAAATAAAATAGACCAACTCTAAAACGCTTTTATACAATGAGAGAAAATTCATTAAGAACAACAATATCACAACTCCAGACGAAATAAATAGTACAGCATTATATTTTTTCGCAGATTTTTTATGCAATTTAGTGACGAGACGTGCGTGATGTTCGTCAGGTCGTAAGCATCACGCCTGCCCAAAACAGTAGAAGTGCCAGAATAGGCTAGATGACTGGTTTTTTTTATTGTCTTATTAAAATGTGGCCCATAAATATAGCTGATTAATGAAAAGAAAATCGCATCAAAAATAAGCAAGTTATAAGCATTTTAATATCATGCTAGACAAAGAGGCGAAACAGCAAATCGTGACATCACTTCTCTGTACGCCTTAAACATTCTATTCTGACAAGTAAGGCGTGACGTCATTTTTTGTTTTATTGGAAAGGGACAGAGTTGTCTCTAACAAAAACTTTAAACGTTCATATATCAGAACATTATTAACCGATTTAAATTATTTTTTCTTTAAACATACTATATTTACTTAATTCTTCATGAAAGCTATTGGTTTCAATGACATAAACATCAGTCGTCTACCCTTGTGAATAAAATCCTGGGACCTAGGTAAGAGTAATGTCCTAAAACTGCATCCAGAACCACCTGATGACGGGCAGCAACGTCCTTTTGGTTAACGGTGGTGAGCATTGCAACCCTCAGGCCGCCTGCCAAGCGTGGGGATTATGTCAAGCCCTCCCTATTAAGGGAGGGGTCTCATCGTCCAACAACAAATAATATCCTGTGCCGCTTTGCATTGCGCTCGTCACCGTGAGATATTAGATGTCAAATGTCTTCATGCCCAGTAATTTCTCTGGTAACTTGGCCTTCTAACCGAAACACAGTAATGCTTGCACACTACTGCTTGGCGACTGAATAACCGGCATTGGTACTCTATTTCGAGGCGGACTCTGCAATATAGTCCTACCAGTATAGCTTTAATCACTGTGTGAGAACAATGACCCCCTTTGTTCTGAATATGTTTGCGTTTGACCACGCCCTGCCTAAGCAACGGTGCGGTCTAGCATGGAGCACGTAACCTATTTACTGTATATTTGAAGACACCCATATTGTAAGTGGCGGAAAACACAAACGCCGGCAGAAAATTCCACAACCTCGCTGTAAGAATAACAAATGTGAAATCGAAACGCTTTGTGCTTTTTACATGGGGGAAGTGCACCAAGTACGAATGGCGCTTAAGTCGCGTTTTTCTGGCCGTCCGCTAACAGAAAGGCTAGGTGATTGGCGCTTTGGTTGCGTTTGGCTTGGTACACCCCAAGCCTTCAAGAGATAACCAAGCATTTCGCGTCGACGGGCTAAGAATTGCTAACGCTTTGTTATTTTACGTCATTGCAATTATAATTATGGTTGTGTTGTGCTTGATTATCTCAGCTCTCACAAGATACAACTGTAGATAGGAAAATAATAACCGCATGAACTGCGTCGCTCGCGGTACGTGAGTCATGACCCCGAACTGTGACCTTAGGTAGGTGTTTATGTATATCAAGCATTCGTACCTACAGAAGATGTTCAGGAACTTGTGACAACAGTGATCCATCAAGCTTGTTATCTTGCATGGGCGACGGTTAAAGGGCTTCGACCTTAAATTAGAATTATATTCACCTAATCGTCAAAATTTTGCATTTTAAATATTAGTAGGATTAGTGTGATGAATGTGGAAACATTTCTACGTGTAAACAACTGAAAGCGTCCAAAAATTTTACGCTACGTTATGTTTTAAATCTATTGATGTAGGTAAGTACAGGAAATGATCAACAAAGTTACGCGTATTGGTATTAAAGTCAAAAGGATTTCATTTGAACTCATCATTGTGAACAATTTTGACTATAGTAAAAGTAGTTCGCGAAAAAAAACTGCTCTTCCATACATTTTGCCCAAAGTCTATGAACTTTTTGTATGGAACAGCTGTTTTTTTTTGTGATTTCAAGATTGGTCCCAGAGTAAAATTTGTTCATAATGTAGAGTACATACATCATCATTATCAGCCCGAAGACGTCCACTGCTGAACGAAGGCCTCCTCCTTAGCACGCTACACTATACAACAACCTGCCATTTGCATCCACCGGTTCCCCGCGACTTTCACAATGTGAAACGTACCGCTGCGTCGGTACGTGGTCGCCACTCAATTACCTTTCTTCCCCATCGGTTATCAGTTCTTTGAGCGTCAGCGATGTAACCTACCCATTGCCATTTCAACTTGCAAACACTGCGAGCTATGTCGGTGACTTCGGTTATTTGGCGAATATCGTCGTTCCAGATTCTAACGCGCAAAGTAACTCCGACTATAGCTCTCTCCATTGCCCATTGCGTGACTCTGAGTTTCTCCAAAGGGCCAGCAGTTAAAGACCACGTTTCCATTCCATCTGACCACTGACCTCTATTATACAAAAACGCTGGACTAAATATTGTCTAGGAAATAACAGTATTTTTTGTGCCGATTTGAAGCGCCCTTTCGAGCATCTCCGGTACTAAAACTGACATAATAGTATTACGAAATGTTAGTTCCATGGATCACTCACACTGCTATCCGTTGGCTATCCGCGCTAAAATGGCGAAAATCAAATGGCTTCAATTGGCTATCGACAATATGAAGTCCAGCGTACTTGTATAATAGAGGTCAGTGCTGGCAACGCACACTGGTTGATCCACTTGTCTTCAGGCACTTGGGATTTTGGACGAGAAGATATAACGCAATTTCCCGAACGCTGCCCATCCGAGTTGGATTCTTCGGGCGACCTCTTTGTCGAAGTTGGACCTACCTGGAGTAGGATTATGTATGTTTTTTTCATACCCTTCAGTATTGATGAACCACATCCTTCCACCATCCACCACCATCTTCTTCCATCGTCCTTTCTTTTTAGACCACATTGTATAAGATGTTGAATCACTAGCCTTGTAATTAGACTCGGATAAGTCTAATTGCCAAATAATTGTACGAAAACGAATTGTTTCGGTACTTATTACATTTCTATTATTATTTACGGGCTATTGCACCATGTTCACGGGCAGACCTCGTGAACATGGTCGTGCAACTGCGCCGAAATATCGGGAGCTCGTATCGCAACACAATCACGCTAAATATCCCGTAAATAATAATAGAAAAAAAAAGAAAATAATTGAAATTGAATTGATTGATAATTGAAGTCGGTTGAATACTAATTTTAAATGTTAAGCTTAATTATTGTTCTCTTGTTTGTCTAGCATTTACGTATATATATATTTTTTTGGCAATAAAGTTCTTTTTATCTTTTTATCTTTAGAACTGTACTGAACAACCGTGATAGTTTAAAACAGTGTTTCAATATTACTTGACCATTTGACACACATGCGAATCCCTTGGTTTCAGTCTCTTAGTAGTCAGTTGTCACCTGGTAAGGGCGACCCATGCGAGGTCCCACTAATTACAGTGACCAGCGGTCGTTGCGTTTGTGTCACCCGATAACTTGAGAGCTAGATCCCCAAGCCCGATAATGAGTACGAAGCTATCCTGCCGCAAAGCTTGACGCTACGTAACGTCGGTATTTGTTTTGGACGTGACAAGTTGACGTTTTACGCACAGAAAACATAAAAGTACTACGTGGGTTTTGGTTTAGGTCCATACGACTAACGTTTTAGCTCAAGACTCCAAATGATCCCTCACTTGGACTCTTGAGTACTTATAACTCGGCAAAAAAAATTCAATGGGGCGCAAATAATTGTAAATACTAGCGTGCCTGTAGTATGTCAGAAGATGATTCATTAAATCATCTTCCAACTCGTAATACAAGTTTGTACAGGCCAGGTTGAATCATTACGAGTTTGACCGGCCGGATTGAATCATTACGAGTTTGTACCGGCCAGGTTGAATCATTACGAATTTGTACCGGCCAGGTTGAATCATTACGAGTTTGTACCGGCTGGGTTGAATCATTACGAGTTTGTACCGGCTGGGTTGAATCATTACGAGTTGGCACCGGCCGGATTGAATCATTACGAGTTTGTACCAGCCGGGTTGAATCATTACAAGTTTGTACCGGCCGGGTTGAATCATTACGAGTTTGTACCGGCCGGATTGAATCATTACGAGTTTGTACCGGCCGGGTTGAATCATTACGATTTTGTACCGGCAATTTGTACGACAATTACTCATAGGATCTTTGCACTATATTTCCTGCAAACGTCTTAGAAGTTTAGAAGGTAGATTATGTAAAACCACATAACAAATTGGTAAAACTACTAATCATGGGGTAAAACCCATATAGCCGGTACATGATACTGACGTCCTGATTTTCTGCGTTATTTTAGCCATGAAATTCAACCATCACATATCGTAATCTTAGATTTTACCCGTCCAGACATGTCAAGGGTAAATGAGGTAAGTACCAAAAATCATGGGTACCAATGAGGTTTAAAGTAACCTAGATCATCCCAGGGTGAAGTAGAAGGTACTTATAACAATCAACTTGCTTAACTATTACTTAAAACAAAACCATTATCAGGGTAAAATTACTTTCATATTTTTATTACTAGTCGATATCAAAGTGTGGCAATAGCTCTGGAGATGCCGCGTATTGGTCTTTTAGAGCGAAACCCTATATGAGCGAAACCTCACCGCAGCAAGTCGAATATGCCCACCCATCTATTGTCACCATTTTAATTACTATGTTGTTATTATTTTCAATAATAGGTACAAAAGTTAAAGAACCTTTGTTAAATAGAGCTGTTTTGGTTATAGGTCTTTGATTTTAACAAAACGGTCTTTATGATTCGTCTTTGCTCTGATTATTTACCTCGGGCTACCTTTGTTTGTGCCCCGCCCCGGTGAACGACACAGAGGTCACGTGTAAAATTATGTTTTTCCACAAAGTCGAACATTCCTCACGAGTTAATTTGTATCCGTCATTATACAGCGTAAATAGTATTTAACTGTAAAAAAAATATGTGGCAATCGAGCCAACGAGCAAGGTTCCTGTTATGCAATATGAATCAAAAAATGGTTCAGAGATAGATGTATTTTCACAAAACAGGTGATATGGTATAGAAATTTGAAAAAAAAACACACAATTTTAAATAACTCGAAAACCATAAAAAAGATAGCCCAAAACTTTCCCAAGCATGTCCTGAAAGGAAATGGTCTACAAAACCATCAGTCTGTATGTTGATCAATCAGCTTTGGAATAATTTTGGAGAAGAACTATAAATACACAGATTCTCATGCTACACGAAGTAGGTACGAGAATGAAGCTACGTGTAGAAGTGAATTTTATAGGTCTTAGGGCATTTACAATTGGAAATGCCAATGGCGATAATCTATACCTTAAATGCCTACCTCACTTTCTGCCACTTTATAAGGGTGTAAACACGCATGGCACACTTTTAAGGTACACACTAATAAAACAAATTCCTGTTCGTATGAACACACACTAAAACACACACACAAAGGGTGTAATAAATGATCACTGATCATTTATACTGTGTGTATTGTGTGCTTGACAGAGGAGTATCTACGCCTTGGCTTGCTATTTTGAAGTAACAGGTATATCAAACCGCTGATAAGAGCCAAAAAGAAAAACTTAAGCCATTTTAGCCCACTTTATACAACCTATGACAGCAAAATACATAATTATGTACCTATGTCAATTTGTAAAAAAAAAACGAAAATATGTGTTGATAATATTTTTTATTGATTGAGCACCAATTTCTTGAGCACCCATAAAAATAGCACCTAGCAGATTTCCAAAATAGCACCAATCAATATTTTGTCTTGGTGCTATTTATTGGAACAACAGTTATTTATGATACTAGTGCGGTAAGTTGGTTTTTACAAACGAGTAGACGAATGTAAGCCCGAGACGAAGTCGAGGGCTTACCATAGTCACGAGTTTGTAAAAACCAATACCGCACGAGTGCCATACAACGTTTTACAACACATTTGCGAGAAAACAGATAACAGAAGTACTTACAACAGATAATGAGCCAAACTTTATTATTTTGGTTTTTTTCTATCGGACGGAAAGTCGCAACTAAATTCTTACTTGACATTGGCAAATGCTCAAAGTGCGATGCCATAATCCTCCTAGGAGGAAAGAAGAAAAAAGAACTTATTGACCAAAAGCGCTTCCAAGGAGGTTCGATCATTCAGCTTATTTATTCTCGTAATGTGAAATTCTTTGGTGGAGTTCTTAAATTATGATTGAGGAAATAAAAAAAAAAAAGTAAAGTTTACGCACGGCGCTATACAAGGAACTTTGCGGTAAAATAGTTACTTAGCTGAGAGTACCTATTTTACCGCACACTCCGTTGTATGGTGTGTAATGTTCAACTTTCGAACGATGTATACAGGCTTCGTAAATGCATTTTTCGAGCAAATGTGTTGTAAAATCAGTCATACTAAGCAATCAGAATCGTTGCATTTTATGGCGTTTTGGCATTTTATCCAAGGTTTAATGAACTTTTTATGGCATTTATAGCAATTTTTTTTCTCTCGGTTTAAGGCCATTAAGCGCTTAGTAAATTGTTCGTAATGTTGAGTACATCCGTATTAACACACCTTTTTGTTACCATAAAATTGTAATTAATTATTTTTACTAAGCTGTGTTATTGTGCGACCACAAAGAAAGAGAGCTGAATCCTCCAAAACATAATAATGTGCTTATGATGACAAGACTTCGTGACCACGTGATGTGCGGCGTTTAAAACGTTGGAACAGATCGCCACACACACACATCAGCCAAAATACGTCCACTGCTGGACGAAAGCCTCCATCTTAATAGGAAGGGGTTGCCATGGTCCCTACGCATGGCAGGCGGCTTGGGGATCGCATCGTAGAGTTCTCACCACCGTTAACCGAGAGCTAGATTATTGCTTACGGTTTTTTTTATTTGGTATTGATATATTTGATTTGAAAAGTTGGGTGGTGTCACTCGATTTCATTTTGTTTCATCACTACTTTACATTTTGTAAAGTCGCATCCTTTAAGTGAGTCGTCAATCAAACGTTCTACATTTTGCAAATATAAATATAAAATTTTAATATTCCTATAGAAGTGATCTTTCCGATTTGGTCTACCTTTTCAATCCGATTTGGAAGACGTAAATCCATACGTATAACTAACATGAGATCAGATTCGGAATGCCCTAAAATAGGTGTACAAAACATGGCCAGCCTAATGCATAACATATTTTCTATATCTCTCTGTTGCTACACAAAAAGGTAGAAATCCAGTTTTAATATATTCAGGACGATACCACGCCAAAATAGGACCGTAAATTCGTTTTAAATGCCATTATTCAAAATCCTTTCCAACATTACGTTTAGATACTACAAAAATACTACAAAGGGGGAGTCCAGCAGTGGACGTTTTATGGCTGACGACGACGACTACAAAAATAGGTATAAATAACGATATCATGTAAAAGTGACATCAGAGCAAACGTAAAGTGTCATTTCGTTGACTTTGGGACGACTTTATTACACGTATCACGTAGCCTTTATTTTGTACAAAGCTTTTACCAAGAAATCGGTTCAGACAGAATTCTGACTGGAAACCCTCGTCTATTCAACAACACAATAACCTTAACAAAAGTACCTTTTCAATTTTAATCTTAACCCTCGTTCGTTAAGAATTGTTTTTGTTTGTTTGTGTCGGAGAAATTTTCAATACAGGTGGGGTGCTTGACCGCGCACTTGGCATACCTTAGCGATGCGTACGAACCGTTGTTGGCGCCAACAAATTACGATGCGAAGATTTAAGTTGTCACGAAGATATTCGGCTCCACAGCGCCGAGCTACAGCCGGCCCACGGACTTCTCCAACTTGTCTGAATTTACATCGGTAAAGCGCCTAAATAAGCAATTTCATTTATTAGTTTTACCCCCTATAAAATGTAAGCTCAGACACCTACAGACTTTACGTATGTTATTCTAACATAAAACTTTTTATTGCGCGTGTTTTTGGAAAAATGATAATCCTGATGTCTTCCAGCGTTTAAAGTGATTACTGAACAAAGCGGTGAATAAACGAGCTAAATAGATTATATTCGTCACAGATCGATGTAGAAATGCACTCACGAGATCGGGTTTTCGATAAAAATCGACGGTTTATAATAATAGCTGAAAATAAAACGAAAATATATTTATTACAACTTAAACTAATTTAAATAACAACAAAAACTGTATTGTTTCCTTTCAATCTACGCCACTAGACAAAACGCCCTACATTTTGCGTCACTTCAACGAGTTGGGGTGGCTGAGGTAGATACTCATCATTATGATAAATTATATTGGACGCTGTTGGACATAGACGTAACTCCAAGGACACTACTCAGCCCGTTCTCAAAATTACACTCGCACCACAGCAATAATTATTGTTACTTCAGTGACTTTGACGTTTATCGATATAGAATATAGTTCTGCGACAGATATGACCAAGCCTACTGCCACCTTTGCTTGCACCCTGAGACACTGTTGTCAAGTTAGCTATTTTATAGCTACAACTAGTTATTTTTGCACTCCCATCAGCTACAGCTTTAAAAAAGTTGTAGCTAAAATATTTTATTATGAAAACTGACGTGGTTTTGACACATTTTTGTTTTATTTGTACGGGAATACTCACGTTTAATTAAATCGGATACTCCGGCTATAGTTTCGATCACATCCGGTGACCTATTTCAAAGAGTGACAATAGAGCAACTATTCAACATAGCGACTTTTTAGAATATGCACATACGTCTTACAGTCATAGAAAACCTAATTTATGAGTGCGTGTGTCTGATTTTCAGTTTTCTTTTTGATTTGTGGCAGTCGAGTTTGATAATCTTAGTGTGTGATGGTGTGGAAGCGGCATTTTTTACAGAATCGTAGAGTACAAAAGCAAAAATACAAATTTAATGGCATGGGGCACGCTCGCATTCGTTAGATCATATTGTAATTTCAATGAAGGGAAAGATTTTTGGTTTTTAACCTAGGCTACTTCTAGCTACTTTTAGGAGTAGTAATGATCTGATGATCTGCCTCATTTTTGCAAAACATCTAGCTACAAAGATAAAGTACAGTGCGCAACACTACCCTGAGAACATTATGTCCGGAACTGGAAAAACTGGAAAATTTTGTCTCCGTATTGGACATAAATAACTCAGTATTACAAATACAAGTATTTTAGAAACAGAGCTCATTATAAGCGGTAAAGAAAAATAGATTCATTATGTAAAAATGTCAAATACCTGGGAAAGCGATTTCTCAGTGCGACACGCGACCCTGTGAATCAGCGGCGGTCGGATCCGTGGGCGACGAGTAATCTGCTTTATTTTTACATCAACGGTTTTGACTTTAGATTAATTCAATAAAACTCTAATTTTGGACCATACAGTACAGTTATTTCGTACTTACGTTCAAGAAAGTTCAGAAAACAAGAATGTTACGTACCTACTTACCTAAAATGGAACATCAAATAATATAATAATAATAGTTTATTTCGGAAAACATAGATCCATATTTAAATATAAGTGGGTCATAAGTAAATTTAGTACAATGTACGTTCTACAATAAATTATACTTACTAATATCGATGAATTGTATTAGGTATTAATCGATTATTATACTGTTAATTATAGAGTAAATAGTGTTTTATGTACTTATCAGTTGTACCTATCACAGCAACAGGTACTCTTTTTTTAGGCATAAGCCTTTATTAACTACAACAAACTACAAAGACTCCTTAGCCTACTACACAACAAAAAACAAAGGTACTTAATGATGGTAAGTAAAATCTGTTCGTAATATAAATCCGAGGTAAAAATGAATATACATTGAAATGTAACACTGACTATGTAGAAATACTACGCTGTCCCTTTTTAGGACTTGGCGGTCAAATTTCAAAATTGGTTCACAAAAATAGACGAAACCATTATCCCTACCTTTCGCACTACGCCTTGTTATTTCAAATTGACACAAATCGTCTATGATTTATATCGCGGATAGCATTATACCTTATGATTGCATATACTTGACCCATTTTTTACGATTCCCTTTTTATTATCGTTAAAATAGACAGGTAACATTCTAGTATTTTTGGCTCATTCGCAACGGTTGAGGAACTATTTTATGCTTAATTTCATACCATAGAGCTCTCAGCTCTACTCAGCTACTTCACCGGTTGCGACTGTTCATAACGATATTCAGTGATTTTATATCTTAAAAAATAGTGTAATGCACGAACGAGATAGCGGCTCGTGGTGATCTGGGTATTAAGAAATTTCCCATAAGCATGCATTAAAAAAAACGAAACTGCAACAAATGTACTATTAGCTTCATTCCAATGTGTGCATAAATTAACATCTTCATCATCAGCCCGGAGACGACCATAAAAATTCAAAATTCAAAAATTCAAAATCATTTATTGTCAGCTGCGTATTATAAGTTGGAGTCATCACAATAGGAATCAGCAGCTACCCTTTTGGGCATACAATAGTACAATATAATATAATATTAGATTACATTGGATTTACATAAGGATACAAAATATAGAATGTCAAAGTATTATTAATTAGTGTCAATTATTATTTTATCATTTAAGAATTTGTCAATGTTATAATAGCATTTATGTAGTAATATCTTAATTAAATTATTTTTGAATTTTCTAAATGTCATATCTTTCATTTCATCAGGTAAGTGATTAAACAATTTGGTGCAAACTACATAAATACTGTCATCATAATATTTCGTTTACTGTACGACAACCTGCCATATGCAATATGCATCCACCGGTTGCCCGCGACTTTTACAATGTCGTCGGTCCACCTAGAGGATGTTGGCCCTATAGTAAAAGTTTTTTGTTTTGATGTACAGAATATGCCATTAAAAGGATGCTAACTGATTAGAACTAGCCCTGTATATAAATGTTAAATGCTAGGAAGTAAGGGTTCTCGTTTTTCTGTAGTTAAGCTCTGGATATCTTTCCCACTACCACACTTCGTCAATTAGCGAACACCCGTTAGCAACTCAGTTGTTTGATAAATGGCATCTAAATTGTTTGTCAGTATTTTTCATCGAAACATATAAATAATATTGAAGTGGAGTTGAAAACTGAAGGATGCAACATGAGTTCAGCTTCCTTGTCCCGGTTTTAGGACAAAGACTTTGTACCCAGTGAACGAATGATGTTTACTTTAATTATTCTCAAATAAGATCAAATAGGTAGTAAATTTCATTAAGGAGATGTGCCAAGGAAACATTAGGTTAAACGAGTATGCGTTAATAATACTTTACCACCGACAAACAAAGATTTCCTTTCCACCGTATGGTAATTTAGTATATTGGGATACACCAAATGTTCCGAAACAACAAAACGAAACGAAATAAAGAAGCTTAAATCGTAATTGAAATATCTTCCAGTTGGATAAGTACCTATATATATATATATATATATACTTAGGGTTGACATAAAACACTGCTTAAGTTAGTAACGTTATTTAACTTTAAGCGTTTTTATGCATGATGTTAATCTATTCTGAAACAATTTCATTGATTGCCTTATGCCTTAAATCTTCGAGTATAATTAGAGTATGCCATTGGAAATGCCAATGGCGACAATCTGCCTACAACGTTTTCTGTCACTTTTTGCGAGGATTAGGTAAACACGCTTAACATACATTTTCAAATACTTTCAACATAATTAAACAAATTCCTGTTCGTATGAACGCACATTAAAACACATACAAAGGGTGCATGGTCACTGACCATAATTATACTTTTTAACAGAGGTAGGCCTTACGACCTCTGTTGGTATATGCTCAGAAGCTTATGTTCATCATCAGTCACGGTTGAACAAAGACCCCCCCCCCTCCCCTAACACCGCCACACTGTACGACAACCTGCCATTTGCATGCACCGGTTACCCGCGGGGAAGTACCACACCTTTGCCAGTTATTCAACCGCCAAGCAGTAGTGTGCAAGCATTACTGTGTTCCGGTTTGAAGGGCAATGTTACCAGAGGAATTACTGGGTATGAAGAGATTTAACATCTAATATCTCAGGGTGACGAGCGCAGTGCAGTGCGGCGCAGGATTGTGTTCGCTAGTTCACAATTCTAGCACTGCTACTGTCAGTGTCAGGCGTGACGCTTACCATCAGGTGAAAGTCTTGCTCGTCTCGTCACTTGACAGTATATAAAAAAAATGAAAAAGGTTGTTAAGGTTGTGCATACACGATAAAAAAAATGCTCGCCACAAATTTCTGTTAGATTCTTTGAAAGCTTCAGCAAGCTTTGAAGTGTCAATGGCACACTTCAATGAAATATGTAAAATATTTATATCGGTAGGTACCTACATTTCGTAGGCTTATTAACATCGTACAGTAACCTCCAGGAAAGAGGGTTCCATTAAGAATTTATGTGTCAATTCAAAAAATCTTTGCATGGAGGATGATGGCCTTTTCAGCCGTTAGAAAAATCTTTTTATGACATCGTGAAAGACAACTAATTTAGCTTTGTATATAAATTTATTTCATACACGACAAGAAAGTAATTTCCTGTTAGTATAACGTTTTGTTTAAAAATAGGCTTTTCGTATGAACTAGAAGATTTAATAATTCTTATTTTTTGTAATTTGATTATTTTTTTAAACACATTTGTAATAGAATTAGAATTAAAATGCTTTATTGGCCTTATAACAAAATTGTTACACACGATATAATATCGTTTATTTCACCCAATCTTTACAAGCACCTAAACATCGTTTCAACGTGGCAATGCCTCCAGCATATTAGTACAATGCCGACTAGTAGAGCATTTGGATTGTCTCTAGACTTCCATCTGACTTTTTGCAAAATTAGATTATGACATTATCGGAAGCGGACCTGGGTATGTCTTTAAACTGCAACCAAACCCACCGGAGGACGGGCAGCAGCGTCCTTTTGGTTAACGGTGGTGAGCGTTCTGCGATCCCCAAGCCGCCTGCCAAGCGTGGGGATTATGGCAATACCCCTCTATTGGGAAGCCTTCGTTCAGCAGTGGACGTCTTATGGCTGACGATGACGACGACGGAAGCGGAAACCGAGCTAACGGAGTTCGCTGTTTTATATAACTATAACACTAATAAAAAGGGTGGGTAAATACATTTCTATGATGCCTTTTTTTAACCGACTTCAAAAAAGGAGGAGGTTATCAATTCGGTGGTTTTTTTGTTGTATTTGTTATCAAGGAACTCCGTAATGTATGAACCGAAATTAAAAAAAAAATTGAATGGATTATATTATTAATTGGCTCCATAGAAATTTCATTAAAATTGGTTCAGTAGTTTGGTTGTTAAACAAAATAGCTGGACAAAAGATGTCATCCAAATAAACGAAATTGCGTATTTTGCTTTGAAGGCGTTTTTTTTATATAGCTTGTTGTTTAAATGCCCTTAATGTTTTCGAACTTTTTGACAACGACCCGCATTCCTGACAGCCGACAGCCTGATAGCTCAGTTGGTAGCATGTCTGCCTTCAGAGCTGTAGGGAGTGGGTTCGATCCCCACCCAGGACAAATGTTTGTGACGTACATCGATGTTCTGTACATCGTCTGTGTCTGGGTGTAGTATGTATTATAAGTATGAATTTACAAAAAAAAAAAGTTTATAAGTATTCTATCAGCTATCTGGTTTCCATAATACAAGCTTTGCTTAGTATGGGGCTAGATGGCGCTGTGTGTAATAAATGTCCCCCAATATTTATTATTATTATTATTCTTCACTCTGCCCGCGACATGGATGATGTAGCTCTCGAGGCCCGCGAACATGGTGCATGCAACTGCGCCGAAATATCGGAAGCTCGTTTCACAACACAATCAGGGGGGTGTCACTCTGCATTTTAGGTATGTTCGGCCGGCGCTCCGTCCGGGAGGACATTGCAAGGCTACATTCATTGGCCGCCCGCACGCTATCCTCGTCGCACGTAACTAAGCATACGTGATAGAAAGAGAGCGGTATATCTAGGTGAATATAGCGAGCGGTATCCAGCGCTGTGCGAGTTGAATTGCTACTTCATTGCCTAGTAGATAGAGTCCTTATTTATTTCCTTTGCGGAGTGAACTTTCTGTACGTAGTACTATTATTTATTCTGTGACACAATCACGACAAATTTTCCGTAAATAAAAATACAATTTATTTTTTAGCCTTAAAATATAAATGAAAACACTTTTATTTTTCCTTATACAATAAAAAATTAAAAACAGAGTTTGATATTGATACTATTTTTGTAGGTTTGGGTTAGTACGAGATATCTATTTAAAAATATTGTGTTTGTTAGTATTGTATTTATTATAATGTCTCAGTATAAGGTCCGCCTATAGCGGTAAAAGCCTCCTCCAGCTGTTTCCATTGTTGCCTGTTTCTGGCAGTTCTGGTCCAAAGTTTCCCCGCGATTTGTATAATATCCATAGGTGGAACAACGACATTAAAAAAGGGATAAAAACGTAAGAGAGGCATCTCTTACGCTTTTTATCTCTAGGGTCCAATTTGTTGAAATCTGTGCTCATCTATCTCCTGTCTCCGTCTAGTCTCTGTGTCGTCTCTTTTTAGCTACAATACTGAAATACACACTCTATTTAAATAAAAACACAGCTGAATACCTAAACGTCGAAACTAAACTCCAAAACGTCTTTACTTAGTCAATATCAAGAGGCCAATTTAATTCACAGCTATATACAAGCTTGAATGAACTATGAAATATCATTGACCTTTCGTGCAGCTGATATGACACTCAGCAACTCTCAGTAACGTGTCATGAATCCCAATGTCAGCTTTCATTCACAAACATAAAGTGTTGATTGCATAGAGTTGACTGAAGAGATTGCACAGATTAAAATGAGTATGTTAAAGTTGTCTAAACTTAATTTAAAGTTTTTTTTAATTTAGTATAATTATGTATGCTAGTAACGACGGCTCGTCATTTAACCCGCTATTCTGCAGCAACCGTAGGCCTGTTTGTGGGGTAATAAGTAGCCTATATTATCTAGCTTGCATGGTAATCCAGAGTGTGAACAATCTCCATTTAATTTATTTTATTCAATTTTTTTTTTTTTTCTTGTTGTTATTCCGGTCACTCACATGCGTACCTACATACTTATTCGTTGTACAAATAATAGCACGCATAATAATAGCACGCATGTGCAACTTGACCTGGGTATGTCCTAAAACTGCATCCAGAACGGTGGTGATTATTCTGCGATACCCAAGCCGCCTGCCAAGCGTAATCCCCACGCTATATGCCACGCCTATGGCAACCCCTCCCTATTAAGGGAGAGGCTTTCGTCCAGCAGTGGACGTCTTCCAGCTGTTGATGTGATGTGATGTGCAACTTTGCAAGCGAAAATAATTTTAAAATGATTGTCTTTTTCTTTTTTTTTATGCATTCGATGTCGTCCTACACTTTGTCCTACATATTCTTGCGAATTTAACTGATCGGGGTCACGTGAAGATGTTTCAAATATACACAGAGAAACACACATCCGTACAAACTAAAATTTTTTTCATCTCAAATGTCTTTTTCGGGCAAGTTGAAATATAAAATCTTATTACCTAAACTACCTCTTAAACAAAAACAAAAGCATTGTATCCAGACCGATGAAAGTGTACAGACAATCAGTTTGATGACCATTTGCTCAATCCGACGGCCAGCTTATTGTAATAATTAATTTTAAATACACATCTATGGAGGGAGAGTCAGCACGTACAGTTTCTCATTCATTAAAGAATTTGGATATAAAATAGTTAAGCCTATTATCATGTTCCTAATCCATACTCATTACTCATTTTTTCCACCAAATATGCACCACTTTAGAACAACCCTAGCAACAAATAAAATTGTTTTCGTTTTAATTAGTCTATCCAAATACCAATGTTCATCAGCATAACTTCAAAAACAAAGAACTTTCCATACAAAAGTTTTTACCCATTTTTACCCTCTTAGGGGTTGAATTTTGAAAAACCCTTTCTTAGTACACCCCTACGCAACAAGACAAATACAACCTCCAAATTTCAAGTCTGTACGACTAGCGGTTTAGGCTGTGCGTTGATATATCAGTCAGGGAGTCAGTCAGGACTTTTAATTTTATATTTATAGATTTCATTTTGTCTCACAACCTCTTCCGACCAAGGACATAAAGAAAAAACCTTTGCAATTAACAATCAAGTTTCGTGTATTCGCGTAGATCCGTGTCAATCACGCGACAATCGAGTAACGCAGCAATAACACGGTCATTAATAAACAAGGTTTATTAGTGACCAATTCTAGAGTGCGCCCGTTTCACGAGCAATAAATAACCAGTGGATATCCCGGATACTTGGACGTTAACAGCCCGTGGGACACGACACGCAATCGTGCCGTCAATCACGGAACCGTGTCAAAGTTACACATATTGCGTGTGAGGGCAACCCTTTCTGAACGTTAGTCTAGTTTCTTATCCGGGGCAATATTGATTTTTTATTTTTATTTAGTCATGGCCATGGACAGGGCAACATTGTGTTACCCTATAGCGCGACCAACTGATCTGTAAAGTTGGTCTAATGCTAGAACTAAAATTTTAAAGGCTGCTATCAGTTTTGTTTAGCAAATACGATGATGGCTCCTTCACTTAGATAACAGCAGATATAATGGAACTGTATCTACCAACCACAGAAAAGCGAAGGCCCTACTCTCTCTTCAGTGCTACCAACACACCTCACGTATTTTGTTTATAATGCCAATTTCGAAAAGTAGTGCTCATAAAGGTATACTTGAATAGTAATGTTTCAGGAAAACAAAAAACACTACACCACTTTGGTATCCATATACAAAATATCA
The DNA here is from genome assembly GCA_905404285.2 of Erannis defoliaria. Taxonomy (NCBI): domain Eukaryota; kingdom Metazoa; phylum Arthropoda; class Insecta; order Lepidoptera; family Geometridae; genus Erannis; species Erannis defoliaria. The sequence continues at coordinate 16,137,673 of FR990069.1, read as the reverse complement.
TGATATAAGAGATCTAATTTTTTTGAGCAGCAGAGTTATCCTCATTAATATTTGCGTATCTTGCAATAATTTTTTTAAGTTAAATTTAAAAAAAAAATGTTTAATAAACAAATTCAATATCGAATGTGAATCCACCAACCGAACACCAACTGGGTCAGCGTGGTGGATATGGCCAAATCGCCTTTCAAGTGTAGATCTAAGTCCAGCAATTAACAATTTTTTTATATTTTTTTCTCTTTTGGCTGATTATGCTTTTATCCTAAAATCCGTCAATAATATTGTGCCATAATCGGGACCAAAGTTGTGAAAAGCATAATAAAATCGTATATTCTATTGCAGATACTTGCTAGCGTCTGTAACCTTACCTCTTGACTATCCAGTTTTCCGGCATTACATTTCCAGAAGAATAGTTATTTATGATACTAGTGCGGTAAGTGTGTTGTAAAACGTTGTATGGCACTCGTGCGGTATTGGTTTTTACAAACGAGTAGACGACAAGTCGAGGGCTTACCATAGTCACGCGTATGTAAAAACCAATACCGCACGTTTTACAACACATTTGCGAGAAAACAGATAACAGTACTTACTACAGATAATGAGGCAAAGTGTATTATTTTGTTTTTATTATATCGGAAGGAAAGTCGCAACTAAATACCTACTTGACACTGGCAAATGCTCAAAGTGCGATGCCATAATCCTCCTAGGAGGAAAGAAGAAAAAAAAACTTCGTTCTAAAGTTCGTCTTCGTTAATAAAACGTTTCTAATATGAGTGTCTTTTCGTGTTGTTTTCAAAACTCCGAAGAAGCTTGAAGTAAAGTTGCCACGACTTTAATAGGGCATGACTGGCCTTGACTGTGACTTACTAAGTGTGACATCACTTTGACTGTGACTTAGGCTCACTTGACTTGAAAATTATCAAAAACTTGATACAAATAAATCCTTGACACTGGCAAATGCACAAAGCGCGACGCCATAATCCTCCTAGGAGGAAAGATGAAACGGCGCGAATTAACAAATGGTGCGTTGTGAAAATTAGAAAAATAAGAAATTAGTGGAGAGAATTTCTTTCGTCACATTTTCTGTTTAGTAAGACAAACGTATTGATGAAAAGCGCTTCCAAGGAGGTTTGATCATTCAGCTTATTATTCTCGTAATCTGAAACTCTTTGCTGGAGTTCTTATTTAATTATTATGGAAATTAAAAAAATACCGTAAAGATTACGCACGGTGCTATAAACATAGGTCCTAAGAAATAATTGTTACTAACAAATATGGATTCGATCTGAAATAAATAATAATAATAATATACAATTTATTATTATTATTTAAAATTTTACCGCACACTCCCGTGCGGTAAAATAGGTACTTAGCTGAGAGTACCTATTTTATCGCACGCTCCGTTGTATGGTGCGTAATGTTCAACTTTCGAACGATGTATACAGGCTTCGTAAATGCATTTTTGGAGCAAATGTGTAGTTAAATATCTTATACGAGAAGAGTTTAGTCATGATAAGATGACAAACAGACATATTTCAAATTTGATAAAATAGTAACACTTAAAACAAAATATGTAACCATAACAAGGTGTGTAACAAATATCAGATCTGTCAACAGAGAGAAGGTAAAATTTAAATTACTAAATTTGACCCAAAAAACAAGAACAAACAGGACAAGCTAAATAAAACTTTTTAATTAGTTTAACAGGTCGTTTAAAAATCTCTCATGTGGTATATACTCTAACATTAGAGTCAATTACGCATCTTACACGTCATAAACAAACAAACAAGCGTAAGCCATAAGTGGATCAGAAAAAATAAGCCTCTGACCCACTTCGAACGTTGTTAGTTTTCTACGAAGTAGTAAAGTCAGGAAAATAAATATGCAATTTCTTTCCCGCAGTATTGCGGATCTAGACTTTTCCTCTTACCGTGTTGTCAATATACTCGCACAGTAAACCAAGTATACGTGATACGGTAGGTAATTTAACGGAAGCTACGACGTGCTTCTACGACGGCTGCTACGAGTAGGCTCTACGTGAACAATATCGTAGACGGTCTACAAGGGTCTTTTAAGCGACTTATGAACTAGTTGTTCGCCCCTAACTGTGGCCTCACATCCTCGTAAGTCATAAGTAATTTATTGATTGAAATTGTCAATTTACATGTCAATTATTTAAACCTATTTGAATAGGGTTTCCTATTACGAAGTATTTACTTACTCTATGGTTTCCTCATACGGGAATATAATAAAATTCTCAGAACCTCTAATACACTGCTGGATATATACTGCTGAACGAAAGCGAGTGGAGGGTAGGAGACTGCTTGGAGTGCTAAGCAGGACGCAGCTGCACGCGCGTCGGGCTCTGTTTTCACTCTTTGAAAAAGGTCACCGGATGTGATCGAAACTATAGTCGGAGTGTCCGATTTAATTAAACGTGGGTATTCCCGTATGAATAAAACAATGGTAGGAGACTGATTAACTATTCCGAGGCTAATCCACGTTTGCTTATAATACCATATTACTTCCTGTATGCTATACGTCTAAGCTTTTCAGAGATAGGAACATGTCAGTTATTCACTACGTCAACATACTCGTGGTTTGCTAATGTAGATTGGTGTTTGTGTTTACAAGTTTTTGCAACTCGTACGATGGTTATGTCTGAGTAATACAGTGGTCATGGTTACCTACAACACCCAAAAAAACATCCGCATAAATACCGTTAAACATCTATAACTGTGTAAGCTGTAAAGCCGTGAAAATACACAAAATTCCTTCAAATGTTAGGAAGATATTATATTTTAGCTCCTGATCCAGACGCTCAGTGGCATCAAAAAAAGAGCTAGGGGCCGTATCATGAACGCTTATTGCGAGACCGAATAGATTCTTCTGCCGACGCTGCGTGACCGAGAACCGTATTGCGAGGCGATAAAATACACAGTCGCGCAGCGTCAGCAACAGAGCCTATTACCGCTATAAGAGTTCATGGTACGGCCCCCCTGTAGTGCGGATGGCCTTAAACTAAGTTAATGTCAATAATATGTCAAAATATTAACATGTATATCAAATAAAATATGTCACAGATACTCACCTGATGCGAGTGACGGTCGAAGATGATATAAACGAGTTCTTTTAAACAGAATGTTATTGAATTAATTAGCATAATATCTTAGAGGACTTTAAACTCATCATCATCAACAGCCAGAAAAAGTCCACTGTTGGACGAAGGGCTCCCGCTTTATAGGGAGGAGTTGCCATAATCCCCACGCTTGGCAAGTAGCTTGGGAATCTCAGATTACTCACCACCGTTAAAGCAGAGGATGCTGCGTCCTCCGGTGGTTCTGGATGCAGTTGTCCGTACATTCACTCATCATAATGTACTACTTTTACTATGATATCAAAACGGAAATCGTGAGAAAAATTCAGCTACTCCATACGTTTTGTGCGTTATTGCATTTTTGTACGAGACAACGTTTACAGTGTTGGTTTCATTAAAATGAGTTTAATTGCCCTCTAAGTCATAGAGGTTCCTCAATCGCGCACTGCACTGCGCTGTGACTTGTAGTATTTCAATTGGATTATTTAAAAAAAACTCTTGCAAGAAAGTTTAAGAAAAAACCTAAACTTTGTTGTTATTGGATACAAGGCTTACATAATTTAAACCATTGTAGCTTTGAAGTTTCTGCGACTGTACACGGAACTACTCTACAATTTCCCAACGTACCTACCTTACGATTTCTGGTTGAAACAGATGTTGAGTATAGCACAGATGGTCCAGATACGAGCCACGTAAACAGTTGGCGACCGGCGCCGTCTCGCGAATTATTCCCGGAAAACTAGCGGCGTACGGCAGAAGCTCTGAACTTGACTCATGCACTGAAACCTTCAAACATTTTTCAATGAAACTAACATGAACAACGTAAACATTGATATCGCTACTGTGTATCAGCCGATGATTGCAACAGAGCCAACTGTTTGCTTTATTTGCAACCGTAAATAAGGCAAATTTTGGATGTAATTAATTTCTTTCGAACTATAGGAAAATGCACAAAAAATTTGTCAGTCAGAAGACATCCATTGCTAAGACAAAGGCCTGCCCCTTAATAGGGAGGGGTTGCCTTGCCATAATCCCCGCGCATGGCAGGCGGTTTGGGGATCGCAGAATACTCGGCAACGTTAACCGAGAGGACGCTGCTGCTCGTTCTTTGATGGTTCATGCAGTTTTAGGACATATTCATATTCATTCAGATTCATATTTATTGGTAAAGTATAATTTTACAAGTCAAATAATATTGTTTGTATTAATTTGCTTACAATGTGTGTAAAAATTGTATAATAGTATTAATGATCTTATCATAATATTAAATTAATTAATAAATTTACGTTACGTCAATGAAAAAATAAATAATAAGTAATTTACATTCAATTTACGTAATACATTCAGACCAAAAAAATAAAAAAAATAACACGTCAAAAAGCCGCAATACTACATACCCAGGTCCTTGATGATAGATAAGATTTGAATGAGTTCTAGTCATCATATTTAACTAAATATCTATGTGTTAATAGCTCAAGATGTCTTTGAAGGTAATGAACGCATTTAATTATTAGTTTATTACTGAGACTTGCATATAAGCACAAAACAATTAAGTCCTAGTGATAAACATAATTTATTTATGTGTCCAATTCGCGAAATTTTGAATGTTTCATGAACACACATAGCTTCAATTTAAATTAGTTTCAAGCGAAGGAATTATTTTCAGTTTTGTATGGCACTTAAATCAAAGAAGTACGAGTGGTTACCAAAAAAAAACGGAAGCTCATAATATTTAAAATCAAATCTATGAAGTACCTTATATGAAATATTTATTAAGGAAAACAGTCGATGCTGTATCCAGCACGGGAAAGCCTAAGCACCTCGATGAAACTTCGATACTAAATCAACGGGCGCTTTTATGTGGCAACACTTGACTAAAAATAGACGAATGCATTAGAGAGTCTTGGAATGTGATGCTTTCTCGCGTGAAATTTTTAGACGTCGCTATGCGAGAGGCAAAAATGACGATACGATACGATATTTTGTAATTTTTTTTAATCTCGTTGCTATTTTTCTTCTCCACTACAAATATCATTCTTAAGCTATGAATCGTATAGATCAGAAAAAATTACATACTTCACATTCATTGCTTCTCACAAGGATTTTCTATATCGTGACTATTGTAGAATACACACAGATTTACGGGAAAGTAATACCCAGACCATGGGCGTACAAAAGGGGGGGTCCGGACCCCCCCCCCCCCCCCCATAACCTAGCATCCGACGAAAATAATAAAAATGGGCGTCATACTATGACACCGGGTGGTGGGAATGAAATGCCATAAGCTTTTCGACAAATATATAATAATTTTATTATGAAAACTGACGTGGTTTTGACACATTTTTGTTTTATTCTCTTTGAAAAAGGTCACCGGATGTGATCGAAACTATAGTCGGAGTATCCGATTTAATTAAACGTGAGTATTCCCGTATGAATAAAACAAAAATATATAATAACTATACAACGCAAAAACTAGTATATCTTTGTACATTTCTTGACCCTCGGACCCCCTTTATGAAAGCTATAGTTATACAGGTTTATCGAACTGCTCCGTCGAAAATCGAATCCAGGACCTCAGGCGCATAAGGCAAACGCTCTACACAAATACACAATTCTTTAAAATCGCTTAAATAATCTATCATATTATACGAGTACTTATTGATATTCCCTCGAAATATTTCCAATGTTACGAATATCCATTTTGAAGGCATCTAATAAATTCTTTAACCGAAATCATTATATCGTTCGTCGATGCCTTGCTCGAAGTTCCAGCCGTCTGCCAATAACAATAAAAATCGTTTGGGAAAGCCGACGTTGTTTGTACAACTCTACTATACATCCTTGATCTGGTTTCATTTTGCACGAACATGTAGCCTTAGCAAATTTTTCTTGCACTAAAAGCTAATATTTACATCAATTCATCGATTATTATGACTCATATCGCCATTACTCTTTGTGTTCTCACACATGTTTTAACAGAAAACGTTACTTTATTTATTGTAAGTGTCGATAACACCAAAACATTGGGCAGCGACGACTTACTTTTTACTGTCGCTCATGTATAGTACGAATGATTGATGACAAAATTATGTGCGGAAAAATTGTGTCAACGTATATTTCCATATCCACTGCTAAAATATTCCATAAATCATTACAAAGTGCTGTTCAGAACTCATGTATTGACCTAGAATCATACATCAGATTTTATGTAAGTACTGGTTGATTATAAGTAAAAAACTGTAGCTGCCGAATTTGGCAAGGAGTAAACGTTTGGAAAGCCGGTCATTCGTCATCCAACAGTAGGAATTAAAAAAATTAGGCTGTCCCTGTATGCACAGCGGGATCAATGCTCCCATTGTGTAGGCATAAGGCAGTGACAGCGAGAATTAGGCGCTGAATTCCTCCGGTATTTTTGCATGTACGAAAAGCGCGGAGGGCGGGCGGCGACTGCCTACCCACGTATATATAGGCACGCGTCGATGCGCACCGCCCAGTCGTTCTCTGAAGCTCTACCGTGCGGTACGTCAGAGCTCCTCACAACTACTCATACCACATTTTCTTAACATATTGCTATTGATAACGGACTGTGAAAGCAAATAGGTAGTGTTTAGTGTTGGGACTTATCTTGCTAGTGGCGTGCATTCATCGGCGGCGGCCAGTTGTCGCAGCAGAGGTGGTGACACCGCTTTCATTTCATATTTCATAAAGGTGAGTTTTGTTCAAAAAACATTTTCATTTTTTTTTCAATGACGTTCTAAAACCAAATCATTTAAATGCGATTCAAATATTTGTTACGCTTATATAGATTAATGAACGAGCGGATGCAGTTATTGATTTTCAGAAGTAAGCTCTATAAATAAAGCGGTTCATGTTTAGTTAGCAATTTCACAGTGAAAGACATGCTGCTATCGATTTTATATATTTATTATAGTTTAAGAGTCTTGTGCATAAAATGTAACGCAGATATTTGAAACTAAAGCCTCTTTCCAAGCGCCCCAAGATTGGGCGAAATATTTACACAATTTCAATTATGAGCTGTATGTGTGTGTGCTTGTATTTTTATCTAGTTATTTATTATTATACTTGCTGCATTTATTTTTATACATTTATGTAAAACAAATTTTACTAGAACTTTTAGTTGACACTGCCACGTTTTATATGCATTTAGCACCGAAACCCATCTTCCCATCTCTGGAAACCTATTAAGAGTAAAAATTATACTTAAAATTAAAAAGTATAGTAGCGTGTTTGTTACAAGGCTTAAATCATAATCTCTGAAGGCAGGCACATATGCAATCACTGTAAGAATCTTAAATGATATGACCTGTGTCTGCATATGTGCAATGGAAATCAAATTCCTTAACTGCGGTTTGGTATCATTGCCGAATCAAGGTATATTTACTTCTACTTTTAAGTACCTAAATACATAATAATAATTTATGAAGTAGTTTTAAAAGACACATTTCATTGTTTTACATATAAGTATGGGTAAATTAAAGGATTATTCGTTAGCTATTTTCCATTTTACCCCAGAGATAGATTTTCTAGTAACGAAGTTAAAGTTAATAAAAATAGGATCAAATCTTTATAAATTATTTTTATTAAAAGAAAGGACCAAAACATTCACACACCTTCGTTTCAGGGCAAATGTTTTGTGATATCAGGAAAGCTTCATCCATCGACATATCAATTATGTTTTTTCAAGTAAAGTTTAATGCCCGTGTGTTTTTTTGTTTGGAAATTGTCAATTTTAATAACATTTCCCAGTTGGTATAATGTACATAACTGCCAGTAATATCACTCACAGATGCGGGCATCTGTTACGAAGCGGTAAGCACATTATGCTGATTGATCATCCATTTGCTCCGAATATACACAAAAGTCAATCAATAAGTCTCGTTAAATTTAGTACTAGATTCAGCGCGAGATGGAAAAAATTGTTTGCCTCTTAAAAGGTGTATATTCTTTCTATTCCACGTATTACATTGAAAAACTTTTATTTATATTAAATTAAATTATATAATCAATAAAATCATTTGTTATTTTATATGATTTAATTAGCTAATTCAAATAATTATTTAACTAAACGAAACCTATTACATATTAAACTAATAAGTTACCTACTTATTCTTATAGGTAAAATCGGCGAGGTAGACAATAATAGATTTTTTCTATTTTTCATCGTCTTCATTCTACGTATATACCTTAGTCCACTCCTAGAAAGATTTATATAGCGATCTCTCCTAATGCGTGCCACTTAAGCCAATGTACGCCTTTCATATATTTAATTTCATATATCAATTGATAATTTCATACGTTTGATATTCACGCATTTAATAGATACAGGAAAGTTAAACCCAAACAACATCTAAAATAACAATAATTTTGTACGGAACCTTAATCTACGACTATTTGAATACCGCTGTACAAGGCTACCGATCCATTCATTTTCATTATCTAAATAAACTGTCCAAACAAAGTACTCGAGAAGATAAGAGAACAATTTTCCAAGCCCTTTATAGCCCTCCCACTTTCCGAGCTGGTGTTTGACGCGTAAATATAGTGAATTACATCCAACACTTTGAATTCCTTTGAAGATTCTGCATTGAGACTAATATGAGTCTGATGCTGTTTAATGGATAGTTCAGCACACAAAGAGGATCCTTACCAACAGTACTAAGAGCCCAACCTTATTAATACTCTTTACATAGACGAATCTGGAATTAATGATAACCAAATTTTCACAACAAACCTTATCAAATTATTGAACTTTATACTTCATGATGCTCGAGGTTCTCGCATTATGGAGTTTAATGTCGTCGTTTCTACCTTAACATATTTTGACTAGATATCATAGGCCTTACTTAAGAACCTTGCTTAACTTAATTAATAAACGTTATTTAACTTCAACGCAATATAAAAATTAAGTGCGTAATATTTGATCGATTGATTGATTAAGTATTTATTGTTCATACCAAGAATTTCACAGAAATAATTAAAATAAATTTAACTAGAAAACAAGTGGCGGCCTTATTGCAAAAAGCAATCTCTATATTTGATTTAACCTTTTGTTTTTGTACTAGTTTTATACTGATAGGGAATTGCATTGTACCTATGCAAAAAAAACACCCGTGAAATGAGTTGTATAAAACCAATTTTAAACACAGCCGTTTGAGAGCAGAGACCTCATTAAAAGTTTAGTCGTCTACAGAATACTCTATTCGACTTCATAAGACACAACTTTTACAATCTAAAGACAAAGTCAATAAACTTTTACTTAATGCATTGCATCTAAAGAATTTTAAACTAGAGCTCGTAAAAATTGATTCGTAATAAAAAATAAAAATTTTGATTGGATGGATTTATACTGATTGCAGTGGAAACAATTTAGTACTTCTGCTACAATCGTGATCATAAACGTGAATTGCTAATGGTTGCATAACTCTACTTTTCATTGAAATGCGCAATTATTTTTACTCACGACGGAACGAAAAAGATTAGATAGAGGGGACCAAAATTAATTCTTATTAAATTTTCAAAATAATTAAAAATATAAAAGTTATTATTAAGAAAAAAAAATGTTTTTTTCTTTGTTTTTTTTTATTTTTATTTTTTTATTTTAGTGGGGCATAATAAACATAAACCCAAGAGAAAAATAAATGGTACTCCACTCCCACCTACCCCCACCAACACCTGCCGCCGCAAAAACTGGACCCCCCACTGGTCTTATTTTTGGACCCCCCATGTGAAAGCTAAGATTGTTTGTGTCTACAAAAAACTAATGTTCCCGTTTATCTCCAAAACGGTTTGACCGATCTAGATACTAAAGGTAAGTTTTCCGTAAAAGGGTTGTGATTGATATGCGGTGTCCTTAAATAGGATCAATTATTGTTTTATCGAGGGTTTTTCAAAACGTTTAATTATTTTTTTACTTGTCGATAATACTGTAGTAATCGTAAGGCGTAAATATAACTCGCACTTCAAGAGACTGTTTAATTTTCCTAAAAAGAAACAAAACAAAACGCAGAAATAGATACCGTAGACGAAAATAAGTCAATCAGGATGTGACGCTGCGACGCGGTCGGGCTATCGATTCGTCGATTTACGATCAAAGTATTCCTAGAGTGCGTGCTGGGCGCTTGGAAAGTTTTGTCTTGTTTATATTCCAGTGGCGTGCACGCCGCCCGCCCAGGTGTGCCGAGCTGGGCGGTTGGTGGAAGGCGGGCGACAGGTGCGGAATCCGGAACACTTGACTTATCGATTCATACTTAAACGTACAGTTATCAATACAATTGGTTTATAGTTTATACTTACCAAATATTATATAAGCAATAGAAACATAGTGTATGGTGACTTCTATTATCTCTTACTGCTGTACGTAGATGCATTATATGAATGGTTAAAGTAGAAGTAGTGGGAGTAGTTGTAGTAGTGGGAAAATAGGTGTAACAGTAGTAAAAGTAGTGTTATATGAATAATTGTGATAGTTTCTTTAATAAGTAGTTTTTTAGGGTTCCATGCCTCAAAGGGAAAAAGGAACCCTTATACAGTTATACAGTTGTCCGTCTGTCTGTCCGTTTGTCTGTTTAGAAAGAGAGATGTGTGATGTTGATAATTTTTTGGTGGCCGTAGGTACTACTGACTTACCATCATCAAAATCGATTCAGCATTTCAGCCGCAAAAACATCGTAACAAACAGATAGACAGAACTAATCTCGCGTTTATAATATTAGTTTGAAGTTCAATTTTATGTGGTAATAAATTCCTATTGTCATACAGTGGCCAGAAATAACCTTGCAAAGTATACTAACTATCAATTTTACTGTCCAATAAAGCTGTAAAAATAACGATCGCATTGAAATGGTGCAGAATAGAACACCTTTGCCATAAAGTCTCGCATCTTTCTGGAATACCATATGATACTCGTATAACAGTCATTGAGAGTATAAATAAGAAGTTTATATATAGATTGTATGAATTTCGAGCTTCGATACTATCATCGAAGCTATGACGACAAATACCTACCTACAATAACGTTTTCTTACGATATTTATAATGTAAATAAAGTTGAGTGTGATATTTATTAATCTAGTAAATTTTGTTTGAATGTACATGGTACACCAATAATTTAGTTTCGGGTGCACGATTAATTGATGAATTTATTTTTGTTCCCACAGAAGTCACATGCCTTCATTAACTAAAACGAAATACAAACAATCTACTGAACGTACAGGGTTACACGTAGTTCTAAGCCGTAATGACGACATTGTACTCATGATTTTGAACAGCTTTAAGTTTGGGGGCAATCCTGAAATCGCGAATAACATCCTTTATCTAACTAAAAATGTATAACTAGCTACGAAAAAAATATTTTTTTTTATACTGACCCCTTGACAGTCACCAACTATTTAATGCTGACTGTACTATCGGTACATCTATTATATTTCGTCGATGGTAAATTATTTTTTTCTATGGAACAGCTGATTTTTCAGGGTTGGCCCCATAGTAAAAAATATTTGCAATAACGTCCTTTCCGCTTAATAATACCAATACACGAATCCCTGTATTACACAAAAAAAATATGGGATACTTCGACCTATAAAGTAAAACCAATAAATTAACATATAAATATAAGTATAAGATAATTTAATTTCCATGTCATTTTATTAAAGCTTTGAAATTTTAACGTACTGTCTTGCACTTGAATGAAAAGCACTAGGTTAATTTTACGACACCTTGTGAGCCAGCCAAACATTGTGCAATTCATAACTGGGTTACAACGATATTGTTAGGTACACACACTATACATGCATTCAGGTCAAGTTTAAACAACGTCCTTACCTACTTACACTACACAAACAGTTAATAAATGAGATATACCACATTCCCCTGAAGTTCAATCCACGTCTATAGTGAAGGTCGCAAAACAGCATTGAACCTCTGTTATTAATTGGACATCAATCTTGAAAATTATTAGGTCAAGTACGGTAATTTTTCCGACAACAACGCATACCTGAAGTATATTTTTCATAAGCAACACGTGAAATACAATAACAAAACCAAACAATGTGAGGTTTCCTCGTAATATTCACAACAAAAGATCGATCGGTTCATCTATCAACGTTTTCTTATGTGTCGAAACTTTTGGAGGTCTTTCCGATTATTGATAAGCTTCCCAATGTACTTGGACTAGAATGCAAATTGTGCTGGAATGCGAATCTCGGAGTCTAACATTGGATTGAAACTGGGTTTCCCAGAGAGTCTAGTTAATCATGCATGAATCATAATATCACTTTTATATATCGAAGGAATTTCAATTGCCAACAAAACTTGTTTACAACAAGAATTATAGGCGATTTAATGTTTGATTGCCCATAAATTACGTACAGCAAGCTTATAGGTGCCAGACAAACAAGGCAAAATACTGTAGAACAATTAATAGTATATTTTTTGGATTTTTTGTAGAATCGCTTTGAATATATAAAGTATCCTCACATCTGAACAGCGGGCATTGCATCGCCATAACTTCTGATATTGTAGTTTTTTATTTTGTTGGTGACGTCACCACCTCCAACAAAGCGGATGCCTAATTCGCATTTGCTTTTTTGTGAAAAAATATGTTTAAATTAGCATGTTTAAAAAAATATAATGTTCAATATTAAAAGTATTCATTAAAAACTCTGATTAAATTTACGAAAATGCAATAATGATGGACGCAATATCAACTTACACAATTTTACTATTTTAAGTAAGGCCCTAAAAGTACAACATAATTTATTTATTTATTTATCAAAATGTTTATTATATCAACATTAATCAATCTACTGCCACATTCTAGGCTTTGCTCAGGGAATCAGATCTAAAGTACTAGGTCCTCCAACTAGGTCCTAGCCCTTAGGCTATTGTTGGTAAAGATATTATAAAGATCCTAAATAAACCTGAACGCGGGTCACCGGGTCACGTGGTCCCGAACACGAGGCACCCCTCCCACCCACCTAGCTAGAGATACACCTAAAAAACAATTATTATTTTTTGGCATACTTTCGACTTATGAGTAGCGTTTGGAATTTAAAAAGAAATACAGTAAACATAATATTACAGAAAAGATTCATTGCAGTAGAAACGCTCTCAACATAGAATAACCACAGTATATCTATAACAATAAAAATAATCAAGTCGTATTCAGTGCAAGCTGACAATGCTGACTGTGTGCAAGGAGCCACATGACATCAACGAGCCAAGTGCTAGAGTGGATAATAGATACACTGCCTTGTACAAATAATTTACAAATTAGCCAGCACTGAATGTGTCATGCGACCTGGGTATGTCCTAAAACTGCAACCAGAACCACCAGAGGACGGGCAGCAGCGTCCTCTCAGTTAACGGTTCAGTTAGCTAAGTTTACACGCGTTTTCTAAAGAAGTAATTTTAAGCCTTTAAGGAGCATTTTAAAACCAAACATAAAACTCGTAACGAAGAGTATGAAAAAAAACGTACTAAACAAAACGTAAATAAACGTACTTTTGTTAGCATACCCAGGAGCAAGTGGAATTTGCCAGCCATCATACTCACATGATCAACATGTTCTTTGTTGTTTAATTTTTCTTAGTGTTGTAAGTTTTGCTTGTATACCCGGAGCACTCACGCTCACTAAAAAGCTTTTTCTTGAGGTGGCGTGTGTCGGGTCGCCCTTTTTTCCCTCAAATATGGTTGAGGAGAGCGACGGCTGGCACATGCGTAAACTCGTGAACGGGTGCTGCTTGTGGGAGATGGACTGCTCAGGGTATATAAGCAGAACTAGAAGTGTAGTGTTTTTTTAAATTATTATTATTCCTTTATTCTTCTTATATATTGCTTTTGTAAAGTCGTTAGTTCTTATATTAATTACGTATAAGTTAAAAAAAAAGTTATGACAAAAGACCCTGGAGCCCGTGGAGATGAGCCAAAACAATTAAAAAAAACGTACTCGAATTAATATAAATAGTTAAAAGATGTAATAAATAAAACTCTGATTTAAATGGTCCAATTATTCTAATTGAGCTTTAATAATCCCGGACGTCGCTAAGACTTCAAAATGAAGCCCCGCTTTAGTGAAATCGTTTGAATTAATTGGCGCTCACTTCAACGGTCATCAAATCTTTTATTTGCAGAGAACTCAGTCTCTGATTGTACCAAGCGTTTAAAACTGTCACTGCTTTTTATAAAAATGGTAATAAAGAATCACGTTGATTCAGTTGCCTGTAATTTATTCGTAGCTCTATGAACATTATTTGGCAAAGTTAAATACGAATTAAAATAGTAGTGACAGGAATATTGTTCACGAAAGGTACGTAAAATAATAAAAAAATATGCTGAGATTTGCGTAACATAGTACTTAGTTATAATAGCAGAAGACTGTAAGGAATGCCTTGTCCAGTTCAGTGTTCACTTCCCAACAGGGGGTTGACGACAACAAAGTCGTATATTTATGGTGACAACAGAATCCTTTTATTTCAAGTTCAATGTCAGCCGCAGAGATAATGCGTGCGATTTAAAAATATGACGTTTTTGTGCGTTAACGTAATCCGATTTACAAATGGTAACGAAACGTTGTTTGTGTAACCTTTAACCACTTTTCGTAGCACATGCTACGACGTAGACCTTACGTAGTTATAACGATTTTCACAATAAGACCTTGATATTCATATAACTCCAAAACTAAAATATGTGTTTCCTCACTTGTTTATACAATAAAGCAATAACTACATTTGTGAGTTGTACACCGCTAGTGCTTCTACACAGCTATTGTTAAATACGTAATTGCAGAACAAACTTCTAGTTAATCGCTGTTGTAACACCAATGTTTTGCTCTAATTTAGTGTTGATGGTGCAAATTCAAAAGAATTGCCAAGGAATATTGTTCATGAAATTCCAAAGTTTATGATGCTTTTAGAGCGTGAACTACGCTTCAATAAAACAAATTGTGTTTATTGTTTAAAGCATTCTAATGGTATTGCGGAAGCGTCCGGTGATGTTATCAAAATGGTGCTAAATATCTTACAAAAATTCTAGTAATAAGAACAAAATATGTTGTTTCATAAGGTTTTTTATTTATTTTATTAAACCAGCAACTTCCTAAATGCGCAAGCAATTTTATAACATAGTATTATAACACTCA
The DNA here is from genome assembly GCA_905404285.2 of Erannis defoliaria. Lineage (NCBI taxonomy): Eukaryota > Metazoa > Arthropoda > Insecta > Lepidoptera > Geometridae > Erannis > Erannis defoliaria. The sequence continues at coordinate 16,122,422 of FR990069.1, read as the reverse complement.
CAGCTGGAGGCATATTGTATACAAACAAATTATAAATTCTGACTCTACGTCAGGCTGTGACGTGGTTCAATAAATACTGTTCCTTGATTTCGGTTATTCTTAGCCATTATTGAGTTCTTATAAAAGCACCCGACTTTTAATTTGTGGGTCAACAAAGTGGATGACAATTATAACGAAGTGGATGATAATTATAACGAAGTGGATGATAATTATAACGAAGTGGATGATAATTATAACGAAGTGGATGATAATTAAAACGAAGTGGATGATAATTATAATTATTAAAATCTGTTCATATAACAAAGAGCGCAGTAGATATAGCATAAAAGTGAGATCACTTCCGTTTATGCTATACAAATTCTTTACTAACTAACCACTTTGTGGGAAAGGGACAAAACATTACCATATTTTTATTTATTATTATTTTGTCCAGAATTAGCACATTATTTTCAGTTTACTTATTATGCCTAATAAAATTATATTCTTCACTAGCGCGACCCCCTTTGGCGTGTTATACCCCAAGCTCGAAAACTATTCTAACTTTGTAAATATTTTGGGCCTCCGGTCCTTCCCTCCCATACGAAAGCTATAGTTACACTCGTGTAACCGTTCATTTGTTCCAAAGAAAAAAAACCGTAATTATAACACCGTTAGATTCGTTCTAGGAAACGGTCCTCAATATCGACAGTATCACGTTACTAGCATTGAGTGCTCGTTATCACCAAGGGCAGTTACTACCCGCCACTTAGCTTCATTGTCAATATTACGTCACAAGCGATTCTTGGCGGGAAACTTTCCGATGGGAAATTAATACCCTACGCTCGGCGACTCACAACCAAGGCCTCGTCCTTAACAGACTCGGCCTTAAAGGATCAACAGACCTTCGGAAAATTGACACTCGTATCATGTATCAGCAACGAGTTCGAGGGGCATCCTTGATTGCGAATGAAGGTCACAGATGTAAGTGACCGTGATAAGGCCACGCAAAAACAAGGATCACTGTATTGTATATCAGTCATATTAACCTCGTGTTTTTTATGTTTAGCTTATGTATATTGTTGTAGGCAGCGACGGTGATAATGAAATGGACGGGCCCAGCGCTTGCAATTCGATCAAAATTCACAACAACACAATCAAGCATACCTAGCTAAAAGTATGCATATTACATTTGCCAGAAAATAGAGATAGCGAATCTAACTACTGCATGACAAAAACAGAATACATGCAAATGTATTAGAAGTTTGTATTGTCGTATCGTACGGCTCGAATGTCGCAAAGGCAGATTATGACTGAAGCGAGTGGAGAGCCGGCGCTCAACATATTGTCTTCAAAATCCGTGCGCTTATTTCCCATCCATTCATCTTATCATTGTCGCTGGTTGTAGGTATTGTACTTAGGTAGATAATAATTTGAGTACCGCTGAATATTTGTTCAAGGAGTATTACAACCAATTACAATATCAAAAATACTTGTATAATAAGCTGTTAGATCTCGACCTTTGAATTGGTGTACCTAAAATGATAACATTGTTCATTACAGCTACCCACATCGTCTGTAAGCTCAACTAAAGGTCATCAAAGGCTGGCATATAATATTATTAACAAACCTGCGAATTTACTTTGTGCCAACCATAGCGAATCAACGAGAGAGCAAAAGAAAGAATATATCTCCCACTCTTTTGCTCTCGTGGCTTCGCCGTTATCGAATTTGCACACCTGTACATGGTATTAGGAGACAACCTACGTCTTTGCTCTTGTCTCACCCACAAAAATAATAATTGTCTCTGCATCTATCTACCCACGCAATTAAGAGCTTACCTAACCTTTTCTTTCTACCATTTCAGTACCTTTAGTGCTAATTAAAATAAATAACTCCAAAAACGTATTTGCACTTTGGAAATTGAAAAGCATTCTTCACTCGATATCACATAATTCTCTGATCAAAAATAAACTGATTGCAAACAGCCATCCACCCACGCGAATAGATTGAACCGTGCCATTATATATTCTTGCTTTCACGTGTATTGGGTAGATATTCCGAAAACTCAGGACATTGGAAACGTGAGACTCACGTGTCGACACGGGTGGCGTGGGGATCGATTTATTTGGCAGTCCTACATGTGTGCGATAGATGACCCTCCTCATAAACAGAGTTTACTTGGCTCTTGCACTATCGAAGAGTTTTAGGTAATTTTATCATGTCACGTGCCAAAATATGTAAAGAAACGTGGAAAAACTGAGCACACTAATATTTTTGTTATATTTATACCGGAATACTCACGATTCAATACACGATTCACGATTTAATTAAACGTGAGTATTCCCGTATAAATAAAACAAAAATGTGTCAAAACCACGTCAGTTTTCACACTAATATTATAAAATGCGAAAGTTTGTCGGTATGTATATATGTGCGTACCTATGTTTGTTATCTCTTCGCGTCAAAAAGACTGAAAGGATTTGGATGAAACTTGGAATGGAGTATTCATATATTTCCCGGAATAACATTTAGAATACTTTATATCATAATGATCATAACCTTTTTTGATCATCACCGCGGGGCACAGCTAGTACGTAATAAAATTAAAAGCGTCGCAGAAAGTAAATATAAATTGCAACGTTTTTCTTTAGGCACATTCAGTCGCGACTGAAATCCTGAATGATGTTATTTGGCGCCAAACGTAAATAAGTGTCGGTAGAGTTGTCGCCGATGCCCTGCGAGCGTCGAGAGCCGGTGACGACCGTCCATTAGATGAATACTATGCCAAGATCTTCACACGCGTCCAATAGACCGGATATTACACTTTTTTCTGTATCATAGCATTTAAATTGCTTTTTTGAAGCGGAGCCCGGATGCGCGGAGCCGATCTTTCCTTCCAATTTATTAACTTTGCAAACAATAAATGTCACTTCTCTCGCGAAAATAACGGAGTAGGTAGCTTTAGTGTTGCGCAATATCGAGAAAAGATTTCCTAACGCTTTGTGAATTGCTTTGAATTTTTTGAGATAGTTTCGTATGTATACATATCTAACTAAAATGGAGCACGCACCAATGGGGTTGTCGGTACATGGTTACCGAGACATTCAATGATAAAATTGTATAAAACACAGTCGGAAGTTGCGTTGTTTGCTTATTTCAAAGGAAAACGAACAATAATTCTCAAGCCATAAATCAGAATACAAAAAAATATAAATATTCCAGCCCCATTGCTTGCCAAGTTTAAATGAATCTTGTAATTATGAAGATTTGCAGTGTTTATCCTACAAACGAGCATTTAATAACACGTGGTTTAAAAATAGCTTTACGAAAATAAGAACGTTGGGGACAAAAGCTTATTAATCACTAGAGGTGCGTGGATTGGAAGTGACGGTGGTTTACACCTACCAGCTCCTACCAGAGCATTGTTTGGCAGGAGCTCATCAGTGGTGTTATTTTCTAGGGGTATTCAACCATTCAGTGGGCAGACTGACGTGGAACGTTCCGCTAAAAATACCTACTCCGTACCACGCTGCGGCTCTATGTCGCAATAATAATGTTTTTGTCGGTTTTCATTCATAAACTAAACTAATCTTTACTAACCGTAACAAGTGGGCAGAGTTTCGTAAACAAAGGTGTTTTGGTAGCTCTATTTCATAGAACATTTTAAAAATATGAGGTAATACTTACAGTAAATATTATCACTGAGAATATTTACAACAAAGTTGAAATCATCCTTATCTTTGAATCGATTTCATTCCTTGCATTAAACTCTTAGCCTGTTATTTATTTTGTATATGCTATTATTGCGAACAAAGTACCTGGGAATGTCCTAAAACTGCATCCAGAACGACCGGGGGACGGGCAGCAGCGTCCTCGCGGTTAGACAATAGACAGTAGACAGTAGTTAATTTGCGACAAACACAAACAAAATAAATAAGAAAAAAATAAGAAATTGTAATCCAATGCCGGTTAGTTAACAGTGGTAACAATCTGCGATTCCCAAGCCGCCTAGCGTCTCATTATGTCTCTTCTTATGTCATTATGTCTCTTTTATAAAGAGGAAGGCCTTTGTCCAGCAGTGGACGTCTCCTGGCTGATATGTGTGAACAAAGAACCTATTCAAAAGTTATGATTTTATCTCCGACCGCATGAAGACGCAGCTATTTCCCGAATGAGTCATTATTTTCAACTCATTAATATAAAATGCCGTGAGATAGCGAGTGAGTCTGTTCGTGACGTGCTTGGCCGATCATTAACATGCGCCAGCGTCACTCGAGACTAATGAATGAACCGGCGAAGCGAGAGCCAATCTGCGCAAACAGCCAGACAATATCGCACAATAACTGTGGAATTTCAAGAACTTATGTACTTATCTTTATAAAAAAGGAGAAACGAAAGAAATACCATCAGGGCTAACACGCGCACCGCGAGAAATTTTTGTCGTGTCTTTATGTCGTGCGAAAACGAGACAAACTTATACAGATTCGTAGCCTTGTCCTGTTTTGTAGAATCGAGAAAAAATTCTCGCGGTGCGCATGTTAGGCCTGCAGAAGGCGCTTACAGTACTACAATTATGCACCTCAGTAATTATATCTATCATTGTCTCTCTCGAAACACGAAAATTGCCGAAGCGCATAATTTTAAATGTACGCGTAAGTACTGTACACATTTACAATATTTATCTTACACATGCACATTTGAATAAAAATGCATGTATGCATTTGGAGCGCGAAAAAATACAAAAAAAACTTGCGTGCCTTAGAGAATTCCCAAAGACAAAAGTAATATTGCACATCATCTAAAGCGTTGATTTCTAAATGCTTGGGTCAATCTGCTTGTTTTAAATTATATATTAAGTATGTAATAACGGCACCTTTTCATAATTTTCGTTTATTCATCAGTAACTCAAAGAAAAACTTCCAGTAGAAAAATTCCCAAGAAGTACCTGCTTCGTCTTGTCGGAGTCAAAGAGTCAAATGGATCATTAGCGAGATACACGCATTGTAAAAGAGATCGTATTCGTGAAATATAAACTTTATCATGTGTTCAGATAACTTCTCAAATATTATTTCATAAATAAAAATGAGTTACACAGTGGAAATAAGCATTTACATTGTTTTTAAAAAATTTGGCTTATGTTATAATTTATTATTTTACACATTTTGGAATAATTATAATTATTACCTATAATCTTACCGTACAATAAATTTGTAGTGAAAATAGCTCATTGGTTGCGGCATTTGAATTGCAAACTGTAAGGTGTAGACTCATAACCGACATTGAGAATGAGCTACATGCAAAAAAAAACTTCGTGGGAAGACATGTTTACTTTTAGTGTATTTTCCGATACCTGGACGCTTGCTATAAAAAAATTGTAGTCAAGCACGTAACGGTGTAGGTATCCTAGTAGTCAATAAAAAAAGTTAAGTATAGAAAGTAAGTAAATAAAGAATAGTTAAGTACAGAATGTACTAGTTTACCCTCGACTTCGTTCACACACTTGTGATGCAGCTTCTACGCGAGGGTAAACTTGTATATTCTATACTCAAAGAATATAGAATGTAAATTAACTTTTCTTTACTTAATTACTTTACTTTACTTTATTTTTATAAAACAGTCCATATAAAGCAGCTCTTAACCAAACATAATTATACAGTATTATTTCTATGATCTCTGAAACTTTGTTCCGTTGTTACAGATAAATCAAAATAACTTCCAGAATGAGGGACGAGCGCGCCGGACTTCCACGTGTTCGTATCGCTGTCATCGGCAGCTCTCGAGTCGGGAAATCAGGTAACAGGAACAAAACTCTGCAAAAAAACAATGATCACGTGCCTCCATATCCACATTTTTTCGTCAGCAAATCTACCGCTTCAAGTTTCATCGTCACGTTGGATGCTATGCGACCCACATCTCTTTATATGGCAGCCGTGATCCCACAGTTTTCATATGCATAATTATTTACGCTTCTTGCTTGTTTCTAGCACTTTCATCGGGTTTCTACACAGCTCGGCCTTTTCCATTACTCATACGGTTAATCTCTACATCTCAGAGGATTGTTTTAACCTCAATATAAGCCTGATCACTGACATTACTCGCGCTGAAAGAACGCATAATTGACTGTATGTAAACAAAGTTTGCGTTTAGATGACTGAATATCAAGAGCATGGCCTAGTTTCTATTACATAAACCGCGAGCAGGCCAACATCCCAGTGACCGAGTGATGTAATCTTTAACAGCATTCCGATGGGTTTGAGATTCAATCAACGTGTATTATTTTAAATTTTAGTGGCATCTCAAAATATTTAGTTTGAATCTTCAATAATTAATTCACGGAAAGTTATGTTAATAATTTTTTTTAACACTACTATGTAATGCAGCGCCCAGCTGTTTCATCGGCAATCTTACAGAAACCGTTGACTTTTCGCAATCATCATCATTTCGACACTTTTTTTTTCAACATTTTTTTTGTATTTTGTGCTTTCGCATTGTTTTTTGTAATTTAATCTTCCTTGTGTATTTTTTTTATTCGATATAAAAAGTAGACTACCTACTTATCTATTTTCATTTCATTGCAAAAGTTCCTTCAACTCTGAATTTCGTAGTTCTCACTCAAAAACTTTGGAATTTTTAATTTAATACTGTGGATACCTTTTACCGTTTACATATTAAGCTTAGTAACACTTATCTCTATTTTCACTCAATATAAAATTCATACTTAAATTAACATTTCTTTGTTACAGCGCTGATCGTACGATATTTGACGAGGCGCTACATCGGGGAATATCACTCGAATACAGGTCAGCACCTTCACTCTCTGACTATTATTTGTTTACTCAGCTTCACCTAACGAAAAAAGTTTACCTAATCTCGATTACCTTTTCAGATCTCCTGTACAGACAGACTGTACCGATAAACGGAACGCCAGTGGAGTTAGAAGTCATAGATGTGTCCGGTTCCAACTCCGACAAATTTCCCACTGAACAGGTAATTAATAAATTTGTATGTAAGAAATCCAAAGCTTTAGTCATATTATGAAAAGTAGGTATTTTGCTTTTCTGTAAGTATGAGTCCCCCCTTCACGCGCCAAGGACTAATTGGTCTTTCCCCATGCGGGAACGTGATAAAGCTAGAATATGGAAATGTTTTCGAGAGGGAGAAGAGTGGATAGACGTTTAACATGGCTAGCATGCTAGGCGGGCTGCTCGTGTATTGATACAAATATATACATACGTGTTCTTCTATAAGTATTGTAACGTATCAGGTCAACGATGTTTTTATTGCGGTATTTTTCTTGAATCTATATTTTTATGCTTTGATCAAGATGATTCAGCAGACATTCACAAAATATTTAGAAAATAATTTCAGAAGTAACTCTGTTTACAAAATAGATCGTCCTTAACAACACTAAATCATACTTAAACAAACGCAGCCGAAAGAAAATGGTATTTTACACGAAACATTAGCGAACCAACGCAACATAAAAAAGTCAACACGTTCTCGTAAATTGTAACCTTCTCTTTACTTTTCTAAATGGGCGCTTCTATGCTCAGTTTCAAAGGAGTCCTAAAATAACAGCAGTATTAAAGTACTATCCCTGTGTCGACATGGGTATGTAGGTTAGTAGGTACAGTGGAGATGGCCGGTGGGTGGGCAGTGAGCACGGACCTTGCTCCCTTCCCAACGAACTTCACCTTCACGGAATTAAAAACATAAACATTACAAACGGTTCGACCTTTCGTTCTCTAAACAATAATAAGTTCATTAAATCAGCAGAAGTTTAAGAATGTATAGAATTCTATATAAATAACAAGGCTGCTTTTTATAGAGTTCCGATCGGATGATGTGTAAGATGTGCTTTACGTTTTATCGCCTCCCTGGTTTGGAAAAGTAGTATTCAAAAGTAAATAAATCACGCATCGCATTTATGGGTTCCATAAAATTGAATTTACAGTCCCACTCGTGAGTTATCGTTTTCAGATCGCAGTATAACATCCATAGATATTTTTCATATTTGTAACGAAGGATCATCATAAAAGTTTGATTGCTCCTAAGCCCAAAACCTCAATGTAATAAAGGCCGCTACAGTCTCAGCTAACTCTTCCGCAACACACACCACTGAATAGCTGAGCCCGTTTTACGTTCTAACAAACGGGTTAATCGTGACCAGTATGATGCTGTTGACGCGGAATGGCTCTAGAATCGCTCTAGTGACCTGCAACGATCTCTGAGTCAGTGTATTTACAGCTAGCGCCGCACCGGTGCAGGAATACTTGATACCTCACATCGTGGCCGTCAATGCGTTTTCAGTTCATATGTTTAGAATACCAGTTGCGAACCAAATCGATATTACATTTCTATGATTATTTACGGGATATTTACCGTTGTGACCTCGTTTCACAACATAATCACTGAAATGAACAACCGAGAAAGTTTAAAACAGTGTCAAATCGATATATTTGTGTGGTACGTAATTGTGGTTGTGACGGTTATAATGGTTTTAAGTTGTGTCCTAAATATGAATTAATTCTTCGAAACGTATGAAAAGCACTCCGATTTTGTATATTATTTTTTGTATTTTGTTGATTTTTATTATTAATTCAATTTTAATTCGACGTGAAAGCATTTTGTAAGATATACGGACTCGGAGGTGGGCGTTGCGACTTGCGGTGAACCGGCGAAATTTTCCGAACATTATTATGTTTAGGTAGGTAGATAATCATTCACAACGCATTAAATAATACCTACCTAATAACATTCAATCAAGGGCTCACATTCTTCCAACTTTTTTTTTAAATACATTCAGATGACAAGTCAAGCGGGGCGAGCTTTTATTTTCATTGTAACAAAAGGTAACAGAAACATGTTTATGCCTATTGCATACTATGTAGGTAACATTCTAGGCCACTATCCAAAAACATTTATGGTTAAGACCTATGTTTTACGTGTCATTGAGAATTAAACAAAAAAAAGTTTCGTGAACATAACATATCACAGCTCTATTATCGATACCTCATTAGTATTTAGGTACTTCAAATGGGTGCAGCTACTAGATTATTTAACTACTTTGTAACATAACACTAAATTATTCACTGCCAATGAAGCCAAACATAACCCGGTTTCACTGTGTTGGGAAACCTTTTGTTAACAAAGTTTTGTAAGTTGAGTTGCGCAACTCGGAGGAATTTTCTTAAAAATGTCGCTTAATGTTAAATGACTTTAGTTAGTATTGCGCACTTCATTTTAATAGTGCGCAGAAGTTTAATGACGTTTGTTAAATTTAGATACATAAGTATGTATCTAAGTAGATTAACTCGTTATTGCACAAACCAAAAAAGTAATTGGAAAAGTGAAGTCAGAAACTAATGTTACATCTGACGGTCTTATCGCTAAAAGCGATCCAAGGATTCCAAGGATCCAAAGATTCCAAGGATCCAAGGATTCCAAGGATTCCAAGAGTAAAAATAAAATGGGGTGTGCAATACTAAACGAGTACATAGTAATTACGTTAAGACAAGTGACATTTTGGCCTAGTTCATACAAGGGTTTATATATTTAGGTATATATTTCCACTTTGGTCCCCCCACTTTGTTCACCTGGGTGATTTATTACGACATTATTGGTGGCCTTTGTTCACCTTGGAATTAAAGCACCCAGGTGAACAGGGACGTTTTTTTTTATTATTCTTGTGGACTTTAATCACCCACATAAAACATGTATTGAAACTTTCAAATCAAAGCTAACTTAACTTATGGGAAACTTGTACCACTATGACACTAGATGGAAGAAATATCCTACTCTTAAAGCCTTTACATAAATAAGTAGGCTTTTTAAATAAATTAGAGCCTAATTGTTTACCATTACCATTGAACGTAATTTTAGAAGGTACCTATTATTAAAAGGGGCATATTATCTGAGCATAGAGTCTTAGCAACAAATTATACTTAAACCACATATCCTTACAATTATCAGGTGTATTGATTGTTTCAATTTTCCTTAGCAATGACCGTAAAATCAGCCGGCGTCGCGTGGGAGCGTCCGTGAACGCGAGGGCTAATTTTAAGCAAGAATGTTGGCTCAAACGGCGTAATTAATCGCGTACATTCTTCCCCGTCTAGTCTTTTTTATATGATTATACAGGAATATGCCGTTGACGAAAATATTTGACATGCTTTGCTGCGCTAAAATTTATTTTTTACAACATAAATCATCTCTTTGAACGAAAGCTTCTAATCTATTAGCATTGCATCGTTAAATAGTTTAAAATAACAAATAATAAAAGTCAGCATGTTGTGTATGCTGTCAGAAAAATGCGTGTTAACATTGTTGGTATTAGTCATGTTTTATTAGTTTAAGTCATATTTTTATGAGAGGATTTTTCATTGTTACAGATTCAATGGGCTGACGCTTGCTTGCTGGTATACGCAGTGACGGATCGGAGTAGTTTCGAATACGCTACAGAGGTCTTAAACGCCCTGAAGCGAGCCCCTACGAGCAGTAGTCCGGCCCACGGCCCAGCCGGTGCCGCAGCCCCCATGCCCCTAGCCCTGTTGGGAAATAAAACCGACTTGGATCACCTGAGACAGGTAAATACACACGATACAACTACGACGGTATGACATGTATGTACTGTACCTATATCTAATAGAAGACTCAGAGGGGCTAGAACTTTAAAAAAATTATACAATACGCGCTCATCTACAAAGCGGTTTGGCGAACTAATACACGATACTACTATATACATAAATATACACCTAGTAAAATCTAGTAAATACTACTAAAATCTAGTAAAATACTGTTTTAAACTATCACGGTTGTTTACTAAAGTTATATTATTATTAACGGGATATTTACACAACATTATCATTTCACAACATAATCACGGTAAATATCCCGTTAATAATAATATAACTTTATCTAGTAAAATACCTAGAAAAATCAAATTAATCTATTCGAGTAAGCTTCGTAAAATTATGACAAAACTTTACCGAGGAAAGTTCATTAAGTCGCGTCACATCAACAGCCGGAAGACGTCCACTGCTGGACGAAGGCCTCTCCCTTAATGTGAGGTGTTGCCATAATCCCCACGCTTGGCAGGCGGCTTGGGGATCGCAGAATGGTTACCACCGTTAACTGAGAGGACGCTGCTGCCCGTCCTCCGGTGGATCTGGATGCAGTTTTAGGACATACCCAGGTCCCGTAAATATACGTAACTATATTTACGATTTGTTATGGATAAAGCAAAGAGTGACTTCTAGACTCAAATTTAAGAAGAATTTTTGTTAAGTATTCTTTCAATGACAATAAATAAAGTATGTCATTACCGTTTTTGTGGTGACGACTCAAATCGTATCAAATAACAGAATTGTTGACCTCCAATTCCAACGCATGATAATTACCTACGTAGGCGCCTTCTACAATATTAATCGTAAGTGGGTCACCACAGTAAAGTTAGATTTTATTATTTGAGTAAGTTATAAATATCGTAATAAAATTTTATTCAGGATGTAGAGCGACGTACTCCGCCCACTTGATTTTCCAATACCAAAACCATTTGGTATGATTGAATAAGTTTGTATTACGAAAGCAAATTATGCCATGTAATGGAATATTTTATCCGTGAGTTTTTACTCCGAAGCAATTTATGTTATTACGATAAATTGGGTTGGTGCGGAAAATGTGTCTTGTGAAAATTTCATAGTCTCTCCGGAAAATTACTTAAGAAAAGAGGTACCTACGTCATTTATTCAGTTAAAATATTATATTCCTACTATATATCTTATGTTTCTTCTTGTAATATTAGTTTACCATACGTGGATCGGTCTATAAGAAATCAAACAATTTGTAAAAATACAGATACACCTTTTAGCATCATAGCTTGACTAGGCGTTTCTACAAATTACCTATAGTTTAAACTACGAGTGGTCCGGTCAGACTTGGGATGGGTGACCGTGAATAGCATTTACAACTTAACACTACTGTGGGTCGGAAGGCAAGTTAGATTCTCAGTCCCGTCTATTAAAAAAAACCCCAAGCCATGGCATAGGCTTTCGGGTGGCACACACGCACACTGGGGCTGGCCATTTGACCTATACAAATTTCCTTTTAGTAAATTAGGTACTTAATTTCATGTACTTTACAAATGAATTAGGTGTATATAGCTTATTATACAAAATAAATTATTATCCTGTCTACTTTTAGCTGAACTTGACTTATAATCTTTCCTTCACCACACGATGTGATATATCAGTGTAGGAAAACACCGGGAAACTGTTGCGTAACTTCAATTTACATTTGTAAATAGTGGTGATTAATTGACCGGAGCTTATTCTGATGTATTATTAGTAGGTGCACCAGAAAATATCATCCCGTCATGTTATTTCAATAGAAACGTAGGCTTAGATAAAAGCTTCTGTTTTAGCGACGGGTTTTTATTTAGAAACATGCAATGCTTTTCAGGATTATAAAGTCTCGTTTGAAGAATTCGATACGTTTCTTTTTTTATTTAATCATCAAATCATACAAATCTATTAAACAATATTTTATCTATTGTCTAAATACCTATTACAGGGTTTCGAAATCGATAAATCACACTTAATATTATAACTGCAAAAGATTGTCGGTGTTTATATTTGTTACTCCTTCACGCTGAAATGCTGAACTGACTGGGATGAATTTCGGAGAGATTTAGCTTATACCTTGGAATAAAACATAGGCTACTTTTTATTCCAAAAACCGTGGCAAGGGTGCAGCTAGTATTTTAATAAAATGTATCAATTAATCTCTGGCAGAAATAATTAAGACAGCTATACTGTTTCTTATTTCCGTCGACTGGTGTTGTAAAGGTCAACAAATGACACCTATTCTGCGTTGATTTCGTACAAATAGGCTTCAATTCAAATACAAATGCTGTCGGACGGGCATTTCAAGTAGGTATTACGTCACCGCTCATGGATAGCCCACACAATAGCTATACTATACAGCCTTTGGAGACAGACAGCTCTTGTCTGATAACACGAATGTAGTTTGTTGTCTTCTCTATTGTCATTGATTACAACGTATTTACTGTAAATGTTATGTTATTGCTGAACTTTAATAAGTCCAGTTTGTTGTCAGCATTAGTTATTTAACTTTCCAAAATATAAATATTGAGAAATTGCTTTGTGTGCGTAAAAATATGTGTGTATATAGGTTTAAGATAAATTTGATCTGGTTACATCTGGAAGATTCTAAAAATATAATTATTAAACTACTGCTTATACGATCTCAAATAAATATTCATCTAAATTCCGTGTGACTCAAAGAAAAAATGCCCCTGAAAATAAACCTTCTCCAGTATTATAACGAAGATAAAACACTTGTGCGTATTCTCGAGTTGAAGGTCTGAGAGAGTCATCTTGCTTCATCATCCTCTTACCCCTGACCCTGTTGAGTGACGCAACAAGCCTCAGGCAGCCAGATTTAGAAAGTTTGCTTTGAATTTGTAATTTAAGCTAACAAAGCTCTTGTTGCCGAGCTTTGATCATTTTAAACGCGAGGTTCGGGAACAATTACGAGCCCTCCAAGCAACATCTAGTTGTTCGAGTCAAGCAATCATACTTTGTAACCTGTAACTTACATTTATACCGTTTTAGTGGTTTTTTTGTCAAGCTCTGGCAGATGTGATCATAAGAATGATTTGGGTTTGCGTAGGATACTAGGATGATTAAGTTTTTCTACCCATTTCTATTTGTGTCATAATACTCAATATAGATAGATCAAAATCTTCTTGCTGCACTTAGATATAGTTAAGTACGCGTTGACTTATTTTCTGATATTGATCTGTGTCATTTCCTTGTTACCAGGTGACGACAAAGGAAGGGCAGGCGATGAGCGCGGCGCACGGTGCTTCCTTCAGCGAAGCCAGCGTGGCTGACAACTCGGGAGATCTCTACAGATGCGTGGATCGCCTGCTGGCCGAGGTGCGCACCCCACAGCGCACGAGAAAATTCTCCGTCACCAAAATGCTTGGATCTTTGATCGGTGAGCACAAACTTTAATGTGTTAATAATTTGATGTAATAATAGGTCTCCTCTAATGTACTAATTTCAATTTTATTTTCGGATTTCTGGGTCTCTATGATAAGGGCCATGAGCCTAGTGGGCGGCGCGGTAAAATTAGTTTGAATTTTATTTTAACAACAACATATTTTTTTGTTAATATGGACATAGATAAACCCAGAAAATATGTTATAAATTTACCTGTATAAATATATATTTTCAAAGCAACAATTTTCTAATATTTACAATTAAAATCGATTCCTCTCAGGACTTATTAAGTAAGTAACTTACAACAACAGTAGCACGAGTACCGTTCTATGTCGCTAAATTTGACGTATCGGTATAGCAGATTTACTTAGACGAATTTGAGAATATACCGAATTTTATCGAATTATACCGAGTTAAATGTCAAATATACGATTTAAATGTCAAATATAACGATCGTCAAGAACGGAACTCGCGCTGTCAGCCATCGTTGTTGATAAAGTCTTGAAATACTTTATGAAAATCTTGCTAGATAGAGTTAACGGAAACATGGTCTTTTGATTTGCTTCAGGTGGTGCCAGTAATAACCAGACAAACCGCAGTGGGTCGATGGTGGCGTGCCCGCGCGTGCCCGCGCCCTCGCGGCCGCCGCTAGCTGCGGCTGCGCCCTGACCGGCCGCGGCGCCCGCGCACCGCTCGCGCTGATGCTTCGCCGGCGCCGCGTGGCTTGTCTGCCTGCCCGTGCCTGCCCGCTTCAACTCGCACCACATCTCTACCATTATGTAGACTGTGGCTTTCATTACTACCTACTTTCATAACAAAATGGACTGATGTAATACGATCTACTACTGACTGATCCTGTGGACTACACGCGGCTTTCACAGTAAATAGACGAAGAAAATGTTTTATTTCTCTCTCCATATGAGCGTTTTAATAAGGGTTTGACATTTGGAAGCCGCTGAAATGCTAAGACCACTACTCTCCTGAAACGAAACATCTATGATCATGTCCTTTGTTATGGTAGAACCAGTTATCCAGACGTAGTGAAGCCATTCGTATATTTGCTAGAGTGGTGACAGTGAAGTCTACTCGTCCTACAAGAACTCTTGCCAAAGAGAAGACCTAGTCATTAAGTGTAGTTAGCGTAAGTGCAACAAAATAGATTGCGAATGCTTTTTAGCAAGTGATGTTAGTGCAATCTTTAGAACTATCTGTTGACGTTTAGATGACAATAAGTATACTGTGTCTAACATGTTACTCAAGTCTGTGCCAAGGTGTTTGAGGCGATAGTAGAGAAATAACACCGTTATATACGTCGCAATGGAGGCTATATTTGAACGCATTCGAGATTACGCCTGTCACACTCAATAACATTTCAAAGAACTGAAATGACCAAGAAGACAGCATAGAACCTCGAATGCGTTGAAATAGGCTTCCGCTTTGTAACAGCAAATGTTAGAAAGCAAAAACACTTAACATTCTGATGATATGAGACCAATTTACATAAAATTGATTATCATTATATTTATAGTATTATTATTATGTTTATATAGAAAATCATATACTTAAGGTCATTAGTATTACTTCTGTTCTCATGAAAAAGTAAAAAAAAATGTGAGACGGTCGAAAACTCATTGTGTAAAATACTCAAATATTTTTTCAATGTCATAATTTTACATGAATTTGATATATCTTAGATAATCGTTATATATTATGTATGATGTTATAAAACTACATTACATAAACGCACATAATACATATACAATACATAATTTAATACTTCGTAAAATTTGCTACTTTTTCACTGTAATATATAATTAACTTATATTAGAATTATGTAACTTTTAGATGAATATTATAGACATTAACGGCCTTACCTAAAAAAACTTTTCAACCGTTAGTCACTGCTTAAGATGCTCTGCCATCTTCTCTCTGACGTGAAGTTGCACGTGCTAGAAAAGGACAGAGGAGTTTAAGCAGTGACTAAGAGAATCGAAATTATTTTAGGTAAGGCCGTCATTGGTAACGATTTGGCTGTGCCATTTATTAAACTAACTAAACTAAATTTATCAACTCAAAAATGTGGTCTAATATGTTCTCTTACCTATAGAGATAATTCATTGAAATTTTTTTTGGGGGTTCATAATGGACAACTTTACCAGAAACCAACCCTGAAAACGCGAAAGAAAAAGGCTATCCCGAACAAAAAATAATTGCAGATTTAGTATCGGACGGCGACAAAAAATATAGAACAGATGATTTTTATTCGCTATTTCCGCGTTGCTTTCTTAGTAGAAGTTATTCATTACGATGAGTTTAATGACCCACTAAGATTATTGCTAATGAATTCAATTTCACCCTGTACAGAAATGGAAGGAGACAAGTAAGAACATCACTTTAGTTTAGGGGTGGTACAACAGAATCCAACCCGTTGTCATGTAATTTTTAAATAGCTTTTCTACGGAATTTGATAAACAAATTAAAAAAAATCACTATTATAAAAATCATCTTTACAATAAAAATATAAAATTAAAAATATATATGTTGATAGCATCAGCCTGTTAATATGTATATTACATGAAATATATATATCTGTATTTATGATAATTTATTATGTATCTAGTGATGATGTATTGTACTTATAAAAATATAATTATATAAATGTAATTATTAGTCATTTCTAGTCATAGGTTAAGGGGGCTGTGAAAAGACATGATTTATAGCAGGATTTCATTTTGGGGAAAGTGAGTTTAGCAAAAGGGGGGTTACCAAAAATATTATCTGTTAAATAATGTTTACCATAAAGTGTTAAATATTTAAAGTCTCAATTTTAAGTATCTGAATTAATTCCATAGATTTATTGATATGTGTTTGAGATTTGATGGAATTCTATGACAAGTTGTAGAGATATATTGTAAATTAGCTACGAAGACTAAAGAGAAGTCGGAACTGATTGGGATAAGATGTAAATAGTTCATATAAAAGATTTAGCTTTAATTAAAATAAATGATTCTTTGTAATAATGTTTCCGTTTTTCTTTTTACGACCCACTCGTAGAACATGAATTAGTAGGATAAAAGCTGCCTGTACTGTTATGCTGTACTACAGAGTTGATTCTATACAGAGTTACGCGTGTCGGTACAGCTAAGCCGGCAGAAGGTCATTGTACTCATCATTTTGAACAACTTTTATTACAAAGTTAACCCTGAAATCGCAAATAAAACTGCTGTTCCATATCCAAATGCCAATCAACGTCGGCAATATGTATGGAACAGCTGTTTTTTTCGCGATTTCAGGTTTTTTCAATAAAGGTTGTTCAAAATCATGAATATCTACAATAACTCCTTTCGGCTTAATAATACCGATACGCGCAACTCTGAATAAAAGGTTGATAAGTAGGTACTTTGTTATCATACACCAATGTCCCAGTACACCTAATATAACCCTGGTAATCCGAATCTTATAAGTGTAAAGGAAAACATTTATTTACAAATACATTAGGTATAGGTAAACAAAAAATTATAAAAAATATTTAAACTATATAACTAAAAACAACATATATACAATTTTATATATATTATATAAACATACTAAAAAATAAAATAAAGTATAAAGCCATTAAACTGTAGAAAAAAACAACAAAATGTATGAAATTGACAGTTGACTATGGCCGCATCGACGATGGGTCACCTAGCGGAAAAAATCGCAGTGTGGATCCCCAATGGACCAATGAGAAGGATTAAATTTTTACGAGTTCAGCCATAGATTAAGTATACTAATACTTAATCAGAGTCAGAGTCAGAGAGTCAGAATCAGAGTATACTAATACTTAATCTATGTTAATACCGACCTGTGGATGGACCGCAATAAGCTGTCTTATTTTTTCAAGCCGACTCCTACAAACTGTAGAATCACGTCGTAATCTCAAAAATGATAACAGGATTATGATTATTGTTTATAGATATACGTTTACTTTTTACCAAAACGTCTGATCCGTGACCACTTGATGTAACGTTTTCTATTTTAATACGTAATATTTATGAAAATTACTTCAATGTAGGTAACATAGGTTTTTGTAGTGGTAGGACTCTACTGCAGAGTGCGCCTGGGGAAGTACCACATCTTTGCCAGTTATTCAACCGCCAAGCAATAGTGTGCAAGTATTACTATGTTTCGGTTTGTAGGGCAATGTTACCAGATAAATTACTGAGTATGAAGAGATTTAACAACTAGTATCTCAGGGTGACGAGCGCAGTGCAGTGCGGCGCAGGATTGTGTTCACAAGTTCACAATTCTGGTACTGCATTTTCACGTTCGTTCATTTGCGCTTCTTCAGTACTGTGTGAAGTATTTTTGTTTGTTGTCATACTTATAATAATACCTATTAACTAAATACAGGAACAAACTAAATTAAATCTTAAGCCCACCGCTCCAAATAAAATTAAAAAACATTAAACAACGTAAGTAATAAAAAAGTGGTACTAGCCAGCGACGGTGATAATGGAATGGACGGGTCCAGCGCTTGCAAATCGATCAAAATTAACAAGACAACACAATCAGGCATATCTAGCTAAAAGTATGCATATTAATTTGCCGGAAAATAGAGATAGCGAATCTAATTACTGCATGACAAAAAAGAAAACACATGTACATGTATTAGAAGTTTATATTGTCGTATCGTACGGCTCGCATGTCGCAAAAGCAGAGTATGACTGAAACGAGTGAAGAGCCGGCGCTCAACATATAGTCATCAAAATCAGTGCGCTTATGTCCCGTCCATTCATCTTATCATTGTCGCTGGTACTGGCAGGAAAAACCCGATTAGACCACAAACAGTTCATAAATTATGAAATGAATTACTTAATAAAATCTAGGTCCACTCCAGTGGTTTGTTGTTTCGAAAGCTTCGGAAATGTAGGTAAGTAGACATACGTATTTCCCGTTCCGTTTCGACTTTACATAAAAACAGAAAATATTGGTAGATTTTTGGATTTCTTCGTAACATGTCTGTGTTTTTACAAAGCGACTTTAGTAGTATCATTTAGAGTATCTATTTATATGATCTGTGGTAGTACCTACTTACAATATTTTCAACCGACTTCAAAAAATCTTCTGCTCAATACGACTGTTTTTTTTATGTATGTTACGCGATTACTCCGCCAATTATGAATTGATTTTGATGGTTTTTTTTTTGTTGGTAGTTAAATACTTCAGAGGTGCTCCCATATAAATTTTATCTAACTCGGTTCAGTAGTTTGGTTTTAAAATCAAAATTATTAGAAAATTATGAAGATGTCATCCAGGTATTGGAAGTTGAAGATGGTTGTATTAAAAAAAAAGGCGTATTAATATTATTACATCAAATCCAGCTGTGTAACACGCTATTCAACAAAGCTATTGTGCTTAAATAACGATAAGGATAGGCACTCACATGTAACCAAAACATGAAGGGGCAAATTGAAACATGTTACAATGTGCCCCGAAAATTCGTGACCAAATTTTGAACATTTTTGTTTCTTGAAAAAAAGTTTATGTTATAGTCAAATGAAAGTAGTTGCATATGAAAGCTTGATACATTGACTACACAATTTAAGAGATACTTATTTCAGAAAGAAATTGCAGTAGCTTAGAATCAAACTTTACGAACTTACTTTTTTTATTTTACCTAGCAAAAATGGTGCACCTGCTCACAACCAATAACTGCACTCATTCGTGCCTCATTGACAATGCTTACGTCGTAGGCCTCTTCTTGGGAGCATGTTAAGTATAAATATAAAAAAAACGAAACCTGCTGAGTAATTAAGCTGTTACTACTTACCCCTGTTACAACAAGCCCCCCGCTCCCCTACCTACATGCTATTATACATGCTAGTCACGATGAAATTGTGGGAAAATATTTGTATAAGTGAAATGTAGATTGTAGATATAGGTACCCACATGTATTTTGTTATCATAGCCACCGATATTAGAAATTGTTCATTATCTCGACCAACACACGCTTTATAATTAGAAAATGATGAGATATCAAAATATGTATAACCTCTCATTTTGATAAACATACTTAGTTATTATTAGGTTAGTATACAAGTACTTATTTACTATAGTGCCACAAAACTAGTCAAAGATAAATCTATAGTAATAAAATATTATGATATAATTATTACGATGGTAAATATTTGATCTAACGGACCTATAACCTACCTACCTTTGACCTATAGTAAAAAAGTGGTGTATGTATATAAGCGGCATAAGCATAGCACAGCTTATTAGGTATGTATACTCGTATTGGCCTGCCCTCGAAGGGCGATTGGGCAATAATTTTATGCACCACCTTGGCCAAGTTGAGTGTTGCTCGGACGCCATTGAATTTCTTCTTCTCTTCTTCTATCTAGTAAGTATAAAGGTGTAAGTCAGGTGTAACGTCTTGCTCGTCTCGTCACTTGACAGTTAAAAAAAAGGTGTAAGTAGTGTATATACTATTTTAAAGAACCTAAAAAAATTACTTCAAATTGTTATGGGACAACCTCGAGAATATAATAATACACACTATCAAAACAAAAAAGTATTTTTCATCACACTAGCTCGTAAAGTGGATCTTATTGCATCGGTTTTAGGCTCATAATCCAAGCTATTACGTACGCGTGCTTTTTACTTTACATTACGGCACTAGTGCTATAATAGGTATAACCCGGTAATGTCAAGTTTGTACGTGACTGCAATTAGACGTATGTATACGAAGCACTCTTAATATAGCCGGGTAATACTTACAGTTTTTTTGTAATACCAACAAAGATTTCTTAGGCCGCTGAAGTAAATGTCAACCTGCGCGCGCATAGCTGGTTTGGGCGCCATTTTCCGCAAATGTTTGTTGACGTTTTCTCTGTGTGGTTGATTATTATCAAAAAAGTTCGTTTTTTCCTCCCAAGTGTGATGAAAACAGTCGTATGAAACTCATGTGCTATGTTTCAATACACTCACGGCTTCCTTATCGCATAATACCGCCTCTAGTGTAATGACCAACATAGCACACTTGTATCATAATTTACTATGCTTAAATTTATGCACAAATCGTTGAACATACATAAAAAAGCATACATACAGTCGAAGATATGCTTCTTTGAAGTCTGTTAAAAAGAAATAAGTGCCGTAGGCAGCGTTAGTATAAGTACATGATAATAGGTAATAGCAAAGATAATATAATACTATACTAGTTGTAACAAGTAATAAAAAACATTTGTATTTACCGTTACACCAATAAATATCTACTGTCTCTCTATCTCTCTAGGTCTCCAACTCTAACTCTAGAGGTGGTCTAGAGATCAAAAAGCCTATTTTGAGTTTAATATTGTCTTTACATCAATTACAACAAACCCAAATAATTATTTTCATAATAACTTGGTTGGAAAAGCCCGTTATCTCACTCGCCAAATGTTACGATGCCTATTAATTGGTCAATAAATCGAGTGCGGAATGATGGACGCCGATGTTTTTATCTGCCAGTAGTTCAGTTAGCCCAGTTGCTGAAAAGCTACATAAATCTTATGTAGATTAGGATGGTTTCTCATTGTACCCAGGCGTTACGGACCTAAGGGCTAAAAAAACTGCTTTTTCTATTATAAATTTATCTCATTAAGTAAAATAATATGCATTTAGATATAATTTTCAACTCTAGATCATAGCTATACTGATTAGTCACATATTTTTTTATACAATAGGCTAGATGACTGTTTTTTTTATTGTCCTATTAAAATGCGGCCCACAAATATAGCTGATTAATGAAAACAAAATGAAAATCTGATCAAAAATAAGCAACTTATAATCATTTAAATATCATGCTAGATAGAGAGGCGAAACAGCAAATCGTGACGTCACTTCTCTGTACGCCATATAAATTCTATTCTGACAAGTAAGGCGTGACGTCATTTTTTGTTTTGTGGGAAAGAGACAGAGTTGTCTCTAACAAAAACTTTAAACGCTCATATATCAGAACATTATTAACCAATTTAAATATTTTTTTCAATAAACATACTATATTTACTTAAATTCTTCAACAAAGCTATTGGTTTCATTTGGGTTCATATTTCCTGTTATTTTAATTTATTCCATTCATTTTGATTTAAAACCACACTACTGAACCGATTTCGATAAAATGTATATAGGGCCACCTCTGAAGTAGCTAGTTATCACCTACCAAACAAACAAAAAAACGTCAAAATCAATTCATAGTAATCACGTAAAATACGTACAAAAAAAACATACAGTCGAATTGAGAACCTCCTTTTTTGAAGTCGGTTGAAATATAATCTATGTGAAAAAGAAGTTGCAAGGGTCGCAAGTTCGAATCTCTTCGAGAGTAAATTTTATCTATATCTGATATTTATACCTCTATAAAACATTTCCCTCCGCGCGAGAATGGAAAATTTGAATACGCAATTGTAAATATCTCTTTAAAGTAGCACACTCAGGATCATGATCATAGAGAAGTCAACGAACCCTGCTCCATTTAAGGCAGAACCGCGAATATACTTTCAAAGAGGTGGCTGCCTAACATCTTATTTTCATTGAAAATATTGATGCTCTTGCCGTTATTTATAGTCGAAAATCGTCCCGATCATTTGGACGTGCGATATTTAGAGCTAGCGCTAACCTAATTATCAGCTGACGAGCGTTTATAATCGAGTTTTTATGTCGCCGGCACACGCGTGGATGGAACAAACGGAATAAATCAGAACGGGACAATGAGCGAGCCGAGATGAGAGGGGTGCGCACCCCAGCTGCGTACCGCGATCGATCGTGGACCAGTCGACGCTGCACTATCAATACACCATCAAACGTCACGGACGTGTTGTTCTACGGTTGGGATTTTTTGTAATTGGAATGTTATAGTTGTTTCTGAAGATGGAAGGGCGACGGACGTGGGAAGGAGTGCCGGTGGGGGAGTCCCACTCGCCGCCGCAGTCGGTCCCGGGGCGGAGGACGCCGCTGGGCGCCGTAGGGCTCGGCGGGTTCTACATGCAGGGCGGGCAGCCGCCGCCGCCCCCGCACCACGGCTACCCCACTGACGAGAACCAGCCGGAGCCCGGGACCAGCTATGCTCAGAGGTTAGCTTTCTTAGCTTTACATTTAGATATTTTTCGTTCAATAACTACTTAATAACTATTTTAATTTATCTCAATTTAATTATTCCATTGTTTTTGCTCTTGCTTTTATAAAAACCACATCATACCATATTATCATTTGGCATTGATATATATTTCAACATACTTATCACTTGTCTTGTCTACTTAGAGCTAGTTTCACATGATGTACGTATAGAAACTTCAATGATACCCAAAATGCGCAACTACTGATTGTAAATAACTACTACGCTAGCAATATTCAGAATAGTAGGTATTAAAGAAAGAAACCTGGGCAATTGGCATTTCTGTGTATTGTGTATGTCCTAAAGCTGTATACAGAACCACCGGAGGACAGGCAGCAGCGTCCTCTCGGTTTACGGTGGTGAGCTTACTGCGATCCCCAGGCCGCCTGCCAAGCATGGGAATTATGGCTACCCCTCCCTATTAAGGGGGAGGCCTTCGTCCAGCAGTGTACGTCTTCTGGCTGATGATATGAAAGAAAGAAAATAAATAATTAATTTGTAAAATCAGTAATAATAATAGTAATATAATCATGACTAATCAAGAATCCTCGAGTGATGTCACTAAAATGGCCTCACCTCGGCCAAATAACGCTGATCTTCTTATTACACTGGTAGTGGTACCATATAGTGTACTCTAAGCTTTATGGTAGTTAGTGTACTCTAAGCTTTATGGTAGTTAGGTAATAAATCTAATGGGCATCGTTGACAAAGTCTTGAGTCATCTCTACATTGTAGAGCCCATAAAGTTTTTCGAAAATGTTTGTTCTTAAAAAGTTTTTGTATTGCGGGTATCAAAGATAATATAGTACTATACTAGTAGTTATATTATTCTATAGTTGCCAAAATGTAATAGCCCATTTTGGTAAATCCGCTTTCACGTAGGTATCTACACAATTAGTTACCAATAGAGTTCAGTTCTACAGCAAACCTTTTTAAACAACAATTTAAAATCTATTTGATATCGATCCCTAACAGATTTTATAAACCACCATGTATTAGTCCACATGTTCTCTCCAAGGGGTGGCAAACAATTCACTTCAAGTGCAACGTAACCATCTGTGCACAATAGAACAAAACAATACATTCAGAAATCCGCTCCCATAGAGCAAATGGCCATACTCGAAAATAACTAGGTACATACAAAAAATATACAGGGTTATTGGTAACTAGCCAAAATCCTCAAGTACAAGCATAACAATTAACTTGTAATCAACGAGCCGTTCCAAAGAAAATGTTCATTAACTCGCAGCAAAATGTATGAATGACGACGATGATGATGATGATGATGGAGATGTACGATGTAAGAAATGTATGGATATTATGGCGTTATTTTTTTCGCAAATTTCAAAATCATTGGACTAAACTTGTTAAGTATATGCAGTACAGAAACTTATGGGGATGTTGGCTAGTTACCAATAACCCTGTATATTTTTGTTATAAAATATGTTTATATGTAAGTCTTATGTGGATATCGTACCTAGATACCGCATCGACAATTCGTCAGCCATGTAGCGTTTGGCTCGTTGATGTCACGCGGCTTCCGCCGCGCCGGGAGCGCGTTTTAGTACAGTAGAATATCAATACTGTTCTATAAAAATAGAGTACAAATTAGCTTGCACAGAATGTTACATGATTGTAGTTATAGATTATATTGTGGTTGGAGCATGTTTAGACGCGTTTTCTATGTATCTTCTGTACATAAAACTATTACCTTATGTTATCTGTGTTAGTGTAGTAGATGTCCATATGCGGCGGTTTGGTTATGATCAGTTGGCCCACAGCTTGTTTGCTGCCCTCTTTACTTAATAGAATACTTGTATACTTATTTTTTTAAATATATAGGTACTCAAAGTAAATACAATAATAAATAAATAAATATCGGTGGACATTTCACACAGCGCCATCTAGCCCCAAGCTAAGCAAAACCTACGTAATATGGAATCCAGATAGTTGATAAATACTTATATACATTTATTTTTGTAATTACATACACAATATTACACATATATATACACACACAATAATAATAATAGATATATTTCAACCCCGACATAAATACACTTTAGGTAAGTGTTATATTATGAATATAAGTATAATATTATATTATATTTTTTCAGGTTTTTAGTTTTAGTTTCATTATTCTAGTA
Source organism: Erannis defoliaria (assembly GCA_905404285.2). Classification (NCBI taxonomy): domain Eukaryota; kingdom Metazoa; phylum Arthropoda; class Insecta; order Lepidoptera; family Geometridae; genus Erannis; species Erannis defoliaria. The sequence continues at coordinate 16,097,130 of FR990069.1, read as the reverse complement.
TAGTAGGTTTTTTAGTCTAATGTTATTACATTCTGTTTTGTATGTTCCCTAAATAAATATAGTATAATATTATAATCTACCGTAATTTTTATACTAACAACAAAAACGATAAACGTACGTACAATTTTTAATTTTCTGTAATATTTTTGAAGATATGAAGGCGATTTCATGATGATGTAAAGCTGTACATGAAATATAATAAATAGTGAGTTAGAAATAACAAACCTGCATATTAGGCCTACCTTTATACAATCCTCCCTGCACGTCCCTTTCCGGCCGTTCCTCGGTTAAAGCCATACAATACCATCTATTGTTTTCAACTAGCCACTTGTTTCGCTCTCCCTTGATTCACCCTTAACTGAATCAACGCAGGGGTTAAAAAATAAATCTGAGGATACGTTTTTGTGGTTTAATCGTAAAATAGGTTATATAATAAAGAAACGAAAACATTAAAATTACAAGTATGTTTTTTTTAAATAGTTTAATGGTGCCCTTTTAAATGGTCACCCCAAAGGCATGTGACATTTTGGCCCAGTTCATACAAGGGATATGAGAATTTGTACCACTAGACTACCAACGTAGAGGAAATATCCTAAGCCTTTAATTACAATTTAGCTTAATTAGGCAAATAAGTAATTTGGTTCTAACTTAAGCTACTAGGTATTCATATTATACTAAGTTAAGTATTATACTACATATATTCATACTAAGAAAGTGTCCAATTACACGTTTCTTATTGTCTCTATTAAGGGGAAGTCACTTTGATCGCGTGTTTTTCAAGGTTAGTCAGCACTTGCACTGTATTACACTAACACTTATTATTGAAATATGAAAATAAACAAAGTATTTATGCAGGTCGTATGCAGGTTCGAGTCCTGCCGGAGGTCATAATTTTTCTTCCTGTTTAAGCTTTAAAAACATACTTAAAGTATTTATATTTAAAAAAAAACTGAAATTAAATTACCATAATATTATTACCTAAGTATGTATAAACAAAATGTATACAAATTGGAACTCAAAAGAATCAATCCAGTAATAATAGCCTGTATTCATTTGTACAAAGTTTATCTTTCCTTTTAAATAACATCATCATCATCAGCCAGAAAACGTCCACTGCTGGACGATAAGGCTTCCCCTTTAGTAAACGGGGTCTTTTAAATAACGAGATGGCGCAATGGAAATTACTTGTGATTCTTGCTATGATGTTATTATATTTATAAGTTTTATTTAATTATTATTTATGTTATTATTATTAGGTGCAACGAGTTTTTTAATGTTTTTATTTTTGTTTCCTTCTTTGAGCTTTTGAAAACTTGCTGTTGGTACAATTTTTATTAGAATAAAAGTATCCCAATCCATTTCACTTCATTTTCGAAATGTAAATTTAAGTAACTTTTTACAAATTTATAATTTCAGACCGTTGAATGAAAGTAAATCGAAGCATAAGATGCGGCAAGGGAAAACTGTACGATTGAATATTAATGCCAGGGAAAGAAGACGAATGCATGATTTGGTAAGTTATATTACATCTACTTGGACCTGGGTAGTGGGTATGTCCTCAAACTGCAACCAGACCCACCGGAGGACGGGCAACAACGTCCTCTTGGTTAACGGTGGTGACCATTCTGCGATCCCCAAGCCACCTGCCAAGCGTGGGGATTATGGCAACACCCCTCTATAAAGGGTGAGGCCTTCGTCCAGCAGTGGACGTTCTATGGCTGACGACGACGACTTGGATCCTTCCTCTAAGTATATCCTCCATGATGGTGTTACAAAATAGAGCAAAAGTTGAGTAATAAATAAATAAATATCATTACATTTCACACTGCCCCAAACTAAGCAAAGCGTGTAATATGGAATCCAGATAGCTGATAGAATACTTATAATATTATTATTTTTGAAATACATACACTCAGACACATAACAGACATCTATGTTCGTCACATAAATGTTTGCCCTGGGTGGGGACCGAACCCACGCCCTACAGCTCTGAAGGCAGACATGCTACCAACTGAGCTATAAAGCATTCAAGTTAAATAAAAGACAATAGATAAGATAAAAGACAAGAAGGCTGAGCATTGGTTATATGAAAAATTATGATTGAAGGCTCACAGCAAGTTTTGCATTTTTAGATAGGTTTTTATTATTTTGTACATTGTCTCTAGAAAGGCGTTTTCAAGAAGGAACCTGTTTTCTATGGATTGATATGGATAGAGTCACCGATATTGAAAAACAGAATCTAATTTACAAGACCCATTGTCTCACTGTGTGTGTGAAAGAAAATCGAAGAGCAACGAGTAGCATAATTTTATTTCGTTCGGAATTACGAACCTCAATTTTCTTAGGCGGTCGAAGGAGCCGTAGAATAAAAAATTCGTATACGAAATGTACCTAATACTTTTTTTGTTTTATTTATACGGGAATACTCACGTTTAATTAAATCGGATACTCCGACTATAGCTTCGATCGAAAACTCTTGATCGAAACTATAGTCGGAGTATCCGATTTAATTAAACGTGAGTATTCCCGTATAAATAAAACAAAAATGTGTCAAAACCACGTCAGTTTTCATAATAAAGTACCTAATACTACTAGTATAGTATTATAATATTATCTTTGCTAATACTTATGGTTCAAATATTAAGCCCTGCAGTGGATCCATAGATAAGAGTTGTTGATGACGAATAATACCTTTGAACAACATCCTCAAAAGAATGGTTCCTGGTTTTTTTATTGTCCTATTAAAATGTGGCCCATAAATATAGCTGATTAATGAAAATAAAATGAAAATCTGATCAAAAATAAGCAATTTATAAGCATTTTAATATCATGCTAGACAGAGAGAAGAAACAGCAAATCGTGACGTCACTTCTCTGTACGCCATATAAATTCTATTCTGACAAGTAAGGCGTGACGTAATTTTTTGTTTTGTGGGAAAGGGACAGAGTTGTCTCTAGCAAAAACTTTAAACGCTCATATATCAGAACATTATTAACCGATTTAAATTATTTTTTCAATAAACATTCTATATTTACTTAAATTCTTCATCAAAGCTATTGGTGTTGATATGGATGTTTATTTCGTTGAAACCCTATTATAAATTTCACCTCTTAGGTAAAAACAGGTCCAGATTTGCAAGCATTCATCACAACAAATCTTGTAGCACTCCATACAAAACACTCTCTGAGCTGTAGATATGTGACACACTTTAGAAAACACTCTCGTACTAGGAACGATAACATTCACGAATGCATTCACGAGTATGACACATGTGAGCTATAAGTGGGTACAATAAAGTATCCTGCACACTACACACTTATTAGTATCGCACTTAGTACTATAATTGTAAAGGAACAATGCCTCTAAAAACTTTTGAGACAACTTAATCAGTCTGTACACATCAGAATCACTATGAGGCCAACACTGAATTCGCGAAAAATATTATTTGTTCCAATGTTTTGTCTATTTTCTGAATGGTATTTTTCTGTAGAACAGTTGTTTTTTCGCTAATTCAGGGTTTGCGTACGTCTAACACGTAACATTTACCATTCCAGAGATTCCTTCTCTTACAAACTTAGCCACTCAACGACAGTCTAATAAGTAGTTTATAAAATACAGACGACTATATATAATGTTTGGGAAGTCAAACATGGTTTAAAAAAGCAGCAAGACATTCTATGATGATTCTATTGTCTATTTATAACATAGATATGGAAACTCTATGGATTTTTTACGACCCACACTTGTAGGTATATTGTTTTTAGCCAAGAGACTATTTATGCCTTATCTCTACATTCGCTTAAAGTTCAAACTTTAAAAAAAAAACCTTTTCTTATATAATTTTTTTCTGGTTTTTTTTTGGTTGTACTTTTTATGCAAAAGTAAGTAATGTTTAATGAGTGCCATCTGGAACTGCCAGTAAAGCTTACTAGTCACAGTTTAAAACCAAGAACCAACCAATAATAAAAGCTGGATGAATGCTATAATTACTTCGAGGCCAGCACGAGTCAGTCGAAAAAAGCTGAATTCAAAATTAAATCTCTCGAACTTATAAATCTATTCCGAGATTATTATACACGTAGGTGTCGAACGGAAGTGACGTCATATGTGTTATCATTTCAGAATGACGCTCTGGACGAACTACGCGGCGTGATTCCGTACGCGCACTCACCTTCAGTCCGCAAGCTCTCCAAGATTGCCACGCTGCTGCTGGCCAAGAACTATATCATGATGCAGGCTAGTGCTCTAGAGGAGCTCCGAAGGTAAACAATGTACACAACAACAATAATACAATAAACAAAACAATCAAATTATAATATATTATAGTAAAATAATCCCCATAGTAGTAGGAGCCCCCGGAGTGGTTGCTAAATCGTTACACAGATACTGCGAAAAACTAGCATCAAACATTCAGACACACATCATCCAAAATCCAAAAACAGGCCGCGATCCACACAAGCACAATAGTGAGCAAAGTGTTAGGAGATTCAGTTTTTGTCTGCGGGGGAACTGAGCCACCCTTTCCTTGAGGGTCTCGGGCCGGGGAGCTCAGTAAACCGATCCTAGAGCTCGAGTAGAGGAAAACCTCAACAACATAATAATAAATGAATAATAATTATAAAAATAATATAAATGTTTTTTTTTTTACATAATATAATATTCATCTGGACACACTGTCTTGTGGTTCCAATTCCAAACGAGTTGAGTTTTCTAGCATTGCTTTATGATTATACAATTGCTTTACGCTATCACTGTCACTGTTATACTCTAAACAGGGCAGGATTGTCGAAATAAGCAGGATTATGCAATGCAATTTAAAGGCTGCTACTACTACTACAAAAAGCTACGGTGTCTATGGCTAGCGAAATTTCAAAGCTACTGAGACTCACCATCGAATGTATTTTTTGTCGTTTTCGTTGCAATGATCATGAGGGCATTAACTTTATTCATCAGGAGAGCGTCTTTTTAGACGCAATACTTGGAACCATAGTGAAATTGTACTCACATACTTAATTTTTAAGCTCTGCAGAAAATGTTGAATACTCCTGGTTTACAAACCAGACCAGTTACCAGAAAACCAGAAAAAAATATGTGATTGTATTTGTAGATGTTTGTTATATACTTGAGAAATAATATATTGTATAATATAGAAACCTAACGAAAGAACCTAACAATAACAAATTTGTTTCTCAATTCCAGGCTAGTGGCATACCTGCAAGGGACAATGACAGCGGCGGGCATCGTGCCTCCCCCAGGGTTCGACATCGCTGGTCTCCCAGCCGCTGCCAAGCTCCTGGGGCACGCGCCGCTGGGCCCCCCACCCCCCGACCCGCCTTCCTGAGAGCTAGTGAAGGAAGAGCCCTTCAACCGCGATCCTAGTGAAGCCTTCCCGGTTTACAACTACGAATAGCCGCGGTGTTGACTGTTGAATACTTTCAGCTCACTTTTGTCTGTCCATGTGTAAAGTTAAGCAGTTATAAAAATTTTAGTCAAAGTATCGTGTGTAGGTATTTGAAAAACGCTACGCAATACGAAATAAAATATCTAGTTAATTGTTTATAAATATATTTGTAAACCTTGGGCCTTACTTAAAAACGATGCTTAAAATTAATAGGTATAGCGTATTTCATTTTGTATTGTGCAGAAGTAAAATGACGTTTATGAAAGGCACGGGGTTTTCACCAACTGGACACGCTCGTGTCCAGTTGGTGAAACTCAAAATAGGTATCAGGTATCACTTGTGTACAAGGAGGTGAAGGGATTTGTTATCACTAAGCTACATACAGGGCATGGGTATGGAAAATATATTTGGCCATTAAGCAGCGTTTTTAAGTATCGGGTAGCCCCATAATGCTTCAGATATAAGCAAGCTGTAACCTTCTTTGAGAGCTGAAAGAAAGAGGGATGATTGTGGTTTTTATTGCCCTTATTGCTTTTCATATAAACTATGAAAAGTGCGTTAATGATAAAACACGAGCTATTGACGTTATAACTTAAAACTTAAAAGTATTGACGTTAGTAGTTACTACTGTGTATTTAACTTTTGTATTCGCTGAAGTTAAATGACGTCTGTTGACTTAAACAACGTTTTTAAATAAAGTCCATATAGTATATAGATTTAGATACGTAGTACTTAGAGAGCGTTCAGACGAAAATTGGCCGTCTCGACATTGCATTTTTAAGTCCCCAGTTATCATGCGCCACGCGATATTTTTTTGTCTTGTCTTTATGTCATGCGAAACGAGACGTAAGCCGGACACAGACGTAGCTATACTATATACAAATACATATTAATATAAACCATAGCATGGCATATTATGATACATTTTCTATACAAAAATAGATATACAATATGTGTATATATACAATATATAATTATAGCTGCATGTGCGGGCAGTCGATTTTTTTTTCAAAAAAGTATATCGTAAAATCGTAATATGCCATTATGATTTATATTAATATATATTATAGCTACTTGTGTAATGGGCTTTGAACAGTGCTCTATCATATCTTTGTCCTGTTTTTTTCATGACAGTTATAATAGAGAAGATTTTGTCACTGTTCGCATGCTAGGTCTGAGTATATCCTAAAAATACTTCCTTCGTCCAGTTGAGGACGTCTTCTTGCTGAGGGTGATGCATGTAGAGCGTTCAATTTTGGTTTGAAATATATATAACTATATTTTTATTTTGTATGTGATATTTAAAGTACTTATTGTAATTCCGTGTACACAATTACAGATTTACCGATCAGTATTATGAGTAGTAAAGTTGGGCCAAAGACGGACAATTTATTTCTAAGTTTTGTTATGCCAAAACTCTTACTAAGTAATTGTTTTGGTACTAACAAAGCTTGGCAATATATTTAACTTAAAATGTTGAGAATATAGATTTAATGATATTACTTAAAAGATAGATATGTAGCTAATTAAATAAAGTCAGCTATAGATTACAGATATGGAAAAGTATAAAAATAAGCACTGAAGAAGTTAATTAAGGTATTTTCTCTCTAAGCGTATGCACTATGCATAATTATTGTATTATAGAGAGAACTGTGAATCCATGTGCCAAATGAAGTAGATTAGATGATTATAATTATTTATTACTATAATTATTAGGATATAAGTATACTTATGATCATTATAACAGCCATTCTATTGTCATTTTTTATTGGGCTAATATGACTAAGTGAAGAGCCGGTTTATGTAATGGACGTTGCGAAACACATGTAATGTTTTGATTTTTATATTTATTATTGGTTGAAGACATAGAGCTCAAAATATAGCTCACATCACCCCGACATGCATTTGAGTTGGCCTCGATGGCCGTTGAGGAAAGAGAACAATATATTTTTCTCTAACCACTGTGAGAAAAGTGGCCATAGTCACATCCCCTTATTAAAATATAGGTACAGTATTTAATACAAAGGTAACTTTCTATCATCAACACGTTATTTCAGTTATAAGCACTTATCATGTTAATTGTGTGCTTATTTCATTTGATGAATTTGTATTGGTGGTTGCTTTGTTGGTGTAACATTTAAATAAATAAATAAATAAGTAATTTTGTACAAAGCAAATTTTACCTACTAGTATTATTCTTTCTGTGGTAAACAAGTATTATGCTGGAACAGATACACGCACCTACCTAAATTATGTATTATATAAAATAAGTGTATAATTAATTGTAATATTATTTGATAGATCATTATTTAATGTGCTCAAATTATGTAGGTAACTATTGTAAGTAAGATATAGAGATAAATGGGTACTATAACTTTATGTGGGTACGTTTATTGTGTACTAATTACTACACACTTAAATAAGTGCTACATAATTATGATTTCTAAAAAAAAACCGGTACGCAAGTACATGTACAAGAAAGGAAAACAAAAATTATGTAAAACCATATTATTTTGGGTAAGGACTTCGATACCTTTATATGGCACATTTATAACTTATAACGCGTTTGAGGATCCAGTGGTCACAGATTCGTTCCATAGTCAAATTTCGAATACTTACCTAATTAGTCTTGATTAGATGTCCATCTATTTGTATGTTGTAACTTCTATGGTATCCCCGAAACAGAACATTATATTGGAAGCTAAGAGGATGAACCGTAAAAATGAATATGCTATAGGTATTTATTGTTTCACTAAATTAAACACTGGTACACAATGTTATTGTGATCGATTTTGAAGGTTTAAATTGACAGAACGAAACTAATTAAAGTCTATCTATCTATCTATCTTTGGTTATGGCCTCTGCGGTATGGCCGCAATTTCGCCAATGTCGCGTGTACACCTAACTTAAGTATTGCTGTTCTTAGCTAACATGCCTAGTAAAAAAGTGACAGCAATATTTAAATTATATTATGAAAACTGATGTGGTTTTGACACATTTTTGTTTTATTCATACGGGAATACGAGTACTCACGTTTAATTAAATCGCCCGACGCACGTGCAGCTCGTCCTGCTTAGCACACAAACGTGAGCATTCCCGTATAAATAAATCAAAAATATTTAAATTAGTTTATAACTAAAGATTTCAAAATTGCCACATATATATAAGGAGGTAATCATAAATTATTATGTTATTAATGTGAGAAAGCTAAATCCTCTAAGTGTATTAGTGTCCGTTCAAAGAAGAGTTTTACATATAGTTAGGTACTTGTTGACATAAGAAAAATGTATGGTTAAATTCAGCAATACTAATTATAATATAGGTAGGCTATTCATCTTACCCAAATTATTTAGCTATGGGGTACTGAAATCATTATCTAACTGTAGGTATTTGCAACTTAGACATATAGGTACGAATAAGTATTTTGTGGCATACATAGTGCAAGTTTTTTTTTTTTAATTCATTACCTCGGTATTTTATATATTGTAGACACATCACATACACATATATGACATATTATATAGATTATTAAGGGTGTTGTATTGCTCATCTTTTATATTATCTAAATTCTTTTTGCTATTGTCCATGAAAGATTTTCGATGAAACCATTACCTAGAAAGAAAGTAATTTTTTACTTTTAGAAGATTTCCTTGACTTAAAATGTACCTATTGTAATTTTAATTCAGTGTATGGAATTAAACAAAATGAAAATGCGTTGTCGTGCTATGATTATATTAACCCTGACTAGCTGTTTTTATTAGGTTAATTAGGTACATTTATCAGAGAGCATTGGCAGCAGCTTATTTATCAAGATTATTTTTTTCATGACAGATTGTGATCACATTTTTTATTGAACCCAGTTTAGCTAAATACCAACATGATATTTAGAGCTTTAACAAAGCTGCAGATACTTATAGGTACTGTTAAAACGACGTTTCGATAATTCTAATAACAGGGAAAAAAATATAACTATTTGGCAACCTAGTAAATCTTATTTGAAGAAATAAGAGCTAAAAGCATTGACTCTGTAACGATTGCTAAGTTAGACTCAATTAGGTATGTCTCAACTATCAACACGGGAGTGCGTAAGTAAAATAACGACCAGCGTTACTAGAGCGCCATCTCTTTTAGAATCTTTTTTTTTGTTGAATATATTGTTTACTACTTATATTGCAATGCAATGCAACTTGAAGAAGATGATAGTTCATTGCATAACGAACATGTAAGCTATATTGTTTTTTTATCAATGGGATGAAGACGATGATGATACTGAACATTGCCGCAGAAATGGAACACATATTATGGCTACTATGTTCGTTTTACAATAAAAAATACGGGCGATTAAAAATCATTATACCGGTACATGATGGCGATTTACACACTCATCAGCCAGAAGACGTCCACTACTGGACGAAGGTAGGGAGGGGTTGCCATAATGCCCACGCTTGGCAGGCGGTTTGGGGATCGCAGAGTGTTACCACCGTTAACTAGCTAGAGGACGCTGCTGCTCTTCCTCCAGTGGTTCTGGGTGCAGTTTTTGGACATACCCAGGTTCGATGTGGTTCGGTGGCGATTTACAATCTACTTCAAATGATGTCCTTCACGCCAGAATCCTCACTTCTGAAAACTTCATGAAAATGAGTTTTCTCAACGCCCAAATTTTGTCATGTAATATCAACAGTGTCAGGTAATTAGTCGCATCATAATTCCGAAGTTATTGGTAGGGTTTGATGAGGACTCTGGCATGCAGGTCACCACAATCCTCACCTCTCGTGCGAGTGATCGGTGAGGGTTATCGATGTGGTTTTGATTCTAAAATGTTGTCGTCAATTAGTTGTGACGACATGCCAAATCTCAAAGCAATGCTTCAAGGGTTCCAGAGTTATCAAGGTAGGTTTAGTGAGGATTCTGGCATGAACATTTCACACAAAAATCCTCGCCTCATACAAAACATTCGATTGGTAAAAACTTTCGATTGGTATCAACACTCTATCACATTTGGTCAATAATTAGTCGTCCTTGAATATGGAAATGTGGTTGTCTTTATAGAAGTTTAGTAAAAAGCCTAAATAAATAAAAGATATAGCCTTCTTGTGATTCAGTTTTTTTTTTTAATACTTAGATATATATTTAATTAATCCGTAGTTTCATTGTAATTGAAAGTCTTCTTTGTTATAGCGCAAATTTTGTAGTTGGGCTTCAAATAAAATATCATTAATTGCCTTTTCAGCAAAAAGCCTCTGAGTAGGTTCTAGTTTTTTTAATTTTCGAGCCCAAACTCGAGCGATATGGTATTCTTCTTGCTGGTTGTCTGAATCTTCGTTATCTATAGCAGTTTCCTGATCGTTTGATGTTTTTGTTCTTTTTATCGCCGGAGGCGATGTTAATGGATCCATAGATGACTCTGAATATTTATCCACGTCATTCCACTCGCTATTGTCTGCGTAATCCTCGTTGTTGTCCTGTAAAAAAAATTGCAAGTATTCAAAAAAACTGAAAACGGAAAACTGACGTGGTTTTAACACATTTTTGAGATTTTTGTTTTATACGGGATTAATTACGTCAAGTGCGAAGCAGGACGCGGCAGCACTCGCGTCGGTAACTATCTGTTTTCATTATTTGAAAAAGATCACCGGATGTGATCGAAACTATAGTCAGATTATCCGTCTTAATTACCTAAACGTGAACAATCCCGTTTAAAAAAAAACAATCTATATATTATATTTTCGTTCATGCAGCAAGCACGATCGCGTTTCGTATCGCGCCAAAACCTGTGGGCCCTGTGGCCAAAATGCACAAACTGTGCTCAAAGCCATAGACAATCCATAGAGACTCTAACTGATTGACAGACAGAGTAGACATTGACGGAAGTAATTGATTGGCTCACGATGCATATTGCTCTAACTATTTGATTGAATAAACAAAACTCATTTATCTTAACTAACCTGACTTTGTTGCACTGGTTGTTCATAATCAGGTTCTTCGAAACTGCTCGTTAAAAAAAGTAACTCATAATACGTCCAATTTGTGGGCACGTAAACGTCACCGCCCGAAGATTTGGTCCGCACAACTTTTTTCCATTCTCTGCGAAAATTTGTTCGAAGGGAATTCAACTTCTTTCTCACATCATATCTCGTGCAGTCAGGCTTAACATGTTTGTAAATGCTCAGTAATTTATCGAGTGCTTTGTTTTTCTTTAGTTTGTCTCTGTATGCGTCGCAAGAGCTGTTCCATATTTCTGGACACGATTCCCATGCTTTTATGAATTGCTTTAAATTCTCTTTGAAATTACTGGAACAAGCACAATCAGCACTATTATCCTCCATTTGTTTTAAAACTCCGACGACGTGACGTTCGCTAATGTCCAATTATCAAACACAAGCGAAAGGAAAGATTGTCGCGAGGCGCGAGCCGTAAGCCTGCGCACACAATTAATAATGACAATATCCCTGCCGCTCTCTACCCGATACGACGCAGATGGTATGCAAGTCTGTCCCGTTCTGGCGTATGCTTACTATGCATGCGCGAGAACGGAACAGACATAAACTCATGCATGCAGCAGGCGCGCCTGACTATCGACGCCAAGCTGCGTACAAGAGTACATCACTTAAATGTTTATCAAATAGCATGCCATAGGAAGAAATACATTACATAGTATTATAGGAGCTTTCTTACATAACTGCATAAGTATGGACCTGCTTCGTCTGTCTATAAAATATCCTATCATAATTATATGTACTAGCTACTTTATAGTAGGTAAGTAGGTACTTATAATTGTGTATAGGTCGCAATAACATTGTCAATATTTCCAAATAATTTCATTTCAAACACTTAGTTAGAAAACAAAAATTTACACTCACACGAAGTATTGTGTAGGACGATTTTTTTAAATAGTAAGAAATGTAGCTATGGCATAAATGTCATAATCTCCACTCTTGGTAGGCGACTTGGGGATCTCAAATGCTTCGAGAGGACGCTGCAGCCTGTTCTCTGGTGGATCTGGATGCAGTTTTAGAACATACCCAGTATGTTCGTAATATCGAATTAGGTATGTATGGCAGCTAAGAATAAAATTGATGTTTCAGCCGTAGAAAATCTGGATTAGAGGTAGGACCTACTTAAATAACTATACGATCTTTCAGCGTTATTACAAAAATATTGTCAAAACTTGCTACAAAAATATTGTCAAATCTTGCAGAATGAAAACAAATTTTGTGTTACGGTTTTGGGTTACCCAACGGGAAAGCTAAATAATAAAGACTGACCTAGTGCAAATCGAGCCCGTTTGTACTGAGGATTCCGACATGAAACAGAAAAATCATTTTTTTTCTAAACACAATTTTAAAATGTGGTGGACATCGTGGTACGGAACCTTCGGCGTGCGAGAATAGGCTAGCACTTGACCAATTTTTGTTTCAACGAACTTGGTTGACAGAATCAGGAACTAATTTGAATTTAGGTTGAGACTAGTACCTCGGGACTACGTAGAAATGTAGAGGCGAAAAGTAACGAAGCACCTCGCATCTACGTAAGTAGTTCTTGAGTTTCGCGATAGATGGCACTTCTCTAGCCATAACATTTTTGATTTGTTATTAGGTATAGAGCTACTAGTATAGAAGTACAGTATTATTTATTATCCTTGGTATAGTAATGGTCGTAAAACTTTTTTTAGAAATATCAACATTATTCTCGGAAGGTCAACTCTTGGTTTTTGTACTAACGTATGAACGATTATAACCACCATAACGTATTAGCTGGTCGCACCAGAAAGCAATATGACAGAGCACCGAACCCCGATTCTATTCCAATAAATCTTTTACTTATACCGAAACTTACCTATATGAAAACGGTAGGTAGGTAATGATATACACAATTGTATTATAATACAGTTGTAACGAATCTGAAATTAATCATGATATTAAAATTTAAAATAGAGACAAAAATCCACAGCAGAAAGGGCTATAATAATAATAATAAATAGAGACAAAAATAGTCCTAAGCTACGATTATTTTGTCTCTATATTTTGTCTCTACAAAATATATTTTGTCTCTACAAAATAATCGTAACTTAGGACAATTTTTGTCTCTATATTAATCGCTTGACTTGTAAGTAACAAAGCGATGCCAGTACTCATAATGTAACGAAAGATAGAAAGAAAGTATATAGGTAGGTAAGCTATCGATTGCCCAACAGCCTTCTGTGCGACAGATTAGGTAATACTTTATATGAACTCGTTCTGGCGCTGTGGCACTGGCTAGTCTTTAACACACTTTTATTATTTATTTCTTCACTTGTATCATGGAATAATTATAGAGCTTCTATGCAACTGAGAATGTAAAAAACTTGAATGTGGATTTAAGTTTTAACCTATTCCTTATTTTCGCATAAAGTTCTTCACCTAAGTGAAGTTATTCACCTTGAAGTTTCACTGAATTCATTGTGACCAGAACTACTTAATCGTATCAAAATTTATTTAGGGTGATGGAACTCTTTAATAGCTAAAAGCATGCAGGGAAGGGCTGCTGTCCTCCGTAGAGATTTAAAAAAATACAAAGCAAACGAACAATATTAATAAGAATTATAATTAATAAATATCAGTGGACATTTCTCACAGCTCCATCTAGTCCCAAACTAAGCAAAAAAAGCTTGTAATAACGAAATCAGATAGCTGATAGAATATATTATGTACATATTTTTTTCTAAACACATACTTAAAATAGATACAACACCTAGACACAGAACAAACATCTATGTTAGTCACATAAATGTTTGCGCTGGGTGGGGATCGAACCCAAACCCTACAGCTCTGAAGGCTGACGTGCTACCAACTGAGCCAATTATGGATCACTGTGTCTGAAAATAAATGTGTTTTTTTTATATTAAAAAAATCTTTAAAAAATCCGCTACTAATGCAGCGTGCCTTTATTATGGCGGCGGTTTTCCGCGCTGGATGGATAGAGAAATCTGCTATTCATCCTTTTATACCTTTCTCCCTCAGATGTTGCCTAATAAATTAAAAGACAGAAAATAATGGTATTTTTAATTTAGGCATATTATTCCATCTATGATTTTTTAAACGATAATAAAAATAAATAAGGACATAAATAATAATTAGAAGCAAATAATTATATTCTGGTTTTGGTTGGTGGTAGTAGGTCTTGTTTTGCAGGTGTTCACCTTGGTAAGTATCAAGTATTCTGCCGGCAAGACGTAGTGTGTTCCTAAATTCCACAGATGTTAAAATTTCGGTTTGAAGGGTTCGGGTTGAAGGGTTAACGTAGCTAGCGGACATACAGGAATAATGAGCCCCACTATCAAATGTTTTTAATATAATGAGCGAATAAGTATGAGTCAAGTCCAGTAAAGCTTATATTCAAACAGGTAACAGCTCAATTTAAATAAAGCTAGCTGAGTTCGACCAAGTTTTCTGTACAGGGGATGTATTTTCCCGTCGCGTCGCGTCGATGAAACCTGACTATACCTACATAGGGCTTGGGGTGATAGCACACTAGATTGTCTGTAAGCTCAGTGTAATAAATAATAGGTATATTGCATTGGTCTCATTTCTGAAACAGAGCACCACTGATTATAGAAAACTTGAAAACCACCTGAATCCCCATTCATCCACACACACAATCCCCATTCATCCACACCGGATCCCCATCCACACTGCGTTTTTTTTCCGATAGGTGGCGCATCGTCGATGCGGCCGCGCGGCCATAGTCAACTGTCACACACACACACACCGATATTTACGCAGACATATTTTTTGTAGACATTTGTTTAGCTTAAACAGTAAGAAAAATTATGACAGCTAAAAAATTACGATGATGAATTATTTTCTCTCTCTTTTTTGTTTTGTTATTGCAGAGAACATTGTAAAGACTCGGATTACCAGTGAGAATCTGCATATTATACTGGTTTGTACAGCAATCCTTTGCCTTGCTAATTTAAAGCTCTGTCCAACTTAAAATGTAAATAACCATCTAACCTACAAATCTATTTGCAGGCCGTCAACATAGATTCTTAAAACAAAGCACAGTACCAAGCACTCAATAGACCTAAGAAGTAGGGCTTTCGCTTTTCTGTAGTACCCAGTATTTTTATTTTGACTAGATTATCGACAACTCCCTCATCAAGAGCAGATAGAATAAGCAACGATTAACAAGAAAACTTGGTCACATCCGGACCGCTTCTGGCGCCATCTGCGAAAAGTTTTGTACGTGGAAACTCATTAAGCTCTTCTACCTCAAAACAATAAATAGTTTATTAATAACACGCCCGGCCATTGGCGCGCTTTCAATGCTATGAATATATCCGCGCTGTGTGGAAGCATGCCTAGATATTACCTGCCCACTCTATTTAGCTTATAGTACACTGCTGGACTTAGGCCTACCCTCGAAGGGCGATTGGGCCATATCCACCACACCACTGGTCTGGTGCGGGTTGGTGGATTCCCATACGCTTTTGAATTTCTTCTTCGGACGTATCCAGGTTTCTTCACTATGTTTTCCTTCACCGATACGCATATAAACCCCAAAGAGCTCATTGGTCCAGGCCTGGGTTTGAACCTGCGACCTCAATTACTTCAATCTGTCAGATTAGGCTATATACCACGGCTTATTCAAATCAAAATCAAATAAAAACATATTTATTTTCAGACACAGAGATCCATAATAGTACATATTACAAATTATTATTATATTAGAAAATAATTAATTACATTATTACATTATTCCGAGGCCCAGTATTTATTCTGAGCCAGCCATCAAAGTTAGCACGGGTTTCGGGGTCTGAGAATGTTCCCATAACCCATTGGCAATCCGCGATCTCCACATGGTGTCACAGATAACATAATATAAAAGTACTGTAGTTTGTAGCGCTGCGTCTAGAAACGCACCAATGATTGACAGCCTTATAGCTCAGTTGGTAGCACGTCTGCCTTCAGAGCTGTAGGGCGTGGGTTCGATCCCCACGCAGGACAAACACTTATGTGACGAACATAGATGTTAGTTCTGTATCTGGGTATAGTATGTATTATAAGTATGTATTTACGAAAAAAAATGTATATAAGTATTATATCTGGTTTCCATAATACAAGCTTTGCTTAGTATGGGGCTAGATGGCGCTGTGTGTAAAATAATCCCCCAATATTTTAATGGTAGTACATTTTTAAAGAGCTTTTTGACGAAGGTGCAGTGTGCTAAGATTGTAGTAAATGTTGAATCTATAGATGGTGAGTTGGATAATAGTGTTTCTCGTAGATATTAGACAAACACATCATTATCTTTTTTCTAAGGAAAATGTGGAAAATACGACGGGTAAAACGCGGGACGCACACCAACACAGCCAGCGTTTTTCTGGCTGTTCAGGTTGGAGAAAAACATTGAATTCCTATACTAACATATAACAAACGGTTACGTGATCAAATTTTGAGACATATTTTTTTATCGCATTTATCATTCTTATGTTTCTAGACTTTTGACTTTGATGGTAGATTAACATCTTTAAGTATTGGTACCTACACCTGCCAGAAATCCCCCATACTATATTATGGTATCAGTGCTTGCTTTTCTAAGAAAAGTCTGGACAAATTGGTATACCTAGGTAGGACTCTCATATCTCAGAGTGACGAGCGCAGTGCAGTGCAGTGCAGGATTTTGATCGCAAGTATACAATCAAAAAAAAGACACCCAGTAGGTATTTCGATAATAATATGATACGTAGTGAGTTTAAACTTTTAACTCAGACGGACGGGCGGTATCGCGGGTCGATCTCTACCATGAATCATCATTATATCTAGGTAGAGTATGTGCTTTGTTTCATTACGTAGAGTACCCACAATCGTGTAATTTATCTATTCGAGCTATTTCAGGACGATGTCAGCGCTCTACATAGCATAATGGAATAGGTAGCTATAGTAAATAATTTTATACAATAACACTTTATTGACAAAACAATAATAACTATCGAGAAAAATAATATAACGTCATATTCGAATATAAGATTTTGGTAAGCAGTTTTCTCGCTAATAGGTATATAATATAAGTAGAATGGATAGTGATGTACCCTATACCCATAATACCCAGTCATGTTCAAATTTTTTCTTGTATAAATTGAGTAAGTCATGACGACTTTCACGATTCACTCTCTACCTGACAAACGAGACATCTTTATATTATAAACGAGGTGCACTGCTGGCGTGCCTACCCACGAGGATGGTCCCAGAAATTAAAGAAATTAAGGAATATTGGTGGGCATTTCACACATCGCCATCTTAGTCCCAAACAAAGCAAAGCCTTGTACTTAAGAATAGGAACTATATATTTTTGTATATACATACTTACTTATAATATTTACAACACTTACATACAGAAAAAAAACATCTAGATGTTCCTCACATACATTTTTGTTCAGGGTGGAAATCGAATCCACGCCCTACAGCTATTATAGCAGAAATACTCATGGAGCATACCACCAATTGAGATACAGGTCAGCCAAAAACTGTTATTGTTTGGGTTAAAAAGCTATGTGCCTAACACATTCTACGGTTTCGGTGGACCAAGAGTCATTTATAAGGAGATCTTTGGCCAGGCAGATTTTGCTTTAGATTTAGAGATCTGCATATTGTGTGAGCCCAGGAAGATAACGGCGTGATGTGTGATGTGTGTGACCCATGCCATGGTAGAAAAACGTACTCCATGCTCCAAACATGCTTTTAGTAAACATCATGCAAAAATCATTGGGCAGGGATAGGGTACGTTCTTATTCATCCTAATGGAGACCTCCTATCCTACCTCTATACAATGTGTAACAAAAAGGTTCAACAATAGTTAAGGGTATGTATGTACTCATCATTATAAACAACTATTACTATGGAACCAATCGTGAACTCACAAAAAAATATATGCTGTTCATCATTCATGCTGCCATACATTTTGTCCATGGTCAATGAACTTTTTGTATGGAACAGCTGTTTTTTTTTAGGATTTCAAGGTTGACTCATAGTAAAAGTTGTCCATAATGGTGAGTACATACATACCCTTCAGTATTGTTGAACCTTTTTGGTACACATTGTATAAACTCGGTAGGTACATTATAAAGATTAAATATGGATTTACTATTCACGTTAATCAATAAGAGGTTAATAGGTGTTTTTTTTATAGAACTTGTGTTCTATATATACAGGAAAGCAATCGCAGCCCTCAGTAGCAGATTAAATAGCAGTTACTGGGTCCTCAGTGATGAATACAGCGCTGGGGAGGGTGGTGCGGTGCGAAATTTAATCTACCCCCGTCTGCCTCCCTAACCTCCCTACTCCCACTCGGTAGGTACATAAGTACACAGCTTTACATAATATACTCGCTGACTGATAATTTATTCACAATACTTGTCTTTGTGGCTGACAAATTATTATTGCATGTATTATTTATATGAGAGAGCCAGTTTCCATTCTAAGTTAGGTCTGTTTACCACCTGAGACCACACTTTCAATAAATATCAGGTGAGATGTGGTCAAACGCCTAGCCTGTGAACCATAATAAGTTAGATAGGTATTTACTTCCTATACATAATACACTTAATTTTATTAGGTAGGTAGGTAAGTACTAAGTATGTTACGGTTCAGTGAAGCAAGGCCTGGGCAAGGGGATTTTTTCCTCGCTTGTTTATCAATTGGGACAATGTTTTCTAAGAAATCGTGTATATGTTAGGTATCAAATTTAATATTGTTCAGATTGATTGAACAGGAAGCAACTATGTGAAATTTTACAATGAAAACTGACGTGGTTTTAATACATTTTAAGCACGTTTACCCACCCATTTTAATCATGTTTTAAGTGTAAAAGTAATTCCGATAGGTTATAAAAAAAAACCGTATAAATATCATTCTTATACTTGGATGATCTAGCTCTCTCCTAGCTCTGAGGCTGGGTTGGGCTCATTTGCCTATAAGAACTTGATTATATATCAAGTTCTTATAGGCAAATGACGTTTTGTCTCAGTTAAGACAAGGAGGTAACTATGTAAAGTTTATGCCACAGGGCCACCTACGTACTCGTATAGGAAAATATCCAACGCCTTTAAGGGCCCTATTTTAAATAATAACGTGCAGTCATAGCAGTTTTTTGACGGTTTTTATGAGTTTGTGTTTTCCCAAAAAAAATATTTGTATCTATAGTGAGAAGTGAACTTGAGAGTGAGCTTTTGTAATCTTACTAAAAAAATTAGATAAGAAAAAAAAAATAACAAAACACCTTTTTACACATTACAACAGTTTTATCCAAACAATTTTCACAAATTTATCAATACTTACTTGTAAATAATATAGTTTGTCACGTGCTTACGCTCTTGGTTTTGAAAAAGTATTTATATTATGCTTGTAATAAATAAATGGGTCTGAAACCTCAAAAATCGATTGACACGCACTAATCTGCGGAACTGCCATATTTTTGCTCCGCTAAATGTGGCCCTATCTCATTCTACTTTAGAATAATAATTGATCACAGTAAAAAAAAAGCTTGAAACATGGATTTGCACGGCCTTAATCTAAGATTACACGAAACCCATAGATCTAGTAAAAAAGGGATTAACCCTTTTCTTTAACCCATTAATCCCTTAAGATCTATGACGATACCAAAATATTTATGATTCGAGTTACAAAACTTAACTTGCCTCATAGTCAGAATACAATTTTGTTATCTCTCCACTCGGTACGTGTTTTATCAAAACTTAGACAGTCGCCATAACTATACTTGTACAGTCAAAAACCACACCGTCACGATGAGATAACGACTCTACAAGTTACCCTGCAGCTGCAACAAGAGGTACTTAGGTATAAATGTATGCTTAGACAATTTTCTACCTGATAGCTAAAATAAAATAAATAAAATAAATAAAAATGCCATTTATTTCTCATCTTCTTGTGTCACATTGCATTTCGTCATTACTTATGCAGTTTGATTTATTTTGGATTCTATTATTTTATAGTTATTATTTTGAATTATTATACATTTTAATTCATCATCATCAGCCCGGAGACGTCCACTGCTGAACGAAGGCCTCCCCCTTAAACCGCCACACTGTACGACAACCTGCCATTTGCATCCACCGGTTGCCCGCGACTTTTACAATGTCGTCGGTCCACCTAGTGGCAGGCCTTCGTACGCTGCGTCTTCCGGTTCGCGGTCGCAACTCAAGAACCTTTCTTCCACATCGGTTGACAGTTCTTCGAGCGATGTGGCCTGCCCATTGCCACTTCAACTTGCAAACCTTCCTCATCATCATACATTTTAATTACAATTTATTAATTACAATTCTTAAAAAAAATTGTAGTAAGTTTTTTTTACATAATATAATAATAATTAAGTATAATTATGTAATTTATATTTGTGACCAAGTATTAATAAATTTGTTTGCTGTCCATTATAATATTAAAATTGTAATAAATAGAACCATTGGCAGCTGTTGTGGCTAAATCGGTTAACTTTTTTATTCTTTATTGGATGAGAACCCCTGGTGGGCTAGGAGGCCTAATAGGCCTCCTCTAGAGCTTTTTTTTTAAAACCTTATAGCTATAGTATTATAATTATTATCTTTACTAATAGGTTCATTTCGGAGAGTGTGCGCAAAGGCAACATGTCCTTATTCCAACCTCTCCCTTCCACAACACACAGTCCTCCTCAGTTTCCTTCTACAGTCAAGTAAAAACGGCAAAAAAGCATTCGTCCTTCGTGGAAATTCCTGCGGAACGATTTGGGTCCACTTTCTTTTTTCGTAAGTACTTCTCACTGCCGTCTTCCCTATTTCCTTAGAACAACAATCTCGGCCTTTTCAAGGATTGAGTGAAAAGATTTTGTCTAGATCGATGTGTGCTATAGCGTCTGTTACCATCAAACGTAGGCCAGTTTCCAAGAAAATATAACGATGTTTATTTTCTTCGATACAGATCTACGTAATAATCATTACATATAATTATTATGCATTCAGAGATCTCTTCATAGCCTGATGGAAGGAAACTAAAAAGACACCATAAGTTTGTTTTTCGCCGTTGCCATGAGAACGATTAATGCTTCCAGCTATTCTCGTAGCCTAGGGCTGTACCTAGGTACGGCACGACACGGCAGACCGCTTCTATATACCTACTTACATATACCTAGCACGATGTACATACGCCCTATACCTACAAGTCACAGTACACCGTTAGACTGGCGATAACACACCATTGTCGGTCCTTATATAAGATAATTTTCAAGAATTCCCTAAAATAGAGTCCGCTTCTCTGTATAAGAACGATACAATATAATTTGTAAGGGGTACAACGGAATGACTACCTGTCCTTTAGTATTTCGTAAATCCGATCACTATAAAAATAACTAGCGCCTGATAAAAAGGTTTTATTAATTAAAATTAGAGTAAAAACGTAAGTAAGTAAGATAAAATGATAATGATTTTTTTCATGCGTAGTTCATACTACATTTTCGTCTACTCTTAGTTCCTGTACCATGTGTTTACCAGCTTTTTAAGGCCTTTGCCCAAGCGTACTTGGTACGACGACGTGTCTTGACGGATATTGCAAGTTTACCACTATATGCACAGTAGGAAATCGACAAGGTCACCTATGTATATGGACGCATATAATCTGACCGTGTTACATGTACCTACTTAGATTCATAGGTACTATGAGGAATAGTCTGGAAAACTTATTATCTGAAGACTCCAAGCCTATACCTCAGGAAGGGACCACTCTGAAACATATTTATGAGACCGTTCTTATTCAACGGTTTTACCAAAAGATACATATTCTAGTCCGTAGTCCCACTACGGACTGGATAGGTAAACCTAAATACAGATAAGCGACCTACACATTCCAATGAAATTATATTGTAATGTTGGACCGACACAGACTATATGACGCAATATTTCATAATTATACAGCTGTACTAAGTAAAAAAAATATTTAAATTTTGCTTGATACGGTTCATACTGCTAAATTGTCATAATAACCGTGCAAGGCGCAAAGACAAGTATGTACCTATGTATAAATAGATTGCACACTACAAATTTTTGAGAGGTTAGGTCAAGGTTCAGAGATACCACGTGTACATCCGAAGCGAAATGTATATAGCTACGTAAGTATACAATCCAGATACCGCGTGTACATTCGAAGCGAAATGTATATAGCTACGTAAGTATACAATCCAGATACCACGTGTACATCCGAAGCGAAATGTATATAGCTACGTAAGTATACAATCCAGATACCGCGTGTACATTCGAAGCGAAATGTATATAGCTACGTAAGTATACAATCCAGATACCACGTGTACATCCGAAGCGAAATGTATATAGCTACGTAAGTATACAATCCAGATACCACGTGTACATCTGAAGCGAAATGTATATAGCTACGTAAGTATACAATCCAGATACCGCGTGTACATTCGAAGCGAAATGTATATAGCTACGTAAGTATACAATCCAGATACCACGTGTACATCCGAAGCGAAATGTATATAGCTACGTAAGTATACAATCCAGATACCACGTGTACATCTGAAGCGAAATGTATATAGCTACGTAAGTATACAATCCAGATACCACGTGTACATCCGAAGCGAAATGTATATAGCTACGTAAGTATACAATCCAGATACCACGTGTACATTCGAAGCGAAATGTATATAGCTACGTAAGTATACAATCCAGATACCACGTGTACATCCGAAGCGAAATGTATATAGCTACGTAAGTATACAATCCAGATACCACGTGTACATTCGAAGCGAAATGTATATAGCTACGTAAGTATACAATTCAGATACCACGTGTACATCCGAAGCGAAATGTATATAGCTACGTAAGTATTCAATCCAGATACCACGTGTACATCCGAAGCGAAATGTATATAGCTACGTAAGTATACAATCCAGATACCACGTGTACATTCGAAGCGAAATTGAAATAGCCTACGTAAGTATACAATCACTTGCATTTGAAGGGGTTATATTAAAATACCTATCTCTTATTTAAAAATAAAATATATTAAACATTATCTATATACCTACTTACTCTTCTTTCGAGTTGACTACCAAAATTAATAAAAAGCGCTTGTAAAATAATTACTATTTATAGATATTTACTATTTATGAAAGCTCCATTTGTTTGTGTTTTTCAGCGTATACTGCGTAAATTACAGGGCAGAGCGAGAGAGCGCTATGTAAGCATCGACGTCGCTCGCTCGCCGCGAGAGCCTCCTGAAAATATCTATTGATTACCGTATACGTAGGTAGGTTTTTAGGTATAGCACCGTCTCCCGTGCTATGGTGGCGGGCTACCGAGCGCCAATTTAAGAACGCTTGCGAAACGAGTCCCAATGAGTACCGATCTCCAACCAGCCAGGCACCTGGCAGAGCGCGAGTGGCGGTGACGGTGCACTGCGTCATCTCGCCTACGTTTACCAGTCGGTAAACATATTGGCGGTGTAGTACTAGTTTGTTTTAAATATAGATCCTCGCGGGCGATTACCTTGCGAATGGAAAATAATATCGTTCAAATGTGTTTTACTCTCACAATGAGATGAGTCTGTTGTACCATTTATTCTTTAGGTATTGCCAGGAAGCGGATTAAGGCAAATAAAAGGCTAAGTAAGGACGGGTGAAGTATTCTGTGTGTTGATGACAAACATGATGTATGTAACAGAACTAAGTGAGTACAATATGCATTATGTCTGAGCTGAGACCCGCCGAGCGGGCCCATGAGCAAGAGCAAAAGGTTGTGATCCTGAGTTGCCAGCTTAGTATTTTTCACTTTTTGCGGGTGGATAAAATTTAAAAAACACGACTCTTTAAAAAAAATGGATTATATCAATTTTCCAATATGACTAAGGAGATAGAGTGAAGCTCTACCATGACATGTAGAGTTAGGAGTTTTTTAATAATTAGATATTATGCAGTAAGAGGTTAATGCATTTCATTACTACTTAATCATTTTCGTACTAAATACACCTAACTAGAACTAAAATTTTCTCATAAAGGTACGAAATATATATGCGCATATCACTACAAGTTAACCTAAAGTTTAGTTTTGTACCTACGTATCTGGTACTAGATAGGTACGGGTACAATATTTACGCAAAATAAACAACTACTCATCAACACAAGGTTGCATTAATAAAATTCAATAGCAAAAGTATGGGAACTCAAACATTAAGACGTGGTATCACCACTTTTGTAAACGGTGCGCGCTTGCGCGAACTCTACAGGCGGCGCGGGGCGGGGGGTCGCAAGGCCGGGGCGCGGCAAGCGGGACGGGGCGACGCGACGTCACGTCGAACAACGCAGCTCATACCCTACCAAATCAAGAAGACCACAAAACACGCTCTCGCGACACGTTTCCGAAGTAGATACAACGCGGCAGCTTATAAACTTGCCTGCGTCGCTCAAGTCGAGTCGTCCAACGCGATTACGCGAGGTGGGAACTCTGAGAACGCCAGTAAAAGTGGCCCCTCTGTCGCGCTCCGCTAAGATATTCGCTAAATATTTCATCAATTAGTAACCTCTAATAAAAAGTGACTGTTTGCGCGACTTATCAATCCTCTTATCGCTGGCTGGCAATGAAAAAGAAGAACCCAGACGCCAAGAACATCGCTGTCAAAATATCGCGGAAAATAAATAGGGCTAAAATACAACGGCGGGCTCGAAGAAGTGAAATAAAGAGAACCTTATGTGTGCGGCATTGAAGTGTGTTTCGAGTGTTGTAAACGTATGTGATGACCGATTTTATGAAATAATATTGGATACTTGTTTCTACGTGAACTGCTGGTAGAAGACCAAAGAAAGGACAAAGTGTGCTGTGTTATCACTATTATCATGGATTGGAGAGTTCGGCGCACCTTCGAGTACCGGTGAAGTCAGTCGAGGCCACAGCCTTTTGAAATAGGTACCGGTTTTGAATTATCATTTGGTTTTTGATTTATAACGCTCGCTCTTTGGGTCGTCCCGCACCCGGTGCAGATGGCTTGCACTCCTTCATCTGATGGTTAGGTATTGCTCGCATAGGACTATGAATAATTATACCTACTACTTATGTTGTTGACTGAGTTTATCTGCTACTCCCTGCCACTTTGTGTATATATTCATCTCATGTTCAACGTTTTGCAGCAATGTATTAACAAGAGACATCTATGATACCCAATTAGAAGCTTTAAGTGTTCCAGATTACGGACACAATTATGGACACTAAAATTATAGTCTAAACATTTCTAAGTGTAATGTGGCTTGGTCCTAATAATATAAGTATATACTACTTTGATGCTTTTTTAAATTAATATTTTATTTTTTCCAGGTAGCCATGGAGGGCACTACATTCAAACCGGCCATGCAGCTTCAAAGCAAAGAAGAAGCAAAAAATAGTGATCAACAGGAAGAACCGAAACCAATGAAGGCCGAAGAAGAATACTGTCATGTGATGAAGGACGAAAAAAGTGATAGTGATGCACATAGTGATGACCTAAGTTCTAATGACGAACAAAATAATGTAGTTATTAGTGGTAGCTCTCAGTTTTATGAGAGCAGTGACAGTAAAGATGATTATGCTGTAAAAATAGAAGACAATGATACTCTTAGTGATATAGACGATATCAAAACTGATAGTGCTTCGGCAGATAGTGAAGATTCCGCTCTTGGCAGTCTGCCACCAGATGCCGTCGCTACTGATAGAGAAGAAGAACCACAGGACCGCTCAGAAGGGAGCGACTCTGGTATTGGATCAGAGACGTTGGAAGACGTCAAGTTACCGAGCTTTAATTTAGCACTGCCATGCACAAATATTCTAAATTTTACAAATAATACCGAAAATGTTAATCAAAACTTCAGTAGCAACATTACAAATAATGATAAAGTTGAAGAACGTCATATATTAGATGAACCGGTAAAAACACCTATGAGAAGTAATCTGAAGAGGAAACGCAATGAAAATGATGCTGAACCGCAAACCAAAAAAAGAAAAGAAGGCATCAAATTCGATAATGTTACGGTTTATTATTTTCCACGATCTCAAGGGTTTTCTTGCGTGCCATCACAAGGTGGTTCCACGTTGGGAATGGAATGGCAACACACTCATATACAAAAATTTACGCTAGCAGAACACGCGTTGGAACAAAGGAGATTACATAGACAAATTTTACAACAGTTAAAAAGTGAGCGTCATTCTTTACAAGGCGCTTCGCTTTCGTCTAGCGAGGACAGCGACACCGAAGAAGAGGCTAGTGACATTTCGGAATCTGAGCTAGATTTAGACAGCTATTACTTCTTACAACCTGTACCTACGCGGCAGAGAAGAGCTCTATTACGCGCTGCTGGAGTTAGAAAAATTGAAGGATATGAGAAAGATGAATGTAGAGACATAAGAACATCGCGGGAGTTTTGCGGATGTGCCTGCAAAGGGACGTGCAATCCAGATAGTTGTTCGTGTAGCTTAGCAGGTATTAAATGTCAGGTCGACAGACTAAACTTCCCTTGCGGCTGCACCAGAGACGGTTGCGCCAACAAGTCAGGGAGAATTGAATTCAACCCTGTTAGAGTAAGGACACACTTTATTCATACTTTAATGAGAGTTGGCCTTGAAAGAAAAAATGAAGAGAACCAAGAAGCCGCAAAGAGACGATGGGCAGAAGCACACAACTCTAGCTCTATCCAAAATACTTCATATGATAGAGAACGCTGCAGGGTTATTCAAGAAGAGGGTCTGCTGCGAGATGTAAATCTTACACCGAGAGTAGAAGTAGAATCATGCGTAAACGCTGGCAATTTTAGCAACGTCCACTGTGATATGAGCAATATTGCTCAAAACGTCTCACAAGACGGCGTATCTTACGGATACAGAAATGAAAGCTGCGAACACAGAAACAATAGCAGTAGTAGCATGCAGTTTGAAAATACAAATGCTCATCACAACCAGAATATTGATCCGTACACGTCAAACATATTACAAGGGAAAGGCCCGCCTTATGCCGCAACGGGAACGATGGCATACAATACAATGACTAATAATATGCAACGGTTCCCGTGTGATCTCAACTATTCATACGACCAGCACAACGACAATCATCATTTCAAGGGATTGCAAAGCTTTTCAGCGAGCAGTTTTGAAGAGTTCGCGCACAACTCACAGATGTCTATGTTCAGCCATTACGGCCATATGTACACACCAGATTACTTACACAAACCGAGCACATCGATGCAAGACCACAGTTCCATGCATTACCACAACATGCCTCAAAATCATTACGACATGTACAAAAGTGCAGAATGTGTACATAATGAAGTCAAAGGAGATTATGATAGTATGATGACGATGCCATATCAGAATAGTAATAAGATACAAACAGCTGAGAATGATGAAAATTGGTTCAGTCACAATACGCTTCTGAACTTGGATCACAATGACCAGACGACCCAGGATGCCGTCGAGGTCCAGCCTCAGCCTACGGAAGCCTCTGGAGGCGCCAATGCTGAGACCACGGAAAACTTTGGTGAACTTATCAAAAAGACCATGGTAGAGTCAGTTACAGTGTAGATGATGTAATTGTTGTATTTTAATCTTCTTAATGAATTATCATGTTATTGACTTTTTAATTATATTAACTGGTAATTTAAAACAAGAACATAATATGCGATGAAAATGTGCCTCTTTATTATTTCCCTTGTTAATGAATGTCTGCCTAGTACATTTCTAGAAAGATTGGGTGGTAGAATGAACGATTTATTACGTGATCTATGGATTTATACACCCATGGACGAGCTACCGACTCATATTTATACGATATCATCATAGAAACGCAGAGCTCTTTCTGTTTCTTTCAGTTAGTTGCTTCGCCTAAGTAACCAGTGTAGGTAGCTAATACCTAGTCGATGCACTAAGGGAATAAAGCAGTGTCTTACGTCGCGGGCGGCAGCGATGGTGATAATGGAATGGACGGGCCCAGCGCTTGCAAATCGATCACAATTAACAAGACAACACAATCAAGCATACCTAGCTAAAAGTATGCATATTACATTTGCCGGAAAATAGAGATAGCGAATCTAATTACTGCATGACAAAAAGAGAACACATGTAAATGTATTAGATGTTTGTATTGTCGTATCGTACGGCTCGCATGTCGCAAAGGCAGAGTATGACTGAATTAAGTGGAGAGCCGGCGCTCAGCATATAATATCTTCAAAATCCGTGCGCATATTTCGCGTCCATTAATCTTATCATTGCCGCTGGCGGGCGGCATATTGAACCCTGAGCGTAACGAGAGAGTTATATAGAGTCCTGAGTGAAGCGAGGAGTTCAAGCTGCCCTATACGAAGACAGGCTTTATTCCAGAGGAGCACTCTACTTTCCACACCTTCTACGAGACAATAAAAAGCCAGGGCTCCATAAATTAAAATTCACTGACAATCACAGGACCAAACAACGTATTTTGTTTAACATTCTTTTTAAATGTAAACCATACCAAAATGTACCTTTTTTTGAGTTCTGCTCTCGGAGGAACTAGCTCTCTCTCTCTCTCTATATAATCAAAGGTTCTGCTTATGCTAGCCAGTTCGATTTTCGAACAAACCTCTTTACAATGCCATATGGCTCGGAGGCTGGGTATATAATCAAAGCATATGGGCATTTTTTTACTTACGAGTTTTCCACGAGTTTCCACACGAACTTGACGTTCCAAATTCAAATCAGTTTATTCCTTAGGGAGTTTCATACAACTTTATATCCCATAAGAGATAATGCTTTACCTACTTTACGTTGAGGTTGCATGAATATGTAATTGGACATTGTCGAGCAGGTGGTGTGAAAAACCTATAATCATAATGAAAGCGAGTTTACATCCATCAAAAATAAATAATTACCTATTTTATTTTATCGAATTCAAGGCAAAAAATGCCTGCCACATAACACGAACAATAGGCAACTGTAGGAAAGCTTAAAGAAAAGCCTTTTACCTAAGCACGTGTTTTTTACACTAATATTTTCTAAGATATTGCATATCCTTACATTACTTTTGTGGCGAAAGCTTCGACTATAGTTCGACAACTGAGGGCAACGCAAATCTGCCCATCGCTGCTGTCAAGCCCTTCAAATTTACTGTTACATATAACGGCATTCTGTTGTTTCAACCGTAGCTATGATTATAGGTAACGTAGCCATGCTCCATACCTACATAAATAAGTAGCCATGAGTGATTCGTGTCGAGTTAAACCAACTTCAAGATAGTGAATGTTTCGAGGTCACCTAGTTTTATTTTCCGCGCTTTTATCTTTATATACTAAGCAAGTCCATGTTTTTGTTAGGTTATATTTTTAGACCATAATCGCATCTTAGTGGTAATTTATTATAATTTGGAGTTCACGTAGATTCTTCTCTCTCTATGAATCTAAACAGTCTCGAAACCCGTACGTACTTAGCTATGCTATTACTTATACAGGGTTAGTTCTAATTATATAGCATCATTTTAAGGGCATATTCTGTACATCAAAACAAACAACTTTTACTATGGAGCCAACATTGAAATCGAGAAAAAAAATATCAGTTGTTCCATACATTTTGCCCAAGGTCGATGAACTTTTTGTATGGAACAGCTGATATTTTTTTGCGATTTCAATGTTGGCCTCATAGTAAAAGTTGTTTGTTTTGTTGTATAGAATATGCCCTTAAATGGATACTAACTAATTAGAATTAACCCAGTATAAGTAATAGGATAGCTAAGTACGTACGGTTTTCGAGACTGTTTAGATTCATAGAGAGCGAAGAATCTACGTGAATACCAAATTATAATAATTACTAGAGGTCGCCCGTGACTCCGTCCGAGTACGGAAGAAATTCGCCCCGCTCCCAAATCCTCTCTATACCGCTAGATTAATTACAACTTATTAACCCTCCCCATATGCACTACTTTAGATCAAGCCTAGCAAAAAAATCTTGTGTATAAAAAGTCTATGCAAATAAGATTTTTTATCACTATAACTTCATAAACAAAAAACTTTAGATACCAAATGTCATCTCCCATTTCA
The DNA here is from genome assembly GCA_905404285.2 of Erannis defoliaria. Lineage (NCBI taxonomy): Eukaryota > Metazoa > Arthropoda > Insecta > Lepidoptera > Geometridae > Erannis > Erannis defoliaria. The sequence goes on along the minus strand of FR990069.1, from coordinate 16,066,670 downwards.
CACTCTTATCCTTGTCAAAAAATATTGAAAACATTATATTTTATTTTAAATTAACTATCCAAATACAAATTTTACATAATTCCATCCCCCGTTTCACCCCCTTAAGTCATCCCTGACAAAAAATAATTAAAATACCATGATTTTGTTTTAATTGACTACCCAAATACCAATTTTCAGTAGGTATAACTTCAAAAACTAAGAACTTTCCATACAAAAAAAAATAAGCCCCGATTTCACCCCGTCAAAAAACTATTGAAAAAAGCATTGTTATTTCAAATGAACTATCCAAATAGTAATTTTCACGACTAAAAGTTCAAAAACAAAGGAGTTTCATCAAAAAACCTTGGACAAATCCTTTTACCCATTTTTAACCCCTTAGGGGTTGAATTTCGAAAAATCCTTTCTTAGTATACCCCTACACGCATCAAGGAAAATAAATACACCCTTCAAATTTCAAGTCTATACGACCAGTGGTTTAGGCTGTGCGTTGTCTGTCAGTCAGTCAGGGGGTCTAAACAAGAACCACTTTCTGTTAGCGTTAACGCCTGCGGAAAGGTAAAATTGTATGAAAATTACAATAGCAGTCACGTGATATTTCTCAAGCCAATAACGCTAACAGAAATTGGTTCTTGTCTAGACCCTCAGGACAGTGATTCTTATAGTAATAGAAGATAGATTAGGTAGGGTAGTGAGCTGAATTCTAACGACATAAAATACTGGGCCATCAAAGCCACGGACCGGGCAGTCTGGAAGGAGGAAAGAGAGGCCGTTGCCCAGCGTTGGGACATTTTGGCAAGAGATTGAAAATAAATAGGAACTGTCTAGGTTAGAGAAGCAGCGGTTTTATGAAATAACATATTCTGCTACTACTTACTAGTTAGTTTTAGTTAATTGCAGCGCCCTAACAGGGTCTATGTACCATGCTCTAGTTTCTAAAACTTTATGTAATGTGTGCATTGGCAATACATAAGTAAATAATATTCTGCCGCAAGTACTGAGCTTTTCAAATCTGAACTGTAAGTTTTGGTTCAATTTTTAATATAAGTACTTGTTTACCACTAGTAGCAAAAGAGCAGAATATTTTATTTCATAAAAGCGTCGCTTGTAGCTGTCTAAGCACTGCCAAAAAAATAAGAAAACTTAAAAGCTCCTGTAACCTTGCTTTTATTAATAATAAAAAAAGCAAAGGAAAAATTAATAATTTCGTTTACGTAACCTTTTCCGGCCTTACTTAAAAAAAACTTCATTAACTTCAACCGTTAGTCATTGCTTAAGATGCTCTGCCATCTTCTCTCTGGCGTGAAGTGTAACATGCAAGAACAAGACAGAGAAGTTTAAGCAGTGACTAAGAGAATCGAGATTATTTTAGGCTGTTAGTATTTAGGAAAATGTTGATACTTCTTTATCGCGAGATGTTAGTTACCTACTAATTTCTACATTAGGCTGCAAGCCAAAGCTTTTTGAGGTACCTTCACTGGATTTTATTTGGGGACATCGGGGCAGTCTGCCCCGCTGCCAGTACAGTAGTGAACAACGTCAGATGATCTGCCGGCAGATCATCTGACGTTGTCCACTACCTAATTGCGACCTACGAATGACTATTATATTTTATCTAGTAAAAGTATTATCATTATCATCATCAGCCCGGTGACGTCCACTGCTGAACAAAGGCCTCCCCTTAGATAGTGCCGTAAATATGGCGGTGCCAGCGGTGCCCAGGCACCGGGTGCTGGTCCTGGGGGGCGCAAAAATGACGAGATCAGGAACAAGTTTTGAATATTTTTCTTTTCAAGGGCGCAATTATAGAAGCTCGCACCGGGCGCATAAAAGGCTATTTACGGCACTGCCCTTAGTCCGCCAAACTGTACAACAAGATGCCTTATCCACCGGTTGCCCACGACTTTCACAATATAGTCGGTCCACCTAGTTGGAGTTGGAGCCCTACCTACGCTGCGCCTTCCGGTTCGAGTTGCTCCCATCAAAAGTATGACACACGCCTTATAAACGGGGATGCGGCACTGATTTTCACAAGGAGTCGTTGAGGTAGGTATAATTATGGGATTTATAACTCAATGTAAGGAGATGACGATGGTATCACTATTATGTTACACTACGTTATTTGTTTGAGTAAATTAAACATCATCCTAATATTATAAATGCTTTTTAATTTTAATTAAAAACTTAATTTCATTTCATTTCAATTTTATTTCTCTATTTGACCGCATGTAAGTACTTAATTTTTAATTTTAGTCACAAATTGTAATTTCTTCTAGCGATTATTTGATTCCAGTATTTTAAAGCATTAGACATACATAGTTTTGGAATATGATCTGTAATCTGTAATATATATAAAATTTTGTCTAATGTGTGTTTAGCTATTACATTCTGTTTTGTATGTTTACTAAATAAATAAATAAATGCAAAAGTTTGTCAGTTTAAGAGGGAATCCGGCGATTTTCCATACAAACGTATTCCCCTATTTTCTTTCTGGATAAAATAGCTTTTTTTTATAAAGTCTAGGTCTACTGTAGACATGTCTCGGTCATTTCCTTTTTTTTAAGTGCATGTGTGTATGTTTGTTACGTCTTCTGCTAAATGGATTTGGATGTAACTCGGAATGGAGATAGCTTATTTCCCGGAATATTTATCATCATAATTGCCGTTCTTCATAATCACGCGGGTGAAACCGCGGGTTGCAGCTAGTACCTATACTAATAGAGAAGTAATACAACGACAGCTGTAAACGAAGGCTTTTACAAGTTAACCTACCTAAAAATTTAATTATAGGTGATGCCCAATTTTATAAATGAATACTAGCTTGGGTCGAAATTTTATTTTCACTCCTCTTGCTCAAAGAGTCCGTCTTTATAGCGCACCAGAGCGGCGCTAAAATAACATATCATGCTCTAGGGGCTACAGTAAAATTTAGTTCTAGGGGCTAAAGTAATTGTTATTTTTATATATCTGTTGCACCAACGAGCCTTCAAAAACAAAAAGCTTTTATTCATAAGAAGTATAATAATAAATAAAGACTCGACTTCATTCTGTTATTAATAACAAAAAAGAAAATTTTATCTTTGAAAATGGAACTAAAAGCGGCGATCCCTTTGGTAGAATGCTAAGTATTTACTTACTCTATGTAGAATGCGTGCATTGCGTTGCGGCTACAGAAGTAGGCATTGGCGCGGAATCTTTAGAATGTTTCTGTACTAATATTTTTTATTGATTGACCGTAATTTATTTTACAACACATTTGCTCAAAAAGTGCATTTACGAGGCCTGTATACATCGTTCGAAAGTTGTACATTACGCACCATACAACGAAGTGTGCGGTAAAATAGGTACTCTCAGCTAAGTACCTATTTTACCGCACACTCCCATGTATAGCGCCGTGCGTAAACTTTACGGTTTTTTTTTTATTTACATAATAATTATTTAAGAACTCCACCAAAGAGTTTCACAATACGAGAATAAATAAGCTGAATGATCGAACCTCCTTGGAAGCGCTTTTGCTCAATACGTTTGTCTTACTATAATATTAAACAGAAAATGTAACGAAATAAATTCTCACCACTACTTAATTTTTTTTCTAATTTTCACCACGCGCACTTAGCGCCATTTGTTAATTCGCGCCATTTCATCTTACCTCCTAGGAGGATTATGGCGTAGCACTTTGTGCATTTGCCAGTGTCAAGTATTTATTTGTATAAAGTTTTTGATAATTTTCAAGTCAAATGAGTCCAAGTCACAGTCAAAGTGATGTCACACTTAGTAAGTCACAGTCAAGTCCAGTCATGCCCTAGTAAAGTCATGGCAACTTTACTACAAGCTTCTTCGGAGTTTTGGAAACAACACGAAAAGACACTCATTGTAGAAACGTTTTAACGAAGACGAACTTTAAACGAAGTTTTTTTTTCTTCTTTCCCTTTAGGAGGATTATAGCATCGCACTTTGAGCATTTGCCAATGTCAAGTAGGAATTTAGTTACGACTTTCCGTCCGATATAATAAAAATAAAATAATAAAGTTTGGCTCATTATCTGTTGTAAGTACTTCTGTTATCTGTTTTCTCGCAAATGTGTTGTAAAACGTTGTATGGCACTCGTGCGGTATTGGTTTTTACAAACTCGTGACTATGGTAACTTACCGCACTAGTATCATAAATAACTATTACAATAGTGAAAATGTAATTGTCTATAGTGAGAATGGAGACCCTAATTTGCAGATAGAACAGAAAGAAAAAGAAATATTTTTCAATCTGTTGCTGCGTCAAAGTCGCCAAAGCATTTATTTTGGTATTTCGATTATTTATTTTCTCGCAATCGTAGTGAAAAGTAAAGTGTAACACACGGCGCTAAAAACCCATTATAACACGGTTTCTTTCTACTACTCAACTACCTCGTATATAATGGGTTATTTTAGACCCTTTTATAACAATCTTCTATTAATTTTGAACCTTTGTAATGTTATTCTCAGTAATTTCACTGACTGTGATTTTTCTGACAGTTACGCCCCAATTAATGTCTACTCTTTTTTGCCAAGCTAGTTTTTTTTTCATACCCTATAAAGGGAACGCCGCCAGCAGGAAAAGCACGTCATTGTAAAAATAAACCAATATCTTGTAAAACGTATATCTTAGTCTTTATTTAAACTCTTACGACTATAGGAATAAATTCTCTTACACATGGTTTAGTATCACATAATTTTGAAATGTTAAGCTACCGAGTAAATTACATTTGATAATGCTTTCTGCAGTGCTGTAAATAGGGCGGTGCCACAGGTGCGCCCAAGCAGCAGAAATTACCAGACCAGCAGGGGTATTCACAACTCAATCTGAAAGGTTCCGTTTGGATCCACGTTCTCCGTCTGTTATCTTGAATGTAGATGACTGAGACGGATAATGTGGATCTGAACGGAACCTTTCCGATTGAGTTGTGAATACCCCCTAGCTTAAACTTTGTCCAGCTTTAATAAACTTGGTCCAGCTGAGGTATTCAGAACTCAATCGGAAAGGTTTCCGTTCGGATCCACATTCTGTCTCTGTCACCCTGAGTATAGCTGACTGAGACGCATAATGTGGATCCGAACGGAAACCTGTCCGATTGAGTTGTGAATACCTCTGCTGGACCAAGTTTTGAGTCATACATAGGCGCAGTTAAAGAAGCTAGCGCCGGGCGCATGAAAGGTTAGTTACGACGCTGGCTTTCTGCTCATTTCGTTCAAGAAATGAATCATCAACCGTTATGTTTTTAAAGCTTAAACAGGAAGAAAAATTATGACCTCCGGCAGGACTCGAACCTGCATACGAGCAGTCTCTATGGGTTCCCGTCCAACTGCTTTGCCAATGAACCTACAGAAGTATCTGCCTTAGATGCCAAATTTCCCAACTTGTAACAAGCTACCAACTAAAGCGTTGGTGACGCCATCTGTAAATTTTTGTAACACAAGTATTTACCCAAGCCGAAACCGTTACAGGTTCCAAGGCCTGACGAGAGATGTCGCACAGGCTACACTTTTTTCTTTTTTTTAAATTGGCAAAGCAGTTGGACGGAAACCCATAGAGGCTGCTCGTATGCAGGTTCAAGTCCTGCCGGACGTTATAATTTTTCTTCTTGTTTAAGCTTTAAAAACATAGAAATACCATAAGTGTGGAATCACTTCATACAAAAATAATCAACCATTATAATTATACACTAATGTTTAGTGTAATTCCGCTGTAAACCTGCTTGTGTGTGTGTGTGTTTATTACACTAGAAATTTTTGTATATAACGGCTGATTGAAATGAACTTCCGCAAAGTAACGCCAGAATCAATCTCATATCTCTGGATCATCGCCGTCAAGTGTCGACCGACAGTTGCCATATTTTGACGGATTTGTCCTCACTAGCCGTTATCACAGTCTTAGATCCCTCGTCGAAGTAGATACTGGTGATGGAGTCTGTAACAGAAACCTAATTTAAGGAAGAGAACATCTTCAGACCCCAGTTATACAACGCTATTTTTTTTAATAGCAAACATATTAGGGTATTTGACTACTATTGGGAAATTGTTTTAAATAATTTCTTACTATATTTAATGCACACCACATCAATATTTCTTTGAGAGCTGTCGTATTTTCGGTAAATATCGATGTGAAAGTATGATTCAGAAAAAACGCGCCATAACGCGATTTAGGTCACGTGACATATCTGACGTCACACCAAAGTAAACAACAAGCGAAAGAAAGCGATCAAGGCTTAGATCTAGTAAAAGAAGGGGTTTATGTAAGAAATATCTGTGGTATCTCACTTGATAATAGATTTATTTCACTGTAATCGTGAGGAAAATGCACGTTAGATCTCGCTGTTTACTTCGGTGTGACGTCACAAAAGTTGCCACCAATCACTAGTGTGATTGGTGGCAACACGCATCACGTGACGAAACTTCAAAATAATTTATTTTTATTATGTTTTTTTTTTGCAGAAAATAAACTTATTTAAGTCTAAAAATAAATAGATGTGCTTTTTTACGCTGCAATTTATTAGGATTATATCAATTTGTAGCATATTTTCAATAGAGTCAAATATCCTATTAATTATCAGCCAGGAGACGTCCACTGCTGGACGAAGCCTCCCCCTTAATAGGGAGGGGTTGCCATAATCCCCGCGCTTGGCAGGCGGCTTGGGGATCGCAGAATGTTTACCACCATTAACGGACAGGATGCTGCTGCCCGTTCTCCGGTGGTACTGGATGCAGTTTTAGGACATACCCAGGTCCAATAGCCTATTATAAAAAAAAAAAAAAAAAAAATTACATCCCACATTGCGGTTATCTCGAAGGCCAAGTCATATTATTATTACAAGTAGTGTTCGTTCAGCTTGAAATCAAGTCGACAGTTCGTTAAGTGAACGTACCGTGGTGCGCGCGCCGCTCGTCGCTCTGCGTGACGGCGAGCATGTCCCAGCCCCGCAGCGCGCCCGCGCGGCCGCCCACCCACACCGCGCTGCCGCCGTCGCAGCACACAGACGACACGCCCTCCGAGAACTGCTTCTGGTACACCTGGGGTAACAAGATCACATACGAATGAGATAGTAGTAGTGGTAGATAGAGAGATAGATTAATTATTTATTGCTCACACCAAAGAAACATACATACAAAGGATTAAATAAATTAAATACTAGTGCACAAATGGCGGCCTTATCGCTAAAAGCGATCTCTTCCAGGCAACCTTAGGGTGGAGAAAAATTATGAATACGAAAAGACGGGGTGTGCTGTAAAGACGAAAGTGTGGTACGACTCTAATGCAGCTTATTTTCCACCGACTTCAAAAAAGGAGGTTCTCAATTCGATTGTATGTTTTTGTATGTATGTTACGTGATTGCTCCGCTAATTATGAACTGATTTTGATGATTATTTTTTTGTTTGATAGGTAATACTTCAGAGGTACCTTTTAAATTTTATCGAAATCGGTTCAGTAATTTGGTTTTTAAATCAAAATTACTAGAAAATATGAAGATGTCATCTAGGTATCCGGGTATTTTTTTTAAAAGCGTATTATATAATAAGCTATTATTAACGTGTTTTTATAATTATTTCGTTTTATTAAGTAATTCTTTTTTATGACATATCGAATGAAATTTGACGTGTAACTTTGGTGTTATCAATAAACTAATTGTATTGTATTGTATTGCAGTCCGCTTGGGGAAGTACCACACTTTTGCCAGTTACTCAACTGCCAAGCAGTAGTGTGCAAACATTACTGTGTTACTGTATGAAGGGCAATGTTACCAGATAAAGTACTGGGCATGAAGAGATTTGACATCTTATATCTCACGGTGACGAGCGCAGTGCAGTGAGGAGCAGGATTGTGTTCGCAAGTTCACAATTCTGGCACTGCTACTGTTATGGGCAGGCGTGACGCTTACCACCAGGCCAACGTCTCGCTCATCTTGTCGCTCCATTGCAAAAAAAAATATAGAAAGGCGCGCTTTTGAACTTGTTAACGAGTTCTAGTTGGTAGGAAAGATTTTAAAATAGACCTTGTGTACAACTCACAGAGTTCAAAACGTTCAAGTCGGTGACGCTCATGTCGCCGCCGTCGCTGGCGGTGACCATCCTGTCCCCCGGTATGAAGCAGACGGCGGAGACGGCGGACGAGTGGACGGCGATTTTGTTCAGCAGCTCATTGTTCTTGTAGCCCCAGATGAAGATCTCGCCGTCGCTCGTGCCGGCTATGATGTCGACGTCGCTGGGGCGCCGTCTGGAAATTAAGAAGAAGATACGTTTTATTTTCAGCAAAAAACTGTATTATGCGCGCCATATACTACACATAACATGCGCATGTGCATGTTGTGTGCGCATGCACTGCGCGCAGTGAACGATTCTAGATCTGATTCGAGGATCACGCCTGCCGATAACAACGTAGCCGTGCCAGAATTGTGAACTTGCGAAAAATCCTGTGCCGCACAGCGCTACGCTCGTCATCCTGAGATATTAGATGTCAGGAGTTCACAACTCAATCGGAAATATTTCCGTTCGGATCCACATTCTACGTCTTTGTCATCCGGAATTTAGAGGACTGGGACGGATAATGTTGATCCGCCCCTTGCAGATCTCTTCCCCTTAACTTCTTTGGTGACATTGCCCTTCAAACCGAAACCACAGTAATGTTTGCGCACAGTAATGCTTGGCGGTTAAATAACTGGCAAAGGCTTCCCCAAATTGGAGTCTGCAGCAGAGTACTACCACTTGGCTACTCGGTGACACATGCTCTCGCACTGTTTACGCCTACAGTTTATATTCATATATACGACATAATGAAAATGGCGCCGCCGCGCAGGTTTCCTACTAATGTTGTAAACGCAAAAGTTTTGTGTGCGCGTGTGTGTGTGTGTGTGTTTGTTTGTGTGTGAATAAAATAATAAATACTGTAATACCTATGCCACTAGGATAGAGTAGCTTATTGAAACATGGGATCAGAAGTACCGAGGCTCACTTTTAGATACATATCCAAATCAATCGAGAAACGTGCCTCCCGTATTCCGTATTGCCGCCTGCCCATTCTTCTATCGGACGGCCAGGACCTCGAAAAAGCGACACCGTTTCATGGTTGATATACCAAAAACTCGTACGAAATCACGATATCAGCACACTATTAATTGGTTTCAACGATTTAAACATCAGTCATCTAGCCTATTATAATCTGGGTGTCTTCAAGTCGCGAGTGAATCGGTTTCTTCTAGGCAAGCGTGCTCCATCGTAGACTGCATCTTCGTTTATCATCAGACGAGATGACAGTCAAACGCAAGCCTATATCATATTTTAAAAAAAGTGACCTTTTTCAAGAAAATCGAGTCCGAAAATCACCATTCAGTCGGGAATTTAATACTAGCATATGATTAAATGTAATATACCTGTAACTGATACTGGTGATTTTCCCATCGTGGTCGAACTCTCTCCAGAGACTCTTCAAGGCCTGTCCGGTTCTGTGTTGACCGCGTTTGAGGCCGATGTTACCCCAAACGCGGACCACGGCGTCCCAGCCGCCGGATATTAGGAGATTTTCTACAAACAATAAATCAAACATTACGTATTTGAAACGAAAGTAATACTTAACAGTAATTAAGGTAATGTTAATAACAGGGCAAGTAATTAAATGGTATTTATTTTAAATACTTGGTCAGGAAGAAGAAAGTTAAAAAGTTATATTGACAGCATAACATGTTTTTGTCGGCCGTAAAAACTGATATTAAAACTGGATATTAGGTTGGAACTGAGGACACAATGCATGAGTTGAGCGAGCGAAGCGGGCGTGCCGCTGCCAGCGAAGCTCCAGAAACACCCTTGTGTTAAAAAAATGTTTGGACCCTAAAAAAAATGTTTGGTTGGGGCCCATTCTAAAAGTTATTCATAAAGACCTCCATGAAATGATTATTGGTACAATGACCTCCTTTAGGCTTAGTAATAACGATACACGTAACTCTTTATGTATAATATATGGTATAATGAGAGGTGATCTTTAGCAAAAAATTATGCGAATTTTGAATAAGTCATAATAAACAAGTACTAGAGGTCGCCCGCGACTTCGTCCGCGTACGGAAGAAATTCGGACTGCTCCCAAAATTCACTACTTTAAATCATACCGAACCATTTTTTTATTTGTTTATTAATTTTGAAGTTCGAATATGGACCAAATTGGTCAAGGGACTTAGTATATATGGGATTCGCGAGCTCTCAGTTCGCTACGAACTACTAGTTAAGTAAAAGTGTGTAGCTAACCTTTTTGCAGCCACAGCAGGCAGCTGACCGAATCGTCATGAGCGCGAAAGCTTTCTTCGATTCTGCCGAAATCTACGTCATACAAATATCTGCAAATAAGATAATTATATCGAATTAATTTCTCAGTTATCTAAAATCCACAGCGGCATCTTATCGCTTACACGTTTGTTTACCATTTTAAGGTTTATTGTTTTCACATACTTACACATAATCGTCATCCGAGTAAATATTTTTGATATCAAAATGAGTCATGGTATTTAGTAAAATATGACTATACATTTATCTTCAGTCAAAGTGAAAAAGGGTACCTATAGCACAGAATAAATAATATTACTACGTACAGAAAGTTAACTCCGCAAAGGAATTGAAATAAATAAAAGTACTAGGCTCTATCTACTAGGCAATAAAGTAGCAATTCAACTCGCACTGCGCTGGATACCGCTCGCTATATTCACCTAGATATACCACTCTCTTTCTATCCCGTATGCTTAGTTACGTGCGACGAGGCTAGCGTGCGGGCGGCGACCGACTTCTGCTTTGCATTGTCCACCCGGACGGAGCGCCGGCCGAACATACCTAAACTGCGGAGTGACACCCCCCCTGCCTATAGGCCGAGTGGCCAGAATTTAGTGGCCAGAGTAGCTAGTGTCGAAGGCCTTTGCCATGGCGTGACGATTTATTGTTATAGAGATATATAACAAACAACCGAGAATCAACTACAGTAGAATCCTGATATAACGACCTTTAAGGGACCGGCCAAATAACGTCGTATAAACCGGACAACGCACAAAGCGGCCGGATAATATACGCTTGTTTTTAATATTAGGTCTTTATCTATGAAATTGCCGTTTTGTATGGAATAAATGAAAGTACTTATTTTTTTAAACTTTTTTATTTCTAAAGTTATATTATTATTAACGGGATATTTACCGTGATTATGTTGTGTCATTCACAACATAATCACGGTAAATATCCCGTTAATAATAATATAACTTTAGTAAACAACCGTGATAGTTTAAAACAGTGTTTTTTATTTCTGTTATTCAAAGTAATCACCCATGCAATCGACGCATCTTTGCCAACGAATTAGCCGTTTATTGATGCCCTTCTTGTAAAAATCAGCTGGACGGGAGGCGACAAACTCTTCAAAGGCATTTTGTACTGCCCCTCGGGAATTGAATTTTTTGCCCACTAATAATTTGTCTAAATTTTGGAAAAAGTAATAGTCGGTAGGTGCAAGGTCTGGTGAGTATGGCGGATGAGGGAGAGCTTCCAACCCCAGCTCTTGCAGCTTGAAGACTGTCTGTTGTGCAGTATGGGGTCGCGCGTTGTCGTGAAGGAGCAGTGGTGACGACCGATTGACCAAAGCCGGTTGCCGATGTGCAAGCTTCTCCATCATTGTCTCCAGTTCTTCACAGTACACATCTGCAGTAATGCTCATGCCGTTTTGTAAAAAGCTGTTGTGAATCACACCCGCACTAGACCACCAAACAGTGACCATCACCTTTTTAGGGGTCATTTTTGGTTTGGGGCATTGTTCAAATGTAATGAAAATACAACGCTAATCAATAAACAAAAAAAAACTGAGTTGATAAAAAGAATGTCATGTTTTTAAGACAAAATTAATTTGAATTCAGAATACAAAGCCATTCCAAACTTTTTTTCTATTCGAAATGACCAATACTGAAGAACGGCAATTTCATAGGTAAAGACCTATTATGTGCATTATGTAATAGTATAGTCAGATACGTTTATATTTAGGTAAATTAAACATTTAATACAAATTACATTTATAACTTTAATGGTACTTAAATATTCTATGTGTACTGTAATATATACAAAGAGATAAATAAATGTACCTACAAGAACTCATTGTGTCGAGCTTTAAACATTGTCACAACATATTTACGCGCGCTAATAAGGATAGGTGTAGCTCGCGGGGAGAAACCGGAGCGCGGGGCAGCGAGGTTTTGTAAACAACACACTGCGCGTCGTTCTAACCGGACGAATATTATCAAAATAGGTCGCTATAAGCAGTTGGTCGCTTAAACCGGAGTCGTAATAAACGGATATGTTTCCCTAGTCACTCACTATGAAACCAAACAAGAGTTCACATCGTCGTCGCTAAAAACGGTTCGCCGTTTTAAGCGAAGTCGTTTTATCCGTATTCTGCTGTATTTGACGTGTCTTCCGATCGGGAGACAATAATGTACAGCCAGTATTGTAGGTTCAGGTTTTTTTTTAAATGTTAATTTGAGACATGTACTCGGATTATTGGCTGTACAATATAGTGACCCATCCGATCCACGGTAGCGCTCAGGTGTAAATGCCACTAACGGTCATCTATGAAATCGGACCGGATCGTCCGTCGGTCAACATATGTATTATTTTAGAACCTCATAGTAAAGTCAAGCTGCGCCACGAGCGCTACGGGTTTGAAAGTTTTATCATCATCATCATCCTTGCTTTCTAACATACTGTGAATTGCTATTCTTTTATTCTTGTAAGTTTATTTTCTATGTATTTATCTTATAGCTATATAATATTGCACACCTTGTCTTCTAATGTTTTTCGAATCCTTTCCCTAAGGTTGCCTGGAAGAGATCGCTTTTAGCGATAAGGCTGCCAATTGTTACACTAGCTCTAAGTTAATTTTTCTGTTGTGATCATCATCACTGTAATAATTTATTTTGGTGACAATAAAGAGTTTATCTATCTAATCATCATCATAAGCCAGAATACATCCACTACTGGACGAAGGCCTCCCCCTTAAAAGGGAGGGGTTGCCATAATCCCCACGCTTGGCAGGCGGCTTGGAAATCGATATCTATCTAATGCAAAATTACTAAAGCACCTTACATCTCATTGTCCCATGATCCAACTGCGACGGTACTGTCGTCTACCATCACGCAGGAGCTTAGTGGCGTCGTCGACAACACCACACTGCGGATCTGCTTACGCTGGTCGACATCATACACTTTCAAAGTGCCGTCTTTTCCCACAGATATCACTCGGTTCTTGCAACGCAGTGCGCAAGTTACAGCCTCCTTGTGCAAGTGTATAGTATCAATACATGTCATGTTGTATGCTACATTATTATCTGTGCTCAATGGTTTGGCGATTTGGTGTGTTATTCTACGGACGTGGGGCTTAGTGAAGAGTTGCTTGGGCACTTGGCCAAACTCCATTATTTGTACTTCCAGCGCGTGACGGTCGTTCATGTCGTAAACACGCTCTAGATCGACCGAGCCCTCGTAGCATACGTGGTGGAACACTGAAATAAAAGAAACACTCTCAAGAATTTTGAATAACAGAATATAACAAGAGATTTAAGGCCGCGCACGTCCATGTTTCAAGCACATTTGTTTACTGCGATCAATCGTTATTCTAAAGCTGAATGAGATAGGGCCACATTTAGCGGAGCAAAAATATGGCGGTTACGCAGATCCGTGCGTGTCAATATTAGATTTTTAATGTTTCAGACCCATTTTTAATTTATTACACGCATAATATAAATATTTTTTCAAAGCTAAGAGCGTTAGTTCGTGACAAACTATATAATTTACAAGTGAGTAAGATTTTCGTGCTAAATTTATAAAAAATTAATAATGATTAATACTGTTGTACTGTCTAAAAATAGAGGTGTTTTTTTTATTTGTTTTTCTTCTTATCTAATTTTTTTAGAAAGTATTCAAAAGCGTTAGTTCACTTCTCACATCTTATAGATACAAATATACTTTTTTGGGAAAACACAAACTCATAAAAACCGTCAAAAAACTGCTATGACTGCACGTGATTTTTTAAAACGACCCTTAACTGAAAAAAATAATTATAACTGCCCTCCTAAAAATACTGCCAGTGTCAATCTGATTGATGGATTTTAACGGATACATCAATCTACAGATACGTGGAATAAAGAAACTCACATACATGAACCCTGTAAACTTTTTTTGGGCAGTCGTGTAAAAAGGAGAGGAGTCCGACTCGTTCTTAGCCAGATTTTAACACTGTTATTAAGCCTATTTTGTAATCGCACCAAGGTGATGCTCGTAAACATAATGCTGTTTTACGAAAGACTACAAAAATGAAAAAAATGTTTACGTGCCTGCGTATGAAGTGGTTCCTTTGCCGCGTAGCGGGGCTAAAGTAGTCACTTCCTCCACGCAGCGGCACGTAAAATCGTATATATACCACGGGAGCAAGTAAAGAAGCCTCAGATCTCATGTTTGTCGCCTCGGGAGACAATATACATGAGATCTGAGATATTTATTTATTTATTAAGAACACCAACATGATGTACGTCATTTCCCACATCTGATACATGGTATGGTAGTTACTAGCTAAACGTCACCACAATTATAGGTGCAGACTACATGGGTTTATTAAAATAACAAGTCAAGGTAAGATTGTTAGTGATAGAAGTTAACATAGTGAATTAAGCGAATTAATATAACCTATCAAACATTTATTTTTTCTTTTCTTTTCTATTTCTATCATTCTTTACTTTTGCTCCCTAGGTGAGTAATCTACTATTAAAGGAGCACGTTTCTTTCCTATTTTAAAATGTATTGTAATAAGAATAGCTATACTTGTACTGTTAGCGATTAGAGAAGGCCCTCTATGATTTTGGAAATAACGTGATATCTTTATAGCTAAAAGTCACAGAAATTCTCAGCAAAATGTGTTTATTTGATCAAAAATATTGCGTAAATATTAAGATAGTACTGCCAACTGGTGATGCAATATCGGGGAATCCCATGTAATCGGAGCATCGCGCAAATCGATACACGTCGGAAGCAAACAATAGATATATGCCTTGTGCGTCATCATAATAGCAAATAATCAATATGATAATATGAATAAAGGAACCAAAGTACAAATATTTCTAACTAGCGTAATATGAATATATTCTTCAACAAACTGCACGACTGCACCGAAAGAGAGCTAGATCCTCCAAGGACAGTACCACTTCCTAAATCATTTTATTATATGAAAAGTGACGTGTTTTGACACATTTTATAATCGGAGTATCAAACCTAGTTAAACGTGAGTAATCTCTAAAAAATAGAATAAAAATTCCTAAATGTTTAGGAATAATGATAACATGTATTAGTGTAATGTAGATTAAACTTAGTTATAATGGGACTGACATGCTAGTGATGGCCAAAATCCCAATAAAAAATAAAATAAAAGGAATAAAAAAAAAAAAAAACCTTTTTTTCTTATAATGTATACATATACTACACACACACGGGACTGGTAGCAGGCAGCAGGTAAGCAGGGAGGGGGGGGGGGGGGGGGCAGGGCAGGGTAGGTGTTTTACATATACTATCTTATTCTATCTTTCTTTTCTTTCACCAAGATCTGCTGAGTAAATTTCATATATGATGATATTATTTTAATTACTCACCGTTGTTCGCTTTCACAGATTCTTCTCCCCTCTGTTTATAACCAAAAATGAGATCAATCCACAGGTGCAGGTGTCTCGACACGTATTCCGACTCCAAAGCCTCTCGAAGTTTCTCCACGAACTCCACCGGAGACTCCGCCCAGGGCGGGAGAGACACGTCGTTCACCTTCCTGCCATCGTGCCGCTCGCCAAAGTCAATCTCGTAGTTGTTCGTCATAAAGTCTCCTTTTGATTCTGTGTCGTAGAATTCGGGGACTAGTTCCTGTAAGAAACAAAATTCTGAATTCTGATGTTCGCCAATATTATGATCAGATTACGATATTAAAAAAACTCAGTGCATGGGCACGGCTAGTTAATTGTTTTCCACCTCCCTGGCCCTGTACGGGTTGGCGAAATTTCCTAATGTTTTTATTTTTCTTTACCAAACAAAATGCCGTTTTTTTTATTCAATCAAGTGACGAGACGAGCAAGACGTTCGCCTGGTGGTAAGCGTCACGCCTGCCCATAACAGTAGCAGTGCCAGAATAGGCTAGATCACTGTTTTTTTTTAAATTGTCCTATATTCAAATTAATGAAAAGAAAATGAAAATCTGATCAAAAATAAGCAACTTATAAGCATTTTAATAACATGCTAGACAGAGAGGCGAAACAGCAAATCGTGAAGTCACTTCTCAGTACGCCATATAAATTCTATTCTGACAAGTAAGGCGTGACGTAATTTTTGTTTTGTGCGAAATCCCTTTTAGAGTTGTCTCTAACGAAAACTTTAAACGCTCATATATCAGAACATTATTAACCGATTTTAATTATTTTTTCGTTAAACATACTATATTTACTTAAATTCTTCATCAAAGCTATTGGTTTCAACGATATAAACATCAGTCATCTACCCTATTGTAAACTTGCGAATACAATCCTGCGCCGCACAGTACTGCGCTAGTCACCCTGAGATATTCGATGTTAAATCTCATCATACCCAGTAATTTCGCTGGTAACATTGCCCTTCAAACCGGAACACAGTAATGCTTGCACACTACTGCTTGTCGGTAGAATAACTGGCAAAGGCGTGGTACTTCCCCAGGCGGACTCTGCAGTAGAGTCCTACCACTACGAAAACCACTACGAGATTACCTCAATAATGCTTTCCTTCAACGAGTAGCCAGCGGTATTTTTGGTAAAATCCGTCTCTATAAATGTGTTGCTCTTATCTTATTATTAATCCGAACAGCAACATTATGAGATACTGGCACTAGGGCGCTAGTATAGAGCCAAAAAAACATTTGCATACTTGCATACTCGAAATGGACGTGCCGATTGCACAAAAGAGTGCGAACTTATTCAATTTTATTAATATTGAAATAACAGACGTTACAGATTGCGACATAGTTGCGTAAATCTCGAGGCGACACAGACGCATTCAAGGTCCTGAGTCACAAAAACAATTTTTACAATGAATCATCACCTACATGATCAAATGTCATTGTTCGTGAAAATACAGTTGTTACAAATAAGAGCCAGTTTTCACAGATGTAATTCTAAGGAATTGTAACTGAAACGGTTTACTCAAGGAAGACGACCTGCCAGTACTTTTAGTAGTGCAATGTTATTTTGCTGTAATGCTAGGGCTTCACCTGCGTGACGCTTCACGTCCAGTTATCGGAATAATTAACGTGCAATAAATGATGCATTAAACAATGCGCTACATCTGCGGCCACATTATCATTTACCTTTGAATATCGCCTAACGTCTAACGACATTAATAATGCCACTAGCCCATAAGCATGCTAACACCCGGCCATATCTGCGTACTGTATCAAATACCGAGCTAAATAATGGCATTACACGCAGGTGAAGCCCTAGCATGAGAATTTCTTAGAAGTTTTTCCGTCCGCCAACAAAAACTTCTGTCCTGTGGTGGCCATTATTACGCAAAAACTGACAAATAGTCATAATGGCAAAAAAAACGTGAAAATCACGAACAAAGAAAGGAAAATCCGTAACTACGGCGCCACGTTAGATCACGGTCACGTCGCATTTTCTTTAAATGCAACCGTCAAGGATGATACACACAGGAAAAGCGACATAATTATGTAATTAAAATAGCGGATAACGTTACTAAAATGCCAACCTGGATAAAGAAGCGGGATTGTTTCATCTGTTTACCTTAAAATCGGACATGTTACGCAGGCAGTTGTTGTAGACATCCCGTACAGAATTGAACATTCTATCGGGATGGTCGAACCTGCCGTTCTGAAGGCACAGCATGTATTGGGGGTATTTTCGAACCTGGAAATAAAGATAGCATAGACATAAACATACAACGTATTTTTTTTTTAAAACTACTTCAAAGGAAATTACGCATTTAACCAGTTATTTTTATTTAAAAACCTAACATTCTGAAATTATATCCATTCAAATAAATAAAAAATATAAATCGGCCCGAGGTAAAAAAACATAAATCACACATAAAAAGAATTACAACCGAACCCCTCCATTTTGGAAGTCGGTTAAAAGTACCAAAATTGGTTGAGCGACGGACCGCCTTAAAGCGGTAGACAGATACTGTCTCTGGCTTTGTTATAAGATTCTGTACTATTATAATATTCTGTGTAAGGTGAAGTAAAACCGTTCAGTTGCTTTAATTAGGATATGACGGTCCAGCAGTTAATAAAAACATAGGCGAAAAACACAATAAAGGACGGCTTTTCATTTGCCTACACAATAATGTGTTGAAAGACTTACAAGATAAAACAAAACCTTGTACTAATCTATTCAGCGTGTAAGGTGAAAACGCTCACTGGCGTAAATAAAACGATGGCTTCTTCAAGCAGTAACAAACATAGATAAATGTAGGTATCATTATTCATTTGCATAAAACTGAACTGACATTTTCATACTTACAAGATAAAACAGAACAAGTCCTGGCGCAGAATAATGAGATCCGTACAAAAACTTTGGATCACACATTTCATTATATCTCTCTTTTAATTTCTCCAATCGATCCGGGTTTAAGGCACCCATGGGCTTGGAGAGGTCACGGAATGAGTCAGCTTTGGTCAAGTCTAGTCGATCTGACGCATAGTCTGCGACGACCCACGGGAATACTGGGTATTGTGTCAGGTCATTTTTACTTCTGTCTGCTAGGCTAAAACACACAAAAACACACTGAATAACACTTTTATCAAAATACAACAACCGAGTTCAATTCCGACTACCACGCCCCCTAGCACGCGTCGAGGACTAATTGGTCCCCCTTCCCCGCGCGGGAACGTGATAAAGCTAGAATATGGATACGTCTGTCTCGTTTTCGCGGGGGAAAAAATGTGGATAGACGTTTATCACGGCTCGCGTGCTAGGCAGGCTGGATGATCTTTTTTCCAGTTATTTTGATATAAAAACCAAACTACTGAACCTATTTCGATAAAATTTGTATGGGACCATATCTGAAGTATGACCTACCAAACAAAAATAGAATCATCAAAATCAATTCATAATTGGCGGAGTAATACAGTAACATACGTACAAAAAAATATGCTTTCGTATATGCATGTGTTTTGATTATTAAAAATAATAAGATAAGTGGAGAGTTTAACTGAATCTGATGCTTACATCGAAAGAATAATTGAAATCGGCTGGTAAAGTCCTAAAATATAAGCGTTCAAAGTATTTGGCAGGGAGTCATCTGTCCCTTTCTAGCGAGTCTACACGTACTAGTAAAGAATTTGGAATCGTAGACTTTGACGTCATTAGCTAATAGAGTGCCCTCCCTGCCTAACATGAAACTAAAATATTTATAACTTCGTTGTTTGTGCACATATTTAAATTTTATTTTCGATGTGTTGTTTTGTTGCGAGTCAGCCCACTGAGTCAATAAAAAAATGCATATTCCCTATTGAGAACCTCCTTTTTTAAGTCGGTTGAAAAGTAATTAATTCGAAGCTTTTAATGATTTAGTTACATGAAAGTTTTGCGCCACTTGTAGCGGTTCAAAATTCTACCTTCTCTTGAATTCTACAGCCGTAGCGGGCGCTGCCTGTATCACAATGATAAAGGAAAAAGCGTGGACCGTAGTGTGCGACTTCCCCTTACGTAGACGCCCCAGACACGTCTTGGGCGACCCGGACGACCCCATCGCCGTCACCTCGGCGGCGCTGGGCTCGCCCGATCCGACCACTCCTAGCAACAGGAAGTATTCCGTTTTTGGTATAGGCGCCGGTTACCAGAGGCGAGGTCGAGGACTCCCCAGATCTGTCAGAAGATCGGTTAGATTCTCTCCAAATAGTCAACCAGATCAACCTACTACGGCCCCAGGGCATAGCCCTTCTGGGGTGCCAGGGCAAGTCTGACCCCACTCCCGGCGACGGTCAAGCCGAAGTTCGTACCGTCTGAGGTGCCCTTGAGCTAGTCGCCTTTAACCCAAACTAGGCCGAGCGCCATTTGCGCATGCCTAAAGTCCGGAGACGCTGTAGAGGCCATCTGAGGCCAACAGCAGCAGTCATTAATAAAATAAAAAATAAATAAAAAAGAACAAGTAGTGTGCGACAGCTCATTTAATTTTTTAAAAGAGATGCAGGAGGACCTTGACCTGGGTATGCCCTAAAACTGCATCCAGAACCATCGTGGTGAGAATTCTGCGATCTCCAAGCCGCCTGCCAAGAGTAGGGATTATGGCACAACCCCTCTGCCCTCTTATGGGGAAGGTGTTCAACAGTGTACTCGCATTTTTTCATTTCGATGAGGCGCAGCGCGATCCATTCTTCATATCCAAGATTAAGGCATAATTTTGACGAAATTAAAGCATAATTGTAACAATAAATCTTTTGTCGTGCAATAGTATGATCTCCGAGCCACCGACAGTCGTATCATTATCACGATCTGTTTACCTATACAATACAGTTGTTTGATTATATTTAAAAAGTTTAGCACTCACCAGTTCAAATACATCAAGTAATCGTAATTCGATACAATCCCATTCTGCCACTGCAGAGTTTTCTCATCGGTATGCATATTCTCCAGGTTGACGTGAACATTTTCCTCCAATAGACTATAGACTCTATCTCTGTCGTATTCACATTGGAAAGTTAAATATATATGCGGGACGGAGCTTTCTTCTGCACTGTAAATCTCAAGACCCTGAAAAAAAAATTTTTCATTAGAATTGTTTACTTATTAATTTATCTATTAAATAATAAGCTTTAAAAAAACCGACTTCAACTTCGAATACCTGGATTACATCTTCATATTTTCTAGTAATTTTGATTTAAAAACCAAACTACTGAACCGATTTCAGTAAAATTTATATGGGACAACCTCCGAAAAAAAAAGAAGGTTCAACAATACTGAAGGGTATATAATTATGTACTCATAATTATAAAAAGTTTTACTATGGGGCAAACCTTGAAATCGCGAAAAACAGCTGTTCCATACAAAAAGTACATTGACCTTGGACGAATTGTATGGAATTGCTGATATTTTTTTCGTGATTTCAGGGTTGGCCCCATAGTAAAAGTTGTTTACAATTATGAGTACATAATTATATTCCCTGCAGTATTGTTGAACCTTTTTGATACACATTGTATATTACAAGGGTTTCATACAAGGAACTGTATGAATTTACTACAAACCACACTACGCCACAGCAGCGATGCCCAAACAAATCATTGTTAACAAATTTCAATTTTTACATTTCAATTTTTATTTGCCTATACTAGAGGTCCCCCGCGACTTCATCCGCGTACTGAAGAAATTCGGCCCGCTCCCAAAAACTCGTATCTTCCATACCGCTGGGTTCATCATAATCATCAGCCCGGAGACGTCCACTGCTGAACGAAAGCCTCCCCCTTAGACTGTCACACTGTACGACAACCCAAAATATATCCAAATCCAAGTTTTCGTGACTAAAACTACAAAAACAAAGGACTTTCATACAAACGTGTCCTCCCCTTTTCTCTCCTTAGGGGTCGAATTTCGAAAAATCCTTTCTCAGTACACCCCTACGCATCGATACGACTAAACCCTCCAAATTTCAAGTCTGTACGACCAGCGGTTTGGGCTGTGCGTTGTCTGTCAGTCAGTCAGTCAGTCAGGACAGAGCCTTTTATATATATGTATAGATAGGCTCGCGTTTGACCCCAAGCCCGAGTCAGTGGCGGATACAGAAAGCGATCAAGGGGGGGGCTGTCGGGTCATTCATGGGTGTATAAAAATACCACCGCAGGAAGTAGCAGTGTTTTCTATGAGAAGTAATAAACATTGAAACAATACTACAAACGATACAAGGGGTTGTCTCGGCCGGCCGACCAAGCCCACTGTCGAACAAAAGACGCACAAGCCGCACAACGGTTGAGGGAGAGATTTTTAGCTATCGTTCATAAATATTTTTTTATGAGTATAAAGCTATATTCTTGATTAGTCGTTAAGAATGAAAGCTAAGGCGATAACGAGACGTCACTAGGTAAGCAGATGCGCGGGCGGTGCTGGCGGAGCAACAAATGCCAAGGGGAAAGCGCGCGCCCCCCGCACCCCCCATATGTATCCGCTACTGACCCGAGTCTAAGCTAGTCCCCTTCTAACAAGTGTTTGGTCTGTGGAAGACTCGTAGGTAGGGAAGTTTAGAAAAATAAGAACATGGGAATGACATTGTTTATTAACCTACTTAGTAATTACAATAATAAGTTGTTATTATTAACATAATTTTCATGATAAATTGTAATTAATCATTTGAGGTAAAAGTCCCAGTAGAATTACAGTAGGTAATTTGGATATTTAATTCTTTAAGTTTTCAACCGACTTCCAAAAAAGAGGTTCCCAATTCGACTGTTTTTTTTAATTGTATGTATGTTACGCGATTACTCCGCCAATTATGAACTGATTTTAATGATTATTTTTTGATAATGGCAACCCTCCCTATTAAGGGGGAGGCCATCGTCCAGCAGTGGACGTCTTCTGGCTGGTGAGTGAGTGAGTGATAATATTTTTATAAGTTTGATTACAAGTCTAGGATGTAGGAGATTGAAGATAGTGTTCTAACCCTACTAGATAGGTGTCTAGGTAGTTCTAATTAAACAATCACCGATGTTAAACAACAGACGAGCGCTACTGTTGGTCGGACGGCACTTTAAATAGTTGGTCCCGGGTGTATATACTATATTCCTATAACAACAATCGCCAAGCCGTGTCAGAAGCCTTTGGGCGGAACATTAACTCAAGGGCTGGCTCTCAGCCTATACGAACTCACTTACTTACTGGGTAAGTGTTTTAGGATGGAATGAGACACACAAATGATAAGTGTTAAAGTACCTATTACTTGACAATAAAGTTAAGTTTTGATAAAGTGCACGGTCCCCAGAGCCCATGGAGATAAGCAACAACAATATATAAAAAATATATATAAAAGAGCCTTACAGAGAATACACTGACAGACCAGTGGCTTATTATTGTGCTATTCAACAAATTGCAACTAAACATAAACAACCAAAAAATTATTACAAATGCAAAAGTTTGTGTTAGTATGTTTGCTCCTACGAGGGCTACACTAAAAGTATCGGGAATGGAATATTTCCACTGTTTCTGTCATATTAAAATCTTTTTAATTGAAAACTCCTTGGTTTTAAAAATCGAATACCATTTATTTATTTAAAAAAATATTCTCGGTCTTGTCACAAGGTTTTGTCAAACTTGTTTAGTCGTTGAGAAAATGGAATTGACTCGAGAAAATTCAAGAGCGATGATTTATTATGACTTTCGAAGTGGTTTAACACAAAAACAGTGTGTTGACCGGATGATTTCTGCATTTGGTGATAAAGCCCCATCCAAAACCACAATTTATCGCTGGTTTGCTGAATTTCAACGTGGACGTGTCAAGCTCAGTGATGATCCCCGTCAAGGTCGTCCAAAAACTGCAGTCACCCAAGAAAACGTTGATGCTGTGCGTAAACTGATTGAGGAAGATCGACATGTGACATACCGCGAAATTTAGGCAACTTTAGACATTGGCATGAGTCAAATACAAATAATCTTGCATGAAAAATTAGGTGTAAAAAAGTTGTTTTCCCGATGGATACCGCATTCGCTCTGTGAAGAGCAAAAAGCGGCTCGCGTTACTTGGTGCGTCAGAACTCTCGAAAGATTCCACGCAGGATCCTCAAATGCTGTATACAACATCGTATCAGGTGACGAATCCTGGATATACGCGTACGAACCCGAAACAAAAAACCAGTCACGAGTTTGGGTGTTCGAAAATGAGTTAAAGCCAACAAAAATTGTTCGTTCACGGAGTGTTGCAAAAAAAATGGTGGCCACGTTTGTCTCCAAAACCGGCCATGTTACGACTATTCCTCTTGAGGGACAAAGAACGGTTAATGCAGAATGGTATGCTAGCATTTGTTTGCCACAGGTCGTTTCTGAACTCCGTAAAGAGAACTGCAACCGCCGCATCATCCTCCATCACGACAATGCGAGTTCTCACACCGCGCACAGAACAAAAGAGTTTTTAGAGCAAGAAAAC
The DNA here is from genome assembly GCA_905404285.2 of Erannis defoliaria. Classification (NCBI taxonomy): domain Eukaryota; kingdom Metazoa; phylum Arthropoda; class Insecta; order Lepidoptera; family Geometridae; genus Erannis; species Erannis defoliaria. The sequence continues at coordinate 16,042,498 of FR990069.1, read as the reverse complement.
ATATAATTATTGGACCATCCGCCGTACAGCCCCGACCTAAGCCCTAATGATTTCTATACTTTCCCTAAAATAAAGAATAAATTGCGTGGACAGAGATTCTCATCACCTGAAGAAGCTGTGGACGCCTACAAAACGGCCATTTTGGAGACCCCAACTTCCGAATGGAATGGTTGCTTCAATGATTGGTTCCATCGTATGGAAAAATGTGTCAAATTTCGCGGAGAATACTTCGAAAAGCAATAAATATATTTTTAAATAGTAATGTTGTGTCACTTCCTTGATTCCCGAAATTTTCAGTGCCGCCCTCGTATGTAGCTCTGAAACAGCTGAATAGATTTGAATGAAACTTTGTATGAAGGCAACTTATATGGATTACTATGTATACACTTTTTATCCCAGTTTTTTTAAAATGTTTTATGAAGGATAATAAGTAAAGCTGAATATGTAGAAGGACAATGGTATAATTTATTATTATTAATTATTTATTAATTTTTATGATTAAATTAATAATTTCATGTTTAGTTGACTTTTAAAACTTCAAAAAAGGAGGAGGTTCTCAACTTTTTGTTTCAGTTTTACTGATTTTTTTGTTCAGGTTACGGTTAAATTTGTATTTATGTTGATAATTACTGTTAAATTTAAATTTAAAATTGGAAGTTAGCTAGTTAGACCTTTTATCCTATTAGTACTTGAATCAATATTAGAGTGGAAATACACTAGTGATAAATGGTTACCTATAGCAATGGGATATTGGTTTTGCTAAAGGGCTGTTTAAATTGCTTATTAAAACTACACCTAAAACAAAATTGCTATCAGACATTGGCATAGATTTTGTAGCATAACTAGTGTTTCGAACGAAATGTGACAGTAATATTTTTTTTAATAACTCATAGACCTTTGTGATCAGCACCAAATAACTACAGCAAAGTGATCCTTTAAACAAGTACATTATAAACATATACATGTGCTATTAAAAGCCAAAAAGGTGTTAGAAAATAAAAAATAACACTCAGATACATACAACTTGCCTTAGCAAAAATCTTCGCTTGTACATCCTCTTCAAATGGTTCAGTTTGAGCTTCAATATAGGACTCTGAAAATATAACGGTATTTTTTATGATTTGCATAACAGTAGTCTCTTAATCAATCATGCTCATATAGGTTTAATATTGTCAGGGTAATAAAATGTTGATATTGCAATTGTGAAAGAACACAGTGTATCTTTGTTAACCTTTTACTAGCTATTATGGATTAACAGCATTGAGCTAATATCTAAAGAGTCACAATCTCTAAGTGAATACAGTCAAATACGTCCGAGTGCCGTTGTACATACAGATACGTGCATTATACAATATGTTACAAAAAGGTTCAACAATACTGAAGGGTATGTTTGTACTCGTCTTTATGAACTTCTTTTACTATGAGGCCAACCCTGAAATTGCGCAAAAAAAAATCAGTTGTTCCATACAAAAACCTCATTGACCTTGGACAAAATGTATGGAACAGCTGTTTTTTTTTTTGCGCGATTTCAGGGTTGTCCCTTTAGTAAAAGTTGGTCATAATGACGAGTACTTACCTTTCAGTATTGTTGAACCTTTTTGTTACACATTGTATAGTTCACAATTGTTCGAATTTAGACGTTATGTCGCTTGTTTAGTGTTCAATGTATGCTTGAGCGCTTGTGTCTTATAGTAGTTCAAGTCGTTCAAAAAGTCGGCGGACTGCAAGGCGTACGCCGACTTTGGCACGAACATATATTTTTTTGCTCGTTTTTGACTATAGATATTAGCTAAATGATTAACAGCCACAGAGTGTATGGCAGGCAGATGACTTTAGAGGCCTTACTTAAAAAAGGTATCATAAAATCTAAGTTTAATTGGTCTAATTTTACTAGTACTAAGGACGAAACGCCTAATTTCAAAATCTCTAGTGGTTTAATGATCTAAGTTCAAAATCTCTAATGATTCAATGATCTAAGTTCAAAAGCACAAATAAACTCTTGATCTAATCTAAGTTCAAAAGCACGAATAAACTCTTGATCTAATGGACGATTGATCTAAATACAATAAGTCTAATTTTATTTTAACTAAGAATGAAATCCCTATTTTTAAAATCGCTAATGGTCCTGTAATCTAAGCTCAAAATGTGTAATATATATTTGCTCAAAAGGACCAGGGGTTGATCCCCAAGCCGCCTGCCAAGCGTGGGGATTATGGCAACCCCTCCTTAAGGGAGAGGCCTTCGTCCAGTAGTGGACGTCTTCTGGCTGATAATGAAAGGACCAGGGGCCGTACCGTGAACTGCTTATAGCGGGACCGAATAGGTTCAGCTGCCGACACTGCGTGACCGCGAACCTTATTGCGAGGCGATAAAATTCACAGTCGCGCAGCGTCGGCAGCTGAGCGTATTCGGTCCCGCTATAAGCAGTTCACGGTACGGCCCCTGGCCTAAACTAAAAACTATCGGCCTTACCTAAAATAATCTCGATTCTCTTAGTCACTGCTTAAACTTCTCTGTCCTTTTCTAGCACGTGCAACTTCACGTCAGAGAGAAGATGGCAGAACATCTTAAGCAGTGACTAACGGTTGAAAAGTTTTTTTAAGTAAGGCCCTATGTATCGGTCAAGTGCGAGTCAAGCCGATTTGCAACGTGTAAGTTATTGGGTCTCCCCCGTTTCATATAACCACTTTTAATATAATTTCACCTGAATGAACAACGTTTTGTATAATAATCGCTTTTCATATTTTTTATGTTTCTAATAACATTTATTTGATATAACAACGGTTGTGCTAATGTTCAATTCAAATGGTATAATGTTCATTTGATATAATATTCGTTTGGTGTGATTTTTGTTTTATCTAATCCTATATCATATCATATCCTGTTTTGAGTTGGTTAGGTTCGAAATGGGCGACAGATCCGAATCAGAGCACCCCGACTCCACCTAGGCTTGTGGTCTCTATCCTGGTGTATATAAAAAGCGCGGGGACAGAAGCTCAAGAGACGTCCTGAGAGGAGCCGGTGACCTCCGTAGCGTAACGAAGGCCGAGTGTGGCAAAGCGAAACTCAGGGGCGACCGCTAGAGCTTGAGCTAGAGCTTCTGGCGGGAGCCCACCGGAGTCTTTTCCAGTGACAGAACCGAGACAGGCGACATGTGCTTTGCTTGTTTTGTCTTATTAGTTTGCTTGTAGGTAAACTGCTTCCAAATCATATATATATGTTACAAAAATATACATACATTACATTATATATACGCGTATACGTATGTATGTATATTTTTTGTAATGTATGTATTTGTGTGTATTTAAAACTGCTTCAAAATCATGTACATACATTTTTTTTTACTATACACGCGCGCGTATACATATACGCGCGCCATATATATTGTATGTGTATGATTTCGAAGCCAGTCCTAGTTGGTTTACTGTCATGCGCGTTGTTGGCGCGTATATTTTTGTATGTACTTAAGTATATATTTTACAGGATGTTTATTTCTGGATTATCATAAATAAACAACATGAACTTACTGTGATACATCATGCGACTCCATTGGTCACAGTAAGAGTTTCCAGCTTGTTGTAAATAAATAAGAACATAATTATTAAAGATTGGTTAGCTTAAGAAACCTTAGATATTTCATTCTTATGATAATTTGTTCAGTAAATGTACCAAATTTAGATATTTTACTTTAGACCATGTATCCTTTAGGCCAATAAACCATTAGGTTATTAGTTATTTTGGCCTTTAATGTTTAGACCAATCGAACTTATGTATTATAACCGTTAGACCAAACAACCATTAGAGATTTTGAAATTAGGTGTTTCGTCCTTAGTTCTAGTGAAACAGACCAAATAAACTTAGTTCTTATGAAATGTAACCTTTAAAAAAGGATAGGTAGTTAAAGTTAAATGATGTCAGTTATATAATTATGCATAAAATATAATAATGCACTTCATTTTTGTATTTCAGCGAAGTTAAATTATACATTTCTCAAAAAAAAGGAGGTTTTAGGTGAGGCCCTTTAAATTCAAGGTTACACGTATCGATATAACTAAGCCAAAAGGAAGTAATTTTACTTAACATTGTGAACAAGTTATACTATGGATGGAGCCAACCCCGAGATCAGGAAAAAAACAGCTGTTCCATACATTTTGTTGAGGGTCAACAATCATTTTCTATTTAGCAGCAGATATTTTTTTTGCAATTACATGGATCCCTATACAAAGAACTGTTTACAATGACCACTTTAAGACATTTAATACAGATACTACATGTATAAGAAATTAATGAGAAAACTATAAAGTTAGGTAGACTACTGTGTGCTCTTTTCTACCTTTTTTTTAAAAACCTTAATCGATCCCACTCCTAGGCAAAGGACTTCCCTATGATTTAATAATAAACTATATACAATTTACCGCACTACTACTACCCTCTTTATTACAATAAAGGTTAATTATAATAAAATACCATAGTAGTAAAATATGTACCATAGCTATCATAGGTAGAAAAAATACAGATACACAGTTAGAATGGTTAGATATATTGAGCAATGTCTTAAAGAGAATGGGTTTAGTAACCTTGAGTTACATACTATTTTTAGGTATAAAAGGTTCTAGAAACTAGACTCATAATACCTCTTGAAGACTGCGAATTTTGGTTTTTAATAAATAAAAAATCTCTCTAATTATGTATTAAGTTTATATTAAATAGCGCTTTTGTATTTTTTTTACTATGAATGAGAGAGAGAGAATGATAATAAAGAGCAAGTGAAAAAAGAGAGAATGGGTAAAGAGAGAGCGAGAGCTTGCATTTGTGCATAAGATTGATCAATATAGATTTGATATTGAATGATAGAAAGTACTTACACTTTCGACATTACTAAAAGGCTGAAAGTAGATCGATGTGGGTGTCAAGGCTAACTTTCCCTGATGCCTCACCAGTGGTGATATCTTCTCAGCCTGAAGTTCACACACAATCTCCTCGGTGAAGTCATCCATCATAACCGGATCAAATTCCATCCTCATATACCTTGAATGCAGGATAGTAGCTACCATGCTGTTATGTTCTGGTGCATGCAATGTTGAAGCTCTCTGTAATTGCTGCATTTGACTTAAACACTCTTCAGCAGAAGCAAAATCAAAGAATATGTAAAATTCCTTTTCCTCATAGATGAACTTGTATGGAGCTAGTATATTTTCTTCCAGCATTTCCGCAAACTGTTTTATTGTAACTTTTATTATGTTATTTTTACTATTTATTAGAGATATGCTTAAACAATCCTTAAAATGCATTTTTATCAATGGGTAAGTCCAATCTCTAGGCTCGAAGACAAGAGATTTTGAACATAGTTTTAGCCGTCCTTGCTTTGGTTTACCATCTTTTGGTGATTCAATATGGTTTAATGTGCATGAGAAATCTTCAAAATAAATCTCTCCTGGCTCCAAAAGCAATAGTGAAAACCTAAAAGAAAACAATAAATTACCTAGGTACAGATTAAAGTTTTTAATTGTGACATACCTACCTACAGAATTAATTAAATTTCTTTGTGTTATGTTATGGTCCCGTTTTACAGTATAAGATCACTTACACCTATTATGAGAAATGAAAACAATAAAACATTTAGGAAGGTACTTACCTTGATTTATCCATGGTTCACTGCCCTGTGCACCATTACCCAGCCAAGCGCAACAAATTATTCGCAGGATATAAACACAACAATAAATAGCACAAGCTTTCACTTCTTTGTTCGTTTGTCCTGAGATGAGAAAAACCAGTTGAATATATTTAAAGTTCCTTGGACACCGTCAAAATCAGTGCATTTGTAAGTTTTAAAATCGACTATAGAGAAACACTAGAAATAGGTCAGGCACCAAACAAAATAATAAGTTTTGATTGTATTTGAAAGAAACAGCCGCACCGGCCACTATGCCGGTGGTGGTCGCAGTCACAAAGAATTATTTTTAAATAAGTTTTGAAAGGGTCATTGTTTCTTGTTTGGCTAGATAATCTAAATATAAGTAGTTATAAAACTAGCTTAATCAACCTTGACCCCCTTGTAAAAGTTGTAAACCAGAATAAATATATAAACAAGTTACAAACTTCTCTCATTATTTTTATTAGTTTTTAAACGACCCACAACCCACAACTTATCACAAGAACAAGAAGACAAGCACTCAAAGTCGAATGATAAATTGACAATGACAATTTGACAAGGGAGGCAATAATGTACGACACAGATAATGTACGGCATGATATTGTACGGCATGATAATTGGTGTGTATGTACATCGAATATCATGCTGTGCAATATCGTGCCGTGCAATATCATGCCGTACATTATCGGCTCGGCTCAATAATGCATACCCCGATTTTGTACAGACTGATATTTGATGTACAAGTACGCGAATTCCTTATTTGTATAGCAGTTAGGTTCAGCACCCTTATCATGGACGTTCGCGATTCCGATTGCGATAGCATGCCATCCTGCTCGTACCAACCCACTCGCGCCATGCGCCCTCCTGCTCGCGCACGCTCGCAATCAGAATCACGAACGTCCATGATAAGGGTGCAGGTTATCTTTTTATGTCAATTTGAGAAATGTACTCGGATTGTTGGCTGTACAATATAGGGCCGTACTTTATAGACACGAGCCGATAATGGACGGCCAGTATTGTACGACATGGATTGTACAGCATGATATTCGATGTATATGTACACCAATTATCATTCTGTGCTTTATTATGCCGTACATTATCGTGTCGGCAAATATCATGAAAGACACCCATTGGTGTACATGTACAACGAATATCATGTTGTGCAATATCGTGCCGTGCAATATCATGCCGTACATTATCGACTCGGCTCAATTATGCACACCCCGATTTTGTACAGACTGATATTTGATGTGCAAGTACACGAATTCCTTATTTGTATCGCAGTTAGGTTCAGGTTTTTTTAAATGTCAATTAGAAAAATGTACTCGGATTATTGGCTGTACAGCCAATACAGTTTATACAGTTTATCTGTACGTGTAGCCGTACTTTATAGACACGAGCCGATAATGGACGGCCAGTATTGTATGACATGCACCCTTATCATGGACGTTCGCGATTCTGATTGCGATAGCATGCCATCCCGCTCGTACGAACTTACTCGCGCCATGCGCCCTCTCGCTCGCGCACGCTCGCAATCAGAATCACGAACGTCCATGATAAGGGTAATAGATTGTACAGCATGATATTCTATGTACATATACACCAATTATCATGCTGTGCATTATTATGCCGTACATTATCGTGTCGCCAAATATTATGTTGTACATTATAGACACCCGCAGATATCACCATGGCGTTTTATTAAACTTCAACAATCTTACTTAAAAAATCTTCTCAACCTAACCTAACTTGCTTAAGATGTTCTGCCATCTTCTCTCTGACGTGAAGTGTAACATGCAAGAACAAGACAGAAAAGTTTAAGCAGTGACTAAGAGAATCGAGATTATTTTAGGTAAGGCTGCAAATCTGAAGGATATGTACACAAGACACGTTTAAAAAGACAATATAAATTAATAGACACTTATGATTACATAATTACCGGTATTACGGAGGGATTTCTCTCGCTATTGTTATCGAACGAATGCATTGATTTACTTAATTAAGTTAAGCAAATCCGTCGGTGTTTTGACGTTTCGTCCTGCCCTGTAGGGTCAAATGAGTTTTGGCAGTGACAGTGACAATTTTTCTGAATCGCGATCCCGCAAAGTTACATGATAGCCCCGCTGCTCAAATATCTATATCGAAAGTTCGTCCCCAACAACATAAAAACGAAAATATTTGCATCCTAATGTTGGTATAATATTCGCATGCACGTTTCCTAAAGCACTGTAATTCTAATTCTGTCTATGGGAGACCCGGCTCTTATTTATACGTAGTATTTTAAAACCTCTTTGGTTATAGGTTATAGGTAAGGTACGGCATGGAGTTTTGGCGGGAACACGGAAAAATCATGTCGTTGCATTCTATTATTTTCTTAAACTTATGTTTTTTCGCGAATTAATGATTAAAAATGGTGGTGTTTTATTCATTGAGTGTTGAATTACATGCACGAGTGTGGGCAAGTGATATAATGTGGTGAAACATATCTTTTCGTGTTGTTTTCAACACTCCGTAGAAGCTCATAGTAAAGTCACCACAACTTTACTGGGGTATGACTTGGACTCGACTATGACTAATTTCATGTGACTTACTGTGATTTCATGACTTATATGACTTGATGATAACAAATAAATGTAAAAAGTCATAAACTTGACACTGGCAGAATGCACAACGTGCGATGCCAAAAACTAAGAAAAAAAGAAAAAAAAAGGTACGGCATGGCGCCAAAGTTTAAGCGTCCTTGCGTGTGGTGTGCGACTGACTGCTAAAAATTATCTTTATTTTTTTCAGTATAATTTCTCTTTATTCTATAATAGCTGTGCGTACTAACTCCGTGAATTCCCTAGTATATACTGTAGTCTTTTCTTTGGTGATTTTTCTTTTGGTGTTTGGTGAATATTATAAATAGGTACATAAACTATATTTTCTAAGCTATACAAAAATAAGAAGATGGAAGATAAAAATGCAATATATCAAATGAGATTCCCACAGAAATTGTGGTATTTACTAAACTTGCGCCCTGATGCAATACTTTGGGGAGGAACTGGAAGAACGATTTTGCTAAACTACCGCATTCTTCAAAATTACCTGCAATGCGACCACTCAGTCTTCAAGACTACCAACATATCAAGCTTCGTAAGACAGTTAAACCTTTACGGATTCCGTAAAGTGACTTCCCATCTCCAGGATCCTCTGTGCAATTCGAGCAATCCTTACATGCATGAATATGTCCACGACTATTTTCAATTTGGAAGACCTGAACTGCTTAACAAAATTACTCGAAAAGCCCTAACTATGAAGCGAAATTTTAAGCCCAAGGTTGTATGTTCATTCGGTGAATGTTGATTTCAAACTATATACTTAACTTTCCCACTAGGTATATACTGTACTGACGCTGTACTGTGTGGGTGTTTCAATCATCATCAGCCACAAGATGTCCACTGCTGGACTGGATGAAGGCCTGCCACTTGATAGGGAGAGGTTGCCATAATCCCCATGCTTGGCAGGCGGCTTGGAGATCACAGAAAGCTCACCAAAGTTAGACGAGAGGATGCTGCTGCCCATCCTCCGGTGGTTCTGGGTGTAGTTTTAGGACATATCCGGATGTGGGTTTATACTTACTGTACTTATGTCCTTTGAAACTACAGTTTGAAAAGTATATCATAGATAATAGGTATTAGACCTAAGAAGTAGGGCTTTCATTTTTCTGTGGGTATTAGGTGTATAACTTTCCTAAATATCCTAGTTATCATCATGCTTGCATTTACAGAATACTTATAATGGTGTAGAACAGCTGCTTTGCATGACACCACTACAAAAGGCACGACATGCTTTACGCATGGCTTTAAAAAAAGCTGCTCAAGAATTGTTTTCGCAAGATTCTTCGAAACAGCTATACAACACACAGTTAGAATATGAAGGTAACAGCTACTTTTTTAGTTTAGCTAGTATTAACAATGCGTATAATGTTTGGTGTTTTAAGCAAAATACAGATAAAATAAGGAAATCTGCCTCCTAAGATGTCCGTTGTGCATGTATGAGGCCATTTTGACAATAAGTTATGATTTTACATAAATCTTCAGTCCTAAATTTATTTCAGATTCTCAAGAAGATATGGGCGAAGAAGAAGACAACTTTGAGTTAGACTGGATGCCCCCAAATAATGATAACACTTCCATCAATTTACCTCCAGCACCAGGTTTTCCTTTGATCACAATTTCCTTGCTCCTATTGATATCCTTATCCTTGTTTTTATTCCTTTCCTCCCACAGCAGTTTCAGCAGAACCAAAGAATAATGATGGAGATCATAAAGCCAAAGTTTTAGAGCCGATACCACTGCAGCCGGTCAAAAAAGAAGTACATGAGACTTTTACGTATGTTAGTTAATGATTTCTTTAATCAACAATGGTGGGTCATTTGGGACAGATGTTCAGGCACAAAACACAAGATGTTTATTCTTTTGTGACTAAAACAAGATAATTAGGGCCGTCGTGATATTGTTGCAATAGGGACAGTGGCGGATTTACACATTTGCCGCCAGTAGGCTCTATATTTTGCCGCCCCTACCGATCGCTACAATTCGATACCACAGATAACTTAATATGACCCTTATTCACAATCGTGGTTGACGATGACAATTTACTAATTTTGGTCAGAAACTCAAACTTTTCATTGAACCTGACGTTGTAAACCTGCCGTTTTTCTAATTCGGTTCGGATCTCGTATCCGAATTTATCTAAGTATCAATGAGGACAAAAAATGTGTTAACCCTGAAAGTATCACTCACATTCTAACCTAATAACACTTGGGTACTTAGATAAATGTTTTATGTATCTTATAATATCTGTAAGACAAAAAAAATGGCTCCACATTTGCCGCCCTACGCTCCAGCCTACTCAGCCTGCTGGTAAATCCGTCACTGAATAGGGAGAGTATAGTCAGGCATATAATGATGCTATGATGCAGTTTATATTATAATATTATAGTGTATGATGACTTCATAGTAATGCAAAATTTTCTAGGGAAGAAAACCAAGACCTTATGAGCTTTACAAACGACTCCGGTCAAGAAAATGGTGACTCCTTCCCAACTCCATTCCTCAGCATGCCAGACCTTGACCCTGTTCCTACTGATTCTCAAACCGGGGCAGAACTCCTTGCCGAGTTTAATATTGATAATGACATGGATGATGGTATTGCTAGAAAGCTGAGAGACGACAGTGAGCATGGTTCTCTGAACTGCGTTCTACCCTCTATAAGCCAGGATCAAAATGATTATGCAGTAATGAGTGTGGTAAGAAAATCATATATATTTTTAATGAGTAAACAAGCTTATCTGAAATGTTGGTTATTTTTTCTGTAAGGTACCTAAAAAATATTAAGAATCTGTGTTGCTTGAAATTATTTATTTATTTTGTAAGTTTTGAAACAAATAGGAAAAACCGGATGGCTTAAAAGTCAAAGAAGAATTCAACATCTTGCACAAACACTTGTCAAGCTCATAAAGACTGTGATATAAGTGTAATTCACGAAAATATAATTAAAAAAAGGTTATGCAGAATGGTACTAATGTAACTCATTGTACTTTTAAAAGAAAACAACCAACTTCAGTTACTTGGATGACATCTTTTTTCTAGGTATTTTGATTTAAAAAAACGACTGAAGCGATTTTGATGAAATTTCTATCGGGTCAATTTGAAAGAATATCCTTTCAAGTAAAAAAATAATTTGCCAAGCGGTTACTAAATTACAGAGTTCTGAGGAAACAAACATTAAAAAATATATTAACATTGAGAACCTCCTCCTTTTTTGTAGTTGGTTAAAAAACTACATTGTTAGAATATTGTTGAGATACCCTTGAACCCAAAACTGTCAAGGTACCAAACTTGTGAAAAAACTAGTTGTGTATTTATCTGCTTCCAGAACAATGTGAATATGGACCAATACAATGGAGAATGGGATCAGATGTTTAATGACATGATAAACCGAAGTGCTAATCAAGAATGTGGTTCGGAACTGAAGGAACTTTACTCCCAAATCTCCAAAACTATTGATTTGCTCAACTCGTGAACTCGTTGCCCTGTTATGGGTTTATGTTATAGTAACTAGAAGTAAATAGAGATTTTTAAGTTGTTGTATTTGTTTGTTATTTATTTGGGTAAGATTTTACGGTAACAACTAAAATACTTTGATTTAGCTTAGTACACTGATTAAAACAATATAATATTGTATTAGCATGTAATAAGTAAAATAAAAAATGTTATAGGTATTAATTACTTCTTCTGCTTCTTTTTCTCAGCTTCCTCCTCTTTTTCTTTTTCAATGACAGATACATAAGAATTGATGGTGTCCGCGTCAAGCATTTGCATGGGTTGACCTCGTCTCATGACAGCTATCTCAAGGTTCTTCTGTCCCGATTGAACGACTTCCAGAAGGGCACGAATCGCCAACTGAAAAATGTAATCATAAAAATTGAACCTTGTCTCTCATTGAATCTTGTTTTTAGTAAGTTAAGGATGCACTGCCCGAAATAGCATGCTCTCTTCATTGAACAGAGTGTGGGAAAAGGAGAAAGAAAGGGAAATGAGCAAGCATTTTTTTTATGTCGACCTTTGACTGCAGGGTTAGCTGAAAAAACAACTGAAAAATTTTCGACGAAACTATGTCGTCATCGTCAGCCATAAAACGTCCACTGCTGGACGAAGGCCTCCCCCTTAATAGTGGGGTGTTGCCATAATCCCCACGCTTGGTAGGCGGCTTGGGGATCGCAGAATGGTCACCACCGTTAACCAAGAGGACACTGCTGCCTGTCCTCCTGTGGGTCTGGTTGCAGTAGACATACCCAGGTCTAGGACGAAACTATGCTGCTAAGTAAATTATTGTAGTTTTTATACTTCTTAGGTTATTCATTTACGTCCAAAGTGGGGTTAAAATTGAGCTAAAATACAAGATGGTTCCTGGCTCATAACTTTCCTGTTTAGTAAGTTTTTACTTTCTTATCAATGTACAATCCTAGACAATAAAGAGACAAAACGATATAATACTTAGTCTTGGACTTGCAACATTACATCATCAGCCTGGAGACGTCCATTGCTGAATGAAGGCCTGCCATTTGCATCCACCGGTAAAATATAATAATGGTGGTATAATGGAGTAATATTACTTCCACATTTCTATGGAGAAGTGACCAGCTAGTTTACTCTTAAGCTTCACCTTCCAGAAAGTAAATATATAGTTATTTTTCTTTTATAATAATTGGGTGAAGCAATCATGTAGGTAGTTATAAAGGTCCCACAGTGTATGTTAAAAGTGTTAGGTATTCTAAGCAGAATTTTATTTGAATCATTGTACTGTGAGTTTTGGGGGAGTTGCCTATAGTCGCCACATTAGACAGATTCGTTAGCAATCACAGAAACAATTTCACACAGGCTGCTCATCACAAACCAGACAACTGAAAGCAAAGTTGAAAATCAGGCTAAATTGTGTACATTAGGATATACCTATGTCCTGCAGTGGACTAAACCATACCACCTTGGCTTATCACTCAGAATGTGGTCTTATTTAAACCTACTATAAATAAAAAGCATACCTTCACTGCTCCTTTTTCAGAAGCAACTTCTTCTGGGGTGTAATTCTTCTCTAGAAACTCTCGTACAGTTTTGGCAGATCTACCAGTTGCATTAGCTTTCCATTCGTAGTAAATACCAGATGGTTCAGTTTGGAACAAGTGTGGTAGACCATCATAGTCAAACCCACCAATTAGGCAAGAGATACCAAAAGGACGTCTTCCATTGCTCTGGGTGTATTTTTGCTTCAAACCAGCAATATATCTTGTAATGTACTCCAATGTCACAGGGTCTTCAACAGTCAGTTTATGGGATTGGCATTCTATTTGTGCTCTGTTTATCAAGATTCGAGCATCGGCCGTTAAACCGGCGAAAGCCATAACGACATGATCATCAAGAAGACATATCTTCCTCACTGTACGTTCTTCCTGAAGCTTTGCCACTGATTTTTTTTCAACGCCAAGGACGACAACGTCGGCACCTCTCACACCAACCTAAAATATTCAAAATGTTTAAAATACATGGGAGCAAATTAGTGCTTAGTCTCAAACATAACCAAACCTTGAACTTACCGCGGTAGAACCTTTCCGGACAGCTTCTTGAGCATACTCTACTTGCAGCAAATGGCCATCTGGAGAGAAAACTGTAATAGCTCTATCATAACGTGCCGACATGGTGTATTTATTTCTTATAACTTATTTTGTAATACAAAACACAATGACTCGGTGTAAACTATTCGAGGATCATCGACTGACAGATAGTGCTGGGACAGGACAGGCACAATCTGCACTAAGAGTTAAAACGTTATGCGATATTACGAACCGTTAAATTATGTATCATGAAAGTCGAACATCTACTAAGTCGCACGTCACCACCCAACTTTTCATCAAATCAAATATAGCGTAGACAATAATCTAACTATCGGTTAACTAGAGGTGGTCGGTGCAAACCGTAAACAGTTTCAATAACCAGTTATCAATGCAATACCCAATACCGGGTACTCGGAGTTTCGATAACTGGGTATTGTGAGTAACTAGGTATTGGCGAAAACGCGAACCGTCTCAACGTTATCGTAACGAGCGGGAACCAATACCTGCGCGTGCCGAGTACCGACGGGTGACGGACAATACCGATCGTCGCTTCGCAGCCGACGTGATGCGCCCGAGTTTATCCGTAATATTCCGAACGTAATCGTACTCTCCAAGGCCGAGACACGACTAGAGCGCCAAAATTCAAACTAAAAATGACAATTATTATAACACTTATTACTGAAACATTAAATGCGTTTTTTTGAAAAAAGTCAAGGGTTTGAATTTGAATAACATTCAAAAGTACAAGATTATATCACACTTTATTCACTGAATCAGTGCACTTTCCAACAAATTTAATCAGTAATCTTTTTAATTCATAAGCATTTTTATACTTAAAAAAAAGGCGACTCCAACCACTAACTAGTAGGCAAAGATTATTTAGAGCAAATAAATTATTATTATAATTTTTTTAAACGGAATCATCAAACAGTCATCAACAAAAAAATTACCAAAACCAATCGGTATTTGTACCTTCTTGTGCAACACAGTTATTATTGTAAAGCGTTTTTTTAATAACAACTGAAACCAAATACCTCTGTAGAAACTCAAAAACTACGTTATTAAAGAAACGGCCAATACCTAGTTATTAAAATAAACAGTTTCAGAACACGGTATTGCCATTCAATACCGATACCCGTTTCGGTACTGCAATATACCATACCGACCCACCGCTACGGTTAACGGTGGTGAGGACTCTGCAATGCGATCCCGCGGGAGCCACCTGCCAAACGTGAGGATTATGGCAACCCCTCCTATTAAGGAGACCTTCGGAAGTTTTGGCGGGAACGCGACAAAATCATGTCGCTGCATCGTATTATTTTCCAAAACTTGTGTTTTTGCGAGTGTCATAAAAATGGTGGCGTTTTATTCATTAAGTGCTGATTTAAGATAAGATAAGATAAGATAAGATAAATTTATTTTATAAAAAACTTAAGCACTAAATAGAAACACCTTAGCAGTAACATCAAGTCTTATAGTCAACAAGTCTTATCTTATCTTATCTTATTTACGAGCAAGAGTGTGGGCAAGTGATATAATGTAGTGAAACGTGTCTTTTCGTGTTGTTTCCAAAACTCCGAAGAAGCTTGTAGTAAAGTTGCCACGACTTTACTAGGGTAGGATTGGACTTGACTGTGACTTACTGTGTGTGACTTGGACTGCGACTACGACTCATTTAACTGGAGAAAGAAGGAGCAATGAAGAAAAATGTATTTGGCTGAAGGACTAGTATCCATGGTCAGGAACTATTAAAAACAACAAAAAAAAGGAGGCCTTCGTTCGTCCAACAGTGGAAGTCTTCTGGCTGATGATGTTGTGATGTGAATAATTGAGGCTGATGCATATTCAATTCAAAAAAATTTTATTTTTTTTTAAATTTCAGTTTAAGGTACCTATAATTATGCACTTGATTAAAAAGTTAAAATACACATTATTATAAAAATACAAGAAATTGGCCAAATAAAATCATCAAATCTAAGTTTTTATACAAGTCATTAGTCACATCCATAAAAATTCAATAATGTCTAAATTTAACTAATAAAATTGATCAAAAATAATATAAGTAATTTAAATTTAAGTAAATGTCACAGTAAGTAGAAATTTAAAATGAAATATCAAGTACAATCTAGTATTTTCTCTCCAGCACTGGTACTGGTATATGGTACTCGCAGCAATGCCGGAGGTAAGTACAGTCAAATCTGGCCCCTAAACCCCCCAACGACCATTAACCAAGAGGACGCACGTGGCTGCCCTTCATCCGGTCGTTTCGGACGCAGTTTTAAGACATATTATCTAAGGTCCAAGTCAAAGTTGGGGTGAAGCTTTGTATTATGTTAATTCAATACATGTAATTTTATGACCTAGTAGGTAAGTAGGTACGTCATGCACAAAACTACCAAAATAAAAATAGTGAGCGCCCACGAAGGTTATAACTCTGTACACAGCTGACCTTTTGTACACAGCTTAGAGAGTAAATTATTATATTCTTTTCATAGCATGATTTATGCTTTGATGTCAATAAATTATATTAAGTATAAATTACAGACTTGAACGGCCTTACTTAAAAAATCTTTTCAACCGTTAGTCACTGCTTAAGATGCTCTGCCATCTTCTCTCTGGCGTGAAGTTGCACGTGCTAGAAAAGGACAGAGAAGTTTAAGCAGTGACTAAGAGAGTCGAAATTATTTTAGGTAAGGCCGCAAATATTTAGTTATTTTTTTTCCTTTGTTCTGTGGCCACAGCACGTTTGTGCATTGTGCCAATTCTCAATAAATATTTAGTAAACAGGTGTTTTGTGTGTATTAGGCCGTTACTAGTGAGTAAACTGGGAATTATTTGTTGTAGTTGATATGTATTGAGGGAAGGATATTTTAGGTAATAACATAGTTTAGAGGTGTTATTTTAACATAATTAAACATTTTAGCACATCACTATCACTGGCATGACAAATGAAAAATTGGATGGCTGGCCATAGATAACAAAATATTATGATCAGCACCCTTATCATGGACGTTCGCGATTCCGATTGCGATAGCATGCCATCCTGCTCGTACCAACCCACTCGCGCCATGCGCCCTCCTGCTCACGCACGCTCGCAATCAGAATCACGAACGTCCGTGATAAGGGTGCAGTTCGTTCACTCCCACTGTCCCAGGCTTTTCCCCCCCCCCTTATTTATTGGCAACGCACTTCGTGCATTCTGCTAGTGTCAGGTGTTAACCAGACGATCGAATATGGTGCGGCCGGACCACGAATTTGGTTCGCTATCGGACCAAATCTCAACGTGTGGCGAGCAGTACGCCGAACATTATTATTATTAATACTGGTCCGGCTGGTGCGCTCCGTCGTTACATCGAACATGGTGCGCCCGCACCGAATTCGATCGTCTGGACGACGCTCTCAACCGTTTGGTGGTTCAGTCATCAGTCACATCTTAGTTTTTTTAATAGAATTTTGGCCCATTCTCTCCTTTTTTATTTTTTTTCTTTGGCTTAGGTGTTGTACCAAAATTATTGTATTTTTTTCTAGTTTTGTTAAAGTCAGAATCATAACGCATGAAGTGTTTGCACACTGCTAGTACAGGAACAAATGGACGGTGCGATCATCTGCTGTTAGCGTACCGCAGGGTGCGTTGGTGCGGCCGCGCCATGTTAGAACGTGTGTTAATGTGGAGCGCCCAGGCCACACAGAAATGGCGTCGGCCTTAATGTTTTTTTCCATTCAAACTCTGGCATTATACGGCCTTACCTAAAATAATCTTGTTTCTCTTAGTCACTGCTTAAACTTCTCTGTCCTTTTCTAGCACGTGCAACTACTCGTCAGAGAGAAGAGTGCAGAGCATCTTAAGCAGTGACTAACGGTTGAAAAGTTTTTTTAGGTAAGGCCGATATTGTTTACCTATGACAAGCTATCATTGGCTTGATTTTATTTTGCTTACTTTTCTTTTCTTGTAAAAAATGTAATATCACTGTCACTGTCAGTGTACAATATGGCGGCGGCAGTGGGTGAATTTGAGCCGTGGTTATTTGAGAAATTACGAAAAATAAATACTGATGAAGGAGTATTTGGCTCCTATATAACAGGCATTTTGGAGGGTGAGGATAGCTTGGAAGAGAAAAAAGATGCCTTAGAAGGTTTACTTTCGGAGATAGTGGTAAGAAGTTGTCACCCAGAAAAATCATGTTGAACATGCTTTATAAAGGATTTATATTGAAAAAGTTGCATAATTCCAGGAAAAAGATATATCTTCTCTAGTTACTGAGATTCTAGAGAAGTGGGAGTTGTGTCAGCCAAAAGCGGAATCTCCAAAGCTGGGTGCAGACGTTGACGTACAGTTAGCGCGACTGCTGGATACCCAGAAGTTAGCCACCACAACTACTGCAAAAAGCTACACAGACGAAGAAAAAAAAATTCGAGAAGCTATTTTATCCCAGTATAGTCAACTTCCTGACAATGAGGTTTGCATCTATATTTTGTTGAGGTTAGAGAAATGAAAATATTGTACCTTTGCAATGTTGAGGCTTACGCCCTGCAGTGGGCTGCATATGCTATGATGATGAATTTTAAACAACCCATAAGTTTTACTACCATCTTATAGTACTCATCGTTTTTCGATGAAGGCATTTAATGCTTTCTATTGTGAGCCCAAATGTGGCTTGTTGGGCCAAGCTTAGTTCATCCAGTATCAACTACCACCTTAAAATGAAGTCATATGCTACCTGCAATGTCACCTATGGATTCATTTTACACTTAAGGATGTAATCGGCTTTTGAGACCGTTAGTTTGCTGTTGCCATTATTTTAAGGCACTTCATTGGAATAAGGTTTGATTGTGAGGTTTCACAACTCAATTGGGTTAGCTTTTTGCTAAAGGTGATAAGCTGGCCTCGAAGCTGTACAAAAGGTACATAATGTTCAGGGGTAAATTTGCCTTAACTTCTGGATTGTCATTCTTCTGGATGAGACATCATTGTTATGATGTCTCAATCAGTTAAATGATTTTACAGGAAGAAGAAGAGAATGATGAAGCGGGAGATGGTGCTGACCTTGTAAAAAACACAAATGCCGCCAACGTGCACGCTGCAGCACGTGAGCGTCGTGAGCAATCACGTCTAGACGCACAAAAAAAGAAAGAAAAGGACAAAGAAGATAGGTTTGTTAACTTGATTTTAAATATGTGGAGAAGTGTGCTTCATCACATTCAGCTTCGTTGCTGATGTTAATTAGGTTGATAGCAGTGAAATTGAAGGTCAATAATAAAGAAAACATGTGTATTACAAAAGAGGTAATGAGAAAATTCTCAGTATTTATCTCCCTTTCTCACACAAAACACAATATTTATCCTGAGGATGATACTGTTTTTTTAATCTAACACTAACATAAAGGAGAACAAAAATTCTGTTTAGAGAAGATAGACTTAAACAAAATACTTTTTGGTGTTGTGATGTAAGCACATCAGCATTTAGATCGTATATTATTCAGATTGTAAAGAAAAGCTAGAATAGGTCCCGCCCAGACGCCGCCTCGACCCTTAATTATTTGTGCATAGCACCTTTGGGTCCAGAATACTGCATGGTACTATCTCGCTCGCATATTCGACAATTTGTGAAATTACTGAGAATAACATTAGTAGGTAGTTGGTAGTACGCAGCAGTAGATAGTTTTTTTTCTCTTCTTGTACAATGACACAAATGTCCTGTGATTGTTGTTTGGATATTTCCTGCACATTAGTGGCCTAATTGACAATAGACAATTTTTTTTTTTTTTTTGGTAAAACTTTCCCATCATCATCAGCCATAAAACATCCACTGCTGGACGAAGGCCTCCCCCTTAATAGAGGGGTGTTGCCATAATCCCCACGTTCAGCAGGCTGCTTGGGGATCGCAGAGCTCACCACCGTTAACTGAGAGGATGCTGCTGCCTGTCCTCCGGTGGTTCTGGTTGCAGTTTAAGGACATACCCAGGTCCCATACTAGGCTAAAATGCACTTTGCTATTAAGTGCCGTTTTTAAGTAAGACAACTAACCAAAAATTATATGTGTATTACAGGGAGAAACAAAAGCAACTAAAAGAAGAAAAGAAGGAAAAACGTAAGACTCAAAAAGGTGAAAGAAAGAGGTAGCATCTGCAGGAGCTGATACTTACCAGCAATATTCTTACTTTGTTTATATAATATTTATATTGTATTATTATTTTTAACTTGATAATATTCTGAAGATGAAGAGGTAAATTAATAAAGTTATGATTTAAATATCAGCAGTATATCAGGTAGGGTCAACTATATTTCTGACCAGCAAACTGTGGTAACCAAAAAAAAAATTATCAGCTATGATAATGTTAGTTAAGTCAGTAAAGTTAGACACAGCAATTTAACTAGATTAATAAGCGTTTTATGAGTCTGACCTAATGTATTTTGGTTATTAAAGTTTGTTTTTGTCAGTTATGATGATGCTATTTCCAGTTGCTGCAAACTACTGTTGTTGATCTATATTTATCAAAGTTTTCTCCCTATAAGAAGTTCTACTCCTATTGTCACCGAATCAGTCAATTCCTACTAACAATAGGGAATATGCATGTGTTTAAATTATTAAAAATAATAGAATAAATAGAGAATTTAACTGAATCTGATGCTAACGACGAAAAATAATTTAAATCGGCTGGTGAAGTTCTGAAATATAAACGTTCAAAGTATTTGGGAGGGACTCATCTGTCCCTTTCTAGCAAAACACGTGCATAGTATAGAATTTGTTTGGAATCGTGAACTTTGACGTCATAAATCTAGTATAGTGCCCTCTCTGTCTAACATGAAAGTAAAATGTTTTTATCTTCGTTATTTGTGCACATATTAAAATTTTACTTTCGATGATTTGTTTTGTTGCCAGTCAGCTTTTTAGTGCGTCAATAAAAAAAAAACACATGCATTTTCCCTATTAACTACTTCTTTGAACCTCCTTTTCCATATAGTCCCTGACCGAAATATCCTACTTATCAGTTTTTTTTGATCCAATGATCAAAGTTTTTGCAAATTGAGCTTTACCAGATTGAGTTGGTAATAATTTAATTGTTTGCACATGTTTTTTTTACTAATGGTAAAAATGATAAACTAACCAAAAAATGCTGACTGGATTTATTTAGTAGTAAATTATTTGAAATAGTTTATTTTTCAATAACCTATTTAATGGATATTGTGTTACTTTTGAAATCCATATTTATCTTCAGAATATTTCACTAACTTGAGGTACATCAACTATCATAAAAGAAGTTATAATGGACAATTATTAGGAACTAACAGCATCCAGTGGTTTTATACATATTTCACAGGAACTATATTTTTTTCCCGGGAGACAAATAAGCCAAAGTTACTCCAACATGACCCTTAATATCATTGTGAGAGAAGATGTTCACTCTTTTCCATAATTCTCACGCTGGTAGGCGGCCGAGAGGACCGCTGCTGCGCCCCTCCTCCAATGGTTCTGGATGTAGTTTTAGGACATACCCAGGACGCTTAATATGTATACATCATATTATACAGCGTGTTACAAAAAGGTGTAGTTGTACTTAAGGGTATGTATGTACTTAACTTTATGAAAAACTTTTACTATGGGAACCACCAATATTGAGATTGAAATCACGAAAAATACAGCTGTTCCATACATTCTGTCCAAGGTCAAAGAACTATTTGTAAGGAACAGCTGTTTTTTTTGGTAGGCCCCATAGTAAAAGTTGTTCATAATGATGAAAAAATATAAAATTATAGTGTCTCATATAGTCAATATAGTTTTCCTGTGTTGATGTACTAATCATAGTTAGTGATAGGAGGTTTTGTATTACCTCTGTATGGTTAACACACAAGAGATTTTTGAGACTCTTCACTTAGTTAAATACAATACTTAGATCAGTATTGCACAATATTATCTTCAATGTGTAAAAAAAGGTTCAAACTTTCCAACAAAGGTTCCATACTTTTTGTGTTTTGCAGCTGATTTTTTTTCGCTATATCAAGGTTGGAGCCATAGTAGAAGTTATTCATAATGATGAGTACATACATACCCTTCAGTATTGTTGAACCTTTTTGTTACAAATTGTATATTGTAGTTGATGGGAGACAAAATGCAAAGTACACTCGGGGCACAAAATCCTTTAGACCGGTGTATCAAGCTAAATAATAAATATGCAGAAGTCTTATGTATGTATACTATAGCATCAACCAGTACTTGTTTGTACTTGTGTGGGTAGATGAGAGTAGAGCATGTGTATCTCCAGTGCAGTCTATTGATGTTGCCATTTCAATATACTTTTTCCTCGTAATACTCCTATGTCTTTGGTTGCCAGCGCTAATTCACGTGTGTGTTAAGGCCATTATTATGTATGTTTACGTGTTTACTATGTGTATAATCCCATTTTGTTTGGATGGTATTGAATGTACCCTTGTTTGTCAGAGGATAAATTAGTCTTTAAATTTTATAGCTAAAATTTTAAGCATCAATTTGGAAAGAGCAATAAATAGTGGTTGTAATTGTTGAAGTTTCTTTTATAAAATATGTTATACAATTAACTTTTTCTAAAAATATATTCAACAGACTTCAAATTAATACATCGGGAGTATACCCTTACATATAAAAAAATTATTTCAAAATCGGTCCACAATTGATGGAGAAATTGGTGAACATACATCAAAAAAAAACATACTTACTGTCGAACATAGAACCTCCTTTTTTGAAGTCGGTTAAAAATAATGCATGGAGAGTAACTAGACTTACATTTTATTGTTATGATATTCATAATTGTGAAATAATTGTAACAATTTACTTGCAGTATTTATACTCTATTATCTACAACAATACTAATAGTTGATATACTACCTTTTTCAATGGTTAGTTGGAAACAACAGTTTTTAAGATAGGCAAAAAACTTGTAAATTATCAGAACTTATTTTTTATTTTCTCAAAGAAAAAATACCTATGAATGACTTAGATATGAACAGAATTACACTAATTCCGTCATGAATAAACTATCACAATTGAATTTTCAGACACAATTTGGCTACATACAACTAAATAACATAGTAAAATGATGTAAGTACTTAAAGATTAGCTCCTTGTTTGATAAACGTGTAGCAGCTTTGGAATAGTCTAATCCGTCTTGGTCTTAATCCTCCCAAGTTACAAAAGAAGAAAGAAAAGACAATACAAAAGAGGTTTCACTATTCCGAAGCTAATCTACGTTTATTCAAGATCTTTACTGCCTTACCAATAAGGGAGAAGTAGTTGGAATAGTTAATACTTCTTTTGTCTTTGTCCTCCAAGCTACTTTGAAAGAAAGACGACGGATTAACTGTTCCGAGACTACCAGCCATGCCATGCAATTTTAAATGGGTTGTACAGGAAACCTATTCCAGGAAGATAGACTGGTTCATAAATACACTCATACACTCATTTTAAATCATGCAAAGTAGGTAACAAATATTCGTAGGGTAGATGACTGATGTTTATATTGTTGAAACCAATAGGTTTGATGAAGAATTTAAGTAAATATAGTATGTTTATTGAAAAAAAATATTTAAATCGGTTAATAATGTTCTGACATATAAGTGTTTAAAGTTTTTGGTAGAGCCCACTCTGTCCCTTTCCCACAAAACAAAAAATGACGTCACGCCTTACTGTCAGTATAGAATTTATATGGCGTACTGAGAAGTGACGTCACGATTTGCTGTTTCGCCTCTCTGTCTAGCATGATATTAAAATGCTTATAAGTTGGCTTATTATTGATCAGATTTTCATTTTCTTTTTATTAATCAGCTATATTTATGGGCCACATTTTAATAAGACAATAAAAAAAAGCAGTCATCTAGCCTATTCTCCCTATTACATTTTGATGTTCACAAACATTCAAGTTTATCATGTTATTATATCATTGGAAAAATGTCTAAATTTGTCAGCAAAATTTTCTCGTTCTTTAAAAACAGAACAAGGCTACGACTCTGTATAAGTCTGTCTCGTTTTCTCACGACATAAAGATACGACAAATTTTTCTCGCGGTGCGCATGCTAATTCAAATGTGTGAATCGTCACACATTTGAACGGGTACTTTTGCATTTTATTTTATTGTTTGTATTGGGGTACATTAGTACAGTTGTGAGTGGGGTACATTCGTACAGTGCAAATGTGGCTTTATTAACAAATCATGTTATTTATATTGTTTAAGATGTTACAATAATTATAATGATGCAGTTGTACATTCTTAATTTACCTACATTCAAGAGCAGATCGGGGGGTCATCACCCTGGGATAGGTGTAGGTAGACTACTGATTGCTTTTCTAGTTGTAATGGAATTGGAGCCCGACTGCTAACTAGACCTCGACTCGACTATATGACCCCCCTGATTTAAAAGCTGGATCCACCCTTGCCTACATTATCATGAGTAAAAATTGTGAGAACGCCGTATTTCTCCAGGAAATTATTAGTTACCTACCTTAACAAGGAGGACTTCTGTTGGATAATTGTGTTAAACAACAACTTTTAGCATAGTTAATGAGTGCAAACCTTAATACATAGGGATAGAGATAGCAATAGATTTTATTAATTCTATATTCTATCACAGTTAATAATGAATCTAATCTATATTGTTTATTGTATAACGTGTGTATATATTTGTCTATACAGCTCTACCTACTAAAGAATAACAGATTATTTGAATAGGGAATATACATGGGTTTTATTTTTGAAAATAATAGGATAAGCGGAGAGTTCAACTTATATATAAAAAAAAAAATTAAATCGGTTGGTAAAATTCTGAAATATAAGCGTTTAAAGTATTTGGAAGGGAGTCATCTGTCCCTTTCTAACAAAACACGTGCTAGTTATAGTTTCTTTGAAATCGTGGACTATGACGTCATTAGCCACTTTAGTGCCCATTGTAGTGCACATTTTAGTTTAATGTTAGACAGGGATGTATAACATGAAACTAAAATGTTTATAACTTCGTTATTCATGCACTAAATTTATATTTTATTTTAGATGATTTGTTTTGTTGTGAGTCAGCTTTTTTTAATTAAATACTGCACTATCAGACATTTACAGTGAAATCCACTAAACAAATAGTTAAAGTCCTAAAAATGTATCAAGATTGACTATCCTGAGCTATTTCTTCTTCAGTAATAATAAAATTATGAGCTCCTCCAGCGAATACTCTAGTTGTTATTGCTTTACTTTCAATAGGCACTAAAGTGGGGAGAAATATATCCCTTTCTGATGGTATGCCCGTGTTGCAGTGCTCGTTCCAACCCCAAGCCCACAGGGTGTTGTCAGTCGCTAGGCAAATGGTATGTTCTGATCCTAAAGCAACATCTTTCACTTTTCTACCTTCTGAAATAAATAAAAGAATGTATTTGATTTGGTATTTCACTTATTGATAGAAAAATGAGTTTATAAAAATATATAAAAAAAGAAAAAATACTTTATTATTTAAGTAGTATAACTGCCAATGAGTACAGATTATGAGTCTGATCTTCTTTTCTTTTAAATCGTTTTTCAAATTTAACATAATATTTCTTGCGCCATGATATATTCTATTTCCATCAGCAGCTACTCCAATGATTTTCCAGTTTTTAAAAATTTTTCAAGGATATAAAGTAACTAGAATAGGCTAGATGACTGTTATTTTTTTATTATCTTATTAAAATGTGGCCCATAAATATAGCTGATTAATGAAAAGAAAAACGAAAATCCGATCAAAAATAAGCAACTTATAAGCATTTTAATATCTTGCTAGACAGAGAGGCGAAACAGCAAATCGTGACGTCACTTCTCAGTACGCCATATAAATTATATTCTGACAAGTAAGGCGTGACGTCATTTTTCGTTTTGTGGGAAAGGGACAGACTTGTCTCTAACAAAAACTTTAAACGCTCATATATCAGAACATCATTAACCGATTTAAATATTTTTTTCAATAAACATACTATATTTACTTAAATTATTCATCAAAGCTATTGGTTTCAACGATTTAAACATCAGTCATCTAGCCTATTATGAATGTTATCATAATAATACATAATATTTAATAATGATTGTATGCACACCTTGTATGTCCTTAGTGTTTGTTCATCTGGTAAATTCAAAAAAATTAAATGGATAAATAAATGTACATCTTAGTGACAAGGAGGCACATGAACATAATTTAATAGTCTGTAAAAAAACTGAGCGTGAATTAAAAAATAATGGCATTTACCTGGTAACTTGATTAATGTCTTCTGCCCCACAAAATCATTACCCCCCACCTGTCCATAGTTATTTCGTCCCCAAGTATAGAGCCGCCCATCTTCCAACCATAACAGTACATTAGTCCATCCAGTGAGCAACTTCTTCACAGGTTGCCTTACATCTATATCAATTTTTTGAGGTGTAAATATCTTGTTGTACTTCTCCATATTTAATACCAGTTGACCATGTTTGTTGTCTCCCCATACATAAAGAGCATTCTCGTCAGTTGACCAAGCTACTGTATGCTTCTGTCCGCATGCAACATGCGACATTTTACCTATGTTAGTCACTTGTGTAAATCGATCTACTGAAAGCACATTTTTGCCCAGACCGAGTTGACCATACTTTCCACAACCTGTGATCCAAACTTCACCTTTCGTATTTATGATGGCAGTGTGTCTTAAACCCATAGATACAACACTAGCTTTCACCTGGAGTCTTATTGGTTTGACACATGCTGAAAAATGTTCCTTTGGTAGCCCGAGTTGGCCGTGACTATTCGAACCCCAAACAAATAGGAAGTGATCATCCGTCACTCCACAACTGAAGTCCCAACCGCATGCAATATTTGTGAATATTATACCACTTAGAGGCCATGTCCTTTGGAATATCTGTACCTCAGTTTCAGTTGCTAACTGAAGTTTGGAATTCCAACCGCAAGAAAAGAGCCTGCCGTATGTGTCAAGCAGAATTGTGTGACCGCCACCACAGGAGATTTGTTTCACATCACAGTTGTAGAAATCAATGATCACCTTCGTAGGCTTTTCAACCTGCTCACTGATTGTCCCTAAGCCCAATTGGCCGTGAGAATTAGCACCCTAAAAACAAGGAAAAGGTTAATTAAATTAGATGCTGCTACTATAATATTATCTTATTTAGCGAATTTCGACTGAAACTTTTATTCACCCATGTCCATAGCACCATATCTTTTTTAATATTGTTACAAACTGAAGGAAAGCAATAATGTAAGTATTTATTAATGGAATAACAGCAAATTAAATAAAAGTAAGGTTAGAGTTTTGTTTGATAACGAGTAGCAGCTGTTTTATTTTTTTCCTTGTTTTTGGCATCGCACGTTGTGCATTCTGCCTGAGTCAAGTATTTATAAATGTTCAAGTTTATGTATTAATATGTTAAGAAATCACAGTCAGTCACACGAAATTAGTCAAAGTCGACTCCAAGTCATGCCCTAGTAGAGTTGTGGCGTCTTTACTATGAGCTTTTACAGAGTTTTAAAAACAACACAAAAATACATGTTTCACCACATTATATCACTTGCCCACAAACGTGCATGCAATTCAACACTCAATGAATAAAACACTACCATTTATAATCATTAATTCGCGAAAAACACTAGTTTGAGAAAATAATAGATTGCAGATTGCAGCGACATGATTTTTCCGTGTCGTGTTCCCGCCAAAACTCCAACAGCTGTTTGTTAGAGGTGGTCGGTGCAAACCGTAAACAGTTTCAATACCCAGTTATCAATGCAATACCCAATACCGGGTACTCGGAGTTTCGATAACTGGGTATTGTGAGAAACTAGGTATTGGCGAAAACGCGAACCGTCTCAACGTCATCGTAACGAGCGGGAACCAATACCTGCGCGTGCCGAGTACCGACGGGTGACGGACAATACCGATCGTCTCTTCGCAGCCGACGTGATGCGCCCGAGTTTACCCGTAATATTCCGAACGTAATCGTACTCTCCAAGGCCGAGAGGCGACTAGAGCGCCAAAAGTAAAACTAAAAATGACAATTATTATAATACTTATTACTGAAACATTAAATGCGTTTTTTGAAAAAAGTCTAGGTTTTGAATTTGAATTTCATTCAAAAGTACAAGATTATATCACACTTTATTCACTGAATCAGTGCACTTTCCAACAAATTTAATCAGTAATCTTTTTAATTCATAAGCATTTTTATACTTTAAAAAAGGCGACTCCAACCATTAACTAGTAGGTAGTAAGCAAATATTATTTAGAGCAAATAAATTATTATTATAAAAAGTTAAACGGAATCGTCAAAAAGACATCAACAAAAAAATTACCAAAACCAATCGGTATTTGTACCTTCTTGTACAACACAGTTATTTTTGTAAAGCGTTTTTTTAATAACAACTGAATCCAAATACCTCTGCAGAAACTCAAAAACTACGTTATTAAAGAAACGGCCTAGTTATCAAAATAAACAGTTTCCGAACACGGTATTGCCATGCAATACCAATACCCGTTTCGGTACTGCAATATACCATACCGACCCACCGCTACTGTTTGTTTTCACATGACATTGAAAATGACAGCTGTTTTTTTTGTTTGCATAAATAGTTTGCTAGCGTCTTTGTGGCCATACTACATCGATGAATCAAAGATCGAAGGTTACAAAGTTGTAAAAGAGTTTTGTCAGAATCAGAAAAATTATGTCGCTGCATTCTATTATTTTCTTAAACTAGTGTTGTTCGCGAATTACAGCCTTACCTAAAATAATATCGATTCTCTTAGTCACTGCTTAAACTTCTCTGTCCTTTTCTAGCACGTGCAATTTCACGTCAGAGAGAAGATGGCAGAGCATCTTAAGCAGTGACTAACGGTTGTAAAGTTGTTTTAAGTAAGGCCGTTATTGATTAAAAACGGTGGTGTTTTATTGTTTGAGATGCACACGTGTGGGCAAGGGACTTGGACTTGACTTGCAATTCATCAAAACTAAAAATACTTGACACTGGCAAATGCACAAAGTGCGACGCATAATCCTTCTAGGAAGAAAGAAGGAAAAAAAGGCTGGCAGAATACACAAACAAAGTGCAATGC
This sequence comes from Erannis defoliaria, assembly GCA_905404285.2. Taxonomy (NCBI): domain Eukaryota; kingdom Metazoa; phylum Arthropoda; class Insecta; order Lepidoptera; family Geometridae; genus Erannis; species Erannis defoliaria. The sequence continues at coordinate 16,013,620 of FR990069.1, read as the reverse complement.
CAATAATGAAGAAAAAATATGTACTACATAATATATTCCGTTCTGCAAACCCGTAAGTAGAGTCTAGAGAGTTATAGCTTGGCAACTTCGTGCGTGACTCGCCTGCGGGTCGACAGACGTTGGGGGAAGCAAGGTAGCATCATAGAATAGATAACAGTAAATGTGACGTCATGCAGAGTCATGCCACTGAATAAATAATAGTACTCAGTACAGAAAGTTAACTCGACAAAGAAATTAAAATAAATAAGGACTCTATATACCACGCAATAAAGTAGCAATTCAACTCGCACAGCGCTGGATACCGCTCGCTATATTCTCCTAGATATACCGCTCTCTTTCTATCACGTATGCTTAGTTACGTGCGACGAGGCTAGCGTGCGGGCGGCGACTGACTTCTGCCTTGCATTGTCCACCCAGACGGAGCGCCGGCCGAACATACCTAAACTGCGGAGTGACACCCCCCTGCAGGGCTAACATGCGCACCGCGAGAAATTTTTCTCGATTCTTAAAAACTAGACAAGGCTACGACTCTGTATAAGTCTGTCTCGTTTTCTCACGACATAAAGACACGACACATTTTTCTCGCGGTGCGCATGTTAGCCCTGCAGGGGCCGTACCGTGAGCTGCTTATAGCGGGACCGAATAGGTTCAGCTGCCGACACTGCGCGACGGCAAACCTTATTGCGAGGCGATAAAATTCACAGTCGCGCAGTGTCGGCAGCTGAGCGTATTCGGTCCCGCTATAAGCAGTTCACGGTACGGCCCCAGCACCCTTATCATGGACGTTCGCGATTCCGATTGCGATAGCATGCCATCCTGCTCGTACCAAACCACTCGCGCCATGCGCCCTCCTCCTCACGCACGCTCGCAATCAGAATCACGAACGTCCATGATAAGGGCACAGGTCATGCTAACGCTCGGCTACACACGTGGAGAAAGTACCGAGATTATAATTCTCGAGATACATCGTGACTATCAGTGACGTACCATAACGGTGACAACAAATTAATGTTATACAACTTTTGGGCGAATGTATTCAAGAACTATAAGTTTTATTTCAGACCATTAATGTTATATAAATAGACAAACAATGATACAATTTCTTTTCATGTAATATTTTCAGTATATTCCATATTTACAGTAGGTATTTACTGGATTTTAACTCAAATAAAGCTAGAAAACATCGTATTTCTGTGTCACGATCATATTCTTGCTCAGTTTCATCTTTTCCGTCGTTGTAGTCACTTTCATTCAGAGAAATTCATCAATTTACAACAAATAAACTTTTCCGAAGGTTTCCAAACACTTCAATGAAATGTTTGGCTAAGAAGCTTATTTATCTTTAGAGAGATATTGTCATATAGAAAATCTGGTGTGTATCTTTTAGATTTGAATATGGAGTTGACAGCCCGTCTAACCGCGTCGTGAGCTTTTGGTACATATAGTTATAACGTAGTGTTAAATTCTCTTTGCATATAGTTATCCTATTCTTAATTCTTTGGTCGATAGCGCGGCGTGGACTTAGCGTGGACTGCCGGTGCCGGTTCTGACGCGCGGTGCGCGACTGCGCGAGTTGCCTTTCCCCGCGACGCAACCCGCCCTCGCTAACATCCAGAGTACCTCGTCCCCGCCAATGCCTGTCACCCCGCAGGAGGGTCACGCACGACGTTGCCATGCTATAGTTACTCCGTCAGCCGTCTACGGCATAACCCCATGGTATAATAATATACTGTTTTATTGGATCATGCAAAACCCCAGTATATTATTCTACTCTATGTGCAAAACACACAGTTGTACATTGTATGACCGAAAATAATAATAAAACATCCTTCAATGCTACAAGACATAATTATTTTCATTATAAATATCGTTACTTAACTTCTTAGTAAGCGGAAAGTGATTAATCACGTCTCATCCGCATCTGTGGAGTTCCAAACTTCGAGCTTGTTTGTGGCGTTTGTCGACACCAGAAACTTCCCAAAGTTTATTTCAAATTTTCGATAACAAGACAGTTGCGATATTGTAGATACCTACTTAATAAGTCTCACACCACACCTTATTATCTATCTCGCAGCTGAGGGTCTCTTTGTTAAGTAACCAATTGAGGAATAAATTACCATAATCTGGAGAATTATAACGGCATCGTTCTTCCATTTATTGATATTAAAATGATTTGAGCGGCTTTACTAATTAAAAATATAAATAAATAAAAGTAGGTAGTTAGGTAAGTACCTACCTACATAAGTATGCACTTTATTTTCTCTAAAGATTTTGAGTACCTAATAAGTTGACCAAGTTTTAGCTAGCACTTTTAAACTTGACTTTTATCGGTCTGGATACAATTCTTTTATTTTCAACCGACTTCAAAAAAGGAGGTTCTCAATTCAACTGTATGTTTATTTTGTACGTATGTTACGCGATTACCTCGCCAATTATGACCAGATTTTGATGTTTTTTTTTTGTTAGGTTTATAATATTCAGAGGTGGTCCCATATACATTTTTATCGAAATCGGTTTAGTAGTTTGGTTTTTAAATCAAAATTACTAGGAAATATGAAGATGTCATCCAGATATTCGAAGTTGAAGTCGGTTATAATTTAATTTTAAAAAGCGTTTTATTTAGAAAGCGTATTATCATTGTTTCGTAATCAATTATGAAACAAGAATTTTGTTGCCGTTTTGGTAGCTGAATTTCGTAGTCAGCTACGATAGAGGAATTCCTTGATATTTGATAAAACATAATATCGGTAGGTACGCAACATTAAAATCGTAAAATATGAGGGCTACGATAACTACGACGGCTACGCTAGTGCTACGAAATTGTAGAGCTTTCTTTAAAACTTTGACGACCCTAGAAAATTACCAGAATATTAATTTCAGCTAATTGCTACATATAATTTCTTCTTTGTTTTTCCAGCTACGCTATAATATAATATGGTCCCGTGTTTTTTAAGAAAGTCCTGTTGCCTGAAATAAAGGATTTTTTTATACTTTGCCGAAGCGAAGCCAATAATGCACGCCCACGCCCACTGCACGCCACTCGTTTAAACTTGACCTATACTGCCTTTTCGTTTGTTTTTAACAAACAATAGAGTTTTTTGGGGCTAAGTATATTTTTCGAGAGAGGAGAATCTATTCTCCAAGTATTTATCTAACGGACCAAAAATACTGCTGTGATGACTTTTTACTCATCTACTTAGTTCGTTTATGCCGTTGAGTCCTTACAGTGATTTTGTTTGTTTAGTTAAATACAATATGTACATATTGCTGTTCACTTGGTGCCCTATTTACGTTTACAATTTTTTTGCTCAACTTTAGGCTAAAGTTTAGCAAAAAATAGTAAAAGTTAATAGGCCCCACACAATAGGGTGCCCACCCCTCGCAAATAAATAGTTCCAAACTTAGCAAATACTAGCAACCTGTGTAGGTAGTCGGTCAGAGGAAGATGTTTTTTTCTGTGATGCAATAGGGTAGATGACTGATGTTTATATCGTTGAAACCAATAGCTTTCATGGAGAATTTAAGTAAATATAGTATGTTTATTGAAAAAAAAAATTAAATCGGTCATTAATGTTTTCTGATATATAAGCGTTTAAAGTTTTTGGTAGAGACAACTCTGTCCCTATCCCACAAAACAAAAAAAGACGTCACGCCTTACTTGTCAGAATAAGTATGATTTATATGGCGTACAGAGAAGTGACGTCACGATTTGCTGTTTCGCCTCTCTGTCTAGCATGATATTAAAATGCTTATAAGTTGCTTATTTTTGATCAGATTTTCATTTTGTTTTCATTAATCAGGTATAAGTATTTATGGGCCACATTTTAATAGGACTTTAAAAAAAACCAGTCATCTAGCTTATTATGATCGGTTTGCGTTAGGCCGCAAACACGCCTGGTGCAATCCTCTGTCATCTTTTCCCTAGTAGTTAATTAATTGCCAGGAGAGAGAAAAAAGTTTACATTTCAAAACTTTTTTGGGAAGTTATACTTTACATTTGGGTGCTAAGTTTCACATACCTATGTACGGGAGTCCTAAGTATCAAAGTTATTACTGTAGTTACTAGACTGTAGTACAAAAATACTAAAATATATTTAACTGGAAAACCTCCCACTTTAACTGGGGGAAGCCATCGGTTCTTATAACAGTTTTAATGTTTTAATTAACTAGTTTGTTTCTCTGATCAAATAATTTTACCCTTTGTATTTATAATAGTAGGTTACTTAGTTGTATCACTGATTTATGCCATTTGTGTTTGTAGATTGGTATGTATCGTATTTTTGTAGTAAATCACCTCAGATATCGTTATTCCTAGTACACTGTGAGCCACAAAATATTCAGTTACCGAATTAGCGGGCTAGCGACCGTAGCGGGAGTATAACTGCGAGGCTCTGGGGTCGTGGAAAATGCAATATCCGCCGGCGGGTCATCAGCCGAGCATCGGTTATTTAATCAACGGTCAGGCTGCATGGACACTGCTTGATGTATTTTTTAAACAGGGTAGATGACTGATGCTTATATAGTTGAAACCAATAGCTTTGATGAAGAGTTTAAGTAAATATAGTATGTGTATAGAAAAAATAATTTAAATCGGTTAATAATGTTGTGATATATGAGCGTTTAAAGTTTTTGTTAGAGACAACTCTGTCCCTTTCCCACAAAACAAAAAATTACGTCGTGCCTTACTTGTCAGAATAGAATTTATATGGCGTACAGAGAAGTGACGTCACGATTTGCTGTTTCACCTCTCTGTCTAGCATGATATTAAAATGCTTATAAGTTGCTTATTTTTGATCAGATTTTCGTTTTCTTTTCATTAATCAGCTATTTATGGGCTACATTTTATACGGCAATTAAAAAAAACCCAGTCATCTAGCCTATTGCATCCACTTGCATTCTACATTGTTTCTACAAATTACTGGAAAAAAACAAAATAGCTGGAAAACATGAAAGTGTTATCCAGGTACCTAGTCGAAATTGAAATCGTTTGTTTTATTTAAAAAAGCGTATTATCATAATAAAATACTATCTGCTATGGTGCTTACGATAGGTATCTGGTAAACAGCCCCTATTTCTACCTACAGCCGGGTCCAGATTCTGCACAGGTCGGTGGCCAATAACTCGCATGATTGGTTTTCAGCCCCACGCCTGACTGTGCAATGCCACTCGAGCCGTTCGGTTTAAAATTGCTCTTAAAAAATCTAAAAATCTTGCTCAAATGTTTACCTTCTGCGTATAGGATAGACATAATCTGGCTGGTTTACGACCGCCCGGCAGGTAAGAGCGCTGCCTGAGCCTGAGTAGAATCTTCAGACATTTACCGAAGAAAATGTGGAGTTTACGTAGCGTTATTTCTTCTTTTTATGGCAGATTCAGAAGGCTGTTTATTTAGTGTGCGAGCTGCGAGGAAACTCCTTGCTTGTGAGAAAGGTATACACGGTAGGCCTATACCTACATGAAAGGTTATTGACGATTAACTAACAACCTTTCGCAGGCAGTTTACCTAAACTGTATTTATTATAATATAATTATATTAAATTCTATTACTTTGACTAATGTCAATAAATGTATGAAAAATATAATTAAAAGTTTGCATGTTTTTTTTAGTTTTGTATATTATATTGCAAACTCCGTTTCGTATTCTTTGTCTGGACTCAGGCCTTTGCGTTCTTATTTTTTTAATACAATGTGTAACAAAAAGGTTCAACAATACTGAAGTGTATGTATGTACTCATCATTATGAACAACTTCTACTATGGGGTAAACCCTGAAATCCCGAATAAAATATCAGCTCTTCCATACAAAAAGGTCATTGACCTTGGACAAAATGTAAGGAACAGCTGTTATTTTTTTCTTGTGCTTGCAGATTGCAAGAAGATTTCGTTATAAATACCAGTCTATATATATACAAATCAGTTGCTGTTCGTATGTCTCGCTAAAACTCGAGAACGGCTGGACCGATTTAGCTGATTTTGGTTTTGAAATGTTTGTCGTAGTCCAGGGAAGGTTTAAATGGTGAGTACTGAATACGGCTGGACCGATTTGGATGAAATTTTGTGTTCCTGGAGCGGGCCATAGTAGCGAGCTCTATACGTGTACGAGTAGCGGGTATCATCACAGAATAAATAATAGTACTACGTAGTATCAGCTAGTAAATATATAAATAAATTAATATCAGTGGACATTTCACACAGCGCCATCTAGCCCCAAACTATGCAAAGCTTGTAATATGGAAACGTCATAGCTGATAGAGTACTTATTACATACTTACTTACTTAGGTATAATAATACATGCTACACCCAGACACAGAACAAACATCTATGTTCGTCACATAAATAAAAATAAAAAAAAGTTATAATGTAGGTAGGCATATATATAGGCAATAAAAATAGGTAGGTAGGTACAGGTAACTAAAATTATGATTCATACGCCGCAAATACTTACGATCACGAAAATCAACACTATAAAATCTGAACGAGTGTTTTATGAAAGGGTGTAAAATAAATGTCGGTAAAATGGCGTATTTTTGTGGATCCATTTTGACTTTTATGGCGTGTGTATAAAATGGCTATGACGTTACCACATACACTATAAAATCTAACCAAGCAGTGCGTTGACACGAGCATGTACTAATAAATAAGCAGGCAATAATAAAAGGGAAGCTATAATGTTCTGTCTTCTGTAAGAAATTAAAACATAAAGAAACTGCTGATAAACTAGAAGTAGGCATCGGTACTATGGAACTGAAACGTGGCCTTTAACTGCTGGCCTTTTGGAGAAACTTAGAGTCACGCAATGGGCAATGGACAGAGCTATGCTCAATTACACCAGAATTTGTTTTATTCAAAAAGACCCAATAGTTTTGATTTTACACCCATTTGTAACTCCCGTAAATATTGAGTGCCACACGGGGGCGCACGGCTACAGTGTGACGTCCTGCCTCTATTGTCGAACAGACAATGGTGTCGATTCTATTGCACCGCTCTCTAAACTAAACTTAATTTGACAGGACGAAACCTGTTGACATCCTTTTTTAACATATTGAAATTAAATGAGACGCGTATAATTTTAGTCCTGTCAGATTAGTTTAGTTTAGTGAGCGGTCCAACTGAATCGACACCAGTACGATGCCTCATCATCATCATCATCCCAGAGACGTCCACTGCTGAACGAAGGCCTCCCCCTTAGACCGCCACACTGTACGACAACCTGCCATTTGCATCTACCGGTTGCCCGCGACTTTTACAATGTCGTCACTCAAGAACCTTTCTTCCCCATCGGTTGTCAGTTCTTCGAGCGATGTGGCCTGCCCATTGCCACTTCAACTTGCAAACCTTGCGAGCTATGTCGGTAACTTTGGTTCTTTGGCGAATATCCTCGTTCCAGATTCTATCGCGCAAAGTAACTCCGAGCATAGCTCTCCTTTGCCCAAAAACCTATACGTATAGTAAAACTAAGTGTATTATGTTTAAGTTTTCTTAATTTCTCTAACATGTTGTATTTCATTGTCTTAATTTCTTTTGTATATGCATATGTTATGTTCTTTGTCACAAATAAAGTTATGTTTATCTATTGTTTATAGGTTTTAAACTTTTTTGTAGATGCGGTCTACACTGGAGCAAGCGTGTCCAGAAGAAACCTATTCACTTGCGACGCGAATTGTAGTCACCAAGATTATAAAACATAAAACACCCACTAGGGAACCTACTTTAATTAGTTACTTTAGTTACTTTAATTAGTTAGAACCTACTTTATAACGTGTTTAACTTTCGACCTTATAAATTCAAGCAAGAGACAACCCTAGAAAAAAGATTCGTACCTAATAACTAACTAAGTATATCAAGGGCATTCAGGGCCACACTATGCGTAGCCCTTACCTATATTTTCTCTTACTTGTTAGTTTCGCTCACATGTCACGGAGGTAAAAACGGTGGCAAATAGCGGTCGTAGAGCCTGAGACGTAACACACCGTCTCAATAGCCGTTACTAAATATTTGAACGGGCCGCAATGCGCTGGGCTTCAATAAAACATGGTCTCCTCGACCGGAGTGAATTTTTCAATCGTGCTGGCCCTTCGTCCTTTGAGAGTAGTGCGATGAATTTCAGATCCGTAAATCGATCACCTTTGAACGATTTTGAAAGGTTTTATCGTATCGATGGTTGCGAATGTTTGGCACCGATATTAGGAACGTTTTTAAGGTTAAGCGGATCGTTGGTTGTCCAGCTGCGAGATTGGTCGACCATATCAGGCGCGGATCCACTGCTGTGGGCACGGTGGGCATGCCCACGGCCCTAATTGAGGTAGATAAAATAATTTAGACAACCAAACGGTAAAAAAAAAGTTTAGGTCCGACATTTGGGACCAATGATATTATCTATATCTATCTATCTATATCTATACTAAAACTGTAACGAGGCGAATACTGTATTTAAAATATTTTTTGTAGGAGTGTATGAGAGCAACAGAACCCAAAAATACAGTTTTTAAAATTTTTGTCTGTATGTCTGGCTGTCTGTCCGGTATAAACTCAGAAACTACGGCACGAAATTAAATATAGTTTCTTGAAATATGATCTATGAAGTCCCGCGCTTCACATAGGCTATCTTTTATCCAAATCGGCCCAGGAATATAGAAGTTGTGACGCAATTTATGAAAAAATATAAAAGGTCCACTATAACTTGAACCCCCGAATATACCGAGCCCTTAAGGTCTGAGGATCAGCTTATACTGGGTATAGTTTGGAGTAAGGGAGATAAATGGATTGCAATGCAATTTTCTAAAAATGTTCTGTGGTGTCCTAAGCTACTTAACACCGCACAGCACAGTAGGTAGGCCTCGTACTGGGTAGACCGACGACATTGTAAAAGTCGCGGGCAACCGGTGGATGCAAATGGCAGGTTGTCGTACAGAGTGGAGGTCTAAGGGGGAGGCCTTCGTTCACCAGTAGACGTCTACGAGCTGATTATGATGATGATGGTAGTTGCGGGCAAGCAATGGATGCAAATGGCAGGGTGTCGTACAGAGTGGCGGTCTAAGGGGGAGGCCTTCATTCACAAGTGGACGTCTAGGAGCTGATGATGATGATGATGGTAGTAGCGGGCAACCGGTGGATGCAAATGGCAGGGTGTCGTACAGAGTGGTGGTCTAAGATGGAGGCCCTTCGTTCACCTGTGGATGTCTACGGGATGATGATGATGATGATGATTATGGTAGTCGCGGGCAACCGGTGGATGCAAATGGCAGGGTGTCGTACAGTGTGCCGGTCTAAGATGTTCAGTATTCCGAATTGCAGTTAAATATTGATTTGGAAAAGTCGATTATTTTTTTGCGGAATTAAAATCTTATAGTGTTTTGGTGTCCATTGCTGGACTCAGGTCTACACTCGAAAGGCGAACTAAGCCATTTTTCCACTACGCTGGCCCAGTTGCAGGTTAGTGGATTCACACAATATACATTAACATTATCGCCAAAGAGATCATTTAGTTCGGGCCCGGGATTTGAACTCGCAACCTCACGATTTGAAGTCCAGCGGTCCCGAATTAAGCTACTTGGCTTATTACTATTAGGCTCTGCGGGCACAATGATGAATTGCAAATCGTGATACCTCTTGCGTGCGCGGGCCATTTGTCGCCACGGAACCAAAACGAATAACCCATCTACCCGACCTAGAATACTAATTATCAAGAAAATACAACGTAAGACTGCATTCTCTCATAATGAAAGTATCTATCTTTAGAGAGGTCCCAGTGTAAGATGGTGCGAGACTCAACATTGTTATTATGCACGAAGATATCGTTACAAATGATCAGCCGAATTTAAACCCTCTTAAACGTTACTTTGTTATTTAAAGTAAAATAAGGTCATGCGCATAAATTGGTCCACGCGAGCGAAGCCGCAGGTACAGCTAGTATATATATAAGGAGGGAGATGTGTCATATCGCGCCCTTAATGGCCCCGTGAAAACGGCCCCAGGGACTGTCTCGCCTGTCTGCGTCACTAAACGATACGCGCGCTATCCCTTTTGCTCTCATAAAAGTGCTATCTTCTTTCGCACACCGGCGCAACCCGTAAACATGACGGCACGGGAGTCATTTTCAAACGTTTTATTACGCGATAACCTTGTTTCGCATATTTCGTAGTGTTGAGACATTTAGAACTTATGGTGGAATAAAGAAACTCACATACACACATAAACCCTAAAAACATTACTTTTCTTTTTTTGGGCAGACGTGTAAAAATATAATATTCGCGGGTAAAAGCTGCTCCAGGCGTATATTATTTAATGAAAGTTAAAACTTCCAAACACATACTTTGTGTCACAAACAGTCTTTCTCTTTTAAGTTACAGTGATTTGTATTACTTTTCACGGAGTTAAAATAAAAAGTACCTACTACCTAAAGTACCTAAAATGTAAATTCGGGTCTCTACTGAATGTAAAGTTCACGCTTGATTTTATTTTTATGGGGCAAACGCAAACTGAATTTAAAATCTCAATGGGGTTTAATGAAATTTTGTATTTGTGAGGGCAGGTAGGTGTTTAGCTTTTTATTTACTAGACGGCATAACGTATTTAAGGTCTGTCTGGGGTCAAAGAAATCATTTTGCGGAAAGCTCGAAGTAAATTTTCTGCGAAGTTGAATAAGGTTTCGTTTGTACTGTTGTAGAGTATGAATATATTCGGGCATGTAAATACAGAACCATTGGTAATGAGCTTAACAACCTTCAGCTCCTTTATCTACCGGCTCCTATATGTCATTTCAGTCATAGTTGCCAATGTTACGTTTAAAAGAATATTTTTTTACTAACTAGTACGATTCTATCTGTTTGATGAAATCAAAATCAATTCTTTGGGACTAATCTAACCTTCATTATGCAAAAACGCTAAAATGTATTTCAAACCTATTTTAGTTAAAAAGTGTTTTGTAAAATTTATTTCTAATTACGATTCGAGTTTGAAAAAAGAAGACAAAACATATTTTTTTACAAAAATAGGCTTAAAACACTTTTAAGTGTTTTATGCATAAGACGGTTAAAGTATATCTTTTAAAAAAAACAATTTTCCATAACGTATTATAATATATTATAAATTATATACAAGTAACTATAAAAAAAACCGACTTCATATTAATATGGGACCACTTCGGAAGTATAAATACCCTTTCAAATAAAAAAAAGGTTTTTCAAAATCGGTCCACAATTGACGGAGAAATCGGTGTACATACATTTAAAAAAAAACATACATACCGTCGAACATAGAACCTCCTCATTTTTTGAAGTTGGTTAATGAAAGAGTACAGAGGTAACAAACTCACAAAAAAATACAACCGAATTGTTCAGGAAATGTTCTACCTTACACTGATGATATAAAATATGAATGTAGGTAAGTACCTACTAAGTTGTGCTATTTTTGTGATAACCTCTGTTAGGTTACATTATAGTCTAGTTAGTATTGCAAGAGTTAACGTTATTATTATTTAATTTATTTTGTACTAGAGTTTAGTTTGGCTACCAATAATTGATGAAGATATTTTTTGTGATCTACTATTTGTATAACTAATATTATTTTTGATTATTGGTTGTTGATTATTTTGCTAAGTACCCACATATTTTCATAAAATACTATTTAATAACCTATACGAATGGAAGATAATTAATCTCATGCATATTTTATATCATTTAATAAGTTATACTTTGTTTTTTTTATAATGAGTAAAACCTATTCCCGCCGTCCCGGCATTTAAAAAAAATGCGAGCAAGGGAGATCGGCGCTACGAGGGCAGTCGCGCTAGAGCAAACAAAGTAGCAACAAGGGAAGATTAAAATGTCCGCGTTGGAACAGGATTACTGCAGCTAATTACGATTATTTGTATCGGATCTGTGCTAAAATTGTAGAGTGATAGATGGCAGCGCTGGTTTTAGAAATAAATGTGTCAAAATCTGAAACCATGGTCTGAATTTCTGGCGTAGCCAAAACCTCTTAGAGCCCAAAAAAGTAATTTATAAACGTACATATACAATACAACTACGTTTGCTATTGCATTTCAAATGATATTATTCAAACATAACGCGTGTTTATATAATTTTTATTAATTACAGCTATTTATAATACTATATTGATAATACGTGTCATGTTTTGTGGCAAAGTACCGAAGATTTTTTAGTTGAGTGGCGCTACTACTTTTGGGAAAACATGTTTCAAAACCTTAAACAGATCTGTCTTCAGCTCTTGGGTCAAAGGTTTCAGCCATCACCCTAATTAAGAGCTTACTTCGAGATTCATAAAATCTTTCTCCAGTAGTTTTTTATTCATAAAACGGGAGTGGCCCGACTCCTTTGACTATTTTAATATTTTTATTCGCTTCTTCCTTATTGAAATCGCTTGGAGGTATTAAAAATTTAAGCAAATTTACTTTTGCCGAGTTTTTTGTTCGTCAGTCGAGGCAATAAAAAATGAATGAGGAAATCACAATGTTTATTCCATATCTGATAAGGCAGAAAGACCATAAAGTAATCGTTTGCCTATACTTTGCGTGATACTGCATTCAGTTGTATAGTATGATCTACCTTTATGTACGGTGGACAGGAAAAGCTGTTTAATGTTGCTGACTAATAGCACAAGAGTTCCATACGACTGTTTTCATCACACTTGCGAGGAAAATACAAACTTTTTTTGATAATAATCAACCACACAGCGAAAACGTCAACAAACATTTGCGGAAAATGGCGCCCAAACCAGTAATGCGCGCGCAGGTTGACATTTACTTCAGCGGCATAAGAACTCTTTGTTGGTATTACAAAAGAAACTGTAAGTATTACCCGGCTATATTATGTATATATATGAGTGCTTCGTATACATACGTCTAATTGCAGTCACGTACAAACTTGACTTTACCGGGTTATACCTATTATAGCACAAGTGCCGTAATGTAAAGTAAACAGCACGCGTACGTAATAGCTTGGATTATGAGCCTAAAACCGATGTAATAAGATTTACTTTACGAGCAAGTGTGATGAAAAATACATTATGAAACCACGTAAAATTTATAGATATAATATAGTATTATTTAGTTTTTTGATTTTATGATTACAGTGTTTCTTTGTTATATTTTTAAAAACAAATAATAACCTACTAAATTTAGCAATTCAAGTGCTCGCGCCTTCTCCTCTCTCTCGCTCGCGCCTACCGTTTAGTGCCTATCGTTTACTCACCTGGACGTACTTTGCTACAACCGGGCCTCAAGCGATGGTGCGGTTGAAGATAGTAAAAACACATAAAGTTTAAAAAAACCGACTTCAATTTCGATTACCTGGACGAAATTTTTTTCTTTCCAGGTATCTTGATTTAAAAACTATATGGCACCACATTTTTACCATTTTATATATAGGTATATATATTTTGGTCATAACCTACCAAACAAAAAAGAATCTGCAAAATCAACTCATAATTGGCGAAGTAATTGAGTAACATACACACAAAAAATTATGTAGTCGAATTGAGAACCTCCGTTATTGAAGTCGGTTGAAAAAAAAGCAGTCTAATTGATAACCTCCTTTTTTGAAGTCGGTTGAGAATGCGAATTGGCTGGCGAAACACACCGTTATGTGCTTGGCAACAGGGGTATGGTAGCTATCAGCTAATCAGCTGCTGTCCCTACTCGGCTGGGCCGAGTATTCCTACCACCCAGTAGTTCAGCAGAGTAGCTAGCCGAAAGTACCTTACCACCTTTGTACCTATGGAAAGTCAAGTCAAGGAAAGTCATTGCGTTGAAAGACAATGACTTTCCTTCACCGGCAGCTCATGCTCATTGATGGGATATGTACCCACGCCCTACGGCGCTGTGTGCCAATGTAACATGCTAACCACTGAGTTAACATCAACAAATACCAGCCTTTTTAACACTTCTCAGCTGGGCATAGGCATCTTCGAAGGGGTATTGGGTCGTACTTCGATCCGCCCATTGGAAGTCAAATTATAAATTCAACGGCCCGACTGAAAGTGACGACGATAACAATTGAATATCTGATCGACCCCACTAGACATCATCAGTGGGGTGAAGACTTTGGAAATATACAGGAAGTTGGGACCAAAAATGTATCCGAAGAAACCGTAGATATAAGAAAATAAAATTAAGGAAATAGAGATCTTGAAAGATAATAAAAACTGAAGGTGTGTGTAAAGTAGTACCTACCTACATATGAACGCTATAAGGTAGGCGTAGCTTTTCATGGCACGGAGGATTATTTTATTTTGCCCGGCTTTAAAACCCAGTGCAAGCCAAACGTGGCATAACAGCTCGGGTAGAGCACAGGCTCACATTCAGGGCAGCTAAGCTCATGACATTTAAAATAATACAAACCAGTGATGTACCTACCTATTGCATGCATCCTATATTTTCTTACTCTAAAACTTAAAAAGTGAATTCGTAGTGGCTAATTAAATTCACCATCGAATATCTCGACCATAAGAACGCTAATAACTCGGTGATGCCGTTGGCCCTCGGTGGTGTTGACTTTGTTTTGTTACCAATGTCCTGGGTATCTCTGCAATGATCATGGGCAGGCGTTAGCTTCTAACATTACGAGAGCGTCACGTTCATCCTATTACTTGTTATAGTCAAAAAAGTTAAAATAAACATTATAAAATACTTACCTACCTATGAATTGTTAACCGCTCTTCATTCGAGGTTTGTAGAAAACAAATAAAATCATTTTTGGGCTTACTTTGTTACAAACTATTGGTATGCCGTACCCCCAGCGCAGAGCCTTCGCACGGGCCTGTGGTAGCTGGCTTAGTACGTTTTGTTTCATGCTCGTTTGCTTGCAAATCCTAGAAGTCGCTTCGTTGCATTCAAACTGTTTTGATCAGCTAGCATCGTATGCTAGCTTCTACCTTCACGGTACACTTTCGGACGTTTATAAACGCTTCATTTCGTATATTTAGTGCGTTTTTCCACAAGATGACACACGACACCGTAAATTACGGTGTAAATTACGTTTGACGTGCAGTTGTCGTGCAGTGTGAGAAAACGGTCTATAGAATTGTATTGCGCTCGGCATGGTCATCGTAATTTACGGTGTCGTGTGTCGTTGTGTAGCAAACGCACTCACGATAAAAACTTTATGTTGTCTTCAAATGTCTGTTACGTGACGAGTTTTTGTAAATCTTGAGTATAGAGTCAATAAATATATTTTTAGGTAGGTACTAAGACTAACTATGTTTTCTAAGTAATATTTACATGAAGTGTTTCCACACTTGGGCATTTGTATGTTATTAACTGCATTTATGACGTCTAACATTTTCATTCTGTCTAATGTCTATGCAATTAACATTTATGTTTTCTAATGATTTGATATTAACTGTGCGAAGACTATTCGTTCTATATTTCAGGCCATCTCTGAAAGATATTTATGAAAAAGAAAAAAGGTATTTAATAATGAAGCCTGTATTACATTTTTAGAAAGTAGGTAGACAATCACGCACGATACGTAGATCGCAGTGTCGCAATCATCCGTCGTAAGTATAGGTCGCGTCATGTAAAAAGAACGCTGGCGGTTAAGCTGCGCAGTAGGCGATTTATCTGTCTATTTGGTGGTATGAGGCGCGGTATGTGTAATAACCAATATTCGAAGCTGCGAGCAAAAGGCTAATTAATAATTATTTAAAACAATAGGCCTAGTACTTTTGTGCGCAAGTGTACACATGCGCACCCCCTCTACTTTCTTCCAGTGTTCTTTTTACATGACGCGCCTATACTTCTTTGTAAAAGCCAACAACCTACATCATTCTATACGATAAAGTATTTTCGGCTGAATATAGTACATTGATTCGTACAAATAATGTGGATCTTAGAATTTCAATGTGTTAATCGGAATAAGTTTTGAGTGAACACCTATGATATAAAAAGTTTCACTACTAAGTAAATTTTAAATGGGGGTTAGGACATTTCCTATATGCAGGTGGCCTCAGCAGGTAGTACAAATTTCTCTTACCTCCTTGTATAAACTAGGCCAAAACGTCACATGCCTTTACCTTTAATATAGATATTATGTAAGTAGAGGCATTCGACCTTTATTTAAATATACTTTTTGGAGGTTTTATTACTTGGAGGATCTAGCTCTCTCTGTCTTTTATTACTTATTATGTAGTTACAGATAAATTTACATTTTGTAGATAGTGGCACTCGGCCTTTATTTAAATATACTTTTTGGCGGTTTTATTACTTATTATGTAGATAGTGGTACTCGGCCTTTATTTAAATATAACTTTTTGGAGACTTAATTACTACCCTTTTTTTTTTTTTTTTTTACTGACTAGTTCATATACGCAGCGAATTTTGCAATCTTCCATTGTCTTGAAGCGATTGTCACTGTTGCCTCCACATCCAGAATATGGGAATTCCACGCATTTCTGTGTTAAGAAGTCGTATGCGTATCTGTTAATGAATGAATTAATAATGAAAATAATTTACAGGGTTAAGTGTAAAAGGATTACTAAACCGAAAGAGGGTCACATCATTGTGGACAACTTTAACTATGGGGCCAACCCTAAAATCACGAAAATAATTTCAGGAAATAAAATGACAAATAAAAATATTGCGCTGCGCCCACACATACTTATCCACTAAGCATCCATTTTGAATTTTATATTCGGGACCTTACAATCATACCTATTGTATAGTAATCTATATAGGTATTATGATTTTGCATTATGAATCATCATGAATTGAACCTGTGACAATTAGGTATTTTTTATAAATACAATGGAATGACGTGACGAGCAGGGTGTTAGCCTGGTGGTAAGTATCACTCTTGCCCCATCCATAACAGCAGCAGAATTTGAACTTGTGAACAAAATCTTGCACCGCACTGCACTGCGCTCGTCACCCTATAACTTTTAAGATGTCAAGTCTCTTCATGCCCAGTAATATATTTGGTATTATCTGGTAATATTGCCATTCCACTTTGTAGTAATGCAAAGCGCAAACACTGTAATGGTTGCATACTACTGCTAAGCGGTTGAATAGCTGAAAAATGTGTGGTACTTCCCCAGACGGAATCTTCGATAGAGTCCTAAATACCACTACAATTGTTGTTGTATCGTGGATTATTTGACTAATAATGTATATTTTTTGTCAAATAAAGATTTAAATTTAGCTAACGGATATAAAATTATTTTTTCTAAACATGCAAGTGCCTAAGATAAAATAAAATACCCTTAGAAGGCGGCCAGTGTCATATTGCAACTTTTTATCCCTGAAAAATAAACGGTAGTAACGGTTCACTTTCTGGTATCACTTTAAGAGGCTCTCGCTAGGCGGTTGGGTCAAGGGTCGGAATTAAAAATCCAGGCACGCATTGCCAGGAGGTTCCTTATATCTCTATTAGGGTTTAGGAAGTCTCAACATTCTCAAAGTCCCGGGACACGAGACCAATCATGATCAAAGTCTCGGGACGTCTCGTCTCGAGTCTCGACCCGAAAGTCCCGGGAACCGAGACAACTAAATTTCCAAAAAGCCTCGGGACTTCGAGACACGAGACGACCCGGGACCCAAACCCTAATCTCTATATTCAGTAGCCCTAACCACCGCTAGTTTCCTGCTTCGTTGCTGATGTGTGAGAATTATGAGAAAAAAAAACTATGAGTCAAAAGGGAAATGAAATAAAGACTAGGTATTAATCATAATTCAAGGGTTTTTTGTAATAGTGCGCCTATAAGGTACCCAATTGCAGCGGATTTCGCATTCCTTCAATGTGTTGAACCGGTTATCACCATTACCTCCACACCCAGAGTAATGAAAACGCACACATCTCATTAACCTGTTGTGGAAGCCGTATCTGTTAATGAAAATAATAAGTTAATTATTCATACACTCGTGACCAAAATCACAGAAAGCAAAATAGTAATACGTACGTGTATACAGAAGATTTACTCCCATAAAAAAACGCGTCTAAGTGTGTTTCCTCACGAGACGACACACGACACCGTAAACTACGATGATCATGCAAGTGCCATACAATACTATAGACCGTTTTCTCATACAACGACACGACACACACGTTTTGCGGTCGATTTTCCGCTTTATCGTTGGTGCCGCTTAATCAAACGTTTTTTTACTGTCACAATATAACGGCTGTGGGAATAAGTATGAACTTGCTCACGATATCGGCACGATACTTCATTCGGCATTCGTTTTTTCACCAAGCCACGACTGCCGTGCAGTGCTGTCGTGTCGGCTCGTGACAAAACGCACCCTGACACGACATTTTTAGCGTGTGTAGTGACCATAAATCGTGTCGTGCAGTGGTTCGTGAGAAAACGCGCTTAATGGATATAATTATATACCTACCTAAACTACGATCATCTCATATTCAAATGCAAGCTAATTGCACTCTATTTTTTATTCGATTTTTCACTGTAGTGTTTTGCTAGTTTATTTTGGAAACTCTTTTGGTAGGAGCCTGATAGATTAGTTTATTTTAGTTATAATTAACATTTTAATTTATATTAAAATGCACATAGTATTTAGCTGTGTGGTGGTGATACTTATTTGTTAATTTTGCACTTTTCAACTGACCTCAAAATGTTCAAATGAATCAAAGTCCTCAATTCAGCTGTATTTATTACTATAATTTTTTTTGTTACGCCGCCGTTACGTACGTTACGTAATTTTGAATAGATTTAGATTATTCTTTTTTTGTTTGGTAGGTGATACCTACTTCAGAGATAGTCTCGATTTTTACGAAATCGGTTCAGTAGTCTGGTTTTGAAATCAAAATTACTGGAATAAATCAAAATAACTGGGAAAAAATTATTGGAAATATGACGATGTCATCCAGGTAGTCGAAAATGAAGTAGGTTTAAAAAAAAAGTATTATTCGTGTAGATTTTTGTCTTCTTTTTTCTTTTTCATGTTTTATTTTATAGGAATTAAAAGAGTGGACTGTGACCATGGAGTCGTGCCGTGAGAGTGGAGACCTGGGTATGTCCTAAAACTGCATCCAGAACTACCAGAGGACTTGCAGCAGCATCCTCTCGGTTAACGGTGGTGAGCATACTTCGATCCCAGGCGTGGGGATTATGGCAACCCCTCCCTATTAAGGGCGAGGCCTTCGCCCAACAGTGGACGTTTTTTCTGTTGATGATGATGATTGATGAAAATAGTGGACTACAGTGTGCAGTGTGGAGTGGCATTTGTAGTGTCTCTACATTTTTATCATTCTGGGAAGATTCTGGGAATAATACTTTTGTTTTTCCATAGAGTGGGTTATATAGTGAAATTGTTTACAAAAATATACATGTGTGTGTTTATTGTGTATTGTGTGTGTGTTGTGTTGTGTGTTGTGTGTGTGTTATGTTGTGTATTGTGTTGTGTGAATTGTGTAGTGTGTGTTGTACTTCAAAAGAAATGATAAGAGTAGAGAAAGAAACAGATGAGTTAAGAAGAGAGGAAAGGGAGGGAAGACATAGAAGAGTGGTTGTTGTAGTTAATAAAGACATTAAAAGTTAAGTTAAGAATCTTTATTAGGTACATCCTATATACAGAGTGTTATTGAATTCATAAGCAGTATCTTATGGGTTAATTTAACTCATCATAATGAACAGACTTTGTCTTGTCTTTTGGTCTACGACTTTTGCCAAAACGTATAAAAAATTACATTTCACGAATATTGTCACCTAATTACCAATTAGTCACCTTTAAGATGTTGTCCGCAATTTACCAATATCCCTGTATAAAAGAGGAGCTAACAAACCAACACAATTTAGTATTTATAATACGAGAAGACTACATGGGACGGTAGTGCATGGTACTAAACCGGAAAAAGGTAATTGAACTACAAAATATGGGGCCAACCCTGACATCGTGAAAAAATAATAGGTCTTCTATTTATTTATTTTCAATTTTCTTTTTCTTATTTATTTATTTTTTGGGATTTCGTATTAGAAGTATGCTTCAACTTACAGACTTACCTTATTACGGATTTCCCGTGACAAAAACCAGGATGAATTGGAGACATGCACCAACCATAAGGATCAGCAGCTTCATAACCGGCAGGAGTACCTAAAAACATACGGCCTTACTTAAAAAAACTTTTCAACCGTTAGTCACTGCTTAAGATGCTCTGCCATCTTCTCTCTGACGTGAAGTTGCACGTGCTAGAAAAGGACAGAGAAGTTTAAGCAGTGACTAAGAGAATCGAGATTATTTTAGGTAAGACTGATAATGTTTGCTTAGAACCGAACCTAACACCCGTACTCTGTTTCCCTTAATCTAGGAGAGTAAAGTTTCAACCCTGATTTCTCGGTACGAATATGGCATAAAAATAATTATGCAAATTAAAAAAAAAAAATTTCGCTTATAACGACGTTGTAAAATCGCTTATTATAAACGATTGAATCACATTTTTCCAAACATCGGCATCGTCTATCTTATTTTATTACTTCTAAGGGAAAAGATTCTAAAGAAAACTATTTTTGGTTTTTCACCACTTTACTGAGGTATAAAAAGGTAAGGAATGGGAAAGAGAATCAGGAAAGAAAAAGGGAAGAAAAGGGGAGAGGGGAATGAGAGTTTTACGGGTTCAAGCAAGAGTAATTAAAAAAATAAAGTGCCATCGTTTCATGGTTGATGTTCCTAAATGAAAAAAAAAAAACGAAACAGTTTGATTCCACTTTCATTGTGCAAACAGCTAAGCAGTGCGCTTCCAATGAGAGTTCCCGACAGATGCAATATTATGGGTGTCTTGAAGTCGCGAGTGAATCGGTTTCTTCTGGGCAAGCTCCATCGTAGACCGCATCGTATTCCACGTTTCAAGCACATTTTTTAATGCGATCGACCACTAGTTTAACGTAATAACGTTGTATCAAGTAGGGTCATATTTAGCGGAGCAAAATTATGGCGGTTACCCAGATTCTTGCGAGTCAAACTTCGATTATTGAAGTTTTTCTCAAATTACTTGAAAAATATAAAAAATTAAAAAATTTCGACCAAAGAAAGATCTCCAAAACAAAAATATAAAAAAAAAAAAATGTGACTGTGTGCTGTATATCCTGGTATCCGTGGGCTTGGGTATTTGGCTAATACAGGCTCTTTATTTTAAAAAAGCTTCAGTGTGAAATATTTAATGCAAGCTCAACTCGCACTTGAGCGTAACTAGCTTGTCTCTGCGACAAGCTCTATGAGAGAGAGAGAAAGAGACAGAGATAGAGAGAGATCGAGTTGATGCCATGAAAAATGAAAATGAAAATGAAAATGAAAATGTTTTTATTTCTGTAACCAAGATTACGCTTCAAAAAGTAGGTTGGGACCTTCTAGTAAGTATAAAATACTTGTAACAGAAAGTCCCACTCTTCCATAACTATTACATTCATTTTATGATTACAGACATTAAACAAGTAAATAGTTAGTATACCTACATATACCTACTAACATTTAATATATTTAAGTATTTGTTTATTTAAGTTTTCTTATATATTAAAGTAAATCTTCAACTTATGCAATTTGCCTGAAAGTGGTGTTTGTGTGTACGTGTATGTGTGTGTGTGTGGTGTGTTTGTGTGTGTGTGTGTGTGTGTGTGTGTGTGTGTGTGCGCGTGTGTGTGTGGGTGTGGTTGTGGGCGGGTGGGTGATTCGTGTTCATGTATGTTCATATGTTATACATGTAAAACATAAATAAAGATGTCTAGCGTAGATTGTTTACAGTGTGTTGTAGCTTATTCAAGTATATATTCCTAGCAGTGCTTCTGTTTCGTCATAGTTTTTATGAATGATCCAGCTAGTTATAAGTTTTTTGCAATCATGATAATTCTTTGGATAAATATCTAAACTCTTATTTATAACATTATATAAACGCGTTGACTTATTAACAAATTGATTACTAGCATATGAAGTCTTAGTTGATTTGATCATAACTGCCTTATCTTTTCTTCTTTTATTGAGAATGTCTGTGTCGAATGGTAGATTCTTGTGAACCTTTAGGACTGAATGTATGATATAAAGTTTTCTCACGGTTAGTAACTGACATAATGAATATAATTTAGTAGTAGGAAATCTATAGGGTTTGAAATACATAACCTTCAATAAAATTCGTTGAGCTCTTTCTACCTCTATAAATTTGGTTTTAGCGGCACCGCCCCAAATTGGCAAACAGTAACTTATAATAGATTGAGCTAAGGCGATGTATACTTTGTTTAGTAGCATTTCTGGTGCCACATGTCGTAACGTTTTAAAAATCCATATTAATTTTCTTATTCTGGAGCTAATGATCTGCCATGCGCTCGGCATTAGCCGGCAGCGTACGTAAAGTCAGGGATCAACTATTAATCTATCTATTTGTGGAATTAAGGTTCTTTGAGCGAGAAAATAATAGCACTAATCACTTCCTCGTCTATCATTCCGTGGCTCCGTAGATATACTGCCATACCAGAGACGGCCGTCTACTTGTGAAAAGGAAATAACAGATAACAAAGAAACAGAGTCGTTGTCGCATTTATAACATTAGCAAGAACAGTTTACTTGGTGTCGTTGATGACGTTTTCTCCTGTCCAAGTACGAGAGGAAATGTTGCAACTATGATGCTTATTATAATCTTCATTTTGCTTTACGGATGAAGCGGCAGAAAAAGGCAGTTCTTCATTTAGCAATCACATGAAAAAAATAACGAAACAAAGTTAATACAATTTGAAAAAGAGTGTTAGATTAATGGACAAACATACTTTAAACTGTTGTTTTAATGATGATTAAGAAGCAAGTAACCAAGGAACAAGCACCAAGGAAGAAGCAAGGACCTGGGTATGTCCTAAAACGGCATCCAGAACCACCGGAGGACGGGTAGCAGCGTCCTCTTGTTAACGGTGGTAACTATATTCTGCGATCCCCAAGCCGCCTGCCAAGCGTGGGGATTATGGCAACACCTCCCTTTAACGGAGAGGCCTTCGTCCAGCAGTGGACGTCTTCCGGCTGTTGATGTGATGTGAAGAAGCAAGTTCAACAACTTCTAATAAAAAAACATCATCTTACTTCCATGACACACACTACACTTTACATCTAGTAACTGTGCGAACGAGACAAAAACGTCTAGTATAATGGTCTTGAATGAGCATTTTTTCTCTCTTTTTCAAAAGTTTTATTATACAGGGTTAGTTGTAATCAGTTAGCATCCTTTTAAGGGCATATTTTGTACATCAAACCAAACATCTCGTATGGAACAGCTGATATTTTTTTCGCGATTTCAATGTTTGACTCATAGTAAAAGATGTTTGTTTTGATGTACAGAATATGCCCTTAAAAGGATGCTAACTGATTAGAAATAGCCCACCAAAAATGATTAAAAAAATAAAAAATAATAATATTGAAAATACTTTAAATTTTTATAAAGAGACATTTGCCTTTTAGACTATTTCCAGATATGGTAGAGTTCCATGTGACAGACAGACAGACACTGGAGTCACACTTTTTGTCAATTATTGAAAGTCACAGTAAATATCACAGTTTGACACGCCTAAAAACGCCTTTTGTGTAATAAATTGACTGGCGACAAAGCCTACCTAGGTCGGTACTTTTTAAATGCAGTTTTGTTTGCTAAACGCGAGTTCCATCCTCGTCGTGCCTATATTTTTTTTCCTGATCGAGAAACTGCAAGCCTATCGTAACTGGAAGAGAGTGGGATCGAAAATGGTAGAGAGTAAATTATACTTGTGTAAATTACATAGGTACCGTACTGCTAGTGTGGTTTTCTCGTGTCACTCAACTTGCCTTTGACACACTACCGCATTTCTTGATTTTGACCTTGAGACGTCGTAATTCAAAACTCAATTAATTTTGTGGTTTCAGGGCTCGCGAAAATACAGTAATCGCATACCCAAATAGAGCAATCTCGAAGTAATTAAACTTTAATGTTTATTAAAGAAAATGTTTAAGCAAATAGCCTTTTATTGTTATTTGTAGGTATCACCACAAGACGAACGACTCTCCAATTAACCATACTCATTCGATAACTTGCTTTTAATTTTGCTTGGCGGGCTGTGTAGCAATAAAAATATTTTTATCATGAACAAGTTAATAAACGTGAAACTAGAATGTACGAGTAATTATAGTATACACGTTATTTCAATACATATTATCGAAATAATATTCCCATCGACCACACTTCTTATCGATACAATGCACGAACACAAATGACAAAAACGAAATTGGTTTTTTATCCACCATTCAACGAGAACTGATGTAACTGCCAGTCAGTGAAGTTAATAACACCTGCAACATGTTAGTGTTTTTCCACTTATTAAGGCTTTCTGTAGTACTAATAGTTGTATTAAAAACCAGTGCACATCCAGATAATACTCGAAATTTTAATTATCTAATACAATACGTTACCACGCCTACAATGCAAACACTATCCCAGTCAAGTTATAATATGGCATCTAGGACTGTGGGTAAGATACAGTTTTTAATTTTACAAGCCTTGTAGGTAGGTAGGTAGTGGTAGACTGGTCGTCAATGGCGAGCAGTGCTCGTCGACATTATCATCCTACATGATGCGAATCTCCAGAAGACTGAGAAGGACAAACTAAGGAAAATTTGGAAAATTTTAGAGTGGTGAATATTGGGTTTAATTTCTTCCGTACGCGGACGAAGTCGCGGGGGACCTCTAGTTTATTTATAAAAATTAAAAGCTTTAGATTAACAAATAACTTACAAAAAAATTACCGACTTCAAATTAATATGGGACCACCTCGAGAGTACGCTTTCAAATAAAAAAATATTTTTTAAATTCGGTCCGCAATTGACGGAGAAATCGGGGAACATACATACATACAACATAGAACCTCCTCCTTTTTCGAAGTCGGTTAAAATAAATTAGGTACCTACTCATTGTGGTCAATTTTGAATGTTTTAGTTGACAGAACATAACTCTAACTCTTATTCTTTATTAGCACGACAGATATAACTTTACAGACTAATCTAAGGTATTATATCTATCCATTCATAAAAATTAAACATTTAAGCTTAAGTATATACAATTGCTAATTAGCTAATTCTAAGAACCTACATATTACATGCAACTAAAAACAATAAACTTAACGTTATAATAAAATAATTTTAAAATAAAAAGAAAACATAAATTAACATATAAATTATATTCAATAAGCTCGCAATATTGGAGACTCCTTTTTATAATTAAACTAAGGTATATTGATGTCCTTAACTAGCATGCCTAAAAAAATTACAGCAATATTTTAATTAGTTTAGAACTGTCAACTAAAGCCTTCAAAATTGACTACATTGATCAACTTACTTACTAAACTTAACATCCGTTACTTAAAAGTATTAAAAAGTAATAAAACATAATTTTAGTTTATTTTATGTTACCTCAGGCTATATGAATGATAGAGTCTGATTGATTTTAGCATTGTAGTTGTAGGTATTTATGCAATTCGACTATGATATTTTATCATTGATTAAGTATAATTTGTTTATCTTTCCCTTCTGGTTTTACCTGCAGCATCACTTTTTTGTAGTGGTAGGACTCTACTGTAGAGTCCGCCTGGGGAAGTACCACGCCTTTGCCATTTATTCAAATGCCAAGCAGTAGTGTGCAAGCATTCGTGTGCTTCGGTTTGGCGGGCAATGTTACCAGAGAAATTACTGGGTATGATGAGATTTAACATCTAATATCTCAGGGTAACGAGAGCAGTAGGTGCAGTGCGACGCAGGATTGTATTCGCAAGATCACAATTCTGGCACTGCTACTGTTATGGGCAAGCGTGACCCTTACCACCAGCCGAACGCCTCGGTCGTCTCGTCACTAGATGGCATAAAAAAAGCCTTGAAGAGGTTTAGGTAGATATTTTTGCATTCTTTCTCCCTAGAAGGAAAACGAGATAGAGCAAAAAACAGGCCTGCAACCTAATCTTAAAGTCTTTACCCGACCACCAGGAAAGGTAAAGTAAAGTAGTTGTATTGCGTTCAATACGTTTTTAAGCATACGAGTAATATCGACGTTTCCTCCAATCTCCATAGACATCAGATGTCGATAGATTTCCAAAAGTTCAGAAAGAGCGACGTTATTTTATCTAAATTATTATTATGGTGACTATTGGCAGCCAGAATGCTGGCGGCATTGCCACGGTGGATGGCAATGCTTAGTTTTGGACATAATACCTACACACCAGCATTCCGATCGCCCGACACGTTGAATACGAGTATTAGCCATGAACGGCCGCCTCCCAGGGTCCTAAAGTCTCAGTGATTTTATCGCACTAGGTTCCGTTATTTGAAAATACTTACAGAGCTTAGACCAGGCCCGTCCAACTCAATTTTGTAGAGGGCCAGGTTTAATATTTTTGTAACAAAAAAACAAATTTCATAGGTAAAATAAAAAACAACAGTATTTTTCATATGTCAAATCATTTATTAAAATAAAAGTTTCAATTTTTCCTAATTATTTCACGTATACTACTGCACTGCAGCGCGCTGCAGTATTTTGTTCGCAAGTTCACAATTCTCGCGCTACCTCTGTTATGGGCAGGCGTGATGCTTACCACTTGGTGAACGTCTCGCTCGTCTCGTCTCTGCAAAAAAATATGTACAAAAGGCTTTAAATAAATAACAGTTCTTTTTGCAGAACCATGGGTGGTATTATGCGACCGCGGTCGAGGAGTCTGCGTTCCGAGTAAAGCTTGTCCATGGAATGCGATCTTAAGAGACACGTGGGGGGACTGCCTTACCTACGGGAACCATGGGGCCTGCTGCCAAGTGACACCCGCCAGAATGCCCGTCGATCTCTTCGAAATGTATGAAATGTGAAAAGAGATACTGTTTTTTACCTAGATTAATGTCAGGCTTGCGGATTTGGTTCACGTCAATCAATGACTAACCGTTACTAGTGAGAGGGAAGAGAAAATATCTCTTTTATTAAAATTCTCTCTTTTGCTCTCGTTGGTCTACCGTGGTGGATCCGTTCTTCTCCTTCTTCTTTATTTATTATTATTAAAGTAGGTACTTATAATAATAAAAAATTGCTCACCCCTTCTTCACACTGTTTTTTCTGCTTGCTTTCATATGACTTTTTTTTTTAAATTATCAAGTGACGAGACGAGCAAGACGTTCATCTGGTGATAAGCGGTACGCCTGCCACTCCAGTAGCAGTGCTAGAATTGTGAACTTGCGAACACAATCCTGCGCCGCACTGCACTGCGCTCGTCACCCTGAAATATTAGATGTTAAATCTCTTCATACCCAGGTAATATTGCCCTTCAAACTAGAACACAGTAATGCTTGCACACTACTGCTTGTCGGTTGAATAACTGGCAAAGGTGTAGTACTTCCCCAGGCGGACTCTGCAGTAGGGTGATTACACTACAAATCTACTTTCTCACTCTAACCACTACTTTCTGCCAAAAACATTTTGATATAAGTGTTATTTGCCTGTACTTCACTGTAATAATAAATTACATCAGTTATTTTAGATTGATCTATGCAGTTTGAATGAAATTCCGAAATAAAATATGGTTTAATAAGTAGGTAATTATATAAGTAAATTAAAGGAAAAAAAAACAGCAAACAACAAAAAACATGTCATAATATCAGCTTTGATATACAGATAAACAATAAGTAGTAAAAGTTCCTACAGATGTAATGTTGAGGAGAAAATAAGTGATTTGAAATACAGATAAACAATAAGTAGTAAGTACCTACAGATGTAATGTTGAGCAGAAAATAAGTCATTTGAAATACAGATAAACAATAAGTAGTAAGTACCTACAGATGTAATGTTGAGCAGAAAATAAGTCATTTGAAATACAGATAAGCAATAAGTAGTAATAGTACCTACAGATGTAATGTTGAGCAGAAAATAAGTGATTTGAAATACAGATAAGCAATAAGTAGTAAGTACCTACAGATGTAATGTTGAGGAGAAAATAAGTGATTTGAAATACAGATAAACAATAAGTAGTAATAGTACCTACAGATGTAATGTTGAGCAGAAAATAAGTGATTTGAAATACAGATAAGCAATAAGTAGTAAGTACCTACAGATGTAATGTTGAGGAGAAAATAAGTGATTTGAAATACAGATAAGCAATAAGTAGTAAGTACCTACAGATGTAATGTTGAGGAGAAAATAAGTGATTTGAAATACAGATAAACAATAAGTAGTATAAGTACCTACAGATGTAATGTTGAGCAGAAAATAAGTGATTACAATTTCGCTTGGCATACCTACGCGAGCTACACGCACACAAATAAGCATTTGCTTCCCTTGACCCATTTCCTGCGCAACATTTTTTCTAATTAGATATATTATACCCTCTATCTTGGACAGTCGGGTGAAATATTTACATCATCTTTCCCAAAAAACTTTTAATCCATCTCGAATAGAAAAATGAAATCTCACAAAAATATAATATTATCCAGCGATAATGATAAAATGAATGGACGGGAAATATGCGCACTGATTTTGAAGACTATATATGTTGAGCGCCAGCTCACCACTCGCGTCAGCCACTCTGTCTTTGGGACATGCGAGCCGTAAGATACGACAATACAAAATTCTAATACATGTACTGTACATGTGTTCTCTTTTTGTCATGCTGTAATTAGATTCGCTATCTCTATTTTCTGGCAAATGTAATATGCATACTTTTAGCTAGGTATGCTTGTTTGTGTTGACTTATTAATTATGAACGATTTCCAAGCGCTGGGCCCGTCCATTACAATAACACCGTCGCTGGTACTATCATACCAACATTATCAAATCATTTTGTTTTTCAAATCAAATTTTATAATTTTTTCAAACTAATATATATATATATTATAAAAGTAATCTGCTGACGTAACCAAGAATCAAACTGTCACCTATACGTTAAAGTACGAAAGCTAACGATATAATCCGACTGTCGCTGGTATACAAACTTGACTAATGAAGTTTAGTTAGGCCGCCCGAGCGATCCAATCTCCCATTCGGCCTAATCCTGCGGCGTTAGGATAGTGGCTCTGGATGTGTCGCTCACATCATAATAAATATCTTAAAATAGTTATTATTATTAATCTGGGTGTCTTTAATTCGCGAGTGAATCGGTGTCTTCTAGGCAAGCGTGCTCCATGGTAGGCTGCATCTTCTTTTAACATCACACGAGATGGCAGTCAAACGTAAGCCTATAATTAGCAAAAAAAAATTTTTAGGATGATGATGTAAGTGCATTCAACGACATTACCTTTTTTCTACTAGTGAACTCTGAATAGCACTAGGTTCAGGGCCGGATTTAGAGGTGTGGAGGCCCTGGGGAAACAAAAGAGTCATTATCATCATCTGCCAGAAGGACGCCTATGCTGGACAAAGTCTTCCCATTTAATAGGGAGGGGCTGCCATAATCTCCACGCTTGTCTTTGGCAGTTTAATATTTTTTTTCATCATTTTATTGTGAGTCAAATCAATTCTTCTCAGTAAACTTTAGGATATAATATAGGATATGGGCTTTACCAATATTTTTTATTAAGTACAATTTATGTGGAGACCCTCTCTTGTGGAGGCCCCGGGCAGTTATCCCGGTGGCCCTCCCTTAAATCCGGCGATGACTAGGCTACACGCTATGTTTGTGGATATGTTATATGACCACATAAAAGTTAATAGTAGGTTCTAAGTACTAGAAGATTGACTCCCACAGAAAACGCACATACACACCGTTGAACCACAAACACAATGTATCTCGTAACATCGCGTCATATTCAGTGCAAAGTAATTCTTACTCTATTTGTGGAGAAGAGTTTGAATATTCCATTGTAATGCCTAGGTGCGTGCGCAGCCGACGGTAGCCACGTGACGTTGACGTGCTAATCGCTACAGTGGAAAATCGTCACACTGTCTTAAACAATAAGGGCCTTACTTAAAACGCCGCTCAAACTTAGTCGCTGCTTAAGATGCTCTGTCAACTTCTCACTGACGTGAAGTTGCACGTGCAAGGAAAGGACAGAGAAGTTTAAGCAGTGACTAAGGTTGAAAAGTTTTTTTAAGTAAGACTTTAAGTATACATATTGTGGTTCTACTTTATTTAGACGCGTTTTCTAGTACACTGAGATCTGCCCTGGCATGACTGGTATGTAATCTAGCCGACACAAGGACTTGGACGTTTCCAGTAATCGTGTTCTCTGCTCACCCGGATATTGCAATTTCCACCCGAGTCACGCTGCGTCTCTTCCATTTCGTTTCATATTGCACCAGAACAACACTTGACGATTATAGAGCAAATTTCCAAAGCTTCATTCCACAATCGTATAACTGAAACTACGTTGTATGTAAATTGTACGCAAAACACGTCGTCGTCAGCCATAAAACGTTCACTGCTGGACGAAGGCCTCCTTCCCCTCTCCCTTAATAGAGGGGTGTTGCCATAATCCCCACGCTTGGCAGGCGGCTTGGGGATCGCAGAATGGTCACCACCGTTAACTAAGACGACGCTGCTGCCCGTCCTCCGGTGGGTCTGGTTGCAGTTTAAGGACCCAGGTCCCAGGACATACGCAAAACACGTATTCTATTTTATTTTTTTAATTATTTCGTGTTTTCAACTCCCTTTTGGGAATGTTCGTTGTTACGAAAAATTCTTGAAATGTTTGAGGTAAAGCTAAAACAAAGTTGTTCCAGAATTACTGTTAGCTCTGTCCATTATTTGCGTTTTACGCAACGTTAGACGCTTTCAGCTCTTCACAAAAGATTTTCATTAAGCAACAACGCCGACCCTTTTGATGATTAAAATTTTGATATTTTTATAAGGTTTTTTTTAATTCATCGTATTGTTCTGGGTTGGGCCGAGGGTGCCGCCGTTTTATTATTCAGCGTTCATATACCGCATTGTTTTATTTAGATGATGACTCGCTGTAGCGATTTCAATATTCATGGCGAACCTATTTGCGAGTATATTCCACACATACTTTTTGTATTGTGAATGGTTTTTCACATTGCCGTTATAATGTTTATATCAACTGTAACATTCAGTACAAGAATTAGAAAAATATACTACTTAGATCTTTTTTATTCAGGCTATGAAATTTATAGTAAAACTGACGTCCGCGTCGTTGAGCTATGGTTGAAACAGTCGTGTGCGTGGTTTGACGAGGTTTGCTTTAAGAGCTAAGTATGCGGGGTTTGAAGTGGTTTGCTTTACAGCTATGATTGAAGCAGTCGTGTGCGTGGTTTGCTTTAAAAGCTATGGCTGAAACAGTTCATGTGTACGTGGTTTGACGTGGTTTGCTTTGAAACAAAACAAAGTAAAGTTTCAAGCAAGAGTTTACTTTTATATACACTATTCATACATAAATATTCTATTCGTGATATCTTGGCCGTTTTGGTAAAACAGAAACGGCATCGATGAGTTGCTTGTTAACGACTACTTTTTCTTCTTTTTAGTATGTCACCTGTCCTAACCGAAATCTTTTAAATGTTCTTTTAATTTATTTTTTTATTGAGTTATTATAACTGCTTATGTTTAATTGTGTAATTACAATACTACTTCAAGTTTGGTTGACTTGTTTGGTTGTACCTACTGCTTCTATGTTGTTCATGTTGTGTACACATTTATTAAGGAATACAATCTAGAACAAATTATTTGTAACCTATACAATGCAAATGTAAAGACTGTATTCTGTTTTGTGTATCAAATAAATAAATAAATTGTATAAATCCGTTTAGCTACAGTCGCCACAATATTTCGCCTTTCAGAGCTACTTCCATAAATAGTATAGAACTTTGTATCTCAAATTGTTTCTCTAAGTAGTTGAGATCCATAAAGTGAACATAAATATACATTTTTGTTGCCAACATAAAAAAAAAAACCAAAAAAAAAAACTATATTTCTTTTTCTATTAACATCACCAGAACCAGACAGTACCAGACCAGACCACCATCCGACCAGATTTAACTAGACAATTGGAGTTTTGGCGGGAACACGGGAAAATTCATGTCTCTGCATTCTATTATTTTCGTAAACTTGGGTTTTATCGCGAATTAATGATTAAATGTGGTGGTTTTTTATTCATTGAGTGTTGAATTACATGCACGAGTGAGGGCAAGTGATATATTGTGGTGAAACATGTCTTTTCGTGTTGTTTCCAAAACTTCGTAGAAGCTCATAGTAAAGTCGCCACAACTTTTCTAGGGCATGACTTGGACTCGACTATGACTAACTTCGTGTGACTGACTGTGATTTTATGACATATTTAACTTGGTTTTAGTAAAAAAACTTGTAAATTCATTAACTTGACACTGGCAGAATGCACAAGTGCGATGCCAATAATTAAAAAAAAAAAAAAAAAAACTAGACAATTTTACGTCACGTCAAAATATTCATATTCATATTCATTTTATTGTAGCATTCCACAATGTATCTTTCTTAGGTGGTAAAAATTAAACAATACGGTTACAATTGTAGACCCCGTCGGGCATAGCTAAATGTTACAAGGTATGATAGAGAGGAAGACAGCAATATGCAATATCGTGATAAAGGAAGAATATTTATCAATAACAGACAGGTAAAAAAAAAAGTTGTTTTTTTATATTTTTATCTGTGAGGTATTCTTCGATGTTATAATATGTTTTGTTTATTAGGAGTTTTCTTTATTTAATATTCTTAATAATTCTATATAACTCAACGTTTTATGTATGATTATATTAGATTTTATGTATGATTATATTAGATTTTATGTATGATTATCTACGACACGTTTGCGGTACAGGGCATAAAACCAGCCTCACTCGACCATGACCACTACGGCTAGTCTTCTATGAGCATGCTATAATAATCCTTCCTAATAAATGAAGTTAAAAATCCAAATTCAAATTCTGACAAAAAGCTGCTAAAAGAGAGCTATAAGCTAACAAGCCTTACTATTTTTTTTATCTTCTGATCGATTGACTGAAATCTTTATTGCACTAAAATTTATAAAATAAATAAACGTTGTTTGTATGGATCTATCTTCACATCACACAATACGTCTCGTCTATTTTCACCCGACTTCAAAAAAGGAGGTTCTCAATTCGAATGTATGTTTTTTTTTGTATGTATGTTACGCGATTGCTCCGCCAATTATGAACTGATTTTGATGATTCTTTTTTTGTTTGGTAGGTAATACTTCAGAGAGGTGGTCCCATATAATATTTTTATCGAAATCGGTTCAGTAGTTTGGTTTTTAAATGTTACTAGAAAATATGAAGATGTCATCCAGGTATTCGAAGTTGAAGTCGGTTGTATTTTTTTTTAAAAGTGTATTATTTGCATTAAAAATAGTCACCCATAATACGGGGAAATTTTTAAACACTAAATGTGCTTACTCGTATCATAATAAGTCTAAGCGCCTTATCTTTGTCCCCACCTGATCATAAAATAGAGGTCTCGTGCTAAAAACTTTAGTTTGCACTAAAGTCGAGTATATATATATACATTTGCTACAAAATCCATATCACTCTCCGCAGGAGATAGTACCTAAGCTCTTATAATAAGAGTTTTGTAACTTTCGAGATAGCGTCCTATAATTAATTGCCGTCAAAAGTGACCTCTACCCGGAAAAGATTTGAATTCTTTTGTCGAGTTGAACTTGGTCCCGTTTTATAATGCACATTTTTGCTGAGATTGATTAGGTAAGGTAAATAATCGAATTAAGAAACTTCGACGTGATTTGCAGGCAATTTATTACTTCCTCCAGGCTATTTATAACTTTGCTATGTAGGTATAAGATATCTTGAGAGATACATCGCTGTCTTCTATTGTTGCTAACACAGCAAAAACTTCAGGGAATAAAGGCTGTAACTGAGCAAAATGGATATTTGTCGAGAGACTCGCCGAGTCTTAAGGACTCGCTTCGTACGTGACCGCACTTCTAAGTTACAGTTTTGCAAATCTACGATGTATTTGTAGTTTTGCTGAAAGCCCGACAAGTTTTAAGGGTAAGGGGCTCTTTGTATTAACTGTTATGTTCTCATAAATATTTATTTGTTGAGTGGAGTATCCCCATAATGAGGCACTTCGGCCCTTAATTAAAATCGCAGCTTGAGTTAACGAATGTCATTTAAATTCGTAGTGGGGAAACATTCTCACATACTTACTGTACTTAAACAAAAATGGCATCTTATTTTGACCATTAATTTTTTTGCAAACAGATCACAGACAAAAAAATTGGTCCCATGAAATAATGAGACACCATTGTGACACACCAAATTTGTGAACGTAACTTAATGATTTTTCAAAATTAGTAATTGGCTAGCGTTAGACTGCCATCTTGCGTGATGTTTAGCGAAGATGCCGTCTACGATCGAGCATGCTTACCTAGAAGAAACCACTCACGACCTGAAGACTTCGTATGGGTATTTTGTATATTGTCTGATGAGTGTCGCTCTATCCTGATCCTGATAGAATAATGGTCAGGGGTAAGATCATGCAAATCCGAAACACACTCTCCGAAATGCATCCAATAAAATACCGACAGGCTATAATATTATAGGTACTTTTCATCGTGTTTAAGACTGCAGCTTAGCCTGAACCAGGAAGTCGTTGCCTATGATTCTTAATGATTCCAACGTCTCGAGCTGGTAATCTACCCGATCTATCCCAACCGGAATATTGGCATATTTTACCCATCTATTGTAATTCCCCGGAAAAGCGGTACAAGAAATAGCCCTGTCCCCAGGGGGCTTTAAATGTTTATTGGTATCAAAGTGTCAGTTCAACCGAACAGCCGCAAACCAAACCCCTACGTGAGAGATGTATTCGCATTCCGAAAATCCATTAAAGCGTGACTGACTTTCTTAAACAACATCCAATGCTTGCTATGTTCATAAATTTGTAGGCATGCTTAGAATATACTCTGCAACCTATGCTAAATTCAGTTTCCACCCGTCTCTAATTAGTGAACAGGGATGCAGAGTTCGAGTTCAACCGCATCGGATGGGTGCGAAGGATGTTGCACTCGTAGACGCCATTTATCTTCAAGCTGCATGCTTGGGTATGGTGCTACAATTTTGTATTAGACGAGTAAGTAATTAAAAACGGTTGTGGCAACCCTGACAAACGTTATGTTGACTTTAGTAGGTACGAGTACGATTGAATTTAACGTAGTATTTTTGCATCGTGATTATTGTAGTAGGTATCTTCGGTATCAATACTCCTATTATAAGGTTGGGGAGTACTAAGCTGAAAGTAAGCAATTTACTCATCATTCTGAACAACTTACACAATGAGGCCGACCCTGAAATCGCGAAAAAATCTTCCGTTTCATAGAAAAAAAACATTGATGCATTGTTTTTTTTTTTACTTTTGTCAAAATTTAAGGAACAGCTGATTTTTTTCTCAGTTTTAGGGTTGGTCTCATAGCAAAAGTTGTTTACAATTATTAGTACAATGACCTACCTACCCTTCGTAGGTACACCCCACACCCACCCTGCAGAAACTAGTAAAGTGACGAGCGAAACGGAACTCACACCGTAGTACTATTACTTCTTCTGTGCTCACGCATCATCATCAGCCCGGAGACGTCCACTACTGAACGAAGGCCTCCCCCTTAGACCGCCACACTGTACGACAACCTGCCATTTGCATCAACCGGTTGCACGCGACTTTTACAATCTTTTTTGTTTTTTTTTGTGCTCACGCATAAGTAATAGCAAATACAACAAAATGTGCCGAATTATTAGATAATCTCACATCACAAAATAAAAGTTGGTAAAAGATTGGTTAAAGGTGAAAAGAATTTGGAATAGACACTTCGAATACAGCAGATCAAAGGGAGCCATCACAAAGAGACGAGGACACACGCCGAGGGCCGAGGCGCCGAGCTTTCAATTGGGCACTTTCTATTGGGTCTTTCTATTTGGCCAGCTACAGCGTTTCTTATTGATTTGATCGACACTTCGGAAATGCCAATCAATTTTGTAGCATTCTCTTTATTTTGAAGGGTTTGTAATCGCTTCGTATAAGATAATGTTTGAGTTTGCTGTGAGGTTTGGAGAGTTCAATTAAATTTATTGTTCTTGTGCTTATGTGCAGGGTTACGCGAAAAAGTATTACTGAGCCGAAAGGGTGTAATTGTATCTAGGGTGAATGACGTTTTTTTCTATGGAACAGCATATTCAGGGTTGGCAACATTGTCAAAGTTGTTACAATGACATTTTAATTTAATTGTATTTATTGAGATTAAACACGGTCAGGCCAATTACATTAGAATCTCACAAAAATTATAATAAACAAAAAAGTAAAATAATAATAACAATACAATACAAAAACAGTTCAATTACTACAGTTCAATCAAAAAATAATAATAATAAAAGTAAGAAATTAAAATTAAAAATTAACATGTCAAAATTCATTTAAATGTCAGAAACACAAAGCTATAAGTATAAGCTATAAGTCATCAGAGTCAGAGTTAATCTTATTACATCGATCCCACTCCCGATCCCACACATTATTTTGGCTTAGATAGTATTATAGTCTAGTATATATTATAGTCGTACAAAGAACACATGCAATTACATCTTAAGAAAGACCCGAAGCATTTATGGACCTACATGAAATCCCTACGAGTTGGCAACTCAGGCTATCCAAATTCTCTCACCTGGGGTGATAAAACATTAAATAATGAAACTGAAATATGTACTGGGTTCAACGACTTCTTTGAAAGTGTTTTCCAAAAACCTGCTCTATCATACGACGACCATTTGCTTTCTCATACAGAACCAGAAGATACCGTCCATAGTCTACATATTTCTGAAGGTACCGTTTCTAAATTATTACGTTGTTTAGATGAAAAAAAAGGTCCGGGTACTGATGGCATCCCTCCGGTGTTCATAAAAAAGTGCGCAAAAACACTCTCAAAACCGCTATGCATTATATTTACTTTGTCTGTAAATGTGTTTGGTGTATTTCCTGAGGTATGGAAAGAGGCAAGGATTGTACCAATACATAAGAGTAGTTCACGAGGCCGTGTTGAAAATTACCGCCCCATTTCCATTTTAAATACATTTAGCAAAATATTCGAAAAGACTGTTTATAAAACTATATGCACAACAATATTTAAAGCAATCCCGAATGAACAACACGGCTTTATGAATAAACGCTCTACTGTCACGAATCTGGCTATCTTTACGAACTATGTTTACCGATGCATGGATGAGAGGTCGCAGGTTGATGTGATATATACTGATTTTGAAAAAGCATTTGATCGAGTGGACCACATCATCCTGCTCCACAAACTCTATGCATTAGGAATACGCGGAGATCTTCATAGGTGGCTCAGTTCATATATCACAAATAGAAAGCAAGCGGTAGTAATTGGCAGTGCGCGAAGTGACTTTGTAAACATCAGTTCTGGAGTTCCCCAAGGATCGATTTTGGGTCCACTCTTATATATAGCTTATTTATTTGATATAAGTGATAGTCTAGTAAACTCTAAATACCTTATGTTTGCTGATGATAAAAAAGTATTCCTTAAAATAAAAACTCTTAGTGACTGCGAAAAAATTCAAAGTGATTTAAATAACCTCATGCGCTTTTATACACGTAACAGAATCTCTCTAAATATAAACAAATGTCTTCAAACAACATTTACACGAAAACTAAAGCCTATTAATCACATTTATTATTTTAATACCACCCCAATTAAAAAAGCGGAGTCAGTTAGAGACTTAGGTGTGAGATTGGACTCCAAAATGATGATGGTTGAACACATTGACACTATTGTGAGCAGAGCATACAAACAGCTGGGATTCATTAAGCGCGTATGTGGCACTTTCAAAAGCATCGACTGCATCAAAGTCTTATACTTCACATACGTGAGAAGCATTTTAGAATACGCGTGTAGCATCTGGTCACCCTGTTATAATGTCCATATCCAGAAGTTGGAATTCATACAGAACAAATTTTTAAAATTTTTATGCTTCAAAGACTTCAGAAGTTTCGACTCATACGCGGAAGCCTGTAACTATTACAGTATAGGCACGCTTCAGCAACGGCGTGAGCAGTATGATATTGTTCTTCTTCACGATTTATTCTCTGCGAAAATTGATTGTAGTGAACTTCTATCTAACATATCAATAAGAGTACCAACCCGTCGTTCTCGATACATTACGCCACTGTTTCACGTCCCCATTTTACATACTAACTATGCTCGAAACTCTGTTCTTTGTCGTGCCGCTCAAACATATAACACTCATTACTCTAAGCTAGACATTTTCCATTTATCTAAAAATAACCTAAAAGTAGAAATTAAAAAGCTCCACAGGCTCGGTAAGTAATTCGGCGCATCACACACACATACACACACCACACACACACACACACACACACACAAATATATATATACACGCACATACACACAAGCACGCACAAGTTCCTTATTTAATTATTTATCTCGTATCTAAACGATTTTTGTATGCCAGTAGGCTATTACTAAGTATATAAATGTTACTACATGTTATTATTATCCATAAACGTAAAATTGTGTAAAACTACTCATTATTATCTATATAAATGTAATCATCATTGGCCTTAACTTTATACTACTGTATTATCTAGCATGTGTTGTTATAACGCTGTCGATTACAATAAATAAATAAAATAAAAAATAAAAATAAAATAGGTACAGTACCGTACAGTATTTTTGGATATAGATGGTATAGTATAAGTACATCTAAACAAAACCTACAGTTCATATCTGTACGTAGACATATTTAGTACTAGCAACACTAGCATAGGCTATACAGGATGTAATTAGAGCTACGCGGAGCGAAAAGAACCACTTCCTCAACGCAGCGGCACGTAAAATCGTATACACACCACGGGAACAAGTAATGAAGTCTCAGATCTCATGTATATTGTCTTCCGAGGCGAAGCCGAGATATTCTTTACTTTTGCTCCCTAGGTGAGTAATCTACTATTAATAACATATCTCAAACTTTTGCTGACACTAGACACGCCGACGCGACGCGTGATCAAAATGCTGCCGTTTATTTGGCCCAACGCATAAGCATTGCCATCCAGCGTGGCAATGCCGCCAGCATGCTGGGTACGCTGCCGACTGGTAGTTTGAGCATTTGGATTGTCTTTAGACTTTCATCGGTCTGGATAAAATCCTTTTGTTTTTTGTTGTGTAGTAGGGTAAGTAGTCTTTGTAGTTTGTTGTTGTTAATAAAGGCTTAAGCCTAAAAAAAACGAATGTCAGTTGTCAATGGCACTAGTTAATCTCCAGGCAATCATGATTAGTTTCGTCGCTACAAAAAATTGAGGCGTTAAAATATCAGTAGGCAAGAAGTACGGCCTTTGTTTTTTGGTTGAGAAATTCAGCAAGCTTTGCTCGAGACATCAATCATGTTTTGACATTCGATTTTTCGCCGGCGCGCCGCTGTCAGCTTGTCAGCGAAATAATGCAGGATCACTGAAGTATTGAGTTTTTTGCAGAATAGGAATTTATTATACTTGTACAGGGTGATGGAGTTCCAGGCCGTATCCTTCCAGGGCATGCTCTTGGACTTTCTTTAAAGTTAAAC
Organism: Erannis defoliaria; assembly: GCA_905404285.2. Taxonomy (NCBI): domain Eukaryota; kingdom Metazoa; phylum Arthropoda; class Insecta; order Lepidoptera; family Geometridae; genus Erannis; species Erannis defoliaria. The sequence continues at coordinate 15,974,093 of FR990069.1, read as the reverse complement.
ATTACCTGCTTCAGAAATCTAATGGTTTCCGTATTGTATAAATATTTGTGAAAAATTTGAAATTTCCCTTTTTGAAACATAAACAGATAAAATTTCTGAAAATAGAGCTATCTATGTACCGGTTTTGGATTCTCATTGCATTAAAGAAACCTGACTCTATTAATACTAAGTTTTATCATAATTAACGATAATTTTTAAACACTGCAATACAATGAAAAATATATGTTTTTCTTCAAATTGCCGATCCCGACCAAAAAGCTATATAAATATCCTTGAAAACTTGACTGATTATTTCTCCTGCAAGACATACTAAAAACTTCTGTTACAATGGTTTTTTAATATGGTAGGTACATATTTATTTAAGAACGGGCAATCAAAGGGATCCACTTTGTGAATACTCACAAATGTTTTACAACGCAAATAGTTTTAAGGTTTTTTGTTTTATTTATACGGGAATACTCACGTTTAGTTAAATCGGATACTCCGACTATAGTTTCGATCACATCCGGTGACATTTTAGCATTTTAGTTTTAAGGTTCATTATCTAAAAGTGGAAATCTATATTTTTTTATGTATGTTATTTAAGACCGCGAGTTTCGCAAAAACTATAAAATAAAGAAAAATATTAAAATGAAATATTATCAGCTTCTTTTTTTATATTAGCTGAAGAGGTATGATATCTGTATAAGTACCTAAGCATTGACGCGGCGCCACTTTTTAGGTTTGGTTTTCATAGAGTCTGTGTATCTATAGTATATTTGATTTATGGTCAGCAAACATCATTGAATCTTTTGTCTTCTTCATATTGATGTAAAACTTTTATCTCTTCCTTTAGATTTTGCTATCTATTTTAGTTTTCATTTAAAATTTCTTTAAAGGTCCGTAACAATGGTCCATGACTAGAAGGGCGTATATAGTATATACAGTATACCTACACATCTACCAATAAGCATATTACTAACTTATTTAACTTTTAAGCTTTTTGTTAAGGTCGAATACATCTATATTATTTGGCAATAGAACTGCTCTGCCCTAGCCCGATCGCGGAATTGGGCTTGGGCTTATTTAGGCTGTAGCCTGTCAGTTGACCGAGTGGTCATGTCACAGCAACCATATAGTGGAAAGATTAACGTGTCACGATCGGTTAGTGTATGGACGTGTTGCAGAAAGCGCGAGAGCCAGCAACAACAACAAGAGCGAAGAGTGGGACCTGACCATGGAGAGCTCTTCACCGCAGGCCACCAGGAAGTGCCTGCACGGTACCATGTGGCGGCTGCCGCCGCACTCGCTGGTCGACTCGCTGCTGCACGTGTACGTCGACAAGTGCGGGCACCGCTGTCATCTACAGCGCGACGCGCCGACCACCGCCCTTGGGTCGTTGGAAATCAAGCACGCAGACAGCTTTTAGCAGCTCATCACAGAACTCAACCAGCCAACGTGGTTGGCCTGGCTGGAAGAAAATGGCTTGGCACTGGAGCATGTTGAAACGCACCACGCCCGACTCCAGCAGCTCAGGACAGAGCTCAACTAGCCATCGCAGTTGGCGTGGCTGGCAGCACGCGACATGGCGAGGGGCACTCTCATGGCCACAGCGCTGGAGCACGCCAAAACGCACTACGTCTGTCTCTAGCAGCTCTGGACAGAACTCAACAGGTCAACGTGGTGGGCATGGCTGGAAGCACGCGACACGGCGAGGAGTGCTCTCATGGTCACGGCACGGGAGCACGCCAAAACGCTCTACGCCTGTCTCTAGCAGTTCTGGACAGAACTCAACCGGTCAACGTGGTTGGCCTGCCTGGAAGAAAATGTTTTGGCACCGGAGCACGTTGAAACGCGCTACGCCCGCCTCTGGCAGCTCTGGACAAAACTCAACCGGCCAACGTGGTTGGCCTGCCTGGAATAAAATGTCTTGGCACTGGAGCACGTTAAAACGCGCTACCCCTGCCTCTGGCAGCTCTGGACAGAACTCAACCGGCCAACGTGATTGGCCGGCCTGGAATAAAATTTCTTGGCACCGGAGCACGTTGAAACGCACGACGCCCGACTCTCGCAACTCAAGGCAGACCTCACCCAGCAAACGCGGATGGCGTGGCTGGAAGCATGCGACATGGCAGGGGGCGTTCTCTTGGCCACAGCGCTGGAGCACGCCAAAACGCACCACGCCTGTCTCTAGCATATCTGGACAGAACTCAACCGGCCAGCGTGGTTGGCCTGCCTGGAAGAAAATGTTTAGGCACCGGAGCACGTTGAAACGCACGACGCCCGACTCTAGCAGCTCAGGACAAAGATCAACTAGCCAACGTGGTTGGCGTGGCTGGAAGCACGCGATATGGCGAGAGGCGCTCTCATGGTCACGGCGCTGGAGGACGCCAAAACGCACTACGCCTGTCTCTAGCCTCTCTGGACAGAACTCAACCGGCCAACGTGGGTGGCATGGCTGGAAGCACGCGACACGGCGAGGGGTGCTCTCATGGTCACGGCACGGGAGCACGCCAAAACGCTCTACATCTGTCTCTAGCAGTTCTGGACAGAACTCAACCAGCCAACGTGGTTGGCATGCCTGGAATAAAATGTCTGGGCACTGGAGCACGTTGAAACGCGCTACCCCCGCCTCTGGCAGCTCTGGACAGAACTCAACCGGCCAACGTGATTGGCCTGCCTGGAATAAAATTTCTTGGTACCGGAGCACGTTGAAACGCACGACGCCCGACTCTCGCAACTCAAGGCAGACCTCACCCAGCAAACGCGGATGGCGTGGCTGGAAGCATGCGACATGGCGGGGGGCGTTCTCTTGGCCACGGCGCTGGAGCACGCCAAAACGCACTACGCCTGTCTCTAGCAGATCTGGACAGAACTCAACCGGCCGGCGTGGTTGGCCTGTCTGGAAGAAAATGTTTAGGCACCGGAGCACGTTGAAACGCACGACTCCCGACTCTAGCAGCTCAGGGCAGAGCTCAACTAGCCAACGTGGTTGGCGTGGCTGGAAGCACGCAATATGGCGAGGGGCGCTCTCATGGTCACGGCGCTGGAGGACGCCAAAACGCACTACGCCTGTCTCTAGCCTCTCTGGACAGAACTCAACCGGCCAACGTGGTTGGCGTGGCTGGAAGTACCCGTCTTGGCGCAGGACTACGTTGAAATGCACCACGCTCGCCTCTCTTAGCTTAAGACAGACCTCACCCAGCAAACACGGTTGGCGTGGCTGGAAGCATGCGACATGGAGAAGGGCGTTCTCTTGGCCACGGCACTGGAACGCCACAAAACGCGCCACGTCCACCTCTATCAGCTTAGGACAGAACTCAAACGGCCAACGAGGTTGGGGTGGCTGGAAGTATGCGTCTTGGCACTGGAGCACGCTGAAACGCACAACAACTGCCTATAGCTCAGCACAGAATGGCCGCCGCAGCTGGAAGCGTGCACTCAAGCTCCCCGCGTCTGTGCCTCTCGCAACCACACCTGAACCTGTGCCTTCCGCGCCTCTGCTGGCACTCTATGACGTGCCGTCCAACTTCCTCTACCCGAAGAAGTCGCGCTAGCCGCACTCTACCCCAATTTGCGCTATATATAATAGTATCAGCTTGCATTAACGCTTTTAGTAGGTTTTATCCGCGGCTACGGTCGCGGGGTAAACTTAACGTCGTTGTTTTCGTCTCGTACCACCATTGCACCGTGCAATCCCCAGTCCCCGTAATTGTCGCTCTCCGATCCTGCCCGGAATAGCAGTATCCGTGATCCTACTCCCTCAGTTGCCAGCCCTTGGCTCCTGTTCAGGCTATGGGGATAGCATCTTTTATCTCCGTCTCTGAACCGTTCAGACTAATTTCGCAAAGAACACTAATTATGCAATTTACTCTTTATATTCCCATGGATGGACGCAGTGATTAAGGATAAAGAGCTGAAGAAACCAAGAAAAACCAAGAAACCAAGAAAACCCAAGAAACCAAGAATGGACGTGATTTGGTCATGTTTTTATTTTATTTTTTATAAAGGGTTGTCACGATTTCATTCTTTTTCTTCTTCTTCGGATGTGAACGAAACTAAGCTCGTTACAATGACAAAAATAATAAAATAAAAAAACATTATTTTTTTATAAAATGTTTATAATAAATAATGCGCTTGCGCTTTACTGCCATCCCACCTGATGTTAAGCGAAGATACAGTCTACGATGGGCATGCTTGCCTAGAAGAAACCGATTCACTTGCGACTTGACGACACCCAGATTCTAACTATTGGGAAACGACGATTGTATTCCGTTACTGCGAAAAACAGAGAATGAATAACGATAACGCATAACACGATTGTTCTCAATCACGAATTATCAAACTGTCGACGACCCACTCGGGCAAAGCATTCCACTGAACTCTGAACCCCTGGTCTATACATATAGAAAAGATGTTTAACTAGAATATTACTACAAACAAAATAATGTTATGTATCTATATTACCGGGACAACAATCGAGGTAAATAAAAATAAATGTAATAAATAAAATCAATTCTTTGCAGATTACGGTATCACATTAGGCTTTTTCGGCACTTTTTCCTATTGGTACTCGATAGGATATTTAAAGCGGAGTTGCACTAGAAATTTTACTACATCACGGTTGATTAAGATGAACTTCCGCAAAGTAACGCCTGAATCATCTCATAAAAAATTTACGGTTTTGTGTGCGATTAAGTCCCGGTGAATTAACATAATTATATATGTATGTATGTGAATATGTATGTGTTCCAATTATTAAAAATAATAGGATAAATGGAGAGTTTAACTGAATCTGATGCTTACGACGAAAAATAATTGAAATCGGCTAATAAAGTTCTGAAATATAAGCGTTCAAAGCACTTGGGAGGGAGTCATCTGTCCCTTTCTAGCAAAACACGTGCATAGTATAAAATTTGTTTGGAATCGTTAACTTTCACGTCATAAATCTAGTATAGTGCCCTCCCTGTCTAACGTATATATAACTTCGTTATTTGGGCACATATTAAAATTTTACTTTCGATGTTTTTTTTGTTGCCAGTCAGCTTTTTTGTGAGTCAATAAAAAAACACATGCATATTCCCTCCCTATTATGTATTCGAATCGCGAAAGCTTAAAAGTTTCATAGTGTTACGCATTCGAACCTCACGCTGCCATAGGATCACTTTGAAAATGAACTTCAATAAGACAAAAGATGCAGTTATTCTTCTTTCTTATCTTTTAGTTCTTTTTTTTTAGTTAAATAGATTAACTCACGATTCACTCTTTATTGCACACACCAATAAAACAATTATATATACGCACAGACCTTGCGGGAGCCGGTATTGTACAATCCATAATCCGGGTACATGACTTTGTTTCCCAAATTGTACCTATTACAGTAGGTTCGCGTTATTTTTTTAATGTCAATTAGAGAAAATGTATACGAATTATTGGCTGTACAATATCACAACAATATTACCTTACCCGGCACTCGCGAGATACAGGTCGCGTCATGTAAAAAGAACGCTGTAAGAAAGTAGAGAGGGTGTGTTTGCGCATGTGTACACTTGCGCACAAAAGTACTAGGCCTATTGTTTTAAATAATTATTAATTAGCTTTTTGCTCGCAGCTTCGTATATTGGTTATTGCTAGGTACATGGCAAAATATATTAGATATCGCTTAAATCGCCTACCGCGCAGCTTAACTGCCAGCGTTCTTTTTACATGACGCGACCTATACGAGAGTTTCACCACTATCGTAGTATTGATAGTAGACCTCGTGCATGTTATGGGAAAACTTTTATTGTACAATTCATTATTTACGATATCTTATGTTTCATCACCCTCCCTATCCCTATTAAGGGAGAGGCCTTCGTCCAGTAGTGGACGTCTTCTGGTGATAATGATGATGATGATGATGTTTCATCATTGATTATAATAGGTACAACTACTTACTTTTGTATGTCATTTATCTCGGCATAATAATTATAATAGGGTAGATGACTGATGTTGATATCGTAGAAACCAATAGCTTTGATGAAGAATTTAAGTAAATATAGTATGTTTATTGAAATAATTATTTAAATTGGTTAATAATGTTCTGATATATGAGCGTTTAAAGTTTTTGTTAGAGACAACTCTGTCCCTTTCCTACAAAACAAAAAATGATGTCACGCCTTACTTGTCAGAATACAATTTATATGGCGTACTAAGAAGTGACGTCACGATTTGCTGTTTCGCCTCTCTGTCTAGCATGATATTAAAATGCTTATAAGTTGCTTATTTTTGATCAGATTTTAATTTTCTTTTCATTAATCAGCTATATTTATGGGCCACATTTTAATAGGACAATTAAAAAAAACCAGTCATCTAGCCTATTGTAATTAAAAACCAATAACCAGTTTTGTCCCATTAATTCTTCAAAGTTTTAAACGTTCTCCGATTTCTTAGATTTGAAAACCAACCCAAATACCTATCCGAATATAAGTTTCAAATTTATCAACCTTATTGCTTTAAAGTTTCCGAGAACTCGGAGTAAAATCCGCATCACGGTTTTATTTGCTTTGGCGTGTACAGCCAACCCCGGCGGTCGGTAGTGTGCATAATACAAGCATTCGATCGTGGATTTACGAGCAACGCCTCTGGGACTTGAACTGAACTTGTACCAGTACTAGATACTTCTGTATATAGATAGGTGACTAGTAAATAATATTACGAACAGGAACTCGAATTTTGAGATAGTAGGTAATTCGAATGAGTTTTCGTATTAATTATTATCGTTTGAAAGTCTGACATAATATTTCGTACGAATATTTCGCACGATTCGATTATTAAAAATTGAATTTCAACGATTCTAATTCTAAAAAGTTGGGTTGTTCCTCACTCGTCCTATGACGTCTCATTCTTCAAAAGTTATATGGATGTGAAGAAAAAGTGCTTGGCTTGGATTGTAGTAAAAATAATAAATAGTACCACGTAATTATACTTACTAGATTATATGAATGCATTTTAATATATTCTGTAGCTGCAATACATGAGACTACAAGTTGGTAGGTATATAGAGAACTCTTGGAGTAAAACCACAGATAACATGATAGTAATGGTACAGATGACTCACTCCCATAGAAAACGCGCCTAAAACATGTTTGCATCACAATATATCTATAACCCTCAATCATGTCATATTCAGATTCAGTGCAAGCTAATTTGTACGCTATGTGTATAGAGCAGTGTCATTTTTCCACGGAATGCTCGAGGCGCGCAAACAGCCGGCGGGAGCCACGTGACGTCAACGAGCCAAGCACTACAGTGGAAAACCGATCCATTATCTACTTACTACAAAATAATAAAGTACAAATTTGCTTGCGCTGAATATTACATTGTTGCTTGGACGCGTTTTATAAGGGAAAGCACCTGCCCTAGTAGTAAATAATTAAATTTTCCCCGATTTTTTGCAGTAACTTATTGGCCAAAAACCATAATGATACCATAATGATAGAAAAGTCAAATCTCCTGGATAATTGTGCAATGCTATACATCTTAAGATATTAAAACGTACAGAAAAGGAAAACTAGCAATTTTTCGGAACAAATTATCATACAAAACATGTACCTATTTTTAAGTTCCTGCCTCTCCCGATTTGAAATATTCCTAGATACCGACACAAACCTATACATACTAATATATAATACCATATACTGAAGGAATTTTGGACTGAGCAATTTTACACCGAGAGTTAGAAGTGATTTCCATGTTTAGGTATAAATACCTTCCTTTTTTTTTCTTCTTAATCTATTTATTATACATTTAACTAATACAATTTATCAAAATTCGTCAAAAGTAAGAAATTATCTATAGAATACATATACATACAAAATACATACTTTAAACAAAGCACGTCAAAAATCAAATAAAAATAACAATCTCAAAATAACGTCACATTTAATACCTACCATATAAATAAATATAATCCTGAATAATATATTAATCGTAACTTTAACTCACTGCAAAAATTCAGCGACATAGGAATTATTGTTTCGGTGTACATACAAAGAATCTCCTCGTTCATTGGACTATAAGTATTAGTTTAGAAAGTGCTTTTGTTCCCAAACGCTGTAAATAAAAAAACTCTCCGAAACTCATTCTGCATTATATTCTATGGCATTGTGAAAATTTACCAACTCGACTTTGTATTTTGCACCCGACACTGGGCACTTTGTAGCTCTGAACGTGAATTACATACAAAGCATCTCAGGTGTGCTTTTATAGCAAGCTATATCAATAGGTACGTGCTTATTGCACAACGCTCGACGAACTAATAACCTATGGGGAAGAAAGGTTCTTGAGTGGCGACCGCGAACCGGAAGACGCAGCGTAGGAAGGCCTCCCACTAGGTGGACCGACGACATTGTAAAACTTGCGGGCAGCCGGTGGATGCAAATGGCAGGTTGTCGTATACTGTGGTGGCCTTCGTTAAGCAGTGTACGTCTGCGGGCTGATGATGATGATATGCATATTGCTAGTCATGTAGAGCCTCTTGAAAAATAACTCCTATCAAGTCATAGGGAATAGTTTATGAAGCGGTAGAGATTTAGCATGAGATAGTGTAAATGGTACAATAGTATATATCTATACATTACGCTATAATATCGAATACGCCTAACCATACTTATGTTATAAAATTAATGAGAAAGTGTCTTTCTTAGTAGGTATACATTTGTTTTTTTTTTTATTATTATTTTATTGTGTGGCTTGACAAGCGAAACGTTTGCATGGTGGTAAGCATCACGCCTGCCCATAACAGTAGCAGTGCTAGAATTGTGAACTTGCGAACAAAATCCTGCACCGCACTGCACTGCGCTCGTCACCCTGAGACATTCGATGTCAAAGCTCTTATTTCCCTGTAATTACTCAGGTAACATTGTCCTTCGGACCCTGGACCTGGGTATGTCCTAAAACTGCATCCAGAACCACCGGAGGACGGACAGCAGCGTCCTCTCAGTTATCGGTGGTAACCATTCTGCGATCCCCAAGCCGCCTGCCAAGCGTGGGGATTATGGCAACACCTCCCTTTAAGGGAGAGGCCTTCGTCCAGCAGTGGACGTCTTCCGGCTGTTGATGATGATGATGATGATTGTCCTTCGAACCAGAACACAGATGCTTGCACACTACTGCTTGGCTGTAGGATAACTGTCTAAGGTGTGGTAGGCACTTCCCCAAGGCGGACTCTGCAATAGAGTCCTACCACTAAGTGGCAGTACACTACACTATTATTCTTTTCACGCAACAATGGAACAATGAAATAAAATCTCGAAATAGGTAAAGAGATTACACAAGTTTCTTTTTGTCATTGTCATCATCACTATTTTTCAGCATCACGCGGGTAAAACCTTAATTCCTAGTTAGTACACGAATAAGTGAATTATTTATTGATTTTTACATCAATGGTTACCACCTAGTATCTATTATTAATATTGTTTGTTTACTTCCGGAATCTTTCCGGTTCCCGTCCCGGAAGCGACGGCAAAATAAACAAGATACTTTTGCAAAGATTGTAACTTATAAATTATTAGAAGTAGCTTATAAAGGTATTTATCCAGCAATGTACTTACCTAATAATTTAACAACTAATTCATCATCATCAGACCGGAGACGTCCACTGCTGAACGAAGGCCTCCCTCCCCCTTAGACCGCCACACTGTAGGACAACCTGCCACTTGCATCCACCGGTTGCCCGCGACCTTTACAATGTCGTCGGTCCACCTAGTGGGAGGCCTTCCTACGCTGTGTCTTCCGGTTTGCGGTCGCCATTCAAGAACCTTTCTTCCCCATCGGTTGTCAGTTCTTCGAGCGATGTGGCCTGCCCATTGCCACTTCAACTTGCAAACCTTGCGAGCTATGTCGGTAACTTTGGTTCTTTGGCGAATATCCTCGTTCCGGATTCTATCGCGCAAAGTAACTCCGAGCATAGCTATCTCCATTGCCCGTTGCGTGACTCTGAGTTTCTCCAAAAGCCCCGCAGTTAAAGACCACGTTTCAGTTCCATATGTCATCACTGGCAACACACACTGGTCGTAGACTCTTGTCTTCAGACACTGAAGGATTTTGGACGAGAAGATATTACGCAATTTCCCGAACGCTGCCCATCCGAGTTGGATTCTTCGCGACCTCTTTGTCGAAGTTGGACCTACCTAACTGAACAATCTGTCCAAGGTAGTTGTAGTGGTCAACAACTTCGAGAGTATCGTTCCCAACGACAACCGGTTTACAACTAATTAGGTACATAATCATAATATAATATATCAAGTTTTTATACGAATGTAGGTATACCTACGTAGCTTTCGGAGGTTGCAAAATATCACCAAACGCGGTCCATTATACGGTTAGTCTTTTGATGGGTGACCCTAGCGGTGGTATTTACAACAGAGTGTTACCGTGAAAGGATGATTTGTCGATATCAGTTGTTAACAGCAACCATCGAACACAGGCCTTCGATTGACATATTAATTCTAATATAGTGTGGGTGGCCATTCAGCTTATACCTACATAGGAACTTACTTTATCTGTTTTCGTTTTCAGACCAATCCTCCCCAAAATTCTTCTACAAACAATTTAGTCAGGTATATGTACTCACTTACTATAGGTCTATAGTTAATTAATCCAGTCGGGGAGTTCACGAGCGCTAACTATGCCCACTGACTAGGCACTAGATAGGCACTAGACGGCCTAACGAGTTGTTGGAACAGGCCGGCTCGGCTTCCATTCAAAATTGTGTAATTACCCGTCTCCACGGAACAAAAAGTCTGCTAACTAAAATGCATCAGGGAGCTTGGTTTTTACCTGTGCCAAAGATAATAAATAATACTTAAGTACTAAAAGTAGTACTTAAGTGCTTTGAATTTTGGGAAATCATTTGCAGAGGCATTAATAAGGTAGAAATCGTTACCGTATCTATAAGCCTCGGAAGTTTGGGAGACCGATAGACTCAGAGTAGTGAGGTTGTGAGTTTAAATCCCGGCTCAGTACCAATGAGCTCTTTGGAGTTTATGCACGGATTTGTATACCACTGGCTTTTTGGTGAAGGAAAAAATCGTAAGGAAACCAGCCTGAGAGAAGAAATTGAATGGTGCGTGTGAATCCACGACCAACATGTAACTTGGCCAGGGTGGTGGATATGGCCCAATCCCCATTTGTGGGCAGGTCTAAGTCCAACAGTGGACTGTTAAAAAGGCTAATTATACATTAATATACTTACTACTTAGTAACCTAATTAGTAAAAGACACTAGTGTCATAGAGACACAACACATCTTTTCATAATTATATACTTACTATTTAACTGATCACATTAGCATAGGTTTCACTGATCTGATAAATTATCTATTTCTAAACCTAGTTAAATACTAGTTTATACAGGTTTAGTTCTAATCAGTTAGCATCCTTTTAAGGGCATATCCTGTACCTACATCAAAACAAACAACTTTAACTACGGGACAAACATTGAAATCGTGAAAAAAATATCAGCTGTTCCATACATTTTGACCAAGGTCGATGAACTTTTTGTATGAAAAAGCTGATATTTTTTTCGTGATTTGAAATTTGGTCCCATTGTAAAAGTTGTTTGTTTTGATTTACAAAAAATACCCTTAAAATGATGCTAACCGATTAGAACTAACCCTGTATAGTATTTTTGAAGTAATTAATTTAAAACGAATAAGTAAATCTCAAAAGTTCTGCAGAAAACTAATACAATCGAAACTTTACCAATTTATTTACTAAGCTGTTGTTTTTGGATAAAAAATATTTTTTCTAGTTATATCCAATAGCAAGTATCAAAACTTTTCCTTCTAGTTTGTGAAATATCTGGTTCGTTGAGAAAAATGACGAAAACATAAGGCATTTATATCAAGAAAAACAGCACTTTCGCGAATTCTTTTTATATTACATAGGCAGAGCTTTGTTTATTTATTTTTTCGTAGCGCCGCCGCGGCCGCCGCGCCGCCCACTCGAGTTGACAATGCGAAAATGTAAAAATGTTTTTACAATTATTACAAGTACTTAGTACAAAATAATGTAGAGTCAATGAATACACGTATGTGCAACAAGTCAATTATAATAGTTTTGTGAGTAAACGTGACACAAAACAAGAGTTCAAAACTGTAATGGGGATCCACACTGCGTTTTTTTCCCGCTAGGTGGCGAATCGTCGATGCGGCCATAGTCAACTGTCAATCTCAAACATTATATCGTATTTTCTACAGTTTAATGGTTTTCGTCTTATTAGACCTGGATTTCCAGGGAGAATCTGCATATACCTACTGGTTTGTACAGCAATCCTCTGCCTTGATAATTAAAGCTCTGTCCAACTTTAAATGTAAACTACTATCTAACCTACAAAAAACTATTTTCAGGCCGTCAACAGCTGCATAGATTCTTAAAACAAGACACAGCACCCAGTATTTTTCCTATGACTAGATTATCGACAACGCCCTCATCAAGAGTAGATAGATATAAGCAACGACTTGATTTTACCAAATCTGGACCGCCGCTGGCGCCATCTGCGAAAAGTTTTGCCTGTGGAACCTCATTTTATTATTGTCAGAACGCTGACCCTTTTAAAAGTTGGACGCTGTTTGTCGGTATCATGAAATGATGCACTTCAGTTTCAGTGACCGAATGAGAATTTTATTTTTAGTTGCAGGCTGTGTAATTTTCTCAGCGAGTAAAATAAAGAAACAAGATGGAAACTAGATGATGCTTTTTATCTTTACGGATGTAAATACCTATACCAGCGGTGTAGTAGTAAGTAGTAGAATACTACTTTAAATCTTTATACTTTGATAAATAGACATATAATTTATCGCCTAATGTCGCTCGACTGCTTCATTCCAGTAGTGCGTGACAAGTGCTAGAAGGTCCCCAGTAGACCGGTTTCGGCGAAAACCGTATTGCCGGTCACTGAGAAGTTTATTTCTTTCTAGGTAGCCAAGAAGCTTAGTATTAAGAACGCGTTCCAAAATTTTATAAAATATGGAGGTGATAGCTATTGGTCTATAATTACTGGGATCAGCTTCCTTTTTTAGGCACTGGTTGTACATTTGCAAGCTTCCAGCTCTTAGGCACAACATCAGACCGCAAAGAGAGACGGAATAGACGAGTGAGAACAGGAGCAAGTTCAGGCGCACACGTTTTTAGAACTATACACCGTCCGGACCGCAAGCCTTATTCACGTCAAGATGTCTCAGCACCTTTAGCACCTCTCTGTGATGGATTATATCCTCTGGCATTGTAGAATCACAGACAGGTAAAGGGGATGGAATTTTACTGCCAGAATCGAATCGTGAGTTTTCCGAAAAAAGAGAGGCAAACAAGTTCGCTTTATCTTCGGAGGAATGGGCCAGTGATCCGTCCGGCTTCACGAGAGGCGAAAAAGAGCTGCTAAAGAAATTAGCTTCGATCGATTTGGCGAGCGACCAAAAAGCTTTTTACCAAAAGGCTACCTGCCGGTTGGGACGCTAATTTAGCACCTATATGGCGGACACGATTGGAACTAGCATGGTGTAAAGCCTTCCTGTATGCTTTGGTCGCTTTATTGTATTCCTTCGTCTTTTCGTCAAGGTTCAGAGAGCTAGCTGATCGAGCGCTGGCCCAAGCTTTATACTTATCTTGCTTTAGCACAGTTAGGGCCGAATCAATGTCGAGCTTTACCAAAGGTTGACACGTCATTATAAGGAATGTAATATTCCATGGCCTGACGTACAATATCGGCAACTGCATCAGCGCAAACGGAGACGTCTTCCGGAGAAAAGCACACATTAAGCCACGGGAAACCGGCGAAGAAGTGTCGCATTTCCTCCCAATCCGCTGTCTTATTACCGCCATTGTCTTCTACTTCTTGGCCTTAGGAGGAGGAGAATAAGCGGAAACAGTTTTAATCAAGCAATGGTCTGTGTTACCTAAGGGAGCTGAAACTGACACTGTCAGCCTATCAGGTTCTTCCACAAGAATTAAGTCCAAGCAGTTGGCAGCGTGGCTCGAAACATCAGGAATCCTCGTAGGCACGTGAACAAGCCGAAGCCGTGAAGCAGGCCAGCGAGCAGGTAAGATCATAGCTTAAGGAGAATTGAAGCGCCTCTTTACTAGCACGGTCAGTTTTGGAGAAGGGATATAGCCATTCTTGATGGTGGGCGTTAAAGTCTCCTAAAACCATCAACTTAGCCTGAGGATATCCGATTTGTACTGAATCAACCGCTTCAATTAGGTACTGGAACAGCGCAGAACTTTAAACGTCACCGGTGTGAGCGGTATATGCAAGCATACCAGTATCAACCAGTACCCACAGGGTGAAAAATTTAGACTGCGAAGCCGCTTGCAGCGAATATCATCTCGGATGTACTCACACACACCTGCACGTGGCTTGAAGTGGTGTTCCAAAGAACACCCTGGGTAGTCGAGGTAGGATAAATGTCAGCTGGACTTCTAATCTGGGTTTTTTGTTAAGAAGAGTAAGTGTGGCCTAGCGGTCTCAAGATGATGGTGGACCGTCGTTAAGTTGGAGTGTAAACCTCGGATGTTGTTGAGGTGTAACTTTAGTGAGAGGAAGTGCATCTGCTGTGAAAATGTACTCTTTTTTGTTGGCTTTTTATTTGGTTATTTTTGGGGATGTGAATAGGAGAAGATGTGATACGGTCGAGGATAAGGTAAAAAGTCAAAGAGGCAAATGAGGTTACGTCGTCTTGGGAGACTTGCACGGAGACCGCGGGGACGCCCGTGACCCCCCGGGAGTGGCCATCGGATCCTCTCGTCCGGTCGCCAAACGACACAATGGAGCACCCAGGGATTTTGCGCTAGGTGGCGGGGCAGCCTTTCATGAGTGGCTAGCTCATTACTTGGGCTCCCTACTACCTGCAGTCGGCCAGCAGATAAAACCGTGCCACGGATCCCGCTGCTCTCTGATACAAGGCGCAGAATGAGGTCTACGCAGTAGACCTCATTATGCAAAAATCCGACCAACAATAACCAAAACAACTGATCCGCATTAAACATCCTCTTATCTTGGGTGTCCTCAGATATCATGGTGGAACAAGATGATTCTTTTGGCACCATGTGTTTCTCCGAGGGGTGGTAACTAACCACGGCCGAAGCCAACCACCAGTGAAACCGGTTATACAACTATTAGTATGTATAATAGTACATAATGATACAAGTGTACTATGTTGGTCATTACACTCGAGGCGGCATTATGCGCGGGAGCCACAGGCAAGCGCGATCGGGGGGCTGAAAGTGTAATTGTAATAGCACACGCGTTCCATACGACGATTTTCATCTCACTTGCAAACACTTTTTGATAATAATCAACCACACAGCGAAAACGTCAACAAAATATATTTGTGGAAAATGGCACGAACTAGCGATGCGCGCGCAGGTGACATTTTCTTTAGCCGCATAAAAACTGTTTGTTCGTATTATTAAAAAAAACCGGCTTGTTAAAAATGCTTCGTATACATACATATACTTAATTTGCAGTCATAACTTAACCGGATTATACCTATTATATATATACTAGTGCTGTAATGTAAAATAAAAAGCACGCGTGGTCTTAGATTATGATCCTATAAACGATGTAATAAGAACCACTTTACGAGCAAAGGCGATGAAAAGATTCCAATAAGATTCTAATATACTTACCTAAAGTAAGTTCAGACTTTTCATAGTATTGAGTTCTACCTACACTTCCCTATTTCAACAAATCTAATTTCCCTGGATAAATGGATACAAAGAACCTAATACAGTTGCCAATAAAGAGCTGTGGTAGCTACGGGAACTTAATTATCTACAAACCCATGTATTCCGGAGAAAATAAAAGTGAAAACGCAATAATTTCTTATTGGAATATGGTGAATCTATATAGGATGAAGGCGAAAATATTTAGGTACTTGCTAATTTTACTGTTATGCATTGTTATTTTTATCTTTGTGCTACCAATACAGTAATAAATATTCTGTGCTCTGTGCTTATCCCATGGCGCGAGCAAAGGCTACATTATAAACTACGAATCATTATACTCATGTTCCCTGAAAACTACTGTTTGCTTCGTACTTCAGGGTAACGCCGAACCCTTTCCATAGCTAGCTGAGCGACTAGACTTATATAACTGTAGGGTGCGTTTCGGCTTATCAGTTTATAAACATAGATTGTTTTGGTAATAGTCATGCTCATGACAGTAAAGCCGCTGTTCCACTGCGGCCCATGCTGTGCAAGGCCACGCGGCGCATTTGAGCTGCGTGGGTTTGTTTGTTTGACAACGTGGGTCTATGTTTCCACTGCAGCACACACTATACATTACATTAATATTAATTAACTACTGGGTATGAAAAGATTTAATATATTT
Source organism: Erannis defoliaria (assembly GCA_905404285.2). Taxonomy (NCBI): domain Eukaryota; kingdom Metazoa; phylum Arthropoda; class Insecta; order Lepidoptera; family Geometridae; genus Erannis; species Erannis defoliaria. The sequence goes on along the minus strand of FR990069.1, from coordinate 15,957,744 downwards.
TTTTTTTTTTTTTTTTTTAGGAACATAAAATGTACATTTAAAAACACTGGTGGAACGATGCTACCCGCATAAGTTAAAAACTGTGTCGCGGGTAACAACGCCCGCCTCCGAACAATATAATGTGAGAGTTCCTAAAAGTAAGTACAGAAATCCTAATACTTAAATAAAAAATAAAGATCTATTTACTGACAAAATCTGATTTTACGAGTATGTATGTGTGTGTGTGTGTGTGTGTGTGTGTGTGTGTGTAGTATCTCAAGGTGACGAGCGCTGTACAGTGCAGCGCAAGATTATGTTCGCAAGTGCACAATTCTGGCACTGCTACTGTTAATGGCAGGCGTGACCACCAGGTGAACGTTTTGCTCGTCTCATCACTACACTGTATAAAAAAAAAATACCTACGACTAATGTACAATAGCCCAGCACCTTCACTGCGGTGCTGCGGCACTGGGAACCCAAGAACAAGCTACCCACGAATACGAGATTAAGAAGTCATTGCTACACGCGTGGTTTGCTCGAATATGGCGCCCACGCAACTCAACGTTGACAACGACTTCCATACATTTTGTCCAAGGTTAATGAACTTTTTGTAAGGAACAGCAGTTATTTGCTCGCGATTTCAAAATTTGTTCATAATGATGATTACCCTTATACATAGGTATATACTATAGACCCTTCAGTATTGTTGAACCTTTTTGTTACACATTGTAAAGCGTTTTTGTTATTGCACATAGACAAGCATTAATGCTCGCGCATACTACAACCGTACCTGGGTTTGTCCCAAAACTGCACCACCGGAGGACGGGCAGCAGCGTCTTCATGGTTAACGGTGTACGAACGGTGTGCGATGATATTCCGTGGCGGACCGCAACGTATAGCATTGCTAAAGGAAAATGCGCCTCCCGCCTGTTGTGTGCGATGGTTCATATAAAATGGTCGAAAGTCATGAAGGATTTTAGTGCAGTGCAGCCCGTAGAAATAGAATGAAAATAGAAATAAATGCCCGTAGAATGTGCGCGAGCCTTTAGAAACTCCTTTTTGCCTTGTTTACTTTGCATTTGCCAGATTTAACATATCGAAGGAACAGCGGGCGGATGATTTACCTGAATTACGTGAAATTTGTACGCACGAATGGCTTAATCAATATTCAAATCCGTTAATCCGTGCTCACCAGCGATGGAGAGTTTAACGATGTTTGGTCTGATTGTACTATGTACATTAATAATTATGAAGATTGTAATTCATTGCTTAATTTTCATACAACTTTAACCAAACAGGGTAGGTGTGATAATCTTAGTTTCCTAGTATAGTATTATCATTATTATCTTTGGTTTCACCTAAAGTTATTATATGTTATGGGAAGCTTAAGCTTTTTGCAAACAGTACAAACCTACCCTAACCAATATTTATATAAATATTCAAGTCGGATGAGACAAGAATACAAAAATACGAGTTAAGAGTTAAAAAAATATAAAATATCTGCCGGATGAGTTGAGAGTAGAAGTTGTGTTAAGAAAAAATAATACGAAGGATGAGACGTCATAGGACGAGTGAGGAACAACTCAATACTCCCATCCAAAAAGATAATTAATATTTTTTTGTACAGAGAGAGAATCGTCGTGTGATTTGCTGTGCTAAATTACCTTTTTTGTCTAAGTAACAACTCCGTAGCAAAGTACTCTTGATTTAAAAAATCAGTTCGACATAAATTTGATAGAAGGAATGAGTATAGATTTAGAAATCGTAATGTTTGTTAAATTTTCGGCCAGTTTGTCCAGTTCTCTTTCTTGACAAACTCTACAAAAATTCTTTAAAAAAAAACTGTCCAGTTAGGACCTTACATAAGAACGTTGCTTAAGTTAACAAAGTTCATTTAACTTCTGCATAATACAGAACCAAAGTACAATATTAATTAACGTCATTTAACTTTGAGAAGCGTTTTGAAGTAAGGCCCAGTGTAACAAAACAAAAAAAATACGGCTTTTGGCTTTTGAATGGCTTTTGAATTGGAAAGATTTTTTATCAGATTCAGTTGAGCTGTTTTTAGCAGGTGTTTTAAATTTCTAAATCGTACTTCATTTGTCTTGTCATTTGTACCTGGGTATGTCCGTAAACTGCAACCAGACCCACCGGAGGACGGGCAGCAGTGTCCTTTTGATTAACGGTGGTGAGCATTCTGCGATCCCCAAGCCACCTGCCAAGCGTGGGGATTATGGCAACACCCATCTATTGGGTGGCCTTCGTCCAGCAGTGGACGTCTTATGGCTGACGACGACGAAAAGTGATCAAAAATCATGTACCTAAGACATGTAAACCTATGTGAATCACGTATGGTATGTGTACACATTCTTACCAGCTATAGGTATAGCGTATATACCTAACTGATGTGGGTTATAACTCCATTTAGCAGCCGATGAGCGCAAAACCAATCAGGGTGTAAGCGGCGTATCAGGCCGCTTCATTGGCGTTCACTCGCTCGGCTAGTAACCGACTCAAATTATATTACAAGCGCTTATTTTCTTCGAAACGTTTCAGCCAACCTTTAAAAAATACTCTAACGAATCTTGTATGTTAAAGTAAAAGGCAAAAGTAGAGGTCTTAACTTACATTAACCAACAAGGTCTTTAATATGGAAAACCTACCAGAACCGATATTTTATTTATTTATCGTAAGGTTGCCTGGCAGAGGTTGCTCTTTATGATAAAGCCAGTTCTAAGCTCAGTTTCCTGTTGTATGTAAATTATTTCTGTTGGTGTATAATACAATAGAGCGTTATCTAGATAGGTTACTCTCGATTGTATTATTCGCCTTGCGATAGACAGATGTAGTGGTGTGATGGCTTATACAGTGTGTAACAAAAAGGTTCAACAATACTGAATGGTATGTATTCATCACTATGAACAACTTTTACTATGGGGCCAACACAGAAATAGCGAAAATAAAACAGCTGTTCCATACAAAAAGTTCATTGAAAGTCTTTAGGTTTTGCCAAGTTTTAAGAATAAAAAATACTTGGAACTATAGTTATTTGTTATACAAGGCTCTAAAGTTGTTTTGGCGCGAGTAGTTGTGAGATGAAAAATATTTTTATAACTGTATTCAGTGATGTGATTTACCTAATTATAAAAAAAATGGAATACGTGGGCGAGATAGCGGTATTCGTCATGTCAGTCTATCTTTTGCATTATTTTCTCCCCTAACAGTAGCATCCATAAATCATTTGTTATTTGTTTAGTTTGATATAACTAAACTAGACACAGAAGTTGTGGACCTCTGTGACATAAATAAGCATCTCTAATGAACAGTTCCAATTAACGCTCCGGTAACAATTTGCCCCTACGCCAGGCTCTGATGAGCCTCATTGAAGCGCACTATCGCACGCCCCAGTAGCTTTCACGATACTTCGAACGGAGCATATATACCGACCTATGCTTCATAATATGCAACAGTGGGCATGGAACATAATGAGTCGTGGTTTAACTATCATGCCACCAGGGCAGTAGCCAGGGGGGGGGGGGGCATTGAGGGGCAATGCCCTACCATAAAATACCAATGCCCTTTAAATAAACAAAGTACTGTGAAGCGCCCTACCTGTAACAACAGCTGCCGTACCTTAAATCAGGTCTAACTACGGCAGCACATTATAACACAGCACAGCACACACACACAGCAGCACAGTACATTTATACAAATAAATATACTAATCTGGCTCTGAATGAATCTATTCCATATATTATTTATAAACTAGCTGCGCTCCACGGTTTCACCCACGATTATTTGGATAAAAAGTAGCCTATGTTTTATTTCAAGCTACCCCTATACCAAAATTCATCCAAATCTGTTCAGCCGTTTCTGCGTGAAGGAGTAACACACACATACATACACGCACCAACAAACTTTCAATTTTAAAATATTAGTGTGATTGTTTGGGTTACATAATATTGGCGGTCACGAGATAATGTGAACTATATTTCTCTGCATATATTTCCTAATCCTGCAATTACCACACCCTGTGTAGATATATTAATCTCCACACACTTAATACTTTGGATTGAAACAGGCATTTCTTATCCCGGAATAATGAAAAGGTTTCCAGATAATAGGCAAAATCAAGAAGGAGAGCCATAATTTAGCTTACACAATTCATTATGGGCATAGAGTATTTTTCGGTAGATTTTTGTATTTCCGAGTTAGTAATTAATAAGAACGTGTTTGCGAAATTGCGCAAATATGCTATATTTAATGATAATTTTTCGATGAATCTATGAAACTTAGACAAATGTTATTATTACAGATAGAGTACAAATATAAAGTAATATAGTAAAATATAATACAGAGTGTAAAATGGACTGAATTCAGAACGAATCAGTCTATTTTAGAGGAGCTTGGCATAAAGCAGCGTCTATCCTCCATCGTTGAAGCTCGCATTCTCACTTTCTTTGGACACGTTTCGCGACGTGATGATGCCTCCATTGAGCGCGTGGTGCAGGGAAAAATCGAGGGAACAAGACACGCGGCAGCTGCACTTCACGGTCTCGTAAATGAATGCACGAGGAAGGCGTCAATACGCAAGGAATGGCGACGGATTTTTAGGCAAGCCACCACCGGAACCGATGACCACGACCACTCTGTCAAAAGTGTAAACGACTAAAATAGAGATAGAGGAGTTTTGGCGGGAATACGGAAACATCATGTCGTCGCATCCTATTATTTTCTTAAACTTGTGGTTTATCGCGAATTAATGATTAAAAATAGTAGTGTTTTATTCATTAAGTGTTGAATTACATGCACGAGTGTAGACAAGTGATGTAAAGTGGTGAAATATGTCTTTTAGTGTTGTTTTCAAAACTCCGTTGAAGCTCATAGTAAAGTCGCCACAACTTTACTAGGGCATGACTTGGACTCGACTATGACAAATTTCTTGTGACTAACTGTGAATTCATGACATATTTGACTTGATTTTAATTTAAAAAAACTTGAAAGTTCATAAACTTGACACTGGCAGAATGCACAACGTGCGATGCCAATAAATAAGAAAAAAAAAGAAAGAAGATAGAGTATTCCTTGCCCACACAATTACTATGTTTTTTTAATTTATTTAAATGTTTAATTACGAGTTTTATACCTACGCTCCTTGCAAACGCGTCCTTAACGTGTTCTACCTAGAGACATTTCCCTAAATCCATTTCTATTTCTTCCGTCTAATACGAGTTTGTGTATGTGGAAACGACGGGACATGAAATATGATATCTTCGCATTCGTATACCGTAGAGCAAGTCCCGTAAATCAGCCATATTAATTTTACCCACGCTCATGTTGGTTGTTTTGCTCCACATATAGCAATACATGGTTCAACTACAACCAACTTTAGAGGGAGGCATTAATGTACGACACAGATAATGTACGGCATGATATTGTACGGCATAATAATGTACAGCATGATAATTGGTGTACATGTACATCGAATATCATGCTGTGCAATATCGTGCCGTGCAATATCATGCTGTACATTATCGGCTCGGCTCATTAATGCACACCCCGAATTGTACAGACTTATTTATATTTAATGTACAAGTACACGAATTCCTTATTTGTATAGCAGTTAGGTTCAGGTTTTTTTTAATGTTAATTTGAGAAATGTACTCTGATTATTGGCTGTACAATATAGGGCCGTACTTTATAGCCACGAGTCGATAATGGACGGCCAGTATTGTACGACATGGATTTTACAGATTGATATTCGATGTATATGTACCCCAATTATCATGCTGTGCATTATCGTGTCGGCAAATATCATGTTGTACATTATAGACACCCACTTTAGATATACATACTATTTAAAAACCGTTTTAGGACTGGAGGTATAAGCTGGGACTTTTACTGCCAAAAGTTTACGATTAGAATATTTTATTGCTGCTTTAAAGCTGTTTTTAAAAACAGAATACAGTCTTTACATTTGCATTGTATAGGTTACAAATAATTTGTTCTAGATTGCATTCTTTAATAAATGTGTATACAATATGAACAACATAGCAGCATGAATGTTTAAATCGGCTCTATTTATGTAGTCTAAACAGCCAAGGAATGGAACAAAGGAACAAACTGCCGGCTTCTGTGTCTGGAGAGATAAAATCTAGTTTTTTGCCATGAAGTGACGAGACGAGGGAGACATTCGCCTGGTGGTAAGCATCACACCTACCCATAACAGTAGCAGTGCCAGAACTGTGAACTTGTGAACAAAATTCTACGCCGCACTGCACTGCGCTCATCGCCCCGAGATATTATATCAAATCTCTTCATACCCAGTAATTTCTCTATAGTCACCGCGTTACCAACTGAGTCACACACACACCCACAAGTGCAAGCAAGACCCACAAGTGCGACCACAAGCAAGACCTACTAGTGCGAGCGAGATAGACATAGTGAATGATTTATTGCCGCACGACTCAGTTGGTAACGCGGTGTCTATAGTAACATTGACCTTCAGACCGACACACGTTAATGCTTGCACACTACTGCTTGGCGGTAGAATAACTGGCAATGGTGTGGTAATTCCCCAGACGGACTCTGCAATAGACTCCTACCACTAAAGATCTTTTGAAGGTCAGAGTGAATAATGCTTCATTACTATACAACATAAGATCAACAAAGAAGGTTTAATTTGTGTAAACGTACAGATTCGTAGCTGTAGGTGTCACTATGTTGTAATACTAAGCCAAGTGCGATTCATCACGGCCGGCGCCCCAGCGCCGTCAGCAATGCTCGATCGCAATTTTTCCGATGACGAACAGTTTTGCAGGCGAGACGTGTGGACCCGAGTGCGGGTAGTGGCTGACTCAGCGCGTTTCTTATTACAGAGCAAATGTGACGGGAGAACACGAGGTGTGACTTTTTGCTCCTTTATGAATCAGATACGAAAATGGCTTTTTTGTAATGTCGCTTACGTTTGGATTCTGAATTCTGCAGAAATGTTCGATTGGAGCTAGATACTTACTTCTTTCAATAAATACCTAGCTCGCAGGGTTTGCAAGTTGAAGTGGCAATGGGCAGGCCACATCGCTCGAAGAACTGACAACCGATGGGGAAGAAAGTTTCTTGAGTGGCGACCGCAAACCGGAAGACGCAGCGTAGGAAGGCCTCCCACTAGGTGACCCGACGACATTGTAAAAGTCGTGGGCAACCGGTGAATGCAAATGGCAGGTTGTCGTACAATGTGGCGGTCTAAGGGGAGGCCTTCGTTCAGCAGTAGCCGGTTCCGGGCTGATGATGATGATGACTTCTTTATTTTTAGACTGAAGTTAATTTGTGCCACAATAGGTAAGGACAATTTTCCACGTCGCTAAATACCTAAGTATATAAGGTGTAAAACCAACGCGACAGTAATGGCATTCAGGCTGAATAACCGAAGTCGACGCGATCGGAATACGGAACTGATCGAAAGAGACATGGCTTCGATATTCCGAGGTAAGATAATAACGTTCGGGAACTTTATGAGCAGGACAAGGTCGACAAGTTAAGAAAATGGCGCTGATATTCTGGAAATATAGGATGTTATAGGTATGTATCTGGTTATTGATAAAACGAGCTGATAGGTCGAATTTTGTGGCAACTTTAGATGTCGTTTTAGGCACGCGGCATATTTTAATCTGAAGGTGAAGATCTGAAGGTTTTAGGTCTGAATAAATGTAGAGGGATTTCATCAATCCGCTAGAAACTACTCGGCTAGAAATATAATAAAGGTAATGTTTAATAATAATATTTTATTATTATCCAAATAACCTGTTTATGCGGGTCTGCGGGATCGAAACTATAAGCTTATGTACGTAACGTGCTTTTTCTTCCAACTATAGGCTGCCATGGCGAGCTGTTTGCATACTACTATGTTTAGTTTACATACAGGGTTATAAGCTTGGGGAATAAAAGGGGGTCATTTTACATATCATTGTGAAAGACTTTTACCATGCGACAACCTAGAAATCTCTAGAAAAAAGTTCATTGACCTTTGACGTGACAATGATTTTAATTATGGAACAAATGCGTAACAAATTTCCCTCGCAATACAGCGGGGAACGCGGCAAGCTTTTGGGACGGACTATAATTTGACGTAATCTGTTTAGATTTAGTTTTGACATGAAATGTGACAATTAAGTAGGTACATCTTCTAATCACCTACACATTACCTACTAATTATTAATTGGACCTGGGCTTTGATTATTTTATTTTATTTTATTTTATTTTATTTGGACAACCAACAGCCTTCTTACGGGGAAAGAAAAAAACATTATAATGAGCACATATAGGCCAATAAAGGTTATCACTAATAGACAGTGATGCTTACGCTAACATGCGACACACACACACAAAAGGAAAATAAAGTAGGTAAATGTAGTAGAAATAAATGCAATTAATATGCTAAGAAGAAACACAAAAGCGCAATCACATATAAACTAAATAATACATACATCAATATTTATTTATGTATATGTATATATATATATATATATATATTTTTTTTTTAAGAAAGTAAGTTTATTTACAAATAAAATACAATTATACACTAATATTAAATTATAACTAACTAACAACTAAATAAAACCTACCTAGTAAAAACAAACCCTACATAATAAAAATACAAAACTTAAAATTTAAACAAAAAGCCCCGTAGATGATGATATAATATATATATATATATATATATATATATATATTATAATATTTAGTATATTATATATATATGTATATATATATATATATATGATGATAATTTATTCTTAGAATTGACAACTTGGTTAAAGAACCGGTTGATAACTGACTAATTTCATAAATATATTAAGCCTCGTTGTACATTTTAGAGGATTTAGCTCAAGTTGTAAATAAATCATCATGAACATAGAAATTTTAAGAGTTTACATGGTACGGTACAACAACAATGTAACACAACATATATATTGCACATATACACACACACGCACACAAACACACACACACACACACACACACACAAACATACATATATATATACATTTTAATCATTCATTATATTTCTTACAATATAACTATAGCAGCCATACATAACTATCAATAAATAAATTAATGTATTTAGATAAAACCTCACAATTCTCAACGCCTCTTATTTTTACGCTTGTTAATTATCATATTTTTTGTATTCGTTTTAACTTTAGTATGGTCAAAAAATTTTTTTTAAATTATATTTTTAAAAGTATTATGCCTCATCACAAATAAGTCAACATTCTTTGTATAGTTTTGATTGAAATTGTTAATAGTGCGAATAAAGAAAGAGTTTTTACGATAATTTGTTTCATAACGTGGCGTGTACAGCTGGAGGTAGTGCCTACGCGGGGCCGAGCTTAGTGGAGTTACGAGACCTACCTGAGACAAGAGTGCAGGACAATCAATCCTATTTGATAGGATGTTGTATATAAACGTAAGATCAGCTGCCTCCCTTCTGATTTGAACAGGCAAAATGTGATGATGGAAGCAAACCTCATCGTACTCATAGTCGGAGCTCAGAGTTTTAGCTTTGAAATTTATGAACCGTAGGAACTTTTTTTGAGGCCTTTCAAGGATGGCGACATATTTATCGTAGCAGGGGCTCCATACTTGAGAGGCATATTCGAGTTGACTACGTACTAAAGAACAATAGAGAATCTTCAAAGTCTTGATCATTTTGAAGTCTCTCGTGATTCGGAGAATAAAACCCAGAGTTTTCGTAGCTTTGTTAGAGATGTTTACGATATGTTTGTCGAAGAGCAGTTTAGAGTCGAGAGTCACTCCTAGATCGACGACTGAATCCGTTCTGGTCAGAGACTGATCATTGATTCTGTAATTATAAATGGTGGTCCGCGCAGATCTCGTAAAAGTAATGCAGCAGCACTTAGATATATTTAAGTCAAGTTTGTTTATCACGCAATAGTACTGAAGATTATTTAGATCTGCCTGCAGTAGTTCGGAATCATGGTAATTAGTAATGACTTTGTAAATTTTCATGTCATCTGCAAAAAGCAGAAAATTGGAGTACTTGAAACATCGATATATATCATTTACAAAGATAATAAACAGGAGAGGCCCAAGAACGGATCCTTGGGGAACACCAGATGGAATGAATGAAGGATCCGACATGAACCCATTTAATGCCACAGTTTGGGTGCGACCGTTGACATAAGAGGTGAACCACCTGAGCAGATCGCCTCTAATCCCAGCGGCATACAGCTTTGCGAGAAGGATAGAGTGATCCAAGCGATCGAAGGCCTTGCGATAATCGGTGTAGACTGCGTCAACTTGCCCCCCACCGTCCATGCCAGTAGTGACCGCATCAACAAACAAAACCAGATTAGTAACGGTAGACCTTCCTTTGAGAAAGCCATGTTGCTGTGGTAGGAAAGTGTGTTTGAGAGCGCAATATAATTGGTCATGAACTATTTTCTCAAACACCTTAGCCAATACACAAAGTTTAGAAATCGGTCTGTAGTTTGACACATCACGCTTGGCCCCTTTTTTATGGATAGGTGTAATTGTAGCAGATTTCCAAGCACTGGGCATAACACCCTCATCAATTGATCTTTTAAATAAGAGGGAAACGGGATGGGTCAGACTTTCTGCGCAATTCGCTAGTAGATGGGGATGAAGGCCATCCGGTCCAGCTGACTTATTACGGTCCAAGTTTTTTAACAATTTTAATATTTCTGGTTTAGATACTTCAATAGTGCAAATGTCAGCTGCAGAGCTCGACGTGTCTGTATTGTTTAACAGAGAAACTGGAGTTGCTTGCTGGGAGTTTGCCAGATAATTAGAATTAAAAAAGTCAGCAAAAGCATTGCAAATGTCAACACCGGATTCAACTGCTTGTTCACCATAGGTCATGGATGACGGATATGAGTTATGCTGTTTGTTAGTTTTAATATACGACCAGAACGCTTTAGGGTTATCACGGATCGAGCTTTCTACCCTCGCTATATAATTAAGATAACAGTCACGCTCAACTTTCTTGACTCGCTCGCGTAAAATCCCAAAAGAATTCCTGTCAGATAAATTATTACACAATTTAAATTTTCTATGATGTTTATGCTTTTCTTTTAGAATCTTGAGAAGAGCTGGTGAGTACCAAACCGGATATTTACCTGACCTCACCCATTTGCAGGGAATATGTTTGTCTCTGAGCTCGGCTAACAACTTATTGAACAATTCGACCGCATCATCCATATTACCACATAATAGAAGCGAGTGCCAATCCTGCGAATCCAGCTCACTACATATTGCTAAGTAGTCACCTTTCTCATAGAGAAATTTAGGTCTAGCAGTAGGGATTAGAGAAGATGTGCATAAAAATTGCGGTCTACAAATGAGCGCCGGATGAAATTTATCCTCTTTTAGCAGCGGATCCAAAGCACGGACCACAGAAACTACATCATTAGATAAAACTAAGTCGAGGATACTACCGTCATACATGTTAGGAACGTGGTTAAACTGGTCTAGATTATTTAAGTTCATAAGATCTAATACTTCACAATGGTCGCAGTCCCCTCCATTAATTATGGGTACCAGATGAGTGTGATCGGGTGAAACCGTCCACTGTATACTACTCTGGTTAAAGTCACCTAAAATTAAAAATTTGTCATTAATACATTCGGCCGAAATAGATAAAACTTTGTCAGAGAAATTCTCGAGTTGCGCCGTGAGCGATAGACCTAAATTTTGTGAAATGAGGTAAAGGCAGCATAGGTGTAGTTCGGTAGGCGGGCAACTATTAGCCGATCTAAACTTAAGACGGGCTTATTTAGGTTTTTGCAACTTTTGATACATAAGTTCGCATACTTCTAATTTGAAAAAAAATACGGAGTTAGTGTAATATCATAGATGAACATATTATTTAGACAATTGTGAATTTAGAAACATGATTGGTAACAACTCGCTCGATAGAAAAAAATACCGAAGCAGTGTCTATTTTTAAACCATTTTCAGTTTTATGTCCTAATTACAGCACATAGACACATTAAAAAAATATGTATTATAAGTTAATAGTATTTTGGAGAGCATGCTGAGATTCAAAAGTTATTAAATTCTATACTTTTCAAGTAATCTGAGAAAATCTTCAAAAATCGAAGTTTGACACGCACGAATCTGCGTAACCGCCATATTTTTGCTCCGCTAAATGTGACCCTAACTGATACAGCTTTAGACTAATTATTGAACTCATAAAAAAATGTGCTTGAAACGTGAAATACCCGGCCTTAATCGTAACCCATAAGTCCTCAGCTGTAGAATGCCACTCCGGGCGCGCGACAGCAACCAGTTCCCGCCGCACTGCGATAAGGACGCCTCCCCCTCGCTTCTGCCCGAGCAGGCCGTAGTCTCGATCGCGCCGCAGCACTGTGAACGCGTCGCTGAATAGCTCCTCGGTTCTGATACCATCCCATAACCATGTTTCCGTTAGTACAATAATATCGTAATTGCAAAGTTGAATATTACGTTTAAAATCAAGTGTTTTAGTGCGCAGACCCCTAACGTTCTGATAGTAAATTTCAATTACCATGGTCGCATGCCGGCCGGCGTAAAACAAGGCCGGACAGCGCATAGGTAAATGATAAATATATAATTAAAATGAAGTTAACGTTAGTTGTCTGCAAACAAAACACTGAGTAACATTGATATGACGAGTAACTTTGCGGGTTACGGGTATAACATAACATGATTAGTGTATCTTTTGTACGGAAACAAGGCTTTATACTTAAGAAAATTGCGATAGAATCATAGTAACATGTTGTACATTACATTAAATAATTTTTCGTATTACGTGTTCGACGGGATCCGAGGAAAGATTCGACTTGACGCTCGGTACAATGCGGCGGTACTCTAAATGCACTTAATATAATATGAACTGATACTTGGCGTGACGGCATGACACATTTACAAAGACTCAAATAATCGCAAAACTTAAGGCATATATGGCATGTATTTTCGAGTTTATGAGGAGGCAAATACGTATAAGTAGGCATGAACGATGTAGATATATAATGATACACAAGTAGAGGCTGAATAATAATAATAATAGATGTATATGGTTGTAGTACATGTAAAAAGGCATTATAGACAATTAAGATGTTATCTGGTAAAATAGCATTAAGATAAATATTCAATATACGTATAATCAGTCACTTCAGTTTTTTGAGATCGTCTTCTTGCTGAATATAAATAATAGGGGCCGTTTCTCGTTTACGAACCAAAATCTTGCAGTTTTGTACCCACGTAAATTTATAATTTTTTTCGAGCGCCTGTTTCTTGGTCTTTGTGAGTAGTTGTTTATTTTCGCGGGTGAGATGATCATTTACGAAGATTTTTGAGGTATCACCTGTGAAACCTAAATCCGTTGCAGTCAGATTCTTGTGCGACCTAGCCGCGGCGACCAGATTTTCTTTAGTATACCTGCCTAGGAAACCGATAATGATCGGCTTGCTTTCAGTAGAGGAACGAGCTCGAGTAACAAAGTTGATGTCGGAAGGAGCTAAAGACTGACCGACCAGCTCGGCGAGTTTGCAGACGAGTGCTAGAAGGTTCTCGTTCTTCTTCATAGGTACGCCTTTGATTTCGACATTATTGAATCGTTCCCTTTGCTCTTTAAACGCGAGATCCGCGGTGAGCTGCAGTAGTTTATTTTGCAGTAGAGGGTAGTCATCACCATCGCCGCTCTTGGCTTCCAGCGCCGTGACTCGCGACTCCAAGGCCGCTATTTTGGTCATCATACTATCCTCGAGATGCTGGAATCTAGCTTTCATGTCCTTCACTTCCTCCACTAGGGCCGGCAATTGCTCGAGACGTACGTTAAGTCCCGCAATTCCGTTGCGAAGTTCCTGCAGAACTTGGTCCAGGGTGGCAGCGGATGAACAAGCAGCCGGCACAGGAGCCACTACAGGAGGCGGCAAGTCACCCTGGCCCTTACAGGCCGGGCAATGCAGAGCGGCTTGTCTCTCAGGACCTAGTTTTTTGTAGTTCCTTTCCGTTATGTTTGCGCAACGGAAGCAATAAGATGAGGCACAATTACAACAAATAACACTTTCTAGGTGTTGGGTGTTGCAAGAGGGACACTTCAACATCGTGATAAATTTCGGTTTAACTCGCGAGCGCACTTAACAAAGTAGTATTCGTGACGAACGACCTTCGCTGTCGAGCGCCGCGAGTGACTGAAATAATATTATATAAGAGCTAGTTCCTCCGAGGACCTGAGTATGTCCTATAACTGCATCCAGAACCACCAGAGGACGGGCAGCAGCGTCCTCTTTGTTAACCATGGTGAGCATTAAGAGATTATTAACGTATTTTTTATAATTATTATTTAATTTTATTAACTGATTATTTTTTGTGACATATTTAATGAAATTTGACATGTAACTTTGGTGTTATCATTAAAATATTTATATTTGCATTCTGCGATCCCCAAGCCGCTTGCCAAACCTGGGGATTATGACAACCCCTCTCTATTAAGAGGGAGGCTTTCGTCCAGCAATGGACCGGTGGTCTTCCGGTGTCCGTTTGATGATGATGATGATGATGATGATCTTATAATTAAAACCTAATTAAGACCTAAAAAAAAAGTATAGAATACTTAAAATTATTAGGATTATGATTATAAGTACTTATATTGCAGTTTCATTATCGATATTGATGTTACTATAATATATTAGTTAATTGATATGGATGAGAGCGTTGTGCTTAAAAGTTGACAAAGAAAGATGCTGAACGTAAAGTCCGGTGACGCAATAGAGGCCGTCTGAGGCGGGCAGCAAAAGACATAAAAAATATCCTTTTTTTATTTTTTATACAGTCCACTGAAGAAACGAGCGGGACGTTCGCCTGGTGGTAAGCGTCAGGCCAGAATTGTGAACTTGCGAATACAATCCTGCGCCGCACTGTACTGCGCTGGTCACCCTGAGAATCTTTTCATACCCAGTAATTTCTCCGGGTTCTACGCAACGGGATGAGAATGGACTTCGCATTCCGGATATATCACTAAAACCCGTGCCCTTTCTTCGTCGGTTTCGTACCGCGGCTGTCGGATGACGGTAGCAATATAATCTTGGTGCCCCGAGCCCCGAATCATCATGGACCGCACAATGGATCGAGATACGAAGACACAAAAGGCAAAGTTTCACACGCGGCTGAAATTCCATAAGCGAAAATCATATCGTTATCACGAGCGACGCATAAAACGAACACTAAATTCATATATCCTCACGCGTAATGTGTCATCGATAATACATTAGGGTCGGCTCCTAATGGGGCGACTATACTATATGTAGTACTATTATTTAATCTGTGACTATATGTTCAGAAAGACAGGTGTAGGTATATCTATTACTTACTTGTACTTAACTAGAAACTGTTCGGAAAAGCGCTTACTTAGGGGTCCTATAATAGCTATAGTTTCTTAAAATATATTTTTTTGAATGATGATTTTCCAAATTATCGTGACGGAGTGAAAGAACACCAGGTAACACCACCAGTCCGTAATATATTTACCTACTTCTTCGCAATTTAAAAAAAAAATATACTGCTGTAATCATAGTTAGCATCTTTTTAGGCCATATTCTGTTACATCATAAAATATTTTATCCTAAAATATATTTTTTATTATCTGCTAGCTTGCATTGATTACGAATATAATAAACTTTTCATCACACTTGCTCGTAAAGTGGATCTTATTGCATCGGTTTTAGGCTCATAATCCAAGCTATTGCGCACGCGTACTTTTTACCTTACATTACGGCACATGGTGCTATAATAGGTATAACCCGGTAAAGTCAACGAGTCAACAAGTTTGTACGTGACTGCAATTAGACGTACGTATACGAAGCACTCTTAATATAGCCGGGTAATACTTACAGTTTTTTTGTAATACCAATAAAGAGTTCTTATGCCGCTGAAGTAAATGTGAACCTGCGCGCGCATTACTGATTTGGGCGCCATTTTCCGCAAATGTTTGTTGATGATTTCGCCGTGTGGTTGATCATTATCAAAAAATATTTGTTTTTTCCTCGCAAGTGTGACGAAAATAGTCGTATGAAACTCTTGTGCTATGTTTCAATACACTCTCGGCTTCCTTATCGCGCTCGCCTGCGGCTCGCGCGCATAATACCGCCTCTAGTGTAAAAACCAACATAGCACACTTGTATCATAATGTACTATTAAAAAAATATATGCAACCGACTCCAATTTCGAATACATGGATGACATCTTCTTATTTTCTAGTAATTTTAATTCAAAAACCAAACTGCTGAAGCGATTTCGATGAAATGTATATGGAATCACCTCTGAAGTATTACCTACCAAAAAAAAAAGAATCATCAAAAGCAGTCCATAATTGGCGGAGTAATCGCGTAACATACATACAAAAAAAAACTTTGCCCTCCTCCGAGTTGAGAACCTCCTTTTTTGAAGTCGGTTGTAAACAAACAACTTTATTACAACAAACGGATAACAAACAACTGTGATAGTTTAAAATTAACCCTGCAATCTCGCACTAGCCAGTGTATCCTACATTTCGTCTACAATACAAGGTAGGTTTCTTTGTCGTTCAAATATGTTATTCATACAGTGCTTCAACTGATACCGTGCATATCGCACGTACACATCTAAATAAGTTTTACCAAAATAAACCAATTCCTGTTTTCGAAATCTAATTCGCATTTCCTTGAAAGTTTCGTGGCCATTGCAGCGAAGCGAGAATTTTCCAATCGTACGCGGGCGGCTGCCTAGAAGCCAAATATACAAACTTCGCGGAAACTTTGGTTACAAGTTAAACTATGAGGAAAACTAGTCTACCGATCCGAGTCTTCCGTATGAACAGGGAATTCCGAGATAACTTAGTACGAAATCAGATTTTGTTGAAACTTTACGTCTGGTAGTTTACAAACGTATAGTCAAATAAAATTAGTTGTGTTTCCCGTGCTTAGTCAAGCTTCCACTTTATTATATGAAGGTGCAAGGCCTCCTATAATATCATTGGCAATGCATTTAATAAGACTCGACTTTCGAAGTACTTTTCGAAAGGAAACAGAGGAGGGCGATTAATATCGTTGATCGTAGTCTTTGCGGCACTGATTGATAAATGGTAATCTATTGATAGATTGGATAGTAAGTAACCCGAAGACAATTTATAAACTTACGCATAAGACCTAGGTAAGTAGTGGCCTAGTGGCTAACAGGCATCACACTATATTAGGATAAAATGTAATGAAAGTTTGTCAGTAAGTATGTGTGTGTATGTTTATTACATACACACACATACCAGCCTGACAGCGTGATAGCTCAGTTGGTAGCATGTCTGCCTTCAGAGCTGTAGGGCGTGGGTTCGATCCCCACCCAGGACAAAATTGTTTGTGACGTACATCGATGTTTGTTCTGTGTCTGGGTGTAGTATGTATTATAAGTATGTATTTACGAAAAAAAATATGTATATAAGTATTCTATCAGCTATCTGGTTTCCATAATACAAGCTTTGCTTAGTATGGGGCTAGATGGCGCTGTGTGAATAATGTCCACCGATATTTATTTATTTTATTACTCCTTCACGCAGAAACGGCTGAACAGAAAAGAATAAAATTTGGTATAGAGGTAGCTTATAACAGCACATAGGCTACTTTTTATACCAGGAATCGCAGGTAAATCCGAGGTGCACTGCAGTACTAGTAGTATTATATAATTAGTGATAGTAATAAAAATTTCACGAAGCAGATTTACCTACTTAGCCAAAATGTTCTCTTAAACGTTGATTTGGACCAATTTTAGTTACCTAGTTATACCTACCTATCTGGTTTTGATATAGAAATGTTGGCCCATAAGTACCTAGCTAAAACCAGGGGGGTGACACTCCGTAGTTTAGGTATGTTCGGCCGGCGGCGCTCCGTCCGGGAGGAGATTGCAAGGTTGAAGTCAGTGACGGCCGCACGCTAGCCTCGTCGCACGTAACTAAGCATACGTGATAGAAAGAGAGCGGTATATATAGGTGAATATAGCGAGCGGTATCCAGCGCTGTGCGAGTTGAATTGCTACTTTATTGCCTAGTAGATAGAGTCCTTATTTATTTCAATTGCTATGCGGAGTGAACTTTCTGTACGTAGTACTATTATTTATTCTGTGCTAAAACGGTCAAAATTGAATAATTGATTAATTATCATACTTACTTAAAGTATCTAATTAAGTCTGTTTATAGCCTACTTATTAACAAACAGGAATACGGACGTGACGCTATCCACATCAAAAGGATTAAAAGGATCCGCACACGGACAGTTTTACGGTTATTTAAACAGAATTTATCTGTATGGGGAGCTCAGTTTAAACAGATTACACCCGATCCCGCGGCCCTCGTTGTTTTACTTATCTGACTATCCCGGGAGCTTTTTGCGAGGGTACTTGTTAGTGTAAAATCCCGTTAATTTGCCTATGCGTATACTGGGGACCATGAAATTATTCAAGGCTATTTTTTACTGTTTTTTTTTGTTAGTTCTTGGCATCGCACGTTGTGCATTCTGCCAGTGTCAAGTTTATGAATTTGCAAGTATTTATATTAAAATCAAGTCAAATATGTCATGATATCACAGTCAGTCACACGAAATTAGTCATAGTCGAGTCTAAATCATGCCCTAGTAAAATTGTGGCGACTTTACTATGAGCTTCTACGGAGTTTTGAAAACAACACAAAAAGTCATGTTTCACCACATTATATCACTTGCCCACACTCGTGCATGTAATTCAACACTCAATGAATAAAACACCACCATTTTTAATCATTAATTCGCGAAAAAACACAAGTTTAAGAATAGTACATTATGATACGAGTGTGCTATGTTGGTCATTACACTAGAGGCGGTATTATGCGCGCGAGCCGCAGGCGAGCGCGATAAGAAAGCCGAGAGCGTAATGACTAATAGCACAAGAGTTCCATACGACTGTTTTCGTCACACTTGCGAGGAAAAAACAATATTTTTTTGATAATAATCAACCACACAGCGAAAACGGCAACAAATATTTGCGGAAAATGGCGCCCAAATCAGTAATGCGCGCGCAAGTTGACATTTACTTCAGCGGCATAAGAACTCTTTGTTGGTATTACAAAAAAACTGTAAGTATTACCCGGCTATATTAAGAGTGCTTCGTACACGTACGTCTAATTGCAGTCACGTACAAACTTGACTTTACCGGGTTATACCTATTATAGTACAAGTGCCGTAATGTAAAGTAAAAAGCACGCGTGTGTAATAGCTTGGATTATGAGCCTAAAAGCGATGTAATAAGATCTACTTTACGAGCAAGTGTGATGAAAAATAATATAATGCAACGACATGATTTTTCCGTGTTCCCTCCAAAACTCATTTTTACTGTTATTAATTATTAACTATTACGATTCCGTTATTGGCTTGATACTTTATACATGTAGATTTGTTCTTTGTGTGATTCTGTATAGTAATAATAATATTATAATAATACAATTTATTGACTACGTTTGAAAAGACACAAATTAACTTTAAAATATGTACATTCAAGAATCTTATCTAAGTAGGTATCTAATAAAGTCTATGGGACTGGCTGGCGCTCGCACTTGCAACTGTATTACGAGCGTCAGAGCTCTCCGTTTTTTTTGTACCAAGGAATTACTTGTGTAGGTAAAGTAGTAGTAGAACCAGCGGTTTCGACCGCGATGCCTGAGATAAAAATAAGCCTTTGTCTTCCAAGATAGAGAGGTCAGAAACTGCCTCTGTACAAAATTTCATCCAAATCTGTTTGGCCGTTTTTGCATGATTGAGTAACACAAACTTACACATTTTTAACGAAATTTCGGTGCAGTTGCATACCTCGCATGTTCACGGCAGCCTGAAATACAGAGGTCCAATATAATTTAATACACGACACACACACACACAAACACACACACACACGCGCGACAGACACGACAGTGATCACGGTAAATGTTCATAATTATAACTGATACATTGATAGTGAAATGACTCGTTTGCTATATCCAGATTTATTTCATGTATTTCAATTTTAACTTTTTAGTCTTCTCCGTGAAAATATGTTTACAATTTACAATATTTTGCACTGTTGCCTTATCGCCTACGCTTATCGCATACAAATTGCAAGTCAAGGTATGGCTTGCTCGTCGCAGGGTCCGAGCTTATCTAAAAAGTACATAAGTACAAACAGCGCTGAGTCCTTGTTGGTTATATAACGCCGGATAAACATAATTGTCTCAGATTTGTACTGTTTTCCGTATTTTTGTAGCAGTTTGCGTCGTTATAGCACGTTTTGCCGCTGTTGTTGCTTTTGAATAGCTTAAAATGTTTACTGAGCGTAATTTGCGTCTTAATGGGCTTTAAAAAGTTGCGTGTTTTGAATTACTTTGTAGATTTCATAAAGAGGTTAAAATGCAATCCGTTTTTTAAGATAAAGTGTAATCAGTGGTCTCCTTACTAATGATAAGTTGAATCGTGAATGAGATTAGCTAAAAACATATTTTTAATGCCCCTTTATAGGGTAGGTATTGTAACGTTAAGGAGTTTCACATTACAAGAATAAATAAGCTAAATGATCGAACCTCCTTAGAAGCGCATTGCTCAATACGTTGTCTCAAAAATACGTATTATAAATAGAAAACAGAGAAATTATAAATTTCTTTGATAGAAAATGAGACGTAATATGTAGTTCTAATTTTCACCACGCGCACGTAGCGCCATTTGTTTATTCGCGCCAGTTCGCGATCTTTCCTCCTAGAAGGATTATGGCTAAGCACTTTGTGCATTTGCCAGTGTCAAGTATTTATTTTCAGTATCAAGTTTTTGATAATTTTCAAGTCGAATGAGTCTAAGTCACAGTAAAAGTCACAATCAAGTGCAGTCATGCTATTTTATTACTAGGTAAAGTCGTGGCAACTTTACTACAAGCTTCTTCGGAGTTTTGGAAACAACATGAAAATACACCCATTTAAGAATCGTTTTAACGAAGTCGAAGACGAACTTTAGAACGAAGTTTTTTTTTCTTCTTTCCTCATAGGAGGATTATGGCATCGCACTTTATGCATTTGCCTTGTATTTAGTTGCGACTTTCCGACCGATATTTATAAACAAAATAATAAAGTTTGTTTCATTATCTGTTGTACTGTTATCTGTTTTCTCGCAAATGTGTTGTAAAACGTTGTATGGCACACGTGCGGAATTGGTATTTACAAACGAGTAGACGAATGTAAGCCCGAGACGAAGTCGAGGGCTTACCATAGTCACGAGTTTGTTGTTTTTTCAACTTACCGCACTAGTATCATAAATAACTATTATCACTGGCCGTTCATCACCAAAATGTTACTTGACACCTGCTGAGTGTCTAATAGGTATTTTTATCAGCATTTATATGTAAGTACTTACCTACGAAGGTTAGTAGGTATACTTAAAGCTACATATTACTTTTCCCTTAGACCTATGATACCCTAGTCAAAGCTTTTTCTATACGTTTCGTAAAATAAAAACCTATAAAGCTCTGTTATATCATAGTATCAAAAACAGTAATAGGCACAGAAAAATATTTTCTTATAAGTATAAATGTTGAGCACACTGTAAAGTAAGAAGATACTTTTTTCAAGAAGTGTTTTTTCCAATTTCTTTTCCATAGAATTTTATTATTACAGAAATCTTGACTAATATTATAATTACAAAAGTGTGTTTATTGTTTATTCACGCAACAATGGAACAAAGCGATGAACGTGATAATCGTGATTTTCGAAATGGACAAAAAACGTTTTTATCCCGTAAATAAACTGTTTCCATAGAATTATAACCTCGGGCGAAACCACTATATTTTCTTAATTAAGCATGCTAAACACTAATCCCTTTCTTATTAGTGCTTAGCTAATTAAGTACTTGTCTCACTTAAGCAGTTGAGGCTTAGAGTTTAATTAGCCCAATGAAGCAGGTTTTCTAGACGGTTTTAGAAAGATTTTTAAAATTTATTTTTTATACAATCAAGTGACAAGTTGTGCAAGAAATTCGCCTCGTGGTAAGCGTCACGCCTGCCACTAACAGTAGCAATGCCAGAATTGTGAACTTTCGGACACAATCCTGAGCCGCACTGAACTGCGCTCGCCATCCGAAACATCATTATGTCATACCCAGTAATATAAATCTCTTCATACCCAGTAATTTATCTGGTAACATTGCCCTTCAAACCGGAACACAGTAATAATGCTTGGCGGTTAAATAACTGGTAAAGATTAGCTACTTCCCCAGGCGGACTCTGCAGTAGACTCCTACCACTACAAAAGATTCTAAGGAAGCTGCCCATAGATGTAGGTAACAGACATGAGATAAATCACCCTTAGTTATTGTTTATTTAAGTACTGTCTAAACCAGTGCTGCAGAAATATTCTGTTCCTAAGTATAGCTCTTATGCCCCGTTTGCCAAAATGTTAATAGCTTCTTTAAAAAATATATGTTATCTTTATTTCCGTAGGTCCTACGGAAATTGGTATCTATTATATCTAGTCAGAGTAACAAAGAACATTGTATGTAGTCCCAACTAGGTATTGTCTAGTCATCAAGTGTCTTTGTGGTCGTAGTTTGCTCCAATTTACAATCCACAAAGCTTAGTGCTGTTGTGTTCTGACTTTGACGTCTTTTGTGACCGGACAGTCTAACCCTAGTATTTTTTGTACCCCATTTCAGCTTCAACATAGAATCATACAAACGTATTTTCATAATAGGTAGGCTAAAAACATGAATCCCCTTGGACAGTCGGATAAAAAGTACAATTAATAAGTAAGTATGTCTCACCTAAAAGTAACATACTTAGATTAAAAAAGAGACGCCAAAAGTACTGGCTACTCGATATGAATGTACTTAGATGTAGATATAATATTAGTAAATTAATCTGTACAAACACTTACGTCATATGCATAAAACGCTAAAACGTATTTCAAACCTATTTTAGTTAAAAAGTGTTTTGTCTTATTTTTTCAAAGTCAATTCGTAATTCGAAAGAAATTGTCAAACACTATTTAACTAAAATAGGTTTTAGTGTTTTATGCAATAAAATTATACAGTCAGGGTAATATGATTTGATATAACGAACTATCAAAGTAGCTTAGGTCACATTGAAATTCTTTCGGAGTTTTGTGCCGTGGATGAGGTAAATAATGCGGTATTTGTTACATTTCCGGTGGAAAACCGATGGAGACTGCCTGTAGCGTTCGGAATTGATAAAAATATTGAAAATAATTTAGTTATTCAGTATCATGAGCTTTCGAAGTAGAAATAGGAAAATACTGCGAAATTTGTAAAGTATTTTTGCATGAATCGCTCGGAATTACGTGATTCGGAGTTCCGAATTTCGGGCTTCTGTAGATTAAACCTACATCTAGCTATCACACATACGCATTCATATGTGCATGTAGGTACGCATACGTTACACAGCGTCGGCAGTCGCGACCCACTTCCGAAGCTCGCGACAGGCAGTCCGTTTTTCTCCACCGGAAATGAGATTTCCCAACAGATATAATGGCTTTTCGCGGATTACGTTATGCGAGCTTTGGGCTTAGAAAATTCGCCCGAATAATTCAGTCTGCGGGCCGTCTCAGCTTCTTAAGCCATTGTTTGGCTTTTGTTGTCTATAGTCAAGTCATTTCTAGTTTTATTAATTCGATTTAAGAGTTTGTGAAACACGGGCGATGTTTACCCATAGAAGGTGGCTTGCAAAATATTAATATTAAAACAAGTTTCATAGAGCTATAGCGAGCGAGGAGTGCCCAAGGGTCTAAAAATTACAAAGATTACATTCATATTTTATATTTATATATTATATTTTAGATAAACAATGCTAAAGCCCTACCTATCTTACAGCATAAGGGAAGGCTGTGGATGATGATGACCTTTTTTTTTGTTATGAGATGCAGCATCATGTAAAATATGAATTTGTCGTTGATAAGATGTGAGATTAGTTAAGATTAAGTACCCAAATGTTTTTACACTAGGGTACTTGGCTCACTTGGGTGTGCCTTAGGTATGAGGTATGAGTGTGTCAACTACTTAGATGACTTATAATCGGTCGCTATAGCTACGCCCGTGCTCCTCTCAATGAAACATGTTTTGCAAGTCAGCTTCTATTTGTAAACATCGCTCGTGTTTCACAAACTCTTAAATCGCATTAATTAAGGCAACTGTAGACTTCTTGTCTCAATATTACCGAAATCAGTAAAGCAACGTTGCCAGAACAAAACAAAGGCTTCGGATCTCTGAATAGCATCGTAACGATTGTTCTCAATTACTCTTGTTTCATTATTTTAATTGGCTCTTCATAAGAGCTCGGATCGTTTACACGAGCTGACAGGAACTTGTTTGGATTTTCAAAATTGGAATATATTGTGGAACATAATATTGATGAAACGAAAATTCATGCTACGTAACAAGAGTTCCACCAGCGACAATGATAAAATGAATGGACGGGAAATAAGCGCACGGATTTTGAACAGCGTCTGACTAAAATGCGTACTTTGAATGAAATGTATTTTTTTATGTCCAGCATTACTGTGTTCCGGTTTGAAGAGCAATGTTACCAGTTGAGATTTGAGTTGAGATTTAACATCTAATATCTCGGGGTGACTAGCGCGGTGCAGTGCGGCGCGGGATTGTGTTTGCAAGTTCATAATTCTGGCACTGGCAGCTTTAAAAATTGCTCGAGATGACTTAAAGTGGTGAATTTTGGGAGCGGGCCGAATTTCGTCCGTACGCGGACGAAGTCGCGGGCGACCTCTAGTACTTAATAGAGCGAGCTCCATTGTAGAAATACAATGCTCGGAAGCGAAGAAGTCCGACTCGCGTTTAGCTGAATTTAAGATGACCGCGACAAATTTCTTATCTAAGGCTACTCCCAATAAAACACCTATGGCCCTTACCACAACGTTTTTAGGAACGTTTTTCAACTGAATCCTAACGTTCTGCATCGATAAGTTTTACGTCCGATTTTCCATTATCTTTGCTGTCATACCTGTTTGATGTGTTGACAATACGACCCTCGCCAGTGAAATAGGTTCACGAGATATAAACTGAGTCGTAAGGAGCGGCAGGGGCCATTAGTGCGACAAATGGCGTTAGTAATGACCACTCCAGTCTGAACGTTTGAATAACCGCTGTGATCTTCATTACGCGGAGTATAATGATTCTCTAGTTAGACTCTACTAGCTAGCTGATTGGTTGAGCCAGTCTAGGTTTGATTTAAAATCTTTTCAAAGGGTTCCGCGTATCGGTATTCATAAGCCGTAAGGAAGTCATTGTACTCTCATTATGAATAAATTTCAATGTCGAAACAACCGAAAAAAACGCGATAAACGTCGGTGCTTCCTCGTAGTTCAACTGGTTTGGTCAAACTTTATTAATATTGCACCTTGTCAGCTCGCTGTATGCAGCAGTTTGTGTATGTATATTGTACAGTCATAGATATGAACAGTAATAAAAAATAATGCATAATTATAATTTTTTTTACGTGCCTGCGTACATAAAGTGGCTACTTTAGCCGAGCTACGCGGAGCGAAAGGAACCACTTCCTCCCGCAGCGGCACGTTAAATCGTATACACACCACAGGAGCAAGTACAGAAGCCTCAGAGCTCATATACATCAGATCTGAGACATTCTTTACTTTTGCTCCCTAGGTAAATAATCTTCTATTTTTGCCATTACTCCATACACGAGTCCACGAGGAAAGACCATTCCTTGTGGTCAAACCAGTTAGACTAAATACTAGCTGATTACAAGGAAGCGCCCAAAAAAAAAAACTGTTTATATTCATTTTGTCGAAGGTGAGTGATATTTTTCTATGGACGGCAATTTTTTTGCGATTTCGCGGTTGGCCTTTAGTAAAAGTTTGTTAAAATGAATGTTGAGTACTATGACCTTGAATCGGCTTTAGCACTACCTTTCTGCGTAACCCGTAGAGTAATATGTTACAATCTGCCTACATTTGCGAATCTGAAACATTTCAGCTCAACTACCGTGATTAGGGCGCTCGCATTCTGAGATTATGAACAAAACACAGACTTTGCGCTTCGCTTGAGGCCGGCGCTAATCATAATAAAACAACTTCGTAATTAGCAGGTTGTCTATTTGAGCAACATTTGCTGTCTACTCAGGTTGTTTTCTGCTTCGTAGCTGGGAGCTAAGCTACTAATATACAGTTATACTCATAGCAGTTAAGAGGTCGAATTTGGGTAAAATTAAAAATAATAAAAAAAACTTACGAAGAATTGTGGGCCCCAAGACTTTTTTTTGGTCGAATAGTATGTCAGAAATGATTGTACCTTCCTGTCTGTTCAGTTTGTCTAACCGTAGACCAAACTGTATACAGGGTTAGTTCTATTCAGTTAGCATTCTTTTAAGGGCATATTAAGTACATCAAAACAAGAAAAACAGCTGTTCCACACATTTTGCCCAAGGTCGATGAACTTTTTTTATGAAACAGCTGATAATTTTTCGCGATTTCAATGTTGGTCGCATAGTAAAAGTTGTTTGTTTTGAGGTACTGAATATGCCCTTAAAAGGATGCTAACTGATTAGAACTAACCCTGTAGCAGTATACCCAGTTACTCGTACCACCCTTAGCATAAGGAAGCTGTGTATGATGATGACCTTTTCTTGTTATGAGAAAGTGAATTCATTCTATACACGTCACTGATGAGTTGAATAACCTTTGCCAGTTATTCCAGCGCCAAGCAGTTGTGTGCAAGCATTACTGTGTTCCGGTTTGAAGGGCAATGTTACCAGAGAAACTACTGGGTATGAAGAGATAACATCTAATATATCTATCTCGGTGACGGTCTCGTATCTCCCCTGATGTCCCCTGGGGGAGACATCAGCATATTTCAGTTCTGGTGTATCCCCCGGCAAATAAAAAAAATTAAGAAAAAAAAAATACAAAACACGTAAAATTTCTCCAAGTATTGCAATTTTCTTATATATTACATAAGATATAAGAACTTACCTTTAAAATATTTTTATTACTCCTGTATCCCTGTCAAGCATTACATTCAATGAAACCATAAAAATAATTGAAATGTATAATAAAACGTACCTACTTCATCATCATCAGCCCGGAGACGTCCACAGCTGAACGAAGGCCTCCCTTAGACCGCCACACAGTACGACAACTTGCCATTTGCATCCTTTCTTCCCCATCGGTTATCAGTTCTTCGAGCGATGTGGCCTGCCCTGCGCCACTTCAACTTGCAAACCCTGCGAGCTATGTCGGTGACTTTGGTTCTTTGGCGAATATAGTGCCTCTAGAGTCTAGAGGCATTATCCAGGAAGATTATCTATATAGAATCTAGAGCAATCTTTTTTTTTAAATATATTCTGTGTCTTCTGTAGGTATGTCTCTGTCATTTCCTTTTTTTCAGCAACAAATTTCTAAAGAAAATCGCTATGAATTTTTTTAGTGTTATATATAATTTAACAACCATCAGAAGTCACCCGAAGACTGACTGGATCGTCCGTTGCTTAACTTAGGTGATCTTTCAGAACCACCTAGTCAAGCTAGAACACGAGCGCAATGTATTAATAGTAGATTGTTTACCAAGGGAGGAAACAACAATTTTTAAGGCGAGAGTGTTTCTTTGAATCCAGAGCGTAGCGAGGAATTCAAAGTACTCGAGCTTAAAAATGTGTTGATCCCGAGGTGGACACTCCTATCGTGCTCTATGAGAAAATAGGTAAGCGCAACTAATGAATAAGAATATAGTACCAACGTTTATATCATTCTTACAACTCACACTTACTTCTCACTTTTTATTGAGGGAGATACAATGAGATAAAATAAAACAAAGTAAAATCCGAGTAAACAATTAAGAACTAAGGCGGAATGCATTTCGCGCGTTTTTGTTTTTTTTTCACAATCATTATTTCTATATTTTTTCGCGCGCCTTTTACAAACAGCCTGTTACTGGTTCATATAATAACCGTGGTTGATCTCTTTGGTGATTGGAACTTTTACTAACAATATCCACATTCCAAATTCAAATCACTTTTCCTATATTAAAGGTAATATAAATATTATAGCTTATTTCTGTCCTGTTTGCGAGATTATAGATGTGATAAAAAAAACAATTGACAAGTAGGTATAGGCACAGAAAAGCGGAAGCCCTACTTTATTTCTCTCTTCAGTGGGTACCAAATAATAAGCCATGTGTATCGGTGTACTGAGAAGATCGGCTTAGTTTACTGCCCGACGATAGAGCAGGTTCCGTGGCACAACAGCCGGGGAGGATCGTGGCCAAACTTCGCTACTATCTGATGCTTACAACTCGGGCTTAGTTTATGGACTCGTGGATAATATACCTACCTATCTATCTACTTTATCGTCTGGTTTTATGGTGTTCATACTTTGTGTTGCCAGGAACGTGAGTAAGTATATAGCTGTACGGAATTACTGAACGTGAATAAACAGGTTGTACATTTAAACGAGGGTCAATGTAATTCTATGAAACAGTTTTATTTTCGCGATTAAGTACGACGTGATAACCGACTTCAAAAAGCAGGTTCTCGGCTCGGCTTTTTTATATATTGTCTATTATCTCCGTCATTTGGAAACCGATTTGGATAATATTTTTTTTAGTTGAAAGTCGAAAGTATGTACTTTCATATTGGTCGAATAGTTTTTTTTTATATATTAAAAAATTTACTTTAGAAAATAAATGGTCAGAATCAGTTCAGTTTTAGCGACAGTGATAATGAAATGGACGGGCCCAGCGCTTGCAAATCGATCAAAATTAACAAGACAACACAATCAAGCATACCTAGCTAAAAGTATGCTTATTACATTTGAAATAGAGATAGTGAATCTAATTACTGCATGACAAAAAGAGAACACATGTACATTGTACATGTATTAGAAGTTTCTATTGTCGTATCGTACGGCTCGCATGTCGCAAAGGCAGGTATGACTGAAGCCACTTGCTTCAGTCATACCATAGAGCCGGCGCTCAACATATGATTAGTCTTAAAAATCCGTGCGCTTATTTCCCGTCCATTCATCTTATCATTGTCGCTGAATAACACTACAACTTCATGATAAGGATAAAAGCTGTCATTTTCAGTGAGAGAATGGACTAAGTCAAATATCTTCCATAGTCAGAGCAAAGATAATATAATAATATTATGCTAGAGTCAGAATCACTTTAGAGATAAGTTGAGTGTTCAGGGGCCGTACCGTGAACTGCTTATAGCGGGACCGAATACGCTCAGCTGCCGACGCTACGCGACTGTGAATTATATCGCCTCGCAATAAGGTTCGCGGTCGCGCAGTGTCGGCAGCTGAACCTATTCGGTCCCGCTATAAGCAGTTCACGGTACGGCCCCAGTGCACAACGTGTTGGAATTTTTATAACGCCTTCGAGCTTACTAAAAATAACATACAACCATAATCTGCGTTTTTTTTCTAAGACGCATGTGGCTCGTTGGTCTAGGGGTATGATTCTCGCTTTGGGTGCGAGAGGTCCCGGGTTCAAATCCCGGACGAGCCCAGTTTTGGATCGGCTAGATTTTTTTTGTCAATGTCATTTTAATGTTTTTTTTTTACATTAATCATTACGCTGCCGACTGGTAGTGGGTTTGAGCATTTGGATTGTCTCTAGACTTTCATCGGTCTGGATACAATCCTTTTGTTTTTTGTTGTGTATTAGGTTAAGTAGTCTTTGTAGTTTGTTGTTATCATTACATATGTACTTCACATTGTTATCAGTACTATAGTATAATAATATTATATCGTATGTGATAAGAGATAACTATTCTTAAATTACTTACTATTCAAGCAAGTAAAACAGAACGTCGTCCGATGGCACAACTCAAAGACTTTTATCGATCCATTTTGCTCCAATGGTTTCCGTAGGTACTTATAGTAGGTTTAACTTAGATACCTAAGTTAAATTGTAAATCTTGTTTTTAATTAGATAATAAATTAAAGTGCTGGTAAAAAGTACTGAATACAAATAAAGATATAATTATTATTAAGTTGATGTAGTACTAATAACATGAAGCCAATTTATAGTTGTATTGTAGAAGATACGACGATCTCCTTTCACTTTGCGCATGATTACGTCATCGCATCGGTACGTATATTTATAAACTGTTATGTATCGAGTGTTAAATGTGCTCAAAGGTAAAGATGTAAACTTTCGACTCCTCAATCAGCCGGCTCGTTGGTCTAGGGGTATGATTTTCGCTTAGGGTGCGAGAGGTCCCGGGTTCAAATCCCGGACGAGCCCAATCTTTTTGAGTCAAGTAATGAGAAAATGTGCACAAAATAACTTTTTTATTTATTTATATAGGGTTAGTTATAATCAGTTAGCATCCTTTTAAGGGCATATTCTGTACATCGAAACAAACAACTTTTACTATGGGGCCAACATTGAAATCGCGAAAAATATCAGCTGTTCCATACAAAAAGTTCATCGACCTTGGGCAAAACGTATGGAACAGCTGTTTTTTTTTCGCGATTTCGAAGATTGCCAAAGTTGGTTTGATGTACATAGAATATGCCCTTAAAAGGGTGCTAACTGATTAGAACTAATCCTGTAATGGTGACAGGCTATGCCTATGGTGGTCAGAGTTTGTTCGTAAGTATGATAATATTATACCTATTAGATTATTTTTCATTAACATTTATTAGATTTTTTTAAACCTAAAGTCTATAAAGTCTTATAATGTTATTGTATACCCAATCGATTTGTAATACTGGACGACTAAGTACATAACAAGAAATAGTCATTATACCTAAGGATAATAATAGATTTATGTAGACATTATTTTATAGTCACAAATAGTATTATCTATAAATGACAGATAGGTGTCATACTTTGTACCCCTTTATGTAAGCTGAGGTGGTCAGAAGTAAATAGTATATAGGTACGTACAGTCGTACATGGCCCGTGTTAAAAAATAAGTTAGACTACACTGTAATCTTAAAGTAGCCTTGTGTTGTGTATCAATCTATCAATTTCCTTTCTTCCTCAGCAACACAAGTAAGTTAGGTAAATATATTTTATCCCTCACGTAGATTGTTGGGAAGATATTTTACACACCGACGGAGCTATTTTGAAATATATTTTAAGATATCAGTTCTCGGGCTCAGTGAGCAAGAAAATTACTCTTGCATATCTCGCGGCTTACAGCCTGGGTTTAGATAAGCTACTATTTTGGAAGCAATGTTCCTAGAGATTTTATGGGACAGGTTCATTAGGTATCTTAGATAAGTACTATCTAATTCTGATAATTTAGCTAAATGACAATAATTATTTGTTATGCAAGGCTGCAAAATTGTATTTTGAGAGGTAAAAAAACGTTAATCTAGGAAACAAATAAACAAACAGTTTCATTTATCTGATCAGCAGCGCGAGTACCGTTTTATGTCGCTAAATTTGACGTGTCGGTATAGCAGATTTCTATAGACGATTTTGAGAATTTATCGATTTTTATCGAATTTTACCGATTTAAATGTCAAATATACGATTCAGATGTCTAATTGACGATCGTTAAAGAACGGTACTCGCGCTGCAGGTTCCGTAATTATAGATCTTCGGGTAAATCTGATTATCCAAAAAAAACTCGAAATCGCATTTGTTTACTAAAGTGTCACGTGAAGTAGCGCAGGCGCTCATAGCCAGCCCGAGGCAACTGGCGGGGGGAGCGTATGAAGATGGCACGAAATATGCCCGTTTGGCCGAAAATTTGAATTATAGGAATTGTTTTTCGGATTTATCCGAATGCACCTTTACTAT
Organism: Erannis defoliaria; assembly: GCA_905404285.2. Lineage (NCBI taxonomy): Eukaryota > Metazoa > Arthropoda > Insecta > Lepidoptera > Geometridae > Erannis > Erannis defoliaria. The sequence continues at coordinate 15,925,933 of FR990069.1, read as the reverse complement.
GAATTAATTATAAAATGTATGCAAAATATTAATATATACTTACTTATTTAAGTATTTTTACCTAGACAAATAATACTTTTGATAGCCTCCTGAATCCTGAACATGTACCTATAGTTAGTAATCGGGACAATAGAGAAAAATCAAATCTGGAAAATCACGGATGAAACCACGGGACGGAACTGTATAGCTTGTTCAGATGTCAATATAAATAGGTAGGTACTTAGGTACTTGAACTATAGTGTAGTCAACAATTTATTTTAATTTCACATTAATTCCTACAATCTTGATTTCAATTTATACAATATATTGAATGCTTACAAAACCCCATGTAGCTATTTATATACCTCCGACTAAAATAAAGTCTCTGAAATAAAGGGGAAATCCACTTTTTCCAGTTATTTGGATTTAAAATTCAAACTACTGAACTGACTTCGATAAATCATCAAAATCAAGTCATAATCGGCGGAGTAATCGCGTAACAAACATACAAAGATAACATGCAGTCAAATTGAGAACCTTATTTTTTGAAGTCGGTTAAAAATGAAAAACAAACGTGGCAATATCAATTAATCAAAATTTACAGTCGATGCGACTTAGTAAATCTTGCTAAAGGTTTATCAACCTAAGGAACTACGCGAGATCTAACCTAGTTACTGAGAATATCTGAAAAAAAATCGTGTATGATTGGTCATGGAGTAACTTAGAGACCGGACGTTGATACGTATAATACTTATCGAGCGCGTGGTTTATGTTACGATGGCTTTGTTCAGCTTTTTATAAACGCTCTAGAAAAGAAAAGTTGCAGAGCGATTATGGTGAAAACTTGGAATTAAGGTCCCAGTACCATTTCTTATAACATCTCAAAAATTTACCGCTCTAGAATGTAAGCTAGATTAGATAGAAAAATCAATTTTCGAGCAAACGACGTCATATTTTCCAAATTACTTAGAGCTCTCCGCTAGTGTAAAGATTAAGAGTGCGCGGCTCTCGTAAGCCTGGTTTATTAGGGTTTCTTTTAATCGCTCTAGAAACGAAAACTTCAGAGCTACAGTGGTGAAAACCAGGATTCAGGGTCGTATAAACATGCCTAATAACACCTCAAAAATCGTAGGATTTTTTATAAAAAACCCTTACTAACGAAAGTTTCTTTCCCGGAGTACCTAAACCTATTTCGAGGGAGGTCGATTGCTTACAGCTTGGATCCTTAGAGTAATGAACTACGTGAATGCTTGGATCTCGCTGCCAGCTCCCTCTCTCTCACTCACATATTCCAAATTGAATGTATTTTTGAAAAACTTATTCAGCGCATCTTACAATATTAACATTACGAAATATTTGAACAGGTGATTATCAAATGAAAAATTTGCTCTTAATATATCCTACTACAACTACTACTTATACAACCCATTTTTCAAGGATATATTTATTATTTTTTTATCTTTAAAAACATGCTAGCGAGATACAGAGTTGTCTGTCAACGAGACCCAAGCTTAAACTTTGTCAAAATCAACAAATAGCCTCGTTCATGTTTAATAATAATTCATTGAGTGACAACGGTCAAATATCTACAAACAATAACGTGATAATCGAAAATCCAAGCTATGGTCCGTCCACACGAAGCCACAGTTGCCCCAGTATCCTACATATTTAACGGTACGGACGTCATGGACAGGAGACGGAAGGCCGGACATGTCAATTTGTCCGCGTCATTCCCCGGGTTATTGATGCCAACAACGATCCGCCGATGACATCAGCTGTAGGGAATCTACAATACCCACAGACTTTCTATAAGTAAGAACAGTACTACTTAGTACAAAAAAAGGGCTCAAATATAATAGCTTTTCTCCATTTTTTTAGGCTTTAAGTTACAGATAGATTTTATTTACTTCTTTAAATTCAATAAAAAGACCGGGCTCACATTTTTGACGAGTATTAGTGTTATTATTGAAAACAATAAAGCAGCTAAACAAAATAAGTAAACAGGCGTAAATAGGTAGTCCGCGCAGATATTTCATTCATTAAATATAACTCGAAGCTCAATTTAAATTTCAGAGAATTGAGAATTCGTTTGTACAAGTATAATCATAATATTATACGAATTTAAACAAAAGGTTTTGATTATCATTGCGAATCAGACCATTTATTTTAAACTCCTTCAATCATTTTACTATGGGAAAATAAGGCGTTACGATAACAGACAAACGCCCGTCGTGTGCCTCTGATGATAAGCACCAGATGACGTAATAGCTGACGAACAAGTTTTTTTATGTCCAAAATAACATTGTAGTGGTGATTTTGATTGCAATACGATCACAATTCCTTAGGCCCACCGTAGAATGTGGATGACGGGTATTTTTATGTTTATCATATAAGACTTCCTTTTGAAAATTTCAACCTACATAATATAACAGAATTATAAGATGTAGGTACTTATATATTACTGCCAAAAAGCCGAGCAAGAGAGACGTCACCGTAAAGATGCCGCGACGTAAGATGACGTGACGGAGTGGTATTAATTTATTCCCGCCTGCCCTCACTGGGTTGAATGTGCTCCTTGTATTCCAGCCACAAAATTGGGCTTGAATATTCATCTTCTACCTATTAAGAGGTGGTTCGTGGTTTGCATAAAAATCGACAGTGTTAAATTATTTATTGTACACCTTTCTACTCGAACTCTACTCGTTTTGAGAATGTTTTTTATAAATAATACATACTTAATATAGTTTTTTTAAATGTTTAGTACTAGAATTGTGTGTTCTAACTTCTATATATAACCTAGAAAAAATGATTTTATTTTTCATATAGGTCTCAAAAAAAAAAAAAAAAAAAAATATGTCGTCGCCGTCAGCCATAAATCGTCCACTGCTGGACGAAGGCCTCCCCCTTAATAGAGGGGGTGTTGCCATAATCCCCACACTTGGCAGGCGGCTTGGGGACCGCAGAATGATCACCACCGTTAGCCAAGAGGACGCTGCTAAATAATATGTACTTATATATAAATAATAATTATTATTATATAAACAAGTTTAATATAATTATTGTTAGTATCACGCGATGAACTGTTTGATCTTCCTTATTATTAAATTTCTGAGAAATTGTGTAAAATATTCCAGATTTTACACAATTTCTCTATTTTAGGCTTATCAAACGTACAAACTTACTATGATAGGCTGGGCGTCATCAAGTCGCGAGTGAATTGGTTTCTTCTAGCGAAACGCTGTCCATCGTAAACTGCACCCAGAATCTAGCCAAACGCATGAATAAAAAAAGATATATAGGCCATATAAAAACACAGCAACAGTGTTTACGTGTATTAAAACTAGTGCCGTAAATAGGGCGGTGCCAGCGGTGCCCATGCAGGCACCTGGCGCTGGTCCTGGAGGGGCGCAAATATTACCAGACTAGGACCAAGTTTTGAATATTTTTCTTTTCAAGGGCGCAATTATAGAAGCACGCCGCGGGCAGCGACAATAATAAGATACTTAAATGGACGGGCAATAAGCGCACGGATTTTGAAGACTATATGTTGAGCGCCGGCTCTCCACTCGCTTCAGCCATACTCTGCCTTTGCGACATGCGAGCCGTACGATACGACAATATAAACTTCTAATACATGTATATATGTTCTCTTTTTGTCATGCAGTAATTAGATTCGCTATCTCTATTTTCCGGCAAATGTAATATGCATCCTTTTAGCTAGGTATGCTTGCTTGTGCTGTCTTGTTAATTTTGATCAATTTTCAAGCGCTGGGCCCGTCCATTCCATTATCACCGTCGCTGGCCGCGGGCACATAAAAGGCTAATTACGGCACTGATAAAAACACAACATTTTTTTACAAATATTAGTTTATATAGTGTAGGAAACAAGCAGACGGCTTGCCTGATGGTAAACTCACCGCCACCACACCTATAGTACCTATACCTATGTAGTTACCTATAGTCTCCTATGTCATAGAAAGGGTTAAATCTTTTCTATAGATTCTCCTAGATTTTGTTTAACGAAACTAAGAAAGATTTACCGAAGAATATGCAAGAAATTAATGCCTTTTGGGGGATTTGGGTAATTTCTCATTGGGAGCCCACGAGGGGCTGGCTAAGTAACAAATGAGGTCGCATAATTTTATTAGTTCCCAGTGACAGAGTTGGGGTTCGTAGATAACTACTATTTTAACAAGGTACGTACTTGGGAATTTTCATAATATGCAAATTGAGCTCGCGGAGCCTGAGAACCAAGAGATGATTTCTCTTGTAACAGAGAAATGTTCGGTGCGCCAAAGTTCATGATATTTGAACATGGCTTCATTAGTCACATTGGGTAAAAGCAATAAATGCAATTATACCTATACGATAGGTCCTTCATTACTAATTTAATATAGCATATTTTAAATTATCCAAATTTTCTACCCCTAAGATTGTTCGTTACCTAAATACAAGCGTCATTTATTTATTTTTATACAATCAAGTGACGGCAAGACGTTCGCCTGGTGGTAAGCGTCACGCCTGCCACTAACAGTAGCAGTGCCAGAATTGTGAACTTGCGAACACAGTCCTACGCCGCACTGCACTGCGCTCGTCACCCTGAGATATAAGATATTAAATCTCTATAAACCCAGTAATTTCTCTGGTAACATTGCCCTTTAAACGGTGAACACAGTAATGCTTGCACGTTACTGTTTGGCGCTTGAAATACTGGCTACTTCCCCACCGCGGACGCACCGCGACCCGCGTAGAGTGGTAGCGTGGTAGAGTCCTACCACTACAAAATACAAGTCATAATACTTGTTAGTATTATAACGCTTCGATGTAGGTAAGTAGGTAATTTAATTTCATTAAATATATGTTCAAAGTGTCACAATAGGCTAGATGACTGATGTTTAAATCGTTGAAACCAATAGCTTTGATGAAGAATTTAAGTAAATATAGTATGGTAATTGAAAACATTATTTAAATCGGTTAATAATGTTCTGATATATGAGCGTTTAAAGTTTTTGTTAGAGACAACTCTGTCCCTTTCCCACAAAACAAAAAATTACGTCACGCCTTACTTGTCAGAATAGAATTTATATGGCGTACAGAGAAGTGACGTCACAATTTGCTGATTCTTCTCTCTGTCTAGCATGATATTAAAATGCTTATAAGTTGCTTATTTCTGATCAGATTTTCATTTTGTTTTCATTAATCAGCTATATTTATGGGCCACATTTTAATAGGACAATAAAAAAAAACCAGTCATCTAGCCTATTATAATTAGTACCTATTACATAATCTAATCCACTAGTTTAAATAAATAATAACCGATTATAGTTAAATTAATTAGACAATTAGCTAAGTATTAGCGTATGTAAGAACGGTCTTAGGGGACGTCAACAGAAACATGGGGAACAAATTAATCCCCCACTCCACTAGATTTATAGTAATTGGACGTTAATAATTTTAATTACGTTAAGGATTTTAAGTAATAATTAAATTTTATTTAAAATTGTAATGGATGTCAGGTATTGGGAACATAATCGCCTACATATTGAACAAAGGAAAATTATGTTCATCATACACTAATGCTATAAATACGAAAATAATGCGAAAGTAACTTATATATTTTCAACTTATTTTTGTACGACTGCACCGATCTTGTTGATATTTGGGTAGGCAGTAGTGTGCACCAAGAAGACGGATGTAAGATACCAAATAGTAATTATTATTTTTTTGGTTTTCTATTGTCTATTGTTAGATATAACAGGAACCAGTTTTTGTTTTTGGATTCAGTTGGATTCAGTTTTTGTAATTTTCAGAGATAAATTGTGTAGATGCTTTTCTACAAGTTTTTTCAATTTTAAAATTCCCTTTATTCCTTTTCCTTTTTTTATTCCCTACTTTTTTATTTTTTTTTTATTTATATTTTCTTTTTATTCCATTTGTTATTATTTTCCCTTTAGTAGGTATGTAAAGCGTAAATACTAAATTGAACGCAGGCTACGTACGAAATTTGATTTTGATACAGTCCGGAACTTAAAACGCAAATTACCTGCTTGTTCTTACACTCCACACAGTTATTCATAGTTACTAAACGGTAGGTACTTAGTATATTGGATACATGTCCATAATATTCAAGGCCAATTTTCGGCATAACCTATTATAGACGGTGCATTGCCTGAAACTGAAACAGTGGATCTAGAAGCATGACATTTTGCACAAAAATCAAAAAAAGCTTACAAAAAAACTGGATCCAACCTCTGCAAAACTGGTCTTTGGAAAATCAGTACTTTAGGTTCCTTTTTTAGTGACGTATTAAGATTAAACTTAAAAAAAAAGAGGTTTTTTTTGTTATTTCAAGCCTGATTTATCCTATAGCTGACCAAAGGCCTCCTTTCCTTTCTTTCGTTCCTCTCTATTTTACGCCACTTGTGTGCTATCTTAGGTAGGAGTCAAGTTCGTCCCTCCACCTCCACCTAGGTCGACCAGGCCATTAGTTTGGAAACTTGTGTACTCCTCCGATCCGACTAACATAGGCCGGCCCAATCCCATTTTAGGTAAGCGACGTTCTGAGCTACGTCGGCAATGATCTGCAGTATTGTATTTCGTTTTCATATCTGTAAGTAAATTTTTTAGGAAACTGCACTCCGTGGTATAGATAAACCGGAACAAAACACTGGGTTTGGCTAGTGACCGAGTTTGGACGCCATAAGTAAAGGTGGGAATAACACACAAAAGTAATCCATGACATGGTAAAGGCTAGTAATAAGGCCTTTTATGATCCAATATCTTCGCTCTTTCAGGCGTCTCTGTGCAATTTCCTTTTTAAGTTCCAAATATCATTTCAGAAACTGGGGAAATATTATAGACAAACCCTCACTCGCAGGTTATTCACCGTCATTAGCGCGAGACAACTTTACGTACAAGGCTCCGAGGCGCGGCCCACTGCGTAAAGAATACCGGGACAATGGCCCAGGTACTGAATGACGGACGCCTGACTCATTTGGGACTAACTGAAGCACTTCACTATTTAATGATATTAGTGCTGTGACCTCCTTTGTTTTAACCTAGCGGTAGAACGTCACGAGTCGAAATATATTTGCATGAAAATTATCTTATCCCTTTGTGAGTCTTATTACATTAATCCTGTTTCTTTAATCGAAGACTTATGCGTCAGTCTCTAATATCACACGTGTATTACACTGATGGGCAAAAGTCTATCCCTCATAGGCAAACCTCCTGTGAGTAAATAGTAGTGGCATAAGGCAAAATCATGGAGAAGCCAGCTCTCTTTATATTAACAAATTGGACGGGAAAAAAATGGATACCTACGTAACGTCGGATTTATTCATATCTAAGGTTTACTTGCTTAAAATCATGTCTTCATTTTTGACTTTGTTTGTTTAGGACTATGGTTCTCAGAGAAGTCGCTCCCATTATGTGAGAAAAGATTATGAAAATATTGGGACAACAAGCGACCAGTAAAATTATTTTAGTGGACTTCTTCTCCGTATTGTCAGATACATAAAATAACTATAAAGAAAAGTCTCTTAGTATTATAATTTTGGTTATTTTTCTCTTTTATTCTCGTTCAGTCAATTCATCCATTTCTGTGAATTTCATAAATATTAAATTATGAACATGAAATTGCTTTTAACGATTCCAAACGCGATGAGCAATTGAACTGTATTAAACATAATAAATCAATTTATCATCCGAACAATGGTTTATCGGAAGTTATCTACTGTGGCAGGGACCTATTATAATTTTGTGGGGAATAACTCATTGTGTTAATTAATAGTTTGCGTGAAATGAATAGGAGATAGGGACTCATAGGTATTTCAGTAGTCTTTGGATCCATTATTTCACGGTTAATTGTTCATGATTGTATTTAAAATGTGTTTACCTACTTCTCGCTCTCTTGGCAGTAGAGAAAAAAACAAACTAAAATAACAATGTTTTGAGATTGCTGGACACCAGAGCTGGTCGTTACTCTATCTCGATCTATATTCAATTTGCTCGTAATAACTTGAACAGGCATACTTGGCAGGTTATCGTACAGTATGGTGGTCTAAGGGGCTGTTCTCGTCTCGTCTCCGGGCTGATGATGATGAACATGAACAGCCTGTAACCTGTAACATAAAATCAAAGTAACAGAGTAAAAGTACTTTCTATACATATAATTTGTACTCTTGGAAAATCTGTCAAAAGCATAAAGGCACAACCTCTAGTGGTGAAACCTTTACTAAATACTAGGAATAGAGAGTAGGTACGTTTTTAAATTTTCTCCAGTAGAGCTTTTAAGCTGTCGCGTGAAAATCTGACCAGTGTACAAAACTTGTCCACTGATATTCAATTTTTTTTTTATATAATAGAGCGAGAAACGAGCAGGCTGGCCACCTTATGGTAAGTCGTTACCGCCGTTTCAGTGAGGGCGGCTATAAAATTATACCGGAGACTTTAAGTAGGTTAGTCATTAACATCTTAGCGTCTAAGATAAACTTTAAACATACTTTTTCATACAGAAATGTAAGCTCCAATGATCCACGAGAGCTTTGAAAAGCTCTGCCTGACTGATTTATTTGCCTACTTTGGTCCTTTGACGAATTTATTTCCTTCAGAGTTGAGATAAACTTTATAAATTGCTCTTTCTGTATCTGAAAATTGCTCAACTCAAGTAAAATATAGGAAGCGTATACACGTTTGTTTCACTCTATTTCACGTGCGCCCTTGACACACTTTTAGTCTAGGATGAGTAATAGCTACAATAACTAAGATTGCAGTAAGCATTATTGAGTTCAATAAGTGAGTAACTAACTACGTAAGTATATTAGATTGAGTGTCCAGCCCCAGTGTCTCAGTCGCTCGAAGGCCTCTGATATATAACAAAAACATAATACCTACTTAAAAAATAAACCGACTACAATTTCGATCTAGGTTGGACGTCATTTTTTCCAGTTATTTTAATTTAAAAACCAAACTACTGAACAGATTTTGATAAAATGTATATAGGACCACCTCTAAAGTAAGACCTACCAAATAAAAAAGAATCATCAAAATCAATTCATAATTGGCGGGGTAATTGCGTAACAAACATACAAAAAAAAACTACATACAGTCGAATTGAGAACCTCCTTTTTTGAAGTAGGTAGAACAACAGCGTGCTGTGGCTTTATTTATAATAGATATTCCGCAGAGGTTCCTCTATAAAATCGAACTAAATTCATATTTATGCTAAGTTTTATCTCAAACGAAGCACGAGCCTCAGTTGTGGTACCGAGTACCACAGAACATAGCAATCAAATTAAGATGTACACCCAGTGGTCAGACCACAGACTGCTCACTCTGTCCGTCCTCAAAACGCGACAAAGGTAAAACTGGGGAAATATATAATAATGTAAGCTGTGTAATTGGATTTTAATCTCATTAGTACGCGATAATGGAAACTCGAGAGGCGCCTTTACGAGCTCATTTTCAAATTTTAAAGACCTGTGTCGGAACTTATTCATGTACCTAAATTGTCGAGATAATTATGACAAAGAGCAGCGATAACGTCCTGTTTTTACATTCATTCGACGTTAAGCGTTTCTGAGAATTTAACGTTTTTCAACGTCTGGGAAAACGGTCACGTAGATAGAGAATGTAAATGTAAGTATTACGAAAAATAAATTGACGGTTCTTTTTACAGATGAGAATATAAAAGGAAAATAGGATGCGTGAAGAGTCGAAATGTTTCCGAGTAGACGCTCACGCTAAGGAAATACCGTGTTTGATATTTATCCGATGGTGAAAATGGAATTTGGCCTTCGAATACAAGAAGCAAAATTACAAGATAGCCAAGACGTTTTTAATTTTATTTGAGCTTTTATTATCATTGAAAGACTAGGTGTTTGACCGGATGTCACTTGAAAATGGCAAATACAAGTTGCCGCAAAGCAAACGTGACACATATATATAAAAAATATTACAAATCTTACTAAGAGTCACTATTACCTTATCTGGCTGGACTTATCTTGATAACATGTGCAAAGCGCTAGCGGCTAATATAGGAAAACGAGAGAATATAATATTATGTATCTGAGGTATCTAAAACCATTTTACTTAATCAGTATTTTGCCTACTGTTTTTAGAACAACGGGGTATATTAGTAATAGTACATTACGCAGGCAGCCAACAAGAAGTTGGTTTTGCGCAGTCGATCCGTCGCGTAAGTCGGTGTTTGTGTCAATATTTGTGACCGAGAGCAAACAGCCGTCGCCTCCGCCCTGTAAACAGAGCACACTACCAGCGCTGTGAAATTCAGTATTGAATCTCTAACCGGCTGTTCTAGAGGCGATTGTTTTTCTGTCCCCGTTGCTCTAAATAAGACATCCAAGGAGGATTTATAAAATATGTCGAATGTTATGGACATTTTGTGTAGTGGTAGGACTCTATTGCAGAGGCTGCCTGAGGAAGTACCTCCAACCTTTGCCAGTTATTCAATCGCCAAGCAGTAGTGTGCAAGCATTAGAGTGTTTTAGTTTGACGGGCAATGTTACCAGATGAATTACTGGACATGAACGGATTTGACATCTCATATCTCAGGACGACGACCGCAGCACAGTGCGGTGCAAGATTTTATTCTCATGTTCACAATTCTAGCACTGCTATTGTGATGGACAGGCGTAACGCTTACCACCAGGCGAACATCTTGCTCGTCTTGACACTTGATCGTATAACAAAAAAAAACACCATCAGGCGAACTCACTCCATTAGCTGACAACATATTTCCATGATTTGTACCTTTTAAAATGAGAGTGACATGTGACTGAAACCATATTAAGGTTCTGCAATAGGGTCTAATGCTGGAGGTATTAGTGGAACTCCTCAACTGCTTATAACAAACTCTTAGAGTTTGGGCTTACTTGTTTTGTTTTGACAATTACAAGCAAATTTGGGCTTAGTGCCTACTTACATACAAATAGGTATGCTACACCCCTAGGCCACGTTTGTAAATATGGGAAATGTTCGATGCATTTACTCTCCGTTTCTGAACCATTTACCATCCTACTTCTGGACATAGGACTATCATGGTAGAGAAATATTCCACAACGATGACCTTTAAAAGTCTATTATACTACGTACCAACATTCTGAAGATCCCTCATCAACCGAGAGCTCATCATCTTTTCAAAAACATATCCGAGCGCCTGGTCGACGCGACGCGTGATCAAAATGCTGGCGTTTATTTAGCTCAACGCATAAGCATTGCCATCCAGCGTGGCAATGCCGCCAGCATGCTGGGTACGCTGCCGACTGGTAGTGGGTTTGAGCATTTGGATTGTCTCTAGACTTTCATCGGTCTGGATACAATCCTTTTGTTTTTTGTTGTGTAGTAGGCTAAGTAGTCTTTGTAGTTTGTTGTAGTTAATAAAGATGCGAAGATCCCTTGGTACGCCTATGATATTACACAGTAATTCTCAATTCGTCGACCTGTTACCATAATCAATATTAGTTGCTGTTCCCCTTTCCCTTTCCTTTTTCTTTGTCTTGTTTTTCGTGTAGTTGTCCTTTTCTTTCAATTGACGACCTTGGGGAGCTTGATCACTGTGTTATCTTTTACTGTCTTTGCTAACAACCTTATAGGTTGAATCAATTACGCTACGCGATTATACATCCGGTAGTTTATCTTCCTATCATAAACATGGATCTAACAAAGTTTCCCTAATGTTTGCTCAATATCAACCATTAAATAAATGGGTACGTATACATTTAACGCTCAACACTTTGGGACCGGGTATATCCTAAAACTGCATCCAGAACCACCGGAGAACGGGCAGCAGCGTCCTCTCGGTTAACGGACCACCGTGAGGAGAGGAGTATGCTCACTAGAGCATTCTGCGATCCCCAAGCCGCCCGCCAAGAGAGGGGATTATGACAACCCCCTTATTAAGAGGGAATCTGGTGAGCGATTCTCCATACAAACACATTCCCGTATTTTCTTCCTGGATAGTTCCTGTAGAGGAATCGTATTTTTTTTATAATTTCTAGGTCTACTTTGGATATGTCTCTGTCATTTTTATTTTTTCAAAGAAAATATAACCCTCCAAATATTACTATGAAAATATTTAAAGGAAACGCGCGCCAGGGTGCACGCGACCATGATAACATATTCACGGTTTTATAAAGAAAATAATATGGTGTTCACCAGAAGACTACTAGGTATACCTAGTTTCATTACATCTATAGTAAAATAATACCCTCAACAGCCTAGGGCCTTAAAACACTGCTTAAGTAAATAACCGTCAATTAACGTATTCTGTGTTCTTCTGTGGCTTAAGTACGCAAATAAAGTGTACCTATTCATCATCATCAGCCCGGAAACGTCCACTGCTGAACAAAGAACCCAGCCCCCCCCACCCTCCCTTTAGGCCGCCACACTGTACGACAACCTTTATTTTACTTACATCCACCGGTTGCCCGCGACTTGTAATCGTCATCGTCGCAGCGTATAGGTAACAGGCCTTCCACTAGGTGGACCGCCACCTAGTGGAAGGCCTATTACCTATACGCTGCGCCTGCCGGTTCGTGGTCTACGCTCAAGAACCTTCCTGCCCCATCGGTTTATCTTATTAAACTCTATACCTACGTATACCTCAATTCTAAAGTTCCCTTGAAAGTGTGCTGAGTGCGCAATATCAACTAGCTTGATTAAAATTTAAAAACCCCTTGAGGTATCAATATTTTCATCGAACTACGCTTGACAGCTTTAGCAAAAGAATATTATTATAGCTAAATGGATTAGAATTTTTGTCGCGAGAGGAAATGTAAAACGGAATAAAAATGAATTCTATTTTACCCGCTCTTTGTCTGTTGGCTCAAAAAGTCGAGCTAACAAATGGGCTCCGTATCCTAGCAAATGATGTTGGGACATATATGGATGGATGGATGGGTGGGTGTAAGTATTACACAAATTTACCCAACATTCATGAGGGCTCGATTTCAAAAACGAATCGACCGTTCGGCGTTGAAAATATATTTTTGGTAATACATACTGTGATGCAAAAGATTTTGTGTAAGTGCTTGAGTCCGTTAGTGTCATTTTCCATTCAACTCCGTAACTGCTGAATGGATTGTAATTATAATTAAATGTAGGATGTAAGCAGTTTGGTGTTAATCCTAGATTAGTACACAAGCTACCTATTTTGTATCCCGGAACAGTATACGGTTCTCGGTACTCTAAGATTAGCAGATGAAACAGTTGAGTTTTTTTATATAGGCAAGCTTGGAGGATCTAGCTCTCTCTATATAATCAAAGCAGTCAAGTGACGAGACGTGCAAGACGTTCGCCTGGTGGTAAGCTTTACGCCTGCCACTAACAATAGCAGTGCCAGAATCGTGAACTTGACAATCCTGCGCCACAGTGCACTGCGCTTGTCACCCTGAAATATTAGATGTTAAGTCTCTTCATACCCAGTAATGTTGATATATTTTGAAATAATACTTAATACCTTTTACATTCAAACAGGTAGAGGAATAAACAATGAATAAAAATAAAGAAAGATTAATCTCTATTAAAAATGACTTACCTACGGCGCACGGCGAAAATCTTTTAGAAGGCCAAAACTTTCTAAGCTACGTACTTTCCCCAGGGCGTGATGTAGGTAGATGATATTCACGTTTACGGTAGAGAAAGCATGAGGCGACGCTAACGTAGCATGGCGGAGTGCGGGCTAAGTGCTCGGCTAAATTGCTCGCAGCGACTAATGCCGAAGCTGCTCATGAGAGGCCCCCAAATAAGCCCCGTAAGAACGGATTTGATGGTCAGTAACTCCTGTATTAGGCACATCAGAGTTTACAACTGCTATGGAAATTAAAAAAATACGTCCTAAAATATTATTAATAATTTGTTATAAAATAATGCCATGAGTACTTTTTTGTAATAAACTAAATTAGGGAAATATTCAAAGAAAATTATACGGACTGCTACGACACGACATTGCGATCGAAGTTTTTTAAACACATTTCGATCTGGAATCTCGTTTTGGAACTCATACTGGGTTAACTGTCTTGAATAAGGTCGTCCAGAAATTCAAGTTATTAGTACACTCCTAAAAATATATTTGATTTAGTGACTTACTAAAACTTCCTCATATTTTATGGCCCCCGACGACCGCTCGCTTAAAAGGCACGTAAGTACCTAACGATTAATTTTCCTAATAAATACTACATAGGATACTTTGCACGGTGAATCAGTTTGAAACAGGCCATTTATCCTAACCCTTAGATTGAAAACATTACATTATCATACCACTAACTTTTGCTTTCCCCTATCTCAATCATACAACAGTCTCACTCTTGCTATCTAAAGAAGAGTAAGCAAATGGTCATTTAAAAATAGGTAAGACCATAAGAGATAGTATAAATACATGCCATTTCAGCTAGTGTAAGTAACATGACTTGTTAAAGTACATTTAAACTGGATTTGAATTGCTATACTAGCTATTGAAATGTTCCACTATTCAGTATTCACCTCCTGGCTTCTACAGACCTTATTTGTCACCAAGTGTGTGTATATGGAAATCGTCAAACCAAACGAGCCTTGACTCTAGAGGTATAAGTAATAATAATGCCTATTTTCACCATCGATTCCCAAAATTTTGGGATCGATCCCTTAGTGGAGTTTAGAGTATTATCTATTTTTACGTTTAAAAAAGTGAGTGCTAAGTGTGAGTGCCTTTGCTAAGTATAATCCTTAAATTCAAGGTATTAATGGCTATAACGGGCATAAGTAGCCTAAGTAGTATCGATTATATATCGATGATAATATCGAGTATCGATTTAAGAGTTAACTAAACTTAACTACTCTACCCACTGAAATAGTACCTATCCCTCGAGTCCCACATAACCTTCTCTTTTAGTTTTCATCTACCTTCTGGCTCCGTCAAATCAGCTCAATAATATTAATAATGTATTGCTTGTACAGCTTGCGGTGGGCCCCTGATTCGACCACGTATTAAAATAAATTCTCTATCTGTATGGTGTGTTTTTTTTGTCAAGACGCGAACACCGTAATCTTAATTTTGTCGCGTAAATCGGCACTATTCCTCATTTCCGTCTGAGGTTCGCAGATAACAGCAGTGGTAAGTAGTGCCCCGAAGTGGAGCTCCATTAATCTTGTCAAGTGAGCTATGACGGCAGCTCGTTTGCCAACCAGCGCCGCGGCAAATGGCGTAGCTATTACTGTAATTAGTTTGACCGCCGCATTATATTATACCTGAGTTAAGCATGTACTTATTGTATTTAGGCGTCGCGCCGCGGGAGAGCTTGCAACATTTGGTACCGATCAGCTATGTATATATGGTTAATTATGTGTATGTATATAAATAATGGGTGCGAGGCGTTTGTTTTACATACTGATGAAATAAAAACTCAAGTCCGTCTTGGTGTTACAAATTACTATCAAGCTGAAATTCAGCCGTTTCGTCGGCTTGGTACAGAAATCTCCATAGACAATCCCCTGCGAAGGGGATTTTTAGATTATGTTGCCCAAAAATCCTCTTATTATTAACCCCTCGGGATTATTAGACAAAACATCTAGAAATCCTCTTAAACATTTATTTTGTTTTTTAATCAAGGAATTATTAGATACAAATTTAAAAATCCCCTTGACCTTTTTTTTAAATTCTAAAATTAAATAAACACAACGAATTAAGTAATCACAAAGTCTTAAAGATTACAGACAGACAGAGAGTGAGACACATTTTCTTTCTCTTTTATAGGACTAGTACAATGATATTACTATGGTATTATCACTGTATGTTTTCCAAATAAAATAAATAAATAGTATAGATACTGGATGTTTACTGGCGCAATCTATAGGCTATTAGGTTCTAGCTATTTCACATTTCCACTACGCGAACTGAATAGGGCTTAGGGCTCATAACAAATTAGTCCGACCGCAAACACGTTAGTTTCCATTTAATTCGACGTTTATTATGCTCAGTTGCGGTGGAATACATTCATATCGATATCGAAACAGCAGCTGGAGTTGAGCTTTGACCGCTAACTAGAAACCTATTACGTCAGCATCACTTAGGTACTTGTATAACACATTAAACAAGCAGCGGAGTGGAAACTCAGAGGAAATCTTTCAGAGCCTTCATTCATAAAATTCCATCCATGTATGGATTTGTAATCGTTTTGTTTGATAAATGATGCAATGTATGAATAGAGGCGGATTTTCTTAAGCCTATAAAACGGACATATATTAGGTAAATTCGCAGTTCCATAATGTAACAAACGTGATATTTTTTCGCGATCGTTCCATTGGTCGAGAGTATGGAACAACTGCGAACAAGGACAGTCAAACTGAGAATGTCAAACAACGTTGACAAGGTACGACTCCAGGGCGGCGGCTGATACTACGCGGCTAAGAGCCAAGACTGCTAATCCACCTCTGTGTATAAATAAATAATGACCCACATTCATACAGCCCCAATAGGATTTCTTGTGTTGAAGATACCATGAAACTCGCGAAATAGCTCGTAGATATGCTTTGTTATCTTCTCAAAGTCCGAGAGATAAATGCATTTATCTCTCGGACTTTGAGAAGATAACAAAGCTAATATATATGCTATGTAGATGTCATACAATTTGTTTCATTGTATGCTGCATGTATATCTCAGACAGTACGTAGGTACTGTGTAGGCATTGCATTTAGTACGACTAGGTATGACTAATTGACTAGCCCATATAATTTACATGCCATTTAGTACACGAATTACACAAATGGCGCTATCCCGGCAGGTAATTATTGTTATCGTTCAATTTAATTGCGTTTCGAGGTTACAATTCATCCCGCATGTTTTACATAAAAGCCTAAATAAAAAGACATTTAGATAATGAAGTACGAGTAGGTACGATAAATCCGAGATAAAATGTCGCTAAACCGAAATTAACTTGGAGTCGTCACTTAATTTAAAAACTCTTCCCCTTTCGTAGACGAAAAAGTTAAGAGAAAATACATTAGAAGTCTGAGATTCATCAATCTTGAAAGTTGTAATCGCGTCTTTGAGTGGCGGTGAAAGTTTCAACGCTTTTCAAGACTGTCAAACATTAAAACGAATATTAAGGTAAGGTAAAAGAGCCACTTATCTAAGCGAACTTCTAATAAGCACTATAGGTAGCACTGCAGCCAATTCAGTCAATTTGCAAAAGTTCTGTTATTATTTTAAGCCCGTTTTTTTACATTCTCGCTTACTAACTGGAATAATTCAAGAAACTTTTGGATCACTGGTACCAAAGTGCATGATCAATTTTCAGGTAAGTAGTAAAACGCGAGAAAGAGAAGTAGATAACTTTGTTTATTTGTAACTATGTGAAACAAATGTGATCGAGCCATCCTGGCGTCAGAATGATGGCCACTTTTTTTTCACTTTTCTTCGCTATTTATCTAGATTCTAGGTTATGAAACAGCTAAGAAAATTTCTGTTTTTGTAGCTAGTTATGAACTTTTAATTACGAATGTGGGTGAAGGGTATCGTGGTACTAAATAATTGAATGTAGGTATCAATTAGTAACAAAACAGTAGTTAAGTTTAGTATTTACCACACCCCTTCATCCACATATGAAGAGAATTGTCAATACGTTGCCTACCTTTAGTTTCAAGTGATTTCGAAAGCGATTCGATTGAAAAACTGAAGGTTATACAGCTCGCACGTCTGGGATGGATCGGCCGCAAGGACCAGCTCGAGACGTTGGAGTCCATTGAAAATCGCTCCAAGAGAATAGGCAACGACCCTTTGTTCAGTCTAAACTCCAAAGCCTTGAACATTGATGCAAAGTTGATATTCTTTGTAAAGTTGTGGTAGAGTCAGGAGAGTATGCGACTCCCTCGTGTCTACGAGTATAATTACGTAGAAGGTACTATTATTTATTCTGTGGTATAATTAAACATTATAATAATAGCTTACTACATATTTTTACATGGCGATGAGCTTAGTGGTTAGGTGTGATACGCACTCGCCGAAGGCCGTGCGTTTAAATCCAGACAACGAGCTTGAACTGCCGTGAAGGAACTATTGAATTATAGTATACTCTCTAATTGACAGCTGGCAGCACTAAACGGTGCGTACAGTGCGTAAAAACCTTGACTGGTGCCATCCAAAAAAATATATAATTTATAAAATATATTATTATTATAATTTTTTTTTTTTTTTAATTTATAACTATTTGAAGTCATATTTTAATTTATGTACCTAACTAATATCTCGTTTACATTTACACTGTAATATTAGTTTAGGCTGAGCCTACATTTGAATAAAGCAAGCAGTTAGAGACCTCGACATGACTTGACACAATATTGGTGGAATATTCTCGACTTGTATCAACAGAATATAATTGAATTATTCGTAACAGCTAAATTCTGAGGAGCTATTTTGTAATTCAACAAACGCTCAAATTTCCAAAAGTTAACAAGCCTACCAATAATTATATCTGAAAGTTTACTGTAGAAAGACCACGGTGAACTCTGCAGTTAGAGAGGTCAGAGAGAACTTGACGAGGGTTAGCGAGATTTTAATCTTTTATTTCAATGGAATAACCTTTACCAACACAGACAAAAAGTCCTTCGCAGCATAATTTTTATCTTTGAAATGGAAACGAATAATCTTTATCTATTCATCAAATATTCTTTAAATGAAATAACATCGTCAGTCATTGAGTAAGGTACTGCTCAATAACGAAAAGGCTAAGCGGTAATATCGCCTTTCAGGCGTTTATTTCTCCATCTCATTTACAAAAACAGCACAATAGGGGTATTTCGGTAAGTAGGTATTCCTTATTTCGTATTTGGTGTCTTGCTTTCATATTTCACATTGGAGATTGACAAAGGAGAGGTCATTGTTGACGCGAGAATAATCGAACTTGAGAAAAGGTTTGCCCAACCTTTTCTCGGCTTAGATTACAAAAGGGGCTTGAATCAAAGCTCGCTATTGGATATGTAAATTTGTGTTTTACTTTACAAAATGTGACGGACAATGGATCAAAGTTTGTTGTCATGAAGTTTTTTGTGTGGGCCAAAAGGGACTCAGTGACTGGGTTGGTTATTTCGTAGCACGTACGTACTCATCCCAGAAAATAAATGAAAGTACTTTGTAAAAAGTTTGAAAAATTCAGTAATTATTTTAATAATATTTGATTCCTGGAATTCGTTCGTAAACGTACGATGTAAACAATGCTAAATTAATTACAACTCAAACAAACAGGTAAATTTTATTACTTTTCATTACGTAAAAGTTCATTTAAAAGTTTTACAATAAACATAAAGGTTTCCGATGCCCGAGAGCCGTGAACTGCGAAGCGCCTTCATAATGATATTTCTAACTGAAAAACTGGAAGCTCGTCTCTAATTAAATCTTTCTGTTCTTTTTTGTTTTTTAACTTCACTGAATTCGCATTTTATTAGAATTCCAATTTCAAAGGTCTGAGAAAACAAACGCTTATTATTACAATGTCTTAAGTAAAGACCTATAATTTTTTACCGTAATTTGGAGTATACCAAACTACTTAAACGATTTTTATGAATTCTATGGGACCGATCTATAAGTTAGTATTATCCGAACCATTAAAAAAAAACAAATTGGTTTATAAACGACGGAGTAATAGATTCACATCATCAGCCGGAAGACGTCCACTGCTGGACGAAAACCTTATTATCCCTAATAAAACCAAAAGGCAAACCCTCCCGGTTTGCCATAATCCCCACGCTTGGCAGGCGGCTTGGGGATCGCAGAATGTTACCACCGGTAACTAAGAGGAAGCTGCAGAATTTGAATTTGAACTTGAAAAATATACATATTTTTTTATGTTTGTTACTCTATTACTCCGTCGTTTATAAACCGATTTGTTTTTTTTAATATAAAGAATACTTGACTGAACTGAGAACTCCTTCCTTTTTGAAGTCGGTTAAAAAGTACAAAAAGATTAAAAGAAAATCGCTCTATTGAGTTTGGGGCGTCCTAACTTAGGCAGCCGGCTCTTACGTATTACAGTATTTACTTACCTACAATTTTAAAATATTCTCCTCGAAGCTTTAAGTAAAAGGGTTTCCGGGTATCTCGAATCCAATTTGAACCCGCCCGCCGATATCAGTTCTCGAGAGAACCCAATTATTGGCTCACTGGAAGCTAGAGCGTGTTCACCACAACCGCTAACAGGCTATACAGTACCTACACCTGTATTTGTTGACAAGAAGAACTTTGCCCAGGAGTTTTGGCGGGAACCCGGGAAAACCTGCATTGTATTATTTTCTCCAAAACTTGTGTTTTGTCGTCAATTAAATATTTAATAATTTTGTTGGATTGTTCATAAAGTGCCCAATTACGGTATACGAGTGTGGGCAAGTAATAGGTATAATGTGGTGAAACTGAATTTTCGGGTTGTTTTAAAACGCCGTAAAAGCTTCTAGAAAAGTCGCCATATCTTTGCTAGCGCATGACTTAGACTGATTTTGCTTGAATGACTACGATTTTACCAGATATTAACTGTAATAAACTTTAAAAAAACAAAATAATTGACACTGGCAGAATGCACAACGTGCGATACCAAAAATTTAAAAAAATATTGACTATACTTGCCAGTCAAAAACAGCATAACATTTTTGGATCTAGTGCACATTAAAAATAACTTGAAAATGACAGACAAGTCTGATCAGCGCAAGGTCAGCGCCATCCACAACGAGGTTCTTTTTTTAAATGTTACCGGAAAATTTTCGGATAATCCTACTAACTACACAGATTGTGACATTTATTTATAACATCAGTGTGATTAGCTAGGAAGCTGTTTCACGACAACTTCGTTGTTTTAATAGGTTTGTAGCATCTTCAATCCAATACCCTACGATCGATTGATACCCTGAGACGGGAAGGAACGCAATCAATGGGCCACTCACCCGCTGAGTTCCACAATATACTTACAATTTAAGTGCTATTTCCCTTAGAACTGTATACCACAATTGTCAGTTTGCTTTTTAAATTTTAATAAATTTGGTAGGTACACATATTAAGTGCCTCAATAGCCTAATTGCTATACAGGTAAACTATATATTTATTGTCGTTGCGTTAATTGGATTTCATCAAGAATCTATAAAAAACTTATCGAAAAAAAAACGTATTTAATTCTATTTCACAATATATTTTGTAACATACTAGCTGCGCCCCACGGTTTCACCCGCAATTATTGGGACAAAAGTAGTATTTATTTTATTCCAAAGCATAAGCTACTCTGTCTCTAATTATACTTTTCATATTCAAATCCGTTCAGCCGTTTAGCGTGTGACGTACACAAAACCGTGTACAAACGTACACCCCCCCCCCCCCCCCCCCCACACACACACACACACACATACACACATACACGTACCGCCATACATTCGCATTTATAGAATTAGTAGGATATAATATTGAATAGATTTTACGATTATTTATAAATATAATAGCAAAGCAAATTTATTGAACTCTTCAGTGATATGTAAATAAATTAATAATATCACGTACCACTGTAATAACCAGGGTTAATAATCTTTTGTTCAACAGTGGACGTCTCCGGGCAATCAATGTTTTAGGTACATTTCAAATTTTAGCACTAGTATAGTATTATTTTATCCTTTTTAGTAACAATTAATGAAATGTATAATTCCACGTAAGTACAATAAAAACATCGATTATAACGAACTACGATGTTTTCAAAGAAAATAGCTCAATAATTATTCAAATCTCCGAATGTCAAGTTGTCGCCGTTGTCAACAATATAATTATAGTCAAATTAGATTGTAATTTATGACGACGGAGAAAAATGTCTCATTTGTTATTCATAAATCCCAGGTCCTCCACACTTCATAATATCAACAATGAAAATTGTAATGAGTCTGCCCATCATTTAAATTACATTTCTCAGAACAGGGGAAGTCATCTTTGAAGTGTAAAAATGCTTAGAATTTTGTTGATTACTCTCGCTTTGAATTTAATAAAACACGAATTTAAGGCAGAACGTTCTTCTATCAAATTACATCATTTTGGAATGTCGTTTAGAAGCCTTACCTAAGCCAAACTGAGCGAAGTTTCTCGTATCTTTGTTGAGGTATCTATTTACCTCAATTACCTTGGGATTAATAAGGTAACAGCAACATGCGGCAGTGCTCCGAGGAGGCAGCAACTGATTCGAGCTTAACGCTACGGAATCTGCAAAGGATTTAGATAATTACGGCAATTTGCATAAATCGTAAAACAGCTTGTGTCAGTGACATCTACACGCTCGCTTTTGGATTATGTAATCTTTTGCCATGTTGTGTATTACGTGGTAACAATATTACTAAGGAGATGATCTGCACACACTGAAGAGAGAATAATATAACAGAAATGTGACCGGCCGCGCTAGCCGGCATTAAGTCTATTTAGACTTAATGACAATTATTCCAATATACATATTTTAACTGAGAATACTCAAAAAATACAATTTAAATAGACGCGTAGGAAACCAAATCACATTGCATCGTAGTTAGATTCATTTTAATCTGTTGCAAAATGGCATTTCGAGCGTTTTACTGCAAATGCGCGACCAATGATTGGCATTTTTTTCGTCGTAGTTTCTATGTGATTTTGTGTGAAACTGGCGACAGCGGTTTTCCGTACAATTGCTTTACAACAATGTTTTGACAGCCGTTCTACCTAAGAAGTAGGGCTATCGCTTTTCTGTGTCTGCACACGTAGCAACTTCAAGCCGTGTTGCGGCAACCGGCAACTTGCGACTAGCTGTTTATACGATTTTGAGAAAATGCGTGTACGTAGCAACTCTAGGTGCGAATCTTGGTGATCGCAATCGGACTCTCCGCTCCGTTCGGAATCGGACGCTCCGATTGTCGACCCTGCTCCCCATCCTAAGACCGGTACCATAGTTGTCCGCAACCGGGAACTATGGGAACTCGTCTCGCGTAACCTCTCGGATCTACAGATCCAGTTTTCCGCCAAACCAAACAAAGACGGCATTATGGTCCGTCTAGCCTCCCCCGACGACTACCGCAAAGCCACTACCTACCTCCGCGACGCGAATATTCACTTCCATAGATACGCTCTCGATGAGGAGAAAGACATCCGAGTTGTCGTAAAGGGCATCCCCAAGGAGATTCCCTTCCTGGCAATCCATAACGACCTCCTCACCCAAGACCTCCCTGTTCTTTCGGTCAGCCGGATGTACAACGGCAGGACCAAAGAACCCTATGACATGGTGCTGGTCACTCTTACGAATACCCAGGAAGGGAAGAAAATTTGGACTACCAAATCGATTCTCCATCTCTCCGGCCTCGACTTCCAAGTCCCTCACAAAAAGTCCATTCTAGGACAGTGTTATCGTTGCCAGCTATACGGACACTCTGCCCGCTACTGCTACGCACCCTTCAGGTGCGTGAAGTGCGCGGGCGATCATAGCACCGCGGAGTGCCTTCGTAAGAAGGACGACCCTACTCTCCCCAGTTGTGTCCTCTGTGGCACTCAGGGCCATACCGCGAATTATCGCGGCTGTCCCAAGGCCCCTAAGGCCAAGAAACCCTTACCGTCTCGCTCAAAAGCAGCTGGCCCTAAGCCAAAACCTGCCCAACCCCGCCAGGTGTCAAAATTCGTTGACGCCCCTGTCCCACTGACTAATGCATGGTCAAATCCGCCCAGCACTCCTCAGGCGACTCAACCGCTCCCACCCGCCCCTGCGCCATCTCCCGCTCATGCCAAGACTCAGGCCCGCCCTGCCCTTCCGCCCAAGCCCTCCACCCCCAAACGATCCGCCCCTGGCTCCTCCAGCCCGAAAGCGGATCTACTCCTCCTCGCTGAAATTGCGATGTTGGTTAACCTCGACGAGGTTCGACATGTAGCCCAGAAGGTCCGGGAGAACCATAATCTCATCGACATCCTCGATGAGCATTATAGGCTCTTCGGTGCACTACAGCGCTTCGCCCCCAACGTCCTTAGGAACCAACATGCATAGTACACCCAAACGTGTTAGACCCCGCTCCCTTTCGTTGGCATGGTTTAATGCCAACGGCATCACCACCGAATCAAGGGACCAGCGTCCCTTGATTCGGCACTTCCTCTCAACCCACCAGGCCGATGTTATGCTAGTGAACAAGACCTTTCTAAAACCTAGCAAGAGGGATCCCAGGATCGCAAACTACTCGCTCGTTCGTAATGATAGGACTACCACCATAAAAGGCGGTACTCTCATCTATTACAAAAGGTCCCTTCACTGCATTCCCATCGACACCCCTTCTCTCTCAGCAATGGAAGCTTCCTGTTGCCGCCTTTCGATGACCGGTCATCAACCCATTACCCTAGTATCCTGCTATCTCTCCGGTAATAAGACTCTCCTCAGGAGTGACCTCGAGGCTCTTCTCTCTCTCGGAAGCGCAGTCATTCTGGCTGGCGACTTCAACAGCAAGCACATTTTATGGGGCTGCAACACGACCAATACGAAGGGAAACCTTCTGAACTCCCTCTCTGACGACCTCAACTTTGACATAGTTCCTCCCAGTACTCCGACCCACTTTCCCCTGAACTTGAACTACAGACCTGACGTACTCGACTTAGCGCTTCTAAAGGGCGTGACCCTCCAGTTACGCTCATTGGAAGTACTACACGAACTCGACTCTGACCACCGACCCGTCCTCATGCATTTAGGCCCCGATCCGACTGACAGACCTCCTCTGACTAAGACCGTGGTCAACTGGAAGCACTTAGGCGATGCCCTGAAAGCTTGTAGTTCCCCTGACTTGGACAGAATCCCTGACGACATTGTTACCCCTGACGACATCTCTATCTCCATTGACGCTCTCACTAGCCACCTCCACACCACCGTTGGTGAGGCCTCAAAGCAGGTTCCAGCCGAGGGAGACCAACGCTGGGCCCTGCCTGAGGACGCGAGGGACATACTGAGAGCGAAACACGCTGCCACTAGGGCATTCGATCGAGCTCGCACCGAGGATAACAGAGCCACTCTGCGGTATTACGAACGTGCCGTAAAAAACCGCATGAGTGAACTCCGTAATCAACGGTGGGATGACTTACTCTCGGGGATCGAGCCATCCCACCTGGCATTCTGGCGGCTGACTAGATCCCTGAAATCAGACTCTGTTACGACTATGCCCCCTCTCACCCGACCTGACCTCCCCCCCGCGTTCGACGACGAGGAAAAGGCCGAATGCCTGGCCGACAGCCTCGAAACGCAGTGCAGCCCCAGTTTAGAACATGTCGACCCTGCTCACCTCGATAAGGTGAACAGCGAAGTCGAATACAGATCCTCACTTCCCCCCTTTGATGAACTCGAGCCTGTCACAGCTTCCGAGGTTGAGTCGATTATTAAAGGCCTCCACACCAGGAAAGCTCCAGGTGCGGACGGCATCAGTAACAAAGTGCTCAAGCACTTCTCCATTACGCTAGTTCACCTTCTAGTTAGCATCTTCAATGCGGCCATCGCCAATTGCATTTTCCCCGACGCGTGGAAATCCGCCGACGTCATCGGCATCCACAAACCCGGCAAGAAGGCTTCCGAGCCCTCTAGCTACCGTCCCATTAGTCTCCTCAGTACCCTGGGCAAGGTCTACGAGCGCGTCCTTCTGAAGCGCATCTGGTCCTGTGTCAAAGACAACAACCTCCTCCCTGATGAACAGTTAGGCTTTAGAGCCAGACACTCTTGCGTCCAACAAGTACACCGCATCACGGAGTACGTCCTAGAAGGTTTCAACAAGAAACCCGGCCATGCTTACACCCACAAGCCGTTCCCCCAAGGGACTGTAGCGGTGTTCCTCGACGTCGCGAAAGCTTTCGATAAAGTCTGGCACAATGGGCTGATATACAAGCTGTATCAGCTCGGGCTGCCAGACCGTCTTGTACTCATAATACAAGACTTTCTCAGGGCTCGAAGCTTTCGATACCGCGTCGAGGGACAACGCTCCTCCCCCCACGACATCGGCTCCGGAGTCCCTCAGGGCTCCGCTGTGGCCCCGATTCTCTTCTCGCTTTTCACCTGTGACATCCCCCGCACCCCCAAAGTGGAGCTTGCTCTCTTTGCCGATGACACCGCCCTCTACACCAGAGGGTGGAACAAGGTCATTCAGCTAGCCCACCTTCAACGAGCCCTCAATCTCCTCGGAGACTGGTTCAAGAAGTGGGCTATCACCGTTAACCCCGATAAAAGTGCAGCCGTGTACTTTCATCCGTTCAAAAGACCTCCTTCTAAGCATATCACGCTCAACGGCCAGCCCATCCCATGGGCTACCGAGACCAAGTATCTCGGTGTGACCCTTGATCGTCGACTCACGTTCTCTAAGCATATCCAGTTAGTTCGCAACCGAGCAGCCTTCTTCTTAGGCCGGCTCACTCCCCTTCTCAACGAGCGTAGTAAATTGTCCCTTAGAAATAAGGTTACAATTTACAAAACTTGTATTCGCCCCGTCATGACGTACGCCTCCGTGGCGTTCGCTCATGCCTCCAGCATAGATCTAGAGAAACTCCAAGTCATACAAAATAGATTCATCCGCAGAGCAGTCGGTGCTAGCTGGTTCATGCGAAACTCCGACCTGCACTGCGATCTCGAACTCCCCTCCATCCGTCAGTACATTAAGTACGCTTCGCGCCGCTATTTCGATGCGGCCCCCCACCATCCCAATCCACTCATAGTCCAAGCCTCGAACTATACGACAGACACGACAGATCCACCCCCCTTCCGTAGACGCCCCAGACACGTCTTGGGCGACCCGGACGACCCCATAGCCGTCATCACCTCGGCGGCGCTGGGCTCGCCTGATCCGACCACTCCTAGCAACAAGAAGTATTCCGTCTTTGGTATAGGCGCCGGTTACCAAAGGCACACAAACACGCACCGACCTCGCCGGCGAGGTCGAGGACTCCCCAGATCTGTCAGAAGATCTGTTAGATTCTCTCCAAGTAGTCAACCAGATCAATCTACTAGGGCCTCAGGGCATACCCCTTCTGGGGTGCCAGGGCAAGTCTGACCCCACTCCCGGCGACGGCCAAGCCGAGGTTCGTACCGTCTGAGGTGCCCTTGAGCTAGTCGCCTTTAACCTAAACCTAGGCCGAGCGCCGTTTGCGCTTGCCTAAAGTCCGGTGACGCTGTAGAGGCCACCTGAGGCCAACACAATAGTCATTCATAAAAATAAAAAATAAAAAAATAAAAACTTGGTGATCGCAGCTGTTTTCAGTTGCTGCAGATGGAAAAATAAACAAATTGCTCCTACTAGAAACTGTCAAATTTGTGCCAGTTACGACACTGAGTTGAAATCATCTTAGAGTTACGATAAGTTTCTGGTTTCTACAACCAACAACCTCAATGCGAATAGACCTACCCCCTCATCGTAATAGAAGTACAACAAGTGCTGCTTCTTCAATATCCTGCCTGATTACCACGGTAAAACGTAAACGGGGTCTATTTGATGCTACAACTGGCAAACGCTTAAAAAATGTCAGTTACGCCATTTGAAGTTGCATCGTGTGCAGGGCGCCTAGGACTTGTACTCATCATTGAATAACTATTAACAACTCTGAAAAAATAGGCTGAGTTCGTGAAAAACAGCTGTTCCATACTCGACTTCTTGCAACTTTTTCGACACAGACTTACTACTTTTTGAGTGTGTTCAAGGTTAGAAGCTTATTACAAATATAATATATATAATGTTTAATTATTTTGCAATGGCACAAATACATATTTAGATATTTACTGTATACATAAAACGCTAGAACGTATTTTGGCCCTATTTTTGTTCAAAAGTCTTTTGTCGAATTTCTTTTGAATTACATTTTGAGTTTGAAAAAAGAAGACAAAACACTTTTTAACTAAAATAGGTTTGAAATATCTACTTTTTAACGTTTTATACATAAATGACGGTCAGACATAAGCTTTAGAGAGATAATATATTATATAGATAGATCCTACAAGACTGTAGGTACCAGATTTATTCGCACGTTTTTAGGGTTTCCCAAAGAGATTTCAGTAGAACTCTATTACTCAGCCTATGTCGTCTGCCTAATATAAGTCTGCTTGTTCATCCGATTTATAATGTAATCTCGCCCCAATATAATATAACGTGAATTTAACAGGTAGTCGGATGAATTTTTGTACAAAATATACAACAAACACAAAAAAATACTAACAAAAAACATTTATAAGGAGTTAAGATAGTTATGTTCAAATCGTGATTCAAGTATGATTTTTACCTCCTGGTTTTCTAAATTAGATAAATAACATTTTATAGAATTGAAAATTGAGATGTCTTACACATTTTGATTGAATGTCAGAGTCCTGCCATACTTGAGTTGCATTTTCTTTGATATCAAAAGAAGGGTAGGGTAAGTACCTACAAAAACAGAAACGAATGGAAATGAAATGGATTCATCCAGAATAAAGACAATAATGAGGTACTTTATGTATATATATCCGTAGAGATACGCAGAACGACAGACGTAATTGGCAGAAGACTCATCAACGTCGTGCCATATTATATTATGTAGCTCCTCTTACGTATTTACCTCAAGATTGCCCTTGGATTAATCCCGTTTTCTCGGGGGAGGTAAAGTAAAATCATTTGTGCTTATACAAGCGTAGGTTATAGGAAAATAGGGGCACACAAAATTGTCGAGCTATATAGGGGCATCGTAATTTGACGCCAAGATTGGCAGCGTTGTTCGTTTTTTTTATTTACTCGTATACTCTTGTCATAGTGGCTGTAGCTGCTCTGTGTGTGTTGCTGAACGAGGCTTCTCGCCATCGTTGTTTCTTCTCATCCACCCTGATACCGGGGCAATAGAATACGACATCGGCATCCTCGCCTGAAGTAAGAGCCTGCTAAAAGAGACTCTATAGGCACTCTAGCTCTAAGGTCTCTAGTCTCTAGGCTCGGGATAGTTGGAGATGCGGTGACTTTCCATCTACAGAAGTCCGGGGAGAAAACAACGTTGTGCCTCACCAGACAGATGTGCATTTCAGGACAGTAGGCCGCTGTCCTGGGAGGAGACGAAGCGCAGTGCTGGACCCCAGCACTGCGCTTCGTGTGTTCCAGTGAGTTCCACTGGAGATCCCGGAGAATTCTATTAATCACTTGGGTACATAGACTGGCCACCAGGGTGGTTTTAATAAGTGCAGTACTGTACTTATAACCCGATTGCGCCCCACGCAATCGGGCATCTTTAGAAGATTTTTTCCCATAAACTAAAATACTGTTTCCATATCCATTTTTTTATTGGTTGGCATCTTTAGCATCTTACGTCGAAGTTTGCGGGTTTAAGTCATTCCAACGAGTTGCTTTCTACCTGGTTCTTTAATACAAAAACTTACACAAACTAAAAAAAATTGCCAACCGATGTAAAATATTTCCGGCATTCTTGACGACTTCCAAAAAATTACGGCAACATTAAAGAGATGCCGTTTTCTTAACGAAAGCCCTCGTTTCGCGGTTGGATCGGCGCAAGATTGTGAGCTTGAGCTTATCTAGGCTGCGTTAATTATTCATGGAGACTTTGAGCGTGAAGCGGGATTATGACACTTGCCTTTAATGTTGTGGTATGCAGGAATTACCGTGAAATCTTTCCCATGCCTATTTGAAAAGGGAATAGGGAATATATGCATGTGTTTCAATTATTAAATACTAGCTGACCCGTCCCGGCTTCGCACGGGGGTAAATACCCATTTTAAACCGACTTAAAAAAAGTCATCAATAAAGTTATCAATTCGACACTTACGTATGCACGACACACGCCACACACGTCGCACGTACGTACGACACCTCCCTTTAAGGGAGAGGCCTTCGTCCAGCAGTGGACGTCTTTCGGCTGTTGATGTGTGATGTTGATGTGTGTATGTAATATTAATTAGCTGTGATCCGTGGTTCTACCCGCGTGATGAAGAAAAACGGTGAAGGTGACAATAAAAAAATTGCCTATAATGTTGTCATCACTATACCTTTAAAAACCAAGTACTTCTCATACAAAGTTTCATCCCGCGTTTCACTCCCTTAATTCAGCCCTGTCGCAAAATCCGTCTGTAGCTGACGTCTCCTAACTATAAACTTCCTACCTGTCAAATTTCAGCTTCAGAGGTCAAGTAGTTTTCAAGATTTCGTGCTTAGTCAGTGAGTGAGTGATTTTCGCTTTTATATACAGGGTTAGTTCTAATCAGTTAGCATCCTTTTAAGGGCATATTCAGTACATCAAAACAAACAACTTTTACTATGGGGCCAACATTGAATTCGCGAAAAACTTATAAGCTGTTCCATACATTTTTCCCAAGGTCGATGAACATTTTGAATGGAACAGCTAATAAGTTTTTCGCGATTCCAATATTTGCCCCATAGTAAAAGTTGTTTGTTTGTATGTACAAAAGGATGCTAACTGATTAGAACTAACCCTGTATAAGTGTATAAATCATAAGGCTTTGGACTTATTTCACTAATCTTTGTAATCATCATATTCTTTTTTTACTGATGATCATTATAATCAGCCATTCATAGCAGTTCGACCCTATCTTCAACTTTTCACTGCCCTTAAAAGGATGCTAACTGATTAGAACTAACCCTGTATATAGAAGATAATAGGATAAATTGAGAATTTAACTGAATCTGATGCTTACGGCGAAAAAATTATAGAAATCAGCTGGTTAAGTTCTGAAATATAAAAGCAGAATAATGTCCAGTTGACGATAACATACATGTTATTCAAACAAGTTATTCACTATCTGGATACGCATGAAAATTCTAGCGTGGCCAGATGGTGAAATCACAACTGATACCAGTTTTGAGTTTCACCAGCTGGACACACGCTTGTCCAGCCTTGTCCAGCCTTGTGTTGTGCACTTGGTGAATAACCCAAAGTATTTGGGAGGGAGTCATCTGTTCTTTTCTAGCAAAACATGTGCTAGTATGGAATTTGTTTGGAATCGTGGACTTTGACGTCATAATCATAAACCTAATCAAAATCAAATCAAAAATCAAAATATATTTATTGCACTTGTATACTAATATAGACTCATTCACATTAATTAAATGTTTATAACTTCGTTATTTGTGCATGTATTAAAGTTTTACTTTCGATGATTTGTTTTGTTACCAATCAGCTTTTTTGTTAGTCATTTAAAAAACACATGCATGTTCCCTATTAGTTAAAAAATAACTTTACTTTTCGCTTATTGAAATTGAAATACTATGGCAGTATTTCAATCGGATGAAGAGTTAATAATTAGATTGAATAGGTTCAAATTCACTATCACTATTGCATCAACGATCCTGATCAATCGTGAAATTAGCTCAGCGAACAAAGGACTTGGATATGTCCTCAAACTGCATTTAGAACTATCGGAGGATGGGCAGCAGCGTCTTCTCGGTTAATGGTGGTGCATGAGCATTCTGCGATCCCCAAGCAGTCTGCCAATACGGCAACCCTGCGTTGAGAATACGGCAACCCCTCCCTATTAAGGACCCTTCGACCTAAGGAGGCCTGCGTTTAGCAGTGGACGTCTTCTAGCTGTTGATAATGTGTGATGTGAACTAACATAATGGAAGTACGTTAGCCATCGTAATGTTGCCGCATATAGCTATGAAATTTAGAAATCAGTTTGATGAATTGAAAGTAAATATTTAAGTGACGATATAGATATAGATGTATTGCCTGGAAGACATTTTAGCGCTTATAGCAATGTAGCCACAATTTGTAGCCCTATCTTAAAGTTCTTCGGCCTTACTTAAAAAAACTTTTCAACCGTTAGTCACTGCTTAAGATGCTCTGCCATCTTCTCTCTGACGTGAAGTTGCACGTGCTAGAAAAGGACAGATAAGTTTAACCAGTGACTAAGAGAATTGAGATTATTTTAGGTAAGGCTGTTTATGTTCATTTTATTTTCTGGTAAGTATAGATAGATGGAGTAGTTGCGTTCTATCTGCATAGTACGGCAATTTGTAGTGACGGCACCATAAAAGCCGGGGATGATAGTGGCGTGGTTTCAAAGTGGATTATGCCCATTCTAAGCTACGTAGTATAGGATGACGATAACAATTATGACATGGATTACCTAACGCTCCGACATGGATTAGTTAATCATGATTATTATTATCTAATCCATTATTCTATCCAACAAGTACTGCCATATAACCGACAACCTAATTCCTCCACTGGGATCAGGAAATGCCGATAAACATTTAATCTCCATTAAGGAAATCGGATTTGAAGCCCATAACGCTGAGTAATAAAATAAATTATGACAATTTGACTCATTAACGTCAACCTGCAGCCGACCCATAAAATATTATTAGTAGTGATTAGATTGACGGTACTCGTGACACCAATAATCTTATTTACCGCATCAGCTTGAATATGTTATTGGCACAAACAAACAAACAACAGACAAAGAGACAAACTTACACTTACACAAACTACTTAGATATCAAAATGTTTAGGAGGAAATCCTACTAATCTACACCAATATAATAAAGAGGAAAGATTTCTATTTTTGTATGTTTGTAACGAATAAACTTAAAAACTACTGGACCGATTTCAAAAACTCTTTCACCATTAGAATGCTACATTATCCCTGAGTAACATAGGCTATATTTATTTCTAGAAAAAAATAGGGATCCCTACTAAAATTCCATAATGTAACCCAAGGTGTAATTTTTTTGCCATAAAAAAATATTTCATCGCATGCGCTGCGGAAACTATAGAAGATAGAACAATAAAATGCTCTACAGTATTATAGAACACACACACACAACACATCAATATCTACAAAAAACTTCGCGATACCATATGTCCAACTATTGTAATTATGTTACTATATCGACTTTTTGACATCTGAAAAGTTAATAGAAATGCCGGTCAAAATCAGACCACGTTAACCCTTATCAAAATAAATCATATATTTCATATTCAAGACTGTTTCAATACCTGTCCATTACTTTTTGAATTATCCAAATCGGACATTCCATTCAAAAGATATTACGAATTTAAAAATCTAACTAGAAAAATAAACGCCGCAGCACCATGGATTTGCTTCCCGGCTCAACGTAGCGCGCGGGCAACGCGGGGAGGTAAGGGCATCCATGAAATGATTTCTTACCCGCGTGGTCCACGTACGTGTTCCGGATATCTTTTTGTGCCCTTAGACTGCCCAATAGGTAAACCACGTGTAAATATAATATGTAGTGCCCTTGGTTCACCCAATAGGTGAACTAAGGGTAAATATAAAAAAATGTAGTGCCCTTGGTTCACCCAATAGGTGAACCACGGGTAAATCATTAAACAACTAGCTGCACCCCGCGGTTTTACAAGATTTTTGGGATAAAAAGTAGCCATGTTTTATTCTAAGGTAAAAAGTACCTCTATACCGAATTTCATCCAAACGCGTTCAGCCGTTTTAGCGTGATGGAGAAACAAACATACACACACACTGACAAACTTTCGCATTTATAATATTAGTACGCAATTAGATAAAATTATTTATTTAAGTTACCACCGCACCGTAAGGACTTACAACAAGATACCTAAGGTAGTATACCTACTCTTTTTTAGACGACTTGAAATAAGCTATTTAAAATATCGCTGAGTAAGTGTGTGCTTAGGAGTACCGAGGTAACAAGCATTAAAAAAATTAAACCGAATTGAAAACCTCCTCCTTCTTTGAAGTCGGATAAAAAGGAAGAACATGGGAGTGAACGAGTAAACAAATGGGTATTCTACGGGTACATTGAATTACGCATAGTACACCTGGTTGTTCCACGAGTACACTCTTAATTCAGTGTACTCGTGGAACACGTATACAAAAAGGTATACACATAAACGGTGCAAACGGCCACATAAAAGGTTCACATATTCAGTTCACATATTAAGTAATACATTGATATAAAATTCTCAAATTGTATGAGATGATGATGTTGATGTTAGTAGTTTTTTTAAATTTAAGTTTTAATTGACATTTTTATTTTGACTATTTTATTTAATTTTACTCGAAAATATTGTTATTGCATGCTGCACCTACAATTATTGTGACATTTGGCTTTAAACTATTAGTTTTAAAACGTTTTAAAAATGTATTGATGTACACAGTGTTGGTGAACTTATACTTCACAAGAATCGCGGGTGAATCCGCGGGGCGCAGCTATAGTATAACATAACATTTCACTCGTTCTTTAGTGTTATTTTATTTTTAATGTAGAGATAAGCTCGTATCTCAAAGTCTGGAACTTTAGTCTTATTTATTGAGTAACCATCATCATTATAATCAGCCTATCAAAGTCCAGTGCTAGAAATACTAGCTGGGAAGACGTCTTCCAAGGCATACCCCTCTGTTCGATATCCGATAGTCCATTGCAACCACTGCCAGCTAAGTAACACTAAATAAATTTACTCGTACTCAGTACACAGATAAAATAATTTATAAAAAGTCGGATTGGTTTTAAGATGTACTCTTTATCAGTTAAAATGTTCAGGGGCCTTATTGAATCGTAAAACTTTGCACACTGGAGCATCTAGCTCTCTCTTTGCGTACGATTCAAAAATAAGGCCCCAGAACCTATTTATGCCAGACGTGCGAAGATCAATATAGATTCTAAATACTGCACACCTGTCTCGATTACTCTGAATAATGTATGAGACGAATCGACGCGTATGTGACCTTCCCTGCTCTCTACAGGGTGTACATTTGAACGACGGACATATTCTAAAACTCAGATTCTAGGATATACTTAGTACTCAACTTTTACTATGGGATCATCTCTGGTATCGTGAAAAAATAAATTTGCTGTTCCATAGAAAAAATTACCTAATTCAGTCTCAACGAAATCTATGGAACACCTGATTTTTATTTCACGATTTCAGAGGCGGTCCATTAGTAAAAAATTGTTCATAATTATGAGTACTATTCTATCCAAGAACATGTCTGTCGTTCAAATGGACATCCTGTATAATTCTGTGGGTGCTGTGAAGCTGTTGGTGTGGGCGGACGCTAAAACTTGTGAGGGTGCACGCCTGCGTAATTGAATTAAAAAAGATTATGTGTAGCTTGGGCACGTTCGACGTGTTTTCAACCGCGCGGCGGGCGACGCGAGCACACGGCGCGGGCGTACGCGGCGGGTGCCTATTCGTAGATTTTTTTCTACAAATCAGTTGAGCGCCACTACTTACCGCAAGGCCTACCACTTCATACCTTCGTCATATACGTACTACACACGCTCGAACCCAGAATTGTTCTATCTAGCGGCGCTGTGTGAGGCGGTTGACGTGGCAGATTCCCCAGCGCATTTCACGTCCGCGTCGGACGTCAGAAGCGTACTCCTGCTCCTTGTGTCCACGCAGGTTTTAACGTACGCCCTAATACCTAAGGGTTTTCTATTGATTATGTGCGCTCATATTTAAAAACAAATATAATTAATGACATACAGAACATGAAAGGAAACTAAAACATAACTAAGTATTTAATAAAATATAATTATGAGGATACATGAAAATACAATTTTGTGTCAAATTTAAATGAAATCAAATAAGAGTCGTCTGACGTATATAAAATACGTGAAATATTCATAAACTCCTCATAATTATTCCTACTTACAAGTATAATATTAAAAATAAAAAAAAGTTTGTAAAATTATTGAATTACTTTGCGTGACATGCATTCTCAAACGTTAAAAAACTTTTCAGATTATAGTAATATTTTTTTAATAGCTCTGAGACTAACTCAAAAACTTGCTCAATTTTATAGTCAAAACTCGAGGTCCCCTGCGACTTCGCTCGCGTACTGAAGAAATTCGCCCCGCTCCCAAAATTCACCACTTTAAATCATCCCGAGCAAATTTTTCAGTCAGTCAGATAAAAATTCAGCAACTACGCCGTAGAAAAATTCGTAGCAGCTTTCACGTAGTAACACTCGCCCTCGATTTTGGTAGTCAAGAGAATGCTGCTGACCTGGGCGGGTTGATGACGGTAGTATTTGAGTCAGTTGCAAATGTGGACCGTCTTGTATCTATGGATGTATAATCGTAGAAACCGTCGTTCAGTCGCCAGGGATGCGAAAGCTTGCTGGTTTAGTTCATTTGAGACAACTAAGTAGTTTTAAATAGTCTGACAAATATGTATCAATAATTCTGTACCACTATCTGTAAACAAATAATTTACTGACTAGTTAAGTAAATAAGAAAAAATCAGACATGCATATAAGAAAATTTGATACTTACATATTTTGTTCATATTTATGTATTTATCAATCATTATTCTAACGAGCTAGCAGCATCCTGTGGTTTGTCGTCTGGCAGGCTCCATTCTTTCTTTCGGGATAAAACCTACGTAACATTCTGAAGCTTAAACGATCTCCATTCCAAGCCGCCTGCCAAGCGTGGGGATGTCGGGATTGGCAACCCCTCTCTATTAAGGGGGACGCCTTCGTCCAGCAGTGGACGTGTTCTCGCTGATGATATGAAACGATCTCCATACGCAAATACACTAAAACAGCAACTATTAGTGAAATAGTAGATGTATTGTTAAATACATCTGATTTGATATTTTAATGTTGATAGAGTTGATAGGTATTGTCTGGCTCTGGCTATGTATAACCTTTTGAACAAGTTGTATATGTCTACAGAAGCAGGCGCTTTGCATATTATTATTTATTCATACCACTCCTAAATAATAATCTAATACTATAAGTATCTTTGTCTTACTGACTGATTTAATGACTGACAGACAACGCACAGCCTAAACCGCTGGTTGTACAGAATTGAAATTTGGATGGTGTGTTTGTCTAGATGCGTAGAGGTGTACTAAGAAAGGATTTTTCGATATTCGACCCCTAATTACTTTTGTATGAAAGTTCTTTGTTTTTGGACTTTTACCAGGGGGGTGTCAATCCGCAGTTTAGATATGTTCGGACGGCGCTCCGTCCCGGATGGAGAATGCAAGGCAAAAGTCAGCCGCCGCCCGCACGCTAGCCTCGTCGCACGTATCTAAGCATACGTGATAGAAAGAGAGCGTTAAATCTAGGTGAATATAGCTAGCGGTATCCAGCGCTGCGCGAGTTGAATTGCTACTTTATTGCCTAGTAGATAGAGACCTTATTTATTTCAATTCCTTTGCGGAGTTAACTTTCTGTACGTATTACTATTATTTATTCTTTGCTTTTAGTCCCGAAAATTTGGATTTGGATAGTTCATTTAAAATCACGTATGGTAAGTTCTTTGTTTTTGAAGTTATAGTGATCAAAATTGATATTTGGGTAGTTAATTCATACAACCATACCATTCATCATGGTAGGGGTAAAAAAAATTGCTCGGATGATTTAAAGTGGTGAATATGAGGAGGAAAATAATTGGTAATTAACTAACGCAGCGGTATTTGGGAGCGGGCGAATTTCTTCCGTACGCGAACGAAGTCGTGGGCGACCTCTAGTACATACCTAATTCATAACTATTGTAAAAAATATACCACTGGTTTTTCGGTGTAGGAAAACACTGCGATGAAATCTGTGTACATCCGGGGAAGACATTCAATGGTGTATGTGAATCTACCCGCACTGGGCCTGCGTGATGGAGTATCATCTAATCCTTTCGAGGATAGACCTATGCCCAACAGTGGGATGAAGAAGGCTGATGCAGCAGTAGTAAAAAATTGTTCAGGCAAAATGTAAGCCCGGCGTTGTACTCGTAAATGGACTGTAAAAGGGAATGTATTTGAACAATTGTACATTGACATTATTTGTATTTACGACGATAATTTTTATGTTTTATTAATTTATTATGTATTTGACTGTGACATTATTAACATAGCATACCTTTAAAGCATAATCAGCCTCCTACTGGACTAACATAATTATTTTAGATGTACATACTTTAATTTGATATGTAAATCACACTTATGCAATAAATGAATATGAACATGACACTTTTTTGAAAAGATATAATAAACCGAATAACTTGCTAGTTTGTTCAGTTTTTGATTATCTAAGAACCTTCAGTGTCGGATGCAGCGACGTATTAATGTAAATGGTCACTATTTTGAAAAGTTATAATAAAGCTAATAACTTGCTATATAGTTTGTTCAGTTTTGATTATCTAAGAACTTTCTGTGTCGGATGCAGCGACTGTTGGATATTGGTAAACCAAAGTAGAAATTAAAGAAAACAATGTATAATAGTCTTATGTCACTGTCATCGGAACGACGTAATTCTAGGCAATCAAAGGTTCTGTGCTGCATGCTGGCTGCATGAATTTATCTGAATCCTAAATAAACTCTCAATATAAAGTAATAATCCGGTTCATTTATAGCTTTACTTTATTAGCGACGTATTAATGTTAATGGTCACTATATTGAAAAGATATAATAAAACTAATAACTTGCTAGTTTGTTCAGTTTTTTTATTTCTAAGTACTTTCAGTGTCACCTACAATGAACATACCTAAGTAAAAAGTATAGTAACTTATTTGGTCAGAAAGGCGTACAACCCCTTTCGGTTCAAGTTTTTTCATCGTAAATCGCGCGAGTGTTCAAACAGGTGTATACTTTTTCCTGAAAAGCTTACCCG
This sequence comes from Erannis defoliaria, assembly GCA_905404285.2. Taxonomy (NCBI): domain Eukaryota; kingdom Metazoa; phylum Arthropoda; class Insecta; order Lepidoptera; family Geometridae; genus Erannis; species Erannis defoliaria. The sequence continues at coordinate 15,887,378 of FR990069.1, read as the reverse complement.
CCCGGGCTATTATTTTTATGGACTTCTCGTGTACTTCACTTTAATAAAGACCGTATTTCACCATTCACGAGCATTAAGATCTATGAGTATTAATCTGCGAGAGAGATATCTTGTTTTGTCGTGTTTTTTCCTCTTTGTTCTTTTACGTGAAAAGGGGTAATGGATTTGAAAGATTATCCTTTCGTATGAATACTGAACTCACAATATCGAGCACGGGAGTTTTGAGGAACGATTCAGTGATACTTACGAGGAATTGACTTGACGATATATAAAAGCGCTTTAGCAAAGTCTACAGAGTGTGTTTAACAGATAAAAATAGGATGTACCACAGACTTATAGTGAAGTATTGCATTAAGAGGGAATCTTGTGAGCGATTATCCATACAAACGTATTCCCCTATTTTCTTCCTGAACAATGCCTCTAGAGCATTTTTTTATATAGTCTAGGTCTACTGTAGATGGTCCCTGTCATTTATTTTTTTCAGCAACTAATTGCTAAAAGAAATATAACACTTTCAATATTTTCATAGTAATCTTAGGACCATAGACCTAGACTTTATAAAATAAAGCCGTCAAGTCCGAGGACTCGGACAACGAGGATTCCGTACCACTCACTACAAGTACCGATGTACTAACTTACATAAGAAAAGGTTTAAACTTTTATGTGATTACTTTTCTCCGTAGGTTTTAAGGTGCAAAGAATATGGCTTATGAAAAGGTTTTAACTAGTTTGTAAAACTCCTTTCTACAATCTTCAACAGGTAAATTTAAATTGTAGCCCTCCAACTTATTTTATTTGTTATTTTGTTCAAATGCAAGAACTAAAAAAAAACAATGCAGCTGTCAGTTTTCTTCAAAACCTACGCTCGTGGCTTCCTTGTCCATTTGTAGAGATAAGTTAGTCGTACATTTATTAGAAGCAGCTGCGATCAAACCCGTCTAAAAACCAACGAACAAAACGTTTGCACGTTTTAACGGTGTACAACGCCATCTAGTAAATTTTTTGGTAACTAAAGAAACAAGTACAAGGACCTGGGTATGTCCTTAAACTGCAACCAGACCCACCGGAAGACGGGCAGCAGCGTCCTCTTGGTTAACGGTGGTGACCATTCTGCGATCCCCAAGCCGCCTCCCAAGCGTGGGGATTATGGCAACACCTCTCTATAAACGGCTGACGACGAAAGAAACAAACAAAATAACTATTTCAGTTTTGGCTTGAGAATGAAGATATATCTACAAATTATCAATTTTGATATTTTTCCCGTAATTACTGTTATGTGACCTTGCTTCTTGACAAATTTTATGAGCACGGGAACGTACCCTATGAATTTTAATTTAGTTCACTCTAAAAAACTCGCTAAAATAGCCGTAATTTTTTATTGCCTTGTCTTAGAAGCTTGTTTTTTTTTTATAAATTTAAGGGACTGTGGACTGACGTATTTGATATTAATATCAACTTGATACCTCCACGCATTCCAGAGAAAAAGGGTCTTGACAGACAGACAGACAGACGAACAACCGAGTGATCCTATAAGGGTTCCTTTTTCCTTTTGAGGTACGGAACCCTAAAATTATTTTTAGGGTTCTCTAGAGGCTTCGTTCAGGAAGAAAATAAGGAATACGTTTGTATGAAGAATCGCTCACCGGATTCCCCCTTAACCATTATGGTAAAATCACGCCTTGAAACAAAAAAAAACAAAAAATATACTATATTTGGTTTATTTAGACTATACGGCATACGATAAAAAAGAGATAAAAAAACGAGAAATCGGATCAATCTCAGTAGATACAGGAGCCAGATCCACGATGAATCTAATGAGATTTTCTTTGTTCCCGATAGATCCATTTTTATGTTATTTTAAATTACGATGGATCTAGTGAAATATGTTTTTCCCATAAGACACAGTTTTGAAATCTGTAGATCTAATAAGAACTTTCTTTCTTATTAGATCCGTTGTACAGATCCACGATAGATCTAATGAGTTTTTTTTTCCTGAGTCGATCCATTAAAACGATTTTTGCTATGAATCCTAAATGGTTGTTTTGACATCAAATAGTATAACTTTTTATGGGTAAGTAATACAAATATAATAGTATTAATTCATAGTAACTGCAGAAAAAGACGGAGTACGTAAACGATAGTTTTTTTTTTAATAACTGCAACATCTTGTCGAACGTAAATTGAAACTAAGGTTTAGGGTTCCTTACCCAGAGGGTGTTCAACTGTACCCTATGACTAAGCAATCCGTCTCTGTTTGTCTTTAAATATGTTAGTTCGTCTGTTTTTGATCTTTAACGACGTATATCTCGTAAATCGTAATAGGTAGTATGTTGTTTTTATAGAATATTCGTTTTATACTATGTCGCGGACTTCCTCTGTACTTGCGGTGGTACGGAACCCTCGTTATCCGAGTCGCAAGTACTCGTACTCTTGACGGCTTTTATTTTAGTTAAATATGTATTTTATAGGTGCGAAAGTTAGCTCCTAAGCTTTGTCTAAGCCACCGTATTTCTTATCTTTTGACAACTGAGAGTATTATTGCTGTTTAAAGTTCCGAACCAAATGTCTTATTTGTGTTTGGAACAAAAATAATACCAAACTAGTTCGATATGATGTGCAGAAGTGGCCCGAGGTTGTCAGATATTAGCCGACTCCTCCAGGGGTAATCAACAAGCCTTTATAAAGTGTCTATGTAGTTTCTCCTCCGTAGTATAACTCAATTTATTGTTCATTGATTAGTTAATTTTCTGAAAGCCCCAGAGGTCAAAAGTTTCCAAACAAGTTTGGAAAGGAAGACCAAAGTTAGAGAGTGAGACCGTAGGGTAAAGGCTGGTCTGTTCGAAGTTTTAACTTGCCTCGAGGCATCAATATTAGAGTCACAATGTTTGCCAACGAATAGGCTCCTCTAACAGAAGTAAAAAAAACCTAGTGAGCGAAGTCTCTGCAACGACCAGTCGTTGCAGATTTTCTTTCATCTGTCCGGATGTATGGATGTATGTATAAATGATAGCACTCGCGTACAGGTAGTATTTTTCAACGAATCTTGAGAAACTTGCTAAAAAAGCGATACTGTTTCATATTTTTTTTGTCATCGGCGATAGGGTATTTCTCTCAAAAAAAAAGGATACATGAACATCCATTCTGAACAAGAAATTCGAATATGAGCTAAATCGGCCTGTAAATAGAGTAGCAGAAAAATCGCAAAAAAAACTGATATTCTAGAACCTGTGTATACCGAGCTAGAACATTTTTTTTCATACTAAAGTACATTTTATCTAAATCCATTCAGACACTACGGAGTTCTAATCACCCAAAACTTTCACATTTTGTAAATTTTTTTTGAATATCTGAAATTGTAAAGTTTGTCGAGAGTAACTCAACCCAATTTGGGATGAAGAGCGCTTACCAATATTACTTATAACAACTTCAATAAACTCTCCAGTCTCCACAAGTTGACGGCGATGTATTTTGTCGGCGCCTCTTTGTGTTTCCATTAGGTATATTTGGAGTGGCTGCAAGTTATTGTTGTTTTGATTAGATCGTTACACAAGACTCCAAAAAGAAATAATCGCAAATGAGATTCTGAAATGCTGGGAGTCTTAAAAACATGTGGTATTACATTTATTTTTTTATTAATAAAACTTAAGTTATTACATCATCCATACTAAAGTATCTACTAACAATAAAGATGAACATTATTTTGGTTGAAGATTTTAAGTTTTTAACTTTATTGTACAGTCATCTCGTAGCTACCTAGAGCTACCTTGTACAGTGTTCACAAAATTCACTCGTGCTGCATATAATTTTACAATAATAGACAATACGCAATAAGTATAAAATAATCATTATATTCTTATCCTACATGATATGATTCGTGAATTACGCGTAGAGTTTGTTCTTACTCATGTTTGATCAGTTATCTACTAAATACTAACTATATCTATTGAAACTAAAACTAAATCATAAAGTGTGACGATGATTGTTAAAGTTTTCAAACAGGGGCCGTGACGTGAACCGGTTATAGCGGGGTCGAATAGGTTCAGCTACCGACGCTGCGCGACCGCGAACCTTATTGCGAGACGATAAAAATCACAGTCGCGCAGCGTCGACAGCTGAGCGTATTCGGTCCCGGAATTAGCGTTCATGGTACGGCCCCAGATCATTTCATAATGACGTTGTGTACCAGTGAATACAAGAGGCTATAATTTATGACGCTTAACATACAAAAACGGGAATTGACTAAGTTACATTCAATTTTAATTCTACAATGTGTCGAAACACGTATCAAGTATAATAACAAAGCCTTAAACTCAGACAACAGAAACGCGAAGATTACTATTACTACACTAGTGTAAAACAATATTATACTAACTCAATAATAAATACGCCAATCAGCTAAGTGCACTGTGCCATCACAATATGATGTGACCGTGATCCACTATTTCTAATTGCATTAGATTCAGTCAACTATGTAATTCCTATCCTGGCAGTCAGACCAAGCAACTATGGCTAACCTAAAATATGAAATGGATTGAATTTATTTCGGTTCAGCTGCTGCGGTCGCCTTGTCCGAGGCGGTCGATGCATAGGCTCCATTACTCCGGAAAGCAATGGCGACTGGAAATCTGCATCAGTTGTATCTTCATCTTCTTCAGCTTGTCGATGATCTGTCATGTTCATCAGCATTTCATTGTATTCTGCACTATTAATATCGGTCTTTTCAACAGATTCTTTGGAGGCGGTTGTGTTATTTAGATTTGTGTTATTATCCAATTCGATCACTGTAATGGGCGATATTATTTCGGATATATTTTTTACTTCAAGTTTATGTTCAGTTTTATTTAAGACGTGTAGTGGTGCCATCGTTGTTATTATTTCCGTGCTGGTTTTCTTTTCAGTTGAGATCAATATTGGCTGCACTGTAGGTACATTTTCAGTTACTAAACTGGTACTTACAGTGCGAGTAAAATAAGTTACCGGAACTGTAGTAGAATCCTTTTCAATTACTTTCGAGGATGTTTTTTCGTGTGCCATTGTGGTAGGATTATCAGTACTGATAATATCCTTAGAATGTCTTTTTGAAAAAGGATCTGTAGTAATATTTGGCAAACTATCTTTAAAAACTGGCATTTTTGTTGTAACTTCAAAAACTGTTGTATTGTTTAGGGTGTTGCCCTCTCCTATTATTGTTATTTTAATAACCTCATGGATTGTTGTAATATTTTTCGTAATTTTTGTTTCTGGTGTTGTAGAGACGTCAACAAGGCTGTTTAAAGTCATTTCAATATCACGAGCACTATGATCCGAATTATTCATTTTATTGTTCTCAATAGTCTCTAATTTTGCTACATCGCCTGTAAAACTTGTATGTTCATCACTTGTCAAAGGAGCATCATTTAAAATTACGGTTAAATCCATTCCAAAATCATCACTTACGCTACTTTTCTTAACACCTTGTAAATTAGCTTTTTCAGTTGTAACTCGATTGTCTACTTCTTTAGTAGTGCTAAACATTGAAGAGATTGGTGTTGGAGTTTGTTTATAAGTGTCAGTTGGTTTAGCATCAGCGAGCCTATATGTTTTAGTTTTAATATCATTATGTTTTTCATTTACATATTTCTTTGGGGAATGATTCTTTAAAATGTCTTTTTTGTTATCCTTCCATTTAATTGGCTTGATAGTTGTTATAAGAGGATTTTCAATGTCTTCAGTTAATGATTTGCCGGAAATTACACGATTGTCTGAATATAAACTATCACTTGCAGCATTATTGAAACTTTGTTTATTGAAGTGTTTTTCAGCTAGTTGCTGTGCATGTTTTTGTGCTAGCGATAAAACGGTCATGTCATCACTAATTTTTGCTTTTGCCATAACCAGTGGAGGAATAAAGTGATCAGTTGGTTGAGTGAAAATGTTATCAACGTTACCAACTCTTGCAATCTCTTCATGTAACATTTTATGTTGTTTGTGTCTTTCATCTTCTAACTTTTCTAATTGGTCATTTGTCAAAATATTTTCTTCTTCTACTGTTTTTGGAACAAAATTACTATGTAAATTGTTGTCATGACTATCTTCTAAATTAATATTTTTGTTAAATAGTACACTATTTAATTTATTGACAGTGTCAACTTTTGTTGATTCTTTTTGTTGAATTTGGGGATAAATAAAATGTGCTACAGAAGTTGCAGTTATATCACGAGCCTGGTTAATATCAATTTCATGTTCAGTAGTGAGTGTTTCTGTACTGGAAACATCGTTAGTCGTATCTTGGTCTGTAAATGTGGGATCAGATGTTGCTGGCCAGTTGGAGCCGGTCGATATATAGTTAGCTGTAGATAGTTCTTCTTCATCAGCACAAGATAGGTGTTTTAGTAGGTCATCGCGTTTCTGTAGAAAAAAGGAGTCAGTTTAGATTCTTGTAGTACTAGTAACCCAAAAGGTAGCACCATAATTTCACCCATAACGTGAAGGTCAATCAATTTTTGAAGTATCAAATTCATTCTTACCACATTGCCAGTGCACTGCACTTTTTTCACGCCTGCCATTCCACAGTCTGCTGTTAGTTGAACTGCAGCACTTTCCGGCAAATATAGGATGGTTAGCGCAGGTAGAGCTCGGACCATGCATCCTTCATTGCCAAGCGCCCATTGGGGTACTGTGAAAAAGGGAATAAGAGATCAGAGATTCTTAAAGACCTTCAAATTTATTCCAGAAGAAAATAACTATAAAGTGTTGATTTGCTTTCCTTGATCATACCTGGAAGCTCGCAAATAAATGAAGCGACAGTAGGGCCACCGCAGCTCCTGGCTTCCCAGCGATAGTCGGCTGCAGGGTCAGCAGCAGCACATAGAGGAGCTAAGCGAGCGTCAGGCGCCGAGCTCCAATAACCATCCCCGCTCAGACCGCGATAATCCCTGTTGAAATTAAAATCATAATCTCATAGCTAAAAAGATTACACACAAGCACTTCATCATTTTCCTGCCCTTATCACACTAGGTGGGGTCGGCACAGCATGTTTCCTCTCTCCACTTCACTCTATCATTTGTCATCTCTGCATTCACTCTTTTTACACACTTACAATCATTTCCAAGGCTTTTTTAGATATGGCTCTCTTCTCTTCCCATGACGTGTATACCACGCTAGCCTTCCGCTCTTTAATTTTTCGGTCACTGGTGCTACTTTTAGACTTCCCCTTACATACACTTTTCTAATCTTGTCCATCCTTGTCACTCCACACATCCATCTCAGCATTCGCATCTCCACTGCGTGCAATTTCCTTTCGTTCTCATCTTTGGTCGCCTAAAACTCTGATCCATACAAAACGACAGGTCTTATGACTATTTGTAGATTTTCCCCTCGAAAATCGGAGCAAACTGGGAGGGATACACCATCTAAGGCAATTGGGGTAAAACTGGATGGACCCCCGAAATCACAGAACAAATGTTCCGTTTTGGCCCTGCTGATCTTTAAATCTACTGTCTCCAGTTTGTTCTGCCATTTTTCCAGTCGTCTCTGTACTTCAGGCATTTATACACAAACACTTGCTGGTTGAAAATAAAATATGTATATTTTTTTAAATAATTATATAAAATTTCCTCTGGTATTGATAAGCTATAAATGGCTGCCTATTTATAAAAATGTTATTACATATTTATAGTTCATAGATTACTCTAGCTGTATTAAAACCTAACTCCGTGTGAGTGGAATAAATGCCTTAGTGTCAGACTTGGAAGTAGATGAAAATCATTGGTCTTCATAGAGTAAGTAAATACTATGTTGGTCTTCACGACTACTTACGTCCAAGTAAAGTCACCGTCAGGGTTGCTTCTGATGAGTCCAACCCAAACTGCGCTCGAGATATCCAGTTCTTTCAAATACGCTCGCACAGCATCATACTGGGCTGTTGTATCCACTGTAACAAGAAAAATACTAAATTATGATGGTGGCATGTTTCCTTTCTAATTTTTTTTAAAGTATTTAAATCATTATAATTTTGCAATCACCGGAGGATGTGCAGGTGCGTCCTCTCTATTAACGGTGGTGAGCATTCTGCAATCCCCAAGTCACCTGCCAAGCGTGGGGATTATGGAAACCCATCCCTATTAAGGGGGAACCCTTCGTCCAGTAGTGGACGTCTTCGGGCTGTAGATGACTTTTGCACATCTCGTCTATAGTAGGATGCGTAAGCGTGCATGCTTAATCAGCCTGCTTAATAGTCTATTGCTGGAGTTAGTCTACCCTCGTAGGGCGATTGGCCATATTCACCACCAAGGCTTAATTGCGGGTTAGTGGATCCCGGTACACCATTGAATTTCTTTTCCGGAAGTGTGGAAATTTCTTCGTTTACCTTCATAGAAAAGCCAGTGGTACGAAAATCTTCACCTAAACTCAGAAAAGCTCAATGGTACGGGCTCGGGGTTTGAATCCGCAATCTATTGTTTTGATGTTAAGCGGTCAACCAAAAAGAACAAACAAAGCAACCAATACACTTTCACATTTACACCGTTAGGATTGCTTGATAACACATTTCGTACAGACTGTGCCAAATAATATCTACCCGACATTTCCTTATTAGAAAACCGAGAACCCCTACTACTGAATCTGAGAAAACTTTAAGATTGTGGTTAACTTGGGGCAGTCTACAAGGAACCTTACTTACGTAAAGTGGACACTGTATCTTACTGAAAGCCCTTCAGCGAGGACTTAGGGGCCCGGTTTTCTAAAGGGTAAGTCGTCAAGTTCACAGAAACTTGGTTTTAATTTTAATAACTTTCGTAATAATAGTAAACACATTTGCAGAGATCTAACAATAAATAAAATGACGTAGACAAGATAAAACGATTATACTGTGCTATAAGCTTGGGGTGTACTAAGTTACTAAGCCGAAAGAGTCATTGTACTCATTATGAAGAAATTTTACTATGGGGCCAACCCAGAAATCATGAAAAAAAACAGCTGTTCTATACATTTTTTCAAGAGTTAATGAACTTTTTCTATGCAAAACAGCAGTTTTTTCCCAATTTCATGGTTGTCCCCATTGTAAATGTTATCCAAAATGATAAGTACAATGACCCCCTTAAGGCTTAGTACACCCTAAGCTTATACCCTGTAGAGATCGGAATACAATGGGTAATTGTAATGTATTTTATAAACATTTTGTCTTCTTTTAGGATTTAAGCGGCTTAGGCCTTTTCCTGATTCCTTCTTTTATTTTACTAAATGATATTTAGATACTAAATTTGTGGATAGTTAAAAGATATATAATAATATTGATGACAAAGAACTTGTAGACTTGTAGTGAAATTAAACCGACCCTCCTTTATATTACCGATTAATTAATTAACGTCAGTCTGAAGTGTAATTACCTCAGAAGCCGCGGGTATCGAGCTCGCTAAGGCACTAGGCAGTCTAACTGTCTAGACACCGGCACTTCTTAGAATCCTAGAGTTCTGAGCTAAATTTGCGGAGAATATTACGTGTTTAAGCGCAAAGTGTTTTAGGATGAGTTTCTAGGCATAGCTTTTATTGCTAAATAAATACCTAAGTGTTGATGGAAATTTTACACGGCCCCATCTAGCCCCAAACCACGGTGTTTATAGGTAGCAGTTTAGGTACGTTCGGCCGGCGCGCCCATCCACTAGGCGCATGGCAGGGCTGAGGTCAGTGGCCGCCCGCACGCTAGTCGCTTTGCGCTTATTTTCTGTGATTTTTGACGAACAATGACTTCTAAACGATCTAATCTGTTTAAAACATACGTATTAGATCATAATATACATAATTGTGTCGAAAGGAATGAATAGTTGTGTGAAATACTATTACTTAATCCTATCCTACTTCCTACTAATATTGTAAACGCGATAGTTTGTATGTATGGATGTATGGATGTTTGTTACTCTTTAAAGCAAAAACTACTGAAGGGATTTGAATGAAATTTGGTATAGAGGTAGCTTATACCTTGGAATGAAACGTAGGCTACTTTTTATCCCAACAATCGCGGGTAAAACCACCGGGCTCAGCTAGTTGGGTATATCTAAATATTTAGTAGATTTTGGTATTGTTCACAAATAAAATGCCTTTTTGATTGATTTCCGTTTTGTTTACCTAAAAGCATTTCGAGGGGGGTTTGGACTTCCCTTTTCCTTCCTTGCCTTGCACGGCCTTGTGGATGGATAGTTCCTTATTGAGGAGAAATTTCTTTGAAGCCGGTATTACAAAAAAGTAAGAGTAATTATAGAAATTAGCATTTCATAGGAATCCATTTGAATTCCTTTCCGGAATTCTAGGAAGAGCTACGCTACGCAGAAATTTGGTTTCGGCGCTACTATTTTATTAGTCTGTTTTAAATTATCTAGAATGCTCATTATAAAGTTATTTGATAAGGTATTTACGGTATATTTACCGCGATTATGTTTTGAAAAAGCTCCTGGTATTTAATATTCAGAATATGTACATGGATACTGAAAAAAAAACTAACCAAAAAAAATACAAAAAGTCTGAATCTGATACGAAGATCTCCTTTTTGAAAATGTTGATTTAATTTAGGTATCTCATAAATAATTATATAGCTGTCATTTTAATACTATCTTATAACTTATTATTCATGGAAGTGTTAACTCTTACCACGTCATTATAGTATATCTATAGAGATGAATAATGTGGTCTACTGTCTATGTAGTCTTCTGCTCTCTAATTCACATAACTTTTTTATCGTAACGAATTTTAACAAAATTGCCATATCGACTTGAATTTGTTGGAATTTATTTAAAAGAGAATTGTGCAAAAACATACCTAATAAGGAGTTGGCCACAGCTTAAAGCTGATGTACATAATTTTAAAACCATACCTGACGATGCATGAAACATCATTTATCATTGCTATTGCACGTGCATGCATAGAATAGTATGAATAGAATAAGCTTTCCTCACGTATAAACTACTCACATAAAAAGTGTTCGTGCCAAAGTGGTCACGACTGTGTCTACAAAACTGCTAATCAAGTGGCACCCGCACGTGATCTTCTTGAGGACGATCTGGCCACTGACTACATACAAAGTAAAACTTACCGCTGGAATAAATGAAAGTACAAGCACCACTAGCATCGGGTGGGTGCTTACTCAGAACATGTCAATTAAAATTGCTTTTAAATTGTTTCTTTGGTGTACCTTCCCAAATAAGAAAAGTTATTGCAACGACGACACAAGGCGAGGGTTCAAATTAAGCAAGTTAAGTTTCCGCATTACTTGTCTTTCAAGCTTGAAGAATAATCAGTGTCATTCTAAAAAAGGCTAAAATCTTAGCTATGTTGATTGTTAATGAATATAGTTAGAACACCTAAACAATGGATTTACGTACTTAATTATTTTTATGATTACCAATTTCAAATTCCAATGTTCCAAATTCAATGTCTTGCGCTAGTGCGCTACGTATAAAGGTATCTAGATAAATATCGAGTCAATTTTTCCTGTTATATCCAGCGAGGAATTATATAATTGACCAAGCGATGCGAAGTTCTCTGAGTCTACAGGGAGAGGCCGGCGTTTGTATGTATGTTTCAATATTTGTTTGTATATTTATTTGACGATAATTTGCAAACCGTTGATTTGATCTTTATGAAATTTTGTAAGCTTGTAAAATTATCAAGTTTGAATGAGCCAACTTGGTCAAGGGGCTTGGAAGATACGAGGTCGTGAGTTCTCAGTTCGCTGCAAACTAATCGTTGTAGGATGTACTTAGATAGTTCAATGCTTCAGATATGCCATGAATAGATATACTACTCTCTATAGCTCAATGGGGGATTTAGCGCGTCGGCTCAGACATACTCGTAGGCAAGTACTCGTATAGACATCCGCAGAGCGCTCGAGAGGATCGACAGCTGTCTCATGCTTAATCTCACGCTCGTTTGAGCTTGCAGGCGTTGGCGTGGATGTGGATTTAAGCAAATCTATCTATTCAAATTCTACATCTATCTATATATATAAAAGGCTCTGCCCTGACTGATTGACTGACTGACTGACAGACAACGCACTGAACAAACAGCTTGTCTTACAGTAAAAAAAAATTTGCTCTAAAAATTTTCTTCCGTACGCGGACGAAGTCGCGGGCGATTTCTAGTAGCTTTAATAGTAGATTACTCACTAAGGGAGCAAAAGTAAAGAATGTCTCGGATCTTATGTGTGTTGACAAACATGAGATCTGAGGCTTCTTTACTTGCTCCCGTGGTGTGTCATACGATTTTACGTACCGCTGCGGGGAGGAAGTGGTTTCTTTCGCTCCGCGTAGCAGGCCAAAGTAGCCACTTTAGCCCCGCAGGCACGTAAAATATAAACTATTTCAGCCCAAAACAGAAGGCTCTAAACTTTTCAAGTGTAATAATAATGTATTTTATTTAGTAACATTAAAAATGATCGATAGCTTTTTATTTTTCCCTAAAATAATAATTGATGAAAAAATTACATTAGCTAGCTAATTAATTAATCTCCACCTTGCAAGGGAGGTCGTAGGTAGGTACTATAAACCGAACCAAGTGAACTAGCAAAATATTCATGTTTCGCTGAATCGAACCAGGTTAAGTGGTCGTAGAGATCCTACTGTTAGCTCAAACTATATGGTCCTGAGGTTTAATAGTCTGGGTGGTGCGATTCTGAAATCGAACCTAAAAAAAAACACATTGAACCCACAGTTCAATTCATAGTTCCGATTGATCGAACTTCGTGGTCGAACCAACTGGCCACGGCCTGGTGTCCAAGCAAAATTATCAATCATAACATTGCTGGTAATAACTTTTTTTTGTAGACCACCTACAAACCGACGTAATCGGCGTACAATCGTACATACATGGAAAATAAATACACGGCTCTATGATAGTGAACATTTGCCTTTTTCTTAAAATCATTGTTAGAATATCAATAGAAATGTATCAGGATAATATCACACATCTAAAAAGTAATGACAGACTACAAGAAGTATACTAAGAACTATACAAGAAGATAAGTATAGTGGAAAATTCATACATAATAAAATAACGAGTAAGTAGATAGATTTAAAAGTCTACCATTTAGAACAATAGTCTAAAGATAATTCCTGAACTATAAATCACTAGACATTCAGTCGTTTCAATTCAGTCGTCTGTTTTACTCTCAGTCACGAAAGTAGATCAAACCGATACTCACCATGCACCCTCATCATTATTTATGTGGTACTTTTCCAGTAAAACACAAATGGAAAAGGAACTTATAGAAAATGGTCGAATACCCAATAGGAAGAGGTTTCAAACGTGTTGCTTGAATAATATATGTGCGAGTGCCAATATTCTTCACCCAAAACCTCTTTGCTTGAAAAATCTCGAGGGTTTCCAGGATATATTGACTAGGGCAATGTATAAATTGGCGAATGTGTCTCCTCAGGGATCGTGATAGTGTATGGCGCTCTCAATGATTTTCCACTGTTGTTTATTTAATGAAAGCTTCGAAAACTCTTCCTTCGGAACGTAGAATATTGGCGTAATACTTTTACCGAAGAATTTATCAGTAGCTATTAAATTTACAATTCTCTTTTTACGGTTTACTCAATTATTATTGGGCATCTGGCAAGTGAGTAAACAATTTTCAGTAAATAAAATTAAGTGACGCGTGCCTCGTGCGTATATTTTTGATAGACAAATAAAAATTACTTTGCGAAGAAAAAATATTACGTGGAATGGAAGGCGGCAGCGCGGCGAATGAAGAGTTAAATGGCGTCACAAATATTGACTTGGCGGCGAGGGAATCTTCTCCGCTACGATCCGTGCACGGTAGGTACAGGTGCGGAGACAAGCGCTTCTGCACTTTGCTAAAAATACAACTACTAACATTTCCTAGGAACGTAGGACGTAGGGTCGTCTTTACAACCATACATAAATTTAAATAAGTTCACCTAGAAATACCAGAATCCAATAATTTTATATCAAACTTAAAAAAAAAAGTTTTTTTTTTCATGTACTGCCTCAGATCATTCTGGTCTAATTTATACGTAAACTCGTATTATTATGAAACGACAAAGTTATGTTATGGTGAAAAGTTTTGTTTTTAAAGCTATGTTAGTAAAATTATATAGAGAATTATTACTTTTACTGTTGGAGGAGAAAATTGTATTCGTTGTAGTCGTTTTTTCATAATATATTGTCTTAAAATTGTTTTTCCGATTGCACCCATCGCATACTTGGCTTGGCGCCAGACGAGTCAACCATAGCAGACTCGTATAAAAGTTTCAGTCGCTTGTAGCAACGCTACGCTCTACAGAAAAACTTCTGAAACTAAAAAACCGAACACCATCAAATGCGCTTCCTTCCTCTCGCTTCTAGCATGAAATACATTAACTTTTTAATTATAAAATGCACTTGTAGCGTAGGTATCATATCACATCACATCAACAGCCGGAAGAAGTCCACTGCTGGACGAAGCGTAGGTATAAGTATATTCAATTAAACTATTCAGTATAAAAATAACTTTTTGTACTGCCCTCTAGTTTCAAACAATTATATTTGCTAGTCTTTGGTAATAGGTGTAATTACAGAAGCATTTCTAAAGTTTAATATTCGAGATACGAACGGGTTGAGAATTATGACGAGAATATTAATTAAAAGTTGCTTGCGTATTCTCGCTGAGAAACGGTTGCCAAGTAAAAAGCGCTTCCTTCCGGATAATACCACAATGTGTTATTACAGACTGAGCTAATCCGCCTTTGTTATGAGTTCGAAAGGATTTATCGGGATTTTCTTTCTTCAGACTCAATAGCGCTTACCGTGAGCCAATCATTGAGTTTCGTAGTTTACTTTGTATGATATAGGAAATCGTTTTCTCGACGAGAAAATAACTTAGGTAGGTAAGCCTCATAAACTATTAGAGCGGAACCGCAAAATCTTTAATTAGAGCAAACAAAGGCCTTTGTCTCGAGTAAATAGATGCTTATTCGGCTGCTATTTTCTTGCTATAAGGGAGGTCGTAATGTATTTGCGAAGGCACCCATCTTGGGGCGTGTGCGACTTAATGACGTCAATTTGAATGCGACCGAAATCCGATTCTCGCTCTCGGCGGCAATGTAAATTTCCCGGTGCGCCAACCCTAACAGCATAGTTTCGCCGTGTTATTTGGCACATCAAATGAGCTGTCAATCAGGAGCCATTGTATTCTGAATTGAACAATTCGGTGATTAGGGTTCGCAAACGTTAATAATTCACGTATTGTAATGTAGCGGCAAATGGGACCGCGGAGTGCTGAATTCTCGCGGAGATTCAGAGTAATTAGATCGTGAACATGAACTGTCAGTCCGATTTAGAGACAATACAACTAAATTAGTAAAAAATTAATTAGCAATGAAAACCTTAACTGAGATACTAATCATCATTAGCCCGTTTACATCTACAAGAAATGATTTATGTAGCGCCTAAAGAACATCTGCGGTCGTGGCTAAATAAGTAAGCTTATTCTGGAGCACAGACGCGGTCACATTTTTACAGATGTATTGCCATATTGCAGAGGGTGGCAGGTGGCTGTCAGTACTAAAATGTGTCATCGCACGCTTGTGAGCTAACCCATCAAATCAGGCGCTATCGTGAACAGTTTAGACTAATAGAATACTTACTATACTTTTATTGAGGTGGCAGTATATTATATTATGACGATGAAACTGCGTGATGCGTTTTTTACATTTGTTTCAATAAAATGAAATACACCATAGATTAAGTTAGTAAGATCAATACCTACAATGTACTACGCGGCATCAAAAGCTACTGACGTTCACAATAAAATAAAAAGAAACAGAAATAACCGACCAACAACGAGTACCTTTTATTCTGTTAAAGCAATACAATCAGATGCTACCTGCTCTACGTGAGTATTTGCTGGATGTGTAAAGGGTTTTCAATTTTTCTCCGAGCAAAGCATTTCTTAGACTTGAGAAACACAAAGTAGTAGGTACACAATATCGATAATTAAAATTATTCTCCGATGAAAATGTGCACTGGTCAAATGGAATCTTATACTATTTTAAATACAAGGTATGATTAATATCAATAATAAGAATAGCAATATTATTTTCTTTACTAGGAAATAAAACTCGATAGATTTGCCAGCATCCCTATTCTGGTCATATTTGCGGAAATAGCTAAAGAATTTCCGTCGATTTCCCGTTGAACCAGCGCTATTACGTGCGATAGGCTATAAATTCCGGCTGGTTATGTCAAGTTTTATGGCTGCTGGTCCAAAGTAGAAAAACATTTGAATGATTTATGGCATATGTTTATCTGCTGTGGTGAATCCCTGTTGAAAAATTCATCATAATGATACTTTATTATATGAAAACGACCAAGTGCAAATTGAACTGTCCCATATTGGATGGATATACACTCGGTTGTACCTACTTATACTTAAAATTGAGTGTGTATCAATCTCTTGCTGGAAAAATATTATCTATAATTTTACTTACTACTACTAAAATATTATCATAGGTTTAAAACATTACTACTAACACTGTACTTATGGATAATTTGTCCGTTGTTTTTTTTTTTTTTTTTTTTTTTTTTCACTACGTGATAGGTATATTGTGTTTGCATTGGTTTCCTTTTACAGATCGGAAGATACAGGATAGGTCGAACGAAAGAACAGACGATATATTGATGATGACTTAGTACGGTCTCGGTGCCAGTGATTATAAAGTACTCAAGGGGAGCTAAATCCTCCAAGTCCGTTGCACACCCAACCCCTAAAAATAGACTTTTAAATCACGTGCACTCGACAGCGGTATTTACTCGTACTTTACTGTGACTCGTTTAACGAATTTTAACCGCAAGTACTACGTAGTTTTTTTTCAATTATAGCTTTACGTTTGACTACCATTTGATTAAAAAGCAGACATTATAGTCTACGATTAAAAATTAAAAATAGTCTACGATGGAGCATCTCTTTCCTCTAGGCAACTAGAGGAAGGAGATTCAAGATTCAGGATCTCATACCTACCCAGGATTGTAACATACCAAATTTTCGGGAGGTGTGAAAGGTAACAATAATATAATAAATAAATATAAAATATAAATACGACTATAAATAATTACCTAAGCGTAGAGGTGAAGTGAACGTGACTAGTAAATAGGTAAGTACATCGTGTTGCCCCACAAGTGGAACGTTAACTATAATACATATATAATATATAATAGATATAATTTGTATATATATTTTTAATTATTAGTTGATTGAATTGTAATTTACTGTATTTGCTCTTAACTATAATTTATTTTGTGCGGCTACATCCCCATCTCTTTATCCGCGGGGATGACTGGTAGAAAATGCTTTAGCATTAAGTCCTCCTTTTGTACATTAATGTATTTATGTGTGCAATAAAGAATTAAATATATACATCAAGCGATTATAATAGATTAATACTAATAACGGAACTAAATCCTAACATAAATTCTGCAAATGACTCGTACCTATACAAAATACGAGGAAGTTTAGCTTACAAAGTTTGAAGTCGATACTTCATCAAAGCCAGGCTTCGATCTTGGATTGAAACCTGGACGGGAACCTGACCTTGGTCGATCCACTCAATCTTTCTAGAAATATTACTTCACGTCCTTTTCAACCGAATTCAAAAAAGGAGGTTCTCATTTCGTATGTTTTTTTGTACGTATGTTACGCGATTACTCCGCCAATTATGAACTGATTTTGATGATTATTTTTTTGTTTGGTAGGTGATACTTCAGAGGTGGCCCCATATAAGTTTGATCGAAATTGGTTCAGCAGTTTGGTTTTTAAATCAAAATTACTGGAATAAATCAAAACAACTGGAAAATATGAAGATGTAATCCTGGTAGTCAAGATCGGTTTTTTTTAAAGCTTATTATTAGAGTAAGTATATAATTTAATCCTCAAAAGTCTGGTGGGTCTTCGCATACTATGAGTAACCTAAACTGCAAATCCGTCTTCGGATCTGACGGAAATTAAAATTGAATGCTATCTATTGCTCGTATAATATTAGTCTTGCAACATAGTTTTTAACCGATTTCAAAAAAGGTGGGAGAGAAAGATCTATCTATATATATATTTTTTATACTGTCAAGTGACAAGACGAGCAAGACTTTCACCTGGTGGTAAGCGTCACGCCTGCCACTAACAGTAGCAGTGCCAGAATTGTGAACTTGCGAACACAATCCTGAGCCGCACTGCACTGCGCTCGTCACCCTGAGATATTAGATGTTAAATCTCTTCATACCCAAGTAATTTCTATGGTAACATTGCTTGCACAGTACTGCTTGGCGGTTGAATAACTGACAAAGGTGTGGTACTTCCCCAGGCGGACACTGCAGTAGAGTCCTACCACTACAGAAAATTATTATTCGACGGTATGTATGATTTTTAACTGACTTAAAAAAAGAGAAGGATGTTCGACGGTATGTGTAGGATTTTTTTTATTTGTTCTCCGATTTCTCCGCCAATTGTGGACTGGTTAAGTTACTTGTTATTGAAAGAAAATTATTCCGATAATGTAAATCTACAGTAAAGTGTCGGTCGTTACCGGTACACTGGTCATATTTGCATAAAACTGTGCACCTTTTTTTATCCTCGACCAGAATATATGCTTAATATAATAATAGATTGAATTACATTGAATTACTTAAATACGATTGTATAGTTCACTTATTTTATGTCTTTCGGTTTTTTCAGAATTTTACAATTTACAGGGTTTTTACGGGCTCTGTTTTGACTCTTTGAAAAGGGTCACCGAATGTGATCGAAACTATAGTCGGAGTATCCGATTTAATTAAACGTGAGTATTCCCGTATAAATAAAACAAAAATGTGTCAAAACCACGTCAGTTTTCATAATAAAATATTTACAGGGTTAGTTCTAATCAGTTAGCATCTTTTAAGGGCACATTCTGTACATCAAAACAAACAACTTTTACTATGGAGCCAACATCGAAATCGCAAAAAATAACAGCTGTTCCATACATTTTGCCCAAGGTCGGTAACTTTTTGTATGGAACAGCTGTTTTTTTTTTCGCGATTTCATTGTTGGCCCCATATTAAAAGTTTTTATTTTGATGTACTTACAGAAAGTGCCCTTAAAAGGATGCTAACTGATTAGAACTAGCCCTGTATATACCTAAGTACTGCTAAAGAAAATATCCCGTTACTGAACTAGGGTCAGGGCCGTAGCCAGGGGGGGGGGCAGTATTGAGGGGCAATGCCCTACCTTAAAATGCCAATGCCCTACCTTAACCCTTCCCTTTTTGCTTATTCAAAGTACTGTGAACCGCCTTACCTGTCACAACAGCTGCCCTATCTTAAATTCAGTTCTAGCTACGGGCCCTGACTAGGGGTTGCTGATGTCTTTGTTTCAACATTATAGCACTCTCTTCATATTGTTGCATTATATGTTTTAGACGAAAACTTTCAGTGTTTCTAAGTATCACAGTTCCATTATTACTTTCATGATATTTACCGTGAGTATGTTAATCGAACTTCCGATATTTCAGCGTAGTTGCATAATCATGTATAAGGGCAGGCTGCAACTGCGCCGAAATATCTTAAAAATGTTTCTATAAATAATAACAGAACCGTCAAATTCTTCGTCACTTTAACTTTTTATAGATAAAAATTATGCGAAAACTATAGAACACTTTTAAAACTTTAAAAATAATATTTATAAAGTTCTAATTTCAGAATAATAATATTATTCTGAAATTCGTTATTCACGACGCATAATTCGGCAGATAAACTAAAATTAAGCAAAAAAAATCGGAAACTTTTTTAAATCACTATTTTTTACAATAATCACACACGATATTTTAAAACCCCGTTTTTATCATAGGAATGTAAAAAAACTGTTTTTTATCTGTCGAAAAATAACTCCACCAAACTATTAGCTGTTTTTGCTGTTGCCCTTATCAATTTATACACTTCTTTGCCAAGCTATACCTACATTCAAACTTGACTTGTGATTATTTCTGGAAAGATCAGTAATAAATTATTTAAAGCACCTATAAAGCCCAAATTTACCCCCATCATCGCACTCCAATTAATTTGAACGAAATTACGATATTGATTAACAAAACAATACTTGTGACCTACACAAACACACACGGTAGGCACGTATAAACTAACTAAACAAGGTTACACGCAACAGTACGATAAAAAATTGAATGCTCAGTGTGTCCGTAACATCCGGGGACCTTTTTAAAGCAGTGAAATAAGAGAACGACGTGCGTGCGGCCACCAGTTGCCAGTTCAAACCCAAGTCAGTATTCATAGTAAAATCATTATGAACTTTGGGGTTCACACTAATAGCTGATCCAAAGAACAAGTAACTTTAAAAAAAAACAGTCTCCAAATTAATATGGGAGATTATACCTATCGTCTATGAGTATGATATACTCATGATATATTTTTTTAAATCGGTCCACAATTGACGGAGAAATCGGTGCGAAATCATACATAAAAAATACGTAAATAAAGTTAAACTAAACTCCTCCTTTTTTGATGTCGGTTAAAAATGCAATTTACACTCAACGTGCCATGGCTTAGCTGTTTTTTTTTTGGAATATTGGGTTGGCGCCATTGTTAAAGTTATTCATAATATTTTTTTATTTAATTTGTAAATTCCAAGACACAGAACAAACATCTTTGTTCGTCACATAAATGATTGGAATCGAAACCACGCCCTACAGCTTTCAAAGCCGAGGTACTACCAGCAGATCTACAAACGTTACGCGTATAGCCCCGTATTCACAGAAAAACGAAAGCCCTACTTCTTAGGTTAGAACGGTTGTCAAAACAATGTTGTACGGAAAACCCACTGAAGAGACAAGTAACTTTTCTGTGGGAAAACCGCTGTCCCCAGTTTCACAGATATAATCGCGCGGAGGAAGGATTTCCCTCTTCGACTAATCGTATTGTCACCATAATTTATTTATTATTATTTATTTATTTACTAAAAACAGTTGTAACACCTTAACAGTTCGCCCAAATCGATGCTACACTAAATATATATTATTATTAATTATTAAGTAAATTATATACTTAATTATATAATTTAAACATTTTCACTAACTCTGTGAGCCGCTTCCGTGAATTCTGCCAGTCCACAGAGAAAAATATCGTGAGATTCAGCAATCTTGTTCAGTAACGTAATAGCGCGAGACATGGGGGCAAACTTCAGCAAGTTCGTCCTACAAGTAGGCACGCTGAAGATAGGACGCTAATTACGACGTAATGCCAATCATTGGTCGCGCATTTGAAGTAAAACGCTCGAAATACCATTTTAAAATAAATTATTACGATGCAATGTGGTTTGGTTTCCTACGTGTCTATTTGCATTATCTTTTTGAGTATTCCCAGGCTAAAAATATAATTTACATATTATATATTACATACGTGCATTTGCACGTATGCCCGGCTAACGCGTTGCGACACATTTCCGTTCTATTCACTTCTTTAGTGGGACACTGAGCCTCTGTTTTGTTACCCTTGGCTAATGTTCCGCATGCGTGGTCGTTCTACTCGACGAGGATTGAATGTAAACACGTACCCACTTCTAATCCGTAAGTTAACACCGAGTTAACTGCTGTGTTTGTACGGAGACAGCCACGACCAACTTGTTATCAAAATAGATTTAAGATAGCAGCTCCAAACGTTTAAGCTAATATGTGCTTACCGTAATTTTATTGTCTTTATAGAGATCAAAATAACGATAAACGCTATATAATAAAAAAAAAACAAAAACCTTTACAAAAAGGTTGTCTTAGACAAAATTCATGGAACAGCTGTTTTTTTTTCGTGATTTCAGGGTTGGCCCCATAGTAAAAGTTGTTCATAATGATGAGTACAATGATATCCTAGAAGTATAACGGTGTTCAAACTAACACCCGGTGTAACTAATTTCACGATATATAATGCTTAGTTTTTGTTTTCAGTGTAAGAAATCATACAACTACCATTCATATCCACCAAACAAATAGCAGTACATAACTATAGAAGTTTTGATAGTCTATACTCGTAGTTACGACACAGTTGTGGAGTTGTGAAATGTCTTTCCAAAATTACGACACGCTCGCTGCCTTGTCATGCTTGCGCGTCTTATTTCGTCTTGCTTCTGTTTCCACTCCTAGAAAGAGGTATCACCGGATGCGATTGAAACTATACTTGGAGTATCCCGCTTAATTAAACGTTAGTAATGTAAGTAATCGATCCCCAAGCTGTGGACGTCTTCTGGCTGATCTTGATCATTGAATATAAATAAACAAAACAAATGTACAAGAACTATATGCACTTCGTACAGCAGTAACAGTAGAAATGACTTGGTTTGTGATTGAAATAGCGTTACTTTGGTTTTTTTTTCTTTGAGGTTAAATTTATTATTTGTTTTAAGTTTAATAACTTTTTATTACAGATTCGATTATAACGTTAATATTTTATGGAAACTGATTATTAGCCCCGTATCCCTATTAGTACTCGATATGATAGTACAGCGAAAATACACTAGAAATACAGTATACAACAGCGACGGTGATAATGGAATGGACGGGCCCAGTGCTTGCAAATCGATCAAAATTAACAAGATAACACAATCAAGCATACCTAGCTAAAAGGATGCTTATTACATTTGCTGGAAAATAGAGAGAGCGAATCTAATTACTGCATGACAAAAAGAGAACACATGTACAATGTACATGTATTAGAAGTTTGTATTGTCGTATCGTACGGCTAGCATGTCGCAAAGGCAGAGTATGACTGAAGTGAGTGGAGAGCTGGCGCTCAACATATATGTTAGTCTTCAAAATCTGTGCGCTTATTTCCCGTCCATTCATCTTATCATTGTCGCTGGTATACAACAGTTGAATTAAATGACTTGGTACTTAGAAAGAAATGGACTTCAAAATGTTACCACATTTGGCAGCATCAACTTTTTCTCGATGAGCATCATTTCCCCTTTTGGCGAATAGGTATCTTTGGAGGCATTTTATTTTATGGCGGAAAAAGATTATTAGCCTCGGACATCCACCAAGGGGAGATGGTGCCGCAATATTTTATACAGCAACTAATACACAGCGTTACAGACAGTATATTATGTCGAGCCAAAATACCAAAGAGCGTTTTTCGACCACTACGCAGTTAGTAGGTCTTACGAAGCTGCAAACTCTGTTTTACAATATTGGTATCTATCCTAATTCCATCCCAAAAATCAGTACGTTGCAATTACTTGCGACCTAACGCGATTATTTTGTCTATTAGTCGCAGGCCACACAGAAATGACAACGGGCGCGGACACGGCACGGGCTCCATTCAGATTTCGTACTAAATACATAGCAAATGAACCTGGGTATGTTCTTAAACTGCAACCAGACCCACCGGAGGACGGGCAGCAGCGTCCTCTTGGTTAACGGTGGTAACACTGCGATCTCCAAGCCGCCTGCCAAGCGTGGGGATTATGGCAACACCCCTCTATAAAGGGGGAGGCCTTCGTCCAGCAGTGGACGTTTTATGGCTGACGGCGTACATTGCAATATGGCACAATTTAGAACACACCGAACGACGTTCATCGGACGTGCATCGGGCGCGGACGACCCCGAACGACGTCATGGGGTGTGTGCCTTATTTCAAAGAGTTTAGTATGACATTTGAATGCAGCGGCAAGCCGCCCGTGTCATGTCCGCGTCCGACGCCATTTCTGTGTGGGCTGCGCCTAAGGTGACTGGCCTAATTTGAAAAACGATTCATATAATATTCAGATTACTTAACGGCCAATAGGAGGTCACATAATTCATACATCTGTCCGATCGACAATACTAATACATTTTTTTTAAATAAATACATGTCTAAGTTAAAGATAATTGCTAGGGCTTGATCGTTATGGAAACACAATAAGGTAGATGACTGATGTTCATATCGTTGAAACCAATAGCTTTGAGTAAGAATTTAAGTAATATAGTATGTTTATTGAAAAAAATATTTAAATCGGTTAGTAATGTTCTGATATATGAGCGTTTAAAGTTTTTGTTAGAGACAACTCTGTCCCTTTCCCACAAAACAAAAAATGACGTCACGTCTTTATTGTCAGAATATAATTTATATGGCGTACTGAGATGTGACGTCACGATATGCTGTTTCTTCTCTCTGTCTAGCATGATATTAAATGTTTATAAGTTGCTTATTTTTGATCAGATTATCATTTTCTTTTCATTAATCAGCTATATTTATGAGCCACATTTTAATAGGACAATAAAAAAACCAGTCATCTAGCCTTATTGCAAAAAACCTCGATTGAAAAAAAATACGATGCTACATCTAAATCGCAAATTTTTACTTGATAATCTACAAAATACTCTCAATGAGATCTCTAAACTTTGCATAACAATTGA
The DNA here is from genome assembly GCA_905404285.2 of Erannis defoliaria. Classification (NCBI taxonomy): domain Eukaryota; kingdom Metazoa; phylum Arthropoda; class Insecta; order Lepidoptera; family Geometridae; genus Erannis; species Erannis defoliaria. Next base: position 15,862,989 of record FR990069.1, on the reverse strand, counting down.
ACTGATTATAAGGTAGTGCTCGAACGTTTTAAATTGTAAAAATAACTAAGAAATACCTAAACTATCGAGCTTGGAAACCAGTTTGAAACACTGAGACCTTTCCAGCAGGGCTAACATGCACACCGCGAGTAAATTTTGTCGTGTCTTTATGTCGTGCGAAAACGAGACAAACTTATACAGATTCATACAGCCTTGTCCTGTGTTTAAGAATCGAGAAATTTTTCTCGCGGTGCGCATGCTAGCCCTGCTGGTGTACGCACGCGCGGCCAACAGGCAAAAGGTAGATTATTTTAGCTGACGGACGTAGCGTACACTCTTAATATATGTTGACTAATATTCTATTTAATATCATAATAGTTAGATATTTTTTATTTCACTCCAGAAATCTTCACTAGGTACTCGTGCAACACTGTATGTTTACGAGTATAAAGCTCAGTGACAGAGACTCGGATAGATTAGGTGTTATATTAATCCCCTTCATCCACATTTTTGTTTTTGTTTGTTTCATCAACTTTGCAAATGTGATTTAATATTTTTATTTCACATTCAACAGAGTACCGTTACTCTGTTACTTCTATCTTGTGATACGTCCGAACACCTCGGGCCGCGAGGGTCCTAATAGATTTACGGTGCGCTAAATTTAGGGCCTTGTCTTGTGATAAATCTGTTAGATACTTGGGAATGTTTAGGAGGAAAATTACACATTGCAAATATTTGGGAGAAGTTTGGAGTAAAGTTTACGGCACGATCTCTAGAGATTGTTTTACTTTTCATCATCAGCATCAGCTAGAAGGCGCCCACTGCTGGACGAAGCCCTCCCCTTAATAGGGAGGGGTAGCCGTAATCCCACGCTTGGCAAACGGCTTGCGGATCACAGAATCAAAGCACAGTAATTGGATATTGACTGGTAAAGAGATTATCGTAACGCTCAAGGCGTTTCCGGTCAGCAGCGTACCAAGCATGCTGGCAGCATTGCCACGTTGAATGGCAATTGTTATAGGTTGGGCGAAAGCCAAATAATCACCAAGTTTACCACTCTTTATCTCTTCGACTCAATAACAACATACTTTGCCTGGCTAGCACCTGGTAAGTTACAAGTTATAAGTTTCTACTATTGTTTCATCATCAGCCCGGAGACGTCCACTGCTGAACGAAGGCCTCCCCCTTAGACCGCCACACTGTACGACAACCTGCCATTTGCATCCACCGGTTGCCCGCGACTTTTACAATGTCGTCGGTCCACCTAGTGGGGGGCCGCGCCTACGCTGCGTCTTCCGGTTGGCGGTCGCCACTCAAGAACCTACTACCTCTGCTTTTGTTAAGTCAATCTTTAATCAAATCATAATCAATTTAAAAAAAACCATGTTTATACGTTTATGTGACGAGACGAGCAAGACGTTCGCCTGGTGGTAAGCGTCACGCCTGCCACTAACAGTAGTAGCAGTGCCAGAATTGTGAACTTGCGAACACAATCCTGCGCCGCACTGCACTTGTCACCCTGAGATATTAGATGTTAAATCTCTTCATACCCAGTAATTTCTCTGGTAACATTGCCCTTCAAACCGGAACATAGTAATGCTTGCACACTACTACTTGGTGGTTGAATACCTGGCAAAGGTGTGGTACTTCCCCAGGCGGACTCTGCAGTAGAGTCCTACCACTACAAAAACATAGATCCATATTAGAGATTAATAACACAATTTATTTGTTCATAGTAACTACACCCCTACAACGAATGTTTGTCTAACTAATTATACGAACACAAAATGGTTGTAGCAGCAAATCTTGATTGGGTCAGGAAGGGACTGCCGTATATCGTGGTCGTAGCCAAACTAGGTATTATGTAAATTGGTAGGATTACCATTATCACCTTACATTTACGTAAGTCAAGGTAGGCTCCACTCCAACGAGCCGGAACCTCTGTTATAGTTGTTACTTGTTCAGACTGTTGTAAGTGGACGTTGGGCTCTATTTCCAGCTTTATTTGCTTGTGCGAGATAGCGAGGATAACTTTTTAATCTTTTTAACGTTAGTCATCAGGAATAAAATTACTATTATGAATCTTTCTCAAATTGTTTACATCGAATTTTGATTGGTTTCAATGATCATATAGCTGCTAGAGTCACAGAAACTAGAGTAGGAACAACGAATCGCCAAAAGTAGCGCAGGAAGCCCAAGACTCGCTGTGTGTAGTGTATGTTGCGTCGGAAGTGAAAAGTTACTAGGTTTATGATTATGACGTCAAAGTCCACGATTCCAAACAAATTCCATACTAGCACATGTTTTGCTAGAAAAGGACAGATGACTCCCTCCCAAATACTTTGGGTTATTCACCAAGTGCACTCGAGGGGCTGGACAAGCGTGTGTCCAGCTGGTGAAACTCAAAACTGGTATCAGTTGTGATTTCACCATCTGGCCACGCTAGAATTTTCATGCGTGTCCAGATAGTGAATAACTTGTTTGAATAACATGTATGTTATCGTCAACTGGACATTATTCTGCTTTTATATTTCAGAACTTAACCAGCTGATTTCTATAATTTTTTCGCCGTAAGCATCAGATTCAGTTAAATTCTCAATTTATCCTATTATCTTCTATATACAGGGTTAGTTCTAATCAGTTAGCATCCTTTTAAGGGCAGTGAAAAGTTGAAGATAGGGTCGAAAAGCTATGAATGGCTGATTATGATGATCATCAGTAAAAAAAGAATATGATAAGTGCAAAGATTTGTGAAATAAGTCCAAAGCCTATATATTTAAACACTTTTATACACTTATACAGGGTTAGTTCTAATCAGTTAGCATCCCTTTAAGGGAATATTCTGTACATCAAAACAAAGAACTTTTACTATGGGACTAACATTGAAATCGCGAAAAAATTATCAGCTGTTCACTGCACTGTTGGCCTCATAGTAAAAGTTGTTTGTTTTGATGTACTGAATATGTCCATAAAAGGATGCTAACTGATTAGATCTAACCCTGTATAGTAAGTTTAATTATTATAGCAATTTTTTTTTTTTGGAATAGAGTAACTAGAGAGAGAGGTGTTCGCCTGGTCTCTGTAAAAACATTACTATATTCTTTACAGGTACCAACAACGTTGTTTAACATTTTTATTACCATGCTCCGGTCATGAAATATTCAGCGCAAAAAAATTATAGAGCTGTTTCCACGTAAATAAATCAATACGGGCGTGTATGTGTACCGTGACAGCAATTAAGGGGCGGACGTTGTTTGTGTTCGTCCGGCTATTCTGCTATCCGGTGACCGTCCAGCGACGATCCGGCAAATGTGTGTTAGAGTACGTAGTGCCGCAGGGCACAATAATCAAGCCCGGCTATAAGTTTTCAGCTTTCGATCCCGTAAGTCAACTTGCTATAAGTTGTAGCACAACCTAGCGCCAGATGACTTTTTTTAATATTTGTTTATTGGCTCCACGGACTTTAGTCAACTTTTACGATTTTTATTAACTACATTTTACACTTAATAACTTAAAAGCTAAAAGCTTTACAAATGTTTGTAGTTTTGAACCTCTGATCCAATCTACTAAACCAAACTTGTCTAACAAACAAAATAGTTTGAATATGTACGACTAGAGGTCGCCCGCGTACGGAAGAAATTCGGCCCAAAATTCACCACGTTTTACCCCCCAAATTGAATAAACTACCCTAATATCAATTTTCATCACTATAGCTGCAAAAACAAAGTGCTTTCCATACAAAATTCCCCCCCTTCCCTCCCCCCCTTAAATCGTCCCTGTCAAAAAATATTGAAAACAGCATTTTTTATTTTAAATGAACTATCCAAATCCAAATTATTGTGACTAAAAGTACAAAAACAAAGGACGTTCATACAGACGTTTGCCCCCTTTTGAGGTCGAATTTCAAAAAACCCTTTCTTAGTACATCCCTACGCATCGAGACGAATATACCCTCTAAATTTCAAGTCTGTGCGACCAGCGGTTTGGGCTGTGCGATGTCTGTCAGTCAGTCAGGACAGAGCCTTTTATAAATATAGATATCAACTTAACATCAACCTGACTTGTTATTTGTTCAATTAATCACAAAAATAAATCAATACCGGCCATGTCTCCTGTGACAGCGATTAAGGGGAGGTCGTTGGTCGTTGTGCTACCGATTCCGGACGCGCGCTGTCCGGACCGGCCTCAAGTGTTGGGCTTCACGTGGCATGTCGTTAGTGCTGTCATTTACACATATTGCTTGTCTTCTGGTTCGATAACGAGGTGTTTGGATCTATAGATGGTATCTCTATGTCGGTACTAGCGGTGTCCTTCGGTTTCCCCGAGCGGTAACGAAAAATGGTGATAATCTTTCTTTTTTTTTTTTTTTTGATATTAATGGGTTCGCGTTTGACCTTGCCCCGCCGAGGCGTAGACAAGGTCTAAGTTGAAGCACGCTTGCCCAGAAGATACCTATTCACTCTTCGTTTGAAGATCCCCAGATTATATGAGCTTGGAAATAAGCCAATAATTAAATTATTAATAATTAAGCCAATAGGCCCTTTTATCTCAGTTGGTATAAACAGTATCTCGAGATACAAATACAATACAATACTAAAAAGTTTATTCATAACAAAAACATAGATACACATAAAAACAAACAAATTACACAGATGTACACAATAACAAAAAAACAACACAAAAAAATACAAAATTTACCCACATCTATAAGATGAAGAAGAAAGAAAGAAAAGAAAGAAGGAAGAAGAAAAAGAAAGAAGGAAGAAGAAGAAGAAACATAAGAAGGAGTATCTATCATTTTAGTCATGAACCCGGTCCCAACTCAGGGTGCTGGTTTTCTGTTGGCACCGGCAAGTGACGTCACGCGCACTATAAATAAAATGACCAAACAGAAGCTCAAATGTAATAAGTACGAGAAAAAAACCTTGAACAATGCAACATAACACGTGCCAGGTTGATGATGGGCCGCAGTAATGCCAAAACAATGTTGTAAAGCAATTGTATGGAAAACTGCTGTCGCCAGTTTCACACAAAATTGTGTAGAAACTACGACGAAAAAATGCTAATCATTGGTCGCGCATTTGAAGAAAAACGCTCGAGATGCCATTTTGCAACAGATTAAAATTGATCTAATTACGATGCAATGTGGTTTGGTTTGTCTAATGTCCATGTTGTGCCCGTACCGGTTGTCGTTGGGAACGATACTTTCGAAGTTGTTGACCACTACGACCAGTGTGTGTTACCAGTGATGACATATGGAACTGAAACGTGGTCTTTAACTGCTGGCCTGTTGGAGAAGCTTAGAGTCACGCAACGGGCAATGGAGAGAGCTATGCTCGGAGTTACTTTGTGCGATAAAATCCGGAACGAGGATATTCGCCAAAGAACCAAAGTTACCGACATAGCTCGCAAGGTTTGCAAGTTGAAGTGGCAATGGGCAGGCCACATCGCTCGAAGAACTGACAACCGATGGGGAAGAAAGGTTCTTGAGTGGCGACCGCGAACTGGAAGACGCGGCGTAGGAAGGCCTCCCACTAGGTGGACCGACGACATTGTAAAAGTCGCAACCAGTGGATGCAAATGGCAGGTTGTCGTACAATGTGGCGGTCTAAGGGGGAGGCCTTCGTTCAGCAGTGGACGTCTGCGGGCTGATGATGATGTGGTTTGGTTTCCTACGCGTCTATTTAAATTATCTTTTTGAGTATTCTCAGTTTAAAAACACGTATATTGGAAGAATTGTCATCAAGCGCATTTGCACTTAAAGCCGGCTAGCGCGGCCCGTCATATTTCCGGTCTATTTCACTTCTCTCTTCAGTGGCAGTAACAAATGTGGATGTAAGTACGAGAATATCGAATATCGATGTACGGAGTGGGTTCGAATCTCACCCAGGCACACATTTTTGTTACGAACATAGAAGTTTGTCTGAGTGTTGCATTATATTAAAAATACAAGTATTTACAAAAAAATATAGTAGCAGGGATGTGCCAGTAGGTACTAATATTGAACATTTTATGTTAGTAATTCTGTAGTTTCGATCATTGGTGTTATTTCCAAATGTATTATTCTAATACAAAATTAGAACCAACTAAGTTCATACATTTAAAATCTCATTGGTCGAGGTGTTAGGCAACCGGAATGCAGGTGTGTATTTTGGCTAAAACCTTGGAATAGCCGTCCAACGTGGAAAATATAATTCTGGCTACTTTTCCGTCGACCATGGTGCTTTTAGCTTAAGTTTTGTATATTTTATGTTTTATGGTTTGTTGATTTCAAATTATAATCAGTTTCAATTTGATTTTGGGTAGTTTTAAATGTTTTTTTAACCAAAATATATTTATATGTAAATAAACAGTTTAAAAAAAAACATTTGCAAAATAACTGCTATACTCGTAACTCAATCATACCTTATAATGGTATCGTCTATATGCCACCTAATATTCATCCAGCTTCGATATTAAAGCCCATACATTAAGTTAACGACTCAGTTCAAATTAAATGTCCAATCGCAACGGCCAATTCCACGCTTTGTGTGCCCTCTACATTCCAGTCCGAATGGATTATGAGAAACATTTGTTTTCATAACATATTTCTATCAACATTCACAACATCGTTATTACAAATGGATTTAGATAACGTTAGCAATATATCTATAAATAGATAAACGTTACACAGTTGATTTAAATAAACATAAGAATTATATTGAAATGAATTGCTTATAAAAATTAATATCTAATTCTATAAGTTATTATTATATTAAACACTAACAAAGTCAAACATTATTTTGGTTAACCACGCGGATTACCCACGGAATAGTAAAACCCCCTTGTATTTTCCTTTCTTTCGTAACTCGGTAGATAAAGAGAGACGTATTAACTATTCCAAGGCTGCCCCATGTTTATTATTAAGGAAGTTACGTTACAGTTTTGTTTTTGACGCAGGGAAAAAAAACTGAAAAAAAAAACAAAAGAGAACCAAGAGCAAAGAAGAATCTACAATTTACTAAATTTATTCTTTTCGAAACAACTATTTAGTATTACAAAGAATACAGACGAATTTTATTTATATCAAGATATTCACATATTAACCGTCTACAAAGCCTGAAAGAAATAAAAATATTGCAAAACTATAAAATACGATGTACATTATATTATTTTCTCTGCGACTCTCTTTATCGAACCATAACAATGCCGATAGTGATGGATGGGTCTTCAATAAAATGCGTAACGGCTGTGATCGTAACATTATAGCTATGTTAGGTTCGGGTCTTAGGGTTGTCAAGGATTGAAATAGTTATACATGAATAATCTTTTTTTTGTTGTATGCAATATTTAGGTTCTTAGAATTAGTTAATTAGGAAATTATTAATTAGCTTAAGCATTAAATTTATATGAATGGATAGATATAACACCTTAGATAACAGTCTGTAAAGTTATTTCTGTCATGCTAATAAATAAATTGAATTTGAATGAAGTGAAAAAAAAGTAATTTAATTGGAGGGACTAAGTTGGACTCCGAGAGCAGCGAAGGATTCTAGAGTAGATCTCGAGCGTAGATAGATAGATTAACTCTTTATTGTACACGCCAAAAGAAATGATAGCAGTCATCACAACAGAAAAATGAACTTAGAACTAGTATAACAATTGGCGGCCTTATCGCTAAAACTGATATTTGCCAGGCAACCTTTGAGTAACCTGAGCGTAGCTCAGGATGCTAGATTAGAATCCTGATCCTGGGGGTAAAAAAAGTGGTGAATTTTGGGACCGGGCCGAATTTATTCCGTACGCGGACGAAGTCGCGGGTGACCTCTAGTGTCTTATGAAATAAGTACAATGTAATGTTTTATTTACTTTCTTATTACCCCTCCCTATTATGGGAGAGGCTTTCGTCCAGTAGTGGACGTCTAACAGGCTGATGCAGAATGTCTTATTTTATATGAGAATAAATCTCTTTATACCTATTACTAAAAACTATTAAAATTCTGGTAAGACTTAGAGAACATGAAAATGCTAATTGGGAACGTCTTTTTCTGTATCTAAACAAGCCGTTGTTTTGCGTTCCCGCCAAATTTACAGAGGTATATACTCATCGTTATGAACAACTTTTACTATGCGGCTAAACCAGAAATCGCGAAAAAAAAAAGAGAAGTTCCATACAAACATTTATTGACTTGGACAAAACGCACAACATGAAAAAAAATTAAGGTTCGCTTCCACTAGGCCGTAATAAACGTCTAACAAAATAAGGAATGCATGTAAGGAACATGCTGTTGATAACCTACATGGCTAGCTGCTGCGCAGCTGGCTAGGCTGGCGCTGTCCGTGTGGATATCCCGATAGATACAATCTGAGCGTCTTCAAGTCTCGAGTGAATCGGTTTCATATCTAAAAAGCACGATAGGCGACATGGCTGTCAATAGCAAGCATATAAAAAAAACTCACTCTCAAAGAGATTCTACATACATGTGCAACGATATGTCGCTTAACATAGCAACTATACACGCAGCAATAGAATCGAAGCTATCAATTACGAGTGTCTACATTTTAACTACGCTTGGGTGTCAACCCTGTAGAGCCACCCAAACTACGCGTGAACGTGATTCTCGCCCACATTCTTTTATTGTATTCATACTAGAGTCGTAATAAGATTTTATGATCAAAATTTAAGTTGAAGATGCACAGTTGCACGAAATCAGAAAAAAAAACCCGCTTTCAAATAAGTTGCTCCGAGCCGCAGACATAGTCGTGAAATGCTCTAGATACATTGAGTCCTGGCTTATTATATATCTTCCCGTTCTACCTACCAACCTTAAATTAAAAAGTCAAGTTCTTTCATTGGCTGTGATAACGAGAATGACTTTTCCTTGTAATAAAATAATGAGCCGTGCCTCCCTCAAAGTTATTAAAAACTTTACGAGCGCCTTTTTCCCGTATGAAACCCGGAAAACCTAAACGGTCTTTAACTTTTTTATTGCTAATTCAAACTTCGAATAATACCGCAGACTTGGGAAACTAATTTGGCCGAAGGAGGCCTGTGGTAGACACTGGCTAAAATAGAGGGCGAACCAATCGATGCGGGCACACCCATACTGCGTGGACAGGGTACCTACATAACGTTAATGGGGCGCGCCTTGTTTTTATATCCGCTAATAAACCAGATTATGGCTGGCAGAGTGTTGGTACTCAGAAAAATATAACGTTGATTACAAGCATGTCCAGAGGAGATAGTGGATGTAATGTAATTTTGGGTCCATTAACGTGATAGTAAGTTGGTTAGTCGGTTAGTTGGTTGTTAGTCGGTTGTATACGAGACTAATGAGAAAGTCCAATGTAACATATTGTATATGAGATTAATAATTAATGAGAACCCGTAACTTATAAATAAATTTAACCAAAACGTGCTTATCTTATCTATTTTTGAAAATAATGCTACTTAGTATAAACGAAATTTACAGGAAAAAAGTAGTTTGGTCAGGATATAGTCTCAAACAGTTTTGATTTTGTTCGTTAAAATCTGTGGTTGTTTTGTAAAGTGAAGCTACATTATATTGCGTATCAAATTAACCGGGAAAACCGAGCTATTATCTGATGACCGAATGGCAAATTGACCGCTACCGAGCTTCACGTTGCGATAATATTTCATACGCAGTAGGTTGTGCCTACGTTTATATCATCATCATCCAAAGCCTTCTTTAAAACACTTCTTGCTGGGTGCTGCCTTTTTCTTGTTGTGCCTTCTTCTCCGGTCACCAATCGTATTCAGCTTCGACCCACGATAGTTGCCGGTTGACCAACGCTCCTTGCCTCGCCCACCACTAAATTTACATATAACGCATTTATGTCCTTTGAGTTTTGTATTAAAACTGTGTATTTTACGGGCCAGAATAATCTAGCGTCGGTTTAAATTTTTACACCCACTGCGCCACAAGATTTAAGCTAAAGCGAACAACTAGAGACATTTTAGAGAGTACCTAAACTTACCAAATAAACACGATTAACATTAGCCCTTTCTTTTTAATTAATTAACTAAATCGAAAAAAACATACAGGACCTTACTTAGAAATGGTGCTTAAGTTAACAACGTCATTGAATTTTTACGCAACACAAAAAATAAATGCGCAGCCCTAACTAAAGTCATTTAACTTTAGACGACGCGACGTTTTTAAGTAAGGCCGACAAAATCTAGTACCTTCCTTTCTTTATCTTATTTGGAGAAACAATTTATTCCTACTCATAATAAGAATAAGGCTAATTATAATGTGTGAATAATTATTGTAGCAAAGTATAAAAACTACTGTTATGAATAAGCAACTTCGAAGTAGCTAATCGATCTAAGTACTTAAAATACCTATTTGCGATAACAACTAAACCACAATAGATCAAAACTCCCAATATTGAAAAGCTTTTGATGCCTATCCTCGCACGTTCGGCGATCATCAGCCAAATGATATTCCAGCTGGCGAAAATATATATTTCCACGCACGAATATCCACGGTCGAACAGACGGACTAAAAGTTATCACTGCGAAAATATATTGCCAATTTTTCAGGCAGAATTGTACGATACTTTTTTGCAGTAACGAGGATTAGTTTGGAGACTGGTATAGCAGTTTATTTTATTCTCGTATCTGGTAGATTGAGTTTACATTTTATTGTTAACTTTATTTTTTGAACTCAGATAAGCTAAAGTAGATAGTAGTCAGTGCTTGTTTCCTATCCATTATCATTATCAGCTAAATGGTACCATAATCGTTGATAGTTTTGTAGTGCGCCTGGAGAAGTACTTATCACACATTTGTCAGTTATTCAACCACCAATCAGTAGTGTGTGTAAGCATTACTGTGTTTCGGTTTAAAGGGAAATGTTAAATCTAATATCTAAGGTTAACGAGCGCAGTACAGTGCGGCGCAAGAATTGTATTCGCAAGTTCACAATTCTAGCACTGCTACTGTTATGGGCAGGCGTGATGCCGTCCACCAGGCAAACGTCTCACTCGTCTCGTAACTCGATAGCATAAAAAAGATATGTCATCATCGTAAAGCACAACACATTTACCTGATAAACCTCAGCTCAAAAGGACCAGTGAGAATCGTCGTATTTTATTTCTCTCTTTGTTATTACAATAAAAGATGAAAGCTTACGTTATAAGTATAAATACTGTAATGTTAATGTAATGTTAACATTACCTAGGTATTATCGAAACTTGTGCAAAAATCAGTCGGTCTTATGCGCTAGAACGTTACTGCAATATGGCCGCGCCGCCGCCGTCGCTGGGAAGCGGTCGCGCCGGATTCGTTATATATTTCCCTATTTATTTATTTTATTTACCCTAAGGTGAGTGGTTTGTGCACAAGATCACCGTACAGTTCACCGTACAGTTTCGGTACTACTTAGGTATCGTGTATACTTATGCTTACCTACCTGGTTTTGGCACAATTAGGTACAATCTCTTTGTCGTTAAAACTTATTCGCTGATGAATAAGTTCAGGTACAAAACCTTTCTAAGTAAAAATTTGGTGCTGCACGAAATACTTGACTCTACTATTCACAGACACAGAGAAACTTTTTCAAATATTTAGGAACAGGTAAGTGAATTGCCGTGCGTAGGTAAGTAAGTATTCTTTACGAGACGTAAAAAAACCTATGCATTTTAAATTTACAAAGTGTTTCTTTACAGGTTCGTTTGCGTACGTGCGCCGAGCCGGAGGAGAGCCTTGAGCTCGAGAAAAGCTTTTCCTTGATATTTTTGTGCCTAAGAATCTTGTATCGTGTAAACGAATATTTACTAGACCCTTGTAAAGTCATTAGTTTTTTATTTTAAGTACCTATTAGTTGCCAATTGTTAAGTTTTGACAAAAGGCCGGACCCCGGAGTCCATGGACAAATGATGAGAGAAGGTAACAAAAAAAGTTTTTTGTGTATAATGGAACATGAGTGAATGGATATAATATTTAATTTGATAAACGTTTAAATACTACCTATTGTATATTTTTTTATGTTGTAAAAAAATAATGTAATTTTAAGTACTTCTAAAATATTTTTTCTTTCTAAATTTACTATTTAAGTTAGGCAATTTCACATGGCCTGGTGCACGTTTTTCTAGATTTTCAATCAATCCGATATTGCGTCAACCGTTCATTCAGTGCCACGGCCAAGAATTGCTAATCAGAACTTGTACAAAGAAAAAATATTAAAAAAAACTACCATGCTACTCGCATTACTGCCTTTTTTCTTTTTTCTACTTTGTATTTCTCTATACTCGAAATTCGCTTTGACTTTTCAACCGACTTCATAAAAGGATGTTCTCAATTCGACTGTATGTTTTTTTTCTTTGTATGTATGTTACGCGATTACTCCGCCAATTATGAACTGATTTTAATGATTATTTTTTTGTTTGGTAGGTACTTCAAAGTGATCCCATGTAAATTTTATCGAAATCGATTTAGTAGTTTGGTTTTTAAATCAAAATTATTAGAAAATATGAAGATTTCATCCAGGTATTAGAAGTTGAAGTCGGTTTTATTTTTAAAAAAAGCTTATTATTACTTAAAATATTGAAAACTTACCCTTAAAAATTAATTACTATTGGAAAACATTTGAACCTTCATTTGACACACATTATAAACAGCACCATCTCGCCCCTAACTTAGCAAAGCTTGTACTATGGGAACCAAATAGCTGACAGAATACATAATACTTTATTATTGTAAAAACATACAACACTCATTACACACATTACATATAAACAAACATTACAGTCAAATGAGATTCAACTATAAATTCAAGTTCTCTTGTACTTCACAAAGTGTATGAAGCAACACTAACAACCCTCAAACAAAGCGCATTACCATCGATTTACATAAACGGATCGCAGTTCTTAGTCCACTCGGATTTAAATAATAAATGGACGGTATCGTGAACTCCCTGCGGCTTGTACAAGGGACTTGGCAACTTAATCATGACGGAACTAACAAGTCGCCATGTCGAACTTGGGTCTGCTTAATACATAAAGTTACGACATAATGTTAGAGTTCCTACTGTCCATTTAGGAATTCTCCGACCGACAGGACATATTCAGAAGACAAACCTTTTTTTTTCTTACTTATTGGCCTCGCACGTTGTGCATTCTGCCAGTGTCAAGTTTATGAACTTTCAAGTTTCTTTTATTAAAATAAAGTCAAATATGTCATTAAAACACAGTCAGTCACAGTCGAGTCCAAGTCATGCCCTAGTAAAGTTGTGGCGACTTTACTATGAGCTTCTACGGAGTTTTAAAAACCACACGAATTGACATGTTTCACCACATTATATCACTTGCCCACACTCGTGCATGTAATCCAACACTCAATGAATAAAACACCACCATTTTAATCATTAATTCGCGAAAAAACACAAGTTTAAGAAAATAATAGAATGCAACGACTTGATTTTTCCGTGTTCCCGCCAAAACTCCAAAGACAAACCTTGTCCTTGGTCACAGAAGAAATAATATTACTACGCTTTGGTATGAGTATCGATAGTTTACGATTACTACAGGGTGTTATTGAATTCATGAGCTATATCTTAGGGGGTCGTAAAATTTGTCTTAATGTACCACTTGTACTATGAAACTAACACTGAAAACGAGAAAATACAATAACGCACGACGAAAAGTATGGAGCAGCTAGTAATTTTTTATGATTTCTGCTTTCTTTAACTAATTTCATAGTAAAAGTTGTTCATTATGACGAGTCCAGTGAACCGCTACGATATTTCTCATGAATTCAATAACATCCTGTACAGTGTACATCCTAGGCTATAGAAGAACGGTCTAGCCTACTTTCGTGTCGCAAATGGCGATGATTGTATTTCTTGAGTTTCTAAAGTTCTAAACAAACTAAGAACTATCTACAATTGAGCTCGAGGAAACTTTTAAAATGAATATTGTATAATAATATCTCAACACGTTAGAGGAAGTCTTATTTTGTTTAATGGGCTTGAGTTTAGTACTTTTCCTGTAAGCCTAGTCTACCGATGAAACTTTTCAAATGTAAGTAAGTATACTGATTTGTACCTATTAGGCCAAACACAGTATCTAATACTTTAAGAATCTCTGTCCTGACATAAAGACTGACAGACAACGCACAGCCCAAACCGCTGGTCGTACTGCGGTCGGTCGACTTGAAATTTGGAGGACGTATTCGTCTCGATGCGGAGGGGTGTACTAAGAGAGGATTTTTCGAAATTCGACCCCTAAAGGCGGAAAAGGGAAAAACGTTTGTATGATATTTGGATGAATTGTCCTTTGTTTTTGTACTTTTAGTCACGAAAATTTTACGGAAAAAACGTAATCCGTTTTAAAAAACGGATTTGGATTGGTTCATTTAATATAAAAAATGCGGTTTTCAATAATTTTTGACAGGGACGATTTAAGGGGGGGAAAGGGGGGTGGAATGTTGTATGGAAAGTTCTTTGATTTTGAAGTTATAGTTATGAAAATTTATATTTGGGTAGTTAATTCAAAGGGGGAAAGTTGGGGGGGGGGAGGGGTAGATTCGGTAGAGTTGGTAGATTTGGGGGACTTTTGCTAAACAAATCGCTCGGGATGATTTAAAGTGGTGAATATTGGGAGCGGGCCGAATTTCTTCAGTATACGCGGACGAAGTCGCGGGCGACCTCTAGTCTAACATATAAATTACTTCCCAATCAGATCCGTTTTCAGTCCAAGCCCTGACCAAGTGTCCCATCATTTATTTACCGAACTCGGTCGCGGGCTAGTCTTTTATAGGGAGATTAATAGTTTACGGCCTCCTTCCCGAACAATGTACTGTGCTAGCGATGGCCAATAAACAACTTGCCAAATGTCCCACTGGTTTTTGAGCACTAGCCACAGAGTCTATTAATACGATACTGCAAGGCTTCAGGAAGTCTATTGAAACTATACTGCAAAGTTTTTTTCATACACTAAGAATTAACTATCGCGGATTTGGAATTACCTATACCTACATACTTAGTGAGACTTTCTCTAAGGAAATGCATCCAGATTCCTTGATTTGTACGTCTTTTATTTATACGTATATATATTATATTTCAACAATACTGATAGGTATGTATGTACTCGTCGTTATAAACAACTTATACTATGGGGCCAACCCTGTTATCGCGAAACAAAAATCTTTCAGTTTTTTAAAATTTAGTACATACATGCTCTTCAGTATTATTGAACCTTTGTGTTACACATTATATAGGTACTAGCAGCTAAATCTACCTACCTACTTGAAATTCACTCTAACAACCTAGAATAACTTGCGTTTAACGTAATATTGACACGAAACTGTAACGACGTCGTCTATGTTAACAAGATTACGGAGCGATCCTCAAGAGAAATTACAGACAGAAAGAGACCAAGTTAGAGTCAGCAGTTCAATTAAAGAAAACCCTGAAAACGTTCATATAAAGCGAGCTATCTTTAAATTGAAAGAACTTAGTAAGTCTCAAGCGTATTAACTTTTTCAGGTTCTACTTATTAACGTTAATTTTATTAAAACCATTTCTTTGAAAGATTTCAATCAACCTTTTATTTTTTAGGATCGGGTCCTTGCGGTCCAGTCACTTAATTAGCAACTTAGCAAAAGACTAGCTCGTAATCATAGGAATTTCCTTGATTTATTGCATACAAACTGACCGAATTGGAACTGTAAATTTTTTATTTGTTTTAAATATCAGTGATAATTGGTTATTTACTTCGGACCAACGAGTTTTTAATAATTGAGCAATGAGAGCAGTAAACAAAATTGTTTACAAAACAAAGGAACACAGGGAAAGCGTTCCAGTCAGGAATATTATACCTTGCTGCGTAGTTGAAGAATGTAGGTCGAAACCCGAGTCTTACGTCTGCTCAGGCACGAGTATAATAAAGTTAATTATGAGATGGCTTCAAACAAAAAAAAAGGTTCATGTTGCCGATAAATGCTCAAAATATTAACAATAAAGCCATTAACAAATTTAATAATCATATTCAAATCAATTCAATTTCAAAAATTCTTTATTAACAATGATAAATACAGAAATGTACAATCACCAGTGTTTGTAATAGCCTAGTGGTACAGCTAAGGAGATAAGTTTCGCTTTACAAGCTCGCAGGCTTATTTAAAACTTTAGACCGAAGATTGAAGCTATGATGATACATGTAATTCTAACCATTAATATTTTTATTGCTAGGTTTCATGCAGGAACATAAGCTTTAGAACAGTTTAGAGCATTACGTTATTTTAATTTGTAAATAATTTTATTTTAATTTTTTAACTAAATAAAACATCCCATTGGCATGTTTTATCAATAATCATATTATGTTTGTCAAAGAGTACTTAAATATCTTATTAATAGTAGTCTTATTAGTAATTTTTTTTTGGGGCAGAGGTTAATAAACCACTTAATTTCGCACAAAACCGAAAGAAATCGGCCCAGTAAACATAATTAAAAATATTTGTAGCAAACCTGGGTAGAATGTTTCAATTGAGTTCGACTCAACTGTCTCGAGTTCAATGAATCAATCGGCAATTTTTGCCAACTCATGTCGAAATAACACCGAAGCCATATTTCATTTCAACTTTCAATTACAATCGGCCCAGAAATATAATTTTGAACTTTTTCCGGGCAGACAAATGGTTCTTTTGAAAGTTTGCGAGTTATGAGTTATACCCGCTTAGCCTGTGGGGACTTAACTTTCAAGGCTTTTACGCGACGCAACGTAGGTTGCGCTCTGAAAAACTGGGTGTTGGTCTTTCT
Organism: Erannis defoliaria; assembly: GCA_905404285.2. NCBI lineage: Eukaryota > Metazoa > Arthropoda > Insecta > Lepidoptera > Geometridae > Erannis > Erannis defoliaria. The sequence goes on along the minus strand of FR990069.1, from coordinate 15,846,247 downwards.
CTTTTATTTAGGAATGAATACGTGAGCATACGCTTTTAGCTTACTCTAGGTATGTGGTTCTCAACCGAAACCAGCGGTAAAATATAAATAGGAGAGTCGACCAGACACAACGACGCGTGGTGCGAGTTGCGCTACGAGTGAAGTAGCAGACGGAACGACGCCGCTTTGAAAAGTAAAGTTGTTTGCGTGTTTTATTTATAGATAGAACAATCCTGTAATACAAATAATTTACTGTTATTACCTCCAAGCAGTGAGTGGTCCATGGCAAGACCAAAAACAAATGGTCCCTCATCACTAAAAGGTTAAGAACCCCTGCTCTAGGTAGAGCACGTAAATAATGTCTCTACATTATTTATTTATTTTTGTACCTCTGTACAAAAATAATGTTAATGGGTCATGTGAATATTTCAACTGGTAAGTCTACTGTGACGATCTAGCAAATACATATAATGAAAACACAAGATCAGAGTATGGTCCAATGGTTTACCGGCACGTGTTTTCAGTGTTTGTTTGTTTATTTTTCAAGGGAGCTAGAGCTCGCGGCTTTACTCGCTATCCTATAAAAACTGTGTATTTATCAGGGACAAAAAGTTGCCTTTATGTTTGTTCAAAGTACAAGCTATCTTCAACATGAGTTTCACTCAAATTCATATAGCGCTCGTGGCGTAGCTTGTCTAGGTGATTCTAAACAATCACCGATGTTAAGCAACGGACGGTCCGGTCAGTCTTCGGATGGGTGACCGTGAGTGGCAATTTATTTCTGAGCGCTACCGTGGGTCGGATGACACGTTAAATTGTTGGTCCCGGTTGTTTGTTCTAGTTTCTATGACAACAACCGTCAGCCATGTCAGAGGCCTTCGGGCGGTACATTAACTCTGAAACTAGGGCTGGCCACTCAGCCTTTACGAACTTGCTTGCTTACTCAAATCCCAACAGCGTTACATTAACCATTTCGTTACAACTCGAAGAAGTACCCAATATACAAAAGCACTCACTCATAAGTCACTCATAAACAATCGTTTTAAAAACTAAGTAAGCAGTACAACCGGTATTTTTTTGTCTCGATTTCACCAAAGCTCATATGTCAAAAACAAACCCTTGACCTGATTATTTGGTAGGGCCGTCATTTCTCATTCGAGTCACGACGACGACGAGGGGCGAGGGATGGGTTTGCTCCACCCCCTTGTAGGTTTGAAACCCTGGACGTGACGACTTGAGGTTCACTGCTCGGCTTTTGTAAAGCCTTTTTCCTTTAATGATAGTCGTATAAATAATGTGTGTGTATGTTCCATAACATTTTCGTTCTAGCTTTAATGGTGTCTTGCCTGAGGGACAATAAAGTAGTTTAGTTAAAAAACATCATTTTTTTTTTTACTGTGCTATACATAGCATGATGAGGTTTACAATTTAACCCGCCCGAGCACGAGCTTAGCATAATGTGAGTTTTCCTTTAAATCAAGCGATGATAATAATTTAATCCTTTTAATCAATTAATTTTAATCCACTCACATTTTTTAATAAATAAAAAAAAAAAAAAACACATTTTGATTATCTACGGTACATTTTACATAATCTAAAACGTTAAAGAATGTCTCCAACCAAGGTAAGTTTTTTTTCGAATATCTTTTAAATTTAAGTTTTATCGCCGAAATATTCCGGCTTATCAAAGCTCTAGAGAACTATAAATCTTCGAAAACCGAAATCACTATCAGATTAGCTATTTCCATCGAGCTCGAGCTGAATGTTTTGCATAGGAATTTCTTTTTTAGCGATTCCACTGAATTTCATTTTCTTCGGGCTTCGGTTGCCAATAAAGCTTTTAGAGATTTTCGTTGGCTTCATTTTCTGAAGGAGTTGAAAGGCCAAATTAATAAAGTGAGAAAATTACTTTTCACTTTGTCCGTTTATAAAGTTTGGTTTAAGAAACTTATCAATACTGATAATAAGGATGATATGTCGAAGAAAAAGTTTCAAGCTTACGTTATATCTGGTTTGCAGAGGTATGTAGCAATGACGACAATCCAGATAGCTACTTATATGATACTGAGTGAAAAATGTGTGGGATCGCTAAACGGTTTACGTGAGAAGGAAAACATATAAAATAACATTGTATTGGATGGTGGCGAAATCTCCTCGAATCGATACTTTATAAACGAGGGATCGCGATGCAAGACCCCGGGGTCGGCTTCGGATCTAGCGACTTGCCAACGATTAAATCCGTATTATAATAACTCAGATTTAGTGCGACGGAAGACACGATATTGAGTGTCTTCAAAATGCTCTTTCACGGTTTTTTTTATCAGACATCCTAAATAAAATGTACAAGTTTTTTCTTTTAGATTTAGTCGCTACGATAATTTCGTTCTCATCGCTCACTGCGACAAATATGACCACCAGCCCACTGCCACTTCAACTCACAATACTATAATAGTTCTCGGGCGAATTACTTGGCTCTGAAGCGATTACTACGATTCTACTTTATACAGTTTGATTTGTACTTAAATCCTTTTTAAAGTTTCAATAAAATGTTTTAAATTTTATTTATAATAATAAACCTATAAACACAACACACACACACACACACATACATAACACACACAACACAACACACACACACAAACACACACACACACATTAACTTTATAAAAAAACGATTTTCTTAATACATATTTCTTTCATATAGGCACAACAATAAAGAAATATAATACAAAATAAATATGGCTTACTTTGAAATCCTATCTCTATCCTTTTATTTTTATTTTCTTGGCTATTTAGATGTCTGCCAACTTGATATCCCCGACTCAATTCAAAAATTTAGAAAAAGTACGATCACCCTTGAACTGGCTGAAACATTTGCATTAAATTAGGCTCGTTTTGTTAAGCTTCTTATTTTTTACAAAATAAAATAAATACTTACTGAAAAATATTATTCTATGATAAAAAAAAACTTAGTGTATAGTGCGCACTTTGATTAAGTAAAAATTAAGAGAACGTGCAGGATAGCTATGTCCTTAGAGAAAGGAAATCTATTATCACTTCGATCATAGTACTTAGAGAGTCATTTTGAACCAACTTTAAAAAAAGAGGTTCTTAATTCGACTGTTTTTTTATGTTTGTTACTCCGACAAATATGACTTGATTTTGATGATTCTTTTTTTGTTTGTTTTATTTTTTGTTTGATACATACTTCAGAGGTAGTCCCATATAAGTTGTATCGAAATCTGTTCAGTAGTTTGGTATTTAATCAAAATAACTGGAAAAAAAGTCGTCAAGGTACCTAATCAAAATTGAAGTCGGTTGATATTTTTTTAAGTACTTTTTCCATCATGAAACATGGAATTTCTAATTCAATGTTCACACCTTTGCCAGTTATTCAACCGCCAAGCAGTAGTGTGCAAGCATTACATTCACATACATTACATTACATTTCATTACATTAGCATTACATTTTAATTTGATAATTTAATTTAATGTATTTAATAATTTAATTGATATGGACTTTTTAATGTCTGAAATAAATATTATTATTATTATTCACATTATTTATTTACTTTCTTAAATCTAAGTTTTTTACAATATGAATTTAAAAACATAAATATTATAAAAAACCTAAACCTAGAGTGCCGCCGGCAGCGGGGCAGGGCTCAAGCTGCCGGTGGTTAGGGCTGCAGAGTGAGGAACCTCCTGACAATGCGTGCCGTGTCAAGTACCACCGCCTTTTGTATCTGACCCTTGACCCAACCGTCTATTATTATTATTATTATTACTGTGTTTCGGTTTGAATGGCAATGTTACCAGAGAAATTGCTGGGTATGGAGAGATTTAACATCTAATATCGCAGGGTGACGAGCGCAGTGCAGTGCGGCGCAGGATTGTGTTCGCAAGTTCACAATTCTAGCACTGCTACTGCTAGTGGCAGGTGTAAAGCCACCAGGCGAAAGTCTTACTCGTCTTGTCACTTGATAGAATTAAAAAAAAAACAATATAGTAGAGTACATACATTTACTATTTTGTGGTAAAAAGAGAAAAGTAAACAAGGTATGTAACATACCCAGTACGTGACAAGAAGAGTATCAAAAACAAACAGTCGCCATATTCTTGAATCATACATAACTCAATCGTAGATTCAGATAGCCTCATTAGTTATTAGCTGTTAAACACATGAATCCGTAGTAACAACAAGATCCCACTTTAAGATATCATTAGTATGGAAAGCCTCATTAAGCTCCGCTAGAACCTATTTCCAAGATGGGGACCGTTAAGCTGAATTGACGCCATAACTTTAAATATGCTATTTGGACAACGCTAACTAACCTTCATAAAAATGAAATGAAAAGCATCTTTTAAAGTATAAAAAACAAAGAAACCATTAATGCTAAGTAGGCAAAAAGGTTACCCGATGAGTATGATATTGTTTATGATAAAATAAAATATATGTAAGTCTGTTTTTGTAACTTCACTATCGTAAAAGTAGGTATACTTAGTATAGGTAATATTCATCATCATCAGCCCGGAGACGTCCACTGCTGAACAAAGGCCTCCCCCTTAGACCGCCACACTCTACGACAACCTGCCATTTGCATCCACCGGTTGCCCCCGACTTTCACAATGTCGTCGGTCCACCTATTGGGAGGCCTTCCTACGCTGCGTCTTCCAGCACGTGGTCGCCACTTAAGAACCTTTCTTCCCATCATCGGTTATCAGTTCTTCGAGCGATGTGGTAGTATAATAAAATAGGAGTAAAGCATTAATTATACAAAGTCAAACATGCCTAGTTTTACATTAGTAGGTATTGTTATTATACAATGTTACCGACAAAATGTTTTTTTTTGTTTTATAGTTAGGTACATTTTCGATACGCCACCGATTTACCTATAACCTTAGGTATAGCTAAATGATACCGCTTACAATTATTAGGCTTTACTTTTTTATGTTTTGGCATCGCTCTTTAAGCATTCTGCCAGTGTCCATTTTTAATAGTGCTGCTTCAAGTGAAAGTTAAATTCATGAAACAAATCTCATTTGTGATCAAAGTCATACATACATAGTAACAGTCAAGTCTAAGTCATTTCTCAGTAAAGCATTGGCGACTCTATGGAGTAATGGAAGCAAAACACGAAAATACATCGCATGAGATCATTTAGCAACACATATGCGCACACGCCAATAGTTAATTAGTAAAATGCATCCATTTTTCACTTTAATATTTATAATAAATACTAGTTTTGGAAAATAAAACGATTCCGCCATAAACAAAAAATCTTTGTTGTTTAAGTATTTTAAGTCGTTTTTAATTGCGCCCCTTATTAGAAAATAACATTTCTAGTTATTTCATATCTTTGAGTATGTAAATTTTTTCTCATCTAGTTCAAATTCGAACCATTGAGCGCGTTAAAACTACCACAGCTGCCTAAAACTACTGTTTTATTAGAACTCGGGAAGTGAGTCCAGTGCACCCAGCGGTGAATCAGTCGATCAAACTTGCCGGCAAAGTTTATCTGTAGAGCGGAGGCGACCGGATCGTTTTCAAAGTTAATATTCAAAGTGTATAAGTGCTTGAAACAGATAGCTAGGTATACAGTATTCGTTCTCCATGCTATTTGCGATAGGTACTTGTTATTTGTAATAATATAATAAGCTATAGATCATTTTGCAGTTGAGAGCAAAGGCTTTCTATAATTATATTACAAGAATGTGGAAGTGATGAGCACAGATATAGGATATATTCTCAAAAACAAACATACCTACATAAAAAAAATATTTTTCTACCTGCTGTATATCATATAATTTTTGGGCCAAGATGACCATGCACCCGGTGGAAGCCAGATCACAAACGACCTCGCGGCAGATCCAAAAAGCGATGGCGGCATGACCTCAACAAACACCAGCTCGGCTGGCTCGTTCAAATGGAAAAAGCGTAGGCCTTTGCTCAAAATTAGGACATCTCTGGCTCATAATAATAATAATAATAATAATAAATACGCAGGGGCGGCTTTGTGGAGAGCCGTCGGTGAGTGGCGACACCGCGTATCCTGATTCCTTGGGGCTAAATGAGACCCCAGACCTCCGGCTTGCCTTAACTGGCTGTCCGGGGGTGGAAACCGCAAGAGCTAAGAACCTAAGCTCCAGGGTGGAAGTGTTAAAGGGCATAACGCCGCGAGTAGCGTTTAGTGAAAGCACAGCACACCTCTCGACGCTCTAAGCCATCCACGTCAATGTTGCTCCTCTGGCACCATTATACGGTAGCCTCTATGGGGGGCCCATTTAGTGGATGGCGAGTAATCACTTGCCTTAATATTTTGATGTAATGAGACAAAATAGGCAGGTGCCGTTTCTCATTCTATAGACCAGTCCAATGTTTCATAAAAACTCACCAAAATAGCCCGATATTTTTTTACAATTTTATACCTTAATGTTTAAAATAGTGTATCATATTCCATTCACGCCCATGTAATAGTTTTATAATGTTATTTTCCTATTCAAAAGGGCCTCTTGGTGTTGGCTTCGGCCCCACCAATGCCTCTTAAAGGTCCGGGCTTAGACCCGAGTTTCAAATGCAATAAAAGAAATAATAATAATAATTGTATAAGAAGTAATAGATTAGCAACGGTCGATACCGCAGACTTTGGATGGGTGGCCTTGATTGGAATGTATATTATTATCGTGGGTCAGATGGCATGTTAAATTATCAGTGCCGCGATTACTTGTTCCACATTTCTAACACAACATTCTTCACAAGTATTTCGGCCATAAGCCTTTATTAACTGCAACAAACTACATAGTATCTAACTTCTTATACTAGACTAGAGGTCGCCCACGACTTCGTTCGCGTACGGAAGAAATTCGCTCCGCTCCCAAATAGGTATACGTATCTTCCGCATACCGCTGGATTGATTACTAATATTATAATTGTTTTCCACAGAAAAGCGAAATCCCTACCTTTACTTCTCTCTTCAGTGTTTTTTCCGACCCGCACCACTTTAGATCAACCCTAGCAAAAAATATCACTGTTTTTGTTTCATAAATTCTATCCAAATAACAATTTTCATCACTATAATTTCAATAACAAAAAACTTTTGATACAAAATGTCATCCCTTATTCACCCTCTTAAGTCATCCCTGTCAAAAAATAATGAAAATACCATGTTTTATTTTGAATGAGCTACCTAAATACCCATCTTCATCACTATAACCTTTAAAACAAAGAACTTTCCATACAACATTCTACCCCATTTTACCCCCTTAAATCATCCCTGTAAAAAAATATTGAAATCAGTTTTTTTTTTAAATTAACTATCCATAAACAAATTTTCATGAATAAAAGTTCAAAAATAAAGGACTTTCATCCAAAAGTTTCCCCCCTTCTTCGAATTTCCAACAATTCTTTCTTAGTACACCCCTACGCATCAAGACAAATACACCATCCAAATTTCAAGTCTGTACGATCAGCGGTTTGGGCTGTGCGTTGTCTGTCAGTCAGTGTGATCGATGAAGTGAATCGATAAGTCAGGACTGGTGATTCTCATAATATTAGATAGGTTAGTCTTGACGGCACATTAACTTGGACACCAGGGCAGGTCATTCAAAACAATATACGAACTTACTTTTTAATAGATTATATGAAACGTGGATACGTATAATAACAAACCTGAAATACATGCTTACGCAAAGGGATTATTCCAAACAAGGTAATAAATGTTCATGCTAAGCAGGTATGGGTTTGGGGCGTCCCACTTCCACATTCATTTCACGCCTGACCGCTGTCAACTTCTTTATCCAAAATTAACCCGTACCGCAATTCGACCTTTTGTTTCATCTCAAAAAGTGCACAACAGCCCCGAATTAACGTTTGGCCCTTTTTATTTTGAGGGACTTGCTCAAATTATTTTCTCTCTTATCCGCTTCCTCTCTGGTTTCCGTTGTGTTTCAGATATTTATGGTGGTTGATATAACCAGTAATTTAATAATCATCGTCATCATCAGCCCACCGAAAACAATTACTGGATAAAGAGGCGGACTAAATGTCGACAACGCTCTAGGCTAGCACCTCAACAGCACCCCTTTGGAGTCTGGCGGCCATACATTGTCTTTCATATTTGTAAAACGTTCGACATGGGGCGTCTAGTATGAAATACATTTATTAGGTCTTATACACTTTATCTTTTTTTTTTTTAGTGAAAAAAATTCTTCATGCGCCCTTTTTTACCGTCGCGCCCCTATGCACGTGCCTAGTTTGCCTAACGGATAATCCGCCACTGACTGGATATATATAAGCCTCTCCACGCAACTTACTTAGCGTGATCTTCCGTTTTTTGCTTCTAATCACTGCCCTCTGCCTCACGTTACGTATAACATCACTCCCTTGGAGGATCTAGCTCCCTCCCTCCATCAGTCTATCAAATCTATGCGTCCTACACTACGTTTACCGGTTGATTACCATTCTAGAGCGCGTCTACTCCAAAGGTAACGGTAAAGGTAGGTTAATTTTGAAATAATGTAAACTATTCAGTATTTCAATCTGAGTGTCTCACAGTTGCGAGTGCATTGAATTCTTCTATAGCAACAACTTATTGTACTCCATAGAAGAAACTCTCTTAGAAAGAAAGAACTCTCGTAGAAAGTATCGTCGCTTATCATGGTTAACTTTGTTAACTACACATAGCTTTGTTTAACGGAGGTCAAATGGAAACCAACATAAGTTTGCATAATGTGAAGAAAAATATAGCTTGTTGGTTTCTTTGCACTTGTTCCTTATCAAAACGAGTTTTGAACATTGTAACTTTACGATTGCTCTCATGAAATTAAATTGTCAACAAGACGCCTGAAATATTAAGCCAATAGCAAACCAAGAATGTCTTTGGTGACGTCTTGTAATTGTGAGAATTCTCGGCATCGCATTGTAACTAATTTAAGTTTCCATTTACACGGCTTAGGCTCGTGTAACAAAGGAGTTGTTTGACAAGCCTTTTGGGAGATTTGAGAGTGCCAAGATAAAGCAGCTCTCCCGATTTCAGCAAAAATATATAGATATGCTTAGGTATGTTTTAACTTGAGGCAGGCCGAGACAATTTAAAACAGGCCTTACTTATTAAGATTATTAATACGAAAGTATGTATGGTTCGCTTCTACGTTCACGCAGCAAGACAACGGATCGAAGTGATTATTATCAAGGATAATTTATAAAGGGTCGGAGAGTGGCTATCAAATGCGGTTCCTGTCTGTGGGTCTTTACCTCGGCTGATATCGAGGGGCGATGTAAGTTTGTAATAAATAAATTGGTAAGTATAAATTATAATCATAATCTATAATGATGGCATGCACTAAATCAACTAATCAGCCCTGATTTACATAATGACTCGTCCTTTCGAAACCGGAAAATTGATGGAGATACTTAAGAAAATCCGACTAAAATTATTTTAATGGATTCTGTTGGAGAAGTTGGAGAATTGAGATAATAATCAGACCTGTTCACAGCTGAGTCCATAAAACGACCAACACGAAAACATATTTATACATACATACATTTATCACTAAAACTACTGGTTTAGTATTATATTGATGGTGATTTTCAAGGCACAGATCTAAACTGATTAAAATATAGCTGTCACTTTTTTACCAGGCGTGTTAGCTAAGGACAGCAATATTTAATTAGTTTAGTTGTGTCAACTAAAACCTCTAAAATAGAACCAAATTATCATTGCTAAAACTAATTAAATATTAACAAAATTTGAATAATAGTGATATGCATTTATATTTTTTTATTGACTCACAAATAAGCTGACTGGCAACAAGACAAATCATCGAAAGTAACTTTTAATATGTTCATAAATAACGAAGTTGTAAACATTTTAGTTTCATGTTAGATAGGGAGCGCTATACTAGGTTTATGACGTCAAATTTCACGATTCCAAACAAATTCTATACTATGCACGTGTTTTGCGAGAAAGGGACAGATGAACCCCTCCCAAATACTTTGAACGCTTATATTTCAGAACTTTACCAGCCGGTTTCAATTATTTTTTCGATGTAAGCATCAGATTCAGTTAAAATCTTCATTTAACCTATTATTTTTAATAATTGAAACACATGTATTTTCCTTTTTAAGATCTATTCTGAACTTCGGACAAAAGATTAAACCAGTGTACAATAAAAACATACCTACAATGGTAACAAAATAGACACTCGAAACCCACTCAGTCCGTGCGAATACTCGGGGTCCCAAAGACATGTGTAAAATCTTATACGTATTTACATTTTCTTATCGGGCAGGTACGTTCATTTGTGACGGAGCTATCTAAGAGGTCGGGGCGCCATCAGCGGTAATGGGGGTCTTGGCTGGATTGCTGTCGATTATACTTAACGGCCCTCGGGATATTGAAATGTAGAACCTCTCAGTTCTGTGTAGAACCTCTTTCCCAGGGCGCAGCCTCGTGGCGAACAATGCCCGAGATTCGGCGAGATGTCTCGTGATTGCCGGCGATATTTTAAATGTGACGCGACAATCAAGATTTATCGCTTGACATTCTTTTCGAAACGCCAGCTTTTAGTAATAAATATAGTAATTTTTTTGATGTCAAGTTTTCATTAGACTAGATTTGGTTCGTCGTTCTTATTGATATTTATTACGAAATCAAGAGAATTTGCAATGTTCTGTGAAATAATGTTGTGACCTTGTTGTGTCATGAAAATAAAACACTAATAAATGTTTTAATATCCCGTTTCACTTCCGCAGTATTTTATATTTAAAAAGGTTATTTTATGTAGAATACAATAACGGTGATGATTGAAGTTATGAAAGCTAAAAGTTTCCGTAATTTTATTGAGTCTTGGCTACTTTGGCGAGCTGAACATTATTTTAGACGAAAAGTTTAGTTGAAAATTAATTATTAATATTGTTTTACCATTTTATGAGTATTGAATAAGGGTTATAATTTTATGGTACTTATTCGATACTTATAAATTTTACGCGTAAACCCTTGATAAGTTATCTGGTTATAAAAAAATAGGTAAGTACATTCAGTTTCTTGTTGACTAAAAATATCACGAAGTGTCCACGAGAATTGTCTTGAAAGGAGTTTATTTTTAAATAGTAATTTGCGCTTATGTATAAGAGAATATAAGATAATAAAACTCAAACAGATAAGAGAATAATACTCAAACATCAAGGCATAACACAGTCTGTATTAGAGTTATGTATGGAAGCCAATGAAAGACGCATTAACGATTTCATAACATACTCGTTTATTAACTCGAATTAATAGCAGGAGAGGTGTGAGTGCTCTCTACTGTACCGGGTCGCAGGGACACCATAGGGCAACTACTAGCTTTATAAGCTCACGAAACCAAGGCCTTAAGAACAAAGGTCTCTTGTTAATAATTGTAAATAAAACATATGAAAGAGAGAGCATTAATTCATACATGTCAAAGTGAGACAGATTGATTTTTGCTATATCCAACACGCCCCCTCAAAAATTAATCTCTTTCCTTAAAAACGTTTTCGAAAAACTATTTACAATTAAAATGACACTTCACACCTTCCCGCTCTGTCTGGGAGTACATTCATCATGGTCCAACATTCGTTGCACAGGATTAGGGAAAACCCAGAAAAACCTAATCAGACCAATCCAATTTAGTAGCATTTCATTTTAATCTACTTAATTTAATTTCATAAACATCAATCAAACAAATCGTATTTACAATTTTACACATGTTACAAGACATCATGGACTTCATTACAATTTACAACATTTACTTAATTTGCGCAAGTTTTTCTTTCAATGTCGAAAAAACACACAGTCGGCAACTACGTCGTTAGGATTAATTATATCAGCCAACTGATCACCAGTAGGGCCAGTAGGTAGTATAAATGTTTTATCGAATTATTTTTCACTTGTTCCCTTGAAATTAAAATCCTTCCTTAAATTTCCTTGAATTTGTTTTATAATTAAATCCTTTGTGATTTGTCGAATTATTACCAATGCTTATACATCCCAAATTATCCTGATAAATTTAATAACTCAACTTTAATACTGGTCACTCATGACTTTAACCACAAAGCTTCTTTTACAGACTCAAACAAAACCATGTAATCAGCTTCTCAAGACGAAGCCGCCGTTGTTTATCGCTTTGTTTGCCAGCATATTGTGCATTGTTCAAACAGTTGAAACAAATAACCCGTGGTAATTTTTCGTTGTAGTCATCATTACCCCAATATGAGTCCACGTAACCGCTCATATCATTTGCGTTACAATCAATCGACTCAACCCAGGTATAGGTCAGCTTTATTCTATCGTCCCTTTCAGGTAACGTAACACCCTTTTAAAACATGACCATAATGTTTGGTCGCTTTTGTTAGCAAATCGACTAAGGATGTTTATAGAAAAGCTCAGGTCTCCACGAGAACAGAGTACGTATTATATATACTAAGCATCCCAACAGATTCATACAAGGGGCCTTTGTAGTTTCATCTGAGTTTAAAGTTCATCAATTTTATTTGCTATAGGACTGACAGAATTATTACTCAGACTCACTCAGGTTGAACTTTTCTAATATTGACTATATGTACAGCTCATATACCGACGAAACATCGTATGTCTCTTAAATCTACCATTATATATTGGTCATCAAGTAGTTTTTGAAACTATTCAAGGTATAATAATTATCAGCAATTACAATAATGACATCATTGACACACAGCCCAACATAAAAATGTTTTTACAATTTACAAATGTTTCCTGCATCTAGAGTATAAATGCAGCGATCAGCTGATGAGTATCGAAAGCTCTTTTCCATCAAAGTTTGTTCAAACATTTGAAACCAACAGCGCGCGGAATATTTTAATCCATACATTCTTAGCTTTGTTTAATTTGCAAACTAAATTGCCTTCATATGAGATTTCTTCAGAAATGTTCATGTATCATGTAATTCTTCCGATAGTTTCCCATTCAAAAACGTCGTATTCAAGGCGATATAATGAACAAGCAAATTGAATTGATTTGCAAAAATCTAATATACATCTGAAACTTGATCTTCTAGCTACTAAGGCAAAAGTTTCATTATTATCAGTTAAATTATATTCCTGACTGAAATCGCGAGCAACTTTCTATATTATGCGCTTAATATTTTACAGGTTTTCCAAACTCATCATTTTTCACAGTGAATACAGACATACACAGACTGTAAATGGTTAGGTTCTTTACAGTCAACAATATTTTTAACATAAAGTTTTTGTATAAATCAAATAGGTATCCAGTTCGTAAAAGCTTATCATCCCTGGATTTAATTTCATCAAAAGACAGGTGTTGTACAAAGTAAGCACACAACAAAGAGTAAATATCATCATGTTCATCATAAGATACCCAATTACACAGGAACAAGGAATACAGATACAGATTCAGATTCAGAGGGCAAATAGTTTTTATTCCTCTCACTCCTTCTAACTTGTTTTTCACAAGAAGGTTGCTCATTTTTAGGTAGAGTCAACTTATTTGAAATTTCTGTGCACATATCTGTTTCAACTACAGATTTATTAGGCGGTGGACCTAATTGTGCAGGTATTACGCATGTTTGTGAACCATCTGATTTTACCAATCAGACATGCAGTGATCTGATTTCAATATATCAGATTTGCACGAACTTTGAGTGTCCGTTTTTTGTGTCAGAGTGACCAGAATTTCCACTTGAAATTCCCATAGACTTCGACGGTCTACTTTATAAGAAATATATCACATCTCTGACTATCACAAACTTTTCTGTTACCATATCTCACACCTTAACCATTTGGTTCATACATGACCAAAATAGCTTTTAATGATTTGTCATCAAACTTGGTCTTTCTAATCTTTCTATGAAAATAGACAGTTGAACCGAAAACATTTAAATAGTTGCGGCTTTCTACTATGCCACAATCAAATGGTGTGTTAGCGCATCGCGCATTCAGTGCTTTAGTGGGACTCAACACAGCCTCACCCCAGAACGTTTCACCAGGTACTATGGCACTAAATCGTTCTGTTCTGTTCGTATCATACATTCGGCAAATCCGTCAGAAACGGAGTAAATGACACTGTTAAGTGGTAGCTAATACCTTCTTACATACAAAAAAAAAATCTTTAATTTTATTTGATAAATACTCGCCACCGTTTTATTGCTATAGAGGTTGACAATTTTCAAACCGAAATAAGCTTCACACTTATCGAAACGCAGCAAAAACTTTTCATATTTACAGGGCTATTAAGTATGTTCATCCACAAAAATCACAAAATAGTTTTTGCCGTCAAGTGTTGAAAGAATGATGGGACCGCACAGGCACACGCGCTGTGCACATTTAAACAATGGTCGTTTTTATAACTTTAAAGATTACGACCTACCAAATGTCAAACATGTCCGCCCTTCATCCATGCAAGCTTCACAAAGTTTATCAGTTAATTTAATGTTTTCAATTCATTCTAAATTAGAAAACATACACTTGCTTTTTATTTGTAGGAAATTCGACTTTTCAATAATAGTCTATGATGCCACAATTCATTATTATTATGAACGATCTTTAATTGTTACTGAGCTTCCAGCATTTAAAACATGCCTATCAAACATAAAGTTGATGCCAGTTAAATTGTTCAAAGACTCACCATTATTTGCTGTCTTACCCTCCTTGCCGTATATATATCTCCACACCATCGTTTTTACCAAAAACGATAGTCATACTCGTACCAGCTTGTTGCATCTTTTTGACTTTCATACTGTTCGCCTCCAACCATAAAAGCGAACCCGGAGATTTCCGACGAATTAGGACCAGATGTATTGATGGTCTGCACAGTTCTATTATTCTCGATACGCTGTTGAGCTTGTTGACCTCTTTTATTATAATAACAATCTCTTTTATAATGTATTTTTCTTCCACAGTTGTGGCAGGTAACATTTGTTTTTATTAAATTTTCTCTTAAACTGCTGTTTCCTTAGCTGATTATTGTTATATTTATTGTGATTGTCAATTGGTTTCTGTGCTTCTTTCGTCAACATTTTTGCCTGGAGCACTTTAGAGCTTGTTTTACGTCTTTCATTCATTATTTTAATTTCCTGGTCAAGCTATCTTGTATTGACAAATGTCATTGTGATATTATCCTCCGTCAGTGTTTCAATAGCAGTAATTACTCCATCGTAATTGCTCGGTAAAGTCATAAACAGGTCTGTGACTTTATCCACCTCTTCTAATTTTGCACCTGCAGCCAGCAACTCCGTGATCAAGTCATCAAATTTTTGAGAGTGTTTCATCAGTGGCTTATCACTTGCCAGCTCTAAGTTCAGTAAGCGCCTTCGTAAAGCAAATTGAGTGGCGATGCTTTTTCTTTCGTAAATAGAGTCCAACTTCAAGAAAATTTGCTTTGCTGTGATATTTTCATCACTTGTCAGTCCGAGCAACGAATCGGACAAATACTCAATTATAGTGTTTTTAGCCACACATAGTTCTTTGTAATACTCACTATCACTTTATAGTTCCACAGGAGTATCACTGTCTATTATTTTTAAAACACCAAGTTCACTTAGTAAATTTCGAATTCTAAGTTTCCAGACACTATATTTGTCCCCATCAAAACGTTTAATATTACGCTTTAACCTTTGGCTCTCCATTATTTTGGTTTTAGCAAATAATGCTTGGAATACTACAAACACTTGTCACTGACAGAGTTCACAAAGTTTTTATTTCACTTAAAGTGTTTTTTATATTTCATTTCACTGGGCCCATAACCTATTAGAGTTATGTATGGAAGCCAATGAAAGACGCATTAACGATTTCATAACATACTCGTTTATTAACTCGAATTAATAGCAGGAGAGGTGTGAGTGCTCTCTACTGTACCGGGTCGCAGGGACACCATAGGGCAACTACTAGCTTTATAAACTCACGAAACCAAGGCCTTAAGAACAAAGGTCTCTTGTTAATAATTGTAAATAAAACATATGAAAGAGAGAGCATTACTTCATACATGTCAAAGTGAGACAGATTGATTTTTGCTATATCCAACAGTCTGTAGGTATTAAGATACAATGGGACCACGAGGAATAAATCGTATGTAATTAGTAAAATCTAACTTTAATTATTAGGTACATAATTTCTTCTCAGTAGTAAAGGCAAGTGACATTTTGGTATAGTTCTTACAAGGGATATGGGAAATTTGTACCAGCAGGCCACTCGCGTATGGTCTTTGATTAAGTACGAGAGAGAGAGCTAGATCCTCCAAGCGTATGGTAAATTTCCTCCTTTTTTTTATTTAGTCTCCATTTTTTTTCTCAATTATTTCTATTCAGAGAAATTAAATTTCTCTGTTTCTATTGTTATTGTGAAGGTCCGATTCACGTAGTATTTACTTACTCTATGGTCCGATTGTCAAACTAAAAAAGATTTTTTTATAACAGGCCAGTAACGGCTACTCAATAATTATTAATGAGGTTTTACACATGTTTAAGCAAATAGTACTGGTTCGGAACCTACGCAACGAATGCAACGATACTTTAATTTTTAACCAGCCTAAACCCCAAACTGCCATACTAACCTGTGACAAGATTGGCATGATGAAACTGGCAGACGGCGTCCGCCTCGTACCAGGAAATGCGGTCCCTGAAGTAGCGGTAGAACACCGGGAAACCCTCCTCTGGGAGCACCCAGGTGTTGCTGATGTTTACCTATAAGAACAAATAATACATACTTATTTGAAATTCAACTACACTAGTTATCAAATATTTTTAAAAGCGATCGTTACGTTAAAGCCAACACAGGTCATAGTGCATGTGAAAGTTGGTAATTAGGTTTAGTTATACCTACCATATTTGCCTGGGTAAACTCTTATCTCTCTTATTATTGGAGCTTTAATAGGGTATTTGTTGGTTAATATTACCACTTAACTGGGTAACTATTGAACGGAGATTTTAGTCTCGGTAATGTACGGATATAAATAAGGATTATTTGCGATGTATCGTTGTGTATGTGTCTTTGTAATGTATTTGTTTGTGTGTTTGTTGTGTGTGTTGTTGTGTTGCGTGTTTTGTGTATGTTGTAACTTACCTACTACACTACATCTCGGGATATAATGCAAAAAAAAAATGCAATGAATTTTCACCTAGGATATTGTCAGTCAGTTACATGGAGTCATACAAACGTTTGTAGCGTGATAAAACAGATCAGTGTGTTTTTTTTAACTAACTTTAAATTGACGTGACGATCTGTAACTGCTACTAATTTGCTTTTATATGCAATGGAGTGACGAGGCGATGCCTCGGTAAGTATCTTAATTTATCATTATTAATTATCAGCCAGGAGACGTCCAGTGTTGGCCGAAGGCCTCCCCCTTAATAAGGAGGGGCTTGCGGTAACTATCACGCCTACCCAAAACAGTAGCAGTGTCAGAATTGTGAACTTTCGAACAAAATTCTGCTCCGCAGTGCACTGCGCTCGTCACCCTGTGATATTAGCGGCCTTACTTAAAAAAAACTTCTCAACCGTTAGTCACTGCTTAAGATGCTCTGCCATCTTCTCTCTGGCGTAAAGTTGCACATGCTAGAAAAGGACAGAGAAGTTAAACCAGTGACTAAGAGAATCGAGATTATTTTAGGTAAGGCTGTAGATGTCAAATCTCTTCATGACCAGTAATATCTCTGGAAATATCGCCCTTCAAGCCGAAACACAGTAATACTTGTACTGCTTGGCGATTGAATAACTGGCAAAGTCATGGTAGTTCTCTATGCGGACTCTGCAATACAGTCATTTACCACAGAAAATTTACTTTGTAAAACCGTTATTCAGCGTTATTATTGTCAGCATGGTCGTACACAAATTCTATCTCTGCTGAGTTTTTGCATGTAATTTGCGTTCGGGACGGGCGGACTAAACTTTATACGTTGCCAAAGTTTGCGCGTCCGCCGGAGCCGATATTGTGTAGGTTTATTGATAAAATAAACACAAGCTTGTTAAGCAGATGAAACTGGCAGGGTAAGTTTTATTTTCTTTATTTAGGTGAGTTGCTCGTTACGTAACTTACCTAGATTACAACATAGTTTAGGTACATTGAATTATATTTCAAGGAAAGTTTTGATACTGAAAAATATAATTATAAATATTTTTGTATGAATTGATTCCACCCTTATGATATTTCTATTTTTTTTAAAGCTTAAACAGGAAGATAAATTATGACCTCTGGCAGGACTCGAACCTGCATACGAGCAGTCTCTATGGGTTTCCGTCCCAACTGCTTTGCCAATTAAGCTACAGAAGTCTCTGCCTTAGATGCCAAATTTTCCCAACCTGTTATAATGTTCTTCCTGTTTAAGCTTTAAAAAAATAGAAATATAATTATAATCAAACTCTTCATACTACACATACCGTCTTACATAAAAATTACGGTATTTAGTACTGCGCGCTTCATGTTTGTATGGCGCAGAACTTAAATGACGTTTGTTAACTTCGGTAGCTTTTTTGTAAGTAAGGCCCCATAAATTAGGCTTCTGTATTGAATAATACATAAGTATATTAATAACACCCAGAAACAAACATCTAAGTTCGGCACATTTATGTTTGTCCTGAGAGGGAATAATAAGAATGGAAAATACCACCTATTATGTAGTCATTTGTACGAGTATAATGTACTTGTTTGTTGTTGAAATAAATTGAGATAATAATATAGGTATGTATGCCGAAATATTTGCTAATCATTGGGCAAATTGGACATGCTTTTGTTTCATGTTATATTAAAAAGACTACATTCACTCGTGAACAATTCAATTCAATTGTGAACGTGTATGTGTGTGTGTTTGTTTTCTTCACAGAAAAGCCGTACTTCTTGCTTCTCTCTTCAATGGTTTTCTTACTCGATTTCATTTCGGAGTGTGCTTCGAATCTGCATGATCTTGCCCTACCCATTATTCTATCGGACGGCAAGGACCTCGAAAAAGCGACACCGTTTCATGGTTGATATATCAAAAACACGTACGAAACGGTTTGATTCCACTTTCTTTATTCGAACTGCTAAACAGTGGAATGCGCTGCCTGAGTGGGTGTTTCCCGATAATTATAATCTGGGTGTCTTGAAGTCGCGAGTGAATCGGTTTCTTCTAGGCAAGCATGCTCCATCATAGACTGCATCTTCGTTTAACATCAGACGAGTTGGCAGTCAAACGCAAGCATTTTAAAAATAAAATAAAAATTACAGATAAACGAGCTAAATCTGGATGATATTTAGTATAACTTATTATAAATAAACAAAGGAAAAAAAACTAACCCTTTTTTCCGAAAAAATATCTGTCTGTAGATGTATAGTGACGAATAAATTATTATATTTTCTATCCAATAAGTTAAGAAAACAATCTCGTCCCAACTTAGCAATTTGTAGCAGCGTCATATCTATATCTATCTATATCTGGTTTTATTGAAATGGCAATACTTTTCAATTTCCTCCAATATTGAATCATTTTGTTTTCATCAATCAAGTTTCATGAGTGAAGTCTCAAAGTCGAGGGTTGTTATTTGACGGGCTCAGTCGCTATATTACAACCAAGTTTTTCATTGCGTTATCTTTCAGACCGCAACTTTTTGTGATGATTTTGTCATAGCGATTCGTAAACACTGTACGCTTAAATAACCGTAGATTAAAAAAAAATAAGATGTAAATAAATGTAGGTACCTAAATCTTGGAAAACTGTTTTAATCTATTTAGTTGTAAATGCTTGTTACAATACAGTTGTGTCGATTTGATACTTTAAAAGGATATATGTATAGGTTCAGGGACAATATAACAACTTAGTACAATCGAGTTGAAACTCCAGAACCACTGGAGGGCGGGGGACCTGGGTATGTCCTAAAACTGCAACCAGATCCACCGGAGGACGGGCAGCAGCGTCCTCTTGGTTAACAGTGGTGAGCATTCTGGGATCCCCAAGCCGCCTGCCAAGCGTGGGGATTATGGCAACCCCTCCCTATTAAAGAGGAGGCCTTCGTCCAGCAGTGGACGTCTTCTGGCTGACGAGAGCTTAAACTATTGAGCTGGTCTGATTTACTTCGTTTTAAATCGACCCGCATTGCACATGGTGATAAATCTGATGAATCGGAAGATTAATAGTGGAACTCTTCGACGGCTTCTAGAGGATCTCTTCAGCTTCTGCTCATCTGATTTATTTTAAAAAGACCGTTTTTCAAATATTATTTCTTAACAAACGATTTATTTTTAGCGCAATCGACGCGGTACACGATTAGACGAAAAATGCTTAGGTACGAAGCATTTTTGTCGAAAACGTAAGTTTTAATTCTATTTAATTGCACATTCATCCTCCCAGGACACGGGGTTGGCAGGTGTTTTATACGTAATGAGCTCTAAAAAGTTTTGCTATGTTCCCCACGGGACAAGTCTGGCGCATGAGAACGAAATACAGGAAGAAGACGTTGATGTGCAATGTTGTGTTTTTGACCTTTAAATATTTAATCGGTCAAATAATAAAATATGCTAAAGAATCTGATTTCGTCAAAATGAAACAAAAAAATGTATACCGGGTGTTAGTTTGAACACCGTTATCCTTCTAGGATATCATTGTACTCATCATTATGAACAACTTTTACTATGGGACTAACCCTGAAATCACGAAAAAAAAAACAGCTGTTCCATATATTTTGTCCAAGATCGATGAACCTTTTTATATATTAATGTTAAAAAAAAGGCCAGCGCTATTTAGAAGCAAGACGAGATTAGCGGCGTACGATTTTTTATCCAGAACTGCTAGTCTTCTTGTACTATAATCGTCGTTGACAAACGTAAAGTAACTGACCTGCCAGGCGGAGGGCGGTCAGTGGATGCGTAAAGCAGAAAATCTCGCCTTATTTTTTTTTTGTAAAATGTAACCTTTTTAAATTTATTAATCGCGCTCTCTCTCTCTCTCTCTCTCTCTCTCTCTCTCTCGCTCTCTCTCTCTCTCTCTCTCGCTCTCTCATTTTATCTTTTTTATGATACAATTTTTATTTTATTTTATTATATGCATTTAGTCTTATGTAAGTATTATATGTTCACATTATAACTCTCAGATTCCTAAGAACGTCTCTGAAGTGTTATTCCAAAGCTCTACAAGATATAAAAGCGATTATGTATTAACAATGAGCTTAACACTTTGTATAGTTGTTCACTAAGGTCGTTATAGTTTGAGACGGTGCTTAAGGCGGCCATATATGTCCCCTTTATATAATGAGGCCATATATGGCGTTCTTGGTGGAATGAAACCCCTGGGGAGTAAGAGCGTGTACTGTTAGAAAGCTAATACGTACGCACGCACGAATATAATTACGTATGATATTAATTTCGTTTAATGAACACAATTCTAGCAGTGTATGAAATTGAGAGACGGTTTATTAAAAGAACGAATGCTGAGAATGGGAGTATTAGTTATGGGACCATTAATTTGCATTATGTTGCTAATGTTGGAAATTAAAAAGTCATCAAATTCAAATTAAAATAATTTATTTTCAGACTTAGTCCATAATAAGATTCACATTAAAACATTATATAAAATACATCACTAAATTCAAGAAAAAATAATACAATAATAATCAAATAAAATAATAATAATATCGGTACAAATGTCAGAGAGTCAAAATAATAATAATCATTAGCAGAGCATGTCCGGAATAAATTTCGTCAAATAATACTTATCCCTAAATCAAAATAGTTTATAAAAAATACATTAAATAAAATTATTATTAATGAGACTCACTTTACTACATATCAAAGTCTTCTTTTTAAAAGGGTAAGGCATAGTACATGCATTGCATATTCATAAAATGTTTGATCTTAGTAATTTGGCAATCAATAAAAACGCGTGTTTAAAGTTTAGTACACATTATTAAAGCCTAGCTAAAAGTAAGTAAGTTCGTATAATATAATTGCCAGCCCTAGTGTCAGAGTCAATGCGCCTCACGGTTGATGCTATAGAGATAGACTACTGGAACTAACAATTTAACGACCGACTTACGGTAGCGCTCAATTGCAAAAGTCAATCACGGTCACCCATTCGGAGACTGACCGCATTGTTCCTTTGCTTAAGTTTGGTAATCTTTTAGAAACACCTAGTTAATCTACGCCACGATATCTAAGATAAGCCTTAGGATCAATTATCTAAGTAATTGTGAACTGAATATTAAATTGAAATAAAATAAAAATAAATACAATTAATAGAAGTAACCAATATCCGAAATTGCTAGCTGTGAGATGTCGTTGATCTAATAACAAAACGGAAACAAATTTTCATCATCATATATCCATAGTATTATATTTATTATCCCCAACTAATCAAAACAATCGTAAAATCCTGAGAAAATTTCACATAAAAAGTTACGGAAGAACAAACCCCAGGAACATAATGTTCTTACACGTTGTATATTTGGCGGGTACGACATAAACGTGAATCAGGAAATATATGGAGCGGGAAAAACAATGTGCCAAACTTCCTTTGAAGCCATTCTAGTAAATTTTATGTTCTGATTTCCTTACGGAAGGAATTTCAAAATGATATGGGTTACCAAACGAATATACTATACTTACAGCAATCTAATTTCTAACAAGACCTTACAAATCAATCAAGAGTATCTAAAACATTAAGCAAACATAAAAAAATGCTGCTAATATTTACAGCTGAAAATAGAACAAAAAAAAACAAATAGCACCGAAACAATTTATTTTAAATTTCGAGACGCGCCGCTGCGCTGTCTTGATCATGAAACTTTGAAACAAAAAATGCCGCATGGAATACTGCACTGGTTAAATAAACTTGATGGGTGAATTCGTAATAGAGCAGAATTGGGGCTTACCGCTCGTCCTTGGACCGAGGCGAGGAGTGCCAACACTACGACCGACAACAACATCTCGTAGCGGGGTCCGTAGCGCGCGACGTAGCGGTCCGTAAGCGCCGGCCGCCGTAGCGTGACTGCCGCAAGCTACGACACATCAGCACTCTACGCTATAGAAACTATCACATAATCTGCTATACACATACATACACACTAACGCAATGCACAAATTGTGTACTTTTATACCAGACCTTCGTTCATTATGTAAATATATTTTTTGTTTGCGTATTTAGTAAAGAAAACATAGCGTTACGTTAGACCTTTAACTCGTGTGTTTACAATTTACTATAAAAACGAGGTCAGACAGAAAGGATAATGAAAGCTTTCTCACTATCTTGGCGACCTATCTTTGTTTTATTGGGGACTTTTTTTTATCAAAGGTTCCCAATGTCGTGTCCATTAACAACAGTCGGAGATAGAGTCAGAGGCAAAGATTATGGAGAGATTTCTAAAGTAATGTACTTGCTTGGTCCATCTACTATTATAGTTATACCTCCTCTTAGGTTTATCCTTCTTCTCAAATAAACTGAAGACAATAATAAAATTAAGCTCTACCTAGTGTCGTTTTGGACCTGGGTAAGTCCTAAAACTGCATCAAGTACCACCGGAGGACGGCAGCAGCGTCTTCTCGGTTAAAGATCGATGGTGAGTATTCTGCGAGCTCCAAGCCAGGCGGCTTGGAGGTCGCAGAATACTTGGAACCCACGCTTGGAAGGCTCCAAGCGTGGGAATCATGGCAACACCTCCCTATTAAGAAGGAGGCCTTCGTCCAGTAGTGGACGTCTTCTACTGCGTTTTTTTTTTCAAGTGTCGAGACGAGCAAGACGTTCGCCTGGTGGTAAGGGTTATGCCTGCTACTAACAGTAGCAGTGCTCGAATTGTGAACTTGCGAACACAATCCTGCGCTGCATTGCACTGCTCTCGTCATCCTGAGATATTAGATGTTAAATCTCTTCATACCCAGTAATTTCTCTGGTAACATTGCCCTTCAAGCCGGAACACAGTAATACTTGCACACTACTGCTTAGCGGTTTAATAACTGGCAAAGGTGTGCTACTTCCCCAGACGGACTCTGCAGTAGAGACACTACCACTACAAACAATATGTAAAAAGTTGTTAAGGTAAAAGGTGTTAAGTTTTAATCAAATGAAATTACAAAATATTCCACAGATCTTTGCAAGAAGACCCTGTGTATAACTTACCTATACAGAGAAATTAAATCATCCGTAAAGAGCTTTCTTAAATGCTCTGTTTATAATATTTGAGAACAATTTGGTAGGTTAAAGCTGTAAGCAAGCTTCAAAGGGCAGTAATCTTCTTATAACTCAGACGTTCGCGTCACCCTTTAGAACGTTTTTATGAAGAAGGTTAATGAAGGTCCCGTAAACTTTTTCTAACGAGTTATTGTTTATTTTTTGGGTCAAAATGTTGTTTTTACATAAATCTGTTTATAAGCATTTTGATAAATAATATTATATTATTAAAACTAGCTTAAAATTTAGTAATCAATATTTCTAAGAGACCATGGCAATGCCGCCAGCATGCTGGGTACGCTGCCGACTGGTAGTGGGTTTGAGCATTTCGATTGTCTCTAGACTTTCATCGGTCTGAATACAATTATTTGGTTTTTTGTGTAGTAGGCTAAGTTAGTCTTTGTAGTTTGTTGTATTTGATAGAGACTGTTATACTATAGCTACAAACCTATGGGTAGTTAACCGATCCCTAATTTCGGGTAATGTGCCTAAAATGATGGCCGCGGTAACCCCCTTGCTTGCTTTACATTTTGTTTACGTGTAACGACAAATAGACCAGCAGCGCGAGTACCGTTCTTGATGATCGTCATATATGACATTTAAACCGTGTATTTGACATTTAAATCGGTAAAATTCGATAAAAATCGGTATACTCCTAAGTAAATCAGCTATACCGACACGTCAAATATAGCGACACAGATCCGGTACTCGCGCTGCTGGGTCGATAACTTTTTGGAACCAAAAAAAAAATTGTAGGATGAAACCCATTGGAAAAGGAGGAGAATATTATAAAAATTAAAGGAAAAATAATTTACGGGCGATCTGAGGTTGGGAAGGGGACGGGGAGAGTTTTTAAGGGTAAAAACGGTTTATCTCGATTTCCGGCAAAACTACAAGTCCTATGGAAAAAAGTCAAAATGCAAAGTTGTAGGTAATAAAAAGATCTATAACTTTTGTTTTCAAAACGACGAGCAGCAGCATCCTCTCGCTTAATGGTGGTGAGCATTCTGCAATCCCCAAGCCGCCTGCCGAGCGTGGGGATAATGGTAACCCCTCCCTATTTAGGGGGAGGCCTTCGTCAATCTGTGGACGTTTTCTAGCTGATGAGTGACTTTTCGGTGAAGGAAAACATCGCAAGGAAACTTTCAAACGTCTGGAGAAGAAATTCAATAGAGTGTATGAATCCACCAACCCGCCACTGGGCCAGTGGTGGATATATATGGGGATGTGGATATATAATCACCCTTTGAAGGCTGGCCTGTATTCAGCAATGGACTTTTAAAAGGCTGATTATTCTATACAGGGTGAATACTGGCTGGTTGAATTCATGAGCAATATCTTAAGGGGTCATCAAACTCATCATAATGGGCAACTTGTATTAAGAAACTAACACTTAAAACGAGAAAAAAAATCGGCTGTCTCACACAATAAATTCAATAACGCACGACAAAATGTTTGGTCCGCAGTTTTTTTTCATGTTTTCCGCTTTTCATAGTAAAGGTTGTTCATTATGATGAGTTCAATGAACCCCTACGATATAGGTTTAGAATTCAGGACCATCCTGTATAACAATTTTTTTTTCTCATATTTTACAGTCGTTTTCCCCGTTCCCCGTAACGAGGTTGGTAGGATGTTATGTATCAATAGCTCTGACAATCTGACAAAGGTGAGACTTCCTCATTCCGGAATTAGATTAAAATTATCGTAAACCCATTCTATACATATTCTCCAGCAGACCAACTGTGAAACTTTTTCAAGCTAACTTTTGAAGACGAGAAGTTATAATATATCGGTTGATTCTATTTAGGAAATACTGTGAGCAGATATTTAATAATAATGGTAATACAAATTGATATTTTAGGGTACCGTTCCCAAAGGATGCTTACCCGGGACCTCTGATTGTCTGTTTTGTCTGACCAGGGCTACATATTATGAAACGTATTTATTAGGCATTTCTCGTATGTATTTAGTAATCATTGTATGTAATATTTACGTTTATTAACCACCATTATTCGACTTCACTAGTTCTGTCCATCTATATCTTGACTGAATACATTGCTTTAGGCTATAACTTCGCAGTTGTATTACCGAATACTCGTATAAAAATTACTAAGATTAGATGGTTTTTTGGTGTAGGTACATTAAAGTAATATTGTATAGTAATATTGGATCATCAATTTATCATAACAAAGTTATTATGTAAGTTCTTAATGAAACTACATCGTCGATGCGGCCATAGTCAATCTCATACATTTTATTGTTATTTTTTCTACAATTTTGTGGTTTTACGCTTATTAGATTCCAAGAATCTGCACTTTGGTTTGTACAAGAATCCGTTGCCTTGCTTATTAAAGCTCTGTTCAACATACACCAACAACAACAACTATCTAATCTACAAATCTATTTTCAGGGCGTCAACAGCTGCATTGATTCTTAAAACAAGGCCCTGTACCCAGTATTTTTCCTTGGACTAAGATTATCGACAACGCCCTCATCAAGAACATAGCTTTAGCGACGATTAACAAGAAACTTGATTTTGCACATCCGGACCGCCATCTGCGAAAAGTTTTGCTTGTGGAACCTCATTACCTCATTTTTTTTATAGTACACGTGAACAAATTGTTTAGGGCTGAGCTTCTTTTGCTCTTTCAGCCGCAAAGACTGGAGTTACTGGGTATGAAGAGATTTAACATCTAAAATCTTAGGGTGACGAGCGCAGTACAGTGCGGGAAAGGATTGTGTTCGCAAGTTTACAATTCTGGCACTGTTGTTAGTGGCAGGCGTGACGCTTCCACCAAGCGAACGTCTTGTTCAACTCGTCATATAAAAGTAAAAAAAAAACGGGTCGCTATGCCCGGTATTACGGCTTCTTCCAAGCACGACTGTCTACGTGCCACAAATGCAAAAAGAGCTGCGAATACAAAAGCGATTGAGAAAAATTACCCTTTGGAAATTTTAAACACGTTTTGTTGCAAACTCGTATGTAGAAGAAAATACAAAATTTACAAGACAAGGTCAAAACATCAAATTTTGAAGAACTGTGAACTAGTAGGTATGTAATTGAAAAAAAAGGTATATTATAATTATTATCTATCAGCTATTTGGTTATAGTACAAGCTTTGCGTAGTTTGGGGTCATCTACCCTCAAAAATTACCACCCAATACTTTTTTCTTTTATTTTCTTTCTTTACTATTGACCAAAATTTGCTGGCTTGTTGGTTAAGGTGTTCTCTAAATTATATTGGTCTGTTCCATAAGTATAGACAATAACGAGGTAGTACCAAATTGCAGAAATCACTCGTCCTTACGTTCTATCTGAATAAGAGCTGCTCTACGGCAGTAAGGCCGTGCCGTAGCTGCGGAAAGCGGACGCACCGGATCCCCCATATTTATTACCTATTTATTTATTTTAATCTCAATACTAATTTAGTCCCCTATTTTATATCCTGAATAGTGCCTCTTGTGCATTTTTTTTAATATAAATGTCGGCTTATCTTTATTATTTCCTTATTTTCAGCAAATAATTACTAAAGAAAATATAAGCGTCCAAAAATCATAGTTACAACCAAGTGTTATATTTTTTTTAAACATTTAGTTGCTGAAAACAAGTAAATGACAGAGCCATGTCTACAGTAGACCTTTAGTTTATAAAAAAAATATTCGGGGCATTATTCGGGAAGTAAATAGGGGAATACATTTTAGGGAGAATCGCTGACCAGATTCCCTCTTATGATTTGTATCTTCTCATTTTTCATTTTACTGGTATCTTGCGCGATAAAATATTATATTTTTATTTAAAAATATTTTATTTACCATGGCGACACGGTGTTCTTTAAATATTTCAAACATTTCCTGTTATAAATAAGCAATATTTATTTAACGGTTGGATTGGATCTCCAGCTGGCAGCGTTGCAAGTTGTAAAAATGCCGTAACTCGATGTACCAAACATCACAGGTTATATACTACGCGATACGAGAAATACGTCTAGTTTATTTCTTACCGGTATAAAAACGCCTGCCACAGGATTATTGGCCTTAAATTTGGGTTAGAAGGGTCTATATTTATTAGTCGGTGCAGCAAGTATTTCGTAGGTATATCTGAAAGTCGTTTTCTCTTTTACGAAGGCAGTAATAACTCGGTATCGCATCCGTCCCAGCGAACTATGATTGCGAATTGGAGTCGCAAAATAAGAGTGGGCTCCATCGGTTTGTTACCATTCCTTTGTTTATGCTCTCGGTTTATTGTTCCTGGTCCTCGAAGTAACAAGCGGCCGTTGGAGTCCTCCATTATGCAGGAGCCGCGGCTGAATCCCAATTAACTTCTACTAAAATTCATATTGA
Organism: Erannis defoliaria; assembly: GCA_905404285.2. Taxonomy (NCBI): domain Eukaryota; kingdom Metazoa; phylum Arthropoda; class Insecta; order Lepidoptera; family Geometridae; genus Erannis; species Erannis defoliaria. The sequence goes on along the minus strand of FR990069.1, from coordinate 15,817,783 downwards.
GGCGGAATGATTGTGTAAGTAACGAAAAATTACCATTTTTCAGAGTGATCGTTTGCATAGTCAATCACGCGCAAAAACAGTATTATGGCCTTCGACATCGAAATTCATAGAATGTTTTTGTAGCGCTTGTGGCTATATACTTATACATATGTGGTCCCAAAAGATCGCTAAATGTAAGCGACGGAATATCCAGTGTTTGGATAGGTGAACGTGGTGGTTGGTATTCACAATTGGGCGCTACCGTGGGTCGGATGACACGTTAAATTGTTGCTTGTTTGTGAGATGAAAAATCGGACCGGGGGGCTGGCCACTCAGTCTTACTTACTTTTAATATTACAATTTATGGTCATGGAATGGTGTATTTTATAGCTTAAAAATACTTTCATGATGAAAGTATCGCTGAAGTTTACGTTGCGGAGATAGGAATGATGAGATTGATGTGTAAAGTAATAATCAAGAATGGACAAGATTAGGAATGAGTGTCAGGGGAAGTATGAAAGCAGCGCCAGTGATTAAAATTGAGGAGTGGAAGGCTTATGTGATATGGACATTGGACAATTGGACATGGTATGATAAGACAGTAGGTATGCATGGCCATGTAACTAAGAGGGCCTTAGAAATTATGGTAAGAGAAGAAATAAAACCGATAGAGGGCTTCCTAAATAAGTGTGGGTGAACTGTATAAAACATGATAATGGTAAGGGAAGAGAATGTAAAAATGACGAATGAAGAGGGTAGTGAATAAAGGAAACAAGATGTGCCGACGCCACCTAATGGGATACGTGCAGGAAGATAGCTCTGATTACCTACAATATATTTTTTTAATCATTTTTTTAAAGTTTTACAGGCTTGCGTTAAACCGCCATCTTGCCTGATTTTAAGCGAAGATGCAGTCTACGATGGAGCACGCTTGCCTAAAAGATATCGATTCAATCGCGACTTGAAGACACTCCGATTGTAGTGTAGTACCTAACTATCGGGAAACACTCTAGGGCAACGCATTGTACTATTTAGCAGTCCGAACAATGAAAGGTTTGATTACACCAAACTGTTCTTATAACCGGTATGTGACTTTTGTTATTTCTTCCAGTGTCCCTGAGACGAGGTTGCTTTTAATACTAAAAGTACTTATTTTACTAACAAAAGCAAACTATTCGGAATACGTGCAAGAGCCAAGCAACTCTTTGTCTTACAATGGCAACAACGTCTTACACCATTATAAAGCTACCACAAACGAGATACCTTACCACGTACTGATTGCGTACCACAGCTTGTACTGTTCTGGAACTCTGATAAAGAGCAAGATTGTCGTGACAGCTGCTAGCTGCTTCATCAAATGGCAGGGCCATAGGATCGTGGTCAAACTTGGCTCCGACACTGTTACGGGTTTAGGGTGAGAAATAGTTATACTTACTTCACAATCATTTTGGTATTCGTGGGAGAGCAGTTGGGGGAAGACATGCTTATAGCTCAGTTGGTAGTACCAGTATTATATTATATTTGGCAGTACTATTTCTGCTTTCAGAGCTGTAAGGCGAGGGTTCGATTCCCACCCAGGACAAACATTTATGTGACGAACATTATATGCTCTGTGTCTAGTTGTTGTATGTATTCATTATCTGCCCGGAGACGTCCACTGCTGAAGTAAGGTCCTTAGACCGCCACACAGTACGACAATTTGCTATTTACATCCACCGGTTGCGACCGGTTTGCACATTATCTTCGGTCCACCTCATGGGAGGCTTTGCTATGCTGCGCCCTCCGGTGAGTTATCTCCACTCAAGATCTTTTCTTCCCCACCATATCCCCACCTTTGTACGCCGGTCATATATTATAGAGGCCTTCTGATTCTGACGTTTATAGTTCACGCCCGTGATATCGCTTGATACCATGAGCGTGAACTACCTTTGTGCGGTTAGCCCCGCCATGCCTTGCCATAAATCCAAGACTGACGCAGTAAATTAATCTTTGCACTTCGTTATGTTGAAACATCTTATGAAACCGTAATCATGTATCAAGTACGAAGTAAAATGTTGTTTTATTATGAAATGAATTGACAGACAAGTAATTGAAGCCGTAGAAGTAAAGAAGCACGAGTATTATGGCCATAGTAGTTTGATAGACAACGATATCGCCATGTTGATGCTGAAAGTAAGTTTATAAACCATTTTTAGTGCCTTTATTAACTACAACAGAATACATAAAATATAACAACATAGCCTACTACAAAAAAAAACAAAAGAACCGGACGAAAAGACGGACCAGACGCTCCGTCCCGGGCGGAGAATGCAAGGCAAAAGTCAGTCGCCGCCCGCACGCTAGCCTCGTCGCACGTAACTAAGCATACGTGATAGAAAAAGAGCGGTATATCTAGGTGAATATAGCGAGCGGTATCCAGCGCTGCGCGAGTTGAATTGCTACTTTATTGCTTAGTAGATAGAGACCTTATTTATTTCAATTCCTTTGCGGAGTTAACTTTCTGTACGTAGTACTATTATTTATTCTGTGGTAAAAGGTACCTAATTATTATTATGAAGGCATTTTTACAGGAGCACGTGTATTTTGATACTAATGTGCAGAAAATAATTTTGATCGAGTTTGATATGTCGATCGGTTCTGGGGCCGTCGTGGATGTTTCTGGCTACGTGGTACGTTCTTTATATTTATTTATCCATATATATATTTTAATATTTAAGTAATTTGTAATACTGTAAATGAGAAACTCGAAATAGGTTATAACTTCACACGGCAGTACACCGCATGTTTTTCAGTATTCGATTTAATAAAGATATAAATAGTGACACGTTCACACGATATATTTTCATTTATGAAAAATATATTTTTTATTATATGATGAGATTTCCCTTGCTTGATAACATTTCGCTGTCATATCCCTAAGTATTTTTGAATATTTTTAAATCATTTCCCTTATATTTTTTCTTTTTTTTTCTTTGGCGGCATCTGCGAAAACTTTATTTTTATCTCGTCCTCTATCTCGAAACACAATAGTTGCCGATGTTTAATACTAACCGCATTGTTATGGGCCTTATTTTTGAATCGTACGCAAGCGTAGCGCATGCGAAAGGAGCTGACCTTCGAACGATACTGTTTGGAATAAGGTTCGATATCGTTTAAAAGTCAGCTCCTTTCGCATGCGCAACTTTGCGCACGATTCAAGAATAAGGCCCTTACACTAAGTAGTTACAACTTACAACGAATTTCTCAATATTCCTTTTGGAATTTCATGAGTTGTTTTTTTTTCCGATACTTAAGTAATTTCAATTTAGATTAGAACTTCATCACTACTAAGCCTAGTACTTATTTATGCATACTCTATATTTAGTATGAAATAGGTACTATATTTCAGTTCAGGGTTGATCCAGAGTTGTCCACATTGATAAGTACAAATAGCTTCCTTTCGGTCTAAGATACCGTTATATACACGTAACCCTATGTATGATGTACCTAATTTCTTCTCAAGAGATAAAAAAGATATGGACTGAGTGATAAAACCAGCGGGGCGGGGCTATCATGTAACTTTTCGGGATCGCGATTCGGATACGAGTTGTCAAAAATAGACACTTGTCACTGTCACTGCCAAAACTCATTTGACCCTGCAGGGCAGGATGAAACGCCAAAAGAGCGACGGATTTGCTTAACTTAATTAAGGAAATCAATGCATTCGTTCAATAACCATAGCGAGAGAAATCCCTCCGTGATACTGTGAAGCTGTGACAGTGACAAGTGACATTTATGACAAATCGCGATCCGAATCGCAATGCCGAACAGTTACGTAAATGCAAAAATTGCTAGGTGATTTTACTTTTAAAATGTACTGTAGTCAATATTTATACTTTTAAAGTAAAATTTGCATTTTTGTTGTTACCAGGTTTTATCACTTAGCCGTCGGTAGGTTATATATTTATATTATTTATCTATATTATTATTATCAGTGTACATTATTTTGATAAAATAAAGTAAGTAAGTAAAAAATGATAAAAGAGATAAAATGATGCGTACTCAATGAATGCAACTAACGCCCTCTGTTATGAAAGTGAGAATCTTGTTGGAGGAACCTTGTACGCTTGACAAAACCATCCATTCGTATCCCTGGACCACAATAAGAAACGGTTACTTCATCTGACACTGGATTCGTGTATTTTACCCTGCTCTTGTATAGATAATAGTTTTGGCACTTATCGATAGATGGCTCTGTATTGTACTCTCGTACAGTACAGAGCCATCTATCTGTACGAGAGTACAGAGCCATCTATCGATAAGATATGGTAAAATCTTGATCACACCTCTCGACCTTTGAGCGTATACCAAAGAAGAAGTAATTGGCAATAATCTGCCCATATCATTTTGTGCTATTTTTCGGGAGACGAGGTTAACACGAATGGCATACTTTCAAGTAAACTTTGACACACAAAAAAACCTATTACAATAAAACAAACTCACAACACACACAAAGGGTATGGTTACTGACCATACCTATACCTATTGGCAGAGGGGCAAACCATGGGATCATTTCACATTTCGCAGACACGTGAAATGATCTCCATGTTATGAATTGCGTGTGCAACTACCATAGATCAATAGTGATATCTGAATTAGCCTTCTATCTAGCGATGTGGCTAGTAAGGGTACAGCGATAAAACCGCTACGACCGCCGCGCAAAAGGTCGAACAGTAGCTACTTCAGCACTTCAAAAAATCCCTGTCCCTGTCAATACTACAGAAAATACAAAGAGATTTGGTGTTCTTAAGCGTGTTTAGCAGCTCTTGAGCTTGAGATCGTTGGCAATTCAGGCCAGTTCTACGTTGTACTGCAACACTCACAAGTTGATACGTAATCTACGTATCAACTTGTGAGTTGCGTTGCGTTGCTCCGTTCCAAAAGTAAGAGCAGTATTCCACGTGTATTTAACTTACGCATATTTATACCGAGATTTATGGAAAGAAATAAACAGAAAGGGCAGTCAGCGAATGTAAGCTATAGTCACCGCGTTACCAACTGAGTCGTGCGGCCATAAATCATTTCACTATGTCTATCTCGCTCGCACTTGTGGGCACGCTCGCACGCTCGCTCTATGTCTATCTCGCTCGCACTCGCACTATCTCTATTGACGTTTATGGCCGCACGACTCAGTTGGTAACGCGCTGACTATAGTAGATATTATGTGGTAGATCAGAGAAAGTTATCTTGTTTTCTTTTAAAAAAGAGCTCTGTACTTCGGTCGATGCATGTCCTTGAATAAGCATTCCAGACACCACTATGATCAAATGGAGGATAAGTCTCTTTCTACTATGATATATAAATATTCTCGTCTTTCACATCTGCTAATATCTCATAATTCTAGGACCAGCAGCCTCCAAAGTATGCCAATAGTCTTGTGTGGACTGAAATGACTTTGCTTGACGATCATGTATGCATTAAGCTCTACCCCGGCCTCAAGACTCGTTCAAATTTTTGCGGCAGATATTCTATAGTAAGTCTTAACCTATACAAGCTATACCTGATACAATATAGTTTTTTGTTTCCGAATAGGTCCTGAGTTATTTGTTTTGGTTCTAGGAACGTCCTTTAAGTGACAACGGGGGTCCTGCCGTGTTAAAAGATATGCTTGTCGGTATCCTATCCTACGGAGCATCCAAGACAGAAGAACCTTACGTAGCGTTGCTAACTAACGTTTCTTATTTTTACAAGTTAGTTTTTACCTTAAAAACCTAAGTATTTACTTATTTCGTTTGGTTTAATACAGCTGTCTGTACATTGATTTCGTTGTGCAAAACGTTAGGCAGTGAAAATATTCGCCTGAATGTGTTTCTTTATAGAGGTGTCGCAGCCCAATTGTAGAATTCGCCGCTTTACATAATGGCTAGCCATTTTACAAAACAGAGCCATTGTTTAAAACGGCGTGTTGTAGAACGCGACGCACGCATACAATTTGGCTAAACTTTAATACGCTGCTTTATAAAACGGCCCTGTTTTTTATAATGGGTAGCCGTTATGAAATACGTCGTATTTTGGAAATTGCACTGCGACAGAGGCACTACAGGCAGGCAGGCGCACTGTGTTAAGGTCCTGCGGTACGGGAGGGGTGTGTTTTAATTTAGTAACGTCAATGAGCGAATTTGACGCGTGACTTTCTGCGTGCTCAAAACACTCACTTCCCGCACCGCTCCACTACCGCAGGAACCTACTCAGTTAATGGCTATGCCTGTAGGTAGGTGTTTTCAAGTCTAGACGAGTAAATCTCGTCTAGACAATCGTGGTCGATTGTGGACCAAGTCCTACAGATCCAGTAGCCGCGATCTAAGGCAAGATTATTTTCAGAAACAAAACCGTAAAAATTTTTTCAGCAGCGTAACGTTTTGGCTACCTTCAAACTAAAATAGACCGCTATTAGGTGGCATTAATTTGCCCAGTCTTGTTTATACACCCTAGAATATTAATAGATAAAGTCATGCATGTCTGAAACCTTTGAAGGAGGAATGCGTGGAGATATCAAGTAAAATTAATATTTTATAATCCATGTGTGTCAAAGGTATAAAAAAAACTTATATTTCACTTAATCAAAAAGTTCAACCAAAATACCTGCTTCCCGTCCTCCGGTGGTTCTGGGTGCAGTTTTAGGACATACCCAGGTCCCTATATAAGTAAATCAAAATGAATAAGTACGTTAGATATTACCGGGTGTGTCAGAAAACTCTGAGATATGTACAATACATTTGAGGTTAAATGTAATTCACATAAAAATATATATTTATGCGATTACATATCGGTGTCCAAATACAATATTGTTTTTGCTCTTCCTTTCATTTTAACCTATACATTTACTTTAGGGTTATTTTTGTTTGTTTCGGTTTATGGAACCCTCGTTGCGCGAGTCAAACTCGCACTTCACGGCTTTATTTTCTCCTAAGAGTAAATTTATGGTTTCAGATGGATATCTCTCAATGCTATGCGTCTTATGGTAAAATACTGCGTAGAACCAGTCCACACGTTTCAAGAGTACGACTTCTATAGCGAAGACTACTGATGGATAAGGTGCTGATAAAAATACGACTTTACTTGAACCAAAGTGGGCCCTGGGGGTCTAAAATGGCCGCATTAATCAATTCCCCTAAAAGCAGTTCATCTTATGAATTCTTAGCAGAATGAATTGTAAAAAGTTGCTCTCGAGTAACTTCTAACGAATCTGCAAGTTGACTTTATGCTATTCATCTTTCATCGACCATTTTACGACTTTCTATAGAAAACTGTCAAACTAATGAATTCCGTAATAGAATCATTTGCAAAATCATAGTATGAATTGGCGCGTAAGTGACCATTTTACGATTTGCGAAATGAATTATCATACGATCATATGCAGAATTGCTAAATACGACCTGACCTCCGCTACCAAGAGACGCCACTTTTCTCTGTCTTGTGCAACGTCCTGCCATGGGACGGCTTGAACCCCGCGCAAATCCCTCTCCACCAAATCTCTCCAGTCATCATCATCATCAACCCGGAGACGTCCACTGCTGAACAAAGGCCTCCCCCTTAGACCGCCACACAACGTACGACAACCTGCTATTTGCATCCACCGGTTGCCCACGACTTTAACAATGTCGTCGGTCCACCTAGTGGGAGGCCTTCCTATGCTGCGTCTTCCGGTTCGCGGTCGCCACTCAAGAACCTTTCGTCCCCATCGGTTGTCAGATCTCTCCAGTAGTACAGGGTAATTATTATTTATTGATGTGTAAGACCCATGCTAAGCCCGTACCATCCCTTGACGGGATGACTCAGACCTATAGACTCAATCTACTCTAGTTGATTTATTTGTTACTAAATGGTGTGCTCGTAATTTCATCCGAGGCAACAATCCTATAAAACTCGTTTGTTTTCCGGGATTAATATAGTGGGGAAAATAGATAAGCTTATGTCAACCTTATCAGAAATCACGTTGTTTCTTTGCTCCATTAATGCAGAAAAGAACAAACACACTTTCTAGACTCTCTCTTTCTCTTTAGATATTTCTTATATTAGTTAGGATTTGATTGATTGATTGATTAACTCTTTATTGTTCACACCAAGGATTACACAAAAATAATTATATAATAACCTTACTAGTAGAACAAATGGCCTTATTGCTAAAAGCAATATCCTTACCTACCCTTCCTCACTGAAACCTTAGGATGGAGAGGGTTTTAAGAATGGGTATAAAAGAAGGGTGTGCCAGAAAAAAGTGTGATTTGCTAAAAATAAATCCTGATACAACTGTTAACAATCATTTAAATTTTAATACTGGATACGCATACTACAGCTATTTTCATTTGCTATGTGTATCCAACAAATAGCAATACAAAACAGCTAAATGTATAGAGCCCTGAATCAGACATGCTATTTATTCTACATGAACCAATAAATAAATCAATAAATATTGGGGGACATTTATTACACACACCGCCATCTAGCCCCATACTAAGCAAAGCTTGTATTATGGAAACCAGATTGCTGATAGAATACTTATATACTTACTTACTTCCAATGTAATCACAGAAAAATTTACAAATTAGTAACTAACATAATATAGTTAAGGATCGACAAGTTGACGGCTCGAACTCATCGGTGGGCGCGGCTAAAAAGCATGCTCTCTTCATCAAACAAACTGTGGGAAAGGGAGAAAGAAAGATAAATGAGCGCGCAATTTTTTTTTGGCGACCTTTGGCTGTAGTGATGCATGTGGTTGAATAAACTCTGAGTTAATTTATTCCAACTTAAGTTATTTGAAATGTTTATGGACTAAACTATGCCGCTTGATAAATTATTTTAGAGTTTTCGTATTCCTTATGTTATTTATTTACGTCCAATGTGGCGTTAAAATTGAGCTAAAATACAAGATGTTTCGTGGCTCATAACTTTCATGTTTATTAACTTTTTACTTTTGTAATAATTTACAATAATGAAGAGATTAATCGATATAATACTTAGTCTTGGACCTACAAAATTACATAGTGGAGTAGTAATACTACCGCGTTTCTAAGGAGAAGTGACCAACTTGTCTACTCTTAAAGGAGCATTATTGTTCTCTTTTATAGCTGAAAGTAGCTATTAGTGAAATATTTTTAAGAATCGGTTAAACAAACAAACAAACTTATACCAAATTATAATCAGATATAATTCAAATAAATACGTATCTGTCTAGTTACAAATCCTTACCTTAAATCAAGTCATGTTCAAAGATCAAAGTAAATAGCTTTTTGGAAATTTACATCTAAATTATTTTGAGACGGCAATACAGGCTGACATAATTTAGTACTTCTTTTTTGATCCATTCCTTGAAGTAGTAGACATTTGCGTAGACGCTAGGCTTGTGTTTCTTCGCACATCCATCACCGTGCGAGGTGATGCCCACTAACAATCTGTAGAAGAAGTATTTTATGTTAATTTATTGTTTGTGGTTGATCTCATCTAGCCCGATATTGGACGCTCCGCTCCAAAAGCAAGTCTAAGGGTTCTGAGTTTCGCGTTTTAGGGCTTTTCAAGTCGCGTGTGAATCAGTTTAATCTGGACAATCATGCTCCATCGTAGACTGCATTTTCTGCACTGATAGCGGTCAAACGTAAGCAAATTATTCAATAAATTAAATTCATAATGTAGGTATATGATGGCTTGGCTCTTAACATAAAGATACTGCTCTGTGAAAATCAACGGTCATATACAGATCAATTGTGAAAAGATTCGAATATCAAGCAATCCATAGACACAGAACTCTAGGCTCTCTAGACTTCTGAGTCTAGTTTATTACTGAATATATTGAAGGTACTTTCTTGACTACAGCTAATATGTATGTTTTATGCGCCTGTTTAACCTTTATCGCAGAATTGGCTCATTTTGTAGGACAGATTTGTAGGGAAATTACTCTTAGCTTTTATTTTAATATCACATTGCTTCTTCAGCTAATAGACAAATTAAATGGAACAGTAACTTAAACCATTGAATGATAGATGAACGATTGTCATATTAAATTATTTTGTTCACGGCCATGAACTCTTTAAAGTCGAGGTCGCAAACATCGAACCCCTTATTTTCATTCCCATTAATAATGTAACGGTTTACTCGGCTGACACGAATCCCGTACCTACCAGTACCTTGTTAGCAGAAACATAAATAAATTTAATGTAGGTTACGGAAGGTTACCTTTCAACTTTGAGAAATTGTTTACCTAGATATGCATAAAATGCTCTTGGAATACTTTGACTGTATACAAAATACAGTTACCATTAACAGGTTACACACGTCCTCAGACAGCGGACCGCGATTGGTATTATCAATATTGAACCCTGCCTTGGGTCGGACAGAACACGTATGAAATAGGTATTTGTTGATGCCGGGTCTAAACCAAATATTTCATCCTGTTTTGGCACAAATGGTTCACTCACACCACAGGTTATCTAGTATTATAAACAAGTTCATACCTAGTACAGCCGCATTGGAAAAGAAAACAGGGTTTTATAACGTTACCAAATCACATAAAATTTACCGGTAAGTACGTTATTTTCGTAAAGATACCTGCCATAACGGTATGATTTGGTAGCGATACTTATTAACATATCATAAACATAACGTTAAAAATATCGTTGACAATTAACGCTTTTTTTTAAGTTAACAATAAGTTTTAATACTGTTAGCAATTTAATGTTATTTTTAACGATTGTCACGACGTTAACGTTTAACGACGTTTAACGATTTGTCATGCGCCAATGTCGTTTACGGAAAAGCGGTCTGCGCTGCGGCACGGCAACGAAGCGCGCGTGACCGCCCGCCCATGCCGAAGCGCACGCTCTCAGCGTCAATGCAGTCTGTCAATCTTTACGATTAAACGAGCGAGTGCGATGGTAACAAAACTTACTCACAACGGTAAAAGTATCGGTAACACCGATGATAACGTTAATTATATTTAAGGAATAACGTTATATTTGATAACGATACTTTATAACGTTATCGTTATCTGCATCAAGCCGCTGGTAACGATACCATTTTACTGTTATTTCAAGGAAATACCCGTCACGTCGCATTTCATATAAAATGTACTTATATAATGTTGGAGCTTGGAGGACATTCGCAACGCGTTGCGTTGCGGTGTAGTCCACCCTAATGCAACATGTCATCTTCTCGGCTTGTAGGTATAGGCACAGACGCACAGAATAAATAATAGTACTACGGTATAGGTAAGGTAGGTTCCCCTTATTAATAAACTAGCTGCATCGATATGATGTGGACAGTGGACTAGCCTTGCAACGAATAGTTAAGTACTAAGTAGTTGATCTGTCTTTTGTCTTTATCCACCGAGTTTTCGAAAGAAATGGCTAGTCAATAGACTGATTTAACTAATCCGAGGACATTCTTTGATGTATTTCGATACAGTTAATGATGATCCTGTTGTTTTTAGATTCGGTTAATGATAAACATTTATTACGTACCCATTCCAATATACTCCCCCACCTGAGTCGCCCTTGCACGTGTCCCTGGACCCTTCTCCATACAAGCAGAACATGTCAGATGTGATCTGCAACTTGTGGAGCCTGCTGCACTCCTCCGAGGAAATGAACCGTAGATGCGTCGTCATCAGACCTTCTTTGGATATTGGACCTCCGTACTACAAATTTTCTAAACATGAATATACTTTTTGGGAAATTAGCGTGAACTCATACTTAACTCGCAAGGTTTTGTGGTTCTACTGAATAGTACAACCGGTACTACAAATGCTACAACTTTGTATTTCTAGGACTGCCAGTAGAAACTAGTGACCCTCCGGATCCGGATAAATAGTACTGCTAAAGGAGTTCAACTGGTAGTACAAATTATCCAATCTTATAACACTAGTACTACACAATAAGCCACTATAGTATTACTAGCACTAATACTAGTGACTTATTGAATTTTGCACCAAAAAAAGAAGTTTCTTTGTTTTAGCTCAGAATTCTTAGTGCAAGCCTTACACCTGCCTTGCCTTTCACTTTTAGTAATATTTTTTAGCATAGCCGATTTATTAATTATTTTTTGTTATACTAAAACTTGCGATGGACTTATTTATTAGTGTAAGTCACACTATAATCAAACCAAGCTTGACGCTTTTATTTTAATATATAATTATTACGATCAAGCAAGAAAAATACACCAAGTACTGCGGACCTGGGTATGTCCGTAAACTGCAACCAGACCCACCGGAGGACGGGCAGCAGCGTCCTCTTAGTTAACGGTGGTGACCATTCTGCGATCCCCAAGCCGCCTGCCAAGCGTGGGGATTATGGCAACACCCCTCTATTAAGATGGAGGCCTTCGTCCACCAGTGGACGTTTTATGGCTGACGACGACGACTGCGGTTCAATAAGCAGAGCTGAAGGTCGGACAGACGGACAAACAAATAGACATAATAGTTAGTAATAGGTAGTAATAGGTAGCTTAGTAATAGAGTCCCGTTAGATACCCTTCGGGTACGGAACCCTGATAAAAGATCTGCCAATTCAAAATCAGAATCGTTTGTTCGAGCCTATTTAATCGAATTTTCCAAATCGTTTCACGGAAGAAAACGGCTCAGCTATTAAGTGAATCGAAAGAAATCTGTTTCGTCAGTTCGACGGAAAACATGACAACGTTACTGTTTTAATAGTATGTCCCGACCCACAAGGTAATATAAGATTCTTGTGACGTTATCTTATTATTCAAAAAAGGTTTGCAGTCTAGGATAGAGCACGCTTATACCTAGAAGGAACCCTTATTGTAATACCAAAATTATACTCGTTGTTGTTGCAAGCCTGTGGACCTCAGTTGTATCCTCACTTCTTCCCGCCATAAAGAAAAAATTACAAAAAAGTAAGTAAGCATAAAATATTCTATTATGGTTCCCATAGTACAAACTTGGTTAGTTTGGGGCTGGATGGCGCTATGTGAAATGTCCACATATTTATTTAATTAAAGATTATATTCTAAAATATAATCTCTACGTAAATGGTGTTGGTATATTATTATTCTTTTTAATCCCTACGCTAGGGGATCGCAGAATGCTAACCACCGTTAGCCAAGAGGACGCTGCTGCCCGATCGACTCACCGGAGGACATGTATGTCAGGGTATGTCCTTAAACTGCAGTTTAAGGACATACCCTGACATAGTCCGTATGGCAACCCTACTTGGGAGTCATTTCTAAAGATTACTTACCTCAGTCCATCCCCATCCAGCCACAGTGAAGTTTGTCTCTTTCGTGTTCATCCACCTCTTATGGGTCACCAATACTGTCTTTTTGGTAATGGTGCTGAAGGTAATGGGTCTATCCAGAAATACCAAAGCTATGTCACAAGCGAACAGCCCGGTATGGTTGTACTTCTCGTGTATCACAACTTCAGCTACGCTGAATTGGTCAGCGTTGAAATTGTAAACGTATTTTGATCCTGCAACATAAATACATCAGAAAACGAAAACATACTTTTTACTTTTCATAGTATAATTATGCCGGTTTCCTTACGATATGTTAGTGGTTCCTTACGTTTTTTTTTTTTTGTAGTGGTAGGACTCTAATGCAGAGTCCGCTTGGGGAAGTACCACATCTTTGCCAGTTATTCAACCGCCAAGCAGTAGTGTGCAAGCATTATTATGTTTCGGTTTCAAGGGCATTGTTACTAGAGAAATTACTGGGTATGATGAGATTTTACATCTAATATCAGGGTGACGAGCGCATTGCGGTGCGGCGCAGGATTGTTTTCGCAAGTTCACAATTCTGGCACTGCTACTATTAGAGGCAGGCGTGACGCTTATCACCAGACGAACAAAAAGAACATTACCGACTATTTGCATGCCACTTACCAACTTGGACAATCATCTCTTCAATATTATTGTTGATATCGAAACAATGCGCTGCTGTCAGTACTGCCCAGCTGTTCAGAATGCTTCCAGCACACATAGAACCCTGGATAAATATCTGAGCGTTGTAAGGCATGACGGACAAGGCAACTGGTGATCCACCAACGATTTTACTTTCCATTCCTACTTCACTACTATATTTCTTTGCACGAGCAGCACTAACGTTGCGCATAGATACGTTCGAAATATCTAAGTAAACTAAAATAAACATATAGATAAATATTATGTACTTCGCCATGATTCAGCTAAGTTTTAAAGCAGAGTCCTTGATGATGGCAGATTCATGAATACATTAAATACCATTAAATTAAAGCACAATTTAGTACCACTGTGATGTATTGGGTTCTTTAATTAAATTCTTGCTTAATTAACTTTTTACTATTGCTTGTAATTGCCAGTAACTCGCGCTCTTATAAAATTAATTAAATCCCTCCTTACCTTACGCATACTTGACTGATAATGGAAATGGATTTGCCAAAGATTTTTTTAAATCCTGAACTTCTAAATAAAGCGCTTATGCATACTTTTGCATAAAAATATTGTGGTTAGTATTTATATTACGTCATCGTATTTGCATATATTAAATTTGGTAACTATACTGAAAATTAAATGATGAATATACTAGCTCGGGAATTTACGACTACGAAAAGAACCGTCTTTCCCCCTTGCTCGGTGTTTCAGTTTATGCAAGTGTGAGAGGTTACTTTATTTAGCGGTAGCGATGCGGATGGTTCACCGTCCTCCCGCCCGCCCTGGCTCAGTTGCCCTACGCCCGCCGGCAAACGTGAGCGCCGCGCGCGGCATCCCCGCGAACTAACTTAACCTAACACGGCCTATTAACGTAAACATTGTAGTATAATGTTTTAACCCCACTTCTTTGTTTAATCCCTTATATTTCTAACAGTATTACAGTTTAGGTTAATGTCTAAGTGTAAGTCAGGTTTGGATGGGAAAATCAAAAGACAAGACGGAGAGGCGGAAACAAAACAAAGGTCTATCGATTCGGATTTTGCAGCATTTTTAAAAGTAATTTGGTAAGTGTTTTCGTCAATAGCGATTTATTTAGGCACATATAACAATAAACTATTCAATAATGTCTCAGTCTATTTATATAATCGGGTATACATAGTTATAACCAAATTTCCTGAACCATATAAATATTGAGTAACTATAATGTAAGTTCATAAATTACATGGTACTAAAAAGTTATTATAAAAGTTGTACATATTGTTACATGTTTTACCACATAAGAAATAATATTACTACATAGTTTTACGCAAACTCATCTTAAGATTATTGATAACGCTTGTTCTATAAAATCTCGAAAATAGATCCATCAAATCATGTAGGTAACCTGGCGGTTTCTTATCTATATAACTGACTTTCCATATCAGCAGAGTCGCATGATAGCTGACTCACTGTTTATTTGCTGTAACGTTCAATAAATCAAAGACTTGGCAACTTATCAATAGAGCCACATTACGTTCATTGATTGTAGAATCCTACTTTGAAATAAGTAGGTATTCACGGTGGTGGATGCCACAAAATTGGTGTTGGTTTTCAACTGTACGTTTTTCAGTAATTATAGTATATAAATAATCTCGTTACAAATATTATAGATGTGCTACTTGCACATTCCTCCATTATTATTTCCTTTTCACGCATAAACAGCTGAACCAATCTTGACGAAATTTGGAATAATGGTAGAGCGCGTCACTAAGATAGATACTTTTCGTCTGTTAAAAAGAAATACCAAAAAATAAAATAAAAGAACCTCCTTTAATACACCTATGATGCAGTTGAGGTTTCTCAACAAATTTTTTGGACTACGGGACTTTAACATGGTTCTGTAGTACAACTAAAAAAAATGTTGGACCACTTCCCCTAGTGAAGGCCCGTAGTCCAACTGGTTCGACTGAGTAGTTGGACCACGACCCCGTACCGAAAATAATTACGATAAACCTGCAAAATCACAGGTAAAATTGCGGGACGCAGTTGTAATCAATATACATGAAAGTGAAAGGTTTTTAGAATACTTATTGCACTATTATTTACATGATTTAATGATATTTAAATAGCTAAGTAGGTATATATTTACAAAAAAAAAATTATGTATTATATCAGTTATCTGGTTTCCGTAGTACCTACAATCTTTGCTTATTTTGGGGCTAGATGATGCTGTATCAGAATGTTCTATGTACTTATTAATGCCGCCAGCATGCTGGGTACGCTGCCGACTGGTTGTGGGTTTTGAGCATTTGAATTGTCTCTAGACTTTCATCGGTCTGGATACAATCCTTTTGTTTTTTTTTGTGTAGTAGGCGACTAAAGTAGTCTTTGTAGTTTGTTAAAAAAACATTAACTTTAAGCTATACCTACCTACTATATTACTTACTACTCACATTGCTTGTATTTTCTAGAAATCAATATTTTTATCCTTTATCTTTTTGCTAACCGTGAATTCTTGGTTTATTAGCTAATAAAAAATAAAAATAAAATATGGATTACCAAGAACCTATTTTTTGTGGATTGTGGATCGAACTCATAAGATATGTGAAGAGGTGTGTCTTCTCAAAACTGGGCTAACACCATAGAGCAAACAATATAATTATCCACGACTACATCATATAGGTAAATACATAATGGAGAATGGATTAAGCTTCAGTATTAGCATCTTAGTAAAACATCACACATCTTGTACATAGTCTCTGTGACTACGGATGATTGTATACAGCATAAATTATTCATAGCAGGTTCGTACCACTGGTGCATATTCAATCACTATAAACAAGGATGAATTATGTTTCGTCTATAACTATAATTTTAAGGGTTTCGTACCCGAAACGTTTCCACTGGAGCTCTATTATTAAGCCTTCGCCGTTTGTCGATCCGGTGATGTACTGGTTGAAATTTTCAAATAATAGCCGCTAAACCGATTCCAATTAATATAATGAGGAGGTTCCCATTTAAGAAACGTGTTTTTAATTGTTAATTTTGTTCTGACTCTATGATAAAAAAGTTAAACATAGATTTATTTATAAATAGATAGTAGTACAAACTCTAAAATACAAATAATAAAACCAGCCAAGCGATTAAACTCGCACTAAGGATCCTAAACTGTTTTTTTCTTTGTAAATGTTCACAATTAATCAGTGTTAGTGGTACGGAACCCTTGGAGTGCAAGTTCGGATCTGATTTTGTCTGACAAGTCTAGTTCGCACTACGTTAGTAATCTAGTAGAGTAGCGAGTAATTTAATGCCTGCTGAAATCCTTGCTACTGTCCCTACTCTTTCGCACTACGGTCGAGTGCGAGACACAAGTGATGTTTGTAGCCACTAATCAACTCTACTAAAGCGATAGGTTCGGCCCTGTTTAGTCAGCGCGCCAGTGGGCAGCGGCCCATGGAGCAAGCCACTCTCCCGAAAAAATAGTGTAAAATGAATTGACTCGACTAAATCGTGTGATTACAATGTAGGTACTCTACGAATTTTTTGCTGTTAAAACACATTTCGTTAGTAAATTACTCGCTATAATACTAAATAACTAACGTAGTGCGAACTAGGCCTTAGTTTGTTTAAAATTATTTTTGCAAGGGCATATTGATTTTGAAACTCGTGATTGTACCACGTGGTTCTACCGTGTCAGCCACGTGATAGGGAAATCTATAAAGCCCATAACTCCAGAGAGGGAGGAAAACGAAGCTTTTGAAGATTTTCATTGCAAAAGAGCACGTGACGAAATAAGTTTGCACGTGGCTGAAATACTGAACAGTTAAATACCTACTAACCTAAATTATTTATAGAAACTATAAAACGTAAAGGCATATTTACCAGACATTAATATTTTAAAGTTTTTACTTATTACAAACATAACTTTGTTCGTGTTTATTTGGAAGATTTCTGTCTTTTCCAACTTAGATTCTTTTTTAATTAGTTACTCTCTCGCATTGCCTTCTAGACAAATAATTGTGAAATCGAACATCGTCTTTACCATAGATTTTTTTTATCCTGTCCAACCAATATAAAATGGTCGATTTTGAAGGTTTAAATTGACAGAACTAAACTAACTAAATTATTGCTGTCCTTAGCTAACATGCCTAGTAAAAAAGTGACAGTAATATTTTAATTAGTATAGAACTGTCAACTAAAGCCTTCAAAATAGACCACAGTGTACTTGCAAATAAAACGCAAATTACAGGTCCACAAAACTAATAAAGCCTGCCTGCTAAGCCAATGGTTCAAAGCCAAGTAAATTGTGAGCGCCGTGTTCAGTTGTTCACAGCTGATACAGTTGTTACAGCCACAGATTATGCTGTAGCAACTTTGCGCTAGGGAGAGCGACCCAATCACTCGTTGGTAATTCGCATTACTCGCCGATCTGCGTTTAAACACGATCGCTTAGGTTTAAGACTCTATCTTATGCCACTGTACTATACAGAGTAAATATTTTTTTTTTCATACGAGCAAATTTACGTCACATCCTATCGTGCTAAAAATAAGACCTTTTTATTAACTAATCTATAACCGTCGTATGAATAAAAACTAAAACGTATTTAAAACCTATTTTAGTTAAAAAGTGTTTGTCGTCTTTTTACAAACTCAATTCGTAATTTAAAAGAAGTAGACAAAACACTTTTTAACTAAAATAGGTTTTTAATATGTTCTAGTGTTTTATGCAAATGACGGTAAGTACGTTTCGCTCATCTTGTTTCATTAAAAAAACCACATGGGATGTTTTGTGTTGTAGTTTAACGGTCTTATGCATGAAAATTGCTTAAACGGTTTCATAACAGCATTTTAGTTATTACGCGTTTTAAACTCATTATAGCCTATTAGGCCGATAAAATGTGTTGGTATGCATAAACCTATTATAACCATGTTTTAACTAATAAACCATAGACACATTTATTAAACAGATCGATGTTGCCAGTCTCCTGAAAGAGAAGAATGAATTCGCTTTACACTTGCTATTCACCACCAAACCTTGATAAAACCACTCATAATTCAATATGAAGCACTTAATAATCTGTGGAGTTTGACATTTCATGACATCGACAATCGCAAAATTATGACAGCCTAAGTCATATTGCGATTATTATGTAGTTGTTTATTTGGCACGGGATTTAAAGTGAATTTTGTTTTCTGTTTTATTTTTACGAAAAAAATGATAGCAGAAAAATAAAACAAACGCCAGCGGGGTTAAAATTGGCTAGAAGAAGACAAGGTAATTAGGTAATGGTTGTAGTTTCGGCCGGGTGAGGGTTGGAGCTATGCTCAGAGTTACTTTGCGCGATAGAATCCGGAACGAGGATATTCGCCAAAGAACGAAAAACTGACAACCGATGGGGAAGAAAGGTTCTTGCGTGGCGACCGCGAACCGTCCTACGCAGCGTAGGAAGGCCTCGCACTAGGTGGACCGACGACATTGTAAAAGTCGCGGGCAACCGGTGGATGCAAATGGCAGGTTGTCGTACAGTGTGGCGGTCTAAGGGGGAAGTCTACGTTCAGCAGTGGACGTCTCCGGGCTGATGATGAAGGTTGAAACTATTGTTCATGAGAATGATTATTGTTATATTTTCTGTAAAATTTCTTGTATATCATGTAATGTTTATTCTTATTTTCATGCCAGTGCCCCTAGATATGTAAATTCAGAAGCAAATGAATATTTAGGTGTTCGTGCCTTCGCTTGAACCACGGTTGAGATGACACCCTTGTAACTCAGCCCATCTCGCTCTTACATTGTGACGTACAGCGCCACCTGGCTCACATAAGGGTTACTAGGATTCGTCTGTCACCGCGCATGGCTGTTTGATTCTTCAGTACGCTTTTGTAACTCAGCCGAACATTACGAACATCAAGACATAAAATAACGAGGTAAAAACAAATTGCCTCCTTGCTCGACAACAACAGAATATAATTCCGCTCGGCGCCCTTGGCCCAGCGACAAGACGCAGTTGCCTCCTGAGGGCACCGTCAAACAAAGCATTTCGAGCATTCTGTCGCCTCGCCGGCAGACACGTAGTCCGCCGAGAATAATGCTTCGCCTCACATGTCGTCTCACGAAACGACATTTCGTCTCGCACGGAAACACGTCGCCTCACAAAATGACACTTTGTCTCACTTGCAGACACGTCGCCTTATAGGCGCTAGATGTCGTCTTATCAAACGACGCTTAAGCACTACATTATGGCAAATTGTTACGGGAACCATTCCCTTTTGTTACAGGCCATGGCGACAATGACAACTTCAACAATGGGTGACCTAGCCCAGCTAGTACCGGAGGACGACGACAAAAGAGAAGCCTTCCTAACCATTATTAAATCTATCCAAGAAAACTACCCAGAGGGTTGGGAACAATGGAAGATTCTAGATTATTCTATTGAAGAGTTAATCGGGGGAGACTTAACACCTACAACCGATAGCAAATTGAGATTTAGCTTACCGACCATAAACTTAGTACGCGCTTTTTATCCTAATGCTAAGGATCTTCCTGAGAGATGTTATAGGCTCATCCGCAAGATGATACTATCATGGCCCTTGGGAAGGGCGTTGACCTATTCGCCGCACAGCATAGTCGAAAAAACTCATGGCCCCTCATACAGGGAATTTATGAATGCCATACGCGAATTCAAAACGCAAGGCAAATTAACGAATAGGGAGAGAACATCAAGGCTGCTTGGGGAAGAAAGCTGCCACTCGGGAACTCCCAGCAGGCCTAGCAGCACTCTCGTCTCTAAAGGCACAGTAGAAAATGAGCTCATATCGGCAGGCTCGAAACGCCAGAGGCGAGACAGGAGCGATTCACCGCCCGCTAAACGCAGTTTTATCGAACAAGGGAGTGGCGAACACCTCATAGCTTCCGTACTAAAACAGCAAATGGATATGTTTAACAAGATTATAAAGATGCAAGCCGAACAAAACAAGAAAATTTTAATATTATAACAAACATCTACATCTAAGAGTCCAGATTTAAACGCATCATATGAGTCTATTCCGGACAGCACCACAGGTTGGGGAGGAAGTTTATCATCGCTCTCCCATTCTCAGCGAGACGGAATCTGACGGTGAAGTCAACGATGAGCAAACCATCAGAGATGAAATTGCCAATGCAGAGCGGCGACTAAAAGCTCTTCAGTCGGCCAAAGCTTCTGAATTATCGCCTACATTTGACTTCAAACCGCACACCACCGAAGCAGAAACAAGGTTTTCCAAAGCAGATCCAATCTTAGTAGCACAAGCAGTGGAATGCCAGCGTCTAGGAACCGAAGACTGGAAAAATATTAGGTACAGTGAAATCCAGAAACAATTCCAAGCCTCGCCATAATCGCGTAATATACATTAAAAAAAACATACAGTCGAATAGCCTCATTTTTTGAAGTCGGTCGAAAATATAATACATTTTTAAATACAAAAAATTTTACAATATTTTGTTTTTTTTTAGGTCTGGTATAACTTTGTTAATTAGATTGCTATTGTTGTTTTTCAGGCGCCATAATATTCAGATGGATATTATGCAATTAAAAATAATATTAGTAGACTACACACGTAGGGAGCAAAAATTCTTTTGCCATTCTTTTTTTTTGCTCCCTACGAGCAAAAAAAAAGAATGTCGTCAGCAATGAAGGCTTCTTTACTTGCTGTCGTGGTATGTAAACGATTTTACGTGCCGCTGCGGGGAGTAAGTGGTTATTTTTGCTCCACGTAGCGTGGCTAAAGTAGCCACTTTAGCCCCGAAGGCACGTAAAAAGAATTATGCTTAGTGCATTTACCGATTGTCATTACTCTAGCTCTGATAATTACGAAATATCAACACTAACTCTCAGGAAAATCTTAAGCTTTAACAATTCCCCCATTCAGCCTGTTAGTGGATGAATTTGAAAAAACGACGAAACTAAGTTTCTTGTTTTTTAATTTTTAGTACATATGCCGAGTTTAAGTAACGTAGATTTAATAATTACCAAGTTATATCGCCTTAGCTTTTAGGAAATATTAAATTTTAACGCCCATTTTCACCTGTTAGGGGATGAATTTCGAGAAACGATGTAAGTAGTTCTTAATGGTACTATACTTAACAAATATGCGAAGTTACATCGCTCTCTCTTTAAGAAAAATATTTACTTCATACAAACTTTAACAGACCATTAAACCTCTTTAAAGGTCGAATTTCGAAAAAAATATATAATTATTTGTTTATTTTTAAATGCTTCGTGTAAATACTGATTTTTATTATTCTAGCTTGAATTACGAAATTTCGTCATTTTAACTTTTAGAAAAAAACTTTAACTTTAACACCCCTTTTCTCATCGTTAGGGTATGAATTTAAAAAAAACCGTGAAAATGAGTTTCTTGGTTTCTTTAGTTTAGTATATTTACCAACTTTCATCATCGTCGGTGACAAAAAAATTCGACCCCCTAATAATACCCATTAAAAAATGATTTTCAAAAAAACACAAATTATATATTATTTAGTTATATATGCTCAGAACACTCACAAAATTTCAACGTGGCACTCAATATTTTTTTTTATAATTTTGAGCTTACATCCTCAATAAAGCCTTAAGGGATGAATTTCGAAAAATCCTTAATCATGCATTTCTTTATTTTTGATGTTAAATATACAAACCGAGTCTGAACGACGTAGCTCGAATTTTATTTTTATTTCTACAACTTCCTTCCTTTCTTTTTTTATACAAATCGTTAGGGGTCAATTTCACCCCCATAGAGGTCGAATTTTGAAAAATCCGTTCTTATTGTACACTTAGACCGTTTGAGGAATATTGGGTCCGAATTTCACATCTCTACAATAAGCGGTGTAGCCTGGGCGATGATTGCTAAGAAAAAGGGACTTGCTTTTATATATATAGATTTCTTTGCTTCCATAATATGCATGTGTTTTATTTATTAACTCACAAAAAGCTGACTGGCAACAAAACAAATCATCTAAAGTAATTTTTTTATATGTACACAAATAACGAAGTTTTATACATTTTAGTTTCATGTTAGACAAGAACGACTACGACACGAAAGCACTATACTAGGTTTTTTTTTAATATTTTCAAGTGACGAGACGAGCAATACTTTCACCTGATGGTAAGCGTCACGCCTGCCACTAATAGTAGCAGTGCCAGAAATGTGAACTTGCGAACACAATCCTGGGCCGCACTGCACTGCGCTCTCACCCTGAGATATTAGATGTTAAATCTCTTCATACCCAGTAATTTATCTAGTAACATTGCCTTTCAAACCGAAACACAATAATGCTTGCACACTACTGCTTGGCGGTTGAATAACTGGCAAAGGTGTGGTACTTCCCCAGGCGGACTCTGCAGTAGAGTCCTACCACTACAAAAGGTTTATGACGTCAAAGTTCCCGATTCCAAACAAATACTATACTATGCACGTGTTTTGCTAGAAAGGGAGAGATGAATCCCTCCCAAATAATTTGAACGCTTATAATCCAGAACTTTACTAGCCGATTTCAATTATTTTTTCAACGAAAGCATCAGATTCAGTTAAAAACTCCATTTATCCTATTATTTTTAATAATTGAAACACATGCATATTCCCTATTATAACCCTGTGTGAATGTACTTAGACCTACTTATACGTCTCAATCTACAATCAAGGCTACAAATAATCATTCTGACTGCATAAATGTTACTCAGTTCTGTATCATATCAAAAATACAGTCAACCAGTTGTTTTCGCAGTGCATAAAGTAATGAGTAATAACCAATGGTAATAACCCTACAAGTGCAATTAAATCTCAAGTGTCCGATACCCTTGCGTGCGCGCAGCATGCCTAGTAAGGAGACGACCTTTGCCTCTTGCCAGCCGATAAGCCGGTGATTTAGGACGGAAATATTTATTAATAACACAGTTTTAGTTATGAATTCTCCACAAAGTAAATTCGCCACACTTTCGTATCACACTAATATTATAATTGCGAAAGTTTGTTGGTATGTTTGTTACTCCTTCATGCTGTACGGCTGAATGTATTTGGATGAAGTTCGGTATAGAGGTAGCCTTGGAATAAAACATAGGCTATTCATCCCAGGAATAGTGGGTGAAACCGCGAGGTACAGTCTATCCATACATTGTAAATTTGACACAATCATTAAAATATGTGTAAATTCGTCACAAGTAGTTAAAAGCTAATTATATCTCTGAGATTATTAACGTATTTTTATAATGACTTCATTTTATTAAGTGTTTTTTTTTGTGACATACTTAATGAAATTTGACGTGTAAATTTGGTGTTATCAATAAACTATTGTATTGTATTGTATAATTCGTCACAAGTCTCCATTTTGCAGAAAGTAGTATCAGCAAACAAGGTCTATAGGCTTAGCATCTGAAATAAAAGTTTCATTGCTAAAACAAGAACTACTTACAATTCAAATAGCGTATATACTCGTATATACATTTGAATACAAGCTTTTATTTAACTTGCTATGATGTGAATAGTATCTTATAAAATACTTATACCAAAAAAAAAAAACATATTAGTTGACATTTCACCATCTAGCCCCAAACTAAGCATAGCTTGTAATATCGAAACCAGCTAGCTAATAGAATACTTACATACATATTTTTTTTGTAAATACATATTTCACCCAGACACAGAACAAACATCTAAGTTCGTCACATAAAATTTGCCCTGGGTGGGGATCGAACCCACGTCTTATATCTGAGCTATAAGGCATAAACTTAAAGTAAGCGTGCGGTCACATCATGCCCTCTCGGTATAAATATAAGTTTAGTACTAAAGCTTTTATTAAGTAGTGGGTCAAGTAGGAATTTTCTCAGTATTGCCGAGTAGTCCACCTTCGACCGCCGATCCGATGGCCAACCGAGCTTAAAAACTGGAAAATGAGGGCACAGCAGTGCATTCTGACTCACAAGCCCTCTCACAAAGCTCAATTGATGAGCAGACTGCATAACATGGCAGCATAGGTACTTGTAATAAAGAAACCAATGAAGTTCAATTAATTTATGAACCATCTACCTAGGTACTCATCATCATCGTCATAATAATCAGCCCTATCTTGGTCCACAACTGGGCATATGCCAATTAAGGCTTTATAGAGGCGTAATATGTCCAGCTGTAGACCAAATCTTTCTGCAATAGCTGATTTCAATTGAAGCAAAAAAAAAACCAGTGAATTTGAGAGTTTTTTTAAACCCAAAGCTTGCTAATGTGAGTCTGTTCGAGACTACGCTTATCGATCTCATATATATCCTCAGAACATTTAAACAGCTGCATCTTTGAAATCATGATAGGTAAATTCAAATGAAATTTGTAGGTACAATATTTATGGGGTATTATTCGTTTTTTAAATTTATAGTTCTTTAAAGAAATTAAATACTGGGTGTTAGTTTGAACACCGTTATCCTTCTAGGATATCATTGTACTCATCATTATGAACAACTTTTACTATGGGGCCAACCCTGAAATCACGGAAAAAAACAGCTGTTCCATACATTTTGTCCAAGATCGATGAACCTTTTTGTATGGAACAGCTGGTTTTTTTTCGTGATTTCAGGATTGGCCCTATAGCAAAAGTTGTTAATACAATACAATGATGTACAATTTAGTACAATGATATCCAGTGTTCAAACTAACACCCTGTATATACAATAAAGTTTTAATTCATGAACCATTATCTTATAATAATATTATTAGTACATGTCAAAAAAGTTATTAGTTTGATTTTGTGCAAGACAAATAATATCGCCTCGTTCCGTAAGAACACGATGACGATTTCATTAGCCTTAAGCAAGACTTTGACGTATGAACTACGTCTCAATGAAGCAGGAATAAATTGTCAAACACACAACATACTACGTGTACACTTAATGCCATAAAGTATCTTCAGAGGAAAATTACCGGCGCAGAACACTAAATCAGTATACTGGATGCGGGTATGACCAGTGACCAAGCGACACGGGCCTGAAATAAACGGCTTGTTTTCAATTTAGATCCAGAAACCGGAACCATCTAAAACCGGAGATAGAGTCTATCGCGTCACACGTGGCGCCGCGCCGCAGTGTCGTGTCGTGATGCTGAAACCACAGAATAAACAATACTAACTGAAACTGCGCTTTTAAGAGCAATACACAACACACATACAGGACGGTAATTATATTAAAGTTGTATTACTTGTAATGATGTTGCAAAATAAATTAAGTATATTTTTTAAATATTTTTTTTTTTCGTTCAATATACACTCGGTCGAAGAGTCGAGGGGCGTATGAGTGGCGAGAAAACTCAGTTCTTCATGGCTTACAGTAATAGACTTTAGACTTTCTATCTATTTCATCTCATAAAATCTGCACCAAGCTTTAATTTAAATTAATTAATTAATGAATTTATTTAAATATTATTTAATCGGTACCAAGCGTGCAATTTTGAACCTATGTTAATTCGAGAAAAGATGACCTTTCCGCGTAGTTTTGTACGCTCATATTAATTGCGATGCCGGCGACTCGTCGACTCCATGTAGCTAAGCTGTCGCAAAAGATTTTTAGGATAAAAATATTATATTTTTAAAACAAAAACATAGAATGGTCTCTCGTGTCCTCGCATCTAATCAGTAGGTAGCAACTATATACCCTCGACCCTCGGAGATTTGATCCATAAAAACCGTCAAATAACTTAAACGAAAAAAGTTCATCGAATAAGATCAATGTTATGAAAAGCCAGGGTTTCTCGTAGGTTCAAATATTATCATCTCTGCTATAATTTTCGTTTGTTGAACTCAGAACCATGCTCCGAGCAATGCAAATGAAGGACAATTGGGTCATCATCCTACGCATAAATATTTTACTAATTTATAAGATGGGCGATATAGGCAACACACAGTAGAACCGTAAATATAAGTCCCCGGTGTACCTGTCTAATTATGAATTCGACTATACTCCCAAATTATGTTCACTGCGACGCCACTTGCGCTAACTTCAGTCCGTCCATCTAAGACGCGCATATTGTATACAGTTCGCTACCAACTTATTCGATACCCAACTAGAAACAGCTGACTAGAGTTCCGCTCTCAATCATAGTAAATCATATCTCGAACTATAGGTAAGTATATATACTGAGAAAACAACAGTTTTTACAAAATCAGTTCTGATAAAATATTATACATACTAGAACATTACATTATTCAATGATAAGCTCTTTGACAGGCAGGTACGAGTATCAACACCATCTGTTACTAGGTCAGACAGAATCACAAGTTGTTTTTTAATCAAGGAAAATGTAAAAAAGTTACATGCTAGAAAAAAAATGTACTCAGAGATTTCGGATCAACCTCAGTAGATACAGGGGACAGATCCACCATGGATCTAGTGAGATTTTATTTTCTCATTGGATCTGTTTTCAAAGTTATGACAGAAAATGTATCTAATGAGCATTTTTTGTTCCCTGTAGATCCATTTTTATATTATTGTGAATTTTGATGGATCTAGTGTTAAACGTTTTTCCCATAAGATACAGTTTTGAAAGCTGTGGATCTAATGAGAACTAACCCGTAAACTTACTGGGCCATTCGACAGTATTACAATATTCCCTATAGTAAGGAAACGCATTTGATGTCGGGTGACACCGCCGTCCGCGTAGGTCATCATCATCATCAGCCCGGAGACGTCCACTGCTGAACGAAGGCCTCCCTCTTAGACCGCCACACTGAACGACAACCTGCCATTTGCATCCACCGGTTGCCCGCGACTTTTACAATGTCGTCGGTCCACCTAGTGGGAGGCCTTCTTACGCTGCGTCTTCCGGTTCCCGGTCGCCACTCAAGAACCTTTCTTCTCCATCGGTTGTCAGTTCTTCGAGCGATGGGGCCTGCCCATTGCCAACTGCAAACCTTGCGAGCCATGTCGGTAACTTTGGTTCTTTGGCGAATATCCTCGTTCCGGATTCTATCGCGCAAAGTAGCTCCGAGCATAGCTCTCTCCAGTGCCCGTTGCGTGACTCTAAGTTTCTCTAAAAGGCCAACAGTTAAAGACCACGTTTCAGTTCCATATGTTATCACCGGCAACACACACTGGTCGTATACCCTTGTCAGGAAAAAAAACTCATTAGATCTATCGTGGATCTATACCTCGGATCTAATAAGAAATAAAGTTCTCATTAGATCTACAGATTTCATAACTGTATCTTAACGGAAAAACATATTTCACTAGATCCATCGTAATTTTAAATAACATAAAAATGGATCTATCGTGAACAAAAAAAAACTCATTAGATACATTTTCTATCATATCTTTGAAAACAGATCCAATGAGAAAATAAAATCTCACTAGATCCATCGTGGATCTGGCTCCTGTATCTACTGAGATTGATCCGAGATTTCACAGACAAAACCTGTTTGGTAGGACTTTTGGCAAGAACACGGATAACATATATTTTTTCGCAAATTAATGATAAACCGGTGATATTTTATTCATTGAGTGTTGAATTACATGCACGAAAATGGGCAAGTGATAGGTTATTAATGTGGTGAAACAAGTCTTTCGTGTTTTTTTTCAAAACTCCCAGTAAAGTCGCCACAACTTTACTAGGGCATGACTTCGACTCTACTGTGACTAATTTCGTGTGACAAATTGTGATTTTATGGCATATTTGACTTGATACTTTATACTTACATTTGAAAATGCATAAAAATACTTGACATTGGCAGAGTGCATAAAGTACGATTCCAAAAAAGAAGACAAAAAAACTTGTTAGGTAGAAGACAAAGCAAAAACAGTTTTGGCGGGAACACGGAAAAATTATGTCGCTGCATTCTATTATTTTCTTATTGTTTTTTCGCAAATTAATGATATTAAATGGTGGTGTTTTATTCATTGAGTGTTGAATTGCATGCACGAGTGTGGGCAAGTGATATAATGTGGTGAAACATGTATTTTTGTGTGGTTTTCAAAACTCCGTAAAATCTCATAGTAAAGTCGCCACAACTTTACTAGGGCATGACTTGGACTCGACTTTGACTAATTTCGTGTGACTGACTGTGATTTCATGACATATTTGACTTGCTAATACTACATAAACTTGAACATTCATACATACTTGACTCTGGCAGAATGCACAACGTGCGATGCCAATAACAAAGAAAAAAAATCCATAGCAAAGATAATAATTATAATAATAAACTATGTAGCCATAGTAACAAAATGCAGGGTTATTACACACCGCATTATAAATATTACGTGATTATTACATAATTTTTCGAATAATACGTATAGCTTATAGCTTATTCTATTTCCGACTATTCTTACAATGATTTGAAAGTGATATTTCTTTTTATTTGTGGCCAGAAATAACATTGGATCGCTGCGTCAATGCAGCATTTCATTTGGCTTTGCATTTCCCATACGCAGAATATGGCCTAGATAGATAGATTAAATCTTTATTGCTTACATTACACCAAAAAAACATACACACAAAGGATTAAATAAATTAAATACTAGTGCACAAATGGCGGCTTTATTGCTAAAACCGATCTTTTCCAGACAACCTTAGGATGGAGAAACATGACCTAGTGGTACAAATTTCCCATACCTCCCCATGAATGAACTAGGCCAAAATGTCAGAAAGATGCCTATATTAGGTTATTTATTTATTTTCGAAATAAAAATTGAAATTTAGTACTTACTTACAAATTTCATAATTTATTTAGGAATTATTTTCTGAGCCTCTAGGTACAAAACTAGATAGTCTTACTTACATCGCAAGTCTGTCCCCAATTCGTTGCTAATTTGTTTCAAACATTCTTTTCTAACTCTATTCTTGTCGCAGCCGTAGCTTTGTTTTTCGGCAGTTACAGATATTAGGAATCTGGGTCTCTATCATTTATTGAGAACGTGATCGTGATAGGACAGTCATACTGGCGATAGATTTATAGAAGCAAACTTCTATAAAAATACTCGGACGAGAAAGACACTTTGTCATATCAACGTAGAGCCCAGGTTTACTTGTTATCAAGAGAGAACGGGAAATGTTAAAAACTGTTTAACAAATCTAGCCAAGATTAGAGCCCGACCCGTTCACGGAATGCCTATAACGACCTCTGGAATTTTACACCTTTATGACTAGAATTATTGTAAACACCAAAGGAATAAAATTAGCTAAATTAGGTACCGGCGACGCTGGTCGGGCCCTTCTACATGACATTACCACTCTTATGAACTTTATGTTACTCGGCAAAGTGAATGAAAATACAGCTTCTTTACTTTATGGCGCAAACCTTTGTGCACTTAAAAAAAAAGATGGCGGCGTTAGGCCTATTGCCGTAGGTTGCACCTATAGAAGGATCGCTTCTAAATTGTGTTGCAAACACATCCTTTTAAAACTCACGGAAAAGTTTCAACCTTTGCAGTTGGGGTTTGGGAGCAAAGGTGGCTGTGAGGCAGCCGTGCATGCTTTACGCACTTTCATCAGTCACAATGGAGGCGAGGTGATTTTGAAGGTGGATGTAAAAAATGCATTCAACTCTGTTGACAGAACAGCTATTTTGAATGAAATCCAGGATTCTATACCAGAAATTTACAGTTATCTTTGGCAATGTTATGGTTGCGAGTCGAAATTACTCTACAGAAATAATTTAATTAATTCCTGTACTGGTTGTCAGCAAGGTGACCCACTCGGACCTGCTATCTTTAGTCTTGCTATTCACCCCATTATTTCATCTTTAAATTCAAAATTAAACATGTGGTATTTAGATGATGGTACTTTGGGAGGTGATGCGAGTACTGTACTTCAAGATTTGGAATTTTTAATTGGTAAATTCCACGAAATTGGTTTGGAGCTGAACTTTTCTAAATGTGAATTGTTCTTTTCTGATGCAGTGCCTCTTGACAAAAAAATTGAGCTCATAAGTAAATTTAATGTTTTGGCCCCAAACATAAAAATTCTAAATAAACAAACTCTGCGCCTTCTAGGTGCTCCAATTTTGGAAGATTCATTTTCAGCCTTCATTGATGAACAACAAACTAAATTTGAAGCAACATCTGACCGTCTTCTAAAAATACATTCCCATGTCGCTTTTCATATCATTAGGTTTTGCTTATTCGTTCCCAAGCTCACATAATGTTCTTCGGTGTTGTCCTTTCTGGAACCATAATGTACTTTTGTCCAATTTAGATGTTACTATTAAAAATGTTTTATCCCAAATTCTAAATTGTTCTCTATCAGATAAATCGTGGTGTCAAGCTTCTCTTCCTATCCGGTTTGGAGGCATTGGCATCCGCAAAATTACAAGCGTTTCACTTCCAGCATTTCTGTCTTCAGTGCACAGCTGCGGTGGGCTATTCTCAAAAATTGTAAGGCCTGCTTTAGGCAGTATTCCTGTGCTATACATAGAAGAAGCGAGAAATACTTGGAGTGCAATCTGTCCGGGTGAGTGTTTCCCGTTAAGTCTGCGTTCACAGAGGCTTTGGGACGAGCCCTTATGCAAAAAAGTTCAACAAAATTTACTACAAGATTGTGTTAATGTTTCGGATCGGGCTCGTCTCCTTGCTACGAGTGAACGTGAGTCTGGCTACTGGTTGCAGGCAATTCCTTCTTCTAACATTGGGACCCTAATGGATAATTCCAGTTTTTCAATAGCCATACGCTTGCGTCTGGGCATCCCTAGAACAGAACCCCACTTTTGTCGCTGCGGAAGCGAGGTTGATCGCTCTGGGCACCATGGTTTGTCTTGCCGCCGCAGTGCTGGACGTTTATCACGCCACGCCGCTCTGAACGACGTCATCCGTCGGGCTCTTGCCACCGTTAACGTGCCGGCTCGCTTAGAGCCGAACGGTATTTCACGTGACGATGGCAAGAGGCCTGATGGCTTGACGTTAGTTCCCTGGAGTCGTGGGAGGCCTTTAGTATGGGACGCAACTTGCGCAGACACGCTGGCTCCCTCTCACCTCCAGAGCACATCGAGGGCGGCTGGTGCAGCGGCGGAAGAGGCGGAAAGCCTCAAACGGAGGAAATATGAATCTCTCGGCGATGGATACATATTTCTTCCATTTGGAGTTGAAACCATGGGACCGTGGGGTCCGGCCGCTCGGGTTTTGGTTAAAGAGCTGTCCAGACGCCTCGCAGGTGTAACGGGTGATCAGAGAGCTGGTGCTTACCTTGGCCAAAGAATAAGTTTGGCCATTCAGCGTGGTAATGTCGCTAGTTTTTTAGGTACCCTACCCGAAGACAGTGACTTTAATGTAGTTTTTTACCTATAATTTATAGTTTTGGTTAGTTCAGGATAGGTATTTAATTTTATTATTTTGTTTTGTATATAGTTCTTAATTTTATTGTTGGAATATTATTAGTAAAATCTACATTGCTAAATTAAATCATTTATACATTTTAACATTAACATAAATGATATATTTTTATATCAATTTATTTTAGCAAAAACATATGCAGCGTCAACGCAGCGCAGCGTCAGAATGTGCGCTCGCGCCGCCGCACATTCAAAGCGGGTGCTTCACCTCTTTACGTCATTATTATTCTGTTTACTAATAGCGCCTTAATTGTGTACAAGTTAAGAGAGCTAGACTATCCTCAATGACAAGTTGGCTAAGGCATAGCGTGAGGAAAATCTACCAATAGAGTCACTTTATTTTCCTAGCCATTTTCCTTTTTTTTTGTGGTTTTATTGGTGGATTTTTCTTCACATTTTTCTTAACTGCCTCTCACATTTCTGGTAGAAATGCTCCCTTACAAATCAATCCAATAAGTAAAACATCGTAGATTAAAAAAAATAAGTATATTTTTTTAGACAGGCTAGGTTTAGGCTAGGCTAGGCTCGTAATGTCTTTTGACATTACGAGCCTAGCCTGTAAACGTAATTGGTAAACACATAAAGCCTGGATTTGAACTATAAACACATCAGCATAATCTTTTGTTCATTAATTACCGTCGGTCATCATCATCATCAGCCCGGAGACGTCCACTGCTGAACGAAGGCCTCCCCCTTTGACCGCCACACTATACTACAACCTGCCATTTGCATCCACTGGTTGCCCGCGACTTTTACAATGTCGTCGGTCCACTATGGTGGGAGGCCTTCCTACGCTGCGTCTTCCGGTTCGCGGTCGCCACTCAAGAATCTTTCTTCCCCATCGGTTGTCAGTTCTTCGAGCGATGTGGCCTGCCCATTGCCACTTCAACTTGCAAACCTTGCGAGCTATGTCGGTAACTTTGGTTCTTTGGCGAATATCTTCGTTCCGTCTACCGTATTATCGTCGATACTGTAACTTAAATGGTAAACAAATGCACAACAGTTAATAAAAAATCTAATTTTTACATTAGTAAATGTATCTATGCAGTGATGGTGCAATGCCAAATTCTCTTGAGACACCGACCTCTACAAACTTCTATAACTAGGTAACTAATTAGGCATAGTATTTTGTCGTCCAAACACAAGCGTGTCATTATTTTTGTTCGTCACATAACCCTTGTTTTCCGGTAAATCTCTTATTTGTTGCAACCATTTATACAGTAAGTATTTACAAAAAAAAAGTATTCTATCAGGTATCTGGTTCCCATAGCACAAGCTTTGCGTAATTTGGGGCTAGGTGGCGCTGTTTAAATCCAATTTTTATTTATTTATTAGTGTCCAAGCAATATTTATTTATTTTCATCACACTTGCTCGTAAAGTGGAGCTTATTGCATCGGTTTTAGGCTCATAATCCAAGCTATTACGCACGCGTGCTTTTTACTTTACATTACGGCACATGGTGCTATAATAGGTATAACCCGGTAAAGTCAAGTTTGTACGTGACTGCAATTAGACGTACGTATACGAAGTACTCTTAATATAGCCGAGTAATACTTACAGTTTTTTTGTAATAACAACAAAGAGTTCTTATGCCGCTGATGTAAATGTCAACCTGCATGCGCGCGCATTACTGATTTGGACGCCATTTTCCGCAAATGTTTGTTGACGTTTTCGCTGTGTTATTATCAAAAAAATTAATTGTTTTTTCCTCGCAAGTGTGACGAAAACAGTCGTATGAAACTCTTGTGCTATGTTTCAATACACTCTCGGCTTCCTTATCACGCTCGCCTGCGGCTCGCGCGCATAATACCGCCTCTAGTGTAATGACCAACATAGCACACTTGTATCATAATGTACTATTAATTTATTTATTTAGTATTGATACAGAATAATGCGCGAATACTGTTATTCATATTCATATTTATTTATTAGCAATTAAGTGTACAGAGGTCTATTTTCAAATTTCAACGACCTTGGGCAAAATGTACGGAACAGCTTTTTTTTTCGATTTCAATGTGCCTCACATACAGAATATCTAACGAATAATCTAACTATCAAAAGGATGCTAACTGATTAGAACTAACCCTATGTTATGTATATATAAATGAATTTTCACCAATACGGCTGGACTGACTTCGATTCAATATTTTGGTAGAAAGCCGGATTCGTTAGGTTCCGGACAGATCATTATATAGACTGTTATGATAACCTGCCCAATGATGTGTCCAGTTAATTATAATGAGCGCGATTAGTATATTGGGGGTAAGTTTAATTTGTACTTATTATTATTTATGAAGGTAGGAAAGTCTATTATGACTGATAAATATTTCTCAGCTGCTGTCTGGCTGGCTACATTTGGCGCTGTGTATGGTAAGTGCAAATTAGAATATCACTGGTTGCAAGTCATCATTCACATTTTACATCTAGTAAACCTTTAATACGATATTTGGGTGTTCTGATGTTTGGAGCCAACGACTAATCCCACTAATATGATAAACTAGGTTCGCCCCGCGGTTTTACCCGCGATTCTTGGAATAAATAGTAGCCTATGTTTTATTCCATGGTATAAGATAAGGTACCTCCAAAAAATCCAAAATAAATATTTCATCCAAATCCTCATTTCAAAAATCCATATTTCAGCTGTTTCAGCGTCAAGAAGTAACCAACACACACATCGTCAAATTTTCGCATTTATAATACTAGCTGCGCCCCGCGGTTTCACCCGCGTGTTGCTGTTGATGCAACGGCAACGGTTCCCATACGGGCGGGTAAAACCGCTGTTAGTATTGTTTATGTTTACGGAAAACGATTTTGTAAAGTTAGCATGGTGAAGATACCCAAAATATAACTGAATAGAAGAACTATGAAAATATTACTGACAAACCATTATCATGGGAAAAGCATGTGAACGTCCACGTGTGTGTGATGTGTCTATCGTTATCGATTGAAGTTTTTGGGAGGCTCATGTTCTTTTATTTCGGATCGAACAATGGTCTTTATTGTGTTTTCAGAAGAAATGTATCGAATCATTTATCTGGCCCGCGTTTCCTCTGTTATCGCTATTTTTGTGTCAGTCAGAGACAGAGATTGGACGAGCGCAGACGCCCGTCGCGACGCGACTTCTCAATATTCAACTCTCGATACGAACTCGAGAAATAAACCGTGATTTTGAATTAAAGTGTCAATAAAACCGCTGAGAGACCTGTTGGATTTGATGTAACACATTATTACAAGTTACGGTGAGTAGCTGGGAAATGCAATGTCACGTGTTTTATTTTCATTTTGCGTCTTATGTTTTATTTTTGCACAAGGTGAGTTCTTTTATAGCTCCAATATTTACGCGTTGTTTGATGCGCGTGCTTACTATCCCATGCGGGTGACAGATTATAAACTTAGTTGGAACAGTTGTCGGAAAACAGAATCAGCCTACACAGTGCCTATTTTTGGCACGAGTGCTTTGACATCCAATTTCAGGAACATCAAATCTGACCTTCCGGAATTAAATGAAAACAAAGAAAGTATCTTGAATCACGGCCATTGTCAGTGGCATATTACATATACGTATTACATAGGTAGGTCGTTTATAAGTAAAATCCTCTATGTGTAACTTAAATAAAACGAAAACGATTTATCGAATATCCGTCTTATGCATAAAACACTATAAAGAATAGGTATCAAACCTATTTTAGTAAAAAGTGTTTTGGCTTCTTTTTTTAAACTAGAATCGAAATTCGAAATAAGTTTGACAAAAATCTTTTTTATTATAAATAAAATAGGTTTGAAATAATACGTTTTAGAGTTTTATGCGTATGACGGTAAAAGTATTATTACAAGTCCAACGTTTCAAAACTGCCTTTGATTATAAACCCATCCAGAGAGCTAGTTCCTCCGAGAAAACTGCTGAATGCTGATACAACGAATCCGCCAGTATCAGCAGTACCCTAGCGTCAAATTTCTTGATAAATATAATTTGTTTAACTTTCAGGCGATGTCTTGCTAAAATACTTAGGTAATACTAAAACCTGTGACTAAAACCTTGATATCTTTTTTGTAGTGAGTTGTAGTTTTTAACGCGACTTATGTAGGATTTCGTACCAGTAAATAAAGAAGCAAAAATAATTTGTTGTGGGCTATTGAGATCTAGTTACCTAATTTACGATAAAGTCGAGTGTGAAAGACGATTTCTGAGTGTTCCAGTAACCTTTGACTTAGATGCCTACGGTCTTTGTACTAATTTGTATAAGTAGGTACCTAAGAAACAAGCACATGTAATTAAAAATAAATAAATTAGGTGGCATGCACACAAATTAAGCTTGTGATGTGAGTTACACAAAGGATCATTGTATTTATTTTGCTAGAAACAAGGTACTAAATGAGATGTGTTGCTTAGAAGTTGGTAGCAAACCTACACCCTAGCTCATACTTGCAAAAGTGTACTCAGTTTGTAAAATAATATATGTTGTGAAAAGTAAATTGGTAAAATCTTAAGTAAAAAGAGGGATTATAAGATAGTACCATTTTTTTTACAGTTGATGGGATTGAATTTTTTCAATGTGTAAGTAAGTAATGAATCCATTCGCTCCGTTGGAAACCAATGGCCTGAGTTTGGGCGGGCACACGGAAAAATCATGTCGCTACATTCTATTATTTTCATAGGTATACCTACTAATGTTTTTTCGCGAATTAATGATTAAAAATAGGGTGTTTTATTCATTGAGTGTTGAATTACATTCACGAGTGTGGGCAAGTGGTATAATGTGGTGAAATGTATTTTCGTGTTGTTTTCAAAACTCCGTTAACGCCCATAGTAAAGTCGCCACAACTTCACTAGGGTATGACTTAGACTCGACTGTGACTAACTTCGTGAGACGGACTGTGATTTGATGACACATCTATATAACTTGATACTATTTATACTTCAAAATGCATTATACTTGATACTGGCTGAATGCAAATGAAAATGAAAGCGCGAAGCCAAAAACTAAGAGAAAAAACCATTGGCCTCTCCCATATATGAGACTTACTAAAACGAAATGCCAATAGCTCAGATTTAGTACAATATTTAGCTATGCTGACCTAGCATGAACATTTGCGAGAACTACGTATGCGAGAACTACGTACCTACTACTTTTATTTCTTCTGTGGTAGGTACTATGTAGGTAATATGTATGAAAACAAAGACAACGTAAATGGCACCTATCCAATCGGTAATGGTATACCTAATATAGGATAAATTCCGTCTGTCTTTTTTCATACATTTTAGTACAATTTCGTACCTACTTAGTACGTACCTAATTCTCAGCAGCTTTTTTATGCACATAAGTTATAGAAGTCACTCTAGTAATATTTCCTTCGTAATTTATAAACATAGAAATCAGTATTAATTTTAGGGCACCTATGGTGTTTATCATAATTCCTACACATCATAATAATACTTGCATTCTTGGTGGTGGCTTTTTAATCAATAGCCCTTTTGCCAACACAAGCAAGTAGTGATTGTAACTTGGCCATAACTTGGAGGATCTAGCTCTCTTTCTCTCTCTCAAAGGGCCATAAACAATGTTAATGTCATTTGTTAAAAAAAACTAGGTAAGTTAAAGAAGAAAATAATAACACATGATATTATAATATAGAAGAGGTGGGTTTGCTTTTTTTTTGCTAAATATTCTAGAATTATTTTTATGCTTGAAGGATGTAGCTCTCTGGCTGGGTTTTTATGCAGTGTTTATGGAAATATTATTTGTATTAATTTATTTAAAAATAATTATTTTCAAGGATTTACTATTACGATTTTCATATGCCGAAAAACAAGTTGTATGAAAATGCTTACATAAACTCCAAAGAGCTCATTGGTACGGGACCGGGATTTGAAACCACGTTCTCAAGCTTACGAATGTAGAGGTACCTTCCCATTACGCTATCACGGCTTCGCTTGTGCGAGTCATCATCAGGAAAAAAACATTCACTGCTGGACGAAGACCTTCCTCCCCCTTTAAAAGGTGCATGGCGCTTGTGCGAGAAATTGCACCCAAAAAAATTACGATTAAATAACCCTTTGGCCGACCGTTTAGAAACAAACGATGTACCTATAATAGATTAATTTTGTCAATTATAATTTTGCTTATTTATAATTAGGTATAATTGACGTCTTTACCTCAACGCACATTAGTTTAACCAAAATTAGTTTTCCATACATTTAGTACTCGCTAGTAGGACTGTATCTTTTTCCATCAACATTTTTACAGTAGTTAAATTATTTAAATTAGTTAATTTAAAAATTTGTTTTACTTTATTAATAATAATTCCTGAAATTGAAAATAAATGAATTATGTAAAATACTTTTTTTTTAATAATAATTTTATTTTAAAATAGTTTATTATGTGAAGGAGGTACTTAAGTTAGCCGTGGCGTAATTCAATGGAAACAAACAAAAATCACTCTTTCAAACAAGCTTTTGTACAACAACCAGCCAGCCATCTGTATCCCTCGATTGCCCGCGATTTTCACAACGTCAAGGTCCATTTAGTGGGAAGCCTACCTACGCCGCTTCTTCCGGTTCGTGATCGCCACTTCAAAACTATTCTTCTCCATCGGTTATTTATCAGTTCTTCAAGCGATGTGGCCTGCCCATTGGCAAACCCTGAGAGCTATGTCGGTGACTGGTTCTTGGGCGAATAACCTCTTTCCAGATTTTATCACGCAAACACACTCCGAGCATAGCTCTCGTTCGAGTATTTATAATTATTAAGTGTGATATTGAATAAGTACTTAAGTATATGATTGTATTGTAACATGAATTGAGTAACAGATAGCTACACATACTTGCAGAACAATGGCATGCAGCGCGCGCAAGTTAATGACCCACTATAGTGTCAACAATCAACAGCAATTTATAGACGATTGACTCGCATAAAACATTCTTAAGAGCCTTACACACTAAACGTCTTGGTGACTCAATGTTGACGGGTTGTATTTTCATTATTCTCTACCTTAGATAACTCTCAACTGCCTTATAGCTCAGTTGGTAGCCTGCCTTCAGAGCTGTAGAGCGTGGGTTCGATACCCACCCAGAGCAAACATTTATATGACGAACATAGATGTTTGTGCTGTGTCTGGGTGTAGTGTAGTATGTATTATAAGTATGTATTTACAAAAAATATATAAGTATTCTATCAGCTATCTGGTTCCCATTGTACAAGCTTTGCTTAGTTTGGGGCTAGATGGCGCTGTAAGATAATGTCCAATGGCAATAAAAATAAATATGGTAGCAGAAAGCCCTACCTACTTGACGTGCGCCCTTCGGCCGCGTACGAAATCAGTTATGGCAGTAGGAAAAATCTCCGACGATACTAGTAATAAGATAAATTATTTTTTTGAAAAAATACAAACTGACTTCTATACTATACGTATTATTATCTACAAACTTAAACTAAGAAGTAGATAATAATATTTTAATAACTTCAAAGCGCATTAAAGGACAATCGACGAAACTATTGATACTAATTTATAATCGAGTATTTTTGGAGTCGGTGCCTCTGAAGTATGATCTACCAAACAAATAAAAAACATCAATCATAATTGGCGGAGTAATCGCGTAACATACATACAAAAAAAACATACAGTCGAATTGAGAACCTCCTTCTTTTTTGAAGTCGGTGATAAAATATTTTTAACAAAACACGGATTAATAACCCCGAGCGTAATCCACGACCCAACGACAACGATTACGACAAGGAATAGACCCTATTAATAAAAGTAGATCATATTATCATAGCATAATTATTATTATGACATGTAGAAAAAGCTACAATATTTTTTCTCAAAAAAATATGTAAATCGTATATTTTTTAACCTTGTACTTTTTTCTCTAGTTCAACCAACAAGTTGCACAAAGTAGTTGTGTTCAGATAATTTGCTGTATTTTCTGGACTAAACCGGCGTAGCTCTGCCTAATCCAAATTTTGTCCTGGCCCACACACTACACTTTGTAATAATAAGGCAATTGTCATTACCAACTTATCCTATTCTGCCAACAAGCTTAAGGTATCTGTACATCACCTGTGCTATTTTCACACAAAGATAAATCTACTTATGTTTTTTATCTGTTCAGCCCACGAGCGATGATAAGGAAAGGCGAACGCAACACAAGTGCAGTAGCCTTAGTAACAACTGATTCGATAGCCATTTTATTTATCTGCTTACATACAATGTGTAAAAAAAAAGTTTAACAATACTGAAGGGTATGTATGTGGGACCATCATCATTGGTCAAGCGGCAGTCGACCGTGGTGTCCGTTAACAAATCTGAGACTGCATCTTCGTTTATCATCAGACGAGATGGCAGTCAAACGCAAGCCCATAAAAATATATTTTTAAAAAGACTAATTAGTCAGGGCTACCTACTACCGTGACAATAATATACAATATGTAACCAAAAGGTTCTACAATACTGAAGGGTATTTATGTACTCATCATTATGAAAAACTTTTACTATGGGCAGGCCTGTGTCACTCCGCGTGTAGGTATTAAAAACATACCTACGGGCGGCGGCCATTGCGCAAGGGCCAATCTAGTAGGCTCGGCTCGGCGGCTCTTTCAATACGTATAACCATGTACAACTTATTATGAACCGTAGTTTA
Source organism: Erannis defoliaria (assembly GCA_905404285.2). Classification (NCBI taxonomy): domain Eukaryota; kingdom Metazoa; phylum Arthropoda; class Insecta; order Lepidoptera; family Geometridae; genus Erannis; species Erannis defoliaria. The sequence goes on along the minus strand of FR990069.1, from coordinate 15,776,957 downwards.
GTGAATTAAGGCCCATATTCCTTCAAAAAGAAATTGGTAGGTATGTAAATGAACACGTGCTCGACTGGACCGCGAGCTAAATTAAATCATATTGTTTATCAGATTGAGTCATATTTCTTTGAAAACCATTGCGAAGTAAAGCTTCTGTTACTAGTTATTATTCTGTGCTATGGGGCTAACCAAGAAGTCGCAAGATGTCACTTGTCAATTTATTGTTTTAGTATTGTCACTTGTCAGTGAACTAAATTATCTGCGTCATAAAATGTTCACTTCCAAACGATAAAAGGTGTGGTACTTCCCCAGGCGACCGTAGTCTGCAGTAGTCCTACCACTACAGACCCAACATGCTGATGAGGTTTCACAACTATATTTTCGTTAATCGGACGGGACTTTAACATGGATCTGTGGTTAAACTAAAAAAATGGTAAGACCACTTAGCGCTCGTGGCGTAGCTTGTCTAGGTGATTCTAAACGATCATCGAAGTTAAGCAACGGACGCTCCGGTCAGTCTTCGGATGGGTGATCGTGAGTGGCATTTATTTTTGAGCGCTACCGTGTTTCATGACACGTTAAATTGTTGGTCCCGGTTGTTTGTTCTAGTTTCTATAACAACAACCGTCAGCCATGTCAGAGGCCCTCGGGCGGCACATTAACTCTGACACTAGGGCTGGCCACTCAGCCTATACGAACTTACTTACTTACCCTAGTGAAGGCCTGTAGTCCAACTAGTTGGACAGAGAAGATGTACCACGACCCCGTGCCGATAATAATATAGACATCGTTACTAAAGAAATTGAATTATCAGGTTCACTCATTGAAATGGAATGTTACAATACAAAAAACGAAAAAACTTGTAATCGAGTCTTAAGACGAAACATAAGTAAATACACATTTCTGTTGTGGACTCTACCTGGCTCAGTCGTTATCATTTTGGTACTAATGTTTTCTTTTATTGTAAATATAGACACAGTAAATAGACATAAAACCTTATGTTCGTACAAAAATATGATATCCTAATAAAAAAAATAAAAAACACGAATGCCATGACAAAAAACGAACTAATAATAAAAAATATAAATCTTTTTTTACATTGAACTTGTCACAAATTGTTTATTTTTGTTCAAAAAAGTCATTTCGTGTTCCATTTGGGATAAAGTAAGGATTATTATTATTATTATACCCCATACATCAAAATCTGTTTAGGCATTTAGAAGAACTTCACGTACATACAGTCATACATTAACCCTGAGAACATTACACTCCTTTTTTTGGGCAGTCATGTAATAATGTTAGCTCGCCATCAAGTAATGAAACGACCAAGATAAAAAAAAATTAGCCCGAACGACGACGAGTCTTCTGTTCACCATTAGAATATTCCAGTAACCCCTTTCAGGTATCATCGAGCAATAATTTATGTTAAAAGTACACAGCATTTTTGTTAGGAAAAGGCTTTTAGGACTTTTGTATGATTTACAATGAAATCATTTGATGGCGAAATCTTGACCCACTCCTTATTGAAAGTTTTGATTATCAATAAAAACAAAAAACACCATTTCGGTGTCAATTGTTCCAAAAAAGTTTTGCATTAATACTATTTATAATTGATCGCCCGTGACTTCGTCCGCGTACGGAATAAATTCGGCCCGCTCCCAAAATTCACCACTAAATCATCCTGAGCAATTTTTTTAGCCCCCCTATGTCCCCCAACTCTACCGACTCTACCAACTCCATCTGATATATCTATTAGGTATATCAGAAACAGTAATAAAGAAGAAGTTTAAAAATTAAATGAGAAAAAAATTGCACAATACAGATTCCGTATTCATATCAAGCAACGCTGCTACTGCACTGTTTATACCAGCAGGCTAATCATGTAACTGTTCGGGATAACGATTCGGATCGCGATTTGTCAAAATTGACACTTGTCACTGTCACAGCTTCACAGTATCACGGAGGGATTTCTCTCGCTATTGTTATCGAACGAATGCATTGATTTCCGTAATTAAGTTAAGCAAATCCGTTGGTCTTTTGGCGTTTTGTCCTGCCCTGCAGGGTCAAATGAGTTTTGGCAGTGACAGTGACAAGTGTAAATTTTTGACAACTCGTATCCGAATCGCGATCCCGAAAAGTTACATGATAGCCCCGCTGTTTATACCAATGAAACTACTAAGCAAATGTCGTATCTTTCAACTAATGATTGCATCGTATTTGTTTGCTAATGTTTGATTTGATTCAACCTAAACATTAATATCATATGTAACACTTTGAAGTCTGAAAGTCTGATGTAATTCATATCATGAGTCGAGCTGCGACGTACGACCTATTATCTCGGAAGATAAGACCCGGGAGGAGCGGTCGTGACATTATAAGTCAAACTTCTGTCACAGAGCGATTTTAAGTAGCAACATACTATAGTCACTCATTGAAAGATATAACTACCCAAAAACAAACTTCATTATTATCATCAGCCAGAAGATGTCCACTGCTGGATGAAGGCCTTAATAAGGAGGGGTTGCCATAATCCCCACGCTTGGCAGGCGGCTTGGGGATCGCAGAATTTTCACTACCGTTAACCGAGAGAGGACGGTGCTGCCCGTCCTCCGGTGGTTCTGGATGCAGTTTTAGGACATACCTACCCAGGTCACAAAACAAATTTAAAAACTATTCATCTTAAAAATTGTGGTGTCCAATGTCCATGTGGTAGGGTCCCAAGATCGCTGGCTGCATTCCCGTGTCGAATTGCCAAAGAAATTCTCTGCGCGAGGAATGAGCCATCTCCACCAGCTGTCACCAGCTGATTATAGACGTCGAGGTATTTATTTTGACTTTATTTGTTCCTGTATCATGGACATTCACTCATTTATTTCTTTCTGATTTCTTATACAGAATCTTCGGAAAACAAGTATACGAAATACGTCGTAAAAAACCGACTTCTTTGAGATGTATCTTAGATCTCTCGATCAAGTTAGCTTTTACAGAAGAGAACGGGTTTTTCATCCGTTTGGGAGATAATATGCCACCAACACCACTATACTTCGTCGTCAGCTATAAAACGTCCACTGCTGGACGCAGGCCTCCTCCTTTATAGAGGGGTGTTGCCATAATCCCCACGCTTGGCAGGCGGCTTGAAGAGGACGCTGCTGTCCGTCCTCCGGTGGGTCTGTTTGCAGTTTAAGGACATGCCCAGGTCCCACTAGGTACACCACTGTACTTGCGTCGGTTAAATAGTTATTTACATTTGTATCTATTCATTTATTTATTTTTATCATGCACACAAAACAGGACAATTTCAAATAAAACTGAAAAAGTTACCAAGTCATAGAAGGTTTTGGACAGGAAAATGTCCCAAAACAAGTGCACACAGCATGCATAGCAATTACAATTTATACATAGTTATAGATTATTATTGATTTAGAAAAGATTAAAGCAAAGTTTATTTTTATATCAACTTTACTTTTAGCAAAGACTATATACTAGACACAAGCGAAGTCTGTGAAGATGTCAAGTCACACACTCATGCATGACTGGGCAACCTCTGCGAAAATAGAATAGGCAAAAGGTCTTTCTTAAACTTACACAGACTATTTTTAAAGATATCTACTTCATTTTTGTGGCTAGACGAGAATTCATTCTCATCATCATCATCATCAGCCCGGAGAAGTGCACTGCTGAACGAAGGCCTCCCCCTTAAACCGCCACACTGTACGACAACCTGTCATCCATTTCATTGTACTTATCTCGAAATGTATTTTGGTCTTTTAGGTATGATTGTCGCAACACCTGCTTCGAAGCTAGGTAATTGCAAATTCGTAGGTATCGTATCTATATACAAGGCAATGATTATTATTTCTAAGTAGGTACGTACAGTACGTATAATTTTTAGGTCATAATATCCGTTGAAGTAGCTAGACAAGTCTTTGCTCACTCGCCCTGACCATTTGGAATGCCAATACCTAGTTCCAGATTAGTAAATATGATTCGAAATAACTTGAGTTAATTTCGTTTACAGTATGTCATAAATATATTATAATAGGTTTAAAATATATATTTTCTTTTTTATATTTGATCTATAATTTTTGATATTCTTTACTTTTTCAATTCAATTCTTTTTTTTTTTCTTCTTAATCCTCCGAAGAGAACTTGGCGTCGCACATCCTGTGCATTTGCTAGAATTCAATTGTTCCAAATAATTTAGATTAGTTACAATTTTATTTTTTTATATAATGGCTTAGGACTTTTCCTATACGCAGATTGCCTAGTGGTACAAATTTAACTTACCTCCTTGCATGAACTAGGCCAAAATGTCACATGCCTTTAATCTATTTAAAATTGAATAGAACTAGTATACGTGCTATAACTTTAGTCATTAATTAATGGTATGACCCCAAGATACCAGCTCGGCTAAGTTTGTGGTCCAACGCAAATTCAGACTTTAATAATAATTTTGAATATTCTTGAGTTCTTTCTATGAGTGTATATGTCAAAATACAGGGTTACAGGTTAAGTCGACCTAGATCCATTAGGGGGTTTTAGTATACATCATTATTGACTGATTTGACTATGGGACCCCCTATCCAAACCTTGTAGTTTTATTTTGCATTCTAGACCAAGGAATACATTACTACTAATTAATTACTACGGATTTTAAATGTTTTTTGTTTGTTTTGATGTATACTATAACCCCCTAAAGGATCTAGGTCGACTTAACCTGTAACCCGGTATAACTACGCTAAAAACTAAGAATAATATTCGCACACTTCGAAGGTGTTAATAAATAATCACACTCTTAATTGTTTCAATTATTGATTGATCGCAATTCAGGAATGTAGGACATAATAGTAGGTCATTACCACAGACATTATATATGTGGCTGTACTTGGGAGTGGACTACTTAGTAGGTCTTGTAGATAATTACCTACTAATGTAATTGTATGATACGGTGCCCCAAGTGCCCAAAACCATTCGCAGCTATTCTTAATCATTTCGGTATTTTGTGATATACCCTGGTGTCTTAGTATGGTTATACTAAATCAAACTATTTCATAGTTTCCAAACTTTTCAGAAAGAGAAAAAAAGTTCATAAAAAAATATACTCTTGTATAATTAAACACTAGTTTCATCGAAATTTGATGAGTACCTATCCTACGCATAAACTCAGTTTTCAAAGTTTGACTAGTATGTTAGCTTGTTCAACTTGAAAACTTTAGTTAATATTCGTTAATACGCGTATAGAGGTATCTTTTTTAACTCCGGTAGTATCTAAAAATATAAATGTATTCTACAAATAAGTAGATTATTCAAAAACCACATTGTGAGATATAATCAAATCACTTATCCGATGTCAGCACAATCTACAAGAGTATATCTATATCAACGATCATCAATCATATAAGTTTATATTTCTGTAAAGTAGGATCTAGAGATCCTATCAGCTATCACTGAATATTATACTTTTGGATAAAATTGTAGGCATCTCAATCTATACATAATGTGTCGTTATGAATGCATAACCTTATGGAAGAGACATCACATATTAAAAATACGTCGTGTGGTTCAGAAAATATGTTATTTTATTTGTAAAAACCACATAGTTTTCGAATTATTAAGGTCTAATATTCTTCATAAAAAAACTATACTTTCGACACAAAAATTGCAGTATTTTTTTTATTATAGGCTTGCGTTGGATCATAAGATGTGGACCGATGGAAGTTTAGGTACATTCGATATCACTAATCACTAACAAAAATCAGATCGACGAAATTAATGTAATCTTACCCGAATAACTCGGAGTGACCGAATAATTCGAAATCTATGCGAATTTTACTGAACACCATTTATGATTTTCTAGACCACCATGATCAACATCCTATCGTAGGCATAATAAGGTAATCATAAGGCATAAAGGCTGCATTTTAGATGACTATGCCATGTTTTTTTTATGAGGTAGGTATATATACCTACTATAAAAATACTTATGTTGTATTGGTACGAGTACACTAGCTGATATTATGTAATAACTGTAATTTATTTCTCTTGTTACAGCTGGAACCTTGTTTGCTCAGAAGATGCTTCGCATATTACGAAAATCCTATATATTCAACACAGCAGTCTTAAACCGCAGATAGGTTTCAAGATAATGGGTTACGACCAAAGATAACGATTCCCATATAAATAGCCCTTCCCTCAAATTTCTTCCTCATTGCATTTCCATACTTTATAGTAGTAAGTAACAAACTTATTGTAAAACAGTGCCTCTATACACAAAGGAAGTGATCCATAAGAAACCATTCACATATCTTAACGACAATATACGGAAAAATCAATATATATATTTAGTATATAATTACAATAGAGAAGGGAAACAAAAGGTGATATTATATTACTTCAGTGATAACTTAGGATTTAATCAAAAATCGGAAGAGTGCCAAAGGTGTTAAAGAAGATGTCTAACGGAGTAACGAAGAGTTCGAAGAACGGGAAGGCGGGGAATGGTACTCATGTACCGGATTCCCCGGGAGCCTCCGTGAGCCTAGCGCCGCCGCCTGACGGGGGCTGGGGTTGGGTGGTGGTCTTCGCGTCCTTCATGGTCCACATCATCAGTAAGTAATCCATACCTAATACCAGCGACAATGATAAAATGAATGGACAGGAAATAAGCTCACGGATTATGAAGACAATATGTTGAGCGCAGGCTCTCCACTCGCTTCAGTCATAATCTGCCTTTGCGACATGCGAGCCGTACGATACGACAATACAAAATTCTAATACATGTACACGTGTTCTCTTGTTGTCATGCAGTAATTAGATTCGCTATCTCTATTTTCCGACAAATGTAATATGCATACTTTTAGCTAGGTATGCTTGATTGTGTTTTCTTGTTAATTTTGAACAATTTGCAAGCACTGGTCCCGTCCATTCTATTATAACCGTCGCTGCCTAATACTGTACTTTCTTCTTTATACAGGGTTTGTTCTAATTATTCTGTACATCAAAACCAACAACTTTTACTATGGGGTCAAATAAAAACACCTGTTCCAAACATTTTGCCCAAGGTCGATGAACTTTTTGTATGGAACAGCTGATATTCTTTTGCGATTTCAATGTTGGCCACATAGTAGGTAAAAGTTGTTTGTTTTGATGTACAGAATATGCCTTTAAAAGGATGGTAACTGATTAGAACTAACCCTGTATATCTTTGTACCTCTCGTCTTTTATTCCAGCTAAGAATGAGTATTGTTTTTCAGTTGTACTTTTCATTATATGTATGTTAGAACGAACACTAATGCATAGATTGGTTTCGTTAGTCAAAGTTTGTGGGACCGCTGCAAATGGTCATATAGAGACTAAACGATAGTGTGCTCTTCTTATTACTTGTTACCCAAAAAACACAATGCAATAAATGTTTTGTGGTTCTTAACTTTTAAATATCTTCTTGCATATCTCCTACGTTTAATCGCCAAGAGTGGAAGATGTGGATTCGACATCAATATGTTCATAATGTCAAAAGTTACACTCTACAGTCAGATATTTTCTTCCTGTTTTAGTTTTAGTCTAAAATGTCGTTTTCTATTATTTGAACTTATCACTTAACATAATTATCTTCGCACTGCAAACTCTTGCTTTTCAAAAATACTTAACGCGTAATAGTACATTATGATACGAGTGTGCTATGTTGGTCATTACACTAGAGGCGGTATTATGCGCGCGAGCCGCAGGCGAGCGCGATAAGAAAGCCGAGAGCGTAATGACTAATAGCACAAGAGTTCCATACGACTGTTTTCGTCACACTTGCGAGGAAAAAACCATATTTTTTTTTATAATAATCAACCACACAGCGAAAACGTCAACGAACATTTGCGGAAAATGGCGCCCAAATCAGTAATGCGCGCGCAGGTTCACATTTACTTCAGCGGCATAAGAACTCTTTGTTGGTATTACAAAAAAACTGTAAGTATTACCCGGCTATATTAAGAGTGCTTCGTACACGTACGTCTAATTGCAGTCACGTACAAACTTGACTTTACCGGGTTATACCTATTATAGTACAAGTGCCGTAATGTAAAGTAAAAAGCACGCGTGTATAATAGCTTGGATTATGAGCCTAAAAGCGATGTAATAAGATCTACTTTACGAGCAAGTGTGACGAAAAGTTATTTTCATCACACTTGCTCGTAAAGTGGATCTTATTGCATCGGTTTTAATCTCACAATCCAAGCTATTACGCACTCGTGCTTTTTACTTTACATTACGGCACTTGTGCTATAATAGGTATAACCCGGTAAAGTCAAGTTTGTACGTGACTGCAATAGGCATGATGACAAAATTTTTTTTATTATCTCATAAAAAAGCTGATCTTTAATAGAGCCTATCAACGAAAACAAAATTTTAAATAATTCAGAAATAAATAAGTTCTAAGTATTTTAATTTCAACCTAGACAGAGAGCGTGCTATACTGAGCTATGACGTCAAGACTCAGGCGCGGCATACAAACGCTATACTAACACGTGCTTTGCGAGAAAGGGATAGAGCATCCCCTCTCTGTCCCCACCTAAAACTTTAAACGCTCATATCTCAGAGATTTATCAGCCAATACAATTTATTTTTTCAGTATATGTAAAGTATTTAGTTATATTCATCACTAAGCCTGTTATTTGTCATAAATTAAACATTAGGCCACACGCGACGTATGTATACGAAGCACTCTTAATATAGCCGGGTAATACTTACAGTTTTTTTGTAATACCAACAAAGAGTTCTTATGCCGCTGAAGTAAATGTCAACCTGCGCGCATTGCTGGTTTGGGCGCCATTTTCCGCAAATGTTTGTTGACGTTTTCGTTGTGTGGTTGATTATTATCAAAAAAAGTTTGTTTTCTCCTCGCAAGTGTGATGAAAACAGTCGCACGGGACTCTTGTGCTATTAGTCATTACGCTCTCGGCTTCCTTATCGCGCTCGCCTGCGGCTCGCGCGCATAATACTGCCTCTAGTGTAATGACCAACATAGCACACTTGTATCATAATGTACTATTATATAAGTATATCAATATCGGATTGTTTTTCTTCCTTAACTTTCTCTTTTCTTGTACTAATAAAGGTGTCACCCTCGAATCCCTGCATCTTCCATATTAGATTTCGTTTTGCTACATACTTTCATGAACGTACGTGATTTAATTCTTCGAATCCTATCCACAAAAACAAAATTCAGAACGCGTGCTTAAAACATATTTATATGTATGATGATTTCATCATACATATGGTGGTTTTGTTTGAACACCATAATCTAATCAAATTTCATTGTTTATTAGCAACAAATAAAATATTTGATAGAGAAAACAAACTAAATTAACTATGTTTGTTAGCGTCAAATATTTGACTACACAAACGGAGCGAAGAAGGAATGATGTCACTTTAATTCTTATTTCTTTGTAATAAACATGTAATAATATCTTCTCACCTGGACCTGGGTATGTCCTTAAACTGCAACCAGACCCACCGGAGGACGGGCAGCAGCGTCCTCTTGCTTAACGGTGGTGAGCATTCTGCGATCCCCAAGCCGCCTGCCAAGCGTGGGGATTATGGCAATACCCCTCTATAAAGGGGGAGGCCTTCATCCAGCAGTGGACCTTTTATGGCTGACGACGACGACGAATATCTTCTAAAAAACCCGTAGCAAATTAGGAATTTGCGTTGTCTATTCTTTTATTCAGAGATTAAAAAGACTTGTTAAAATACAGTTAAATATAGATGATTACAGGCGGATAGACTGACGGCGTATAATATTGGCTTCATAATAGAGTCCCGTTGCGAATACGGAACCCTAAAAATTTGAAACAGTTCTTCAGTTACTACGTGTTTTAGCATCGTGTGGTGTAAAAATCCAGCATTACCTTACTGCTACACTGGCTTACCATATCGTAGCGTTACCGTCACCGTAGCGTTACCGTCACCGTAGCGTTGCCGTCACCGTGGCGTAGTATCGGGACAGAACGACGACCGAGGGGAAGACGGGGGGAGGCTAGGTTCAGGGGGACGGTAAGCCAGTGTAACAGTAATAGTCCTAAACTGTCTAGCCATTCCAAAAACATTCGGGCGGCACATTAATAATTAATGCAAAACAACAATGCTAATGGCATGTAGCGCGCTTACCTATATACCTAGAAGGAAGTGTTGTTCAGTATGGATTTGAAAATACCCAATTAGTTGTTATGCTACGAATACAGAATTAATACGACAGCGCTGTCGTAATAATACTGTATTCCTAGCATTGCAACTATCTTGAGTGTTTTCAAATCAAAGCGAAGTCAGAACCTGTAAATTAAAGAAATTAGAAACGCACAAAAAAAATTTCATTAATCTGATAAGAATAGAAGATTGAAGCACAAATACTCGCTCTTACTTAATTTGTTTAGCCTCTTTGACAAAATGTTTATTATGGAGGACATTCTTGCCTGTTTAGGTAAGTACGCCGAAAAGAATTTCATTACGCGCATGAGAGACAGGCTTTTAAGACCAAACAAACCTTAATCATGCTCTTCTTATTTTTTACTTAAAAATAGACGTCAAAGCCAAAAAAAATACTCCAAAATTAGAAGAGGTATAATTTTCAGTGGTGAATAGTAAATACATAAAGTTACCAAAAATATTTTTTCATCACACTTGCTCGTAAAGTGGATCTTATTACATCGGTTTTAGGCTCATAATCCAAGCTATTGTGCATGCGTGCTTTTTACTTTACATTACGGCACTTGTGCTATAATAGGTATAACACGGTAAAGTCAAGTTTGGACGTGACTGCAATTAGACGTATGTATACGAAGCACTCTTAATATAGCCGGGTAATACTTATAGTTTTTTTGTAATACCAACAAAGAGTTCTTAAACCGCTGATGTACTTAAATGTCAACCTGCGCGCGCATTGCTGGTTTGGGTCGCTCTCGGCTTCCTTATCGCGCATAATACCGCCTCTAGTGTAATGACCAACATAGCAAACTTGTATCATAATGTACTATAATGTATTGTCTAGTAAAATCGTGAAACATTCGTGTAAATTTCTTTAATCCACTTGAGATGTGTAGAATTAGTAAGTTAACTACTTACTTAACGAGTTAATAAATGTATTCATTAAATAATGATTATTAGTTAATTTATTTTGTGTTCGAGAGCCCACGACCAAAACCATGTGTCATCGTTTTCGTACAAAATCTTTAGATTATACAATTCTGAATCCGATTCCAGAGTCTCCAATATTATGTTTTTAACGGCCCAGCACCTGTTTCGCATCATCTATGGCACGAAATCGGCTATTTCATTTCTAAGCATTTTTAAAGGTTTTCTTTGTTCTTGTTTCCGGTATCTTAGATCTATCATTCAGCTACATTCCGAAAATTAAACGGAATACATACTTCGATACAGTTTGATAAAAGGGGTTTGGGTAAAAGTGGCGTCATTTCCAAAAGTAGCGCCAACCAATGAAATTAGTGTTATTTTAAAGAGCCACCAATAGTGAGCAGAAATGGTTCTACAGCTTCTCTCTAGTCAATATCGGAACCGAGAAAGTTATTAGATTTCAAAAATCACAAAATTAAAACAAGTTTTTTTTTTTATTAAGTCTTCTTTCTAGCGGTGTTTCGTGAATATTTCTTGCAATAAAAATGTGCTTAACAAAATCACTAGATCCCTTAAGGGATGTTCACACCACGCTATAATATTTCGCTGTTGCAGAAAGGCGTGAGACAGGAAGACGTTATTTCTCCGACACCAGACACGATACACACCAAACACGAGACATCAAACAACAATGTTGTTTGTTGTCTGGTGTCTGGTGTGTCTTGTCTGGTGTCTGGTGTGTATGGTGCCTGATGTGTCTGGTGTGTTGGTGTTTGTTAACACAAACACAACAAGATCTATCTTTTAACTCTGATGAGGTAGGCGAGACGGTGTCCTGTAATTTTACCGAGAATCAATTTACAAATGTTTACTTGACAACCAACATTCCGCAAAAACATGAATCGGCGAATCATCATTTTAGAAATACATTTGACATTTTCACATTAAATTTGTTCAGGTCAGACGATACGCGGGAAATTTCTTATAAATAATTAAAAATTGTATGATCAGAATATTTGAAAAAACCATTGAATACGGTTTTGAAAACCGTATTAATCTCTTAATTTGGTCAGGTCAGACGATACGCGGGAAAATTCTTATATTATTAATATTTTTAGGTTCAGAATATTTTAAAAAACGATTGGATGCGGTTTTGGCCGTAATACTATGAAACAAACATTTTGGTCGTGGTCTCTTTACTATTTTAGAAACTATTTTTTCAGAAGTGGTAATTACAAGAACCTGAAAAGCCTAGTACAGTACAGTATTAGGCACAGAGCTGTTGTCCTTAACAAATTGAAAACTTGCCCCTTGTTTAATATTCTTAATTATTTTGTTTACGTGTTTAGTGTATTTGGCGCAAGTAAAGTATTGTCTATGGTACAAACCCACATACAAAACTGATTTGCCTCAATTGACTTCGAGACCTCGCTTAACTCGATGAATCAGGCCTGGCACCTAACTTCCGTAGTTTAATTCAGCGATCGTGATTACACACATCTAAAACATAACAAACTTCCTCAGTAAATAAACCCTTAAATCTAAATGGGACATCAAATAAAGTGGCAAAGTTCAAGTTTCACACAAACCTGTCGGGTCGTTACTGTATCCCTTAGCTCTATTCCCTTCCATGTATTTCGTCTCTGAGTCTATTTCCAGTGACTTAAATTTATTTCCATGTTCCTTATACGGTTTCACGAAAAAATTAAACGTGGTTAATACATAGAGCAGGTGCGAATGTAAACTCTTTTATCATTGTTTTCACAGCGTTTTGAACAAACCAGCGCATAGTATTTGCTTTACCGATAAAAAGAGATAAGTAGAGTAGGTAACAAATAAATACTAGTTTAGTTTAAAATGTTGCATAATTATTTATTTTAAGTAATTTCATATACGCTCGCATATGTAGCGTAAGATACGATTTAGCTCCAGAATAGCCCTCTAATCGAATAAAAGATTTGTTCAATCACTCATCCCTAGGATAAGTGTCATGAAATAACTCTGTGGGAATCTGTGAATCACGCGTGACAGGGAAACGACGGCCTCTGGAGAGCTTACGTCATGCCCGGTCAAGGTAAATGTGTCCCTTATCACATCGGATGAGCACCGCTTTATCAACCGTCCTCTATATTCAGGAACTGATACGTCAGATCATAGGTATATGTGAAAAACCTTAGTAGCACAGATAAATAATAGATAAGTACTAATTACTATAGGAGGTATAGTAGGTAAGTAAAATACTATACGAAGTAGTATAGGTAACGTAAAACGAGGTGACATTGATAAATTTTGAAACAAAAATGTGTGCAACGTCTTTAATTAACACCGTGAAAATGTGAAAAAAAATTGGAAGTGATGGACATACTAAATCCGTTTATAATGTTTGAGAAAAATATAATTGATTTTAATACTTTTTGAGAAACAACGTAATCAAAGATATGGTGCAAATGGGGTTTACTTTGAAACCTGCTGTTTTTTTGGTTGATTTCGAAAGACACTCGGATTGGGGACAAAAACAAGAAAAAAAAAACTTGTTTGAATTGTTTTTGTATATTTTGTTTTGTCTAATTAAGGGGGAGGCCTTCGTCCAGCAGTGGACGTGTTATGGCTGATGACGTGACTTAACATCAGACCAGACCAGCCGCATTTAACTTTTTAAACCGTTTAATTCAGAATAAAAGACCAGTTATCACAAACTCTGTAATGAAAGAAGAAGGCTGTTACCAGAAAAGTTACATGTGTCAGTTTATGCTAACGATTATAAGATGTGAATAATTAAAACACGATACAGTTCCAACGAGACACGAGTACACTTAGGTGAACATAAAACCAAATAGAACAATAGACATATGTATTTAGTATGTGTATTAAAATATAACTGGCAGCTTGCAATGATCAGAATTGCGAATGGTGACATCCACTTATCGCCATTATTAATAATAATAAAACAGATATGTGGCAGAAATGATAACCAAGAACAAATTACGCCCATTCATTGATAACTCTTTCCTAATTGCTTATATTTACATGAACACGGACGTAATAAAAATGATAATGCTTCATGATAATATATATGTTCCTAAATCATAACATTGTTGTTTGATAAATAGTTCGGACTATTTCGTAAAACAGTTCATTAGTGTTTTTTTTTTGTCATCAAACATTATTTATTGTGTGTGTACAAAACTCCTTTCTAGTGTTGACTTTTGACAATAGAAAATACCTGGATGACATCTTCATATTTTCTAGTAATATTGATTTAAAAACCAAACTACTAAACCGATTTCGATAAAGTTTGTATGGGATCACCTCTGAAGTACCTACCAAAAAAAATTATAATCAAAATGAATTCATAATTGGCGGAGTAATCGCGTAACATACATACAAAAAAAAACATACAGTCGAATTGAGAACCACCTTTTTGAAGTCAGTTGAAAAGTATATTAATATACGATGTCTAAACAGTAATTTTTGCATTAGTTAACTTTATAGAATCCAAATATAAGCGTTTATAGCTTTCATTCTTCTGTTCAGTATTTTATCAACTAGAATTATTTTTCTTTTCGGTCTTCTTTCATTGACTTCTCCCTAGACGTTGCTGGCAAAGTTGCTCTTAAAAAAAGGGCAGTAGCCATTTAAAAAAAAATATAACAACATTTACTAAGTCTTATTTTATATTATTTATTGATGATAAATCATGATCAATTTGATAAGAATTAAAAATGAAGAAACGTACATAAATTTCGACTAGAACACTGAGTTGACTACTCCTAACCGTCCTAAGCATAAAACACTAAAACATATTTAAAACCAGCGACAATGATAAGATGAATGGACGCGAAATAAGCGCACGGATTTTGAAGAATATATGTTGAGCGCTGGCTCTCCACTCGCTTCAGTCATACTCTGCCTTTGCGACATGCGAGCCGTACGAAACGACAATACAAACTTCTAATGTTCTCTTTTTGTCATGTAGTAATTAGATTCGCTATCTCTATTTTTCGGCATAAGTAATATGCATACTTTTAGCGAGGTATGCTTGATTGTGTTGACTTGTTAATTTTGATCGATTTTCAAGCGCTGGGCCCGTCCATTCTATTATCACCGTCGCTGTTTAAAACCGAATTGAGTTTGAAAAAAGAAGACATCATTTTTTAACTAAAATATATTGAATAAGACGGCTTATCTACTCGTATTGTATACCACGATTAGAGAATAAATTATAACTAAAATGCTTGCCTAATGGTAATTCGATACGGCTTTATTGTGAACTAATAGCCTATGAAAATACCGAACAATGACGGTAACAGAAATGTTAACGACGCACTATATTAGTTGTCTTTTTTAATCGTCCGTCATCAGCTAGAAGAGAAGACTATATTATTATTGTAGACAAAATTCATTTATGATACGAACATGTAGAAGTTATAATACTTTAACTAAAATTGGTGAAATTGATTTGTTTAAGGCCAGGATATTCCACGTTTCAAGCACATTTTTTTATGAGTTCGATCATTAATCAGCTTAAAGCTGTATCAGTAGGGTCATATTTACCGGGGCAAAAACATGGCGGTTACGCAGATTTGCGCGTAAACACGCGATTTTTGAAGTTTTTCTCAGTTTACTCGAAAAATATCGAAATTAATAACTTTTCAACCGTAAAATGTTCTTTCAAAACATTATTTTTATGTGACTATGTGCAGTAAGAACATATAAACTAAAAGAAGTTTTAAAATAGGCACAGTTTCGGTATTTTTTTCTATCGAGGAAAGTATAATTAATTGTGTTTTCAACCGTAAAAGCTATATAAAACGGATGTTCGACTGTAACATTTATATTTTTTAGCTTTAAATATAGTAATTTGACTAAATAACATTGATTTTGCGAGGGGCAACTTTGGAATATAGAGCCCTTAACATCACATCGCTTCGCCTAAAGCGTTTGCTAGCCGATACATCATTTAACTATTAATTGTACCGACTTGACGCAGTAACAACCAATTTTATTACTGGTTTGATTAATTATGTTATTTGTTAGAACAACACCTAGGTACCTACTTATACTAGTTTGTAAATGATATATCACCGAGTGTCTGTTTTTGTATTTGTATCTAATTACATTATATCTGTATTTTCTATTCTTAATAGTTCGTCGATCTAACATTTTCTTTATCACTTTGATTTATATTCCATGCTATTTATAAGCCTATCTTTGTGGTTACTTATAATTAGCTTTCAAGTTAAATATAATTGTATTATTTAAGTGCTAGCTGTTAGTTATGTTATATTCTCTCGGCGATGGATACATATTTCTTCCATTTGAAGTTGAAACCGTGGGACCGTGGGGTCCGGCCGCTCGGGTTTTGGTTAAAGAGCTGTCCAGACGCCTCGCAGATGTAACGGGTGATCAGAGAGCTGGCGCTTACCTTGGCCAAAGAATAAGTTTGGCCATTCAGCGTGGTAATATCGCTAGCTTTTTAGGTACCCTACCCGAAGACAGTGACCTTAATGCAGTTTTTTACCTGTAGTTTATAGTTTTGGATAGTTCAGGATAGGTATTTAATTTTATTATTTTGTTTTGTATATAGTTCTTAATTTTATTGTTTTAAGTATATTTTTTACCCCAATGTATATAAATGTGAATAAATAAAAAAGTCAAATTGAAAAAAATTATGTTATCTTCATATAATAAAATTTAAATAAGAAAAGAAGTCCACTGCTGGACGAAGGCCTCCCAGTAGCTTCTATAATCCCCACGCTCGGCAGGCGGCTTGGGAATCGCAGAATGCTCGCCACTGTTAACCGAGAGGACGCTGCTGTCCGTCCTCCGGTGGCTCTGGATGCATTTATGACATACCTAGGTCCAGGTTTTTATCGTTATTGCATTCTTATTGTCAAAATAATAATCAGCATCAAATACAAAGAGGCATACTCTGTCTAAACTTGTATATAGAGTGTACAACAATATTAAACAGAAGAAAACGAACCAATTGAAGAATTAGTGCCAACATAGTACAATACATTTAATATTGACATTACTTTTGCCTACTGTAATGAAAAATACCTTTTTTACTGTTGCCCTAACAAAATAAGGGTCAACCCACACGTACCACAAAAACACCACATCGCAGCGCCAAAATGTGGTGACGCTGTGGCTACGTGTGAATAGTGTCGCTGCAGCTTTTTGCAGTTGCGTTGGGGTACCGACAAAATGTAGATGTTGCTGCGTTGTCGCTAGCAGTTGCGATGTGGTTGCGTCGTGGGCAGACACAGTTCAACTCCGGCTTTCATAGAGCGCGCACTGTTGTTGCGTCGACGCAACGTTTTATCTGCGATGTGGCCGGCGGCTATTTCACGGTGTCGCCGGTGGTTGCGTTGTGGTTGCGATGTGGTCGGTATCAACCACGCGGTCGATAACGACGGCAAAATGTGGTACGTGTAAATTCTACTATTCATTTTCAATACAATAATGCGCCCGACCACGTGTTGTGGTTGTAGTGTGGTTGTGGTACGTGTGGGTTTGCCCTAAGGGCGATATAATCGATCGTCTTTATAATACAATGTGTAACAAAAAGGTTAAGGTTACGTATGTACTCGTCATTATGAACAACTTTTACTATGGGGCCAACACAGAAATCGTGAAAAAAAATACAGTTGCATCCAAGCACATTTTGTCCAAGGTCAATGAACATTTTGTATGGAACAGCTGATATTTTTTGAGGGTTGGCCTCATAGTAAAAGTTATTCATAATGATGAATACATACATACCCTTCAGTATTGTTGAACCTTTTTGTTACACGTAGTGTATTGTGCATATATTCATAATTTTATGAGTTTACTGTCATCGGATGTTATCAACGCAGTACGCAACGACAGGCGACCTTTGCACTGGACAAACTATTTATCAAAGCAATTATTATAGCACAATGACATTGCTGTTATTAATGTACCTACATAATTATGATTATACAAGGATTTGACCTAAGTTAATGAATGAATTATATGTCCAACCATTTCTGATATTTATATTATATCTTTCAAATGTCGATTTACTCTAAAGGTTTTATAGTTATCGTAAAAATAAATAATCGCCGTCATCGTAGGTTAATACTGTTCTGTTTTTTTTCCAGAATAGTTTGTTTGTCATTGGTTGGCTATCTTATTTAAACTATTAATTTAAATTCGTCATGATGATTTTAAAAGTGACCAATCTGTGCAAAATCTGTGTCTTTATATTTCAGATTCAGAAAATGAATTCATATTCAATATTTACCGACTGTTTATAATCACAGATAATAATTAGATACTTTGCATTCGAATATTTTTAAATTTGGACTATTATTTTATTTTTTTTGTTTATTTTGTCTTAGGGAATTAATTACATAGCTCAATTTATAACTCTGCCAGCTGCTCTCTTTTTAGTTTGTAGGCAGACATTGACTCTCATATTCATTACTATTTACTACGAGTATGTAGCAGTAGGTATTGACATTTTAGCGATAAATAAACTCCTTAATATAACTCTAAAACCTCCTTCATCTTTTTTACGTGGTACTCCATAGAATAGGATGTTTTTTTGTATCATATATCATTATGAAAAACCTTTTCTCCGTAATAAAAAACATAGGTTAAAAAAAATATTCCCTGGTACCGGATATACTAATAAGTGCATCAATTTTCAGCACTATAGTATAGCACATATAAGTACTATGTTTACTATAGCGAGATTTTTATAGTTTCAGAATAGAGTACCTACGCCATATAAAAAAATATATAGACGGACATGGTGTGAATTGTAAAAAAATACTTAAACGAAACCTAATCAGCCAGATCCTTATCTTTTAGTATTTGTGATTCAGTTGCTGCCGTAAGAAAATACTAAATACATAAAAAATGTGAGTGTATAAAGGTCAGTGCAATAAAATAATGGTAATATGCACCATAATATGGACCTGGGCATGTCCTAAAACTGCATCCAGAACCACCGGAGGACGGGCAGCAGCGTCCTCTCAGTTATCGGTGGTAACCATTCTGCGATCCCCAAGCCGCCTGCCAAGCGTGGGGATTATGGCAACACCTCCCTTTAAGGGAGAGGCCTTCGTCCAGCAGTGGACGTCTTCCGGCTGTTGATGTGATGTGAATATGCACCATCCCATTTACGTAAAAAAAAACCACTCGCCAATCTCCACTTACGTAAAATAGACCTTGAAAATTTTATCCAGCGATTTTTATGCAAATTACACAGATGTTTTTAGTTCAGTAGATCGATCTGCCAAGAATGTTGTACCGGGAAATCTTATTTGTAAACGCTTACCCGATACTAAGGTCTCCGAGGTATCCTACAATAATTATTGTGCCTCTTTGGTGTAAACATTAACCTGCATACCTTAGGTACATCCTTACATACTCTGATATAATAGATAGAGATAATATTTTCCATATGGATAATGTAGAGTGCGTGCGTCAACAGCCTTTGAATAGTAATTAGTTGGAGTAAAGTAGAGCTCATAGAGTTTGTAATGTATATAGTTGTTTATTGCCCAGAGGCGTTAGGTAAACTGAGTATTTTTGAATCGCGTAAACTGCTAACCCGTGGTATCACTTTTCTAGTGCGGTTCAGATAAACCGCATATAAAATGTATATGTACTTACCGTCTTATGCGGACCTGGGTATGTCCTAAAACTGCAACCAGACCCACCGGAGGACGGGCAGCAGCGTCCTCTTGGTTAACGGTGGTGACCATTCTGCGATCCTCAAGCCGCCTGCCAAGCGAGGGGATTATGGCAACACCCCTCTATAAAGGGCCTTCGTCCAGCAGTGGACGTTTTATGGCTGACGACGACTGTCTTATGCATAAAACACTAAAACCTATTTCAACCCTATTTTATTTAAATAGTTTTTTGTCCATTTCTTTCGAATTACAAATTGTGTTTGAAAAATGATGATTGATTTGAAATACGTTTTAGTGTTTTATGCATAAAAAGTATAGTCTTTAGATTGAGAGTTACATAATCAAAATTTGTGATTAGAGGGAGGAGGCTTGAGCCTGCAATTGTGATTATTATGATGATGAAATGATACCTAATGAATATAATGTTAATGTCCTCAACAACAGAAATAAATGTATATAAGACAAATCTGAAGCTTAGCTTCCTTTGAGTTATTTCTAAAAGATTCAGTTACTGTATTCTGCAGGGGCTGCTCGCGTGACAGGAGCCCATTTGCGAAAGGGGAATTTGTCGACTCATATAAAGGTCGGGCCCGGGCCTCTCTATACCGTAGCGACCTTACGTTATACATAATAGAGCTAGCGGAACATTAATCTGAAAAGTCAAAAATATAAAAATAACTCAGGCAAGTGACTTTAGTGGTATAACTGGCCCAGTGAGTTGCCGTCAGAATAGGGAATATGCATGTGTTTTTTTATTGACTCGCAGAAAAGCTGACTGGCAACAAAAATAAATCACCGAAAGTAAAATTTTAATATGTACACTAATTTTGCGTCCTGCGTCCTGAGGACGCAGCTGCACGCGCGTCGGGCTCTGTTTTCACTCTTTAAAAAAGGTCACCGGATGTGATCGAAACTATAGTCGGAGTATCCGATTTAATTAAACGTGAGTATTCCCGTATAAATAAAACAAAAATGTGTCAAAACCAGGTCAGTTTTTATGTACACTAATATTATAAATGCAAAAGTTAGTCGGAATGCATAGCTTATTTCCCAGAATAACAATACCGGCTATTTTTTATCATCGTAATTGCCGTTTTTCTTCACCACGCGGGCGCAACTATAGTAGAAGAATAATTCAATAGATTGCTAGATTTTTATTTTTGAAATAATGTATAATTTCTCATCGAATGGCCCAAAATAATGAACGCCAATGTCGCCACTGCATGAACTTTGTCATCGACTGACCGAAGATGTTATAACAGGTTAGGTGAGCAGTATTAACTAGATAGCCAGCTCTAATATTGGAGTGCAACCGTCCAAAGGCCTCTGATTTGGCCTGTAGCTAAGGCTAGCTGAGCCGTGGTAACCTAATTAGGAGACCCGCCCTACTCGAAATAGTGAGATCGCGGGTTCAAGTCCCGGGCCCTTAACAATAAGCTCTTTGATGTTTATGTATGAATTTTCATTACACTGGCTTTATGGTCAAGGGAAACATTGTGAGAAAACTTGCGTTCGTCCGGAAAATATATTAATTGGCGTAAGTGAATCCACTAAGCCGCAAATTAGTCAGCTTGGTGGATATAATTCAGCTGCCTTTCAAGGGTAGGCCTAAGTTCAGCAGTGGGCTATCAAAATGGCTAATTATGCTTTTTTGCCTATTGGTAACTTGTGCATAAAATACTTTATGGCTAAAATACTTTTTGCACCAATTTTATTGTTCTTGGATTATTTATAATTAATTTATTACGTGGTATCGCACGGGAGTACTATCTGACCGTGCTATCGATAATTATACATTTATATTGCATATATTGATAAGTAAATGTGTAAACCCGATAAGATACAGTGGTAAACTGTGATTTTTATTATACCTAAAGATAACTAAGAAATATAGATACCTCCTGAGAAACGATTAACCATGAAGATTAGATAAAGGGTCTTACTTAAAAACGTTACTTAAATAAAAAAAATACCAAAAGCTACAAACGAATAGTAAGAATAGGATACTTATCCATATTAATAAAAATTACATAAAATAAGTAGTAATTTGTTCTAACAATCTGGCAATATATTATTTTCGATATCGGTACGATAAGGCACGCCCTTTAGACCATCAATCAAAATGAAAGATTGATTCCGTGAAAACATTATTTACATTTACATACTGTTGGCAGCTACAGATCAATTTGCTCAGTTTCACTCGCTTGGAATAATGTAAATCAGATCAGAGTTGTGTTTTCGGGGTTTTCAGGACATTTTGTTTGGGTCCTTCATAAATATTAACTTGATTCGACTTACTTATACTTAATTTATTAAGTACTAGCTGTACCTGCGGCTTCGCTCGCGTGGACCAAATAGTTTTATGCGCATGACTTTATTTTACTTAAATAACAAATTAATGTTTAAGGGGGTTTAAATTCGCCTAATCATTTGTAATGATATCTTCGTGCATAATAACATGCGTACAGTACAATAATGCGCTGAGGATGCTGCTGGGGCTGCCTTGGCGCTGCAGTGCATCGGGTATGTTTGCTGACGCTCGAATAGACGGCTTTCATGCCATAATGCGTAAACGAGCCCCTTCGATGCTCAGCCGTGTCCGGGCAGCACCAACAGCATCCTGAGCATTATAGCAGGGTGGGTTGACTGCCCTGTTATCAAGCACGCAGTTCAGCTTCATGTCAATAATAATTACCCAAAGGAACAAAATTTAAAATTTGAAAATTTAATATTACACATGGTATAATAATATACTCCGCCAGGTATGACACTCCCGAGAGACAAAGGTCACGTGGGTGACATAAGCCTACGTCATCGACGTGAAATGACCAGTAGTGTCAAATCATAACTCCCCGTTCTCCGTATATTACCTGTGGGAATCCCATACAACTATGTGATTTTGGTTGAAACTATGTTAATTCGTGTTTGACTTGAATCATTTCGCTTGAGTGGACACGAAATGTCAATTGAAATGAGTTGTGTATTTTATAATTAATAAATTATTAACAGATTTGATTCCCAATTTCCCAATTTTGTTGCCATAAAGTGGCAACTGGAGTGACGTAAGCAAGTGTCACTCCCGGAGTAGCATACCTTGTTTTATTGGATCATAATATTACATAGCTCACTGACATTTAATGTTAACTTATTTGATTTTTAATTAGTCATTCAATTATTATTTGATTTTTATTTTGATATTAAATTATTATTTGTTTTAATTACATATAAATTTTTCGACTATTGATTATATATTGATTGACATTGACCTACTACCGAATTTTAAATCTAATCCCATTTCAATTTTTTTGTGTTATTTGTGTACTCGTATATGGATGTAATAGGCATGCGGCCTAATGTTTAATTTATGACAAATAACAGGCTTAGTGATGAATATAACTAAATACATTACACATACTGAAAAAATAAATTGTATTGGCTGATAAATCTCTGAGATATGAGCGTTTAAAGTTTTAGGTGGGGATAGAGAGGGGATGCTCTATCCCTTTCTCACAAAGCACATGTTAGTATATCATTTGTATGCCGCGCCTGAGGCTTGACGTCATAGCTCAGTATAGCGCGCTCTCTGTCTAGCTTGAAATTAAAATACTTAGAACTTATTCATTTTTGAATTATTTGAAATTTTGTTTTAGTTAATAGGTTCTATTGATGATTAGCTTTTTTATGAGATAATAAAAAAAATTAGTCATCATGCCTATTGGCCTGAAATGAAAATGTATTATTTATTATTATTATTATAATAATATATTGTATCTCGCACCATCTTACACTGGGACCTCTCTAAAGATCTCTTTCATTATGAGAGAATGCAGTCTTGTTGTATTTTCTAGATAATCAGTATTTTAGGTTGGGTAGATGGGATATTCGTGTTGGTTCAGTGGCGACAAATGGCCCGCGCACGCAACCAAGAGGTATCACGATTTGCAATTCATCAATGTGACCGCAAAGCATAATAAGCCAATAAGCTAAGTAATTCGGGACCGCTGCACTTCAAATCGTGATGTCGCGAGTTCAAATCCCGGGCCCGTACTAAATGATCTCTTTGGCGTTAATGTATATTAACGTGAACATGTATATTGTGTGAATCCACTAACCCGCAACTGGGCCAGCGTAGTGGATAAATGGCTTATTCGCCTTTCGAGTATAGACCTAATATAAGTCCAGCAATGGACACCAAACCACGATAAGATGTTCATTCCGCAAAAAAAACTACTTTCTGCAATTAAATATTTAACAGTAGTTCGGAAAACTCTTGCGCATCCGGAATCTGCCCTCTTTGGGCCCTCATATTACCCGTGAGACTTTTTAGGCAGGCATTTATTTCAACACTTTTTCTGCCTTGTGATACAATAGGATATAATACGATCTCATCATCATAGCCCGTAGACATCCACTGGTGAACGAAGGCCTCCCCCTTAGATCGCCACTCTGTACGACAACCTGCCATTTGCATCCACCGGTTGTCCGCGACTATCATCGTCATCATCACCAGCCCGTATACGACCGCTGGTGAACGAAGGCCTCCCCCTTAGACCGCCAGTCTGTACGACAACCTGCCATTTGCATCCACCGGTTGCCCGCGACTTTTACAATGTCGTCGGTCCACCCAGTAGGAGGCCTACCTACTGTGCTGTGCGGTGTTAAGTAGCTTAGGACACCACAGAACATTTTTAGAAAATCGCATGTCAATCCTTTTATCTTCCTTACTCTAAACTCTCAAGATAAACACTAACAAGTATAAACTGATCCTCAGACCTTAGGCGCTCGGTATGTTCGGGGGTTTAAGTTATAGTGGACTTCTATATTTTTTCATAAATTGCGTCATAACTTCTATATTCCTGGGCCGATTTTGATAAAACATAGCCTATGTGAAGCGCCGGACTTCATAGATCATATTTCAAGAAACTGAATTAAATTTGTGCCGTAGTTTCTGAGTTTATACCGGAAAGACAGACAGACAAAAATATAAAAAATATATTTTTGGGTTCTGTTGCTCTCATAAAACTCCTAAAAAAATTTTTTTTAATATATCTTCAATGTAAGTACAGTAATCGTCTTGTTACAGTTTTATTATAAGTATACAACGTGTAACAAAAAGGTTCAACAATACTGAAGGGTATGTATGTACTCAACATTATGACCAACTTTTACTATGAGACCGACCCTGAAATCGCGAACAAAAACAGCTGTTCCATACAAAAAGTTCATTGACCTTGGACAAAATGAATGGAACACCTGTTTTTTTTTCGCGATTTCAGTTTTGGCCCCATAGTAAAAGTTGTTGATAATGATGAGTACATACATACCCTTCAGTATTGTTGAACCTTTTTGTTACACATTGTATATAGATAGATATAGACAGATATAGATGTGTCAAGTATAGATATTTTTTGTAGTGTATTTGTTAAGTATTTAGTTGTAGTGTTTTGTGTTTTATTTTATTTTTATTCATGGCAAGTAAGAAAAAACATATGGGCAAACAAAAGGCCTCCTCTGAAGATTTCCACTTAGTCATTTCCTTTGCTTTACGGGTCAACTGATATGGGCAGCACTACAGACAGACAACTATAGACTACAGACAGAAAATAAACTATAGGACTATAAATATAGGCAGTATTGAAGCATGGAAGTAAATACAAGATATGAGAGTAACACTGATAGCATAATGCGCCAAAACTTTCACCAAGCAACTCGGAAAATCTTTGTGAAACTTTCTCTAAGTCGGATTATCTAGCACCCAGAGATAATTAAACTTGTTTTGAAGTGAATATTTCTTGCGCGTGTAACATGCTTAACAAACATTAGGTAATATACGAAAAAACATAAAGTTTTGCCGTTTTTCCTACTCATTCTAACTCATTTTTTAGTCTGGATCCATCGTGTAAACTTAACTGAGTACCTTCCTATACATACAAAGTTTTACATAGTATAAGTTCATAACAACTATATCGCCATGAACATAATTGCTTTTGAACACTTAATGGATTTACATAACAGCGAATAATAAGCCACGCTTGGATTGCGTCTAAAAAAATAAAAACTATGATTAAAAATTTATTGACAGAAAGAAATTTCTTTTGACAAGAAACAACAAAAATCTCGTTACTATTGTGTACAATTGCGTAGTTAATCATATTTTACGTCACTTTTAGGTGTATAATGTAATAATGTAACGATGTCTTCTTTATGATTTTATTGCATACGCATTCGCGAAGATAAGACTAACCGTCTTATGCATAAAGGCCGTCACACACGATGAAGATGCTATAATATTTCATCTTACATTAGCTTAAGCACTATATATTATATTAACTTAACCTACCACACACGATTAAGATACGATAATTTATAAAATATTCTCATTCCTTCTTAGGGCGGATCCAGCTTTTAAGTCAGAGGGGAAGGGGGTCATAATATAGTCGAGACGAGGTCGAACGGTTGAAGTTCAGTTGCGGTTCGTCTGCAATTGTAGTTAAGTTACGGTTCAGCCGCGCGGAATTCGGTATCGCGGTAAAGTTCAAACGCTAACCAAAGTTGAATCGCAACTGGAACGTAGCGTATTCTCTATCGTTGTAAGAGATGTCACTTTCCTGTAACTATTTGTGCTGTTATAACGTTATAACGCATGCTAAACCGTTATTATTAATAAAATAACCTAATATTATGCGAATTGAGTTATGTTTTGACAGCTGATGAGATGACAGCTTGACGTTTGTTTGTGTTCGAACTCGAAAGTTAATAATATTTACAAAAACAACGAAGTAATATTGTACAAAAAAAAGCTTTCTCAAGTTGTTCTACTTATCCCCTTTTTTTAAGCTTTAACTATAAAAGCTTTTTCAAACTTTCCTAATGTTTTTGGGTTTAAAAATGAGTTATTATAGAGCCAGTGAAGTTGCTGAAGTGGTTTGTTTTGAAGTGTTTGGTTGGTGCTTCGTTGAAGTACTTTTTATGCCGATACTGACCTATTTTGGGCTTGTGATTGTAAATCAGTGTATGTTACTCTTCCCTAAGTTGTGAACGCATTGGATTTTATTGTGGTATTTAGTCTTCAGTAGTGAATTTTTTTGGAAAATGGAAGGACTCCGCCGAAGTACAACTGTACGGCAGCTGGAGCTTTTGATAGAGTTTCTCGAAGGCCACCGAGACTTGGCTCTAGGACGAGTCAGGTCTAAAGAGGCTCGTGCAGTTGCGGTACGATTGTGGCGAGAATGCGCCGAAATTTTGAATTCAGAGGGTCCTGCCAGAACAGAGAAGGAATGGTCTAAGGTACAGCTTTACCTACTTTTATGCAAAGAAAATGAATTACCTACATTTTCAAGTTAAATAAACCATGTCTTTTTCAGGTATGGAATGACCACAAATGCAGGGTCAGAGCAAAATTGGTCAGCATAAATGCTAGCCAGCGAGCTACTGGTGGTGGACCCAGCAATGCCGCTACACTAACCAACCTAGAAGAGCGAGTGGCAAATATTTTAGGCAGGGATATAGGCCCCCTGCCTAATGTGAGACAGGAACAATTCACTTCAAATAATAATGTAAGCATACCTACATACCTTTCACAAATCTCCCATATTATTGAATTAATAAGTCATAAGTCATTTATTGATAAATTGTCAATTTACATGTCAATTATTTAAACCTATTTGAATAATACCATTTCATTGACATTATACTTAAATGCTTATTAGGACGGTGATGTGGTGGTGGACCTGTTGGCGGGTGAAGAGCAACTGGTAGATTTACCAGATATTCAAATTGCTTCTGCAGAGACAGTGTAAGTTCATAAAATATTTCTACTTTAGTTGTTTGTATGTACAATATATTTATAAAAAAAAACGAATCACACTAAACATTTGAGAGCCATGCATTTATACCTGTCCAACACAAACATAATATATGTCTGCCCGGATCTTAGCTGATTTTGGAAAGTTACAATTCAATCTAGAGGTTCCCGCCAAACATAACTAACTTCATCTTTACAACACAAAGTATTCAAATTTTACTTTTGTTTGTCTTACAGTTATGAAGCTGATCTTGAAGATCTGCAAGCAGCAGTCTCACAACGCGACAATCAAGTACAGCCACCACAGCCTGCTTCCCCTGTACCTGATTTGACGGGACAGGCACCATCACCGCAGTACTCTCCAAGGCGCACTGCAGGTTTGTTGTAGTGTTAAAGAAGCCTCAAGTATTTTTATTTTATACAAAAACGTATTTTTAAAATGTTAATTTATCAACAGGAAGAGTCAGACGTGTGAGAGGAAGGCGGGGGATGGAACATACCCCACGTGGAACCACGGCAACTGCACCGACACAAGGTAACTTATGGTCTAAATTTGGGAGATCAAACTACGCAAATTTGCAATCAATTCAATTTAAAATATTTATTTTTGATATATAATTTCAGCAACCAGAAATGCATTAGAAGAATCACGATTCATGATTCTTCACATCGAAGAAATGCGAGCAGAAGCTGCATTAGCAAACGCTCAAGCTAATAACAGCTTTGCAACGTCGTTCAGACTGATTGCTGAAAGTATTGACAGATTAAGCCAAAAGGTGATTTCTTTTTATAATAGTATAATTCGTTTGTCCATAACAAATTATAATTATGACAACATGGTTGAGAATCGTTGCATGTGGAAAGCTGTCAGAACAGAACACACCTTTAGGTACTTGATGACACATTTTTCTTTGAACTTGAGTATTTTAGCCCTGTTTTATAACTTGCTTACTGTTAAGTGGGCACAGGCATCTTCCCATTGAGAGAAGGGTAAGGCCAGTCCATCACACTGGCCAAGTGTGGGTTGGCAGACTCACATCTTCGATAACATTGAGACTCAGACATGTTTTCCTTCACCGTTTTTTTACATATTGCCCTTTTACAATGCTCAAACTCAGACCACGTTTAGTTGTTTTGAGATTTATATCTTACAAACATAAACATTTTCTGTTTACCTCTTTATTGTGTCAGTGTACATAGACTGTGTAATAAAATTACTAGCAGTATATTCAAAGGACAGCTGTTATCTATATAACACCATCTTTCAAGTATAAGTACTCATGGAACTCATTTTCTTGTTACAGTTTTGCCGACCACAGAGCCCAAGTTAAAAACAGCAATCAGGAAGAACTAAAATAGTTAATAATAAAGTTATTTTATCTTTAAGAATAAAACGGTGTTAAATCTAAATTAATTACATATTATTTATTACACAATTATTAACAATTAAATTAAATTAATTTCCCTATCCATCCACAAGCGCTGTATAAGTGCACGCTGGTGAGCACGTCCCAGCTCCAGGTTGGTGAGGGCGTGCCTACCGTGCCGACCACTCGCCGCGCTGGAGGCAGCACCACCTGCGCCCTCGTCAGTCTGCGATCACGTGCCATCTGCTCGGCTGTTAGAGGCGCGTATGGGATGTGTGCTTGGTGTGCAATATGTAACACACAGCATGCATTTGTCATCCTTCCAGCATTTACTAGTGAAATGCAGCTTTCTATCTACCAACAAACACCTGCAATATAAAAACATTTTGCCTTAATATAAACAAAATATCTATTAAGGCTTTCTTTTGCTAGGTGATGAAGTTATACCTGAAACGAGCTTTTAAAACTCCTATACAGCGGCTCAACAATGTTCCTTGTTATCAAGTGCTTATCTTGATAATAACTCTCAGGCGAGTTTAGTTCTGGGTCCGAAATGGGTGTCATCATTATGGGTCTCAATGGATATCCTGAGTCACCTAAAATATCAAGGATAAGTATTAAAATCCCAATAAAATACATTAACTATCCTCATATCATTATAATCCTCATTAACAACCTATTACATTCCACAGCACAAAAGCCTTCTCAAAGTGAGCAATCAGGAAGAACTAAAATAGTTAATAATAAAGTTGTTTTATCTTTAAGAATAAAACTGTGTTAAATTTAAATAAAATACATAATGTGATTGATTCTGGCGGTTTTAGTTGACAGTTCTAAACTAACTAAAGTATTGCTGTCCTTAGCTAACATGCCTAGTAAAAAAGTGACAACAATATTTTAATTAGTTTAGAACTGTCAACTAAAACCGTCAGAATCGACCACATTATTACACAATTATTAACACTAAATTTAATGAATTGCCCTATCCATCCACAAGCGCTGTATAAGTGCACGCTGGCGAGCGCGTCCCAGCTCCAGGTTGGTGAGGGCGTGCCTGCCGTGCCGGCCACTCGCCGCGCCGGACGCAGCACCACCCGCGCCCTCGGTCAGTCTGCGCTCACATGCCATCTGCTCGGCCGTTAGAGGCGTGTATGGGATGTGTGCTCGGTGTGCAATATTATGTAACACACAGCATGCATTTGTCATCCTTGCAGCATTTACTGGTGAATAATGCAGCTTTCTATCTACCAACAAACACCTGCAATATAAAAACATTTTGCCTTAATATAATTAAATTTAAAAAAAAAAATATTAAGGCTTTCTTTTGCTAGGTGATGAAGTTATACCTGAAACGAGCTTTTAAAACTCCTATACAGCGCTCAACAATGTTCCTTGTTGTCAAGTGCCTATCTTGATAATAACTCTCAGGGGAGTTTGGTTCTGGGTCCGAAATGGGTGTCATCATTATGGGTCTCAATGGATATCCTGAGTCACCTAAAATATCAAGGATAAGTATTAAAATACATTAACTATCCTCATATAATTATATCCTCATTAACAACCTATTACATTCCCACAGCCCCACAAAAGCCTTCTCAAAATGAGAAGATAGATTTGAGGTTATTGAAAATAGTGGTTTCTTTATAATGTTTTCTTCAGCTTTTTTAATGCACATGTTATACCACTGTGCTACCATTGCTTAATAATTCATTAGCTTTTACATACCCAAAAGATACAAATCCTCTCCATTGGTGGTATGGAGCCGTTCAAGATAGGCACACATTGGATGGTTGGCCCACACAACACTATCATGTGTAGATCCAGGGTAACTGGCATCCACACACAAAATATTTAAATTTGAATCACATATCTGAAAAACAAAGATGTTGAAATTATGAGGGTTTTTCTGTAACATAATCAATAAGCAACAATCAGATAATAATATGTAAAGTGCTGCTTACTATCATAACATTAAGAGAATGGTATCCTTTTCTATTAAAATACCGTTCTTCATTATTAACAGGACACACAATTGCCACATGAGTCCCATCAATGCAACCCAGCAATCCAGGCATTTTGAAGTTACTGTAAAACCTAATAATAAATATTGGTTAGTAATTATTGGTATTTCTAGTGAATATACCTAGATAGGCGAAGGGTTATAATTTTGGAGTTATGTATACCAATGCTTTTCTTGTAAGAGTAGTATGGATTTGTGTTTATATAATGTATACATTCTCATTTATACTGCAGACCAATAGTGACTCTATAGATAATCCAAATGATCAAGCCCACTACCAGTTGGAAGCGTACCCAGCATGTTGGCGGCATTATAAGTTATAATATTATTTTATGTACATATATAAGTTGATATACTTCATCGTCGCCAGCCATATGACGTCCACTACTGGACGAAGGCCTGCCCCTTACTAGGGAGAGGTTGCCATAATCCCCACGCTTGGCAGGCAGCTTGAGCATCGCAGTGTTACCACCGTTAACCAAGAGGACTATGATGCCCGTCCTCCTGTGGTTCTAGATGCAGTTTTACGACACACCCAGGTCATTATATGAAGTTAATATACTTACTGTCTTTTAATTTGTTCTCGTTCACGTTGTTGAAATGGAAATGCAACATATTTGTTAATTACAATCGGCTTGTTTAAAGCCATTGTAACTTGCCGGATTGCTTTAGATACACTGGACTGTGACACACAATGTTTCCGACTATCTCCTACAATCGTCTGATATGATCCAGTGGCATAGAATCCCAATGCAACCAAAACCTAAAACAATGTTATTGTTATTATATTTTTTGTCTTACGGTGGTAAAGCTTTTCCTACCGATGTTGCTGTGAGTTTATAGCAATACAATGGCTGTTGGTTAGCATATTCTCGGAGCATTTTTACCATAGGGGATATGCATATTCCAAGTAATCAACAAAGTTAGAATTTGATGGCTTTACCTACTGGTTGCAAAATCATCACAGTAGCAAGTCCATTATAACCTTACCTTGGTTTCAACGTCCAAAGCATCGGAACGAAGCGTGGCTGGCATATGGGGAGCCAACTCGGTTATAAGTTGGCGAGTTAGCTCCTTCGAGAGTCTGTAGCGTTTTACAAACTGCCGATTACTCAACTCAAAAGCTCCACACATAAGTCTTGCACTCGCATTTTTTTTCCTCGCTTGAGACCGAGCCTTCGCTACATCCACTTCATGAGCCCGTTCCAATAAATCCATGTACGCGTACATATTTTTTAAAGATAGGTAAGCCTTGGTTTTTAGTAAAAAATTACAATCTAGGTGATATAAAACCTCCGAACGATCCAACTTAAGTTGAGTTTTTGTAACTTTTTCAAAGCCGTTCGTTTGACAGCGGTTACGTTCCAGCTGCGTTCGAGTTGCGACTCAACTTTCGGTAAAATAGTTAGCGCGATACGAAATGTACAAAAAGTTGCGATACGGTTAAAGTTCAATTGTGGTTCAGCTGTAATATTTTAGTGCGATCGACCTCTAGTTAGGATGTGGTACGGTACGGTACGGACCACTTTCATTTTACTAGGTAATAATTACAAAATAAAAATGTATAAAAATTGTTTATATTTGTAGTATTATTTAATAAAATTGTTAGGTTAGGTTAATACATAGTATTTTATTGTTACACATTAAAATAATTTAATCAAATAGCAAAACCAACTTTTCTCTTTTTATCTTCTCGAGAAACATGTGATGACTTCCTCCGCTTGCTATTGTGAAAGTTGTAGATATCAGATCATCTTATCATATTATCATCGTAGCATCATAATATAAAATACAAATTGTAATAACAGCTCATAATTATTATGCGTGTTATTCGCGTATGTGTGTATGCGCATCATCATGTCATATTTCATATATAAAAAAAACAGTATTCAACCTATAACCAAGCTCAGAAGGGGTCATGACACCCCCGCCCCCCTAAGGCCGCCACTTGTTCCAATATTGAAGTTTATTAAATTATTTCTGTGTAATTCTTGGTGTGAACAATAAAGAGTTAATCAATCAATCAAAATTATTTCAAACCTATTTTTGTTAAAAAGTGTTTTGTCTTCTTTTTTCAAACTCATCATAATTCGAAAGAAATTTGATAAAATACTTCTTAGCTAAAATAGGTTTGAAACACGTTTTAGCGTTTTATGCATATGACGGTTAAAATATCACTAAAAATAATTCTTGAAACTCTTTTGTTTTCGTGTTGCGGTAATATTTCTTTGATTTATGCCATATCTTTGTTTTTAATTTTTTACTCGTCCCGAGAAAGTTCGTCCCACATTAAAAAATCTGCTTTTGTCCCACATTGTACGCCGTATTCTGTCCAAAACTTATTTTAATTTAATAATATTTCTTTTGACACAGATTGAGAAGAGAAACTACGTACCTACCTATATTTCAAAGTCAATTCTTTGATGTCAACGCGCGCACCCATTGTCGATATCAGGCCTTTGTTTCCAGCCCTAGGTGTTCTAGAGCATGCTTTGATATCTTCTATATGATGCGGAGGTATTATACTGTCACGTCATGTTAGCCTACTTAAATGGAAAACTCTTACGAGTACCTACCTACATGTAAAATGATTTATTACGGAAATATTTCTTCTTGTGAGCGTTGGTTTGGCTCTTACCTATAACTCGATAGGTTCCGTATTGATAGGTTTTTTATTTATTTAGTTGAGTGACGAGACGAGCGAGACCTTCGCCTGGTGGTAAGCGGCACGCCTGCCTATAACAGTACCAGTGCCAGAATAGTGAACTTGCGAACAAAATCTTGCCCCGCACTGTACTGCGCTCGTCACCCTGAGATACTAGATGTGAAATCTCTTTATGCCCAGTAATTTCTCTAATAACATGGTCTTTCAAACCGAAACATATTTAATGCTTGCACATTACTGCTTGGCGGTTGAATAACTGATAAAGGTGTGGTACTTCCCCAAGCGGGCTCTGCAGTAGATTCCTACGCCTACAACTTAAATACAATACAGGTACAGTACCTACTTAATACAGGTACCTAAATTCATTATTGACATACCTGCAAAGAAAACGTAGGGGAGCGGGGGGCTAGTTGTAACAATATTTAGTTTTCTCAATGGGGAAGTCAGAATATTGAGTATTTTCGGAATGAAGCACTGTTATATAAGAGACCACATATTCAAGTATTGATTAGAATGATATTTGGGTCTAAAATGATAACTAATACTTGTATAAATGACTTTTTGTGAAAGTAGTAGCATATTACAACTAACCCCGTTCTTGCACTGGTGAACTAGCTCTTTCACTTCCAATTCATGGTAGATATCAGCATATTTAAGAAAACACGCGGTAATTATCTCTTCTTCCTCTGGCGTAAAATACTAATCTTGGTGTATCCAACAGAAAGAGGCTTGTCGTTTTTCTTTTTCTTCATCGTCAGCAAGAAGGCGTCCACTGCTTGACGAAGGCCTCCCCCTTATTAGCGAGGAGTTGCCATAACGCCCACGCTTGGCAGGCGGCTTTGTTTTTTTTTTTCTTAATATATCTAAATAGTGACACATGACAAAAGTCAAACATTGCAGCAGCTTTACGAATTTTTGTTCCATTTTCTAAAATCCCTTGCGGCTTGTTCGTAGACGCCTTGAGACTTAGCGGTTGTTTCCGACTTCACTTATAATAATTTCTCATCATAAGACACAAAAAAGAATTCGATTAATATAAATCTGTTAGCTCTGCAATGTGTAAAGCCTTTGTGTGTAGCAGTGCTATTTAAAAATATATTGCGTTCAAATAACGTTAAGCATAGGCATTCACGTAACAACATGAAGGGGCAAATTGTAACATGTGCCCCGCACATGTGCACATGTGCGGCATGTATGTGTGCCCCGAAATTTCGTTATAACTACCCCATGACATTTTTTTTTACGTTTTTATTTATTGAAAAAAAGTTTATTTTATTATCAAATTAAAGTAGTTTCATATGAAAGCTGGATAGATTGACTACACAAGTTAATGGATACTCATTTCAGAAAGACATTGCAGTAACTTAGAATCAAACTTTACGAACTTATTTTTTTTATATTATGTGGCAAAAATGGTGTGCTTGCTCACAACCACTCGCCCACTCAACTCACCAACCACTCTTCTCCCGCAACTCACTGGCAATGCTTACGTCGTAGGACCCTTCCTAAGGAGCAGATTATGTGTAAATCCAAAACAAAGTATTCGAAACTAACTCTTACCCCTGTTACAACAAGCCCCCCGCTCCCCTACCTAATTAAACATAGGTACTCTTTGAGTTTATTGCTTTGGAATATTTTATAGCGTAGTTTAACGGAGACTTTATAGGTATCACATAAAATATTGCTGACTTCAATGCCACGTCGATAGTGACGCAATTTTTCAGACATAAAACCTAATGATACTAGAATATTTTATGCGTGGAAAAATTGGTTATAGTTATATTGTATTTAGGTACTTGTTACAAAATACGATAACTACTGTCCCGATATTGATGAAACTTATAAACATGATTATGAATCCTTGCGAACAACTTTTAATATGGGACCAAGCCAGAAAAAGCTATATGAATGGGCCGTCGGCTAATGTGCTGTCTACATCTCGTATTATCTGGTTTCCATAGAGCAAACTTTTTTTACTTTCAGTCTAGATGGCGCTGTGTGAAATGTCCACCAATAGTTTATTTATTTACGTTTAATTTATTTGTTCACAGCTGATGGCATGACGTACTCGTTCGGCGTTTTCTTCACGGAGTTCCTTTCATACTTCGGCGAGAGCAAAAGCAAAACGGCATGGATTGTCTCCATATTGGTGGGAGTCACCCTCTCCTCAGGTAAGCTCTACCAATTAGAACAATGCTAGAAAGCATAGATTCAGCATAGTCTAGACAGGTTAAACTACTAGTATAGTACACTAAGAGTATACTCGTAGTAGTACCAAACAGTTCAGGCGCCTATTTACAAAACAGCTATTTTGTAAATAGTCGCCTGAACTGTAAATTTTTCATTGTACCCTATTATATTTACCCTATGTACATATTTTTTCCAAATCACTAAACCACAACAGTAAATATTCAAAACTCTCTTAGGTACTGATTAGCGAGTAATTACTACAATAATGTTTTGTTTACTTTATTGGTCGGCCATACGAGAGTCACGAACATTATCTTAATGTATAAATCAATAAACAGAATAAAGTGATTGTAGATATTAGACCAAGCAGGCGATAGGCTACCTAGATACTACGGTATCATAAAAAACAAGGGCACGTGTCATGATACCAATCGCTTTCACAGCATGTGTCAACGACGTCATGAACTCGAAATCCGATATTATGATAATAAGATTCCAGTCTAACCCGTGAAAGGTTCATGTAACGGGCTCCGATTTTATTTTTACTGTACCTTAAGAATCGACAAGTTGACGGCTCAAACTCATCGGTGGGCGCGGCTAAAAAGCATGCTCTCTTCATCAAACAAACTGTGGGAAAGGGAGAAAGAAAGATAAATGAGCGCGCAATTTTTTTTTGTCGACCTTTGGCTGCAGTAATGTGGTTGAATAAACTCTGAGTTAATTTATTCCAACTTAAGTTATTTGAAATGTTTATGGACTAAACTATGCCGCTTGATAAATTATTTTAGAGTTTTCGTATTCCTTATATTATTTATTTACGTCCAATGTGGCTTTAAAATTGAGCTAAAATACAAGATGTTTCCTGGCTCATAAATTTCATGTTTATTAACTTTTTACTTTCGTAATAATTTACAATCCTAGATAATGAAGAGATTAATCGATATAATACTTAGTCTTGGACCTACAAAATTACATAGTGGAGTAGCTATACTACCGCGTTTCTATGGAGAAGTGACCAACTTGTCTACTCTTAAGGCCGGGTATTCCACGTTTCAAGCACAGTTTTTAATGAGATCAATCATTAGTCTAAAGCTATATCAGGTAGGGTCACATTTAGCGGAGCAAAAATATGGCGGTTACGCAGAATCGTGCGTGTCAAACTTTGATTTTTGAAGATTTTTTCAGATTACTTGAAAAGTATAGAAATTAATAACTTTGGAACCACAGAATGCTCTTCAAAATACTATTAACTTATAATACATATTTTTTTAATGTGACTATGTGCTGTAATTAGAACACAAAACTGAAAATGGTTTAAAAATAGACTCTGTTTTGTTATTTTTTTCTATCGAGCAAAGTATAATCAATCGTGTTTTCAACCACAAAAGTTACTAAGACGGATGTTCTTTTGTAACATTTTTTATTTTTGGATAGTGATTTGACTAAATAAATTGGCTTTTGCGAGGGGCAAATTTGGAAAATACAAGCCTTAATAGCAAACCGTAGTTGAGATTTTCCGGTAGCATTTTACATGGTAGGTGACTGTTACAGTGAGGTGTGTACTGTGACATTTTCACCCTAATTTTATAGGGAAAGGTCCTACGGTATACC
Source organism: Erannis defoliaria (assembly GCA_905404285.2). Taxonomy (NCBI): domain Eukaryota; kingdom Metazoa; phylum Arthropoda; class Insecta; order Lepidoptera; family Geometridae; genus Erannis; species Erannis defoliaria. Next base: position 15,739,522 of record FR990069.1, on the reverse strand, counting down.
GTCTAGGCATCTATTTTTTACTAGAGGTCGCCCACGACTTCGTCCGCGTGTGGAAGAAATTCGGCCCGCTCCTAAAATTCACCACGTTTAACCCCTTTTTTCGTTTAACGTTTTAGGATACTGTTGGAGCTGGCCCGCACCCTGCGCACCAGGGATCTGCACCGTTTCCGCATGATTGTGTAGAAACAGTCTAATATATCTTTAGCTGTAACACAAATATCACAAAAATAAATACCATATTCAATCGCTCGAAATACTAGATTAAATAGATATTTTAGAATGAAGTTGATGTTGGGCATGTTGGATATAGCAAAAATCAATCTGTCTCACTTTGACATGTATGAAGTAATGCTCTCTCTTTCATATGTTTATTTACAATTATTAACAAGAGACCTTTGTTCTTAAGGCCTTGGTTTCGTGAGCTTATAAAGCTAGTAATTGCCCTATGGTGTCCCTGCGACCCGGTACAGTAGAGAGCACTCACACCTCTCCTGCTATTAATTCGAGTTAATAAACGAGTATGTTATGAAATCGTTAATGCGTCTTTCATTGGCTTCCATACATAACTCTAATAGGTTATGGGCCCAGTGAAATGAAATATAAAAAACACTTTAAGTGCAATAAAAACTTTGTGAACTCTGTCAGTGATAAGTGTTTGTAGTATTCCAAGCATTATTTGCTAAAACCAAAATAATGGAGGGCCAAAAGTTAAAGCGTAATATTAAACGTTTTGATGGGGACAAATATAGTGTCTGGAAACTTAGAATACGAAATTTACTAAGTGAACTTGGTGTTTTAAAAATAATAGACAGTGATACTACTGTGGAACTAGAAAGTGATAGTGAGTATTACAAAGAACTATGTGTGGCTAAAAACACTATAATTGAGTATTTGTCCGATTCGTTGCTCGGACTGGCAAGTGATGAAAATATCACAGCGAAGCAAATTTTCTGGAAGTTTGACTCTATTTACGAAAGAAAAAGCATCGCCACTCAACTTGCTTTACGAAAGCGCTTACTGAACTTAAAGCTGCCAAGTGATAAGCCACTGATGAAACACTTTCAAGAATTCGATGACTTGATCACGGAGTTGCTGGCTGCAGGTGCAAAATTAGAAGAGGTGGATAAAGTCACACACCTGTTTATGACTTTACCGAGCAGTTACGATGGAGTAATTACTGCTATTGAAACACTGACGGAGGATAACATCACACTGACATTTGTCAAGATAAGATTGCTTGACCAGGAAATTAAAATAATGAATGAAAGACGTGAAACAAGCTCTAAAGTGCTCCAGGCACAAATTTTGACGAAAGAGGTACATAAACCTATTGACAATTACAATAAATATGACAATAATCAGCTAAGGAAACAGCAGTTTAAGAGAAAATTTAATAAAAACATAAATGTTACCTGCCACCACTGTGGAAGAAAAATACATTATAAAAGAGACTGTTATTATAATAAAAGAGGTCAACAAGCTCAACAGCGTACCGAGAATAATAGAACTGTGCAGACCATCAATACATCTGGTCCTAATTCGTCGGGTATCTCCGGGTTCGCTTTTATGGTTGGAGGCGAACAGTATGAAAGTCAAAAAGATGCAACAAACTGGTATATATACTCGATAGTCATACTCGATGACTATCGTTTTTGGTAAAAACGATGGTGTGGAGATATATATAAGGCAAGGAGGGTAAGACAGCAAATAATGGTGAGTCTTTGAACAATTTAACTGGCATCAACTTTATGTTTGATAGGCATGTTTTAAATGCTGGAAGCTCAGTAACAATTAAAGATCGTTCATAATAATAATGAATTGTGGCATCATAGACTATTATTGAAAAGACGAATTTCCTACAAATAAAAAGCAAGTGTATGTTTTCTAATTTAGAATGAATTGAAAACATTAAATTAACTGATAAACTTTGTGAAGCTTGCATGGATGAAGGGCGGACATGTTTGACATTTGGTAGGTCGTAATCTTTAAAGTTATAAAAACGACCATTGTTTAAATGTGCACAGCGCGTGTGCCTGTGCGGTCCCATCACTCTTTCAACACTTGACGGCAAAAACTATTTTGTGATTTTTGTGGATGAACATACTTAATAGCCCTGTAAAGATGTTTTGTTTTTGCTGCGTTTCGATAAGTGTGAAGCTTATTTCGGTTTGAAAATTGTCAACCTCTATAGCAATAAAACGGTGGCGAGTATTTATCAAATAAAATTAAAGATTTTTTTTTTTTTATATGTAAGAAGGTATTAGCTACCACTTAACAGTGTTATTTACTCCGTTACTGACGGATTTACCGAATGTATGATACGAACAGAACAGAACGATTAAGTGCCATTGTACCTGGTGCTAAATTAGACAAAACGTTCTGGGGTGAGGCTGTGTTGAGTCCCACTAAAGCACTGGATGCGCGATGCGCTAACACACCATTTGATTTTGGCACGGTAGAAAGCCGCAACTATTTAAATGTTTTCGGTTCAACTGTCTATTTTCATAGAAAGACTAGAAAGACCAAGTTTGATGACAAATCATTAAATAATATCTTGGTCGGGTATGAACCGAATGGTTAAGGTGTGAGATTTGGTAGCAGAAAGGTTTGTGATAGTCAGAGATGTGATCTATTTCTTATAAAGTAGACCGTGGAAGCCTATGGGAATTTCAAGTGGAAATTCTGGTCACTCTGACACTAAAACGGACACTCAAAGTTCGTGCAAATCTGATATATTGAAATCAGATCACTGCATGTCTGATTGGTAAAATCAGATGGTTCACAAACATGCGTAATACCTGCACAATTAGGTCCACCGCCTAATAAATCTGTAGTTGAAACAGATAAGTGCACAGAAATTTCAAATAAGTTGACTCTACCTAAAAATGAGCAACCTTCTTGTGAAAAACAAGTTAGAAGGAATGAGAGGAATAAAAACTATTTGCGCTCTGAATCTGAATCTGTATCTGTATTCCTTGTAGGTATACTTCCTGTGTATCTTATAATGTACATGATGATATTTACTCTTTGTTGTGTGCCAATAGCTTACGTTGTACAACACCTGTCTTTTTATGAAATTAAATCCAGGGATGATAAGCTTTTATGAACTGGATACCTATTTGATTTATACAAAAACTTTTTGCTAAAAATATTGTTGACTGTAAAGAACCTAACCATTTACAGTCTGTGTATGTCTGTATTCACTGTGAAAAATGATGAGTTTGGAAAACCTGTAAAATATGAAGCGCATTTAGTTGCTCGCGATTTCAGTCAGGAATATAATTTAACTGACAAATAATGAAACTTTTGCCTCAGTAGCTAGAATATCAAGTTCAGACGTATATTAGATTTTTGCAAATCAATTCATTTTGCTTGTCCATTATATCGCCTTTAATACGACGTTTTTGAATGGCAAACTATCGGAAGAATTACATGATACATGAAGATTTCTGAAGAAATCTCATATGAAGGCAAATTAGTTTGCAAATTAAACAAAGCTAAGAATGTATGGATTAAAATATTCCGCGCACTGTTGGTTTCAAATGTTTGAACAAATTTTGATGGAAAAGGGCTTTCGATACTCATCAGCTGATCGCTGCATTTATACTCTAGATGCAGGAAACATTTGTAAATTGTAAAAACATTTTTATGTTGTGCTGTGTGTCAATGATGTCATTATTGTAATTGCAGATAATTATTATACCTTGAATAGTTTCAAAAACTACTTGATGACCAATATATAATGGTAGATTTAAGAGACATACGATGTTTCGTCGGTATATGAGCTGTACATATAGTCAGTATTAGAAAACTTCAACCTGAGTGAGTCTGAGTAATAATTCTGTCAGTCCTATAGCAAATAAAATTGATGACCTTTAAACGCAGATGAAACTACAAAGGCCCCTTGTATGAATCTGGTGGGATGCTTAGATACGTACTCTGTTCTCGTGGAGACCTGAGCTTTTCTATAAACATCCTTAGTCGGTTTGCTAACAAAAGTGACCAAACATTATGGTCATGTTTAAAAAGGGTGTTACGTTACCTGAAAGGGACGATAGAATTAAAGCTGACCTATACCCGGGTTGAGTCGATTGATTGTAACGCAAATGATATGAGCGGTTACGTGGACTCATATTGGGGTAGTGATGACTACAACGAAAAAGTACCACGAGTTATTTGTTTCAACTGTTTGAACAATGCACAGTATGCTGGCAAACAAAGCGATAAATAACGGCGGCTTCGTATTGTGAAGCTGATTACATAGTTTTGTTTGAGTCTGTAAAAGAAGCTTTGTGGTTAAAGTCTTGGGTGACCAGTATTAAAGTTGAGATCCCTGGCGCCATTCCTATTTATCAGGATAATTTGGGATGTATAAGCATTGGCAATAATTTGACAAATCACAAGGGATTGAATTATAAAATATATTTTTCAAGGGAAAAGGTGAAAAATAATTCGATTAAAACATTTATACTACCTACTGGTCCTACTGGTGATCAGTTGGCTGATATAATTAATCCTAACGAAGTAGTTACCGACTGTGTGTTTTTCGACATTGAAAGAAAAACTTGCGCAAATTAATTAAATGTTGTTAATTGTAATGAAGTCCATGATGTCTTGTAACATGTGTAAAATTGTAAATACGATCTGTTTGATTGATGTTTATGAAATTAAATTAAGTAGATTAAAATGAAATGCTACTAAATTGGATTGGTCTGATTAGGTTTTTCTGGGTTTTCCCTAATCCTGTGCAACGAATGTTGGACCATGATGAATGTACTCCCAGACAGAGCGGGAAGGTGTGAAGTGTCATTTTAATTGTAAATAGTTTTTCGAAAATGGTTTTTAAGGAAAGAGATTAATTTTTGAGGGGGCGTGTTGGATATAGCAAAAATCAATCTGTCTCACTTTGACATGTATGAAGTAATGCTCTCTCTTTCATATGTTTATTTACAATTATTAACAAGAGACCTTTGTTCTTAAGGCCTTGGTTTCGTGAGCTTATAAAGCTAGTAGTTGCCCTATGGTGTCCCTGCGACCCGGTACAGTAGAGAGCACTCACACCTCTCCTGCTATTAATTCGAGTTAATAAACGAGTATGTTATGAAATCGTTAATGCGTCTTTCATTGGCTTCCATACATAACTCTAATAGGGCACAGATCATAATTATCAGGGGTATCATTTTTGAAATATGGACTGGCAAGATTTCTGCCTTCTTGCTTGTATTTTTTGGCGGAAATAGATCATCGTGAAGCTTTTAAATGTTCAACTTAACACTAAACTATCTATATTTTGAATATTTTGACCGCCGCGGCATAATTGCATTGCCTGGCACTGTACGCCGAGACAACAAAAATTACTAGTAGGGATTTCAAAATCAGATAGCTAAGCATATTTTTACAGGCTTATAGCCCCCAGATTAAGAGGGAGGACGTCGTCCAGCAGTAGAAGCCTTCTAGTATTTAAAAGTCGTTGGCGTGCAGGGCTCGCTAGCGCGCTTGTCTTGTATGGCGTTGGCGCTCAAAAGGTTAATTCGAAGTATGTCTGGAATTCCAGGTCCGATTTCGAGTTCGTTCGTGAACCGCTGGGGCTGCCAAATAGTGACAGTGGCGGGCGCGGTGCTGGCAGCAGTCTGCATCGTGGCGTCAGCGTTCGCGCAGAACGTGCTGACGCTCATCTTCACCATTGGCGTGGGCACTGGATTCGGCTTTGGCCTCATTTACCTCCCCGCCATCGTCAGCGTGACGGTGTGGTTCGAGCGGAAAAGGAGTTTAGCTACTGGTGAGAACAACTTAGACAATTTCTTCGTTTTACTATAGATAGATAAGCAGTGCTTATATAGCATTTTAGTTATTTGTTTACTACATGATTTCCTTCCGAAGTGTGTCTAAAGGTATCCAACGACTAAGACAACGCAATCTGTCGGTCTGTCTTACATATGGAACCTGACGGCTGTAACCGTGACAGGTAGCCGATTAAAATGTTCGCAGTATATTGGTTATTATAATGTCGAATTTATTTCTGACAAGTGTAAAATAAAAAAAAACAAGGTTTAGAAACGCACAACACATGACCGTGTTACATTAGGAGCTTCTATGTTCGGTTGTATGTTTTTTTTATGTATGTTCACCGATTTCTCCGTCAATTATTATTGTGGCCCGATTTTGAAAATTCTGTTTTTATTTGAAAGGGTGGTCTCTCGGGGTGGTAAATTTTACCCATATAAATTTGAAGTCGGTTTTTTTTTAAGTTGTATTTTGCTTTATCCCGATTAGGAGAGGCAAACTTGGTAAGGCGTATTTGCACTAGCTGAGATAATGAAAATACAATAGTAAAACATTGTGGTATAGTACCCTCGTCTCGGGCAGCATGGCTAGCTTCAGTCTTCAGTCTTTTCAGTCACCCTAAGTGACATTACGTCCATTTAGGGTAGCGAGTTCGACTCCCACTTGCCTGGTTCTCTATTTTGTCAACGAGTCAGTATAATGAAACTGACAACTGATCGATTATTTTATAAACTATAAAGTGTAAAGTATATTTACGCATTTTCATTTTTACGTTTCAGGTATCGCGGTGTGTGGTTCTGGACTGGGCACTTTCATATTTGCTCCCATAATTTCAACTCTGATTAGCACTTATGGATGGCGAGGAGCTATGGCTATCATCGGAGGCATCGTCCTTAACTGCGTGCCGTTGGGCATCATGTTTCGACCTGTCCCTATGGAAACCGTCAACGATACGTCTGTCACCCAACCAATGCTAATGCCCGAAAACAATAAGGCACCGCTAGCCAGGTCACAAAGTACCGAAAACGTTATAAGAGCCAACGGTAAAGGAGACGATTCTGATGTTGGCAGACTGACTCTATCACAACCGGCGCTTAATAAACAAGAGCTTAAATCACAAGGACACATTTCAAGACAAGGCAGCGGGATCATGATGAAGCCTGACGTACTATACACGGGGAGCAGGACAAGTCTTTCCAGACTCAGATCAGCAACACCTGACACCACAAGACGCAATTACAATAAGCGACGTGTATCTGAAACTTCAACATCGGCATTCAAAGCAGCCCTCAAACAAATGCTGGACGTTTCTCTTCTTGTAGATCCTATATTTATATTATTCGCCCTTTCGAACTTTTTGACCAGCATTGGCTTTTATATTCCATACGTTTATATAGTGCCTATGGTTGAAAACATGGGGATTCAGAACCCTGAGTATTTGATTTCGATTATCGGAGCTGCGAACTTAGTTGGAAGGATAGTCTTAGGATATATCAGCGATATGCCATGGGTGAATCGATTGGTGGCCTATAACACTTGCCTTACTATTGCTGGAATCGGTAAGCATCTGCAGTAATACATTATCGTCTTGTATACTTTATGTTTAAAATAAGAAAAAAAATGGGACGAAAACCACCTTTTCGTATTCTTATTCTTGGATTATGCCAATACCTTCTTTTGAGCTTTAAATAAGAATCTGCAGTTATGGTACATACAAAAAGTTCATTGACCTTGGACAAAATGTATTCAACAGGTTTTTTTTTTCACGATTTCAATGTTTTTTAATTTATGGGGGCCAACCCCGAAATCATGAAAAAAAAATTAAGATAAGTACTAAGTTTAAGTACTAATATACTGTTTACATATAAACAAGGGCTGTGGATTTTGTTTGATAAATAAAAAATAAAATAAAAACTATTCCATACATTTTGTCAAGAACCTATGAACATTTACTATGAAACAGCTGTTATTTTTGCGTTTTTTTTAGTAATCCCATAATAAAAGTTGTTCACAGTGATGCATACAATATATATAATATATGATATATACCTACCTCTTTTTGGGTTATAGTTTTGGTTACTAATAATTGTAAAAAGTTAAAAATTAAAAACACAAACAAATATAATACGTTTACTAGATAATACATTTATATTTAAAGATTTAGTATTATTCAGTTATAATTATGTGTTATACGTTTTATATTTATGTGGTTAACAGGACTAAAACATAAAACTAAAGCCAGTTGACCGTTTAGAAGGACATAAGGCATAATTCCATATAATTATGACGGTAGCTTTTTAAACTCTTTCACTCACTGATCAGCCAGAAGACGTCCACTGCTGGACGAAGCTTCCCCTTTAATAGAGAGGCTTTATTAATTTTCTAACTCGTGAAGAGTCAAATTCTGTGTTTTATATTTTCAATTAAGTAATAAAGACCAGGGGAGTTAATTTATTAAATTTTGTTTCAGCTACAGCAATGGCTATGATATGTTGGGAGTTCTGGGGCCTAGCAGCGTACGCTACGGTGTTCGGTTTCACTATTGGTGCCTACGTGGGCTTGACATCTGTGGTACTCGTTGATCTTCTTGGACTGGAAAAGCTCACAAATGCGTTCGGCCTCCTATTACTGTTTCAAGGAATCGCTTCACTTATTGGACCACCCTTTGCAGGTAACAGATATTAACTTTTTTAACAATCATTATCGTATAAGTACATCATATGTACTTATATACAATGTGTAACATAAAGTGTCCTGTATCACTTTTACTATGGGGCCAAACCTTAAATCGCGAAAAAAAAAGCTGTTCCATAAAAAAGGTCATTGACCTTGGACAAAATGTATGGAACAGCTGATTTTTTTTCTAGATTTCAGGGTTGGCCCCATAGTAAAAGTTGTTCATAATGATGAGTACATACATACCCTTCAGTATTGTAGAATATTTTTGTTACACATTGTATATTGCATTATACTGTATACAGCTACTTGATTTTTAATGTAGTAATCAAGTATTATCGATTGTGCTTACTGCACTTTTATTTTCTTACTTCATTTCAGACAAAAAATACTGTTATATTTCACAATATTAACCGATTCTATTAAAAATTACAGGTTGGCTATATGATTCCATGGCTTCATATGCGCCAGGTTTTTACGTCGCAGGAGGCGCGATATCCTTGAGTGGGCTCATCTTATTTGCCGTGCCCATGCTCGAGGAGTGGTCGACCAAGTCGGAATACCAAGACACCGCCTTGGAGCAGATATAGCAGGATGCGCCGCGGGGGGGCTACCCAGTCATTGTCCTGAATAGCCCCTCCACACCATCACCCACAACTTCCACGGAGAACACTTATAGCAACAGGGTATTCAATACTACAATAATAGATCCTACGTTTTATTTAGACGATGAAGAGGAGTTCTTAGATAATATAGCGATGGATGAATGCGACGAACGCCCCGGCAACAGCTGCCGGCCCCATTCCACGTACAATTTATGCAGATTGTAAGATTTGTGATTGTTTAGATAGTGTTAATGAAATGGTGCAATATGAAATTAAATTTAAGTAATCTTTATATTATAAGGAAATATTTGTGATGTGAATGGCTATAGGTATGAAGAACTGCAACAAATTCACAAAATACATAGAAAATAAGTGATAAGCTAAACATTGGATAGGTACTCTTAAGGTATTATACGATTGGATTGCCTGATGTCGGGCTTCATCTTGCGTGGTACTGTACTTTTTAATGTCTTCATTAATGTATATATTTAAAAACGTGTAAAATACAGACGAAGAATTTATGGTTTTGCTCTATAAACATTTGCCTTATCGTGGACCAATCGTGCTTAGATCAAGATGTAAAGCAACCCACATAAACCTACATAACGAAATCAAAGCAATTTGTGATTGAGATTTTAGAAACCAAATTTTATTTTTTTATTATAGTTATTAGCTGTATAATTTTATTTTGAAAACGAAAATGTAGTGATATCTTCCAAGTTGTGTTCATTAGAGCTATTTGTTGAATTGTTATCAGTTCCATTCATTATCGTATTTATTGTGTAAAAATTAAATATCTACTATTGTACATACTATATTGTTATTGACTGAATTAGGTAATCACACTTATGTATCATAACTCGACTGCTGTTATTCTTCGTACAAATCTTCGTCACTATTGTTGGCATTATAATCGTATGTAATACGATTCCTGTGTACATTAATATAGAATTATACTGCAATTAATGCAATTAATGCTAAAATATACTTATTAGAAACTGGCGCCGTGTTCTTCTTGTTTAGACTTCCTTCTTGTCAGCCTCATGTGAATAATTCAGGTTGAACATTTTGTTGCGTATTTTGTTGTCGGCAGCAAACAATGTCAGAGCAACGACGGCAAAGGATACCTGATAACGTATATGAGAAATAAGTAACAGTGTGACTCATTCCTGGCAGGGTATCGTAAGTATCTTATAAAAAAAATCAAATAAAGTCATTTTAGAGAGAGAGCTGAATGCTCCAAGCGATAATAGGTTAGGTTGAAATCTAAATACAAATATTTTTTTTAAAAATGTACTCGTCATTTCATATGAGCACGTATTTGTGGGAGATGCCTAAAAGCATTTATTACAAGTTATTACTTCATAAATTTTAATTTGAAATCTCACCCATTCAGCCAACATCGTCCATTTAATGTAAGATGCAGATACAGGAACAACTGGGTCAGAATACATCAACTGAGAGAGTACCACACTTCCTCTAATCAAGGCTAATGGCGACCAGCAGATTAGGTAAACGACAGTCATGAGGATCATATTCTGAAAGTTAATTTAAGTAATTTTAAAATAAGGCTAAGTTTGGACATGGGTATGTCGTAAAACTGCATCTAGAACCAACGGAGGAGGGCCAGCATTGTCCTCCCTGTTAACGGTGGAAAGCAATCTGCTCCAAGCCGCCTGCCAAGCGTGGTGATTATGGCAACTGCTCCCTATTAAGGGCAAGGCCTTCGTCCAGCAGTGGATACCTTCTGGCTGATGATGCATAAGGCTAAACTGTTATGGGAAAACGTGATCCAGGAAATCAAATTAAAAATACAATTGAGTACTTGACTATTCAAAGTATACACAAATATCTTATTACCTAACAAAAAAGTAAACTTAGGCTAAAATCCTTGCCCTCTGGAACCAGAGTTTACAGAGTTTTCAACCAAGATAGTTAAAATCAAAGTCTAACAAACCTTGGTAAATTTCTCTTGCTCTTTGGTTTGCTCTGAGCGAACCAATGTTTTTTCCAAAATGCGAGCCCATGTGATCATTCCAAATCTAAAAAAGCAAAAAGAAACACATCACATTGCTAACCAATAGGTAACTATTTGTAGAGTATTGATACTCACATGAACAAGACAGGCTTGACACTACGGAGCATGAAGATCGCCATCACAATGTACCGCGTCCAAGATTTCGTAAGTATGACGTCAAAAGAACAGAAAGAACAGGAAAAGTCAAGACCGTATTGGCCGATACCTATCAATGGAGGGAATGAGTATAAGCTTACGAAGAATATGCAAGAGCACTGTAACAGAACGTAATGGTACGGTAGAACCATCCACCCTGTAAATAATAAAACTATTAAAGAAACAGCTCAACTCAACCTTAAATTAAAGAATAACAATGAAAACGTAATTAAGTAGGTATAATGCAAAAGCTTTTTTTTATTTTTTCTTATTTCTCCTCCCATGAACAAAGAATAAAAACCGGTCGAGTGTGAGTCAAGCTTACCTGAAAGGAGCACCAATATGCTGAAATACTCTTCACGATATCAAATTTAACGATATTCATTGAATGCGCTCCTTGTCGAAGGCTGCTTTTACGAAAACATCTTTCGCCGATAGAACATTCTAGGAAATATCTGTTCGGCGATGGTTGCAACCATCGACAAGAAGTGCATTCGATAAAGCATTATATTGGTGAAGGAATTTTCGGCATATCGTACAGAGCTGACCTTAAAGGTCCTCCTGAATGAAAGAAAAAACATAAATATTTGGTAACAAATACAGAACACTTGACCAGTTTTCTTTTCAACCTGATAATTGCACCTACCATTTTTGGCATATTTGGCAACTATATAACGTTCTATACAAACGCTTGTAAGCCATTCAATTTCCAAAATTGCGAGGAAAGTTTCCAGGAAAGCAAAAGCCTCGCAGCGTTTAAGATCAAAATCAGAACTGAAAATTAGACAAAATTAGAACAAAGATAAATAAAATAAAATAAATATCGGTGGACATTTTTCACACAGCGCCATCTAGCCCCAAACTAAGCAAAGCTTGTAATATGGAAACTAGATAGCTGATAGAATACTTATATACTTTTTTTTTGTAAATACATACTTATAATACATAATAATAGATATTGAAATTAAATATAAACGAACATTTCAATCAAATACGTTCTCGACAAGTTTGAAACAATTTAATTTCATTATCGATGACAAATCCAACCAAACATTAAAATACAATCAAAACGAATACTTAAAATAACACAAAATGTCTTCAATATACAATAGACAATAGACAATATTTTATTTGTAGAAAAAACACATTTTGTACACAAGACAAGACAATATAAACTCATAACAAATTGAAATAAATATATATATATATTGTTCAATAATGAATTGTTAACCTAAACCTTTTTGTAAAACTTGTAAAACTTTGAACTTTCGCTTTGATCTTATTTAAGATTTGACTCTTTTATTTAAATCCTGAATATTCTCAATACTGACGAATATTATCAATAGTGGGTACTTTATTTAGAGTATGAAATTAGCGTTACCTTTGAGGAAAACTCAATGCAGAGAAATAACCGATCAACGGCATTACTCTCCTTAAATATGCAACTGCAGTAAAGTTGGCCAAGTTTCTGTAACTACGGTCGAGAACCAAATCCGTCATTAAAATTGACAAGTTTAGCCATAATCCAAGGCCAATTGAAAGGAATCCTGGAACATAGTGCACATCAGACATTAAAATAGCAGGACTACTTACAGGGTAACTTGAATAAAAGACAGAAATAACAAGATATGATATTATCACGACGGAAACGAAGCTATCATGAGCAACCGAGCTTGCTACCGTAGTTCCGATCATGCAAAGACCTCACGCCTAAATAATAGTCAGTGTGCTAACGTCCGCCTTGCGTAGCAGGTAGCGACTAGCGATACAACATTCTTACGTAGCACTCATTCAGGCAAGCTTCCATTAAAAGTTTACGTCAGTCTAATAGTATCAGAGATGGCGCTATTCTTTATACAACGTGTAACAAAAAGGTTCAACAATACTGAAGGGTATGTATGTACTCATCACTATGAACAACTTTTACTATGGGACCAACACTGAATTCGCGAAAAAAAACCAGATGTTCCATACACAAAGTTTATTGAACTTGGACAAAATGTATGGAACATCTGTTTTTTTTTCGCGAATTCAGTGTTGCTCCCATAGTAAAAGTTGTTCATAGTGATGAGTACATACATACCCTTCAATATTGTTGTACCTTTTTGTTATATGTTGTATAAGGTGAATGGTCTTGAAGTACTTTTTACATAATAATGAACTAGGTATTTAATTGTATTGTACTATGTTTTTTTGCTATACATTTTTTGTTATATCAGACTATCAGGTGTCAGGCAATTGATTTTATTTATTTATATAGAAATAGATATATTTGTAAGTCGTAGCTTACAATTCAAATTGAATTGGATGTTAAATGGTGAACATCTTCCGGTACAGTGATTGTAAATCGCCCATAGCAAAAATATTATTTTTGTTTCTAAAACGAATGTATAAACTAAATTCGTACCTATATGAAAGGGATGATGATGATACTAAACGCAGCGCAGGAGAAAAAAATAACGAATCTACTTTGGTTTAGTATTAATTTAACCAGCTTCATTAAAACGAATAACTTATATAGGTATTTGCTTTGCCTTGCTTCGGGACAACGCCCCGTAATTACAGAAACCTTTTTTTTTAATTCACCGCTTGTTCTCCACGTTTCCGCTGGCATAAAAGAGAAAAGCACTCGTATACCTACCACTTTTATCGTGGGCGATATCTTTTGGAGCATATCCATTTACTTACTCTATGAGCATATCGAAATGACAGCGGGTGGATGACCGCTCTTTGCATTTTCTGTCAAATTTTATTATTTTAAAAACGTTACCTGTTACGATAAATCCTTCATCTAAACTCTTCCTTTCACCATCATCAAAGAGTTCTTTCCATGCGCACTCTACTGCTTCTGGCATACTGAATTATTTTTATCCTTAGTTAAATTCAACTAATGTAAAATAATTAAACAATTTGTCTTAAGTGCATTTTAGAACATCAAGTGCAACGCGTTCTTTAAGTTGAAATGCAAAGAAGGGTATGTAGTGACAAAGAAGTCAGCTTGGAAACTCTAGATTCTCAAGTTGCACTCGTGTTCGCCACCAAAACGACACCAGTATTTTGATGCTCTGGTAAACACATTGTTGCTAAATAGGTAAAACTCCCTTCTAAAGAGATATTTCTAAGGCGAGTATATTATTAAAAACTGAAAAGTTTTTGATGATATAATAAAGATGAATATACAACGTGTAACAAAAAGGTTCAAAAATACTGAAAGGTATTTATGTACTCATCATTATGAACAACTTTTACTATGGGGCCAACTCTGAACTCGCGATAAAAAAATCTACTGTTCCATACAAAAAATTCATTGTCCTTGGACAAAATGTATGGATAACATTATTTTTTTCGCGATTTCAGGGTTGACCCCATAGTAAAAGTTATTCATAATGATGAGTACATACCCTTCAGTATTGTTGAACCGTTTTGTTACATGTTGTGTGATAATGATGCGCACGTTTAGGTTTGCGTATTTAATGTTTTTTTTATTTTTACAAACCTGTTTATATTTTTAATAATGTATTATACCTACATAGAAGCTGATGCTATGAAAAAGCCACACCCGCAACTGCGTTTTAAATGTCAAGATGATTATGGAATGTGTTTATTACCGTCCTGCGCAAATCTTTAGTGATATTCTCCCTTTCTGTGCGATTTTTTAATGATACATTCCCAGCAGCTTCTTCTGGTTCCTATGCACATTTTGTTGATTAAAAAAATCCTTTATTTGGACATTGGAGAAGTTACCTCTACCTGTGTTCCTGAACCATGAAATATCAAGCGTATTAAACTTTACATTTTGGAAAACTTTATATATTGAAAGCAAGATTTGCATAATGTTCGTTTTTTTTTTTGATACATTGGTTAGAATTATTTTATTGGTAAGATCAGTACCCTTATCATGGACGTTCGTGATTCTGATTGCGAGCGTGCGCGAGCAGGAGGGCGCATGGCGCAAATGGGTTGGTACGAGCAGGATGGCATGCTATCGCAATCGGAATCGTGAACGTCCATGATAAGGGTGCAGCTTATATAAGGGATTATTATAAGTTTGCGGTTAAGCCGAAAGGGAGTCATTGAACTTTTTCAATGACACAACTGCTTTTTCGCGATTTCGGCACTGGCCCGACAATAAAAGTTGTTCACAATCATGAGTACAGTGACCCCTTTTCAACTTAGTACATCCGAAGCTTCTAGCCCTGTAGGTAGATAATAAAGGTCAGCAATTTAGAAAATAAAAAACAGCTTATAAGACAACAGTTGCATATTTTAATTTTACTTTGCTTTCAGGAGCAGAATATTATCTGTTTCAATTTCATCTCTCTCATCTTGGAGTTCGTAAGCAGGGTACAAGTGGGGGTTGACCCGTTCCTTTAATGAGGGAAACTATCCTCCAGCGCTGTTAAGTTTCACCCGTAAGATTGATGTGCTACGGACGTTCGTATTTGTATTTCTTCGCTCGTTCAGGTTTTAACAAAGCGTATTGTTTTCTCATGCGTCCCAATAAAGCTGCCCGAAGCCTCTCGTCTCCAGTAAGATAGCAAAGAACCGGGACTGATGTAGCAGCCTGAAGTATAAATTACGTTTTATTCTCAATTAATGATTCTAATAAAAATCATTTTGGCATAATATTCATCTTACTAGTATAGTAAAATATAACTAAAGCCCTTCATTAGCCTTGAGTATCTCGTAGGTGGGCATAGGTCAACCCCGAAGGACGATTAGGCCGTAATTTCACCACGCTGATTCGGTGCGGGTGAGCACATCCACAGTCCTTGAAATATGTTTTTAAAATCCGTACATAATTTCTGACGACCTTATTAGTACGGGCTCGGACCCACAAACTTAAAAGCGAGCTTCTATGTTTGGCGCTTTTGCGCCTACTCTCCAAATATAGTAATGCCAGCTGCTCCTCGCGGTTACACCCGCTTAATGATGAAAAACGGCGATGATGATGACGATGAAAAGTAGCCTATATGGTTACCGGAAAATAAGCTATCTTCTTTCCTAGTTTCATACAAATCCGTTTAGCCGTTTTGGCCTGAAGAGGTAACAAACATACAAACACACATACCGACCGATTTTCGCTTTTATAACATTTGTGTAATCAAAGCTATTTAAAAGCATCAAGAAAAATTATCTATAGATAATAAAAACTTACCTCGGCAGTAATAGGTGCAATCAAAGCCAATGCTGGTGGGACGTGGATCCGATAGCCGAGGACCAGTAGCGGAAACCACTGCCAACCAACTAACAAAGCAGCAGGAATCCACAACGCCAACGTTGCCACGCAAATTATGTGGATACTCTACACAAAGAAAATAAGTACCAGGATTTAAAATGCCCATAGAAATCATTATCACAACCAGTAGCAAAAATGTACCTGAGTAAGGTATTTTTGAGCCCTCTGCTGTTCCCCTTTATAAAATATTTTCTCGAGACGTACCGCTTTACCCATATACAGAAACCTGAAAAATATTCCACGTTTTAGAAACACATTATTTTGGTGTGCTCGTTCAGTTCAGCCTTAAGGTACCTACTTATTATATACTTATACTTACATTCCAGTAATAGGGACTACTCCGCATATAATGACGTAAGGTATGCTGAAGCCCATTTGCCTCGCAGAATATAAGGAAGGCCATTGAAAAGAACACGATGTACTAGTTGGATCACAGGAATATATTCCGTAACCAAACAGTGGTGGAATTGCAAATACTGTGGAGCTTATCCAGCACACGCTGACTAGTGTCCAGTAATAACGTATATGTAAAGATTTTTCTGAAAATGTAAATTTTATATTGACATAGCTGCAACGCTTAAACGTAATGACAAATAGGTGAAAACAAATAAGGACGGTGGAAAGTAGCCTATGGCACTCACCGACTGTTAATCTATATCCGTACCAAGAATACGTCGACTCGTTGTTACACTGCGTGCAACAAGCAAATAAACAAAAATACTTTGAAATTTATAATTTTAGAAGGGACATAGGTAGGAAAGTTGTGAAATGGGGATAGGGTAATAAAGTTAGCTTTGTAGCATATGTTCTACAGCATGACTGTTGAGCTAGCATTGCAATAGATTTATTGCATCTTTCGCTGCCAAGATTTCTCTAATGATCCTTACTTACATCGCCATTTGTCAGGGCTATTAGCAGATTGTTTTAACTGGCATATAAAGGAAAAGCTGTATTAACCTACTGTTTTAGGCTTCGAGTTTTAGGTACCTAACAAATTAGCCATAAATTTAATTGAACAGTTATTTAGATTAGGTACTAACCATGTCTGTAATGTTTTGCTAATAAATATCTCTCCAAAACTATGACAAATAATGCAGTCATTTGAAAGACACCAAAGAATTGATTCATAAATGCGAACAATTGGCAGCAGCTCGGGCCGAACAGCCATCTGAAATAAATATTGGTTAGTTAATATTGATTATTAACACCATAAGTCCCAAGTACTAATAGCCCGACGACGCGAAAAGATCTGCGCTTTGATCATATAACCAGGCTGACTTCTCTAAGAATCTGCACGAGCTCCAGGGGCCTGAGTCGCAAATCGCACAATGCTGCAATGATTGGCGCCTTTTATTGTCAAGGCCATTTTCCGTTAATATTTGTTAACGTTTTCGCTGTGTGGTTGATTATTACAATAAGAATTTGTTTTTTTTTCATCCCAAGTGTGATGAAAATTGTCGTATAGAACGCGTGTGCTATTAGGTAATTACGCTCTCGGCTCGCTTGTCGTGCTCGCCTAGGGCTCGCACGTAAAACACCGGCTCGATTGTAATGACCAACATAGCGGGCACCTGTATCTTATTTTACTATTAATACACTAAGTACAGTAATTTTAGCATAAGTAAAAACAAACCTTCTAGCGACAGCCGATGACCCAGCAAACGGAAATCCAAGAAGATTTCTACCAAGCGATGCCACGCAAAGGTTGAGTACCAGTAAATGACTCTTGAATGTGAGCAGGTGACTGTGTACGAAGGTGGCAAACAGCCATCCGTTGAGCAGCACCCCGAACACACCTGGCAAGACATCATCATCATCATCATCATCAGCCCGGAGACGTCCACTGCTGAACGAGGGCCTCCCCCTTAGACCCTCCCGCCACATTGTACGACAACCTGCCCCATTTGCATCCACCGGTTGCCCGCGACTTTTAAAATGTCGTCGGTCCACCTAGTGCCTAGTGCCTTCCTACGCTGCGTCGTTCACGGTTGCCACTCAAGAACCTTTCTTCTCCGTCGGTTATCACTTCTTCGATCGATGTGGCCTGCCCATTGCCACTTCAACTTGCAAACCCTACATGACCAATTCATCAGGACCAATTAATTGTTCGGGCTAAACAAAGAGCATCTAGCCAGGGGGCTAGATGCTCTTCTACTATCAACATTTTGTGAAATTTTGTTCTAAATGTGAATTTAATAATGATTAAATAAAAATAAAAACTTTTTAGTATTTATTTTATTTTAATGACTGGTTATGTTAGGGGATTATGAAACCTACTAACGTATTTTTCGAAAGTTATTCAGCTAAGAGTACTAACTAGTTGACAGGACAATATACACTCTACTGGTAGTTGATTCAGTGAATTATCTTTTTTGGTCTTGACTTTTACTCACAAAAGGACATAACCATGGCACATTTATTTCGGAATATTTTAATTGGGTGTAGTCTAATAGTAAAAATCTTCCGTACATCGATAAGTATAAAACTTATAAATTACCCCATCACTACCTTTTATTCCAATGAGTTCGTCAAGCCCCACTCACCTAACTTCCTAATCGCTTGCTATTGATAAACAGCCGATTTGCTCCCACTAGCTCAGCGACTACGTATCATTACCAACTGGTTAAGCAAATAAATGGAGTATTCTTGTTTCGGTGCAACATGCCCTGGTACAGGCTTACTAGCTTTACGTCAACCTAACCTATGAATAATATAGTAAATATAAGTTTTATTTTATTAACTTTTTCATTTATGTTTATATCGAGACCCAATACTTACTCAACTCAACAATTTCTGGAGTATTTCGCTAGAAAGTTTTATTATTATTTATTTATTTTTAAATAATATTAACTATAAACTATGAATGGCGTTGGTGTTATCATGATTTATATAACTTTTGCTAAAGTTTATTACTAAATACTTTGTAATGATAGCTAGAAACTTATGAAATAGCCAAGTAATATGTAATTGTATATTAAGTTTTTCTAACTACCCTCAACTTTATGTTTTGATGAGTATTTATAAGTCTAACAAATTGTTTAGCCCAAAGTTTTAAAAGGCGCCCCTAGCCTATAAAACGACTGTTTTATAAGTTAACTTGTAACTTAGGCTAATTAACGCTGAGTTGTACAATTTTTATATTTACTATGACAATAAAGAACTTGAAAAATCAATCAAATCAATTGGGTGTAGGCCTACCCTTGAAGAGGGATTGGGTCATATCCACCACGAGCCACGCGTTGACCCAGTTGCGGGTCGGTGAGCTCACTTAAAATCACCACTGATATTCTTCTCAACATAATATGCACTTATCTTATGCAGGTTTCCTCGCGATGTATTCCTTCACCTAATAAGCCAGTGGTAAGTAAGAAAATACGTACATAAGCCTCAAAGAACTCATTGGGTCTGGGATTGAAATCCGCTACTTACTACACGATTTCAAGTCGAACAGACTCCCGATTTAATACCACGACTTCAATTTGGGTATATATTTGTTAAATCAATACAAAAAAGCTAACGAGTCGAGAAAAACAGTAACCACTGGTATTTTCAACAAAAATATGTGAGCTTTGCGCTTCATCTCGTTTTATGACTTATTATTAATGCTGGCGTTTATTTGGCCCAACGCATAAGCATTGCCATTCAGCGTGGCAATGCCGCCAGCATGCTGGGTACGCTGCCGACTGGTAGTGGGTTTGAGCATTTGGATTGTCTCTAGACTTTCATCGGTCTGGATACAATTTTTTTGTATTTTTTTTTGTGTAATAGGCTAAGTAGTATTTATAGTTTGTTATGGTTAAAAAAGGCTAATGCCTAAAAAAATTATGACTTATTGATTTCAGTTTCCAAACATAACAAATAGTAACCGTAACACTAACCAAATACGAAAAGACAAGCGCCGAGCAGCGTTTTGTAAGAACTATCGAAGTAAAACCAAGGGCACTCGTCTTCATGGTAATCGAACATTTGCATTTCAGAACTGTCACTCACTCTGCACCAAAGGTTCGACGGATATTTGTCGTTTAATGTACATTTAGATTTATTTTTGGCGAATAGATGAACGTCCACGTAGGAGAAGCGGTCACAGAGACTGGTCAGGTTGTCGAACCAACGGCGAGACTTGCTAACAAAGGATCTGGATCTGGTTACTTGTTCCGATGCCACTTTGTGCGCGGCTTTGAGGGCGTGAACATACCTGGTCTACGATGTTCCTATGCATGAAGACGAACTGCAGGAATGAATGAACTTTCTCGCTCGCTGCAGATCCGATTACCGGTTTGCTACGATACACTTGTTCAATAGACGGCCGTGATTGCAATAAGTGTCCTATATCATCGCCGGGTATTGTTCTCGGAATCATAACTTTAATTAAGGTAGGTAGATATAGGAAGGTGTAGAAACTGTTATGAAACTGTATGTATTGTAATAAAAGATAGGCTATAGATATACACCTTTATAAATAATCTCTTTACTGTTATTTTTACCTCTATCACATAAGAGAGTGATTGATGGGTATACTCTCGGAGGAACTACTGGTTATAATATCGAAGCTATTGCTAATGGCTTATGACATATTATCTTATACGGTTTTGTCCTAGTGGTACATATGTCCTATTATTCCTTGTACTAACTAGATAAAATATCCTATGATTTTACTATTTAATTGGTTACATTTTGGTTACTACATTTTATTTATAAATATTAATAAAAAAAGTTTATTGGTATATCTACTAAAAAAGTTACACCTGCTGAATATTTCGGTAATAGAGATAAACTTACCTTACTAACGATACCCCAATCGGTCACGAGTGGCGCCACTTAGGTTACAGAATATTTATATATTGGATGTTTTACTAGTAAGTCGTTTTGCCATTCAAGACGTAGTCACCACGTAGACGTAGACGTTTACATGCCGACGTTCTACAAACATCGTCATTTACCCTGATAGTGCTTCTGATACGGAACCATCTATTCCTAACAGACCATATAGTAAAACACCTTTTTAAACATGCCCCGTAGAGCATAAAATAATAAAGGTTCTGTCTCATATCTAAACGAAAAAACGCGATCTTAGTAAAAACACATTTTAACATTTTTGTCTGTGGCAATCAATATAGTGAACGATCACTTTTGAAAGCTCTGGTTAATCTCCAACTGGCCCGGCTGAGCTAGTCGTTTACGAAAAACAACCGTCCGTAAATTACCCTGAGCATCGTGCAGCCGTCGTAATATATTTAACTTCACACGAATTAAAAATAGTCATCAAGACAACCTATATTTATACCATAGGTATTATTTAAAAAAAAAACAGATGTCACGACTCCGTCTTTCGCACTATTTGTTCGGTGGATTCCGCCCAGGTAACCGCATATTTCGAGGGACCCGGTTCCGTAATATTTATAATAACCAAAATGTTTAAACAGTTTACCTGAAAATCTATACGTAAATAAATTTGGAACGGCCGTGATGATCACGTCAGGTACAGACGTAGGCACGCACCTTGCACGGCGCCGGCGCACCTCTATCGGACTCGGTTAACTGTGGAGAAGAACGCGTACCTACTTACGTTTTTGGTTTTGTTTTTATTAGTTCGATCGGTGACGAACTGTTATCTAACTCACCGATTTGTTTATTCGCGCCGAGCGCACAGTGCAGTGCCGTCATCGGTGGCTTGCGGCAGGATGTTATCGTTGGAGCAATTGTCGCAAACGGTGAAGGAACACCTCGGACTCTACAACTCTGTGGACGGATCAGAACATTCATGTAAATGGACTGTCGGTGAATCTCCACTTGGGGGCAGAGGCCTCGTCGCTACGGAAAACATCACCTGTGGGGAGGTACTGTTCGTTGACCATCCCTTGATCTACGGTCCGCGCACTGGAATTACACTCCCGCGAGGATGTACCGTGTGCTGCAAGTTAGATTGCGATACATTTTTCAAGTGCTCAAGGTGTGCATTAGTGTTATGTTCGGAACAGTGTCAGAATACAGCAACGCATACAGACGATTGTCGCATTATTACTCAATGGAACAATAAGGTACCAATAGAAGACGTAGACGATGCGGTAATGTGTAGAGCTCTTACACCGATCAGAGCTCTCTTAATGAACGAAGATCAAATACGTTTTATGTCGTGCCTCGAAGCTCATAAACAACCCCAACACGGTCATGAAGTTAGGGATCTCAAACAGTATTTTGATATTCCGGAAGACGAAGAACAGCTAATGGTTTTAGCCTGCTGCGCGCTGGACACAAACGCCTACCAAATTGCAACTGCGTATGGTAAGAACGAAATGAGCCTGCGAGGTCTATACCCTGTAGCGGGGCTTATGAATCACACCTGTGTATCAAACACGAGGTATACTTACAATGAAGAACAACAAATGACATTGAAAGCGGTGAAACCTATTCGAGCTGGATCGGAGATCTTCACATGCTATACCGGAACGCTATGGGGTACGCCGGCTCGTCGAACTCATCTATACAAAACTAAACACTTTTTATGCAAGTGTGAGCGATGTGCCGATGCAACTGAGCGTGGAACCCTCCTTGCGGCCCTCAAGTGCTTTGCGACGGAATGTCCTGGAGTCCTGTTGCCCATCGACCCTTTGAAATTTTTGACGGCCTGGAAATGCATAGAATGCGGTCTCCGAGTTCCAAACGACAAAATATGCGCAGTGCAGGCGGCTCTGGGAAGTCTAATGGGTTCATTAAACTTCGAAAACGTCGGAGAACTCGAAAATTTTTTAGTCAACAGAATTACCAAATTCATACCAAGGACTAATCAAATTGTAGTGGATCTACATTGCAGACTCATATGGGCGTTTGGAGACACAGATGGATATCGATGGCATGGTAAGCTTCGTCAACAAATTTATTTGACATTTTAGTGAAATTAATTTTGTCTAGATTGTGTGATCGTTTTTACCCTGCAAAGGTCAAAATGTATGTATTTATGTATGTGTGTATTTTACACTTACACTTAAAGCGTCTTCTTATTAATAATCGCGGATTATTTATTAGCTTGACCTGAGGCCTCGATAAATAGGGCGTTGATAAATTCATACAACCATAAAGTAGAGTCATCATAAATACCTACAATATGATTTATAAACAGGTAAACTGGGATGAAAATAGGAATGCACCCAACATCCAATCATATATTTGAGTATGGGATATGTATCTTTATAAAAGTGTTTGATAGTTCTTACCTCCAACATTTTTATCAGTAACCTTATTAAAAATGTGTCGTTATTAAAAATATAACCCGTAAAGCTATATGGTTGTCAAGTTTTTTTACAGAAACTTTAGCTACATAATTTATACGAATGTATAAGTAATAGATTTTTTCTCAGATTATTCCAACTGATTGTATGTAGGTACCTACTTTATTAAGAAACCCCGTTGACAGATCATTGCGAGATACCGTTCACTTATCATTTTTCGATAAGCACGTAGGTAGTTAGGTACCTTACCTACCGAGACGTGTGGTCTTTAGCAATTTCTCTAGCAATCGGTTCGTAATCGATTAATTATAGGTCTCTATTTTTATCCCAATACTTTCGTAACACAATGGCTAATAAAAGAAGATCGTATGTACAATGGCGACCGGTCGGAAGAGCCGAACGACCTCATTCCGGCATCGGGATTCTATCACACCTGTGCATATCTATTATAACTAAATGCTATCCTAATCCAAGTCTAACATGAACCAAAGTTTAAAAGGAGCTAACTGTGTTTCTACTCAGTCTATATTAACATAATTATTTTATTTCGACTTTAAAGCTCTTTTGGTAGTAACTCTGCTTTGAGAGCTGTAGGGCGTGGGTTCGATTCCCCCCAGGCAATATGTGACGAACATACTTAGAAGTTTGTTCTGTATCTGGGTGTTGTATCTAATACTATAAGAATCAACGTCCTGACTGACTGACTGACTGACAGACAACACAAGCCTAAATCAC
This sequence comes from Erannis defoliaria, assembly GCA_905404285.2. NCBI lineage: Eukaryota > Metazoa > Arthropoda > Insecta > Lepidoptera > Geometridae > Erannis > Erannis defoliaria. The sequence goes on along the minus strand of FR990069.1, from coordinate 15,715,084 downwards.
TCGTACAGACTTTGGAGAGTGTATTTGTCTTGAACTTGATGCGTAGCCGGTGGGTGTCTAAATAATGTACAACATGATATTTGCCTACACGATAATGTACGGCATAATAATGCACAGCATGATAATTGGTGTACATGTACATCGAATATCATGCTGTACAATCCATGTCGTACAATACTGGCCTTACATTATCGGCTCGTGTCTATAAAGTACGGCCCTATATTGTACAGCCAATAATCCGAGTACATTTCTCAAATTTGACATTAAAAAACAACCTGAACCTAACTGCTATACAAATAAGGAATTCGTGTACTTGTACATCAAATATCAGTCTGTACAAAATCGGGGTGTGCATTATTGTGCCGAGCCGATAATGTACGGCATGATATTGCACGGCACGATATTGCACAGCATGATATTCGATGTACATGTACACCAATTATCATGCTGTGCATTATTATGGCGTACTATATCATGCCGTACATTATCTGTGTCGTACATTATTGCCTCCCTAGCCGTAGAGGTGTACTGAGAAAGGATTTTTCTAATCCGCATATTTTTTATGTTTCGTGCCTGAATTTGTTGTAGCGGCAAGACACGCTTCCACAGATAAGATCATATTATATCAGGCAGAGCAGACTGAAGTCGCTACGTGTTAAAAGAAAGTTATATTTACGTCTAAGCACTTTCGCTACCCCCACATTCACATGCACATTAGTACCTGGGTCTGTCCTAAAAACGTCATCCAGAATCACCGAAGGATGAGCAGCAGCGTCCTCTTGGTAACGTTGGCGAGCATTCTGGGTTCCCCAACCCAAGCCGCCTGCCAAGCGTGGGGATTATGACAACCATTACCGGATTTAAAGGAGAGGAAACGGAGTAACTGCCAGGGGCCTCCACAAAAGAGGGGCCTCCACATAAATTGTACTAACTAAAAAAAATTAAAATCCTAATATGTTTACTGGGAAGATTTGATTTGTCTCGCAATAAATGAATGAAACACTTGCAAGAAAAATATTATTTAACTTCCAAAGCCAAGCGTGGAGATTATGGCAACCCCTCCCTATTATGGGGAGGCCTTCGTCCAGCAGTGACCATCTTCTGGCTGATGGTGATCATAACTCCTTTGTTGGCCCGGGGCCTCCACACCACTGAAGAGAGAAGTAAAAGTAGGGCCTTCGCTTTTCTGTGTTCCACACCCCTAAATCTGGCCCTGATAGCAACCCCTCCCTATTAAGCGGGAGGCCTTCGTCCAACAGTGGACGTCTACTGGCTGATATTGACAATAACATTATCATTCTCTGTCACGAATAGTCATTATGAGTCTTTGCTTAAATCAGATATATACAAATAAAAAACAAAATTAAGTAAATACGTACTTTTTAATTATTTTTTGCCGCCTCGAGTTTTTTTTTAAGTTTTAATAATGGTATTGAATAATGAGCGAGTATGAGACTATATTATGATTTCAAATCTCTTCATACCCAGTAATTTCTCTGGTAACACTACTGCTTAGCGGTTGAATAACTGGCAATGGTGTGATACTTCCCCAGGCGGATTCTGCAATAGAGTCCTACCACTGCAAATACTCAAGATAGTATAACTTTTAAAATTATTGAAACATTTGGGCCCCGCAATTTCAATTGCAGTTTACTGAAGCCTCAATTGTTTGTAGGACGCAGGTTGTTCATTATGATTTGTACAAATCCAGGGCACAAGCTTCAAGTAAAAGCTAACTCACTATCAAATTTAACTAAATCTATTTAATTATGAATTGAGTCGAAGCAGGTACTGATATTGAGAAGAACAAGACGCTATCTCTTAATAAGAGATAACGCTCATGACATAAAATAACATTAAGTATATTTAAAAAACAAACCGCCGGCTCTCGATTACATCCTACCAGGATCATACCCCCCAAACATACGTCCATGCCTTTTGGCAGAGGGGTAAGCCTTGGGTTACCTTGCCGCCTCCATATACAATGTGTAACAAAAAGGTACAACAATACTGAAGGGTATGTATGTACTCATCATTATGAACAACTTTTACTATGCGGCAAACATCGAAATAGCGAAAAAAAATACAGCTGTTCCATACAAAAAGTTCAACGACCTTGAACAAAATGTATGGAACAGCCAATATTTTTTTCGTGATTTCAGCTTTGGCACCATAGTAAAAGTTGTTTATAATGATGAGTACGTACATACCCTTCAGTATTGTTGTACCTTTTTGTTACACGTTGTATATACTCAAAGATAGTTATTGACTCAAAGGGTTTGGTTTTGCCCACCACCACGGAAATTATTCGTCCACAAAACATTACAGCTAGACATGGCGTCGCACAAATGTGACCACATGTGACAATAACGTCACGGTCACCAAAATTCATAAAAAATTGTGTAACGTAATTTATGGATGGCCTCTAAGCCCAATAACATAAGCACTATACCGACAGTTTAATTATAATTATGCTAAAATTAAACAACCTTAAAAATGTGGGTAAATTGTTTTAATTCGCGTTAATTACCCGATGTCCTGTGGTGAATAGCTACTTAACATGACATGTTCAATTACGAATTTGCTAAGGTCTCAAAAATTAGGAGTACGGTGTACATTTATTTTAATAATAATTTTATTCCTATCCTGCTAGCTGCAATAAGAGGACTTACACCTAAAACGTATTCTATCAGCACTAACAAACAAAGGTGAATATAAGAACCTACTGTCTATTCTAACATATTTTTCTTAATGCTATTCTAACTAACAGCAAACTTTCAGAACTAATCGTAGGCGAGAGAGAGCTAGATCCTCCAAGAATCGTAGTTTGAGTAAACATAAACATTACGTCAGATTCGAAACGTGAGCTGATTATATAGATTTACAGCTTCCAGTAGCTATTTTCATAACAGGTCATGGTACATCGATGTTTAGTGGATGGGCGTCAGTCAGCCGGGAGCGCCGCTGGACCATGGTGCAAGAAGCACTCTGAACTGTGAACACTGCCGTGTAATGGAGAAAGTTGCACAAGAAAACATCGAAGATGGTCCGAGGCAACGGAACTGGGTCGTAAAAGGATCCCCTTTAGGAGGCCGAGGAGTGTTTGCTTCTAAAAACATTTTACGAGGATCTTTGATCTTTGAAAACAGACCTGTTGTTATAGGACCAAGAGCTGATAGCACAAACAAATCCTACTGCACAGTGTGCTACAAACTATGTGATACTTGTTCTAAATGTGATAAATGCTATCTTTTAATGTGTTCCGAACAATGCGTGTCTTCATCGGACCATGAAGTTTTATGTGCATTCGTCATAAACAACTGGACGCCAAAACCGGACGGTGATCGCTATTCCGAAACTTTGGCCAGTGCCGTAATTCATTTACGTTTCATGTTACTCGAAGACGAGCAGAAGCATTTGCTAAGCTTATTGCAGAATACAGGCAATTCTAAAGACGATGACGTAGACGCGCTGCGCTCCATGTGGGCAATACCTGAAGACCAGTTACGGTTTATGACAGGCGTAAATCCGATAATAAAAATTAATTCGTTCCGAATTTCCAGCAACCCCCTAAAAAAGACCGTGCCTCTACGGGGCTTATATCCCATATCAACGTTTTTAAACCACAGCTGCGTACCGAACACGAGGAATATCTTCAAAAATGACTACACAATGTGTGTCTATGCAACGAGAGATATCGCTAAAGGCGAAGAAATTTTGACCAACTACACTGGACTTTTATGGAGTACTCCTGCACGACGTTGTCAATTGTATAAGACTAAGAAATTCTGGTGCAAATGTGGTAGATGTAAAAACAGAACTGAGATGGGAACAAAACTATCAGCTTTAAAATGTTTGGACAAGGAATGCGTGGGAGTTCTTCTACCCATTTTGCCAACTGACCCTGAAACAGACTGGAGCTGTGACAACTGCCAATCTAAAGTAGACGCTTCTAAGATAAGTGCAGTTCAAAGTGTCTTAGGAAGTTTGGTAGGAACTTTAGATCTGGATAATCAGTTTCGGTTAGAAACATTTATCCTAGAAAAGTTGGCGAAGCTTGTGCCCTACTCGAGCCATATTTTTGTGGACATTCGGTTGCGACTGGCACTCAGAATTGGATTTACGGGAACGAAATTGAACGGTATTCTTAATTTTACTATTACTTCACATTCTCTGGCTTCTAAATATAATTTCGTTTTCTACTAACAGCTGTCTGCAATTAGCGGTTACTTGCTTTTGCCAACTAATACTACTTATACATAACGTCACCTGACTTATTCTAATACCCACCTACTTAGTTAATCTTGCTCCTTCTCCGTCGTTATATCTACTATAAAATTATATAATCTGTGGTAATACCTAATTCAAGTAGCGCGGTATCTAGTAGGTTCTATCAACAATTTTATAAAGAAAAATTTATGAGTTGCTAAGTGTTTCATGAGACATACTCGGGTACTTACCTATCTATAGACAATAATTAACCTGCATATGATCAGTATATCTAACTAATGGCAATACATAACTAAGCGTTCAAAACAAACATTTTTTTTCCATGAAGTCAACATCATTATCATCATCATCAGCCCACCTTAGTATATACAATGTATTATAAAAAGGTTCAACAATACGGAAGGGCATTTATGTACTCATCATTATGAACAACTTTTACTATGAGACCAACCCTGAAATCGCGAAAAAAAAACAGCTGTCCCATACATTTTGACCAAGATCAATGAATATTTTGTATGGAACAGCTGATTTTATTTTCACGATTTCAGGGTTGGTCCTATAGTAAAACTTGTTCATAATGAAGAATACATACCTCTACATGCCCTTCCGTATTGTTGAACCTTTTTGTTACACATTGTTTATGCCTTTTCCAGTGAACGCCACTCAGTCCGAGTTCCATTAACAGTGGGATCATCATCATCAGCCCGGAGACGTCCACAGCTGAACGAAGGCCTCCCCCTTAGACCGCCACACTTTACGACAACCTGCCATTTGCATCCACCGGTTGCCCGCGACTTTTACAATGTCGTCGGTCCACCTAGTGGGAGGCCTTCCTACGCTGCGACAGTGCTACAGTGGGATAGCCCTAGATAAAAATACGCTGCTACAGTGGGATAGCCCTAGATAAAAATAAACTGGCCAAAAGCCTGGCTATATTGCTTTCGGTATCAGGGTTCCGGAGTCAGTTGCAAAAACACTAGAATATCCTCACTCTTCTTCGATTCGTTTGATCTCTGCTGGATATCATGGTGCTACCGACCCTGTAGTCTATTTTAATGACCTATCAAGATTAGCCTCTATTACAGTACTTAAATTATTCCGAATTGTTAACACTGCCCATTTTTACCGAATTCAAAAGTGGAGTTATAGAAGTTCTATGTTCGACTGTATGTATGTTTTTTTTTCGTTTATACGAGATGTTCAGGAAGAATTTATACGTATTTTTTTCTACTTATCACAACTACCAAATCACCTATCACACAATCGTTTTTAAAATAGCATCAGGAAAACTTTAAAAGGATGAAGTAATTGATGTAAAACACGAATCCGAATAAATCACGTCCCACTCACCACGCCAGTCGCTACGCGCACCGCGCTTACTTACATCGGTAGACATATTATCCCAGTTCCCAGCGATGCACGCCTATAAAGGCGGATAATATTTCTAGGGCATTACGCGGTTGGATCTGGGTAGGCAAGCCCTAATAATGTCAAGGTTTGTGAGTAAGATCCCAGTATCTAACAATAGAATTTAAAATTTACTTGGACATATTGGAACCAAGAAATGCCGAGGTTTGCCATTTAAAACACCAATATAGCCATATAGACGTATTGGCCTATATAGCAGAATAAATAATAGTAAAACAAAAAACAAAACAAAGAAAACAAAACAAACAAAACAACACACAAAACAAAACAAAAACATAGAAACACCATAAGTGTGGAATCACTTCATACAAAAATATTCAAAATAATAGTACGCCTATATTATGGTCGTAGTAGCCTAATCGGGAGACCGCTCGACTTGAAATCGTGAGGTCGCGGGTTCAAACCCAGGCCCGTACCAATAAGCTCTTTGGAGTTTTTTATGGCTTAATACTACTGGCTTTTCTGTGAAGGAAGACATTGTGAGGAAACCTGCATACTTTCGGGGAAGAAATTCAATGGGGTATTGTGTGTGTAGTCTACCAACCCGCAACTGGGCCAGTGTGGTGGATATGGCCCAATGTCACTTCGAGGTTAGGCCTAGTCACTAGGCTATAGAATAAATAATAGTACTACTCCAGCACTGGACTATAAAAGTCCAGAATACTGCGCGCCGCCATCTCACTCGCGCATTTCTACATTTCTGAAAGTATTTATTAGTTATGAACGTTGAAATTGCTGAGAATAATAATAATATAGAGTTTCAGCAAAAATATAATTTTGATCTAAACAAGTTTGATTACTTACTTAAAAATGGGATTTTAGGTATTGCCCAGTTTCATGAATGAAAACATGCTTGGATCAAAATTATTATTTTTCTGCGCCTTCATAATGTTATTCTCAGTAATTTCACCGATCGCGATTTTTATCAAAATTTATTCGGTGATATTATATCTTCAAAAATATTGAAATGAGCGAGCGAGATAGCATCGCGCGTTGCGTTGTATCTGGACCTTAAATGGCTGATTATTGTGGGCATAATATGTAAAGCATATACTACATATTCACTATGCTCTGTCCATTATGTAAATCGCTTTTTGACACCTCATAAAAAGTTCACGACATAAGAATAAGAATAAATGAATTAATATATTTTGGACCTGGGTATGTCCTAAAACTGCATCCAGAACCACCGGAGGACGGGCAGCAGCGTCCTCTCAGTTAACGGTGCGATCCCCAAGCCGCCTGCCAAGCGTGGGGATTATGGCAACACCTCCCTTTAAGGGAGAGGCCTTCGTCCAGCAGTGGACGTCTGTCCGGCTGTTGATGTGATTTAAAATTAATTATTTGTTTATTTATATTACATAACTTTGTAAAGCGTCTAGCAAATTTGATCCCATACATACAAATAAATACGATTGATGTAGCATTACCTCTTTACAAGGCTACGTCGACTGTTGACGTTACATTGTAAAGAGGTAATGCTTCTTTTGATCTTTGATTAAGTACCCAGCCAGAGCTAGATCCTCCAAGGATTTGATGGACGTTTTACAGTGTTATGTCGTCAACTTTGTATGAGCTGTCAAAAAGAGATAATAATGGACAGAGTAGGGTAAATCGTAATGATAAACTGCTAAAACGCATTGTACTCGTATATCTCTCTAATCTCTGTGTAATAAGTAGATCTACCTACTTAGTCTGTTTTAATTAAATCTGTAGAGCATATTTTACGTATGACGCATCCGATTACGCTAGGAGCCGACACGGTAGATGAGCATTGAGGACGAGATAGCACTTTAGCGAGCCTTCCACTAACCAATAGCCAATATAGGTAGGTAATTATGTTTACGGTGTCATTAGAAATCATGGGTTTCAGTTGAAAAGCATTTCTTTCCAGGCCTACATAACACTTTGGGTGGGGTGATAAAGTGAATATTGCCTGATAGAAACGAGTATACCTACATCTACTTTCCATAGATGCTTTCAAATCGCAAGTGAACTGGAATTTGACCTAAATATTCATTCTTAAAAAAAACCTTTGTCTTGCATAATGACGTGCATAATGAAACGTTTGTGCTAGGATTGTGAAGTGCTATTATATAGATACCATTATATACGTAATAAACTGATCTTGAATTCTTGAGCATACTTCTGATGACATCTTTTAGTGCACTGATCTCGAAATGTGGTTTTAATTCAACCAGCCAGGTTTAATTTAACAGCCTAATAAAAGTATCAAAACATTTAAGATCATAAACTCGAGCAAAGAGATCCTTAATCGACGTTACGAGCAGAAAAGAACAAAGTTTACAAACACGGTAAACGAGCGCATATCAAAAATACCAAAAGCGCTGCCTACACCTACTCCTTTGTGCATACAACGTTGTCCAGTCATATAACTACGTCACTGAAGAATCAAATGCGCAGAACAGTTACAAAGGCTTGTATAAATTATGCAGTTAGTATTGCAGTGTGAGTTCAGAATAGCGTGTCCCGGCATGTGACGAGTACTACGCAACAAGTGAATAAAATCGGGGACGGTTATATCGCGAGGGGCAGTTGTGGTATTGACCGCCTATTGACATGGGCGCTGCCGCGAAAAACGCGCGTCCTAACGTTGTCACCAGATGGATCTGCCTGCCTGTGCCGTTAGTGCTTCCTTACTCTTATTCCATTCATCATTATTGCCGTATATCTCATTGTTCGACGTCAAACTCCCGGGTCGTGACGACAATCGATAAATCATAATTCTGGCGCGCTCTTGATATGAAATAGTGCAGTGACGCAGTGATCTTTTCGATGCATAATTTCTTATTAGATCGTATGGTAAACAGTATTCGAGGTCTCTAATCGGTTCTACCATTCTCGGTGCGTGTTCGACTTGGCGCCTTGCCGTTGTTCGACTACGGGTGAAGGTCTTTGTTAACGATAATGCCAACTATTTCTATTGCTTCCTAGCCAAATTATGAAGGATGGGAAACCGATTACAGATTTACGATCATTGCGCAATATTTGATCGCTTTGGCGAGATTCCCAAATGTTTGGAACGCTTTCATATACGTATAGAATTAGACCTATCTACTGGCGATTGTTTCATGATGAAGGGCTGGAATGAAATTACCACTTCAATACAGCATGACCATCATTAGGTATCTACCAAAGCAATTCATATAGTGACCTGGGATTAGGATTATCATCGCAAAATTTAAAACGTCCTGACAACAACTGCGGAGCAGAGATTATAATCACTGCTCCGGTGTCTGAACTGATGACGTTTCCAATAGGTAATGTCCGCTATTTTTTACAATAGTTTCAATTTAGATTGTAAATGAAAAGAAAAAGTTGGCACATTTCTCCCCACAATTTTTCCATTTTGATTTCCGTAAAAACGCCGGTCAAATTTTAAAGCTAGACTAAATCCGGACGAAGACCTATAATCCGGATATTGGTGTCATTCTCTTGTACCACTCTTTGACAGGGCTAAAACTGTTGGTTATACATCTGGAGGCTTCATTAGGGGGAGTCTTCTGGCTGATATATGTGTTGTGTAAGACTGTTGGTATCCTTTTCTCACATTTTGAAATGAAACATGACGCAGATAATTTTAAGTCTGTCAGATTAGTTTAATTTAAGGAGTGGTGTAACAGAATCGACACCAGCGTCAGGATAAACTCGGTCGGTGGGTACTTACCTGTGACGTATGCGTACAGAGCTGTCGGAGTCGCAGCTGGCGCTGAAGGAGAACCTGTGCCGCGGCACGCTGCGCACGGCGGCGGCGCTGGGCGCGGGCGACGCGCACCTCCGCGGCCTGCTGCTCTACCACCTGCACGCCGCGCTGGCCGAGCGCGCGCGCCGCTGTCAAGACCTGTATGACGTGAGTTTTACTCTTGATACTGCTACTAGACTCGTGCACAATCCCTCAGGAATTCGACTAGAATTGTTTTTTGTAAGACAAAGCGTTAAATCGAATTCCTAAGGGATTGTCGCGATGACCTGGGTATGCTCTAAAACGGCATCCAGAACCCCAGACTGGCAGCAGCACCCTCTGGGTGTTAAGCAACTAACCTAACCTAACGGTTAACATTCTGTTCCCAGAGGCGCCTGGCAAGCGTGAGGATTATGATAAATCCCCCCATTCGTCTGGCCGATGAGGAGACTAAAAGCAGCCTAGCAACTATATATCTTCTCGTTCACACAAATGACTTGATAGGGGAATGATACCTAATAGGTTATGATGCCATGCCAGAAACCACGTCGATTGTTCTCCTGCTGTGTGAAAGAAAGACAAACAAACCAACAAACACACTTTCACATTTAGAAAATAAGTCAAATAGGTACCTGAAGATGAGCATGATCACCAACTTAGGAATGCAGCAGCTATTATAAAAACAGCTGACTGTCCCATTCATATAGCATTAATTTTCCTATACACAGCCTTCCTTATGAGATTGCTGGATATATGACCTCTGAATTGTTTGCTCAACAGAGCGTACGCATTAAATCCTTTGCCATTAAGTCATGGCATTACCGGCAGTACGCCGTCACGAATTTGCAGCCTTGCGCCGCCCAAATTATCCACAATTGCGTATTTACTCGTATTCCTCAAATAGCATCTTGCTTCAACGAAGGGACACCCTCTCTCATGGTTTGCCGTCTGCCTTTACCATGTAGTCGGTACTAAGTTTTATACCGTATCACTACATCTCCTGACGACGTGCTGAACAGAACTCGAGATTAAGAAGAAAGAGTATAACTTAGTAATGCACAATGCACAAATTGAGTCCAAAAATCGAAATGCAACATTGCCTTGCCATCTATGCCTTGTTGCATAGATTTGGTCCGTCGCCGTCGTCCCCATGGGTCGACCCAGACGAAGGTGGCGTGACGTGCTGGTCTCGCACGATAAACACGGGGCCACCAAAGATCAGGCAGCCTGGAAGGAGAGAGCGACACTTTTTTGCCCGGCAGTGGGACATGTCAGGCTGAAAAGAAATAAATGTAATGCAGTTTTCTTTGTTCATATTTCTTATCTTGACTGCATCAACTACTACTACTACTTAGGTATACTATCATCTTAGCTCAGATGGTAGTATACCTGCTTTGAGAGCTGTAGGGTGTGGGATCGATTCCCGCCTACGACTACGTAGTATGGTAGTACTTACTATTATTTCTTCTGTGTCACGACTAATATTTATTTGACTAACACAGATTTTTGTTCTGTTTCTGGGTAACAAAGGGTCTGGGTCTTGTGTGTATTTACAAAAAAAAAAAAAATATGAGCTATCTGGTTCCCAAAGTGCATATGGGGCCAGCGATATGGCGCTGTGTAAAATGCCCAAAAATAATGTTTATTTATTTATTTTAGGGTCAGAAATTCTATCCAATACCTTAACAATAAGGAGTATTTTTTTGTAATAACAGGAGCTGAAATCTGAGATCGAGAGCTCAATAGAACAAGCGTACCACATCCTCCAAGGCGACATCTCCGCGCCACCCGACCTCGAGCTGCGTCGCCGGTACCTTGGTCCAGGCTGCGACAAACCCCACCAGGAGAGATTCTTCATCCTAGACATGTGATCTTGTATTTTACCTGCCTGTGATCTACCTTTCGATGCTATTATGCTCTTAAGATGCCTACAGATTTGATCGATTTTGTTACATCGTCATAAATCGAGCAAATGTCTCCATCGACACCATATTTTTTGTCGATCAGCTCTATGTCGATTGTATTTCGTCAATCAATGAATCAATAAGTAAACAATGTTTTTGGAAGACGATCGACGAGTGAGTGGAAGATCCAAACATTTTGAACAACACTATTAAAGAGATCTATTAATATTTTGTCGATCAATAAAAGCTACGAGCCATAATTACAAAAAAATTAAACACGACTGCACTGCCAAAAACGATATATTTTTATTCTTCAATAAAAATTATCCATCTTCACTCGGCACGATTCTAACAACACCCCATACATCCAAATCTGTTCAGGCATTTAGAAGTTATGGTGGAATGAAGAAACTGACACACATGCATACATAATCAATATATTTACATTATAGATACTTACATGAACCCTGAAAACATTACTTTCCTTTTTTGAGCAGTCAAATATCGAGCAAATCTGTAGGCACTTTTATGGTGCTCTGCCAATGCGAGTACCGCACATGTTAATTACGGACCAAAATATAGCTGTAGCCTTCGATCGAAGAAACATAATTTTATGTCGCGCATCCGGGCGACCGCGTCCTAAATAAATATAAGTATAAATATACCATAACGCACCGGTACAGCAGTTTGCATTCAGTTCGTCCACGTTCAGCTGTCTTTAGGGTTGTAACTAACAGTCATAGTCCATTATTTGTTATCTATGAAAAGTTGTAGACATAACATTGTAAAGAGTCTTGGAAATTTTATCCCATAGAAATAAATTCATTTGATTTAGCATTATGTTCCTCTATACAAGGTTATGTCAGCTGTCGACGTAACATTGTAAAGGGGCCACGTGATGGTAAGCGCTTTCGGCAACCGCGGAAGACCAGTCCAACGGTGGCGAGAAGACATCCGGAAATTCTGTGGAAGCACCAGGACAAAATTGGCACTAAACAGGGAAGTCGCACAGACAAGTGAATTGAAGGAAGCTTATGCCCTGCAGTGGGCTGAATAAGCTGTCAATGATGATGATGGTAAACAGGTCACCCGAAGAATCCAACTCGGATGGGCAGCGTTCGGGAAATTGCGTAATATCTTCTCGTCCAAACTCCCGCAGTGCCTGGAGAATACCCTTATTCAACCAGTGCGTGTTGCCAGTGATGACAAATGGAACTGAAACGTGGTCTTTAATTGCTTACCTTTTGGAGAAACTAAGAGTCACGCAACGGGCAATGGCTACGAGCAGTACGAGCTATGCTCGGAGTTACTTTGCGCGATATAATTCTTAACGAGAACATTCGCCAAAGAACCAGTCACCGAGATAGCTAGTAGGGTTTGCGAGTTGAAGTGGCAATGGGCATGCCACATCGCTCGAAGAACTGATAGCCGATGGGGAAGAAAGGTTCTCGAGTGGTGACCACGAACCCGAAGACGCAGCGTAGGAAGGCCTCCCACAAGGTGCACCGACGACATTGTAAAATTCGCGGGCAACCGGTGGATGCAAATGGCAGGTTGTCGTACAGTGTGGCGATCTAAGGGCAGGGCTTCGTTCAGCAGTGGACGTCTCCGGGCTGATGATGATGAATGCTAGATTAACGTATATTTTTGCATGGAATATAATTTGCTAGACGCTTTACAAAGTTATGTCGTCAATTTTGCATGAGCTGTCGCGATGAACATAATGGACAGATTATAGTAGGTAGGTATCCTACCAAAGATACCTAAAAATACCAAAAAATACCAAAATTACCGAAACCTAAATTACCAAATTTGCATTTTTCTTTGCTTTTGCTCGAGTTCATATTTATTTAAATAGCTATTTTGTTACGCTTTTTTAAAAAAAACAACCGACTTCAATTTCAACTACCTGATGACATCTTCATATTTTCCATTATTTTTTATTCATTTAAGTAATTTTAATTTAAAAACCAAACTGCTGAACCGATTTCGATAACATATATATGGGGCTCTGAAGTATCTCCTACCAAACAAAAAATAATCATCAAAATCAAATCATAGTTGGCGGAATAATAGCGTAACATACATACAAAAATATATTGAGAACCTCCTTTTTTGAAATCGGTTGAAAATACGCCAGTTTTACGCGTTGTTTGTACGGCGTGCGATATCCTTCGAAGGCTGTAATGTAGGTTTAATTGAAATTGTATTTCTACTATAAGTACCTAAGTAGTGTTATTTTATGAAACAGGTGCCCGATTTAAAGCGTTTCTTTAATGTTACCAATTATAATTATTATGGTTTTATGTAATAAATACGTATATTTTTACATATTAGAAAGTTTTCTTACTTCTTTCTACAATAGAAAACATATCCTGATAGTTATAAGTTTGCATAAACAGGCCGATTCTATCTGATCCTTCTTTATATTGTTCGTTCACACCAAAAATTATGGGTTTGACTCCACGGATCCCGGGATCAGACTGAATTAGCCACAGATCTCGGAGCGTTGTCTCCACTGATAACGTTATCCGTTTTCCTCAAAGACACAAATTAATATTTTACCCGCTGATCACGGTACCCGTGAACACTACAAGAAATAAACTAAAATAAAAAGAAACTGATCACGATGTACCAAGTATGATATAATTTTACTCGCAAGGAAATAAGCGACAGTTTAGTGGTCATCACGAAAATGACACTTAGGTCACCAAGTGTCTCATAATTCAGAGTTGGTTTGAGACAAAAGACAAAAGAAACATTCGCAGGCTAATTCACGCCATGTTTATTATTAAACATACATATATTAAACATATATTTTATACAATCGAGTGACGACACGAGCGGAACGTTCGCCTGGTGGTAAGCGTCACACCTGCCCATAACAGTAGCAGTGCCAGAATTGTGAACTTGCGAATACAATCCTGCGCCGTACTGCTACTGCGCTCGACACTCTGAGATATTAGTAAATTCTCTGGTATTATTATTATTAAACGTGAATTAGTCCCAGTAGTTTGTTTTTTGTGAGATTGCTTTTAAAAATAAGGCCGCCACTTATTATTTTTTTACTGTTAAGTGACGTGTAGAGCAAGACATTCGCCTGGTGGTAAGCTTCACGCCTGCCTGCCGCTAACCGTAGCAGTGACAGAATTGTGAACTTGCGAACACAATCCTGCGCCGCACTGCACTGCGCTCGTCACCCTGAGATATAAGATGTTAAATCTCTTCATACCTAGTAATTTCTCTGGTAACATTGCCCTTCAAACCAGAACACAGTAATGCTTGCACACTACTGCTTGGCGGTTGAATAACTGGCAAAGGTGTGGTACTTCCCCAGGCGGAATCTGCAGTAGAGTCCTACCTCTACAGAAACTACGTGACTTGTTACAATAGTTGCGCTATATATTTTTGGTGTGAACAATATAAAGACAGATTAGCTATTCTAAACTTATGAGGTTTTAGTAGTGGTAGGACTCTACTGCAGAGTCCGCCTGGGGAAGTACCACACCTTTGCCAGTTGTTCAATCGCCAAGCAGTTGCAAGCATTACTGTGTTCCGGTTTGAAGGGCAATGTTACCAGATAAATTACTGGGTATGAAGAGATTTAACATCTGATATCTCAGGGTGACGAGCGCAGTGCAGTGCGGCGCAGGATTGTATTCGCTAGTTCACAATTCTGGCACTGCTACTGTTAGTGGCAGGCTTGACGCTTACCACCAGGCGAACGTCTTGCTTGTCTCGTCACTAGATTGTATAAAAAATAAACATAAAATAAAAAAAATATAAATAGAAGAGACTTCTCCAAGTAGGTACAACTCGGAGGAACTAGCTCTCTCTCTATAATCAAAGAGGTACAAAGAACATTGCCATTATCACCTTACCGAACCTTACCGAACCACCTTTTACGGATAACTTCTAACTTCTGGTTGGACTTTGACATAACCACAGAGTAATAGAAGCAGAGATGTGATCAAATATTTTTTCCATAGAAGGACGCGTGATCGTGTGGGGAGGTGTAGGGTTGGCGGGAAGTCATAATTTCCGCACATGGTGCTGCCATCTAGCAGAATTTAGGATACATTTTTTGAGAAGTGCTTTATCAACAAAATGGAGGACTCTTTTAAACGCTAGATTTACTAGTAGTGGCGCCATCTCTGGAGCTAGTTAAATACATCAAGAAACGTTACAAATTTCATAAACAAACCACAAAAAAAAAAAACAAATAAAATTACTTATGAATGAAATGAGACGCCAATCATGTCATCGGAATGTTTGCCTCGATAATAAGTGCAAGAAAAAACGCAGCCACTCAATTTCTTTTCACTTTTACTGCGTAAAAACACTAAAATTCGTACATCTGTTTTTGAAAGCCTGAATGACTGCTACGTGAGGCGGTCGCTCGCAGACCACGGACATAACTCATGACCTAAAAACAAACGCTTGACGTAAATGCATAGCCGACCAAATTAAATAGTGTCCCATTTGAATATGAACTTCCCAGACGCGATCACGCGATAGGCACTGGAAATACGACGTGTTTCCATACAATTTTGTATTTTGCTATTTACAAAGAACTTATTGTCTTCCATTTCTTTCACATTTTATACAGTCGAATCGAAGCAAATAGCGATAAAATAAATAGATAAGGATAAGAAGGATCAAATTGAATGCTTGATGAAATATTACGGCTTTAGTCGGTTACTTTATCGGTGTGTTTGGTCCCCCGTTCAACAAACCAGAGATAAGTTGTGGAACTCTGCAGCCGCTGCTACCATGGTGTCACGTCGTCGGCAAGCCTTGCTACTCTCGTCGTCCAAATGCCATGGTTACTCAATGCTGGAATTCGCTAAACAGGAGATATGCAACTTTCTACAGAAGTAAGTGTTCTTGTTTACTTTTTTTATGCTCTATGTTCAGGCGGCATATCACTACACTACTTGGTATTTATGGAGCCCTGATCCTATTTAGAGAGTCTTACACTTATTCCTGATGTCGAGTGACGGTGTGGTCGATGGCGAAATAAGTGTTGCAACCGGGGACGCCTATCCTGAATACTTGACCCTGAATACGTGTAGTGTAAAAGGGGCAGTAGTTGTAGGTAGTCTACTTTGCAATATACATTAATATACATCTATGCATAGAGGTAGGAACCTCTATGCCTCTATGCATCTATGTATGTCCCTACCTATACACTTATGGCTATCGTATTCTATGGTAAAGATGTCGATAGACATGTTGATACCGTATTCTAAACGCAATCGCTAGTTTCAACTCAGATCTGTCTTAATGCAGGAGATGATGAGAGTACAGTTTTCGAATCATAGAATTGAGAATTAATCTATCTATCTTAGATAGATAGATTTATTTATTTATTGCTCACACCAAAGAAACATACATACAAAGGATTAAATAAATTAAATACTAGTGCACAAATGGCGGCCTTATCGCTAAAAGCGATCTCTTCCAGGCAACCTTAGGATGGAGAAAAATTATGAACACGAAAAGACGGGGGTGAACACGGGGGAGATGCGGATTTTGTTCGCGACACCTAAGCGCCACCATAGTGGACCCGAACCAAAAGTAGATACCTATATAGTGTAGCGGCCGCGGGAAAGCGGCGCGGGACAGTCCGGTTTTTTTTTGTAATGTTAGAGTTTCTACTATGCAACATGACACGGAAAGCGAGCGCGGTCCCTGCTTTTTGTATGGCCCGTGCCGCACCGCGCTGCTGTCCCGCGCGCTGTGTGATTAGAATTAAAAACGTATTTTAAACTTATTTTAGTTAAAAAGTGTTTTGTCTTCTTTTTAGGGTTCCGTACCTCAAAGGAACCCTTCATTGTCCGTCGTCTGTCTGTCAAGCACCATAGTAAAAGTTGTTCATAATGATAAGTACATACATACATACGTATTATTTAACCTTTTTGCTACACATTGTATATTAATTATATTCTCCTATATTTTTCATGGTTTCAGTAATGGCGTAAAAGAGCTCGTATTCATACCGTATGCCCAAAACGATTTCGACGGCTACACAGCCAAAATTAAAGAAATCATCGACCTGTGGGGCTTCAATGTCACAGGTCTCCACACTCACGGCGACCCGGCTAATGCAATAATCAATTCAAAAGCTATATTCATCGGAGGCGGAAACACGTTTTTACTTCTCTCCCGACTTTATCAGAACAACCTTGTCAGTCTTATACGAGAAAGAGTCACTCAAGGGCATTTGGTGTACATCGGTAGCAGTGCCGGGACCAATGTGGCCACTAGAAGCATCAACACGACGAATGATATGCCGATTACACACCCACCCACTTTCGACGCTATTGGCATCGTTCCGTTTAACATAAACCCTCATTACATCGAGATGGAAAGCGAGACCCACAAAGGAGAGACGAGAGACCAGAGGATTTGGGAGTATATGGAGATGGACTATGCGGCACCGGTACTTGGACTGAGGGAAGGGTCAATCCTTCATGTCGATGACAACAAACTGACTATAAAAGGGGTAGCTGGTGCAGTATTGTTTACGAAGTAAGTTCAGATTAAAAATTTCAAAGAAGCTTCAATGTATATATCGTAGGCGCTGTGACGTGCAAATTATTTTTCTTCTCCTGAGACGAGTGACCTGGGTATGTCCTTAAACTGCAACCAGACCCCCCGTAGGACGGGCAGCAGCGTCTTCTTGGTTAACGGTGGTGAGTTCTGCGATCCCCAAGCCGCCTGCCAAGCGTAGGGATTATGACAACACCCCTCTTAAGGGGGAGGCCTTCGTCCAGCAGTGGACGTTTTATGGCTGATGACGAGACGAGTGACGGAGTTTGGCGCCAACGTTAATAGCAGTGCCAGCGGTGCCCAGGCACCGGGCGCTGGACCTGGAGGGGCGCAAAAATGACCAGACCAGGACCTAGTTTTGAATATTTTTCTTTTGAAGGGCGCAATTATAGATGCTCGCACCGGGCGCATAAAAGGCTATTTACGGCACTGGTGAAAAGATCATGTCCTAGGATTTATTTTCCAAAAAAAAGATTTTACTGTAAAAAAAATATACAATGTGTAACAAAAAGGGTCAACAATACGGAAGGGTATGTATGTACTCATCATTATGAACAACTTTCACTATGGGGCCAACCCTGTAATCGCGGAAAAAAAACAGCACTTTCATACAAAATGTTTATTGACCTTGGGTAAAATGTATGGAGCAGCTGATATTTATTTCACGATTTCAGGGTTGGCCCCATGGTGAAAGTTGTTTATAATGGTGAGTACATACTATATATTCCGTATTGTTGAACCTTTTTGTTACACATTGTATAATGGGATAATATTGCTCATATCAATTCGATCACGTGCACAAATACAGGCATATATAATTATGTGACGTTTCTAAAACTGCATACAATAGTAACCTTATTTAAAACCTCCACCACTTGACTGAAGAATAACTTGAACATGACCATGACTTTATTCGCTTTAACTTTGTTACGTGTTGTTTATTAGAGTATAATAAAAAACTACTTACCATAAATTATTCTGCAAAATTACTTTTATTAATTTAGTACGGTAGATATATTATTTTGTCAAAGGGAAATCCTTAGAAAAAAATAACAAATATAACACAATCTAAGCATTCACTTCCCTACTGGGGTATCTCCATCTAGTTTTTTTAAACCGGAATCTAGATTCTTTTGTCGTCACATTCTGGACGACCTTGCATAAAAATCGACAGCTTATTAAATTAACTCAATCTCTGAATGCTTAAATAAATAGAATAAGTAATACTAGGTACAAACAATATAATGTTACTTACTTGATGCGATTGTTGTACAAGGTTGTCATTTTCGTTCCAGAGATCAGCAAAAGGAAGAATATCCAACTGGAGCAGATGTATCATTTCTTTTAAATATCTACGAAGACAACGAAGCTTGATTAAAGTGCATTTTTTTTGTCATTTATCAAAATACTCTTTATAAGGTTACATATAGAAATTACCATTATTATTGTATCTTATGATAAATCCTTACTAGCCACTTGTATTTAGAAAATTATATTTAATGTACACAATTATTTTTTTATTGTTGGCTAGCTAGGTGACCACAACTAGGTCCAAACATACCTGATGTTAAGTCACAGGTCGAAGATGGTAAGCATACCTAGCTTGGCAAGGGAACTGGCTCTCAAGTGCGGCTGCCGTAACACACTGTTCGGTGCTTGTACGCATGGACTTATACTATAATACTACTAATACTATAATTCATGGGTTTGTTTTCACACAGATGCGGGAGAGCGGCGCTGGACGGGACGGATTTATGCAGCATGAACAAAAAGCGGGCGCGATCCCCGCTTTTTTATAGCCCGTCCCGCGCCGTGCCGCGCCTCGCCGCTCTCGCGCGCCTGTGTGACTTGACTATAAGACTCTAAATTCTTCCATTTTCAGATTACTAGTCTGTCTATTATGTTAATCGCTTTTTGGCAGCTCATAAAAAGTTGACGACACAACTTTGTAAAGAGTCTAACAAATTATATCCCATAGAAATAAATACGCATTAAATAAGCATTACTGCTACATAACCTTGTAAAGACGTAATCCCAGATCAAACGCATTTATTTCTATGGGATTTATAATAAATAAATAAATATTTATACACAGCGGACATTTTACACACAGCGCCATCTAGCCCCATACTAAGCAAAGCTTGTAATATGGAAACCAGATAGCTGATAGAATACTTATATGTATATATTTTTAAATACATATCTATAATACATACTAATAATGCTAGACGGTTTACAATGTTATGTCGTCAACTTAATATAATCTGTCAAAAAGCGATTAACATAATGGACAGAATATATACATTAATTGACTGCTAAATATACTACGTAAATAAAATACTGTAGATATGTCTGTCCCATTTTAATTGCATTCTTACTTTACTATACTCTAGTAACAAAAAACACAAGTACCGTAAATTAATTGCACTGAAAACAGTCAAAATCTACTGTAGTTCTAAAAAACTCACTGTCACCACCGACCACAAAACTTCATGCTTCCAATAACCGCCCCACAATTTAATCTGTTCTCAGTGTTTCATTTGTCACTCACCACAGTTCCGAGATATTTTATTTACTTATACAAGCTGTTGTTTTGCATCCTCGCCATATTTACAGAGGTAGAAATACTCACGTTATGAACAACTTTTACTTTGACGCTAAGCCAGAAAGCGCTAAAAAAATACAGCTGTTCCATACATTTTACTCGTCAGCCTGAACACGTCCACTGCTGGACGAAAGCCTTAGCCTTAACAGAAAGAGGTTGCCAAAATTCCCACGCTTGGCAGACGGCTTGGGGATCGTAGAATGCTCACCACCGCTAACGGAGAGGACGCTGCTGCCCGTCCTCCGGTGGTTCTGGATGCAGTTTTAGGACATACCCAGGTCCAAGGTCATCCAAGGTTATCGAACCAATCGGTATCGGTTCGGTTTAATTTATTTAATCCTTTGTATGTATGTTTAATTGGTGTGAGCAATAAAGAGTTAATCTATCTATCTATCTGTTATCCAAGGCCAATGAACTTTTTGCATGGAACATCAGATATTTTTCGCGGTTTCAGAGTTGGCCCCATATTGAGTATATCTACTTCTGTAATTATGGCGGGAATGCAAAACAAGAGCTATGTATACGGACATCTCTCGAACCTAGGTCATAATGCACTTATTTGGGGCAAGTCCGTGGCAGTTATCGTCATCCTTGCATCAGCAGGGCCTTAGCGGCTTGGAACAGGGAAGGTTGTGGCGCGACGCGGGACTGGCCCGTGCGCTCGCTGGGCGGCAGCTGGCACAGGAAGCGGCGCAGCGCGAGGTCGCGGCGCGCGCTCAGCCCGCGCGTGATCTCGCATCCCGACCCGAAAAGCACGGCGCGGTGCCGCTTGCGCTTCTCTATCGCCACCTGAAATGGACATTAATTCATACTTTTTACATTTCTATGATTATTTACGGGATATTTGTTGTGAAACCTGGGTTGTGGACCTGGGTATGTACTAAAACTGCATCCAGAACCACCGGAGGACGGACAGCAGCGTCTTTTTGGTTAACGGTGGTAAAACTCTGGGATCCCCAAGCCGCCTGCCAAGCGTGGGGATTATGGCAACCCCTCCCTATTAAGGGGGAGGCCTTCGTCGAGTAGTAGACGTCTTATGGCTGTCAATGATGATGATGTTGTGAAACCTCCGATATTTCGGCGCAGTTGCGTGCACCATGTTCACGGACAGACATCGAGTGAGAGTTGAACATGGTGAATGCAAATGCGCCAACATACCGGGAGCTCAAAAAAAAGCAACATAATCACGGTAAATATTCCGTAAATAAACGTGATAGTTTAAAACAGTGCCTCATAATTCTACTATGAAAACTACAAGTGGTTCTGACATTTTTTTTTGTTTATTTATATGAGCGTGACATTTAACTCACGCCTGCCAAGCGTGGGGATTATGGCAACCCCTCCCTATAAGGAGGCCTTCATCCGGCACTGCATCTACTTCAACTACGTAGCATTATTATTATGTTCTGTGCTTCAACTTGGGAACAGTGCAAGTTTCATCAGAATGGTTCAGTAGTGGACTAATACATGTAAGTGTAAGGACCTGGCTTAATGACATTCTTAGATATATATATACACCACTACTTTTTTTAAGTTAGCTTAATTTTAACAGCGTTATCTATTTCCGATACTGAACACATTCCTGAAGAAAAAAACTGAAAATATGAGGTAAAAAAAATGTCTCGAAAATTTGGTAATTATTGGACACTAAATATGCAACACAACCATTTACGCAATTTACTCTATTACTATGTGCGTCAACTGATTGAAGTCATTCATAAGCAGTGTGTCCCTCTCTTCGCTCAATTCTGCGCCGACGCCGGCGGGCGGCTGTAATCAAAGTCATCGTAAGCGGCGGCTTCGTTTGACTCCGGTCGCCGCAAGGCCGCAAAATTCAAAGGGAGCCGCCACGACACCAACGTAGCGGCATTAGTCGCGTGCTAATTGCGGTCAAGGTAACACGGGTTGCAGTGACCTTTCGCGCCACGTCGTCGATGCGCTATTTTGATAATGGCGTATCAATACAGTGCTCCTGAATACACTTTAATGTTACGTGCATATTTTATGTGTAACGAAAATGCCACTGCAGCCGTGCAGCCGAACCGGACACCGTCGAATTATTAAAACAGCGCATCATAGGCGCTTTTGATGAAGTGAGATGTAAAGTTAACGCTTTGAACTCTCTAAAGAGCAATTTAGTGAACCGTGCTAGAGTGTGCATTGACGACAGAGTGGAGGATTGCATTGAGACAGAGTGGAGGTGGACATTTCGAACAATTATTAAAATACCTGTAATGTAAGTGTTTTTAAATCTTTTTAATTACCAATCACTGTAAAGTTGATTCCAACTTTTTAAATACGCCAAAATTACCAAATTTTTCTTGCAACATTTAACTTACATTTCAAAGTGTTTAATAAAAAAAATACTTAATTAGTCACATAATTAAAGTAATTTTGCCGGTCCTAAGCCCGTAAAAGTATGAAGTGAAAGTTAGAATCGAAATGTATTTAAAATCGTTTCCGAGACAAACTAAGCTACGGTAGTAGTAGTAGGTATTGTTTCTGGAACACAATAAGGTCGGTTCATCATTATTATTAATACCTGAAAGTGATTTCGCGACATTTGTAATAAAATGCCTACAAAGCTGCCCCCACGCTACTCCATTATGATTTGACACATCAATCATTGCGGGGTGAATAGCCTTGTGAATAGTGCGAGTGAAATGATAACCCATTTCACTCGCACGTAAAGAAGGAATGAACGCGTTCATTGATAAACGCGTGACGTAGTATTTTGATTGTACTATCATAATATGGTGTTCATAATTTGTGGCAGGATATTTGTAATTATAAACTTGTTATAACTGAAGCTCTATGGCATATAGAGGTGTACTAACAGCGTATTTACGATGTATGTATAGGTATAAATCGCGTGTTAAAATTAAGCTAGCTTAAATAAAGTAGTGGTGTATATATATATAGAAACTCATTATTGTCCACACCAAAAAAAAACAATATAAAAAGATTATTAATACCTTATGAGCTAGATATAATTCTTACTTTGTTTTAAACGGTATACTCTCGAGGCAATCCCATAATGTCCCATTTTTTTTAAGTTTAAGTACTTGATTGATGAATGTACTACGATACATGTACTTATACGATACAGGTACATGTACTATGATACTAACCTGTATAGAAGCAACAGGATGCAATGAGTTAACATCTGGCGGAGGTTCTTGTTTCTCCTCCCCGTTCTCATGAGTGCCGTTTTGTTCAACGCCGTCCTTCTGTTCGCCGGTTTCAGCCTTTTGTTCGAGTGCTTTCTTCTCTGCTCGCAGAGTATCCGCGTTTTTGTCGAGTATATCTTGGACGAGGTCTTTGCCGGCCATTTGTATGGAAAGACCGACTCGGGTGAGCACTTTCTCGGGTCTCCAGCGATCTCGCGCGCCTCCCGACGGAGCCGTCTGCTCCCGGCGACGCACGTCTGCCACTAAGCTCGCCCAGTCCACTCCGAGAGCGTCGCCTAATCCAGCTGAAACGAATTTTTAAGTCGGATGGTTAATAATCAAATAAGTGTCTTCAAGTCTAGAGTAACTAGCATTTCGAAGCGAACTGAGATATCGCTACCACCATAGATATCTTCCAAGCCCCGTGACCAGTTTGGCTCATACTCTAACTTGATAATTGTATTTGCGCCAACTACTTGCTTACAAAATTTCATAAAGATCGGATCAACGATTCGTACAAATATATATTACACACTAGCGCCTACTTAAACCCTTCGACTCACGAGAACTTCGCTTCGCTTTGGTCAAATAGGTTCCTTAAGGATGCGCCGCCCGACGGCTCGAACTCATCGGTGGGCGTGGCTTAAAAACATGCTCTCTTCGTCAAACAAAATGTGGGAAAAGAAAGGGAGAAAGAAAGCATTTTTTTCATGTCGACCTTTGGCTGTAGGATTGTGATGAATAAGTGAACGATATCTTTCACATTTAATTGATATTTTGTTTCAGGCTTAATAACTTTTTAGTACAGATTAGATTATTACGTTAATGGAAACTATGGATTATAAACCCCTATCTCTATTAGTACTCGATACGATAGTACAGCGGAAATACACTAGAGATATAGTATTTTTTTTAACTTATCAATCTACCATAGAACATGAATGAAATAAGTTTAGCTACATATGTATGACATACCTCTTGTACGTTCTTCTTCAAGTTCTCCGTCAGAAATCTCTTCAAAGTCCAGATTGTCATCATCATCCTTAACGTCCTGAGAATCCTTATCCTCTGCTGCACCACTTGTATCCTACAAATTGTTATTTTTTTTAAAATGATTACATAATTATAGAACATAAGTTGGAAAACCCATCAAGGAGGTTTAAGAAAATGAATATGTAATGAGAAAGTACCTGAGTGGATTCTCGCTCTGCAGTTTCAGATTTAGAGCTTTCTTCTGGCGGTGCAATTTGGCTGTCGTCGTCGATTTTTTGATCGGCCATCTAAAACAAGTCAATTGTATACTGTATTACATTTAAAAAAAAATGCCTTTATTCTCTGACATTATTATTATTTTTCTGTTAATTAACTACTACCAGGTTGGCGTCCCTGGACATTGGCCTCCTCTAGAACCCCGGGGGTACCCGCCTTGTCGGGGCGGGGGGGGAGGGGGGGGGGGCTTAGTAGCCGTGGGTGAACACGGTGAAGCTAACAGGTACCCGAGGTTGGGCCGCAAAAGCGGCCACAGTGGGGGCTAGGCCACCAGCCTGAGGGATGGAGACAGGCCAGAGGGGCCAGAGCTCTCCATTCCCAAGAGCCACGGTGGTGGCTGGACTTGGTCCGGACATGAGGGCTCTCCGCGTGTCCCTCTGATTAGCAGAGGGCACAGTGGAGAGCGAGGACGGGTGCTGGCCTCATCAAGGGCTTTCCTGAGCACCCACCGGATGTGTGGTGGTGGGGCTGCGGGATGGGGACAGGCCAGAGGGGCCAGAGCCCCCCATTCCCAGCGGCCGAAGTGGCAGGAGGCGGGGCCACTCACCTGACCCACCGCATGGACGCCAGGGCGTTGGGACGTGGGGCCGTCCGGCGCCCATCTCGCTGGCATGGCCTTCGAGGTGGATGCACGATGTGTCTGGGTGTTCCGACACATCGTCATCGGTGCGGGAGGAGCTTCCCCGTGGTTAGGCCCGAAATGGCAGCACCGTCGAGGTCGCGGATGAATGCAAAACCGTACCCGTGACCTCGACAATAGGCGCAGTGTGGGAACTCCATTGGGTTTTTAGTCGGTAGGTATATATTACACACGCGTGCTTTTTACTTTACATTACAGCATTAGTGCTATTAATGTTTGGGAAGTATTCTTAACACAGCCGAGTAATACAGCTTATTTTTTTTGTATAATACCACGAACAATTTTTTTGCGGCTAAAGAAAATGTCACCTGCGCGCGCATCGCTGGTTTGCGCGGCATTTTCCGCAAATGTTTGTTAACGTTTTCGCTGTGTGGTTGATTACTAACTAAAAGTTAATAGCAACACAAATCTGTTTACTTTTTACATGCAAGTGTGATGAAAAACGTCGTATGAAACGCGTGTGCATTGATCATACACTTTCGATTGCGACTCGCACTCATAGTACTGCCTCGAGTGTAATGGCCAACACACTTGTATAATAATGAACTATTCTGTATCAAGAATTTTTGCTACGCTATAGTATTATTTACTATGGTTCATGAATGCACTTACGTCTTCCCTGTTGAGTATGTCGTCCGGGTCGTCGCTGATTTCGCTGAGGTCGTCCGGCACGGGCTTGTCGTCGTCGGGGTCGGGGCGCGGCGCCACCACCGGTGCCTCCTCGCCCGGCGGGGGCTCCCCGCGCGGCGGCCGACGCTTCATGTCCATGCGCATGCCCCGGCCGTAATCTGAAACCATGCAACATTTACTTTATTCTAAAGGAGATTTGTACAGGCTGAGTCATCAATCCTAATGTCAGAATTAATATGCATCTCTTCTGACATGGTTGTAATTTTTGACACGACTGAAAAAGGGCGGGTTATATAACCCGCCTTGTTATATAATATGATTGCGCATGATTCATGTGTTGTTAATTATATTATCATTACCAAAGATGTGTATATAGACGCGTCTTAATACTCCGCGTGACTCCTTAGTCCTTAGTACCTATACGACGGCGATGCGACGTCACAGTAAATCCAACATGGCGAATTTTACGACCTTAATTCTCTACTCATTTTTTTATGTATTTCTTGACTTAATGAGTACACTCCAAATATGTAGGTACATTTTGTTAGTCAAAACTGTGACGTGGCATATGTTACTAACACAAATGTGGCTAGCTCAAGATGTTTCTACTTTCACAAACAACGAATGGTTGAAGTTCCTCACCATGCATTCGACCACGATGTGGCCCTGGATGTCCTCTATGATGCCAGCCGTCCATCTCCGCCTCTTTGTCACCCCACTCGTTCATCTGCAATAGACCATGACAATAAAGTATTCATGAAAGCAGTTTGAATTCAACAAATAAATCAAGGCAACATACCGAAATGAGGATAAGGACAGCCATGGAATATGTGGGATAGGATGAAGCAAGGAGTTTTGTAGTCTCTTTTACGGTAATCAATTGGTTCGTTCATGTACAACGTTTGATAGTATACTGTCATCTAGGAAATGGAAAGGAAAGTGAGTTTAGGAATACTAGAGGATTTTTTGAATTTTTTTGTTGCTGGTTATCTAATATACCTGAGGATCATGGATAGGCCAATGTCTTTCTCTGCCCCAATCTCCGCCTCCGCGGTAATCCTCGTTCTCCCAGTCTTTATGTGGATGTGCCATGTAACGTTCACGATCCATTGAAGTAGATCGGCCCTCCCAGGACCGATCCCGACGCGGGTGTCTATCGTCGTAACCTGTAGAAAAATACACATCACAATAAATTTTAAGATACTTGGTAATTATTATGTACTTCAGTAATACACAGAATATGCCCTACCCATGTCTCTGTGATCTGCTAGACGGTCACCGTATATTCTCTCGTCATCTTCGGGATATCCGCGCGGCGGACCACCCATGTCGTATCCAGGGTCGTAGTGCCTGTCCCGACCTTGCATTCCGTATCCCGGAGACCGGTCGTCATCTCTGCCGCCTTCATAGCGATCGTCAACACGATCGTAATGATCCACTCCACGATCATTATCGTACTGGCGATCTAAGCCCATCTCGTAATCAGCTTGATCCCTGTCCATACTATCCAAACGATCTCTCTTTGTAGAACGGTCCCTTTCATGCCTGTCCTGTTTCCTACCACCCCGTTCGGAATGAGTGTCTTGCCTATCTTTTGATGTTGTTGAGTTTTTGTCTGTTTCAATTGCTCTGTTGGATATTGCAGCGAGTGCCGCTAACCGCTCTTCAGGCCTCGGTAAAAGTCG
Organism: Erannis defoliaria; assembly: GCA_905404285.2. Classification (NCBI taxonomy): domain Eukaryota; kingdom Metazoa; phylum Arthropoda; class Insecta; order Lepidoptera; family Geometridae; genus Erannis; species Erannis defoliaria. The sequence continues at coordinate 15,687,265 of FR990069.1, read as the reverse complement.
TTCCATAGGTTTGTTTGGCTTTTCCAATCCTTTATTTGTGCCTCTGCTGCCAAGACCTCTCTCGCGGCCTCTACGTTTATCATCTCTTTTATCTTTCCTGTCTCGCCCTCTGTCTTTTCTGTCATGTCTATCTTTGTCGTCATGCTTATCTTTCCGTCTTTCCAGTGATTTATCTTTGTGTTCGCGCCCTCTGTCACGATCCCGACTCAAAGATCGCTTCTTCTGCGTGCTGCCATCTCGTCGAGGTTGTTTTTTGGGTGAGACTGGTCTACTTCTCTCTGAACTTTCTTTTTTCTTCGTGTCTTTATGAGGGCGTGGCGATCGAGATCTCGCTTTTCTAGGTGATCGACTCCGAGCCCTAGTTTTGTCTCTATCCTTATCGCGATCCTTATCTTTTTCCTTATCCCTGTCCTTGTCTTTACGATCTTTGTCTCTATCTCTATTTGAGTGTGGTGATGCGCTCTTGTTTCGTTCTCGCCTTGATGGTGATTTTCCATGTTTTGAAGTAGATTTTGCTAAAGCTTTTGAAGTGATAGGGGGAGTCCCGCCAGCCTTTTTAGCAGGCGACAATGACTTTTTCCCCAAAGTTGATTTACCAGTAGCTTTCTTTTTAATAACATCTGGTTTTTTCAATGTCTTGTCATCTTTTTTCGGAGCAGGTTTCTTTGCTTCGCCTTTATCTTTTTTTAATGTGTCACTTTTGACAAACTTCTTTTTGGAAGGCAGGCCACCATCTGATGAGGAACTCGAATTACGTTTGAGTTTACTTTTCTTGGCCTTTCTTCTAGTGTCCCTAGTAAAGGGAAAAAATATAATGTTATGTAACTAAAAATAAACAAAAATTAGGTACACATCATACCGGCACGGATCTCAACTCGCACCCTGAAGTAATATGATTACCTAATTGCACATCCTCATTGTCAACCACGTGATTACTTAGCTTACTTAGATCTGAAGAGATGGTGTCTCACAAAACTCAATCACATCATTATTACATTTTACTGTACTTTTAACAGTAAAATGTAACACAGATTGCGCGCCGGCCCCGCGTCCCGCCACGGAACAAACAGACTAAATATGAATACTTCGCGTTTATGGCCAAACAATGAAATCGGTATGGGTGCCGTAGCATAAATATTTTAAGGAAGGAACTAATAGTTGTCAAGGTTGTAACGAGTGAAATACCCAGAGGACAGATTCTTTCTATGATGATGGTTGATGATGATGTTGTTGATGAAGATGGTTACAATATGCTCGAAGTAAGTTTAGTGCATCGGACTTAGCCAAATATTAGAGGTGGATCACATCAACAGCCGGAAGACGTCCACCGCTGGACGAAGGCCTCTCCCTTAAAGGGGGGTGTTGCCTACATTAGTTGCTTAGATTATTAGAGGTGGATCACAACAACATAATGCTTACTTTTTAATAATATAATTGGATAAAAACTATCATGTCATTGTTTGTGAAGATTTTTTGTAGCATTATATTGTTTTTTTTTTATGACGAAATGTTGTTTCCTTTCATTGATATAAAAATATCACTGTATTGTGATTTGGAAGAGTTTCTCAATATTTTTCAGATGGCATGTATTTTCCCTCTAAACTACCACACTTGTATAGTGAGATAATGTTATCTTTAAGTTAAAATAATTTATATAAATACACAGCACCATCAGAATTATTGTTACAACAATGGTAACAATTCTTGTTATGAATGGTCATCTGTGACCACCAGTGCCGGCGCGGCGGCGCAAGCGAAACATATGTAAGATTTTTCTTTATTTTATGTATATCATCATCACATCATCATCATCATCTTCAACAGCCGGAAGACGTCCACTGCTGGACGAAGGCCTCTCCCTTAAAGGGAGATGTTGCCATAATCCCCACGCTTGGCAGGCGGCTTGGGGATCGCTGAATGCTCACCATCGTTAACCAAAAGGACGCTGCTGCCCGTCCTCCGGTGGGTCTGGTTGCAGTTTAAGGACATACCCAGGTTCTTATGTATATCAAAAATACTAAATTCCTTTTATTTTCGCTAGGTAGCGCATCGTCGCTGCTGCCATAGTCAACTGTCAATATATTTTGATGTTTTTTGTTTGGTTTTTGCAGAGAACATTTTAAGACTCGAATTACCAGGTAGAAGAAGTGAAGAAGTAGAAGGCTTTGCCTTGCTAATTAAAGCTCTGTTCAACATAAAATGTAAACACCTATCTAACCTACAAATCTCAATCACAATAAAGATGCTCCTATAAATACACGGAACAATGTATCAGAAAGAGCCATCAACAACATCACAGCAACCATCTTTTGTCCCTCACAGGGTGCCGGTTTTTCCAGTAAGGTCGGCGAATCAAGTTGCGAAACAAACATTGATAGTTCAACATGTATCGATCCGATTCGAATGTATGTATATCAGCTTGCCAGCTTGCATTACGCACACATAGTATTTTGTCTCAGTCGAGGTTACACAGTACCTTTGTCTATTAGTTACTCTGTCTTCTCCATCATCAGATGCATAGTCTTAATTTAAACAAGGTACAGTACCCTGCGATGAAATATAGGGTAGATGGGAATCTACCCTATATTTCTTCGCATCGCAGATTGCCGCTCGAAAACGGCACCATTAAAACAAGGCATAAATAGCATAATATTTCTTATTTTATTATGAAAACTGACGTGGTTTTGACACATTTTTGTTTTATTTATACGGGAATACTCACGTTTAATTAAATCAGATACTCAGACTATAGTTTCGATCATATGCCATAGATTAAGTATACTAGCAGGTGTGCTTACACCACAGCAGCAGGTGAACTTAATGGTTTTTTATGCTTTTAAGAAATGAAATGACCATCACGGTCCACACAACATTATATAGAAAAAAATATTCAATCACTACTTACTTGAACTACCATACCATTATTAATAGATGAGGCAATTATTTAAAACCCAAACAGCTGTTGTTGAATTTGAATTTAGATGTTTTTGAATTTTAATCTAACTGGTTGTTTTATATGCACTTGTTGTACAATCTACAGCTTGGCAAAAAAGTCTTGAAACGGAACTTTATTTTTCTCTCCAATACTGCGCATAATCACAAAGTTACCAGTAATCTTCCCCAGATTGACTAGCGTTGCTAGTATTAACTATTTGAGATAGTAGTGCCCCTATTCATTTTTACTCTTTTTTGCCAGGCTGATTTTATTTATTTTTGGAAATTTACAAACTAGTTATATTAGTTTTTTTTAAATCTTATAACTGTTAAATATCATACCTTGACAGTGAAACACTGATAACTGGGTAACAATTTGGCATATTCCTATACTGGATTCACAATAACTCAACTACTACCTACTTAGGGTAGGCTAGGTATGAATGCCTTTCAGAATCATGCATTAGGTATGGACACAGTCACACAGTACCAATAGATTGTAGAGAGATAAATGATAATAAAAATATTTATTTACATAATTATATAGCTTTTTCCTATATTCTACAAAACAGTGGCCCACCGTGAATAGGTACACTAAGATGTCATTTGAAAATAAAAAACTAGAATAAAAAACTTGTAACATTTCAAAAACAATAAGCAATTTTATTCCTTACGAAGGCAATTTAACTAAGTTAGCCACTGAAATCTAAAAAACATCGGATAATTGATTTACATAAAATTACAAAGAACTGCGTTATTTTTCGTTTGGATAGTGGTCATTCTTCAAACATGATGATTGCTTTGCTTTTATTAGCATAGAAATTTATAAGCAAGGCATTATATTTTCTTTAGAGCATTCATTTATCAATCAGGTGAGATAGTCAAACATAAACCCTTTATTCAAATGAAAAAATAAATTATACTTAGGTGTGTTAGACAGAATGATGTAAGTTGCAAGTACATAGAATATACACATAGCCATATCAGTTTCTCTGACATAGTTAACAATGCTTAGGTGGCAAGTGGCAACTTTCTAAGTATTTCGTAAAAAATTACTAAAACTATGGTCCAAAATATAACTTACTATCTATTGATTTCTTATTTATTTCAAGAGAATCTGGTTTATTCTTTATTTTATTTGATTGGTTATAAGTAGAAATATTGAGAAATGTGTCTTTTATCCTGGGATCTGATAAAGGGTATTCTTACCTATCTGAAGAAGATGAGGAGGAGCTGCCGTCAGACGAAGAGGAAGAAACGCTGGAGGAACTGGAACTCCTGGAGGAGGAAGTGCTGGACACGGCTTTCTTCTTGTCTTTGCGCATGTCTTTTCCAGAATCCATTTTAAGCTGTAACTCTAATTCCCGCTGGAGCTGCTGTCTCCGTTTCTCGAGCACGTCGGTATCCGCGTACTCTAAGTCATTTTGATCCCAGTTGTCGATTTCGCCGTCGGGACTGCGCCCCGGTCTCACGACCAATACAGAGTGAATTCTGTTTTTAGAATCATCTTTACCTGAACGCTTTTGTTCACTATCTTTGATGGCAGCACGTTGTTTAGACGGACTAATCAACGTATGAGTAGATGCAAATTTACAACCTTTACCGTAAACGCAAGTACCGTGCTGAGCCCACTGTCTGCAAGTTTCAGTTGTTTTTTTAGCACTCGATTTCTTAGTACCGAGTCGCTCGAAAACACTAGGTCTATTTGCAAGGTCTTTTGATTTAGGTAACTCAACGGTGATTTTTCTTTTTCCTTGTTTTGACATTATAAATGAAAAACATTGGTCTCGCGTACAAATTCTATCAAAAACGATTTGCTATTTACACCGGCAGTGAAACGACGCCATTATTGTTTTTTCAGCAAATTAATTTCATTAAATCACTGAGAGGCAATAATGTACGACACAGATAATGTACAGCATGATACTGTACGGCATAATAATAAACAGCATGATAATTGGTGTACACGTACATCGAATATCTTGCTGTGCAATATCATGCCAAGCAATATCATGCCGTACATTATCGGCTCGGCTCAATAATGCACACCCCGATTTTGTACAGACTGATATTTGCAGTCTTACTTAAAAAAACTTTTCAACCGTTAGTCACTGCTTAAGATGCTCTGCCATCTTCTCTCTGACGTGAAGTGTAACATGCAAGAACAAGACAGAGAAGTTTAAGCAGTGACTAAGAGAATCGAGATTATTTTAGGTAAGGCTGTTAATGTACAAGTACACGAATTCCTTATTTGCATAGCAGTTAGGTTCAGGTTAATTTTTTTATGTCAATTTGAGAAATGTACTCGGATTATTGGCTGTACAATATAGGGCCGTACTTTACTTTACGTACACGAGCCGATAATGGACGGCCAGTATTGTACGACATGGATTGTACAGCATGATATTCGATGTAAATGTACACCAATTATCATGCTGTGCAATATTATGTCGTACATTATCGTGTAGGCAAATATCATGTTTTACATTATAGACACCCATATCACTCATCACTCAGGCTGGAAAGAAACCTTTAGGCCGGGCGCATACGACGAGAAACAACGTAAGAAAAACCATCCGGTTTCGCCAGAAGGCGCTCCGTGCATACTGCATACATTTTGTACTAGGTCCCGCACACCGTAAGAAATTTATCGAGAAGCCCGTCTCGCTCGCACCAGTTAATTGTGTGCAGTGTGTTGCGGTCGTCCGCGCCTGTCGGGTGCCGTGCCGAATCAATGTGCGACCACTCTTTAACTCCCTACCGGATTTTTATGCGCGCCATCTCTTAGTAAATCACCGTAATCTAAGAGCAGTACCGACTACTTACTTAGAGCTGTCAGTGTGTTCAACACAACAAGTAACAAGTCAAATCCAGTTATGGCGGGAACGCGAAATAATCATGACACAGCATTGTATTATTTTCCAAAACTTGTTGCTGACCTTGTTTCCACCAGTAGTCAGCGATGTTTGGAAGTGTGCCGGTATGCTGCTATGCCGGTATACGGTATGCTTTTATTTCTAAATCCTAAGATTTCGGGATAAATAATACAAAATAAATGTTTTCCGATAAATTGTAGTAATTAGATGTTATTAAAAATAGGTTTTGGTTTGCATTTGTGTTTTTTACGAAGTAAATAGATATTAAGGTTTTGTCCTCAAACGTAGACTTCAGGCGTAGAGGACATTTTCATGAAACATTTGTAAACTATAATATTCGAATTAATTGATTTATTTTTATATTATAAAAGCAGATTTATTATAATAAAATGTAACGTTTATTTTTACAAGCGTAATTATCTTAAATTTAAAAAAATATATAATGTTCTCGCCTTCTACTTTTTCGAAAATTTTTGGACTTCGTAACTGTCGTCTGACAAAGAAAATGAGGATGATAATCGCCAGAAAAACAAAGGTCTGTCCGAATAGGATGATGATGTAGTAAATCGTAATCAGAGGGAGGTATTTCCGTCCGAATCTGGATATAATGATATCATCAATGATCAGAGGGTGCTGAATGTGCTGATCATGATACTTCCGGTTCAGAAGATGATCAGGAACCAACTACCACTCCCAATTCTGAAGATGTTGTCGTGGATGAGTCGGAAAGTGGACCTGTCTCTAGATTTTAGAATGTCTTTGAACTCAAACAAAGCATTCGATTGAGATAGAGCAATCAAAAACCACTGTCAATGGATTGATTACGATCCCTTGCTGTTGATCCTGTCGTAAACGTTTCATTATATTACTGTTCCGGTATAATTATTTTCTTCAAGGATTATTTCATACAATGAACATTACCAACTTCTCCGGAGACAGTCATGAAAAGACCTTTCAACCGTTAGTCACTGCTTAAGATGCTCTGCCATCTTCTCTCTGACGTGAAGTTGCACGTGCTAGAAAAGGACAGAGAAGTTTAAGCAGTGACTAAAAGAAACGAGATTATTTTAGGTAAGGCTGTTACGGCCTTACCTAAAATAATCTCTATTAGAAGATGGCAGAGCATCTTAAACAGTGACTAGCGGTTGAAAAGTTTTTTTAGGTAAGGCCGATAATGTACAAAAATAGTGGTGTTTTATTTAAAAATAAACGAAATATACGAAGAACTCCTTATCTTAGAATAATTAAATCAATAAAATTAAATTAATATTGTTTTTCTTTCAATATCTTATAGAATACTTGCTACTGTAATTTCACTCTATAAATTTTTAGAAAACTATTGTATTTTTTTCGGAATATACTGTATTTTTTAGCTGGAAGTATGTACTGTAATTTTACTTTCGCGATTTGGAAGCACTCGAAGGCCCTCTATCTATTCCCAGAGTATTACTCTTCTCTATGCGATTATGCATGGGAGTTTTGGCGGGAACGCGAAAAAATAATGTATTCGTTTTCCGCATTGTATTATTTCTCAAAACTTGATTTTGTACCAGAACACCAATTCTAGAGTAGGTAAATAAATTATGTATGTACTATGTATGTACCTACTTGCAAAATGAACTAAAATAAAATTAAACTACCATTATTAGATATTAATACTAAAATTTTAAAAAACATTTCCTGTCTTTGTTTTATTTTGTTTAATGATAAGTAAACATAATAAGATAGTAGACACTATTATACTCTGCACAAGTGGTAGTAAGGATGTCAAGGATGCCAAACCCCAGAGAAATTTACTTTTCTTTGCCCTTACCGCTCCAATAACAAATAAGACGTGTCAAAATTGTCACTGCCTTAGGTATGTGAGTGGGAGGATGGGGGAAGCAGACCGAGTCATTTTAAGTTTGTAGTCATTTTCTACCTCCCCATCCTGCTTATTACATAGTATTTACTTACTCTATGATCCTGCTGTTCACATACCTCAGGCGGTGACTAGCACGTAGGTTAAAGATACTTTATTGAAACAGATTAATTACAAGAGTTTACAAAAACAAAAGGTAAACATTTTTAACAATGGGAATGGAATATGATAGATTACTTAAATAGAGTCCTGCAAATTGATTAGTGCACAAGATATAATAATCACATGATCAAGTACACAAAGTATGTTAGAATTTATCACAGAGAGTTGCTTTAACATATGAAATTCTCTTAAACGCTTTATGACTCTTTCTATATGTATTCGCAAACTAGCAATTATTTTTGTTTGCCGAACTTCTACTTTAGATAATTTGAATCCTGCTTTAACACTGGGTAGCCTTAACAATTTTAAGCCCTTTTCCTCAAGTATCTGCTCTACTTGCTTAAAGCCTCTATCAGCTAAGATAAGAGTGCCCCGTTGTAAGCCATCCAAAAAGTCACAGTTTTCAACAATAGTAACATCACTTGTTCTACCCCCAAACCCAGGAGAAATATAATTTACCAAGCCATTAGGTGTGCAGGATATCAAATATTTTACAGTATTTCCTTTTTTGTAATCAGACCATGTCAAAGCCTGATGTAGAGATTTTGATGGTTTTTGTATATCAATCTCTAAACAGTCTATAATGCAGCTGACATCATAATAGTTATGTCTAAATGCAACTGGAAGATTCTTTTTCACGGATTGTCTATCTAAGTTTACTATGAATGGATGTAGTATACTAGCAATCACTGGAATGTTTTTCAGAAATAATTTACTGGCATAAGATAAAGATATCCCAAAATTATCCTCAAGTTCAGAAAATGTGCTATTTAATCTAATCTTTTTTAAGCATAACAAAATGTATTCTATTTTTATGTTTGTTTGTTTATGAATCAAGTGGATTATAAAAAAACATTCCTTTGAAATACCGACATACATTAAAGGTTTTCTATGGATTAAACGCATAGTATTTTTGAGGCACTGCAATTTTTCGTTTTCCACATTGGTCTCTGTAACATTGCTGTCAGAGTCAGACACCCGTGATGATGACAGAGCTACAGAAGATGATGAAATATCACCGGTCACTGCTTCATTGAAAGAAGAAATGTCACAGTCTGATTTTTCATCTTCAGGGAAAATTATTTTCTTAATTGCTCCAGAAGTTGATGGTTGTTGATGGCAAGGTTCAATTTTAAAAGGAGAAGTAAAACTAGCCGTTGTAGCTTTAAGCGGAGAGAAGGCCACATTAATTTTTTTCATTGTCGACTTGCTCCTGTAATGAACTTTTACTGCTATGTGGATTGATTTTTCAGCAGTGGCAATACTTATTTCTTTGTCTTGTGTTTTTGGTAACTCTTCAGGCTCTAATTCAACAGTTTTCCGCATTTCAGTGTCATTCCTTTGTACACAGGCTTCAGTAATATTTTCTTCAAACAGCTGCCTCTCATTTTCACATTGTTTGACAAGGTCCTTTCTCGGCCTCTTTAAAAACACTTTTCGGGAAGTACCGGAACTACAGAGCCGTCTTTTGCGATCTTGTTGGCAATCAAATTTTGATGGTAATACTCCATCCACCAAAAGTATTTTCTTAGTGAAGCCCATTTTGAACTTCATGTAGTTTGCTATATCCTTCTCCATCTGTAATTATATAACAGTAATGTAGGTTTTAAGCATAGAGTTATATTACTATAGGTAGGTTTAAAGCATATTTGTGAACTCAGACTACTGGCGATTCTATGAGAGTCAATGTGGATGTGGTGGATTCGAATGCCTATGAGCTTATTTATTTGTCAAAGTTTTGATGAGCTTAAACAAAGAACATTATGAAACTATTTTTGAAGACAAAGATCGAAATAATTATATAATAAGTAGTAAGATCAAATATTACTCACATACATCAAAGTGATCTTCACACATAAAAACATTTGAAGTAACTCCTATGCTTTTGGGATCTCTACGAGCGAGTTCTAACCACTTTTTTCGCCTTTTAGGGTCCATTGGAACAGAAATAAACAGCTTTTCTGGAGTTTTTATGGATGTACTTGTACATTGTGGTACTACACACCATTTATAAGTCATTGTTTTTAACAAATTCAAGAAAATATACAATCTTTTGCCTTGATCGCTTTCTTTTTCGCTTGTTGTTTACTAGCCGCATTCATTGAGCATTTAACTAAAAGTTTACATAGTTCCGAATTGAGTCAAAATCGCTGTTGGCGCTGTGAGCGATAAATGTCGTTCCGTTTTGATTATTGGGCTGACAGCGCTATCAGCGCGATATCATTTCGGAATGGCTAAACATGGGAAACGAACAAACTTCTTTCGAACTGGTCTGCACAGAAATATTTATAACTGGATTTGGTTATCACCAGTCTTATCATTACTCACGACCAACATTATTTATCTTCTATAACAGTTTTTCTTCTTATTAAGTATTTACAAACAACTCTTCTTTTAATTTCCATACTTATCTTGTACGAGTTAAACGTCAGATTTGACAGCGCTCACAGTGATAATGCCGGGAAGCAATATCACTGTGAACGCAAGATGGCGCTAGTAATGAAGTGACGTCGAGACTGCTATCGTAGACGCGCTAACGCCAATTCGGAATGGGTTTTTATCGCGCTCACAGCGCCAACAGCGATTTTGACTCAATTCGGAACGCGGCGTTTGGTGTGACGTCAGATATGTTTATTTTGTTGCTTTTAATATTTCCTGGCCATGGGTACTAGTCTTTCAGCCGAATACATATATTTTCATCGATCCTTCTTTCTCCAGTTAAATGAGGCAAAGTCACAGTCCAAGTCACACAGAGTAAGTCCAATCATGCCCTAGTAAAGTCATGGCAACTTTACTACAAGCTTCTTCGGAGTTTTGGAAACAACACAAAAAGACAGGTTTCACAACATTATATATTAATTACCACATTATATCACTTGCCCACACTCGTGCACGTCAGCCAGCACTTAATGAATAAAACGCCACTATTTTTATGCATTAACACCCGAAAAAACACAAGTTTTGAAAAATAATACAATGCGGCGATATGATTTTTTCGCGTTCCCGCCATGATCCAAATCGCGTTATGGCGCGTTTTTTTCTCATTCAAACTTTCACATCGATTTTTACCGAAAATACAACAGATCTCAAGGAAATATTGATGTGCTGTGCATTAAATATAATAAGAAATTATTTAAAACAATTTCTCAATTAGTCAAATACCCTATAGGTCCAACCATAGTTTTCGGAGTTTTGGCGGCACCACGGAAAAATCATGTCGCTGCATTCTATTATTTACATAAACTGATGTTTATTCGCGTTTTAATGATAAAAAATGGTGGTGTATTAGGTATTCATAGAGTGTTGAATTACATGCACGAGTGTGGTCAAGTGATATGATGTGGTGAAACATGTATTTTCGTGTTGTTTTCAAAACTCCGTAAAAGCCCATAGTAAAGTCGCCACAACTTTACTAGGGCATGACTTTGACTAATTTCGTGTGACTGACTGTGACTCATGACATATTTGACTTGAATTTACTAAAAAAAACTTGAAAATTAATAAACTTGACACTGGCAGATGGCCAAAAATGGGCGAAAAAATAAAATAAATAAATTACACTGGCAGAATGCACAACGTGTCACAAGTCAGTCCGGCAGGTCATGCCGAATACAAAAACTAAGAAAAAAAACATAGTTCAGCTGTAACTGTCAGTCAGTCTGCATGACTATTATCTTCTTTTTTTAATAGTTCCTGGCCATGGACATGACTATTATCTGCCCTGCCGTGTTGCCAGTGATGCCAACTCGGCCCCTTCTGGGCTAGATTTAGATCTTTTTCGGCTTGTTCAGAATGTAATGATTCAGCCCTAGCCCCAAATCTAGCACAAATTGGATCTACAGAAAACTAAAAATCTATATTGAAAAAGCCTGACCCTCATGAATGCCAGACATCAACGTCTTCAGCAAAAGTGAATTCAGCGAAGACGGCAACTTAAAAACTGCTTAAATTAAGCATTTTAATTATCAGATATAGTGTTGAGGCCTGCTTCGGCCGTACTCACGTCGTATTCTTGTATTTTGGGTTTGCTTCTTGTTATTAGGTAAATGGTTGGTGGTGTCGCGCGACCGGTACCGGTAATGGCGGTGTGCAGAATGTATGACGTATTGACAGTTGAATTGTTACGTATTGCACGCGCGATGACCTATTTCGAACTGGCGGTGGCGGCGCTTGCGTCACCTCGCCTCGCATGTAGCTTCGTATAGCTTGTCTATAGCTATAACTAGGTGTGCTTAGCAGTGGCGTGCACATATATTAAAAATTTTCTTGTTCATTTTTGAAATGAAAATATATCCGACATATTCAGCCTTACCTAAAATAATCTCGATTCTCTTAGTCACTGCTTAAACTTCTCTGTCTTGTTCTTGCATTTTACACTTCACGTCAGAGTGAAGATGGCAGAGCATCTTAAGCAGTGATTAACGGTTGAGAAGTTTTTTTAAGTAAGACTGATTGTGTTTTATTTTTAATCTACACATTTTATGCTAAATGATATTAAAAAATCAACTTGTTTTTTTAATTAATTAGCAATTTAACCCATTTTTTATAACTTTTGGTCAGATCTAGCCCTTTTTTTAATTTGGTCTCCCCTGGCCCTAAATCCCAAAGAATACAAAATCCTCATCCTCATATCATATCACACCCAGCATGGTATAATAATATACTATGTTATGTTGAGTTAAGAACGTAGTGTTAAATTCAGGTCAATAGGCTAGATGACTGGTTTTTTTTTATTGTCCTATTAAAATGTTGCCCATAAATATAGCTGATTAATGAAAAGAAAATGAAAATCTGATCAAAAATAAGCAACTTATAAGCATTTTAATATCATGCTAGACAGAGAGAAGAAACAGCAAATCGTGACGTCACTTCTCTGTACGCCATATAAATTATATTCTGACAAGTAAGGCGTGACGTAATTTTTTGTTTTGTGGGAAAGGGACAGAGTTGTCTCTAACAAAAACTTTAAACGCTCATATATCAGAACATTAATAACCGATTTAAATTATTTTTTCAGTAAACATATTATATTTACTTAATTTCTTCATCAAAGCTATTGGTTTTAACAATATAAACATCAGTCATCTAGCCTATTCTCTTTGGTTGAGTTGGCAACACTGCGTGTCGCAATGCATGTTGCAATTTAGGTTTATGTAGGTTTATGTATGCCTATCTATATTTTTATTTTTCTCGTCTACTCTCCGACTGAAGGACTAGTATCCATGGTCATGAATAAAAAAAAAAAAAAAAAAACAATGCATGTTGCTTTCTTGCTTTCTAAAATCTTGATTGTTCTCAACTCAAAGAATTACAAAATAATCAATAAGATTAAGCATTAAATAAAACAGCAATTATTTATCAAAATGCCTCTTTTAGACGGAAAGGAAATCGACATATTCTTTGTAAGTTATTAGCTTAGCTTTTGTCTCTCAAATTTTAACTGGTTATTTTCATTCAATGGATTTCAACCATCAGTAAAGCATATTTTTCTACTAAGTGTGGAATTCACCGGCGGGATCACTGGTTATCGATTTTAGACTTATTACTATTTAAACCTAAGCAAGTAATCTAGATCAATGTTAAAGCTATAATTGTATTGTTATTCCAGAGTGAAGAAGACCTGCCTTATGAAGAAGAAATATTAAGAAATCCTTTTTCCGTGAAACATTGGCTTCGTTACATTGAACATAAAAAAGCAGCGCCTAAAAATGAAATTAACATGATATATGAAAGAGCACTGAAGGAATTGCCAGGATCTTTCAAACTATGGTATAATTATCTAAAGGTTAGAAGATCTCAAATAAGAGGTCGCTGTATAGCAGACTCATGCTATGATGATGTTAACAACTGCTTCGAAAGATCTTTAGTATTCATGCACAAGATGCCTCGCATTTGGATGGATTATTGCACATTTTTAACAGACCAGTGCAAAATAACAGCTACTAGAAAATCATTTGACTGTGCTCTAAGAGCCTTGCCGATAACTCAACATCATAGAATATGGCCACTTTACCTAAATTTCCTAAAGAAACATAACATACCTGAAACTGCCCTAAGAGTTTTCCGAAGATATCTCAAGTTATGTCCTGAAGATGCAGAAGAATATATTGACTACTTAATTTCAATCAACAAGTTAGATGAAGCTGCTTTGAAACTCACTCAAATAGTCAATAATGAAAACTTCCAATCGAAGCATGGAAAATCTAACCATCAGCTGTGGAATGAGCTATGTGAGCTTATATCAAAAAATCCAGATCAAATACATTCTCTTAATGTAGATGCAATTATTAGAGGAGGACTCAGACGCTACACTGATCAGTTGGGACATCTCTGGAACTCTCTCGCAGATTACTATGTTAGGAGTGGACTGTTTGAAAGAGCTAGAGACATCTACGAAGAAGCAATCCAGACTGTGACAACTGTTAGAGATTTCACCCAAGTATTTGATGCCTATGCCCAGTTCGAAGAGCTGAGTTTGAGCAAAAAGATGGAAGAGGTAGCAAAGAAATCAAGTCCAAGTGAAGATGACGATGTTGACCTGGAATTGAGACTAGCTAGGTTTGAATACCTAATGGAAAGGAGACTATTGCTTCTCAATTCTGTGCTCTTGAGACAGAATCCTCACAATGTTGCAGAGTGGCATAAAAGAATAAAATTGTATGAGGATAAACCACATGAAATCATTGACACTTACACAGAAGCAGTACAAACAGTTGATCCTAAATTAGCAGTGGGTAAACTTTACACTCTGTGGGTAGGGTTTGCCAAGTTTTATGAGAAAAACGAGCAAATAGAAGATGCAAGACTAATTTTTGAGAAAGCAACACAAGTCAGCTATGCAAAGGTAGATGATCTGGCTTCAGTCTGGTGTGAATGGGCTGAAATGGAAATCAGACATGAAAATTACGAAGAAGCCTTGAAGTTGATGCAGAGAGCTACCGTCTTACCGAAGCGAAAAGTAGCTTACCATGATGATTCTGAAACAGTGCAAATGCGCTTGTATAAGTCTTTGAAAGTCTGGTCCATGTATGCAGATCTTGAGGAAAGTTTTGGTACTTTCCAATCATGTAAAGCAGTGTATGATCATATTATTGAATTGAAAATTGCAACCCCTCAGATTATTATTAATTATGGCTTGTTCTTAGAAGAGCATAACTATTTTGAGGAGGCATTCAGAGCCTATGAAAAGGGAATTGCATTGTTTAGATGGCCCAATGTTTATGATATATGGAACACATACTTGACAAAATTTTTGAAGCGATATGGAGGATCAAAACTGGAGCGTGCTAGAGATTTATTTGAACAATGTCTTGAGCACTGTCCTCCCGAGTTTGCCAAATCTATATTTTTGCTCTACGCCAAACTAGAAGAAGAGCATGGTTTGGCTAGACATGCTATGTCTGTGTATGAACGAGCAACAACAGCAGTACTCCCTGAACAAATGTTTGAAATGTTTAATGTCTACATCAAAAAGGCTGCTGAAATATATGGTGTTCCCAAAACGCGAACAATCTATGAAAAGGCCATTGAAACTCTTCCCGAAGAAAAGGCACGAGAAATGTGCGTCAACTTCGCCGAAATGGAAACGCGCCTCGGGGAGATTGATAGAGCGCGAGCTATTTACGGACATTGCAGCCAAATGTGCGACCCGAGAATCACTGCAGAGTTTTGGAATACTTGGAAAGAGTTTGAAGTCAGGCATGGCAATGAAGATACTATGAGAGAAATGCTAAGAATAAAGAGGAGTGTCCAGGCGACATACAACACCCAAGTGAACATGATGTCTGCTCAGATGTTGAGTTCTGCTGCAGGAGGTGCCGCGGGAACTGTGTCTGATCTCGCTCCAGGAATGAAAGATGGCATGCGTATGCTAGAAGCTAAAGCAGCAGAGATGGCTGTAGCAAATAAGGGCAATATTATGTTTGTTAGAGGAGAAACTCAAGGTCTGAAAGAGAGCGGAGAGAAAGTGGTTAATCCAGACGAAATTGACATTGATGAGGACTCAGAAAAGAGTGGCGAAGATGATGATGATGATGAAGAAGAACCTGTTCAAAAAAAGAAAGTACCTGCTGCTGTATTTGGGGGTCTAGTTAAAGAAGATGAAGAATAAAATTAATTATAAAAGCTTTGAAATATAATCAACCAATTTTTAATAAACTTAGTTAAATAATACACTGCTTTTAATATTATTTACAACAGAAATCACAGAACACATTTTATATCTAGAATAAAATCTATGTAGTATCATAAATCAAGTTGTTACACACATACAGATATCCGAAATTCATACAGCATGTGATATTGTAATGACAATGGATCAGAAGCAAGGTTTTTAAACACAAAGTTTTTTAAAGGTAAGTACGTAATACAGATTAACGAAATTGTGAAGGTACTATAGTCTGTTTGCTACCAAATCACTACAGACAGTTTAATGATTTATTCAAAAGTGGATGACTGTTATTCACATTTCATACTAAGCTGCTGACTAGGATTCCTATCAGAGATGTTACGTAACACAAAACATGAATAAAATTGACCCGGAGTAGATGACTCATACATCTGCCTGGTAACAGATTGAATGCAAGAATTCTGGTTTATAAAGTAGACACAGCCAGCAACCATGTATACCTGGATATGTCTTAAAACTGCATACAGAACCACCAGAGGACAGGCAGCAGCATCCTCTCTGTTAATTGTGGTGATCGTTCTGTGATCCCCAAGCCACTTGCCAAGCAGTACGGCAACTCCCTCCCCCCACTAAGGAGGAGGCCTTCGTCGAGCAGTGGACGTCTTCTGACTGATGATGAACCAGAGACAGGTCACCATTGAAAATGCTATCTAATAATGTGCCTCATCAGTTTTTCTATCGAATAATAATCAAATTACAGCATAGACAGAGTTATAGGCCTGGTGTGTACTTAGCTGATTGATTGAAAAAATTCAAATGAAAAATTTTTGTACTCATCATTGTAAACAACTATAACTCTAGCGCCAACATTGGAAAAAAAACATCTGTTCTCTGGGACTGTTGCATACATTTAGCCAAGAACGAATGAACAACTGTGAAACAGCAGTATTTTTTCGATTTTAGGGTTGATCAGTTAGTCTCAAAATAAGAGTTGTTTACGATGATAAGTGACCCTTTTTCTACCTTATACACCGTAAGCCCAAAAAACCCAGTAAGTATTCCAAATAATAAATTGTTTTCACTTCGTTTATGCAACAGCCAGCAACCACCTGATAGCAATTGAACTATTCCTATTCTATAGACATTTGAAAAATAAATAAGTTTTTATAGGGTCAGTCCTAATGTCAAACTTATAATGCTGCCCAAAGGCCATAACATAGCTAGCTTGGCGGTTGATGTTACAGAAAATACAACCGGTACCAGCAATTAAATGTATCCCGCGAGAATTTACACAGGCTACAGAGGACAATCACAAAATATTTCAAGTGTCTTAAACTGACTTTACAATGTACTTACTAATTTTATATTATCAGTGTACTCTGAAACTTCAAGGCAGGGCTATAGTGTGCATTACGAGGTCAGACATAGTACACTTTTTCTCTGAGAAAAACCATAGGTAAAAATCATGAAACGCAGGTATTATGAAAATGCATTAGATTTGCACTGGAAAATGTTAGTATTTTTATGGAACAAAGCAGTTTCCATGATTATTTTCGATTAGTTTTAGTAAAATGCGTGCCGCTCATCCTGGTTGCTATGAATAAGACTGGATCAGAGATTTAAAATCCTTTATACCAATATGTTAACACGTATTGCTGCACCCAAATCTTGGATTGGTAATATGAACAATTACAGGGAAATTAACATACTATGCTGGAATAAGCCTTATTCTAGCTCAGTACCTCAGATCTGGATTCCAAATCTTTTAAAATGAATGATGTTGGGATAAAGGCAAAATTCTTACAAGATAAAGTCAAAATATTTGCATAAACAGATTGTTCCCAGATGAATTTGTTTCACTTTCCAGTGATTAAAAGGTATAAGTTATGTGAAATTACGGTCTGGATATAGGTGCAAATATATTTTAATACCATGATTGGTACTGGGCCTTTAAGAGACTCTTAAAGTTCTAAATTTATATGATATCTCTTGGAGATGTGATTGTATACAGAGAATTAGAGTACATATTATTAATATCAGTATAACTATTGGAGCAACTTAAACCATTGGTAACTCCACCAAACATTATTAATTCACCATTTCCTTTTACAAGTGAATACATAATAAGTTCTTCTGGAGCTCCATTCGTTTCCCCTATTCGTGGACAGAGCCAGGAGACATAATTGAATGAGTTGCCATTTACAACTGTTGATATATCAAGAACATGCAATGCGAGAGTGCTTTTATTTTTTTTCACTTCTGGTTGTTTCACAGGAGGTTCTTCTGGAGGGGAGGGCTCTCTTGGCTCCCCTCTGTTTTCCAGATGAGCAACATTTCGTTGATTAATGAGATCATTTTCGGTCAGTACAGATTCCTGGGTGGGATCACATGCAAATGCTGCCATTCTGTATCGATTGGCTTCTTGCAATTGGCGTACTAGCCTCATATTTCTGTCCTGAAAAGAAAAAGGTTTGCATTATTTTAGTCAGAAGTCTGTATGAGTAGGTATATATAGCTACAAATGCAACAAATATGCAAGCGTATATATATATAGCTATATATTAGAAAAAATTACATGGAAACTATAGTTTTGAAACATTTTTTGTTAATACAATCAAGTGACGAGACGAGCAAGGCGTTCGCCTGGTGGTAAGCGTCACGCCTGCTACTAATAGTAGCCAAACACAATCCTGCGCCGCACTGCATTGCGCTCGTCACCCTGAGATATTAGATGTTAAAATCTCTTCATACCCAGTAATTTATCTGGTAACATTGCCCTTCAAACCGGAACACAGTAATGCTTGCACACTACTGGTTGGCGATTGAATAACTGGCAAAGGTGTGGTACTTCCCCAGGCAGACTTTGCAGTAGAGTCCTACCACTACTTGAACTTACTCAAAAGTGTACTCCTATATAAATAAAACAATACACTGTTACTGAGTCTAGTAAATACAGAAATTATAAAAAACTACATTTTGAGATTACTTAAAAGTTAAGTCTAAGTAAAAGCTAAGTCTACCTTTAGTTCAGACATTGTTCAATGTTGACCTGATATTTTTAATTTATTTGTGTAAATCTATGTAAAATTTACCTTTTTTGTGCCTCTTATAGGTGAATCTCTCCTACCAAACTTGCTAACATCAGAGCCAGGTGCAGAACTAGGACGATTTGTCACATTATTTTCAATCCTGGCATCATTGCTAGGACCAGCAACAGGATTAGCTTGTTCTAGCTTTGGCTGATTCGATGGCCTTCTAGGCAATTCACCTCTCTTTCCATTTATGTTTTGATCGGTTCCAAGCGGTTTTTGTAAACTCTGTTCCACTCTAACCGAAACTGGAGGGTTTTCTGGCCTGTTGAGGGTAGACAACCTTACAGCTGATGTGACCAGTGGTCGAGCTCCATTTAAGCCGTTCCTACTTTTACTTAAGCTGACAACTTTGTCGCCAACTCTGCATGCAGGATTACACCAGATGTTAGATGAAGCCCATTCTTTATTTTTTACAGCTAGTTCTTTCCACGTCCACACCGGGCCTGTCATGTTTAATACCCAACAGTCATTGTACACAAATCTGTTGTGTAATGACTGTACACCCCCCAGAATGAGTAATCTGTCAGTATCTAATTGAATAATAGATTGAGAGTATCTAGGAGAAGGTCTAGGTTTGGTAGTTGGCTGATTTCTCCATGTGAGAGTGGGTACATCAAGCACCCAAACATCATTTGAGCATTGTATCTCATGGTTGAAAGCTGGCGATTGAGTCAAACCTCCAAAGACAACCATCTCATCATTTCTCATACAAGCTGAATGACCTGCCATTGGTGGAGGACTGTTTATCGCATTCATTAGGAGCCACTTATTCACTTGTACATCATAAAAGTGTATTTCATTGAACATGGTCAGTTGATTGTAATAATGAGAAAGAGAGGGGTATGTCCAGCCACCAAATACTATTAACGAGTCATTGTGGTGGACCATTGTAGTATATGCCTTGGGTACAGGGTATGTCCCAGTAGCAAGGGGTCTTACCCACTGCCTTTTGGAAAGATCAAATCTCCAGAGATCATTGAATGAAGTGGCATTTGTTGTACATCCTCCAAACACATACATGTTGTTTTCAAAGACACATGCTGCATGTGAGAATCTTCTAGTGATAGTATACCCCATATCAGTGGCTGTGACATTTTTCCAAAGAATGTTAAATTCTCCAATGGCTTTGAGCAGTTTGGTGGATTTTTGACGTAGAACACCTATAAGAAGAATTAAAATTAGATGGAATATGTAGGTGTGATAACGGAAACTAAATAAAAGCACCTTTCTACCTGCTTATTCCAGTGAGTAAATCATTAAAATAAATTATTAGATTTTCATCAAAAAACTCACTTTTCGAACAAATATACCATCGCTTACATACAATCATGCAATTCTGTAAATCTCTGTAAGGAGGCAAGAATCCTAGAATAAATTCTAGAACTTCATTCGGAAGATCTTCCACGGAGCACAGTAAAGTTTGGTCACGTAAAAACTGGTGCGAAACTTCCATTTTTTTTGTCTTTTAACATTTGATCTTGCATCAATAATTTACATATTTTCTGTAATGATCTTGAGAATAATTCAGACAAATCTCACACCCAAACTTCTAAATCAAAACATTGAAATTGAAGAGGAAAATAATTGAAAGAATCTCCTCCATCATGCGTCCTATTGACTTTGATTTTGTTGACATTATTGAAACTTGACATTGACAACTGATTGATCACTGTCACAGGCAAAGTCAAAGTCTTTTTTTCTCTTCTTCCTATTCACAAATCAATCGGAAAGTTTTCCGTTCGGATCCACATTCTCCGTCTATGTCATTCTGAATGTAGAATGTGTTGAAACATGTCTTTTCGTGTTGTTTTCATAACTCCGTAAAAGCTTATAGTTTAGTCGCCACAACTTTACTAGGGTATGACTTGGGGCTTTATTTTTGAATCATACACAAGCGTTGCGCATGCGAAAGGAGCCGACCTTCGAACGATATTGTTTGGGATAAGGTTCAATATCCTTTAAAAGCCGGCTCTTTTCGCACGCGCAACTCCGTAACGCCCCTGAACTCGAATATGACTAATTTCGGGTCGAATATGACTAACTGTGATTTCATGACACATATTATTTGACTTGATGATATTAAACTTGAAATTCATAAACTTGTCACTGGCAGAATGTACAAAGTGCGGTGCCAATAACTCTGAAAAAATAAATAAAGGAAAATAGTACTGTCAACGTCAAAAAGAACGTGACAATGACAACCGCGAACTTACATTCTCTTTGACCGCGAATATTCAAATGGATGTATTATCGTATTGCACTCAAAATAATAACAATAAGTATTCTTACACCAATAATGGTTTATGAATTGGATAATGTATTATTAGTGTTGCTAAAACTTACTCTTCATATTGAATGAAACCCAATTATCATTGCAATTTTTGGTTTGACAGCTGAGATAACCTATAAGATATCATAATTTTAAGCGAAATATTTGTAAATAATAAGTGGAAGATAGTATTTGTATAAAATAATGCAGCTTTTACTACAAGCCAGTCCATTAATTGACAAACTAAAACATTGGCATCGAGCTATATCGTTTAACGAAGTTCAGTTAACGACTTCTCAAAAGGTATGTTATTTCTAATTAATTTCAATAAAAGGAGCCTTTTTACTTACCGTTACTACCGTGACAGACGAAACAGGCTCATATAAGTGATGGACAAATATTTTATAAACATCCTGTGTGCGTTTCGTTTGCCTAAAACCACAATAACACACTTCTGAAGCCTCTGAAGGTTATAATATGAAATACAAGGTAAAAGCAAAATACAAGCTTACAATATTATTATTGTCCTGAACCTACTTCATCCCTAACTAAATTATGTTATTGTATCATCCTCAGGGTCCCATGATAATGAACTATTTTATGTAAACAATTTCGCAGCAGCCCTTAAAATACTTACTATATAGACATCTATACAATATGCTATTACTAAACAACTTAATGAAATCCGCAGGTTGTATTATGGAGTTTAGGTGTGGTCGGAACAAGTGCAGTAGTGGTAGGAGTCCTATCGAGATACTTAGCAAGGCGGAGAGCTAAACCTATTCTTAACCCGAGGATACAACGGGCAATAAACAAAAGAATATCTAGAATGAGAAGTCCTAATGGAGGTAAAATACATTATATTCTTCAGTTTCGTTAAGTACATATTTAGATGTATTGATTTATTTGGAATCTTACTGCATGAAGCTAGCCCACATAAATCACTCTGGATTTACTGTAATGATGTAATTAACAAAACTGATACCCTTATACATTACTTAACATTATACTAATAACGATTCTATTTCAGTAAGCTCGTATGACGTATGATAATTTTTCAGGCATGGGTTCAATAGCCAGTGGTAGCGGTGGCCGAAGCAGTCCTCTAGGATTCAGTGAGCGGCTGTCCTTAGCATCAGGGTCTATTGGGTCAGGTGGTGGAGACGCAGCGCCACTTTCACCACAGCAGCTCGGTGTTATGGGTAAGAAAAATATTTTTTGTTTCAGGCTTAACAACGCCATCTCTTGGTGAGTAGAAAAACGTAAAAACTAAAAATTTTTTTTTTGTATGTCGTTTTGAATACCACTGAAAACAAACAATTAGGCAAGAATTTTAAGATTAATCGTAAATAATTTAAGCTTAGCAACCTTAGCAACCTTAGCAAGTAAGATTTTAGATTAAGAATGTTATTGTAACTATCTAGCGGTTAGTGAAACTTTTGTAAATTAGCTAAGCTATAACTTAATTATACATTTAATTTAATTATAAAGAGCAAAATTGAACCCTTTTTTCTGTAATACCCATTATTTTATTAATTTCACAGAAATATTTACGTAGGGATTCTAACTTAAAATTTACAGCGCCATCTCTTGACGAGTAGAAAAAATATTTTAATATTTGTGATTCTTAATCTCCATATAGTGCCTATGTTATTATACAGAGGGCTTCTTAGTTAGTATATGCTCGATGGAGGAATGAGGGATCATTGATGGAGGGCTTGTATTCTCAGCAACTTTAACGATTGCGATTCAAGTTGAGATACTATTCAGAAAAATGTGCACTAATCTCGTACACTATCTGTCTCTATCATTCTGAATGCAGAAGACGGCGCGGCGATGAGAGTAGTTTTCGAATCGAATCGGATTCGATTGAGTTTACAATAGGGGGCAGAACTTAGAGCATATACCAATGGAAAAGCCAATGGCGATAATCTGCCTACATGATTTTCTTTCTGCCCACACTTTTTCCGGGGGACGAGGTAAACACGCATGGCACACTTTCTGGTAAAGTTTCACACTATTCAAACAAATTCCTGTTCGTAGGAACGCACACTATAAAACAGTAGTCATCACAGCACACACGAAGGGTATTATTGGTCACTGACCATAGATCTTTTGGCAGCCGCCTTGTCTTGCCACCTCCTAGCTCAAAAAAGCAAAATGTTAAACCCTAAGTACGTCATAGACATAAGCCGTCATGGGCAAAAATAATATGATCTAAATGATCTTAGATGCATTTCGTCGCCCCGCACACCGAGTTACTGATGTCGACTAATGATGATAGATGTTTGTGTGGAAATTACGATGTCACCTTCACCCAGACGGCTATAATTCTTGGATAGCAGACAGACCAATGACGTAACCAACTAGAATAAAAACAACGCATTTTAACTGCCTGCAGAGGGTCGATCATAAATATTTTCAAAAGTTACGTATGTAGTACGTACTTAATCCATAGTTTATGTATGAATCCAAGTAACTTTATACTACAAAAAAAAACAACCGACTTACACTTACAAATTATTATGGGTCCACTTCGAGAGTATACTAATCTTTCTCTAATCTGGATTCCTTTATTTTAAAACAAAATAGGTAATTCAATTTTTTATTCTGTGGTAATATTGCAAAAAATGTAGACATTAAATTCAATTAACATCAAACGAATCGCGATATTAAACTATATTGTTGCAATAATAATACGCTTTAAAAAAAAAATAACCGACTTCAACTTTTAATACCTGGACGACATTTTCATATTTTATAGTAATTTTGATAAACCAAACTACTGAACCGATTTCGATAAAATTTATATGGGACCTCTGAAATATTACCTACCAAACAAAAAAAAAACATCAAAATCAGTTCATAATTGGCGGAGTAATCGCGCAACATACATACAAAAAAAAACATACAGTCGACTTGAGAACCGCTTTTTTTGAAGTTGAAAAACACCAAAATGTTTGCTGTTGCAGTGCCTTAAACCTTATACAAATAATAAAATAGGTACAAGTTAGCTTGCATTGATTATGAAATTGGTATAGTTATAGGTGTATCTACGCTCAGATAGACGCGTTTTATATGGTAGTGAATATGCCCTGATTTTAGTTGTACCTATTTGACGGGGACAGCCTAGTTAGAGCTTTCATGTTGTCCAGCTACGCACAAAGGTTAACTGGTTCTCGCCCATAAGCCATGACTTCACTCCAAAGAAGGACCTTAGGAATTCATAGCGATAATAGAACCAATCAATACAATAACATAATTATAGTAAATCAAAACATACAAGTAAAGGTGCAAGCAAACGGTAGGTAGGACGGAGAATATTTCATAGTTTTATTATTTTTATTTTATGTCCTGGGGCCGTACCGTGAACTGCTTATAGCGGGACCGAATAGGTTCAGCTGCCGGCACTCCGCGACCGCGAGCCTTATTGCGAGGCGATAAAATTCACAGTCGCGCAGCGTCGGCAGCTGAGCGTATTCGGTCCCGCTATAAGCAGTTCACGGCCTGACTGGATGTCTGTTATCCAGTTGGTTTTGTCATGCTAGTAAGTTTATAAAAAAAATATTGTGTTCACAATCAAGAATTCTTCCTACAAGTTTCACTATGGCTGGTCCCATAAAATATGAGATACGATACGATAACTATTATTAAAAAGTAAAAATTATAATAATGTGATTATAACATACATCATGCATGATGATGACAACTTCCACAAAAAGAGTTTGTTGTGTCAAGGTCATGGAAAGCGATCGCAAAATTTGACCTGAGTTAGCACGGCTCGTTGGTCTAGGGGTATGATTCTCGCTTTGGGTGCGAGAGGTCCCGGGTTCAAATCCCGGACGAGCCCGTCTTTTTTTTATTTTTAGATGAAAAGTATTTTAACATTTTCATTCGAATTTAACTTTGAAGTCAACAACAACAACCCTGAAAACGTCGAGATGTTGCTGAAAACATTTTGTCAAGGTTAAATGTTTTTTTTTGTTTGGTTTTTTCAGGTTCTATATACAGTAAAAGTTATTTGCAATTATGAGTTCAATGTCCCTCTTTCGTCTCAGTACAGCCCAAGGCTAGGTTACGCGGCACGGAGTAGTTACTAGGTTTGCAAAATGTTTTATTTGTAAAAAGATTAAACTAGTGCTTTACCTATTTATAAATTATCGCTATACCAGTCAAAACGCAATAGAGTTCATAATAAAGAGCGTCCCCTCGGGATTTCTAGCGTTCACTGTTCGAAGCACGCCTGACCTACTGACATACCCCGTGGGATACAGAGGAATTGAAATTCCGAGACAACACGTTATCAGTACGTACGAGGGCGGCACTGAAAATTTCGGGAATCAAGGAAGTGACACAACATTACTATTTAAAAATATATTTATTGCTTTTCGAAGTATTCTCCGCGAAATTTGACACATTTTTCCATACGATGGAACCAATCATTGAAGCAACCATTCCATTCGGAAGTTGGGGTCTCCAAAATGGCCGTTTTGTAGGCGTCCACAGCTTCTTCAGGTGATGAAAATCTCTGTCCACGCAATTTATTCTTTATTTTAGGGAAAGTATAGAAATCATTAGGGCTTAGGTCGGGGCTGTACGGCGGATGGTCCAATAATTCTATGTTTTCTTGCTCTAAAAACTCTTTTGTTCTGTGCGCGGTGTGAGAACTCGCATTGTCGTGATGGAGGATGATGCGGCGGTTGCAGTTCTCTTTACGGAGTTCAGAAACGACCTGTGGCAAACAAATGCTAGCATACCATTCTGCATTAACCGTTCTTTGTCCCTCAAGAGGAATAGTCGTAACATGGCCGGTTTTGGAGACAAACGTGGCCACCATTTTTTTTGCAACACTCCGTGAACGAACAATTTTTGTTGGCTTTAACTCATTTTCGAACACCCAAACTCGTGACTGGTTTTTTGTTTCGGGTTCGTACGCGTATATCCAGGATTCGTCACCTGATACGATGTTGTATACAGCATTTGAGGATCCTGCGTGGAATCTTTCGAGAGTTCTGACGCACCAAGTAACGCGAGCCGCTTTTTGCTCTTCACAGAGCGAATGCGGTATCCATCGGGAAAACAACTTTTTTACACCTAATTTTTCATGCAAGATTATTTGTATTTGACTCATGCCAATGTCTAAAGTTGCCTGAATTTCGCGGTATGTCACATGTCGATCTTCCTCAATCAGGTTACGCACAGCATCAACGTTTTCTTGGGTGACTGCAGTTTTTGGACGACCTTGACGGGGATCATCACTGAGCTTGACACGTCCACGTTGAAATTCAGCAAACCAGCGATAAATTGTGGTTTTGGATGGGGCTTTATCACCAAATGCAGAAATCATCCGGTCAACACACTGTTTTTGTGTTAAACCACTTCGAAAGTCATAATAAATCATCGCTCTTGAATTTTCTCGAGTCAATTCCATTTTCTCAACGACTAAACAAGTTTGACAAAACCTTGTGACAAGACCGAGAATATTTTTTTAAATAAATAAATGGTATTCGATTTTTAAAACCAAGGAGTTTTCAATTAAAAAGATTTTAATATGACAGAAACAGTGGAAATATTCCATTCCCGATACTTTTAGTGTAGCCCTCGTATAAAGGTACCTGATAGAGAAAGTAGCAAACGTACACCTTGTCTCAGTGGTACCTAGAACACAGAAGAATTAATAGTATTAAGCCTAGAATACCCAGATAATCGGTAGCAGTAAAATATATAAATACATGTAAGTATCTACCTATATGTATGTGGCGCAGGCCACATCGCTCGAAGAACTGGCAACCGATGGGGAAGAAAGGTTCTTGAGTGGCGACCGCGAACCGGAAGACGCAGCGTAGGAAGCCCTCCCACTAGGTGGACCGACGACATTGTAAAAATCGCGTGCAACCGGTGGATGCAAATGGCAGGTTGTCGTACAGTGTGGCGGTCTAAGGGGGAGGCCTTCGTGCAGCAGTGGACGTCTCCGGGCTGATGATGATGATCTACCTATCTATACTTATTATAGGTAGGTATACCTTCCTTATTACTATGGTATAAGATGCTCCATTATATTTTATACAGGGTTAGTTCCAATCAGCTAGGGCATATTCTGTACATTAAAACAAAAAACTTTTACTATGGGGCCAACATTGAAATCGCAAAAAAAACAGCTATTCCATACATTTTGCCCAAGGTCGATGAACTTTTTGTATGGAACAGCTGATATTTTTCGCGATTTCAATGTTGGCCCCATAGTAATAGTTGTTTGTTTCGATGTACAGAATATGCCCTAAAAAGGATGCTAACTGAATAGTACTAACCCTGTATATTGGCACACATTAAAATAGACTATAGTGTCTAGTTATTAGGTACATAATAATATTATACGTTTTTTTTTAAATATTAACGAAGTATTGACACGAACAAGACGCTCGATGGTAAGAGCGAATAATAAATAGTACATTGTAAGGGCTACTTACGCTCGACCATAAGTATACTATGGCTCGATTTTTAATTAACTTGGTGCCCAGCAGGGCTAGCATGCGCACCGCGAGAAAATTTTGTCGTGTCTTTCGGCCTTACCTAAAATAATCTCGATTCTCTTAGTCACTGCTTAAACTTCTCTGTCCTTTTCTAGCACGTGCAACTTCACGTCAGAGAGAAGATGGCAGAGCATCTTAAGCAGTGACTAACGGTTGAAAAGTTTTTTTAAGTGAGGCCGTTTATGTCGTGCGAAAACGAGATAAAATTATACAGATTCGTAGCCTTGTCCTGTTTTTAAGAATCGAGAAAAAATTCTCGCGGTGCGCATGCTAGCCCTGCTGGTAGTGACTACCTATGGCTACGTTAGGTAACTATCTATTTGATCACCGCAAAGTAAACATAACGTGGCTTATTGAAGTTGTTTAAATAAGTACGTAGGTACGTACCACCTATCTTACATGCAAAAGTGCAAATTGTTAATGTTATTGCAAAACATTACCGCAGAAAGAAGTTATGTACCTAATATTTACCACAGAAAGAGTTGTAGTAACTAAATAATAGTACCTAGTACGTATAGTATACGTCGTATAGGTAGGTATATAGCACAGTGGCGCCAGTTAGTCACCAAAACTACGCAGTTATATGATTCAACTGCGGGGACATACAGCGATAAATACGGTAATTTTAAGTGTGCTTTTATTAGGTATATAAAATACTTACCTATTTTTACAGAGGTACCTATCTACATACATCTGGTTAGTATACTTTATCTAGAACATACTAAGCTTCCTGATAGAAAGGTAAAATGTAGATCAGGCGGTACCTATCAAAGAGTATGTATGTAGCTATGCCAAGACCTAACTCTCCTCCGCTACTCTCACATAGATGGCGTCACACTTGTTTGTCCTACATGTAGTAGGTATGTAGTCGCAGATTTTTGTGGAATACTATTATTTATTCTGTGTTTCTGTACGGTAAATTACATTGGTTTTGGTTGTAGTAGTTTATCTGATAGTAAAAATGTATTCAGATTTTTGAATAGTGGCATAAACCGGTAGTTAAAAAGTATGTTTTCTTGATCGATTTAGTTAACTAAAGATTTAGGTGTATAATTATTATAGTTTTTTCAAAAATTGCGATAGTGTCGCCCTCACTTTATTCCGCAGATGATTGATAGATTCTGTGATTTGATCATACTGTATCGTCTTACTATATATTTTGGCCCATCATACAACCGGCTCGTTGGTCTAGGGGTATGATTTTCGCTTAGGGTGCGAGAGGTCCCGGGTTCAAATCCCGGACGAGCCCAATCTTTTTTGTGATGTTATTAGCGACCTGCTACGTTACTATAGTTTTCTCAATTAATAACAGAGATTATTATGCTTTAGTTTTCAACCGACTTCAAAAAAGGAGGATCTCAATTCGACTGTATGTGTTTTTTTTTTACCTCAAAATACAATTTTATAATTTGTGACGTCACATTTAGGTATGTATGTATGTAACGTTTTATCAACCTGACTTAAGTGCTATCTTAAAATATGAAAAACAGTAAGTATCAATAATGAAAACCTAATTACTATGCCTAAACAAGCTCACAACACAACATTCGATAGGTACCTAGGTACAAATGTTACGAGTAAGTATTAATTTTATATTTTAATTAATTTAGATTTTTTAGCATCACACTCATAAGATAATAGTTAAGCCATAAGTTTGTATCGTACATAAACCTTCTTGATATTGCATAATGCATAATTTATTGTTATTTGCTATAATTAATTACATTTACCTGTAAATTAGGTACCAAAAGACTTGTGTAAAAACACCAAAAGCCAGTTTCTACCAGTCAACATACATATCTACTACACACATCAAAGGAGCATTTAAACCGAACCTACTGAAGCCGGGATTGCGCGCTCGCTTGCAAACAAACGTTTCCCGCGGGGCATCCCCCGGGAGTCAGGGAAGGCCTTATTTCTTGTCCTCTCTGCGTGCGGGAAATTATTTAAGTCTCCGACGCGACGACTTCGCTCTTTGAAAAGCGCTAGAGCTGAAATGCCTTCACAAAGGGACTAAATACGCCTCCGGTAAAAAAGAACACCCGTTTTCTCTGAAGATGTTCGTCTAAACTTAAATACACATTAGGTAGTACTAACTAATAGCTCGTAGGTACTAACAGTACAGGCCATTTGTGAGTTAGCTTCGTGCAATTTGCATGTCTGGGTCTCATTCATTAAAGGTTAAGATTTCTTTAAATTAGGTACCTCAAGTCAAGCGACTATCGAGTTTAATTTACATTATGAAGATGTAAAATCACTTTTAATTAATCATGATGAAAAATCACACTTTTCTATTACGTTTTCTATTGGTAAACGAGACGGTCGTGACGCAGAACGTCACTTTCGCTAAATGTTGTAGTGGTTTTTGTACGACTCTACTGCAGAGTCCGCCTGGGGAAGTATCACACCTTTGCCAGTTATTCAACCACCAAGCAGTAGTGTGCAAGCATTACTGTGTTCCGCTTTGAAGGGCAATGTTACCAGAGAAAGTACTGGGTATGAAGAGATTTAACATCTAATATCTCAGGGTGACGAGTGCAGTGCAACGCAGGATTGTGTTCGCAAGTTCACATTCTGGCACTGGCACTGTTAGTGGCAGGTGTGACACTTACCACCAGGCGAACGCCTTGCTCGTCTCGTCACATGATTGTATTTTAAAAAAATGACACTTTCGCTAATCGTAATTTTCGCACAACGTCGTTTTCGCAAAACGTAATTTTCGCAGATTGTCATTCTATCAACCCATTTTTTCTCAGGTTAGCCCTCGGGTAAGTACCTACCTAATTAATTAATTAATATATTACAATAAAGCCTTTTTTATTATGAATACTTCATTTAAATATTTAAAATTTGGTATTCGTTAGGTAAGTATAGAAAATTTATTACGACAATAAACAAATACCATTGGTATTAGTTTTCGATATAAGAAAGGAATAAATAGATCATGAAAACTGACGTGACTTTGACACATTTTTGATTTTGTTATACCGGAATACTCACGTTTAATTAAATCGGGTACTTACACCGACTATAAATAAATAAATATTGGGGGTTACATTGTTTTTTTTAAATTAAAAATTAAAAATATTTTATTAAATCCAAACATAGGAAAGAAACATAATAGGCGTGTGGCCTTATGTTTAATTTATGACAAATAACAGACTTAGTGATGAATATAACTAAATACATTACACATGCTGAAAAAATAAATTGATTTGGCTGATAAATCTCTGAGATATGAGCGTTTAAAGTTTTAGGTGGGGATAGAGAGGGGATTCTCTCTCCCTTTCTCGCAAAGCACGTGTTAGTATAGCATTTGTATGCCGCGCCTGAGGCTTGACGTCATAGCTCAGTATAGCGCGCTCTCTATCTAGCTTGAAATTAAAATATTTAGAACTTATTTATTTTTGAATTAATTTAAATTTTGTTTTAGTTAATAGGCTCTATTGATGATCAGCTTTTTTATGAGGTAGTAAACAATTTGTAGTCATCATGCCTATTATCTTATCTTATTATGTGTTCATTTATTACACACAGCACCATCTAGCCCCATACTAAGCAAAGCTTGTATTATAGAAACCAGATAGCTGATAGAATACTTATATACATATATTTTTTCGTAAATACATACTTATAATACATACTACACCCACACACAGAACAAACATAGATGTACGTCACAAACATTTTTGTCCTGGGTGGGGATCGAACCCACGCCCTACAGCTCTGAAGGCAGACATGCTACCAACTGAGCTATCAGGCTATAGTTTCGATCACATCCGGTGACCTTTTTCAAGGAGTGAAATCAGAGCCTGAAGCGCGTGCGGCCTTTTCCTGGTGCGAAGCTGGTTAGAAAAACAAGAGAACTTGAAGTTTCGTGTATTATTCTAGCTAGTATATCAATTTATTGTGTGGTTATTAGGTAAGTATATAATGTATCTAAAGTGGTTGCCTCCATTTGCGTATTTATTTAAACTTGTCCGTAGTGCATTAGATATTATGTGGTAACCCAACTGTTGTTGTATGTCTGTCTGCTGTGGTTTGTCAGTCAGTTCTCTATAGTAATAATTTCATCCAAAGTATTTTTATTAAGCAATTCAATATTTCTTTGTGAGTGGTGCCTATTAAAATTGTCAATTTGCCTACCTTTGTATAGACCACTGATTTGGGTTGGAATCTATGGATACCTTACCTACTAATAAATGTCCATAGATTGATTCCAATTCATTAATTGTTCAACTTCCTTGCCGATCAACATCATCACCATCATCATCATCCTTAGACCTAAGTCATCATCAAACCTATCACCCACTGCTGGGTACTTAGGTCTTATCAGTGCGCTAGCTCATTGCCTATATTTATTTTGTAATAATAAAGTATTACGCGTTACGATGCCTAAGCCGAAAGGTGGTCATTATACTCATTATTATAGACACAACTTTTACTATGGTACCATAATATAAATCAAGAAAAAAAATCGGCGGTTCCATAGAAATATATAACTCGCCCTCTACGAAATGTATGGAACAGGAGATTTTTTCACAATGTTTAGTATATAATGCACTCTTTTTGCCTTATTAATACCGTTAAGTGTAACCCTGCATCCACGGATTTAAGGAAGGGCAACCGGGGCAACTGCATGGGGCCTCCACAAGAGATGCCACAACATAAATTGTACTAAATATTTATATTTTTTATTATTTTAAATATTAATTAACTGCCAAAGCCAAGCATGGAGATTATGACAACCATTCCCTAATTCCCTTCGTCCAGCAGTGTACATCTTCTGGATGATGATAATGATGACTCCTTGGTTGTCCCACGGCGTCCACACCTCTACATCCGGCCCTGTAACCCTATATGTATACATTAGTACAAACTTTTGATAAATGAAGAACCGATGCCTAAGTATTTCTACATTATCTTGTGATAAAATACAGTCTCATTTATCAGTGGGATGTCTCTCCTTGCTCGTATAATGTATAGCGCTAATGAATAATACAGGTTCAACGAAAATGTTTCCCTTCGAACCGATTACACGAATTTCTAATTTGACTATTCGTGATTTCAGTATTCCGTCGGTCCCTTTTCAAACAGCTAATTCAACGCCATTCAATGCTCGCTAAGTAAATTATGCATTGTGTTACAACTTGCTTAGTTTCAAAATATTGAACCCTTGCCTTCCGGGTTGATTTATGTCCCTTTCTTTCCATGGCAGCATGGAACGTTTATGCAAATATGATATAGGTCCTTGTTGTTGTGTATTAAAAGGTCTGATTTATGGATTTATCCCAAGATCACGCACGGGACACAGCGGGACCGCAAATTTGTTTCAATCGATGCATCGCGATCTAAGACGACATAATAGGCTAGATGACTGCTTTTGTTTATTGTCCTATTAAAATGTAGCCCATAAATATAGCTGATTAATGAAAAAAAATTGAAAATCTGATCAAAAATAAGCAACTTATAAGCATTTTAATTTCATGCTAGACAGAGAGACGAAACTAAACTTTAAACGCTTATATACCAGAACATTAACAACCGATATAAATTATTTTTTCAATAAACATACTATATTTACTTAAATTCTGCATCAAAGCTATTGGTTTCAACGATATAAACATCAGGCATCTACCCTATTCACCTACTCTTTTAATCATTTAGTACAATATCTATCTGATCATAGTACTGCAGCTAGACAGCTGCCACTATAGATGGACCGAAGACATTATGAAAGTTGTGTAATGCAAAATGGCAGGTTGTCCAATGTGACGGTCTAAGGGCGAGGCCTTTGTTCAGTAACGGACGTATCCGGGATGATGATGAAGCGTGTGCTCATTGATTTGTTCAGCGCTTGGAGGAGCCATGCAGCTCTTGGTTAGTACATCCGTTGTTTTCGCCATAAAAAAAAAATACAACGTGTAACAAAAAGAAGGTTCAACAATACGGAAGGGTATGTATTCACATTCACATTCATATTCGCAATTTCAGGGCTGGCCCCATAGTAAAAGTTGTTCATAACGATGAGTACATACATGCTTCCGTATTGTTGAACCTTTTTGTTACACATTGTATATTTAGAATCCCACAAATCTAAACTTAGTGCTGCTAAGTATGTATAATGTACACGAACTATGCAAGAGTTTTGTGATGTGGTGGGCCCCACCTCGGCTTAGTCTGTATCCCTATATCCCGTTATTTTAGGACCCCAAGGTCCTAAAATAACAGAATCAATAATAACACCGATTATTACTGAACAATTTAATTCATCAGTACTTCTTTATCAATCGACTTCAATCTCAATTCGACTGTATGTTTTTTTTGTATGTATGCTACGCGATTACTCCGCCAATTATGGAAGGGGAAGGGGGGGGGGGGGGATGTTGTATGAAAAGTTTTTTTTTTTTGAAGTTATAGTGATGAAAATTGATATTTGGGTAGTTCAAAGGGGGTTTGGGCATTCAAAGGGGGAAAGTTGGGGGGGGGGGTTGGTAGAGTCGGAGAAGTCGGTAGAGTCGGTAGAGTTGGGGGGGCTATAAAATTTGCTCGGGATGATTTAAAGTGGTGAATTTTGGGAGCGGGCCGAATTTCTTCCGTACGCGGACTAAGTCGCGGGCGACCTCTAGTACTATAATATTTCCTCTGGGAGTACCTCGACATTTCTGCAAAATAGTGATTTTTCTAATAGTTTGTAACAACAACATCGTTAGCCTAGAGTTTTCTAATGGCGGTAGCGGCTATACAGTGTTACTGGTGTTACTCATATCCGTATTGCGTCCAGACAATAATATTTCATCTATGAGTAGGTACCTCGACATTTCTCTATAGCACAATCATATCGAGGAATCGTTTCCGCCACCTGACTCCCCAAGCCCCAACATTCCCAACTGGCCCCAACCCTATCTTATACAGAATTTCGTTTCGATAACCCTTTACGCACAGTTTTTGAGAATCTCTTTTAAAAGTTTTATGCTGGTCTTTTTCTTTATATTTTTATAATATCTTGTATTGTCTTTTTTGTGAATATTGTACCTACTTGTATTGGACTTGCAGTTTTAGCAACTATACCTACTTATCACTATTTTGATACGATTGCATACTACCTATAATAATATTAAAATAAGTATTAGAAATAAATAATTTTCTGTAGTGGTAGGACTCTACTGCAGAGTCCGCCTGGGGAAGTACCACACCTTTGCCAGTTATTCAACCGCCAAGCAGTAGTGTGCAAGGGCAATGTTACCAGAGAAATATGAAGAGATTTAATATCTAATATCTCAGGGTGACGAGCGCAGTGCAGTGCGGCGCACGATTGTGTTGGCAAGTTCACAATTCTAGCACTGCTACTGTTAGTGGCAGGCGTGACGCTTACCACCAGGCGAACGTCTTGCTCGTCTCGTCACTTGATTGTATTAAAAAAAAACCTTACCGAGTTATTTCTTATACTTATCCCATGACAACTGCTAATCCCTTAGTACTCATGATTGAACTTATTTAATTTATCTCTATTTAATATTAGGTTTGACACTAGAAAAGTAGACGCATAATTACAACTCTCGAAGCTTTAGTTGAGAGATCTTAAACTTACTAAAAACATAGTTATCTTTTTCATTGCAGACTTCAAAATTGGCTGTAGTCCTATCCTACTAATATGATAAATGCGAATGTTTGTCTGTTTGTGTGTGAGAGAGAGTTTGTTCTTTTGCGCTAAAACGGCTCTACAAACTTGAATGAAATTTGGTATTGAGGTAGCTTCTTTTACCTTGGAATAAAACATAGGCTTATTCCAAGAATCGCGGGTGAAACCGCAGGGCGCAGCCAGTACTTATATTAAATGGTACCTTTTTATATTCATTCCTAAGAGTCAGTCATCCATTGCTGTGTAAAAATCTTTCTAATACCTACCTCAGTCAAACCTTTATGACTCCATACTATGTGGAATTTACTCGCCATTGTTCCATCTTCGCACCATGGCCCACGGAATGGTCTTTTTATGGACCATTGTGGGTGGGGCAGACCACCATCAAAACTGATTCGGCCTAATTCTTCACTCGTGTTTCTTGCAGTAGCATTTCACTAAATGCCAGAGCCGTGAACTTTCTCAGCGCTCGTTGTCTTTAATTTTGATGCGCATTATAACTCGTCACGGGATTTCTGGTGTGAAATGTCAAGGCGAATCAATAAACAGTAAACACCATCGCATCATTTCTACTGCGTGAATTTTCAGTTATTTTAGACACGGCAATGTATAGCAGTACTGTCCTACTGTATAGTCTGACCTTTGAGGATGTTCGCCCAATGACATTTTCTGTTCTATTTCCAGCTTAATGTTTTGAACCAGACAAGAAAAAAAGAGAACCTGCAGCTGGCAAAAATTGTAAAAAGATGATCGCAAATTCGCAAGTATAATAAACGCAAACAAACATCTTTAAAAAATTATAATATTCGTGCATAAAAACATGAGGATTGGAATGAAAATAGCTACGCAACATTGTTACCCGTTGTGTATAGTCTAGAGTCTAGACTATAGGCAAAGCTTATAACGTAGTTACACAATCTTGCTAGTAATGTTCAAAAGGTAAATAGATGTAAAGCCCATGCCAACTTTATCGTGAGCTCTCAGTATACCAATTAACTTAATGAAGTTTCATTATGGCTCGTTTCAGGCGCGAGAACTAATTTAATGACAAGATTGAGTTAACGAGGATGCTAAATATACATCTTGTTCATCAACCTAACAAATTACGTAATGAGGTCAAGTAAATAGGTATATTTAACATCCGTCAATGATTAAAAATTGGCTACTTATGGGAATCTGTAGACGTATTCATAAGCATAACCGATTTTAGAACCTCTCCCTATTTCCATTTCCATGTTATTTATTCAATGTGTAACAAAAAGATTCAACAATACTGGAGGGTATGTATGTACTCATCATTAGGAACAAATTTTATTATGGGCCAACCTTGAAATCGTGAAAAAAATATCTGGTGTCCATACAAAAAGTTCATTGACCTTGGACAAAATGTATGAAACAGCTGATTTTATTCCGCGATTTCAGATTGACCCCATAGTAAAAGTTGTTCAAAATGATTAGTATACACGTACCCGTCAATATTATTGAACCTTTTTGTTACACATTGTATATACGGCACTGACCTTTTAAAAGTGAACACTGACTATTTTACCTAGTCTTCTCTCTATTTTCATGTTCCTCTTCCTTACAACCATTGCTTTTATTTAGGTTTTCGAATGTCAAAATCGGCTTCTTATTTTAGAGTATCTCTCTATTTCCATGCATTGTTGGTTAGCTTACCCCGCACTTGCGAGTCTATGGAGTGGAACCCTCTTCTGAAGGTCGCCCTCAACAAGGAGGGATGCTCCGATGGGCGAATTATGTTTTACGATGATTCATATCAGGGCTATTCTAGGCTTTTTATTTGCTATCAGAGTATTTCTTGCTACTTTCGTAGGGCCATACGGTATACTACAATCAGTAGAGGTTAATAAATAATTCTTGCCTACGTTATGCGGTAACTTTTTTGCAGATACACTAATATTGGTATTTATGTAGTTATTTGTCGTGCGTTGTAGTTGTAGCACAAATAATATAACAGTTGTTTATAACAGTTGTAGGGATGTTTGGCTTTGAGATATCCCTGAATCGACTGAACTATAAAACTTCTTTTTAATAACCATTAAAATATAATGTGTAGGTATACTTCACTTCGTTATGTTCAGTTCTCGTTTAATATACTTACACATCTTTTAATAATTCAACTAAGTTAGTTCAACTGGTACTGTACACTATAGGTACATAATAGATATAAGGTATATACATACTTATATCTTCGAGGACCTCTGTCACTCTCTATTCAATGTCAAATGCTCTAATAATGCTCTAATGTCATTTGTCGATAAAGTGTACCTACGTAAACCTATACTTCTATATTTACTAAGTATGTAAATATATATGTAAAATAAAAATGTATATATGTGTATAATATGTATGTGTAAGTTTGTTTGTATTTCTTTTGGTGTGTACAATAAAGAGTTAATCTATCTATCTATGTTTTCCGGTTAGTTTATTCAAAAACCGAGACACACAAGCGCCAGACACATACAACATGGGGTGGCTACCCCATGCGTTCCAGTCCCAGCCATGTGCCTTGACACAAGTCTGCCATTCGTTTAGAAGATTTGTAGAGCTTAGTCAAGTTTAACTTTATATGTATTAAAAAAAAACTTTATTTCGGACAAATTATCCATAAGTACAGTGTTAGTAGTAATGTTTTAAACCTATGATAATATTTTAGTAGTAGTAAGTAAAATTATAGATAATATTATTTTCCAGCAAGAGATTGATACACACTCAATATATGTCTATTCAAGACTAATCAATACAATTATATTTTTATGTAGAACCTGTGTAAGTTCATAATAATACTAATTAGTGTTTATTTAGTATTCTGATAGTCAGCTTATCATGATTCCAGTTCTTTATAATACTTAAGAGTAGACAAGTTGGTCACTTCTCCATAGAAACGCGGTAGTATTACTACTCCACTATGTAATTTTGTAGGTCCAAGACTAAGTATTATATCGATTAATCTCTTCATTATCTAGGATTGTAAATTATTACGAAAGTAAAATGTTAATAAACATGAAAGTTATGAGCCAGGAAACATCTTGTATTTTAGCTCAATTTTAACGCCACATTGGACGTAAATAAATAACATAAGGAATACGAAAACTCTAAAATAATTTATCAAGCGGCATAGTTTAGTCCATAAACATTTCAAATAACTTAAGTTGGAATAAATTAACTCAGAGTTTATTCAACCACATTACTGCAGCAAAAGGTCGACAAAATAAATTTGCGCGCTCATTTATCTTTCTTTCTCCCTTTCCCACAGTTTGTTTGATGAAGAGAGCATGCTTTTTAGCCGCGCCCACCGATGAGTTCGAGCCGTCAACTTGTCGATCCTTAATTTTATTTTAACAAACGAATGTTTGTCTAAATAATAGGTATTCTTTAAATGCTGTTTGATTAGATCATTATTGTGGTCGATTTTGAAGGTTTTAGTTGACAAAACTAAACTAATTAAAGTATTGCTGACCTTAGATAACATGCCTAATAAAAAAGTAACAGCAATATTGTAATTAGTTTAGAGCTGTCAACTAAAGCCTTCAAAATTGACCTCATTATTTATATACTGGCAACAATTTTGTGGAGGATAGAGAAAGCGAGGGTAGGCACGAGGAGAACGCTTTGCGATTTGTACGACTATATAGGAAAAACATCGAATCTAAAGGTTAACGTGAGATTATACCCTTGTTGCTATTTTACCATCTAAACCTACTTCGTTACAGTAGTGTATACTGCACTGTGTGCTCTACTGTGCCCAGAACTATTATTGTTTAATCGTGTGATAAACCCTAAACACATCGCATTGCAATTAATTGTACTCTTTTTTTATACGGTCGAGTGACGAGAGGAGCAAGACTTTACCCTGGTGGTAAGCGTCACGCCTGCCACTAACAGTAGCAGTGCCAGAATTGACAACTTACGAATACAATCCTGCGCCGCACTGCACTGCGCTGCGCTCGTCACCCTGAGATATCAGATGTTAAATCTCTTCATACCCAGTAATTTCTCTGGTAACATTGCCCTTCAAACCGGAACACAGACATGATTGCACGTCACCCTGACATATTAGATATTAAATCTCTTCATACCCAGTAATTTCTCTGGTAACATTGCCCTTCAAACCGGAACACAGTAATGCTTGCACACTACTGCTTGGTAGTTGAATAACTGGCAATAGTGTGGTACTTCCCCAAGCGGACTCTGCAGTAGAGTCCTATCACTACAAAGATGCAATATCTAATTATGGCTGTCACTAGAAAATCTAGTCCTATCTAGGCTCTACCTTAGCAATTCAATTAATCATCCATTAATTTCCGACAAGCCTGCTGACTGGCGCATTCCACGAGCTTTCCAGACAGGTGTCTAACGGAACACGGCTATCCAAAGAATCCGAAGCTCTTGAGTCGTCCGCGTTTTATCGCCTATTGATCTGTCACGTAATTAAAAATCAAACGATAAAATGATTTATGAAACAGTTGCTGTAACTATAAGTCGCTATGCATAGGGCAACCGGGGCAACTGCCCGGGGCCACCACAACAGAGGGGCCTCCACATTAATTGTAGGTACTTACTAAAAAGCTTGCTAAATCCTGATATTTTAATTTTGCTGAGAAGATTTGATTTGCCTTGCAATTAATAAATGATTGACATTTGCAAGAAAAATATTATTTAACTACCAAAACCGTGGTGATTAAGGTCTCCCCCTTAATAGGGAGGGAGGCCTTCGTCCAGCAGCGGACATCTTCTGGCTGATGATGATGATGATGCCTCTTTTATTGCCCCAGGGCCTCCACCTCTAATTTCGGCCCTGGCTATGCAAAAATTTACATAGCACACGGAGCATCTTTGACCGGGCAACTTGCCCAACTCGCAACTAGCTTTTTTACGATTTTAATATAATTTAGTGAAACCTCGCATACGTAAACCTGGGTCTTTTGTTGCTGCAACTGACAACCGTAGTTGCTACAATAGTCTAGATGACTGGTTTTTTTTATTGTCCTTTTAAAATGTGGCCCATAAATATAGCTAATTAATGAAAAGAAAATGAAAATTTGATAAAAATAAGCAACTTATAAGGATTTTAATATCACGCTAGACAGAGAGGCGAAACAGCTAATCGTGACGTCACTTCTCTGTACGCCATATAAATTCTATTCTGACAAGTAAGGCGTGACGTAATTTTTTGTTTTGTGGGGAAGGGACAGAGTTGTCTCTAACAAAAACTTTAAACGCTCATATATCAGAACATTATCAACCGAATTAAAATATTTTTTCAATAAGCATATTATATTTACTTAAATTCTTCATCAAAGCTATTGGTTTCAACTATATACAACAGTTATCTACCCTATTCAAGTTACTCCGCCTTACTGCTATAGATTTATCAGGATAATTAAAATGCGTGGAATTACGGAGCGTGTACCAGTTTGATCGTCACGCACAAAATATCACGCAATTGTTTACAAGTAAGAAATTAAAAAACTAGTAAGATATTAAAACAAGTTTTATTCACTAAAAAGTTGTACATTTTAGAAGCAACGTTCTAGTAAAGCCACCTAATACAATCATATAAATTGGTCTTGTAAGTATACAGGGTTAGTTCTAATCAGTTAGCATCCTTTTAAGGGCATATTCTGTACATCAAAACAAACAACTACTACTACTATGGGGCCAACATTGAAATGGACAGCAATGG
Organism: Erannis defoliaria; assembly: GCA_905404285.2. Classification (NCBI taxonomy): domain Eukaryota; kingdom Metazoa; phylum Arthropoda; class Insecta; order Lepidoptera; family Geometridae; genus Erannis; species Erannis defoliaria. The sequence goes on along the minus strand of FR990069.1, from coordinate 15,646,064 downwards.
GCACCAAACCACAATAAAATTTTCTTTCCGCAAAAAAAACTACTTTCTCAAATTAAATATTAGCAATTCTGAAAACTCTGCCCTCGTTAGGCCCTCATATTAACCGTGAGATCTATAATTTGATAGGTAATAACGAGTTTCACTTTTTAGGCAGGCATTTATTTCATCATTTCTTTTGCCTTGTGATGCAATAGGTAATACGATCATTCATCATCATCAGCCCGTAGACGTCCACTGGTGAACGAAGGCCTCCCCCTTAGACCGCCACTCACTACGACAACCTGCCATTTGCATCCACCGGCTGCCCGCGAGTAACATCATCATCAGCCCGTAGACATCCACTGGTGAACGAATAGGCCACCCCCTTAGACCGCCATACTGTACGACACCCTGCCATTTGCATCCACCGGTTTCCCGCGACTTATACAACGTCGTCGGCTTACCTGCTGTGCTGTGCCGTGCTAAGTAGCTTATGACAACACAGAACATTCTTAGAAATTCGCATGTCAATCCATTAATCTTCCTTACTACAAACTCTCAAGATAAACATAGACCTGTATAAGCTGAATCCTCAGACCTTAGGGGCTCGGTATGTTCGGGGGTTCAAGTTATAGTGGACTTTTATATTTTTTCATTAATTGCGTCATAACTTCTATATTCCTGGGCCGATTTTGATAAAACATAGCCTATGTGGAGCGCCGGACTTCATACTTAGATCATATTTCAAGAAACTGTGTTTAAATTCATGCCGTAGTTTCTGAGTTTATCTCGGACAGACAGACAGACAGACGAACAAAAATTTTAAAAACTATATTTGGGTTTTGTTACTCTCGTATACTCCTAAAAAAAAGATTTTTAAATATATTTTCAATGTACAGTAATCGCCTCGTTACAGTTTTATTATATGTATACATATAGATTATTTTCAACTTGATGACTCCACGCGTTCCTGAGAAAAAGGGTCATGGTAGACATACAGACGAACAACAAAGTGATCCATAAGGGTCTCTTTTTTCCTTTTGAGATACGGAACTCTAAAAATGATTATAATTCTACTTCTGCATCCATACTAGGTAAAACTTCTTTTAAATAATAGTGTAAAATTAATGTGGATAGAGTAGGTAGGTATACATTAATAAAAAATAAAACGAATTTATATTCCATTTACACTTTAATGATTTTAAACAAATAAAACTTACATGAGACATCACAATTATGCTTAGCAAAGTAATGTAGACGTCATGAGATTCATACTACCCTCTAACCAGTTCTATTTTTCTAATGAAAAATATAATCTGCCTTAACATTAAAGAACTTTGCCTACCATTTAACAGGGACTCAAAGCACGATTCATAAATACTCGACGTAGAATTGCAAAGATCAAAAATTTGATAGATATTTCAAATCGGACTGTTGGATAGATATTACTTACGTACTTACGCTAAAATACGAGTAGTTACATCAATAGTATTAACACCTGTTTTGCAATGTAATATTTCTATGATTAAATTGTACGTGAAAAAAACATATTTAAAAAAATCTAAATGAAAAAATATACTTAACTATATATGTTGGTTGCTAAAAATATATGTGTAAACTTAGTCAATATGGTACACTAGGTGGGACATTCATTATAATCAAATTAATACATGAGAAAATGAATTTGAAATAATATTGTATTAAAGCATGTGACATTTTAGCCTAGTTCATACAAGGAAGGGGGGATGCCTTCGTTCAGCAGTGGACGTCTCCGGGCTGATGATGATGATGATACATGGAAAAATGGGACCTTTAGACACTATAGGCAACCTGCGCGGCGTATGTGAAATGTCCTAAGCCTTTAAAAAGCTAAAAAGTAATACAAAAAGGATGTGAGGTGTGAAAAAAGTTCACTTACCTACATTTAACCGAACACTTACACTGACATCGATTCATACAAAAATATATTTTTTATACACATTGACATGAAACAGCTAAGCATTCTAACAAACTTTCATCATATTAGGTTAACTAATGATTTTGTTGGCTTAGGGTCATAGCACATATATCAACTCGGAAAAAGATCGTCACCGTCTCGCCTTTTTGCTTCGCTGTCAACCTAACGTAAGCACGTAACTAAAGCGGATCAGAAGCTCAGGCAGTCGACTCTGCTACGAATAGGCGATGCCGCGCTTACGGGAAGTCGTCACCTGAGGACGTCATAATCCTAACATGTATATTTTAAATTTTCAATCAGCTTAAAGCCGAATGTAGAACGAGACGTAAGCGCGGGGAACAGAGAGACGTAAGCAGGGCACCGTGCATTGTGTCCACGCACCGCTTCGCAGATTGTGAGCTTGTGCCGAAGCGAGGTGATGATCCGTTTACGAGTTCATTTGTGGGCTATGGACCCTTTATGGTAAATCAAACGGAGGGATTAAAAAATGTCAGATCAAATGTCTTATCTACCATAAAATTTTCTTACATGAAAATCTTCCATCACTCGCAACATCTTTACAATTCGAATAAATGTAACTAATGAATTTTTATTTCAGGTTTCCTAAGCCATTAGTTAAACTTAACCGACAAAACAATAAAAACAAAATAAATTAGGCATCTGACGATAAAAAACTTTCAAAGTAATAATATCTTTTAATTCTGGAATTAAAACTCTCGCAACTTAAAACTAACACTAACAAAAAGTACTAAATACTATAAAACAGGAGGTACTTAAATAATGTGCTTTCTTTGATTGAGCGCAGGTAATATAAAAAGCTGGATTTAATATAGGCAATAAATCACAGTAATATAACATCTACTGTAACATTTACAAATGACAAAATGTATAATTAATTATTAGATTTACTTTTGTACATAAACAACATCATTTAAGGTAACGCGTATTAGACAAGAAAATTGATATTAATTTTGATATCTATTTAAAGTATCACATACGGGAGTTTTTTTATGGTTTGTTGCTATATAAATCTGACTTGTGATTACAAGATGTCATTGGTAACAGTTTCTTACTCTGCTCATAGTCATCTCCATGATGTCATCCCTCGACATTATACACTATAATGACAAAATCATCTCGCCGCTCTGCGACTTCCGTATTCCGTAACTATTTACAAATATCTATTTACAGTTATGTGATTTAATTTGGCTCTTCAATGTACAAACTGGAATGAAACCACACAACAGGAATGTTAAGAAACAAAAAATCTATTTACAAATCGCGCCGAGTGTTATCTTACTTCACTCGATCAGTAGAACGAATAATAGCGTCAAGCTTGGTTGCCAAATGCATCAACGACAAAGCTACTATAAATTTTAGTGATATAATTTCATTTTTTATGTACATGAGATAACTATTTTTAACATTTAAAGTAAAAGCGCAAGAAGTGGAATAAGTAACGCTACAGTAAACTTCCTGGTATCAGCTCCGCCGGTCTCATGACTACTGCCAAGTCCACCGACTACAGCGCGGTTAAGGTTGTCATCTTTAGCTGGAGGTGTTTTTACGTGGCCCTCGCTACTGTCACCCATCATATCACCGGTGTCGATTTCATTTGTTGCGTCACCTTTCTTTATGGCGCTTGGGATATCGTTATCCTCAGGTGAAGGTGGCACGGTCTCTGGTAGAGGCGTCGTAGTTGTTGTTGTAGTCGTGGTCGTAGTGGTAGTGGTCGTTGGTACAAAACTGTTGTTACTGACAAAGTATATGTCACCGTATATGGCTTCTACTTCCAATGTGTTCTCGATACGTTGTCCTCTCATCTGCCTTGACCTTGAATCTTTTCCATCGTAAAATGTTATTAGTTTTGCGGTATATTGCACATCTCGTTCTGTCTTATTTCCCCTGAATGTAACATTACACGCGGTTCCGGGCTGTAGGTGCCGTTCAAGTTTGTACATCTTGTCGGTAATGTGTTCTGAGAAAAGATTTGCCCATTGGATTTGAGGCATTAATGTACCATCAGCCATTTCGATGGATGTATTTAACCCGATAGCAATACCGTGCCCGTGTCCCCAAGACAAAGTGTAATTGTAAGCGTATGGAATTTCGGTTGTGACAGTAGCAGCGTCGTCTCCTTCGTTTCTTAATACTCGTTCATCTATAATTTCGGGATCAGACGATCGAACATGTTCTGTTGCACCGTCAAGTTCTACATGTTCTAGTTTATATCCTACGGGCTTAACTTCCAGCAAAATTTCTCCACTACTTTGTGTTTCTATTTCATCAGTAGTATCATTGTAGGTTGTTAGTAATCCAGTTGAAACTCCATATTCTATTTTTCCGATGTTATGTGAGTTTCCGCTTGCTAACTTGGTTCTTCCAATAAATACAGAGTCATAAGAAGAGTCTACGACGACAGCGCCGTTTGGTCTCTGATGAAATTTCAACCAGGGCACCCAGTAAATTAATGAAGCATTCTCAATATTTTCAAGTACTTCGTAAATTTCGTGCTTGCTTCCAGAAACAGAGCAAGATGTATAATCAGGTTTAAGCTGTCCCAGTTTCATATCACCCTGATGACGGGCTCTGCAGATGTATGTAGGACCTGTGAAGTAAATACGTAATATTTTATTATTAGGTTCAACATTTTAAGCGCTTATTAATGCGTACTCAAACATAGTGTTGATATTTTAACAAGATCGAAATCGTTAGTTATTTTAAAAAACATTTTTGCAAAATTTTCTTTATAATATTTCAGTAATTATATGCTTACTATATAAAAAGTGAATCGAATCACTTTCTCAATATCAATTTAAAAAAAATTGTAACCTTGATCAGACTGTGCTCCAAGCACAAAATTCTGCATGGCTTCTTTCTTTGGGTTGGACCAATTCAGGGTACTTGACGTGACTGTCTGCTTCACTTTCGCGTCGTACAAGCCAACGCCTGCTTCCGCCATCGCTGGTACAGCTAGTGTCGCCGTCAGTAACACCACCCACCATCCACTTTGACAACTTCTGTATTTCTCCATTTTTCTATCTGTAACAAAGAAATAATTACGTAAATTTATTACAATAAATGTTGTTTAACTCATACACGGGAATACTTGCATTTGATTAAGCTGAATACTCCGACTATAGTTTCGACGTTAATGCAATAATAAGCTATTTTATAATCTGTTATGTTAAATATAGTCTGTAGACTTTTTGCTTACTTTACGAGAAAGGAAAAATATATATTTTTTGAGTTTAATTTTTTTTTGTGTTGGATCCTAACTTTTAGACCCTAAGGTCTAAGACTTAGTCAGTAACTGGTTTATAAAAATTGCTCGGGATGATTTAAAGTGATGAATTTTGGGAGCAGGCCGAATTTCTTCCGTACGCGGACGAAGTCGCGGGTGACCTCTAGTAGTAGTATATTGGAACTCTACTACGTAACGACTAAAAGGATTTAGATGAAATTTGCTATAGAGCTCATACTCTGAATTAACACATAGGCTAAATTTATCGCGGAAAAATATAATATTCCTGTAGGATAGCGAGGATTAAAAGCGCTGGATGCTACGACTTTATATTTTCTCTATAGGTATGAATCATTACAAATGATCATATTACACAATCCCTCCGGATAACATCAGTAGGGCAGTCCATTTTTCAAGTGTGTTGTTTCGATTCGATTCAATGAAGTAACCTACTTTGCTAATCAATTGCTCGCCCAACGTGAATAGTTCTATTTACTAAACCGACTCTGCCCTACAATCGTGTAATAAAGATCGACGTTCAGTAATAGATTGTTTATTGGATTTTGTGCAGAGTACTTTGAAGATGTCGAAGTACCCACTTACTGAATGTCTTTGGACAACAGTGACATCAACACATACCTATACCTAAGTTATAGATTCGTATATTTACAAAACTGTTTTTCGTGTTTTTCGATTCTGTTATATTTATATTGAATCCGATTTACAAAACTCAATTAACTTAATCCCAACCATTTCTATTTTCGACCCTTATGCTATAAATTTCTGGGGCGACCCCAACATTTTATCTAGATCGTCATTCTCAAGGTATATAAAAGTAGCCCTTTTATTCCCCTACACAAATATTCATTTTCATTAGAAGCAAACATAAAATAAATATTTTTATATATTTATATAATTCGTATACATATTCTATTTATATACCATTATTATCATCGGCATCATCATCATCCACAGTCTTCCTTATCTCACTGCTATATATATATATATATATAGGAATCTCTCTTGCTACGACATCCATGCCATGCCATGCCATGGTCCTGTGCAAATCTCACACGACTATATGAAACTAAATAGTTTTGCAAATTTATCAAAATAAAGAAGTTAGCGCATATCCTAAAAACCCATCTTAACATGAAAATGAGAGATGGATCTTTGATAAGAAACACTCCAATATCGGTAATCTTATTTCCCTTGACAAAGTTAGCGAAGGTGAGGTTGGTTGAGGCTATACGTGAGGTTTCTTGGTTGAGTTGCCTCAAACAAGATGCCGATATGGGACCACCTTTACCTTTACCTTTGACCTAACCACGTTTATTTTGCTAGCTAAACAAAATATTACCGACATATTTTCTGAGGATTTTGTGAATATTTAGAGAGATTTTTACTTCTATATCTTTTCGTCGTCTGCTATGACAGTCAAAAAAGATGAATAAATAAAAAACGGCATAATCTTAATCTTAATCTATAACTATAAAAGGCTTTGTCCTGACTGACTGACTGACTGACTGACTGACTGACATATAGACAACGTACAGCCCAAACCGCTAAACGTAGAGACTTGAAATTTGGAGGGTATGTTTTTGGAGAGGTGTAAACGCCCACTAAGAAAGGATTTTTCGAAAATCAACCCCGAAGGGGGTTAAATGGGGTGTTAAAGTTTGTATGAAACTTTTTATTCTCTGGTTCGATTGATACAAAACTTGGTATACATATTCTACTATAAAAATAAGAAGATACGGGTGTCACAGTTTTTTCAAAATCAGCTCCCGTTAGTATAAAAAAAAAACTAAGTTTTAGTGATAGTACGTTTGTTTCTCCTTAACTTTGTAACGGCTGTACATATTATAATGAAATTTGGTATAGGGATGGGGATAGATGTGGGGATGGGGGTGGGGGTGGGGGTGGCGATGATATTGGGAACGGAGACGGGACGGAGATAGGCATGTTAATATTAAGATTACAATTGGTATCGGGATGGGGATGGGGTGGGGATGGGGATGGGGTGGGGATGGGGATGGGGTGGGGGTGGGGATGAGGTGGGGATGGGGATGGGTGGGGATTTGGTGGGGACAGGTGGGGATGGGATGTCGATGTGGATGAGGCTGGGAACGGGGATGGGCGTGTCCATATTAAGATGACAGTTGAAATCGGGATGGGGGTGGGGATGGGATGGGGTGAGGATGGGGTTCGGGATGGGGATGAGGGAGGGAACGGGGATGGGGACGGCGATGGGCGTGTTTATATTAAAATGACATCGGGATGGGGATGGGGAAGGGGGCGCTTATAGGGATGAGGCTGGGAATGGGGACGGGGATGGGCGTATTTATTGGTCGGCTGAATTTTTGGATAGGTAGTTATAGCATAAGGTTCGGAAACGGACATAAGCAATTTTTTTGTAGGTCCACGCAGACGACTGTTTGACGGACATAATTATTATAGATACTGTACAGCCTAAGCTGCTAAATTAATATTTAATATGAAATTAACTTACTTTTAAATGCCTAAACTAAATTTTGAGTGGTGTAAACTTACACTCAGCTCAAGCTGTGGTAGCTTCAGTGAGATCAAGCTCGACTCACATTCTTGGGGTTGCGGGTTCGAACCCGGGCGAGCCCGTTCCAATTAGTTCTTTGAAACTTACGCATGGATAATACCACTGGCTTTTCGGTGAAGGAAAACATCATGAGGAAACCTACATGTTTCCGGAGAAGAAATACGATAGTGTATGTGAATCCGCCAACCTGCACTGGGCCAGCGTAGTGAATATGGCCCAATCAGGGTAGGCCGATATTCCATTAGTGTTAAGGGCTGATGCAGAGAAACGCACACTCAGCAAGGATTTTGAAAAATTCGCAAGGGGCTCAATGTATCATTAAAATACCATTTTGCCGAAACCATTAATTTAAGGCTGTTAAGTTTTTTGACTTAAGAGATAAGATAAAATAAACATAAACATGTTTCAGAATTTTCAAACAATTTAAAAACTGGAAGGCCACGGGTCAGTTTTTCATTTGAAAAAAAATATTTATATTTATAGATTAGCTAATAATAATAATAGCTAATCGAGTGTTTATGCGTAAGAAGATAAATGTTTTAAACACATGTACTTGATCCGGTGCACGCACCAAGCACAGCGCTTTCGAACCGTCCATCCCGCGTCGGCTCAGATACGTTAAAACCCGAGTATAATGACGCGCTGTACGTCGAGCGCGCCCCACTCCAACCCACACCGAGCCTACCTAAGCGATCAGTGCAGCACTGTATTTTATCGAAGTTTCGTAATTCTTGCGATATTTTGGTGATCTTTTTGCGTTCTTTGTTATCATACTTTTTATGCTTAAGCTTATTTCATTTCATTTGTTATTTAGATTTCGTATAATTATCGTTATTTGTTCCTTTAATTATTTACATTGCTATTTAGTTTGTTATTCGTATTTTTTTAAAATTTTAGTTTACATTGTTTGTTATTAGGTTTTTTTATATTGTTACTGTTGATATTGTTATTTAGTTTGTTATTTAAAATGCTTAGTGAACTTCTCTTCATTCATGGAGCGAAGGTAAAACACTATGTTGTTCCCTTCGTTGGTGATGGAGCGTGTCTTTTTCGTGCGCTTTCTTTTTTAATGCACGGTACCCAAGAAAAGGCAATTGAGGTGCGAAAAAACATCGTTACTCATGTAGTAGCTAATTGGGAGGAGTTTGAAATCATGTCTCATGATTCAAACGGCGACAACTACACCACTGCGACTGCATACTTTGATGACATGTCACGGCAGTCGAGTTGGGGCACTGCGTGTGAACTAGCCGCTGCAGGACAAATATATGAGTTTTAGTTTGAAGTTTATGAAAATGGCAAATTGTATGCAAAGTTTGGTACAGCAGGAAGACCTATAAAGCGGCTACAATTTACGGGAAATCATTTTGATGCGTATCTGTTAGAAGACATAGATATAATTTCTAACGGCACTCCACGTGTTCCAGTAGTAGCGAAAAAAATAACTAAGCGACGTGTTGAGGTTCCTACATCTCCAAGTTCCATTCAAACAGAAGATATAAGTTCTGACGCAACTTCTACTTTGCCTTTGTACTTTGATTCTTTAGCTGTAGAGATGCCCAAAAATAATTACAAAACGTCTTCAACTCATACAGTCCAAACTTCTTCAGCCCGATATTTTTCTGAACTGAATTCACCAACATTTACGGCTCAGTCTGATAAATTAATTTCACCTACATTTACGGTACAGCCTACTCAGTTAACAAATGACAAATTAATTTCACCTACATTTACCATCCCAACTATTCCCAGTTCATCACATTCTAATTTATCGACCTGCAGTGATATATCTCCCACATATATTTTTAAAGAAGCCTCACAATCTTCAGAAGTTCCATGTCCATCCATCCATCTATTCTGTCATGTCCATCTGTCTGTCTGTTTAAAATTCAACAAGACGGCTTTGTTTTGAAGTAAGTATTGCAAACGCGACATGCCAAATTTGGTCATCCTCAAGCAAACTTAAAGACTTGCAAGCGGCTTGGAAAAAATGCAATAATATACGTATTTTAGTGATTCAATTGAGTTGGGCCCCGATTTAACCGAATTCAAGTATTCAACATTACTACGCGGGCAAAGCCGCGGGCAAAAGCTAGTTACTAATAATACATTATATAATACATACCGTCATAAATTAATAATTATGCCTAATTATTAATTTATGACGGTATTATTTAAAGGGTTTATATGGATAGTAAGTAAGTAATTTTTCTATGCCATAGTTACTAAAAATCAACTATATAAATATATTACTTATTAGGATAAATTTGACTGTACGAATTAGGTAACTTCGGGTCACTGTACCTTTTAAAAGACTGCATGTCCGCAATGCAGTATTCAAGCTTATTTATTATGTAACGGACGATTTATGTATGCAGTTTCGCAAAATAACTAAGTTGTTTTTAAATCTTCTCTTTGCTAAAGGTTTGAAAATATAATTTCAATTATAGTATCGATATTAAACTCGGCATTCTCCGCGTATTTCCTACGTCGAGTGGTATCCTACGACAGCTCTTCCTCGTGATGCACACTATTTAGACATTTAGAAACGGCAAAGCATTTAGAGACATAGTTATTTTCTGATTTATTCCCCAATTCTAGGCAGATAACGTGTAAATAAATAACGAATAAATCAGTATTACTGTAACCACTCGGTAGTAGATTTAATAAGTTCAATTGGAGATTGACACGGTGTATTTAAAGTGACACAAATCCGGACCCCATTTGATTCTTATGAGATAAAGTAGAGAAAAATAGAATTCGATAGAGGGGTATCGAACCATACACTATGTTTGGATTAGTCACGGAGGATTATAATTTTTACTGTAAGGGCAAAACATTATTTTGTATTGCAAGCCAATTTTTATCAATCGACTATTTGTGATTAATAATATATTATTATATTTATTTATATTTTTATTTATTTAGTTGTTCTATATTTCTGGTGTGCAATAAAGATATATTGTATTGTATATATTTGTTTACCCGACTACTCAAAACAAAGGGTAACTTTTACAGGTGCTTCTATGTACGTATTATATATTTGGCTGTTTCCATATTATTAACTTTCTAGCCTTAACAGTTTAGAGATTTTGAATCACGACGTGTTATTAAATTTGACTTCATATCTGAAAATAGACTAATTTCGCAGCCATATTGTGTTTTCCCTTTTTTCTTCTTTTTTTGACATAACGTTATTATATTTAATGCAATGCACAAAATCACGTGCTGTCGGTGCATTGTTCCTAGCATTCCGTCAAGCTACAGCTGGCACAGGCCGCAGACCGAGCGAGTTAAACCCCATTGTGGGTGTGCAAGCACCGAGTCCGAACAAGCTTTGTTTGCCTGCCAATGTGACACCCACCACAATCGATTATTCGCTTTTCTCTCGATCGCTTCTCGATCGATCTCGTGTTAGTTACTGTCTATCATTGTTATCTACTATTTATGGTATGGTATTTATGGTCACATTAGCTGTTTTGTTTCCCATGACTTTCCTACATTTTTCTTGAAACTGTCATGCAAATTATGTCAAGATAAGAAAATAACGTTTCGCATTTATGATGTTCATGTAAAATGTGATGTTATTATTGTAATGATGGGATCTCACTTATATACGTATTTCCTAGAATCACTATTTTGCATTGACTGGCAGACTATGCTTTGATATTTCGATTTCTTAACATCTTGAATAATTTAACGACAATATAACAATGTGATTAACGACAAAAACAGAAATTCAAAGTTATTTCGGCTCATGAACCTCAATACATGATTTCGATCTCCCTCGAGGAATTAGGAGTGATAACATGTAGTAGGGAACACACAGACAATTACTCTGCGGTAGGCTTTAATGACTCGATTTAAACTCCCCATACAATGCTTCCAACACAATACCTTCGCGACTACTTGTGTACGAATAACACTCGATGCGAGGGGAGACAAAACGCTTCAAACAAAACAAGGAAATCTCTCGTCTGAGTTTTCCCACTTGTTCCTGCCACTGAATCGAAAATAAACCAGACGCTTGTTAGTTGTTACTCTTTCTAGCTTCAACGTTTAGTTTAGTTTCAGCACGTTTCTTGTTTCTTTAGGTTGTTGACATTTATTTTCTTTCAATTTTGTTTAGTTACGAATACGAATCACTGTTGATTATCCCGTTATGGGCTGCTTATGGAAATGTTGGATCAAGAAATTCAGAATATTTAGGTACTCAACTAGGTCAACTGTTTTAAATTTCTTTAAACTTGGCAATGTTTTCGTATAAAATTTGGTGGTTGCCAAAGATGACATCATTCTGCTCAAAGGCAACGCTGTATTATGTTTTATAGATAGTGTTGTGGAAGGTTGCAATAAAATTTTACGATGTCCAACGGATAATGTGACTTCACTGAGGTCACGTTTTAATGTAGCTGGACACCTAATGGACAGGTACATAGTCAGTTATTCATTTGTCATAATTTAAGCATTAATTGAGCACAAGGCTATTGTCTTTACCAATGTCAATGTTATTACAGCAACAGTTAGGATATTTTCATTCATCTTCGCTGTTGTTTGCACTGCAATGAAGTTCATTTGAAAATTACAACCACTTTATAAGTGAGGTTTCCCGTAGATTGGTTTGATTTGAAAATTGGCTTCTCTGACAATGTCTCTACATCCGCCAAGACGATAAACAATAAGCTAAGGATCTGAGTGATCTTGTAGGAAACCAAACATGATAAGACTATTCTAAATCTCTTATTCTTCCAAATTCGTCTATTACTAAAATATTTAACCAACTCTCGTATTTTAGGTATAGTTTGTAAGTTTTAGAGTGATTTATGTGTATTCTTGTGCAAGAGAAAGCGCTTGGGATGACACTCACTTTATCTCTGAGCCCCGGCGACGCTTTAGCATTGTCCTGTCAGAGATCGTTTATCGTTAAGATTCGTAGTAGGCATTATGGATCTTTACATTTTGGTTTGTTTTGGTTATCATCAGAACAGCAGCAAAATTATCTCAAAATAGGTCCAATTACCACTTCAAAAAATCATAGATGAAGTTAGAATAGTTAAATTTACATAATAACTTTTAGATCGTTTCTTAAGGTGTCTGTCTGGTTTTATAGTCAATGCCTGGAATAATGATTTCATTGCTTTATAAGTAACTTATTGAGAAAGAGCAAAGCACCTTAGGCAATAGCTTGCACAGTAATCGCATTACGTACATGCAATCGATAGTACTAGACCGGATTACTGTCGACTGCTAGGGATTTGAAAGAAAAGCGAATTGCTGGACAATGGGAAAGATTGGCTTAGAATAAAAAAAAATTAACCCAGTCAGTTTCTTACATTATAAAAGACTTTGAAAAGACGTATTATTCTCTACAAATTGTATGTATTTCTGAGTTAAATGTAACCTATGTGTTAATCTACTTTATAGGTTCCTTTATTATACTAGACTAACTAACTCTCCTAAACCTGCTATACTTAGATTCCTTTTGCGTTTCTCACTCTTAGACCTTCTAACCTTTGATGCACCTTCTCCTGGTTAGAAGGTCTAAGTTCTCACTTGACAGTGAAGTCATGCAATTGAAACTTAGTACACGTACTTCTATTAATCTGTTGATGGGGACGGTACACAATAGAAAAAAACTCCTCATTCAATCATTATTATCAATGAATTTCTGTCTAAAATTCCATTGCCATTTCATTATTAGACCCTGGCTTGCTGGCTGGAGTATTCGTTACGGACGTTCGTTGGGTACGGAATAACACCTTTTTTATTTACGAAAACAGACCCCTGAGTCGGGGGTCAGGCTGACCTCTGAACCTCAGATCCTGACTGGGTTTTTTTTTCGTGTATCTACGTTAAAATGTCTATTTCCTAACGTTTACGTTAGAAAAAACATGATCTTTTATTTAAAACTTTGACCTCATTTTGAACTACTTAGAGAAAAAAATAACCAAATCCTTTTTAATGTGCGTTTACAGCTCTTCATGAACATCGGCGGTTCGACGCTGGTTTAGCCTCTTTTATTTATCCGGTTTATGACGAGCGGTTTAGCCTCTTGAGTTGTCTGTCAATCAGGCAGTCAGTCAGTCAGTCACTCATAAAAGCCTTTTATAATATGTAGATTGCATCTAAATCAAATCCATTTAGCCGTTACGATTTCAGTGTGGACAACAAAATACAATTGCAAACTTTTGCATCAATATTATTGCGGTTTGCTATTGTTATCCTGGCTGACTCTCCAGTCATGTTGCGAGACAACACTAAGCTTTTAACCCAGTTGCATACTGTCGCTTACAATGCAAATATTCCGTTAACGCCAGCTAGAGGCTCGACTGGCGCGGACGTTGCACTAATTTAATACTTTACTGTAAGCTACTGCATCCGTAAACTGTACAAGTGTACACCATACAATAAGTACGTCTATTAAATTGATGATGTTATTATTGTAACGGTAAATAATCTTAGCACTCGTTAGTACCGTGTTTGTACCGCTGCGCTGCTGCTGTACCTGTGCCGTTAGACAAGGCGAACTTGTTCAATTAGATAAAAGCCGACACAAAGGTTGTGTCTTAACATTCTGTTCTAACCAGTTTTACTATTGAACCTGTCTCCTCTGGCATCTAAAAATCAGTACGACAAGCATGATATACTTGTTTTGCTTTGAACTTTGTGTTCGTTGCTAGAATCACGTTTTCTAGTAGTCGTCACTATTTATCTGTGAAATCATACGCATACCTCAAGAAGACGACATGGAACCGTTAGCGGTACACTTTTGTTATTACGTTATAAATTATCTCGAGTGCTGTGTGCTCGTGCCATCAGTCGCTGTCTATTTTTAGATAAGACATTTGTCACGTCAACATGTGGTTAAAGACATTGCGGTTCTGTGAGTAATAGTGTAGCAGAAGCGTCGGCAGGGCGGTCCACAACACCGCACAGGGAGGCAATTATCTTGGTAATAGCTTCGTTATCAGACCCTGCCTCATCTCGATAGCTAATGAAACAAACGTTGCCGCTTGCCTTTCTCTAGGCCGATGCACATTGTTGTAATTGGAGCTATTGTCCATTCTCTATACTGTTGTATGAGCTATTTGGGTAAATACACACTTCATTTTCATATAATTTTCACCGTTTTGTAATTAATGTTATCAAACAAAATTTTATTTAAGTACCTATATCATTAGCTAACTAAAGACGGTTCCTAACTAGCTAGTAGGTAGTTACTCAATCAGCAACGCCCGATTGTGTATAGTAAGTTTGTAACGGCATGAAAAATCTTTTTGTACCATATTTTACTGTTATTTGAAACTAGGTATCTGTCTGTTTTACTTTTACAATAGCGGTAGCGAATTCATAGTAAATGAAATAGCTTGGTACAACGAACCGGAAAAGGCGTCTAAACCAACTTACACTAGACTGAACTACAATTACGCAAAAGTCAATGAACTAGAAGATTCTGCGATAAAACGAAGCGATCGGGTAGGATCCATTACGAATCATCTTTATCAGGAAGTGGACAGCGAGTATGTGCTACTTGTAAGCGTCACAATGCAGGTCCATTGAATGCCGGGTGATTAGAGTTTTTGCGTTGCGACACTGCAAAATTGCTCTCTAGGACATAGGCACGGACTCTATGGACGTTCAATGCTCAGATTCAACATTTTGCTGACAGCGTCAATGAACAAACTATTTGGGAAAAGAACTGCATAAGTAGAATTCCAATTCTCTGTAGGCCAGTTTTTGCTGGACCTGCAACCGGTGACACGGTCGGTGTCGCGGGCCGCTGCGTGTGCGCGCTCACGCGTGAACCAGCTGGTGGCGTGGGAACAACATCATGCGTGAAAGCCATGTAACCGCAATGAACATCGTGCATTATGGCGCCGCTAAGATTTTGTCTCAATGGAATTCCAAGAATGTGTTGCTTTACCTATTTATGTTTTGAACCTATTTAATGTTGCGATCTTCATACAAACGGCCGATGAATCGATGCTGCGGCGTTATCTATACGCGTTAAGACACTATTGATTAATATACTCATAATAAAATTCTAGGAGCAAATATCTGATGGAATAAATTTTGGTGTCAAATGTCACTATTGTTTGTACAAGTGATGATGTAGAATGTAGATGTTGACCGACCGTTGAGGGCTGCGGCTGACTCAAACAGTACACACAGAAGTGTTCTTCAAAGCTTTTAAAACAATAGGATGCTATGCGGGCTCGTGTCGCAAGCTTGTCGACATGTTGTTTTGTTCTCAACAACTTCGTTGACAATACAATTAGCTAAAGATCACCCAATCAACTTTTAATCCGTTAAAGTGGTCTTCTTACAGTTATTGTTTATTATCTAATTCCTATATACAATTTTGACTTGTTTTTATCACTGATTGAAATGGATCATCTCTAATAAATTACGGTGACTGCTTAAAACAGCGTTAAAATGTACTGAAAACCTTAAAGGTGTATGTATATTTATTTAACTACTTGTATTATCTCCTTCGCGACAGGAAGAGCTTATCTGTCTAGACTGCATTTCAATGAGCTTTAAAGACGTTTTGAAATATTTAGCGTGTCCGTTGTCCACTGCCGTTGTTGGTTTCAATTTGTCATGTTTATCACTGATTTAAATGGAGAATTCGGCGGGTACCATGATGACGTGCTTACCTAAAGATTAGTCTCTAACTGTAGATGTAGATCGATGTCACTGCAGTGGGACTCGGAATGACCTGCCCACGTCCGTCACGAAATTGTTTGCATGCGCCCTACATTGCGAAGCTAATTCTGTCTCTTCTTACTCCATTATAGTAATAAAGGTCAGGTAGTAGTCATACTTCATATTTTGGGTATATAATGTTGCACTTTTTCATTATTGTTTGTAGTGAACAGTTAACTTCCGCCAATTTTAGTAAATTAATGAATGTGGTGGCTTCCGTTCCGGTGGACAATGTTTATCAACTCATCGTAACAACTAGCAACGCCAGGTTCGTTTACCGTGTCGTCGTTTGAGGGTGTACTTGTACCAGCACTGACCGGGTTTGTAACTACTATTTGTATAGATGCAATCATCATTAAAATAATAACAGCTACTATAATGCACACTGGTATGTTGTTTCCGATTTGTCTTAATTTCAGTATTCTCAGAAGAACGTGATGTTTGTTAAAGCTACAGTTCGATTTGTGAGATTTGTTTCATAATTTTCTGGAGTACCCATTTTGGAACCGTTTCTAATTAGTATTGCCTTATTGACGAGAATGAACAAAATTAATTCTCATAAACATTTGCCGCGCATAGCTTTTAGCCAAAGGTCTGTAGTTCACCTCGACCGCACTTATTTACTACTAGAGGTCGCCCGCGACTTCGTCCGCGTACGGAAAAAAATCGTCCAAAATTCACCACTTTAAATTATCCCGAGCAATTTTTTTAGCCCGCCCGTAGTTTTTTTTTTGGACTGTGCGTTGTCTGTCAGTCAGTCAGTCAGTCAGGACAGAACCTTTTATTATATTAGATTGTTTGATTATTTAAACGCATCACAGTGTTTAGTAAATTGTGTGTAGTAAATAAATTAAGATGACTAGTGTCTGTTTGAAATCAAGATGCATATTAAAACTTACTTCTGTACGTATTCTACGTTCATTCGTGGTAACGTTTGAGCAAAACAGAAAAGACAGATAGGATATATTGGATTTTTTATTTTATTTTTTATTGGATATATTTTACCGCTTCGATTGGCCGAACGCGGATGGTAACAAATTAAGCAATATGTACCGAAGACAAAGTTGAGATATAAATCAAGCGACGAGGGGCTAATTAACAACACTAGGATAAAGAAGATGTCTGTATCATCGCATCTGCTTGCCTCGTGGCCGACCTAGAAGTAGCAATTTGCAGCACGATCGATGATTTAATCAGATGAATAGTGGAGAATACTGCTAAGGTTTATTAAGGAACCTGTAATTATTAGCTTCGCCATTAACAACATAGTGTTTCCAGTAATTGTGAACTTTCCTTCAACAATTAGCGCAACTATGTTAAAGGTTTGAGTACTGGCCATTATGGTCATTTTTTTTTTCGAATTTTATAAAATTTTATAAAAGAATTTAGGGTTTACTATCAACTCCTGTCTATAAAAAGTCTTTGATTGATATTCTAATTTGTGAGCACAAAAAATGTGACAAAGATAAACAAAACAGACGTAGACTAAATAAACAATTCAGATTCCAACACTTTTTCGTCGCTTTTATTTGTTTATCTACGTACGAGTACTTGACTGAAACTAGTTCTCGAGAGCAGCACGCGTTCCGTTCCAAAGTTTTGACTTTCTCTTCAAATTGTTATTACATTAGTTTTACACTTACAAGGTTACAAGTTGTTTGTAACATGAAGTCTTACAATGAAGGTTTAAAAAAAACCCAGATTTGCATCGTTCTCAAATTGTGCTTTAGATTTAACTAAGAAATGTTAATAGGTATAATATCATTTTGTATTTATTGTTGTCTTGATATATTACTAAGTTCTATCGTGATCGACTCGTCTTTGGAATCCGTTTCATGCTATACTCTCGCATGTTGTTATGTGATAGAAATATCCAGGCACATAGGTACACATTATTTAAAAAAAATTGGCACATTTATTGGTGGTTCAATTTGTGCAACGATCACTTATCCAAGCGTTTATCTGTAAAATTCGTGCAGGGATATTATATAATGATGTGCAAAAGGCGGATGCCGGAATTGGAGGCTGGCAATCTGCGCCTCCCCACGATTCGCGCAACGAGCGACAAGGTCGCCGACTGATTGCCGGTAATAGCACTTATGATATACTGACGGCACATTGGCCTAATTCTACTGCACTTGGACACTAGATTCTTCCGATAGTTCTGTGTTAAGACGTGCTAGCAAAATCTGTAAACTAGCATATCTATACTCAAAAGATTCTCAAACAACTACAACTAAACCACAAAAGGATCAACTCAAACCTTCTGTTTTATTATAACTTATTAGGCTAACAAACATGCCATGTGACTAAGTTTCGGCTTTTCCACGACCGCACCAGAGGGTCCGAGGTCTCAATTATAAAATATGTATTGTGCACGATGCACATTGAAAGATATTGCACAACCGACAAGCTTGTGCGCTCGTTGGAAAGACCAATTGCGTAATCCATCCTTAGTCCTGACAGGATGATTGTGGGCACTCTAGAACGTGCTTCTATAGTATCGTGGTGCGACTATTTTTAGACCGTTGACGACATCACCGAAACATTCCATTGAGTCGACAAATTCGACGAGTTTTTTGCGACTGCGCCACGCTTCAATCGCTTCTAAAGCCGCTTCGCTTTGAGATCACGTTATGCATGATTTTATTGATTGTACATTCTGTCATGGTCTGGACATGCAAGAGAAACGTATAAACTTGCCCAATTTGCATACATTATAATAATGAGCCTTTTAAACGTCAGATTATCTCTTGCACCTTTGCCTGTTGGCGTCATTTTCTGAGAATGCTTCTATTGCAGTCGGTGACAGAACAGTGCTTTCGACGCATATTGTAAAAATGACATAACACCAATGATGTAATTTTTAGCTTTTACGACTTAGCACATAAACTAATAAATATTAAATAGTAACTCATAGTGCTAAGGACGGAAAACTTTCACATAAAAATATAATTTTGGCGTTTGGGTTTCGGTACTTTGCCTGTCTGTCTGCACTCTTTCAAATAATATCCACCTACTTAATAATAGAGCAGCAGCGTCCTCTCGGTTAAAGGTGGTGAGCATTCTGCGATCCCCAAGCAACCTGCCAAGCCTGGGTATCATGGCAATCCCCTATTTAGGGGGAGGCCTTCGTTCAGCAGTGGACTGTCTACTGGCTGATGTTGTGATGGACAACGCACAACCCAAATCAGTGTCAAAAACCTTAAAATCTTGTACAAGGATTTCTTCGTAAGAGAGTACTATGGGAGGGTTATTGGGAGGCCGAAGACCGAGTTTCTGCTCTGAACCCTATTACCTGCGATGCCATACGCCACGGGCAGGCATTAGGCCCGTAGGCCTAGTAACAGTAACATCATAAATTACCTTTTTGCCAGAGACTATAAGTCAGCCAGCTTTACTGGAGAAAGAGTGTTGGTGAACACGAAATCTGAAACAATTTGAGATTAGTTTATTAAATTGAATGTATGTAATATCTATGCATGTAGACTGTACCTACAGGTATCAAAGGTAAATATAATTAACGAACGCCTAAAGTATGCAAAATATGAAATAAAAAAAATTAAATACTAAATACAAAAACAAACTGCGTGTACCTAATATTTCGATTGTACAAAATGTATTTTTGTCACTCTAATTCATAAAAGAAGCGACCTTGCTCTTAATTTATATTGTGTGTAGTGTTCTTCAATTAAAGCAACTTACGTAAGAAAGCCCAGCTATAAATTGGTTTCAATTTAATCTATACATTATTAAAATTTGGGAATCCTGTACACCGTTCCGATCAAAGACTATAAACCCTGTGGTTCCGATCTTTATGATAATAATTTGCCGTAAAGTAATAAAGTTTATTTCAGTAGAATTAGATACAGCTTAAGTAGCAGAGCAGCTGTCTGATGCAGGTTCCACTTTAAGTAGAAGTTTTTTATTTTCTGACAGCTGTAACGAAGAGTAATATTCAACTTAACCAGCTGCCACTGCGATTAGTCACGAAGTAGGTAATAGAGGTTTTTTTTGGAGGGGAGGGGAGTTCGGGGGGGGGGCAACTCCCCCTCCCTAGTGGTCGCCCGCGACTTCATCCGCGTACGGAAGAAATTCGACCCCCCGGTAAAAATGTGGTGAATTTGGGAGCGGGCCGAATTTCTTC
Organism: Erannis defoliaria; assembly: GCA_905404285.2. Taxonomy (NCBI): domain Eukaryota; kingdom Metazoa; phylum Arthropoda; class Insecta; order Lepidoptera; family Geometridae; genus Erannis; species Erannis defoliaria. The sequence continues at coordinate 15,625,453 of FR990069.1, read as the reverse complement.
CGTACGCGGATGAAGTCGCGGGCGACCTCTAGTTAATAATAAAATAAATAAAGTTTTAAAATCCTACCTACCTATCCTACATGTCATCTGTTAAGAATGCGTCATTTCACACTAATACTCGACTGCAGATGAGTTTTATAATATAATGCATTCGTTATGCGGCGGTGATTCGGCCTTCTACGGCAAAACACCCTTTGTACGGCAACAAAGAGCATTGAAACAAAACACCGTCTCCTGTCTACGACGTCTCGTTTAATTACAAAGTGCACAGGAAGCACTTAATTTATACGCTGAGAAAGAAGATATATAGTGCATATATAAATGAGAGTCCACGAGGCAGTTATAATAATTGAAGATCCGAAATATGTTGATCGATCGGCCAATTCCTTTCATTAGACAATTCGCCGACGCTGCGACGATGTCCGGACATTGCATTAGGCGGTTAGGTTATTTCCGTAGATGTACGGCAAATTTGTAAGCTCCTTCTTGTTCTTTGTGATACGAGGAGCGCGACTGTCTTATAGATAAGTAAAACAATACCTGCCTAATAGATTAAATTCTTCCGAGAAATTATTTCAATTTATTGTTTCTCGTTTTATCTTATATCAGTTTTTTTTTTACCTAAACGTTAACCAATTAAATGGCAACAGTTCCTATTATCAATTTTATTGCAGATTGCGATTTCATATACGCTTAGGTGAACCGCAATGTGTGAGGAAGCTGGATTTCCAATAACGATGGGGAAGTTGATAGGCAAGGCATCCCCGGACAGGGGTCAAATAACCCAAGACAACCCAATGGAACCCCGTGGAACCCAATGTTCTAACCTTTTTCCCCTTGGCAGTTTAATGTTTATCCTCCATTTCCTGTACAAGTTCTGAAAATCGGAGTGTTGAAATACTTACCTTGGTTCAGAACGTCAATTTATTTTTCTTCTGAAAACACCTCTGCCTTTCTACTGGGCAGCTGATCTGCCTTTATAGTAACAAAATAGAACCCTTTTATCGGATGCTGTAAAGCTAACCCGCCTCCAAATATGTCATATATCTTCTGACGAGCGATAAAATGGTTGTTCAAGCAGCAGTCCACACGCGCCCAATTCCAAATTGGCTCGCACAATCTCGCATCCCTTTTGTGTTATAGAGTTATTATCACGGGTCACCGATTTCATGAGGATCTCCCAAAACATTATGTATATTTGGTTTGGTGCCAATTTGCATCTTATATTTCGTTGATGAAACGCTATAGGCTAAAATTAGAAACGTTATACTTAGATCAGTGCAACAACTTTTAGCGCCTTTGCTAACATAACTACATTTAAAAATTAGTAAACCCGCTATTTTGCGGAATAAAAGTGACATATCTTAATCCAGAGTTTAAACTAAGACGATAAAAAAGTTCATCGATATCTGTTTAGCATTTAAGAAGATGAGTTTAAAAAAACACAGACAAGTCGTTTAAAATAAATTGGTGCCAATCTAGTAAATCCTGCAACGCTACAATATTTTTACAAGGCTTTTTAACATTACTTGGACTAAGGTGGAATAAAAACCTCCCTCTATATTTTGGAGTGCAGTAAATTCCAAGTTATATAGTCCTCTGCAAGGGGGTGTGGGAAATGCGTAGTTTCCGCCGTTACCATGGCGACGCCCCGCACGTGGCTCGGAGCTTTCGCAACCGGCGACCTCGGAATTAGCAGACAGGAAGACAGGAACATACTGAACGTTCGACTCCAATTCATAAGTTATGCCTTCACGTGAACCGATTACACCGCATTTGTTCCATCGTGTTCAATCGTACGTGTAAACACGCCTACTGTACCAATTTAAAGCCGTTTACGAGAGTGCGTATTTGTTTCAATGTATTGTATTACATTATATCTAAATTGTTAATCGCACCTCCCTCGTTTTTGAAGTAAAGGAACATAGAATTCATATAATTTTTATTTTCCTGAACCTTCCATAGAGGTGTTTATGTATCCACTGGGTTCCACCCTACTCTAATTGCGTTTTATTTATTCAAGACCTTAGTATACTTGAATGGGCGCTCAGGGGAGAGGCTTCCAGTAGCTAGCTCGTTAGTTCGGCTTTTAGACTCGCTCAAGAGATCAAATTGAGTTGTTCATTAGCAAACCATTCACGACTATTATCTTTGTACACTATTTATTTGATTAAACGATTCTTTCATTTCAGCTGCACTTGAAATATTAACAAAACTTAATTTTTTGGTTTTATGCTTTTTATTTTAAAAGGTGCAAAATCGTTGCAATATGAAGAAAGACGAAATAGTACCACGAAACGCACATTAAAGGTTCTGTTGTATCAAACGAGTATTTCCAACAAATACCCTCATCAGTCCCAAACGTTCCATTTCGTAATTGAATATCTATGTCCAACAATAATCTCTCCGAAAAAAATATTTCATTAAACGCTTCGCCGGTATCAAGGCCCTCTCGGGTATCCCGTGCGATAAACGATTAGAAAGCAATTTGGTTGGAAACTCAAATCGGATCCCAGATAATCCTTACCAACGATAGGACACGTTCCTCTAAAATAATATTCAAATGAACCTAAACTGTGACCATGAAGCTTTGAAGATAATACGTTTTCAATCTTTCTTCTAACGTAATAAAATAATTTAAGTGTTATTTTAATGTGATTAAACTTTTTACGGGATCTAAGCTATGTAATCCGAGGTTGAATTTTCATGTACAATCGTCCCAGATCTCCGTGATACAGGCTTTGCCTAGTTCGGAGATCGCAGTAAATAATTTTAAGATAAACATGGTTGTCGTTTAACTTTAGATTAAACATTATAATAAGATAAGATCATTATGTTTGTATTTAATAAAATATTTTTGGGGAGTCGGTAGAGTTGGTAGAGTTGGTTGAGTCGGTAGAGTTGGTAGAGTCGGTAGAGTCGGGGGAGTTGGGGGGCTAAAAAATTGCTCGGGATGATTTATAGTGGTAAATTTTGGGAGCTGGCCGAATTTCTTCCGTACACGGACGAAGTCGCGGGCGACTCCTAGTTATCTATAAGCAGAACTGATTTTAATAGTCTGAAACACGAAGCTATGCATTTTACTTGTAATGATTTTTCCTATTGTTTTGTGGAAACAATAGGTACCTACGGTATTCACGTAATAATTTATTAGTAGTTATTATAGTCTATTATAGTTATTATAGTCTATATAGGCATTCCATTATTATGCTATATTCTGGGGTATCCGATTTTCTGCTGATGTCATACCTGCTCAGTAATAAAAACACCCCTCTTGGTGATGCAATCGATTTCGGGCGGTACCATTACATATTTATTGCTAACAACTTGGGTTCGAGAACTCTCAAAGAAAATGTAAATGTTCTCTTGTACGTTATCCGTTTTCGTGACCCGTATCCGTTTGATTTTATCATCTCTAAAACATTGTTCGTTTAAAAATACATTTCCATGCCTAGAATCATTGATATTCTTTTCTGGTCAATGTCAAATAACATCGTGATATCTTTATAATTGCAGTTTGATATATTATCTTGATGGACGTGCTTTGAAAATATTTTCATAGATAAAGAGATGGTAATTCGCAGTTATTCCGATTATGGTTATATTAACGACAAAAGTCATTCTATGAATTTTAATTAAGCACGCGTATGGTTTAATTCTACTGCATGGTATTTTTCTGTTATTCAGACCTTAGGTGTGCGCATTTACGATTGAAATTTCGCTGATACCATGCATACCCTACTACACGTATATGTTATTATTTGGGTTGAAAGTTTGCTCATAATATCCGTTGCATGTTAACTTTACGTTTATATGGGTTGTAGCTTTCCAACTCTGTATTAATTACTGCCGCCTAGCTTCGTCCGCTGAACAAACTGTCGAGTGATAATAGTTACCTAAACATTGGGCAATATCTCTAATTAAGTTCCTTGCCGAGAATTGCTCTGGAGAGACTGGAAGAGTAAGTAACTTAATACTTACACATTTCGTAACTTGACACAGACTTTCGTTACTTTGGCTTCCTTTGTTTTTTCTTCTATCCAAGTCTATAAAACTGTCTTTTGGCATTATTCATACAGTCAGTTGTATGTTTCTAACTTGGAGGGGTTAGTTATTTTCTATAGTTGCTAACTATGATTAAACAAATAGTTTTACTATCTAATGATTGTTTGCGAGATGACTTTTACCTTAACTATTATTTTTGCTTGCTAATTTCATGAAATAAAATAGCACGGCATAGAACTTTCTAATATTAAAAGTTTATTAAAGTCCTTGTTTTGTGATGTAATGCTGAAAAACAAAAACGGTAAAAGGTTCGCCAAATACTTCCACCACAGAAGTAAAATGGAACTTTTATCCTCCCTCAAATACGACCAATGGACTAAGTTCGTGCTCCCCCAATGAAAAACTTTTACGCTGAGCAAACAAAGAATGGGCAGAGTTTGTCGTTTGCATATGAAATGCTGTTAGTGGTCCGTACCAGGGGATTAAGCCACATCACCGCATGCGTGCCTTACACCTACATATAAGCACGTGCATCCAGTCTGCAAGGACCGATGACTCATTTTCAAACTCGTACAACTTTGATACAGCTACTTCCGTATTCGTACAACTTACTAACTTACTCACAATCTTGATGACGTCATTTTACAATCGTCCAATGACTCAGTAATTCAATTCGTATTTAAGATCAAATGATTCATATGGTTTTAAGGTACAAATGACTCCACTCGCTGACTGAAACCAGGATAAATGTTGTAAAAAGTATCAATGCCAAAATGCGAAAGTTCAAGATTCATATGCAAATATGTAGGCTATGTGGGAGTGGGTGCAATATCAACAATAACGGCGCAATGTCGTAGAGGCAGGTCGATGAACGCAAGCGCATCTGTGAGTCATCGGTCATCGCGCCATCTTCAATTCTCCATACACTGTAACCCTTCAGATTAAATAAGATCCAAAACGTCGCTAACAATACTTAGGTCACGTTCTTATGATAAAATGCGTCATAAATGTGTAAGTCGCCGTACAAGTGATAAGAACTGCTGCTTCCTTATATTTTTGTTTAAAGTTCAGTTGAAACCTTTGACTAGCTTGAAACTGAACCGTAAAATATTTTTCTTGTGTCGATGTTCCTTGCTGGTAAGTACTTTAATTATTGAAGTGCTCAAATAACTCCATACTAATATGCGCATAGTCCGAATGAAACATTCCGGTTTGAATATTCATTGATGAAATTAATAACAGCGGAAGGACTCGAGAGCCCTGCATTCAGCGTGGTGAGAGTCATTAACTCCGTTGTTACCGTGGACAGAATGGTTCCAGTCGAGGGCCCGAAAATAATGTATCAAGTCATGACCTGAACTAGTAACATTAGCTGAAATAATGAGATGAGAATGAATGAAGTTCTTTATGAGCAACACTTGTGCTATCGCGTTTGGCTCTGGATAGTTTGCTGTTAGTTTGACCATTCATCCATGGGTTATTTAATTAATTCTACACAATGGCTCTGTGAGATACAAAGCTACGCACAGTAAACTTGACCCAGTTCCCGTTTGAAGGCTAGTCGTTGTGGGGTGGCCTTCATCCAGTTTCCAATAAGAGCATGTAGAAAATTCTCATGAAAGAGAGAACACGTCAATTATGCGGGCGACCTGTTAGCTTCGGCTTTTTACTCGTATTTCCTCTATTGACAAACAACTCGGCAGCTAGCAAATTCTTTTCGGAAAATTACGTTTTAAATTGATCGTAGGTACAGTGCTGGTGCACTACGTAGTTTTTCTTACTATTGTATGCAATTCTTTCCATTTCTTAAGTTTTGTTATCGTTAGTAGTTTTGTTATCGCTAGTCAATAGGTGTATTTGCAGAAACTCTATTAGCCTTTGTAACCTATATGAGTAGTCGTAAAATGCCGTTATAGGTATACCTACTCGAAACTATTACTTCCGTCATACTCTATTTGAAGTCGAACGAAGCTGATTCGAAGCTGTGACTGGATGATAATTCTTCGAACCATATGCTTTGTCGAATCACTTTATTCGCCATATAAGTTTGTTCAATTATTATTTTATTCAGTGGGTACTGGGTATGTTTTAATTCTAAGAATGAAGCTAATAGTTCCACTGAGCATGGTCGAGTCATTTCCACACTTATTATCGTGATTGTGTAATTGATTCATTGCATTCTTGTTTACAATTCTCAGAGGTTGCATAAGTTTTAAGTCCCGCTATTGACCATAATTGCTTGTACTTAACATAACTAAGTTTGCGTGTAACATTGTATTGTAGCAGATAAGTACACTTTACGTTCACTGTACTATCGCTTTTCTTCATTTAGCATCTGGTGCACATACACCCTTCACCGTCGTATTTCTGAATTTGTTCAAGTAACAGGAGATGGATGACCGTTGGACCATGCCCTATCGGGAGTCACACTTCAAGTGTACCTAGTTGTTACTCGATATACTGAAATAAAATATCTGCAATCCTACAGTATTAAATGCGCAAACATATCTATGCAGGTATTAATGCAAGGTTCTGCATCACTGCCGTCCTACCTATTTTCCTATGTGCCTTTTCTCCCATCGTATAAATTTTTTTGAAATACAAGAATTCTATATTCTTTCAAATTGTTCTTTTGGATTTCCAAGTTTATTGCTACTCTGTATCCATTTCATTCTTAGCAATACATAATTTTGAAACATGGTGTCTTTAAAAATAATTGAACCGGGTGTCTTCAAAAATAATTGAACCGTTTAAGAGGACCGCTGAATGAACCTTGACGTAATAATAACGAGGTTTATTATAACCGGCAATAACAATAAAATCATCGAGTTTATCGCACTAGACGGCTGGCTGCGTGCGCTTGCCCTCTCAAGCTTCGAGTGGTGCCTTTTTACGATCAAAGCTAACAAATAAATCATTTCACCTACCCTGACATTTGTTCCGTTCCCTTGTGATTGATATACTCGCTCGTAACTGCTATTAATAGAAAACTTTTGACCTCTTTAATTAATAAGCCTATTATGCCATTGAATAGTTGTCAGTTTTCTGTTTTGACTTGACAAAAATGAAGAACATACGATCATTATAAAGACAAGTAGGTTCGTGTAGTGGTTCCGTCTGGCAACAAAGGTAAAGTTTACTCTCTCGGTTGGCTTGAGATCTCTCGAGTGAAGCCACGAACTCGTACGTGTGGAGTCAAGTAGTAGTCGTGTGAGCCAAGAGCCAAGTGCTTGTTCAACATGTCTCCTATGAAGTTTTGCATTGGTGCCTGCTTTACATTCGGAGAATGGAATTTACAAAGATCAATCTTTTAAAATTATTTTAACACAATATGTGACGTACGAGTAAACCAGCGACAATGATAAGATGAATGGACAGGAAATAAGCGCACGAATTTTGAAGACTATATGTTGAGCGCCGGCTCTCCACTCACTTCAGTCATACTCTGCCTTTGCGACACGCGAGCCGTACGATACGACAATACAAACTTCTAATACATGTACATGCTAAGTGTTCTCTTTTTGTCATGCAGCAATGATTAGATGCATCTTTATTTTCCAGCATACCTAGCTAAAAGTATGCAATATGCATACTGCTTGATTGTGTGGTCTTGTTAATTTTGATCGATTTGCAAGCGCTGGGCCTGTCCATTCCATTATCGCCGTCGCTGACGTAAACCATAGAAACTTAATTTAGTGAATGAACTGCTCTGATAAGTTTATATTTTTTCGAAATATTCAGCTTGTAGTCTTATCTAAATTGTCATAATGTAGCTGAATGTTTAGTAAGGCATTTCACATTTCTTTTAACATTTGCCATTTAAAAGCTTTTTATTTTTCTCATAATCTCTACAAACAATGTAATTATAAGACAAACGTTGTTCTAAGCACCTGTCGACAAACGTGTTTAGAAACGAATCTCGGTGTGTTTACACCACCTCGAGTAAGCTTCGTTTGGACAACACTGTCGAGAGCTCGAGTACTTCTTATAGCAAGCACCTTTATTGAAACATAAACATCAACGTACTTGACATGAGTCTTATGCTTCCGATTACTTGTGATGGATATGTTTATTGTTTATCCTATTAAGTACTTGTTTAGATATTTCATTTTCCAGTTTGCGTTTCGTTTACTCGCGTTACTTTACTTCAAAAAGTTACTTTTGTATACGGTTTTGCTTTCTTGGTTTCATTAGTAGCATTATAGTTAGTTGTGGTATGTTATTATTATTTGGTAGTATTATATTTTATTTGGTAGTATTATATTATCTTTGGTTTCACTCACTAATTATTCATGTTCATTCACACACTCGTGTCTTCTCTAACCAACATGAGTGGAGATATTAGGATTTACTCGTTATAATAACCTGTCCTAATATGAGAACGATTTTATTTCCTGCTTTACTGATTTGTTAAAGCAATTACCGTATATAGTTTCATTTACAACACGCCTGTACAGCTGCAAGTTTATTATAAATTCTGTCTCAATATCTCCACTTTACGCGAATTGTAATTTAAAGACTTGGCTAGTTGTATGTTTTCGTTGAAATAGTAACACGATATTTAGGTAAAACTTCAGATTTGTTCGTCTTTATCATTAGTATTCAACTCGGTAAAGACAATGTCGCAATGTTGGCCGTAATTTGTATAATTGAACAACAAACATAAAGCATGTCGTCAACTTGACAAAGCCTTTGCATATTAAATAGTTTTTCTTCGAGAGAACACTAGTATTTTACGTTTGTTTTCGGACGGCACCATAAATATTTTTCTATGCTACAAAGTTCGCGTTTTCAAACGAAGGTGATAACACGAATGATCGAAGTAAATACCGTTCATGTCATGCTATACTCATTCATAGTGTCAATGCTGTATCGATTATTATATGACCAAAGATAGTTTATAACATAGTACGTGATGTATTGAAAAATCGTGACTAGAAATTGCGATAGATCGTTAGTAGTCGTATCACGTTTATTCTAAGTTAAAGCGCAAAGCGCTCTTTATCGATCTAGAACTAGAAGGGATCTCACACGGGTTGTGGGCATTCAATAATGATATCTGCAGAGCTCCGTTTCTATTTTTTGATTCAAAATAAAATGCTTCAATTCCATAAATGCGACAGAACTGTCTCTCCGCGTGACAAGACAAATTCAAAATCGTGTACCGTTATGGTTTAGAGCACGCCGCGCCGTCTGGAGCCTGACGTTGAATACTAGAAAAGCTTTTAGCAAGAAATTCAAGATCTTTTGTGGAATTTAAATTGCATTTTTTTTGTCTTGCCCGCACTCGCATTGTTGATTGTACGTGGGGTGACTTCATCGGTATTTTCGGTTTCTTAACATTTTAATCTACATTCTTCGAAGTGAATATACTTTGTATTTTTAAACTGCACATTATAACTTTTTGTAGTCCCTGATAGAATATAGAGCTCGGTGATGGCACGGCGGTTAACGGAAGAGTTGGCTCTCGGTTCACAATAATTAGTACCTGGTCCCGTTACCGGCGCATTGTCCGCCTCAATACTTTGCCAGTTATATTCCTTTGTGCATACTTAATGGAAGGTTCTCAGATTGCTTGTTTTGAGTTTAGTGTTGCACCATTGTTGTGCTTAATGCAGCTACTTTTACCGCATTGTTCGTCGAAAAATATATCTGGGGTGTTCGTAAATGTAGGAACTTACAAAATTTTTGCTCCATTACTTATATAAATGTAAATACGATTAACCTTGATAAGTCAAATGACTGTTTGTGATCAGGATTATTTCAAGCGAGGTCTAACGCATTTGCATTAAGCTGGCGCTAAATACGATGTGTTTGCTCAACTTCTATCGAGTGACGACTCTCGTTTATAAATACGCCATTTCGCCGCCAAAATAAATTGATCAACGTTCTCATCCAGTAACACATTCATAAAATTGTGAAGTCATCAATTTGGAATTTATGCCTCGCTAGTAAGAAACATAATTTGATAATGGATTCGACCGGAAGCAAACGGTGTGCCCTCAAAAAAGAGGTAATCTGATGAACTGCTAGTGAACGGAAGTATAACCAGTATAACTGCGTCGCACAACTGCAACGGCTTCATAAAGTTAATAATTGTTAATTTGCAAGTGTTTTTTTTTTACTAAATTATATTTTCTTATTTAACATTAAAAAAGCATTCGTTTGCGCACAAAATTATAACATTTTAATATGTAAGTACTGTTTTACGAACAAGAAAATTTCGCTTTAATTAAAAGTCTAAATATAGCGAGGAGGCGCTCGGCGGGCCGGGGAAATTCTACTGAAAGCCAAGGACACCCGCCTCCGGGCCCGGTGAGACCTTTCTACAACCTTGGGCGAGAAATGATCCCGACGTCCTTGGATACTCAGGGAATAAAGACTTGCCCTTGTATTACCTAATCAGTTATATTTCTTAAGACTGAAGACTTTTTACGAGCGTACCGGGTCTTATCGGCTTAGCCGCAAATTCAATTTACCTTTACTTTTCGTCTGTTCTGTGTACATAACAAATGACTAAGAACCAATAGGTAATAATCCCCTGTGAATGTTAATGCTTCACCGTCAAACATAGCATTTTGTTAACATGAAAATGTATATTAATGAGCCCAATATCGACGTTGACATGGTTGTTTCTGGTCTGTTTGTCTTCACGCATTGCGAATTTAAATTATGGACGATTGTTGCGAAACTGTATTTCTGGAACAAATTCTGCCGTGACTGTTACCATTTTCCATAGCAACTATGTTTGTCTGCGTTGTCGATATGTTTGTAGAATGAATTTACATCACCTCATGGATCACTTTCGTCGCGTCATCGATCATAGGGACTGACGTCGAGGTCCGTTCATTGGTTACACCCATGCATTTATCAAATAGCACTGTTGTATATATTATCGCTCTAGCAACACCTTGGAGCAGCCAGCCATTTATCAGCAACACCTTATGCTAATGTAAGAAATCCGTGGATCTACTTTTTTAGTTGCCGTGGCTGTGAGTGATGATAATTTCTAATTGGCAATAGTTTCAGTTCTCTAAAATTATCTTGATTGGTTTGATTGGCAATGTCAAAACAATTCTAGCATACGCGCGAACGTTTAAATGGTCTGATGTATATATATTCTCATAATTATATATACGTTTTCTTTAAATGAAACTCTAGAGTAAAGAGGAACATAACGCTTAAGTCAGACCACTTTAGTGGCGTTACTAAGGAAGTAAGATTATTTTTGGGCGGATATTAAATTATAACCGATAAGAGCCGGATTACGGGTGCGGGTGTCATTGAGGAAAGAATTTACGATCTATTATTATCAATCAATAAGCTATATATACTGTACTAGGTGTTGCAACTAAAGTGAAAAGTACTTAAGTTAAAAAAGTATTTTTTTATTCATTATAATAATAGGGTCAGATACAAAAGGCAGTGATCCTTGACACGGGACGCATTGTCAGGAGGTTCCTCACTGCAGCCCTAACCACCGGCAGCTTGAGCCCTGTGCCGCTGCCGGCGGCACTATAGGATTTTTTTTTTAAATAATATTTATGTTTTTGTATTTATATTGTTAAAAAAACTTAGATTTAAAAACGAAAATTAATGAGTGTATAATAATATTACAAATTTAGTTACGTTTACTTTCCATACTTTTCATCATCATTATCATATCTATATCATTTTCATCTGTATGAAAGTTAAAGGATTCTATAAAAGACGATAGAGACAAAAAGAAAGAGAAAAATAAATAGAGACAGATGGGGTAAAAATATTCTATGTCGTAATCTAATATTAATTTAATCTATAATTTTATTTTATACAGTATATTTCTCATAGAAAGCTAAAAATTCCTACTTTTTCTTTAGACTAATAAAACTTTCACATACTAAATCTATGACGATTGGCCCTTACACCTTGTTTACATTTCCTTTCGATGTAATGGGACACTAAATGGGCCATAACAGCTTGTTTATATGGAGGCGGCTACGCACAGCACGTGGTTGCGCACACGCCGGAAACTAGCCGTTCTAGCGACATTGTACTGGCACCTGCCATCTTCGTTCTTCGTAGAATTTCAAACACATCCAAATTTCCTTTAGGGCTCCATATAGAGAGTAAAATGTCGGACTAATTACCTCGATACTAATTACGAGTTGAGATGAAATCGCAACGAATACGTCCGACTACCTTACTTCCTGTTATACTTTCTTTTCCTACCTTTTCCTTTTCTGTTTACCATTAAGGCCGGGTATTCCACGTTTCAAGCACATTTTTTAATGAGATCAATAATTAGTCTAAAGCTGTATCAGGTAGCGTCACATTTAGCGGAGCAAAAATATGGCAGTTACGCAGATTCGTGCGTGTCAAACTTCGATATTTGAAGTTCTCAGATTACTTGAAAAGTATAGAAATTAATAACTTTTGAACCACAGCATGCTCTCCAAAATACTATTAATTTATTATACATATTTTTTTAATGTGACTATGTGCTGTAATTAGGACATAAAACTGAAAATGGTTTAAAAATAGAAACTGTTTCGGTATTTTTTTCTATCGAGAAAAGTATAATCAATCGCGTTTTCTTCCACAAAAGTTACTAAGACGGATGTTCTTCTGTAACATTTTGGTTTTTTGGGCTTTAAATATAGTAATTTGACTAAATAAATTTGATTTTGCGAGGGGCAAATTTGGTAAGTACAAGCCTTAAGAAATGCGTTCTATTCAGTCTCGTCTAAAACTTGCCTCGAGGTAATTGTTTCATAGATGTGTAATAATATTTAAGGTATAGATATCGATTAACCCACAAATTGAACAACATTTAGAACATAATCATCATCATTTTACTTATTAGATTCACTTTTAGTGATCTAACACGTATATAGTACCCTTAGTTTTGATTGTTGCTATGTCGTACAGTCATAATTTTCCAAATATATTTCATACTTTCAAATAAGCTATGGTTTAATTTAATACAATAATACGATTATCATCATCGTGTGCTACAAGATCCCCGGCGCTAACTCATTTAATTCCGTCGTTGACCGCAATAACCGCTTGTTGGTTTTAAGTAATTAATTTTACTGGTCTTAATTAATATCGATACTACTTCATTACATCTGTCTTTACACCTTTTAAACCACAGTTTCAATTAGTGCCTTCTGTCTTACTCGTACTTGTATATTATGCATTTGCAGTTTCGATTTGTATTTTAATGGAGATTTTATCCTATTCAAATCTAATAACACCCAAATATGATTAATAATTTGATTATAAGTAATAAAGTAATTACCTACCTATATTTTAGCTTTGTAATCATGTATTCCTATTTCTATGATACAAACGTAGATTGAAAAAAGCATATCTAGTGGCCCGGTTTTCTCAGTCTCTTTCTCTATCTATAATGCAGTGCCTCTAAAAATAAAATTGTTTTATTTTACTCAGCAAACACCTTAAATAGAATTTCCTTTCCTATACTGAGTATCCCTTGAGCTAACACTACGGAAGAGATTAATTTAGTCTCATTTCTCTACGTTCAGCTCTTTCATCCGCTTCATCCAATTCTATTGTCCCCCGCTGCTTGTACATAAATTGTCTGGCTGGATACTAGTTTATTTTATGCAACTCTAAATAATCTATTTTAATACCTTGGCGCCAGTCGAAGAGACAGTAAACAGATTTAAAATGATAGTCGCGGTTATTTAAAAAGTCAACGTCTGGTCAAGGTTGTGAGCTCGACGTTTCCCAGCCACCGGAGCTCACTCTGCTCGCTCGCGAATTCATCGATTGTTCCAATGGCCATGAACTCCGCTCCACCTACCTCTATAGAGTTTTACTGAAAATAGACGTAGCAAGTAAAACATCACGTTTCTGTCGTGGAGTAAAAACAACATTTACTTTTGAGGTTTGCTCACGATTTCTTCAGCAAGCATGGTATGTTACTCGACTTGCCGGTTTGTTGTGGACGAGTAAATTACCCGTATTTGTATTGTAGAAACTATGTTGTGTCGCGTCGCCGACGTCGCCGTCGTTGTCGAGGTCTGGCGCCTCGGGAAAAGTTGAAAACTAGCCAGAACCACATTGCTTTGCTGTTTTCTCATTGCATCATCGCCTTAGGCAGTAGATGCTTCTCAAATACTTTTTGCACAGTGCGCACTTACCGTCTGTACCAACTTTCTAACTTAGAATATGCGTTCGGCTTGTCAGTAGGTTAGAGCTTCAACCATATGACCATTAGTTAGTAAAGAAATTATATTTGTTCTACAAGGAATTTTCTATTTAATGGTAGCTCATAATAATCGCTACCGTAGACAATTTTATTTGCAATGACAAGCACATTTTGAAGATTATCGCTGAAATCTATTGCGATACGCGGATCATTAACTTTATTCTCAATGTTAATGATTTGTGAGCGTGAAAATAAATTTAAGGTGTTTACGTTTTCAAAGATTTGCCGCATTTTGCAATCCAGTGACTTTCTTATACCGTAATAAGACTTTGGTTGGAAAGAAAAAGAGCAGCTGCATCGCGTTCCCCTTACTCTAATCATTGTTCGGCCAAAGGGTCGTCCGAAATGGGGAGCAATGGCCGGGATGCGTAAAAAAAACAAGTAATAAAAGAACGCATCCAGGTACACGAGCACGAGACTTGCTGGGTACGAACGTTTAACTATTTATCGATGGACCGATTTAAGATCCCGGTGGATAGTTTTTTAAAGATGAACCTTACAGCTGCAAAATTCCTAAAGTAAAGGTCGAAATACAAAGCAGCATCATAAAATAACTTTGCTAAATAAATTTCTGACGAACTTAGTCATTTAGTAAATGAAGTGGTGACAAGTGACAACAGCAATAGGGACCCCTGTGGTCTCTGTAGCAATTTGCAAATATACACAAGCATAACAGTGACAAAGTGGCGAGGTACTTAATCAGAACAGCAGTAGGTACGATGCGGGCAGACAGTAACCTAAAACAGCGAGACGACGTGTTTAGTATTTGTGCAATTTTGAGTTTAGTCATGAGTATGTACTACTGGATCAGTCTACTACTGCTGTAATTGAAACTCATTATGATATAAGTGTGCTTATACTATTATAGTGCATTGATTAGTCGTTTAAATATTCCACGGATTTTAACCAATTCAAATGAAAAATACTTAAGTACTTCATTTCGTATTATTTATTTGTATGTGCATATTTTTCCAGCTTGCATCCTATCAACGTTTTTTTGTAATCTGTCTGTGTACATTAGTTTTTTTAGAATAGTTCCACCTATCCTATATTATAGCCGTGTTAAAATTACTAAACTCTATCTCTATACAAGTTATCTTCTATCTATAAATGTAAAAAAAAAACTATTACTGTACGTTAGATACCCAAAAACTCGAAAATGGCTCGACAGATTAGTTATTTTTTTTGTTTTGATCGCCTCATTATTGGAAAAATAATGGTGGTATTAAGTTCACCGGGTCATCTAGCTCATAAATAATATAATTCCTGCATTACAATCGGCAATATCTCCTTACTTAAAATTAAATTTATCAATTGCTTCTACACTTATTTATACCATTCCCGTTTTTCTGCTTTCAGAAATAATGATTCAATTATGATAATCACAATAAAAGTTCATTATCCAGAACAAGATCAACGCGAAGATTCAATCGCCGTCGGACACGATGACTCATAAATAGATCACAATAGAAATTCATTCCTTCATTATTAACTTTACCATATTGGGTGGTAGAAAACCCACGCATTGACAATGTATATACCAACTATTTAAATTAGGCCACAACTAATTTATTTTTATTTGTTGTACGTCTGTCTTTGGTTAGTTTTGATCTAACTTTGCTGGCGCAACGACCCAACTTGTCTTGGCATCCGGTACTAAGAGGCGCCATCCTCTTCTATACTTAGTTTTGATCTAAATATTTTAATCCAATCATCATTATCATAATCCGCCTATCACAGACCGCTGCTGGACATAAGCATCTCCTAAAACACGCCACTCATCTTGATCTCGACTTTTTAATCTACTCACACATTAAAACATCTTGTTTGTATATAAGATGTGCGTTGTGTGTGTGTTTGATCCCACTAAACTCGTAATAACTGTAGGTACGGATTTGAATGAATTTTTTGTGATTGTGTTAACACGTCCTGAAATAACTTACAGTTACTGACACACCAGTGTACCTACTGTTAGTAGGGCGCTGCTACATAAAGATGTTACTTTATAAATAGGTGTGTACGAAAAATATATTAAAAGAGCGTAAAATTAAATGTGATAACGGAATCACTCCCGCGTTCCCCCTTAGTGTCCGACAGACAGCCATTGGAAGTGCATTAGGGTATAAGTAAACAGTTATACATTATACACCAAGAGGGAGCAAAGAAGGGTCCTTGGGTACCTTCACAAGGTATACCTAATTAACACTATTCTCTTAGTTTATTTGAGGCTTACAATAAGTTATCGCATGACATAATATTACGAGACCCATGGCAATGAAGTCCCACGCTTGTTACGTGATTAATTATAAATAACCTGTTTTACTCTAAACGGCGCGGCGATGAATAAAACAAGATTGCGGGCCCTTGCAATCAAGGTTAAGGTTCCTCGGAAATAACTCATGATTTACATATTCGGCACATTATGAATAGTTGGATGTCTAAAACGCCTACACTCAAATGCTGATCTTTTGAATAAATTACGTTAAAAAGTATTAAGCATTTTTGGAGCATCTTACATGTGGCACGGTCACAGAAGGTCATCATCGTTGGTTTCGTCAAGATCAGGGCCACGCGGTCACCGGCCGCCACTTCCAACGCACTGGTTGGCTGAATTCGCCTTGTCCAACTCTACAAACGCTTTTTATGCTCTCCCTTGGTCGTTATAGTCGATGATGTCATCGACTTATCTTGAACACACTCCGCACGCGAAATTACGCTACTTTGATCCGCCATTATAATTGCAAATAAGGTCTTGTCAATTGAATCTAAATTGATGATCATATTAGCGTTATTTGAAAGCTTTAGATAGGGTGGGTACTTCTAGCTCTACAAATTTAATTTAATGTTCTAATATCTTGAGATATTTTCCTCAGTATAATTACAGGTTGTTTCCACTTAGGCTTACGACCTGGGCCTGGGCGGCTAATAGCCCCCTATTCCAGTAATGTTATAACATGTAGAAGTACTCGAAGACTGCAATTTAAATCCGTGTATGACGAAAGTTGAAATAACTGAGCAATCTACCAGTACTGTGTACTGTAAATTAGTAATTTTATTGACCAAGATTCCGACGTTCAAAATTGTTAGGTGCTCTACATAGGTAATTTTCGTTTAGAGTTTTGTATCTGTAAAGTTATCATTAGCAACCATATTCTGATTATAGATTGGCCCAAGACAGAGAACAATGGCACAAGAAAGAAGAGGCCTATAACCAGTAAAGGGTCCATACAGGCTGATGATGATGATGAACCATATTCTATCTCCTGCTGAGGCTTCCTCCGCCTAGTCTGAGCCGAATCATAAACTTACTCACTCACTCACTCATCAGCCAGAAGGCGTCCAGTGCTGGACGAAGGCCTCCTTCTTAATAGGGAGGGGCATAATCCCCACGCTTGGCAGGTGGCTTGGGAATCGCAGAATGCTAACCACCGTCAACCGAGAGAACGCTGCTGCCCGGCCTCCGGTGGTTCTGGATGCAGTTTTAGGACATACTCAGGTCCATACCCAGGAATTGAAACATCTTACAAAAAGTATTTTACACAATGAACCATTAAAATACGTTTAATATTATAATGCAATTTATATTTAAATGACAAGATCCCTGTTTCATGACATTATATTAAACGAAACGGAATGTATCTTTGTTATCATAGACTACCTACCCACAAAGAGAGACTAATTCTCTTTGTTGCCTAAATCTTTAATACCTACAACTTCAATCAATGTGTCTATGACGTAAAAGGCGAAGAATTTAATAAAGTCGGGTAAGTGTATTTGTTGCGGCAGACTTTACCTCGCAGTCCTCCCACTTGTACTCGCGAGTTCCAAGGGGAGGCGTCGCGCGGGCGCGTATCGATCCGGCGCCGCACCGCGCGGCCTGCATACGAATACCAGAATCACCCTATAGCCCCGAGCCAGTACCTGCGCTTCTACACCTTCGACGACTTTATTTGAACTGAATGAAACTGATTTAATAGTCAAGAGGACAAGATGATTACAAACAGAGACTTTAATTGAGAGGAAGAAAAGTAATGGTCGTTAGAATCTGCGTCAAAATTTTTGGCGTGTTCTCCAATTATTATTGTTTTCGAGTTTTAACTGGATGTATCTCTGAAACTGTCTCTGTCCATACGCTATTGCCCTACAGCCCCTTATCAAACACTTCCACTGGGCTAGACCCTATGCCCTTCGTTGTCGTGACCTCGCTGATTATTTTGTCACTGGACATTATTCAGATATTTATCATTTAATTGCGTTGGGAAATAGTTAACGCGGGTATTTAGTTTAGTTTTATTCGTATTTAACTTTAATTTGCGCGAACGTTTTAGTCTACAAAAAGATGTAATGTGAAGTCTTTTTTAGAAGGGTTTGGGTTAGTTAGTACCGTGTTAATATAAAAATGTGTTTGTCATCCAACAAAAAGAGCCAAGGGACTTGAAGGGACACCAAAGCCGTTTACGACCCTGTAAAAGTATCAAAGTATCACTTTTTAACGCGGAAAAGGGCAATTCGCACGGAACATGAAGAGACGGTGACGTGCCCGTGTCACAATGTTACGATAGGAGGATGTCGCGAGGCTAAATTACAAAAAGCTTTTCCCGTCTACCCTCCGCCCGGAGGACGTAAGGTGACCTCGTTACGTGTAACCACGTTCAAACAGCTTTTACCTAGACTTGTAGATGAGGTCATTTTCATTATCGTGATGATCTCTTAGTTTTGATTAGCTTATTCCAGGCACCATTCCGGACTTGAGTATAATTAAATACAGACTTAATGTACGCACCCCACCCCATACACACATCACAAAATTCTTTTTACGGCGCAATTATTCTTAATTGTTATTTTTTATTACTTTTTGGTTTTACTGTTAAAGTATAATATTTGAGAACTTATCAGGATAAGTTCTGGCATAACTTTAACTAATTATTTGTCATTTAATTGGGAGAGGTCATTAGTTTCTAAACAGATTTTTCCTATTTTGCTTGTATGTCTTTTTTTTACCAAATATCATGATACTTTTATAATGAAGAAAACCACAGTTCACCCAAACATCAATGGCAAATGTAATGTGTTATCTGCACCTTAGCAAAACGGCTTTCCGTAGAGCAGAAGTTGGCTCACGTAAAGCGATCTAATTTACATTTTTCCTTATTCGCTTTGTCTGCTTTTCCATCGTTGCGAGTGTCGCACTCGCTACGCTATGTTACTAGACGAATCAGATTCTCGAGACAAGTGTTAAAGTTTTTTTTCAAGAAATGAAAATTGCTACGATTGAGTCGCCTGCTCTTGTCACGCAATTAAAACAATCACCATCGGATATTACAGATAGTATACCCAATGTTGGTTTCTGTCTAAATAATGAAATTGCTAGCTGCTTAATTATTTCGCTTACATTTGCTTACAATTTTAGAGTTTCAAATTCATCGAAATCGTGTATAATTTCCTCTAAACTTATAAATTAACGTCCCACTAGGGTCCATATTCCATCCCCAAACAGCCACTTCTCTTGTAAACGCGGCACGAGTTTCAAAACTTTCCTTGTCTTGGCTATTTAGCTGATTATGTTTCTCGGGGTGAAACCCGCCCTAAAAATTGGCGCAATTTTCCAGCCGACATCACGCCTATTTATTGCGTCGCGAAAATGTCTCCGCTGCGAACGCCTGCAACCATTTAAGTAGGCCAGCAGTGCTAGGGTTCTCGGATTTATACGCGTATAAATTCCATAACCTGAGGGCGCCTCGACAATATTAAACTGAAATTAATATCGCACCGACAATAAATTTTAACTGAGCAGGATTAATTTTGAAACAATCTGATTAAATAATACTAATTATTCAAATCAATGCGCAGAACCTTAAATTTGACTAGTAGTTCTGCGAACAGCTGACCTCGCGAGTACACAATGCGGTTCTACAATGTCATAGATATTTTAGTCATCAGCGATTTTTGCATGTAGCGATATTTCCCCCAAAAAGGGGGGGGGGGGGGGGGGAGGTTTTCTGTGACGCCACTTTCCGGCAGATTTTGCTCATATTGGAAACTATTGTTTGAATTTAGTACCGAATGTTTCTGCCAAATATTATCAAAAATAAATCTATGAAATTATAGAACCTATATGATCAATTAAAAAATACGACCTGTACGCGAGTATCAACATCCATACAAATACAGACACATGAAAGCTGCCAGTCAATGCAGAGACTTCGCTCATACTTCGCTCGCTCAGTCAAATATAATAGATTTTTTAACACTTTGAAGTTATGACTGAGCTTAATCTTGCTAGGCGTATTCCAATTTCTATATCATTCATAATAAACAGAACTAGTTGAATCGGTGTAATTTATAGCCCCATGGTGGCATAACCATTTTGAACTTTAACGATGATGAGAGAAGATGTAAATTGGAAGTATGGAGTATAAAGGTTATGCATAGCTAGCGGCAAGTGGTAAGACAAACGGAAATGGCCATCTCGGAGACAAGAATAGAGGCAATTTAGACTCCCTCCAGTCCTAGCGGGCCGTCTGGTTTTGATACTCCCTTTCGTAATGAGCTTGAACGTGGCTTGATAATTGGCCTAAGCATTTAAAACGTTCGCGTCGGTTCTGCTTTATTACTAGTATACAAAAGTACACTAGGTATATCTACAGTATATTCGGAATGTTCACGTGACGTTGGTAGAATGGCAATCGATACGCTGACGCCAATTGGTCGGTGTCGCGGCGATGTCTGCCTGACCCACCACGAGGGTTCAAGCATGCGATACTGTCGCTTTGTTTACTTTTACTTCGTTCATAACGTTGTCACTAAAGTGAATTATATAGTAGCTATCTATTTCTTCCTCGTTTGTTGTACTTGTATTATAGTGGTGTCTTATCATGATTGTGTACAGTTAATTACTTATAATTTAAAAAAAAACATATTTTACTAATCTGGCTTTGAAAATATTCTTGATTATCACGTTTTGCTTATATAATCTCACCTTCATTGGTCTTTATAAATGTTTTATCAGAAGAGAGTTTACAATAAAATAAGTAAGTAACACTTATTTCAAAATTAGCATCAATCGACTGATTCAACAATGCAATGCCAAAATGAACAAAACACAGAAATTCTCTCTAAAACCTTATTGTGTTGGTGAATTGCAAAACACAGCGTGGATGTTTCCCGGAATTCCCTGAGGCTTGCTTTTGAATTCGGCAACAATGCCAATGCAACTTTTGTTGTTGTGGCATTTGTGTGATGCGATTTTATCAGTATAACATGAGGTGGCAGCTGCGAGCTTTGTCACGCGAATCCCCATTGAGGTGTTTGAACGTTAATGCGTATGACGAAACGAAGATAATTGTGAAATCCTGACCTACCTCTGAGTAGCGTCCTATCATAGGGTTCGAGATGATAGTAATGTGTATTTCTTACTGTTATTATTATGTGAACTATCATTATGTATGATTAGTTGTATAGGTATTTGATTATTATTGTTGCAAGTGGAGAAAGTAAACTTATTAAGCCGACCCCACATACTGGGAAAAAGGCTTGAAAACGTAAATTATTTATACGTTAATCCAAGTTATACCTACCTACGTTACCTCCATATAAAATTTCATTCAAATTAATTTCAAGGATTATAGGGACTTCGAGTAATGGATCTTGGAGGATTTAGCTCAAATAGATACAAACACAACGTGATGTAATTTTCTTATTGTAATTACGAATGTCCATACCTACCACTTATTTTGGTAGTTTGACTGTAATGCCCTCATTATCATTAATATCAGAGTCATCTTTGAGATCAAGGCTCTCTTAAACATTATTCATACATAAACATTTAATTTGTATATTTTTACTTTATTTTAAACATAATATGTACGAATTAATGCCATCCGCAAAAACCTGTGTTAATTGTATAAGTACATATGTACTGGATTGTGTAGATATGGATATATGATTTGTGTATATAAATGAGTATCAAACAAAATAACAAAACAATAACATACAAGCTCGACTAATTCCGAATTTCAAAGTATTTAAAGGCAGTGCTTCAAAGCGCGTGTATACCTAATGGAATATTGATCTGATCCGTCGATTAGTTAGAAACGATTGCATAAGCCATGTATCCGATTGAACCGGTTCTCAAGAAACGTGTTAGGGGGTCCTCCTCCATCGAGTGGACTATATAGTAGTAGAGGTAGGATTTGAAAGCGGACTTCCTCCAACGGCTCCGTGGGCTCACACTGATCATTATTAATGATGCCTTAATTATACGTTTGAAACTTTTGACTGATGCGCTGTCTTAGTTGATAATTTCTCTAAACTATTCAACTTGAATGCTTAGGTAGGCTTTCAGACCAAACCTAACGTTGCATAGCCATTTCACAACCATATGATATGTATTATGCACGTCAATATAAAGTTTTAACTAAATAAAGATATTTAGTAAAAGTTACGAGTAGGAATTTATGATGGCCAACAAAAACATTGCGTGACTTAGAAGCAGCGAGCGATTGAAAACAGCGACAAACCAATTCGAATGTTTTATCGTCGACGCTTTTGTCCAAAAACCGTACGTAAACCTTAGAAACTTTAATCAGTTTAATAAAAATAAAATAAATTTAATAGAAATGAGCATATAAAAATATTGTGACGTGTTTCTTACCTGGTCTCAAGAAACTAGGCGCCAAAAAATAAGAAGTGGTCTTTTTGGTCACTAGATTAAACTCACTGAAATGTTCAGTTCTTTCACTGGTTTTGATCGTGTTATGATGCGAGTTAGAGCTCCACGGGTAGGGGTAGGTTCGAGTACGGTGTGCACAGCGCGAATTGTGTCCGTCGCAGTGCGGAGATGCCGGCAGACTGGCCTGGCGTGACGCTCGCTGGTCGCTGCGCGCCCGCTGCGGGCGACGGCGGAGGCGCGCTAGCTCCACTACGTCGCCGCCGCCGCCCCAACCTCCTGCAGGCCCTATAGCTCCGTGCAGCGGCAGCCCTCGGGGGACAACCCTAGTCCGTCATTTTCAAATCCGACTTCGTACTTAGCTAATTGCTCAATACCTAACCTGTAACGGCTGTAACATGACTAAGTAGGTACCTATTTATAACTAGGTATGTGATACGATGACAGTTATTAGGTATATGGAGGATGGGAAAAGTCTGCATTGACCAAAGAACTAATAGCAGCGCGAAATACTAAACTTGGTATGGAATTAGTGAATTCACTCAAGTTTCGAAGTGCGGGAATTATCGGTCAACTCTGAGATTCTACGTATACTTACCTAGTCATATTAATTATGAAAAAAAAAGCTCCATTTTCTGATGGAAGCAAGCCGCTTTGCAAGTGTACCATATTCGTACATTTTATTTAATTAATTACATAAAAACCGAAAAAAAATTATTATTTCCAAAGATTTGGGGTTTTTATGGTATACCTATAAAATTATTTTTTGTCACCGATTTTTTTAAATAATAAATTAATAAATTTGCTGTCGAATAACATTTCAATCATCAAAATAAGAGCATCCGTTTGTTTAGGTTATAGTAATTTTTTAAGATATTTTGAACAAGTGGCGCCATCTCTGTTCCTAAGGGATAAATGTTGTGTATCCTCGGGTCAAATTGCATATTTTGCGTATTTCACTGTGCAAAGCGGCTTGTTTCCATTATAAAATGCAGCTTTCGGGCCAAAAATGTCTCTAACACCTAGACTACTATTCTTTAGCAACATAATTGATTGGCCCTAGGAGACGTAGACCTAGCACAAAATAAATAATAATAATAGTCCTAGCCGCCGCCGAAGGTGCCAGTCTTGGCAGAGGTCGTAGGGAATAAACCGTTTTTTATAGGGAATATGCGTGAATCTGATGTTTACACCGAAAAAATAATTGCAACCGGTTGGTAAAGTTCTGTAATATAAGCGTTCAAAGTATTTGGGAGGGAGTCATCTGTCCCTTTCTAGCAAAACAAACACACAGACAAATCACACATCAACAGCTGGAAGACGTCCACTGCTGGACGAAGGCCTCTCCCTTAAAGGGAGGTGTTGCCATAATCCCCACGCAAAACACACACTACCACATAACACGCTACCTAATATAGAAATAATTTTTTTGGAATCACAGAGACATGATACCATTTGGAATCGTAGACTTTGAGGTCAATAGCCACTCACTATAGTGCCCTCCCTGTCTAATATAACTATAAATATAATATTTAAAATGAAACTTAAATGTTTATAACTTCGTCATTTTGTGCAATTATTTCTATTTTATTTTCGAGGATTTGTTTTGTTGCGATTACACTTTTTTGTGAGTCAAAAAAATCATGCATGTTGGTTACAAACGAGTTTTTATAATTACCTAGATAGTATGTTCGTACGGAATACCTTAGGTATTATCACTGATAACATTAGGTAGGTACCTACTACGTACTACGTTAGTAGTTATCATAATCACCTTTTCATAGTCCACTGCTGGAGATAGGGCTCTCCCTAGGCACGTCACTCAGCTCGATCTTCAGCTTCAGGTACCTGCTTCCAAACACTGCCAGCTAGTCATACTAAACAGATTGCAATAAGGCAGAATTTATAACACACCGAACGACGTTCATCGGGCGTGCATCGGGTGCGGACGAGCCCGATCGACGTCATTAGGTGTGTGCCTTATATCATAGAGGTAGGAACTACCTACCTCCTCCCTTTATGCCTTATATCTTATATCAATGAGTTTAGTATGAATCATGAATGCAGCGGCAAGCCTCCCGTGCCATGTCCGTGCCCGACCCCGGCGCCGTTTCTGTGTGGCCTGCCCGCACCATGGGCCAACGGTAATAACTATTTAATAATATAAAATATCTTTATGTTGTATGTATTGTAGATATTTTCATATTTTTTAAAAATATTTATTAGGTACTTAGTCAGTCCTACGTAGTATGTTTCAATCTTAGGCCTTATATCCTTAGTCAAAGACGTTCCAATTTCAGTCTTAACAATGTATAAATATGTACTGAAAAGTAGATAGGTATAGGAAAATGTGTTCCTTGTTTCCAGTTTACCAACCTACCCATTTTTCTAAAAAGCTGTCGCTTCATAAAAAACTAAAGCGTGCTTATTCTCAAGGATGACCGTAATACCTCTATGGGTGACCCATATTCGCGGTAAACTGTGCGACTGTTTTCGTAGAATTAATTTATTAAAATTCCCGGTAAATTAACCGCTCCTGTGAGACATAAGCCGGTAATCGGATGCGAATCCCCTCGCGCCCTAATAAATTACTTACCACGAAAGGAACCTCGGACTCGGATTGTCTGCTGCTATTTTTGTAGACAAACTGTATCAACTGTGTATGCATACTGTATGTAGGTAATTACCTAGTAGGTATGTAGTATCGGATATTTAAAATGTTAAACCAATCAGAATTAATTCTAGTACCGTTCTGTCTCTCTAGCGAGATTTGACGTGTCGGTCTATCTAATTTATTTGAAGAATTTAAGTACAGTTTTTTATCGAATTTTACCGTTTTAAATGTCAAATTCCTCAACAAGCATATCCATTAACCAGCTTTTGGAAAACGCAGAAAATAAGAGTTTCGGGAATTCGAATTCGTGGTGTGGCTCTCTTTATGGACAGCAACAGAGAAAGATTCGGAATAAGCTTTTGCGTTGCCCGGATCCGGAAACGCATACGCTTATCGCCGGGATTGGCATGTCTGCTTAACGGAAGCACCGCCAAAGTGACCATGAAGCGGAAATCCTGCGACACTATGCCCGTGAGGTAGACGCCCACCGATTCTGTATAGTGCGATCGAAAAACAAAACAATCGCACTGTTTGAGTGGGAGGCACAGATACCTTTTGCGCAAGCTAGCTCGTTGCTCGAGTAGGTATCTGAGCAGGAAAGCAGACAGTACGCCCCGGGTGATAAGCGTGGATGCGATGATGGTTGAATACTCAAAAGCGGAAGTCAGCAGACCGGCTGGGTTGCACCAAGGCCTCTGAACACTATGAGGTTGTCGTATATGAAGACAGAGGAGAAAATTTAAGTTTCCTAAAAGCTCCAACACACGACCCCACAAGTGCAACAGATAGCTGGGAACACCCCGTTCCGAGTACAACCACCCAGTCAGGTTCCGAAAGGGCACAACAAAAAGCAGCCGCCGAAAAAGCCGCAGCCCATCCAAGTGGTGGCCGAGACGAAGGGGCAGGCCACAGCGCTTTTTGCAACAGCGTTTAGTGCTGTGGGCAGAGCTTGTTCCGAATCACGCCCAAGTCACCACCCCTTCCAACTGCAGTATCCCTGAGAGCAGCTTCACAAGCTCAAGCAGTCCGGACGAAAGCCGACATGGAACAGGTCGACCCGCCCCACTACATCTTGGCCAAGGAGCCACAAGGCCACGCGAGAAACGCCTGGCTAGAATTTCTAGCCACATTGAGAGCGACAAGACAAGTCAATTCAATCAAGTTGACAAAAGGCCGCAGTCCGTGGAGTTAATAAACAATTATAAAAATAATAATAAAAAAATTACAAATTTATCGATCGTTAAGAACGGTAAATTTCGTAATGTAATTATAATAGTTAAATTAATAATTTTTAATTATTAATTAATAATAATAATAAAGGAAGTAATAGTACCACTTCCCGTGGTAATTATTATTAATAAATAATAATTACCACGGGAAGTATTGTTTTACACGTGTTACTACTGGTAGTTTGACACCCGTCCAAGGTATAATAATAATAATTAAGGTAATTTTTTTTTCGGTGCCATGTCATGTAACTTATACTAATACCCATTTTTTTTCCTTTCATACAATCGATTGACGAGACGAGCAAGATGTTCGCCTGGTTGTAATATCTTATTTTTAAGTAAGGAAAACCAGGTAGGTTGATGATGATGATACTGACTGAAGCTATCCATTCCATAGCCAAATAGTAAATGCAATTTTACAACATTTTTGTTGAGAAGCGACACCTAAATATCGTACATAGAACTATTGGTGTTGCTACTCGACACTAGATGACGCTACCTACCTAAATAAATGTTGACCAAATAGGTGTAAACGATCAGTAGTGCGCGGTAGCCACTAGCCATCATCATAAAGCCATAGGTCGCCATCACGTTACTAGTATTAAAGAGGTTGCTATTACGTATTGCACCTTTGTTATATTTTTGAAAGAGTTTGCAAGTGTCACATAGGCAGGCATCACAAAAATATACAAGGTAATTGTTTCGCGAGGTGCTATATTATCATTCTATTCGCCGATGATATATAAGAAAATCCATATCAAAACAAAATGTTGTGTAATCAGTGTTGTATGTTATAGATGGCCCCTCCTCGTCGCATACTGAGACAGCAACTGGAGATCCTGATGGATTTTCTGGAAGAGAACAGGGAAATGTCGAGGGGCTTGCCTTCTGGTACGCCGGTGTCTCAGCACTTTACCAGGCAGAAATGGGTGGCTGTAGCTAAGAAACTCAACGCTGTAGAAGCGGGAGCCTTGAAGTCACCTGATGGATGGAAAATGGTAAGAAAATATGTAATCATTTCATGGTTACATTCTATGGTGAAACTTATGTTATTTTTATAGGTTATATACACACTATTTAAGCAAATAAATTCAACAGAAATACCACACTTAGATAGGAAGTGTTTTTAGCCAGAGGAAACAAACTGGTCTACTTATCAATTCTCTGAGGATTGTATAAAAATGTGGCCTTAGTTGTTTTTTTATGATTTCGTGTTTCTACTGTACTATTTCTCTGTTTTAATGTACTATTTTTATATTTATTTTGTACTGTACTGCAGTAGAACTGCTGGAGTGATTGCTTCAGTTTTTGTTATTTTTTCAGTACTGGTTTCAATGGCGACACAAATGCAGGAGAAAAGCAGCTGATGCAAGGAGATTCCAATCTACATCAGATGGTAGCACAAGCAGATTCGCCCCTCTCAATGAGTTGGAAGTCAGGGTGTTAGAGCTCAGTGGGAGTGGTGCAGTAAAAGCACCTGTATCATCTTCGAAACAACTGGAAAAGTTCCTCGCAGACGACTCTGATTCTGAGCCTTTGGAAAATATAAAAACTCGCTCTGTGCCAGTAATCAGTAGTGCCAGGTCCGTTACAAGTTGCTCAAGAGGTGCTACAGGTTAGTCGGGCATGATAATTATTATTAACTAGCAACCCGCCTCGCTTCGCATGTGTATAAAGCTTCACAGGATCACCCGCTGGGCTAAGCGGAAGATTGCCTGAAAATTTTATCAATATCGCTCAAACCATTTTGGAGTCCATTGTACATACATACAAACATCGACTTTTATAAAATAGAAGTAGAATGTCTCATGTCTATTTCTTGACATAACTTTAGTTATTACCTGACTGTCCATGAGAGAGTGTATTTTTTCCGTGTTTAATTAAAAACGTGAATTACCCTAACAATTACACAATATGGGTGTCTTCAGATTTAGAGTAAATAGGTTCTTCTATGTAAGCGTGCTCCATCCAAGACCACACCGTTGCCGTCAAGCAAGGTGTAGTCAAACACATTTTTTTATTTTATTGAGAATAAAATACAAAACATAAGTATTGACATAAGTTTCATCGAGTAACAGTGTTACTAGATGGGAAGAAAAATCCTAACAAGTAATAGTGTGAATCGTTTCGGTGTGACTCGTTGGGAACCCATAATTTTTTGCTATAGGTGAATGTTGTTTGTAATAATTATAAAAAAATAAATTTCAGATGATGAACATAGAACTGTGACTCCTCCACCAAAATGGGCGCTCGACTTTGAAGAGCGTAGAATTGCAGCAGAAGAACGAATGGCTGAAGCTTTAGAATCTATAGCTTCAGTTATGAGATCTCAGGAAGAGCGTCGGGCGACTCTCGAAGAGAGATTAGTAGATGCTGTTAGTGCCATGGCAGGGACAGTGCAAGACCTCAACAGCGGCATCCATGAAGCACTGCAGCATTTACGGCATCTGCATCCTGTACAAAACGGGATGGAACCAAAGGACGAGATTTATTATTAGTATTATGTAAGACTTAGATATAGCTCCAAGATCTCACTAGATATATCTCACAAAATATTGATGCAAGTCATTGATTTTATTTCATTAATAAATGAAAATGTCTTAAAAAAACTACTTAAATTTGCTAAGTTTATTTAAGTTCTGCTTGCATAACGTGAACTTTGAGAAGGGTGTATAAGTAAAGCTCTAGGTAATAAGTTATAGGTGTAAAATATATTTTTGTAAAACAGTATTATGATGTACATTTATGTATCTATATTCGTCATATAATAAAAGTGCCATTAGAATACTGTTATATTGACTACATTAAGAGTTTGACTAAAGATGTGGTGTTAGGCAAAGTGGTATTCAAAACATTACAAACTTAGAAAAAAGTTGAGTATAAAGAGTCTTTGCTTCTAATTTAAGAGGCCACCGCAGACTACTGATACGATAACTCAGTGAGAATGAGAGGTACCTACTGAAAACATGTAGGAAGAAAGTGGGTCTCTGTTTAACCATTTCACTGCCACGATGATCGGCTGTCCTAAACAAAAAAATTAATAACGCAGGACGAAATGTTGCATGAGCAGCTTTTTTTTTTCACGGTTTTCGCTTTGATTTTTTAGTAAAAGTTATTTATTATTTTGAGTTTAATGACCCCTTAAGATATTGCTCATGAATTCAATAACATCCTGTAAAGAAAGAACTTCGAGATTTTAATGCTAAGTTTTTAACATGACGATGTAATTATGACGTGGTGGTCAAAAGATTAATGAGAATCCATAATAATATGAAAGTTAAGTTAATGAGAGTCCATATCAGTTTCTATAGTATAAGCGTGTTGTCTGTGGTGGCCAACAATATCCATGGCCTTGAGATTGTTTTGTTTATCTTCGTTAACCCTTATAAACAGGCATGGAAGCTCTGGAGACTAGTATAAACTACTGGGAAGACGCGCTAGCCGCGTTCTCTATGGGCGCGCGCGGCGGCGTCTCGGGGACGCTGGCGCTCACGTCGCCCGAGGAGGCCGAGTTCTGTCGCGAGATACAGGACCTACTTCAGAACGCGTACTTACTGCAGGTACTTAAATAACGCCGGAAGCGCTGGGCCATCTTATGACTTCATTTATAGATTTTTTTTATTTTAAATTTCATCATGATTTATTTTTGCTATAATAATTTATGAATTACCACATACAATTAGGAAGCTGGGAGCCAGTTGAAAAGTGACTGCTGAAGGTTATATACTGTTCAAGACAAAGCCTAGATTTACGGGTTAGCTCACAAACGTGTGAAAAGACACATTGGGTCTGGCAACCAAATGCCATCTTGTGTAATCCTGATATGACCGGATCTATTTGACTCTCGAACAGGCATTTGACTCCCGAACATTTTAATACCGGGAACAAACGCTTATCGATAACGATCCTTTTATTTTATTGTACTGTGGGGTTCGCAAGGTCTGATATTTAATGTGAGGTTCGCTGAGTAGTTCGCAGCGAACTGAGATTTCGCGACGTCCACGTCTTCCAAGCCCCGTGACTCATTTATTTGAACTTGATAATAGGCTAGATGACTGGTTTTTTTTAATGACCTTTTAAAATGTGGCCCATAAATATAGCTGATTAATGTAAAAAAAAAAATCTGTTCAAAAATAAGTAACTTACAAGCATTTTAATATCATGCTAGATAGAGAGGCGAAACAGCAAATCGTGACGTCACTTCTCAGTACGCCATATAAATTATATTCTGACAAGTAAGGCGAGACGTCATTTTTTGTTTTGTGGGAAAGGGACAGAGCTGCCTCTAACAAAAAATTTAAACGCTTATATAACAGAACATTAATAACCGATTTAAATTATTTTTTCAATAATCATACTAAATTTACTTAAATTCTTCATCACAGCTATTGGTTTCAACGATATAAACATCAGTCATCTACCCTATTGTTTTTGCACGAACTAGTTTACAAAATTTCTTAAGATTGGATCAACGGTTCGCCAGTTATAGTTGAACAAAATATACATAAGTACATACAATTTTTATTATGTTTTTTTATGTACTGTATTGTATTGTTCATGCAAACGCCGACTGGGACTCTTAAAAATCGGTGGACATTATTCACACAGCGCCATCTAGCCCCATACTAAGCAAAGCTTGTATTATGGAAACCAGATAGCTGATAGAATACTTATATACATTTTTTTTTTCGTAAATACATATTTATAATACATACTACACCCAGACACAGAACAAACATCGATGTACGTCACAAACATTTTTGTCCTGGGTGGGGATCGAACCCACGCCCTACAGCTCTCAAGGCAGACATGCTACAAACTGAGCTATCAGGCTGTCAACTGTGTCTTAGATTCGGAGACCTGCGCTTCACCTCAGTCAATAACTTGATAGACGGCATCGCTAAGGGCGTTTTCAAAAGTGGTGGCATGAACGTGTATAACAAGGTAGCGGTGGGTCGGTATGGTATATTGCAGTACCGAAACGGGTATTGGTATTGAATGCCAATACCGTGTTCTGAAACTGTTTATTTCAATAACTAGTTATTGGCCGTTTCTTTAATAACGTAGTTTTTGAGTTTCTGCAGAGGTATTTGGTTTCAGTTATTATTAAAAAAACGCTTTACAAAAAAAACTGTGTTGCACAAGAAGGTACAAATACCGATTGGTTTAAAGTAATTTTTTTTGTTGATGTCTGTCTTTTTGATGATTCCGTTTAAACTTTTTATAATAATAATTTATTTGCTCTAAATAATCTTTGCTTACTACCTACTAGTTAGTGGTTGGAGTCGCCTTTTTTTTAAGTATAAAAATGCTTATGAATTAAAAAGATTACTGATTAAATTTGTTGGAAAGTGCACTGATTCAGTGAATAAAGTGTGATATAATCTTGTACTTTTGAATGATATTCAAATTCAAACCCTTGACTTTTTTCAAAAAACGCATTTTATGTTTCAGTAATAAGTGTTATAATAATTGTCATTTTTAGTTTTACTTTTGGCGCTCTAGTCGTCTCTCGGCCTTGGAGAGTACGATTACGTTCGGAATATTATGGATAAACTCGGGCGCATCACGTCGGCTGCGAAGCGACGATCGGTATTGTCCGTCACCCGTCGGTACTCGGCCCGAGCAGGTATTGGTTCCCGCTCGTTACGATGACGTTGAGACGGTTCGCGTTTTCGGCAATACCTAGTTTCTCACAACACCCAGTTATCGAAACTCCGAGTACCCGGTATTGGGTATTGCATTGATAACTGGGTATTGAAACTGTTTACGGTTTGCACCGACCACCTCTATAACAAGGATATAACCTGCTGGCAGGGAGGATCTACTGAAATTGCAGTTCTTATGTCTGAGCTACCGTGATTGTGAATATAATAAGAAATAGTGAGTTATAAAGTTGTATCGTTCTCTGTGCCTCATAAAAGATGGCTGCTGTTCTTTTCCGTTGTTTCTGCAGAAACAACAAATGCAAATATTTTATGAGGCAAAGAGAATGATACAATTTTATAACGCACTATTTCTTATAAGTAGGCAGCATCCGAACAAGAGCTTGTTCGAATGTTGTTCGTTCTTTCCGGAAGCTGTTCTTGAAGGTCTTTCTTTTTCTTTGTATTTTTTTGGTGTACATACACAATAAAAAGTGTCTATCTATCTTTATTAAGACTTGTCCCAACGTTTCAGGAGCGATGCGAGCTGCTGTTCCTGGACCAGCGGTCGGTGCTGTTCCGGTCGGAGAGCGGCGGCGCGGGCGGCGGCGGCGCGCCCTCGGCGGCGTCGGGCGGGCGCCGCTCGCGGCTGCTCTCCACACACACCGGGTCCGAGCACACGCGCCGCGACCACCACTCCAGCGCAGAGTCCTTCGCCTCCGCAGAGGATCAGGTAACCGTTGGGATCCGCTTCCCAACTTGAAATCCGGAACGAGGATATTCGCCATAGAACCAAACTCACCGACATAGCTCGCAGGGTTTGCAAGTTGAAGTGGCAATGGACAGGCCAGATCGTTCGAAGAACTGATAACCGATGGGGAAGAAAGGTTCTTGAGTGGCGACCGCGAACCGGAAGACGCAGCGTAGGAAGGCCCCTCCCACTAAGTGGAACGACGACATTGTAAAAGTCGCGGGCAACCGGTGGATGCAAATGGCAGGTTGTCGTATAGTGTGGTGGTCTAGGGGGAGGCCTTCGTTCAGCAGTGGACGTCTCCGGGCTGATGATGAACTGCTGGGATCTATGGCCATCGTAGTTTTCCCACTTGGTATAAATGGAAACAGCTTGGCTCACGCAAATTTAGGACGGTGAGCTGCCGTGAGGTAGTGTCTTTACCAAGGCCACCATGTAATCACACCGAGAAGTATTATTATTTTTATATGCAATGGTGTGCATATGGTGTGCGTTCGCCTGGTGGTAAGCATTACACCTGCCCATAACCTATAACAGTAGCAATGCTGGCACTGCAACTGTGTTGCAGCTGTGAGCTGACAGCAACTGTGAACTTGCGAACAAAATCCTGCGCCTCACTGCACTGCGCTCGTCACCCGTGTTATTACATGTCAAATTTCTTCATGACCAGTAATTTCTCTGGTAACATTGCCCTTCGAACCGAGACCAAGGTGCATGTAATTGCGCCGCAGTATCAGGAAGTCGTTTCACAACACGATAATAAACCCGTAAATCATCTAAATTGTGTTTTTATTATTTTGTTCCAGGTAGCAGACCTACGAGACTTCGACGACCTAACGGAAGCTCTACCTGAATTAGAGAACTTGGAACTGTATCAAGCGGCCATTAAACAGTTAGAAGTTGGCATTCCTTACAGGTCAGACACTGTTTATACAACTATATAGTGAGGATTGCACATTTAGAAGAGCGAATATCCTATTTTAAAACCTTGACCTTATGGACCAGATCACGGCGCACAGCTATCTCACTCGCATTCGGTGCAATTGCTTAGAATAACATTACAAAGGTTCAGCAAAAATATCTAAACAAGTTTGAGTACTAAAACCTTGTTTTGTACCTAAAGTGCGATTTTAGGTTTTTCCCAGGTTCATGCATGAAAACTTGCTCGATTAAAAACGTTGTTCTTTGCTGAACCTTCAAACTTTTTTAAACTACGTACTTATAATGTTTATGTTACGGCTAAAGAAGGGTGTGAAAATAAACTTAAGTTTCGCCGGTTAATCTTAAGTTTATTTTCAAGGCGAGGCTAATTTCGACATAATGTTCATATACATGATTTCACCTTTAGCCGCTAAACTGCAGATGAGCCTACCGTGTTGCTGACGACTAGATTAGCTTAGGTTGAAACTCCGACAACACAAAGCGCAAAGCGAGCGTGCCGCGGTAGCGCACGGAGATGCGCTAAAAGTATATAACTAGATTGGGTTGAGCATTAAAGACACTGGCCTCTATTATATGTAAGTACCTTGTATAATAGAGGTCACAGGAGGTGTATAATAGAGGTCACAGGACAAAAATTAAAAATCGCATCTTCGAAAATAAACTTAAGATTATCTGGCTGAACTTAAGTTTATTTTCACACCCTTCTTTAGCCGTAACATATACAACGCCCAGGAGCAGAACACTATGGTAGAAGGGCTGCCTTTATAGTCTTGACATGTTTTGAGCAGAACGCTCCGCACGGAGGTGGTCCAGTGCGGGTCGGACAGCGAGTTCCTGTGCAAGCTGCACTGCCTGCGCGGCGCGTTCCGGCGCGTGTTCGCGGACGCCGCCGCCTGGGCCTGGTTCGTGGACGCCGGCCGCCAGGTGCTCACTGACCTGCTGCTCTTCGCCGACAAGGTCTGCCTAACAGTCTGTATATAATATTTATCCGTTTTCAGAGTTACGCGTTACGGTATTACTAAGGGGGCGTCCATTAATTACGTGAGGCGATTTTTTAGACTCCCCCTCCCCCTTGGTGAGATGTCCTGAGATTTGGTTCGTTTGGTTTTGTTTTTTATTTTACATATCGCTGCTTGGTACTTTGTTACAGGAGCCTAAAGAATTCTTGGTGGCGTACGAAGAGATGGTGTCATGGGCGACAGACGCTGCTAACTGGCAAACGATAGAAAGTGAGCTAACGAGTAAAAATGTAAAGGTAATCAGCAAAGTGTCTGGAATACTGACTGGCAGTTTTTACTATAAGTTCCAGTCAATCATAATTACTGATGTTTACATGTACACCTACAGCTTGGCTAAAAAGAGTAGAAATTAATAGGGGCGCCACTATCGCAAATAGTTCTAAATATTAACAACCTTGAATTAAATCTGAAAAAGACGATTGGTTGAATTGGCTCCGTCGCAGATTGTCCTATTCCTAAAATGTCTTTCGCACTTCAAGATTGTCCGCAGTATTGCCAGGAGAAAAATAAACTGTTCCCAAGACTTTTTTGCCGACCTGTATAATATTTTTACCATAAAACATCTTCGATCGCAAATGCTCTGCTATTGCATATGGTTAAAAAAAAACAATTAAAATGTATACAAAAAAAAAGGTCGAACAAATTGATAATTATGGAGGTGTCTTCTTGGTCCCGTAACGTTATACCCTAAAGCTATTATTGCTGCGCGACAGTGAATTTTATCGCGCCGCAATACGGTTCGCGGACGAGCAGCGTCGGCGGCTGAACCTAAAGTGAACGGTCTGTTATGGTAAGTCAATGGGTTGGTTTTATGTTACAGTACGGCCTCAGGATTAAATTTTATAAAGGGGTAAACTGAAAACAAACTATCAGCCGCGACTTATGGACGCGTCAGTAGTTTGCAGTTGTATGAACAACATCCGCTGATTCCGCTGTTCGGACATTCAATCACGAATCGCCAAGTGATACATAGACGAAGTTGTGTGTCAAAGACGCGTCCTGAGCGCCTATCATGCGCACCGCGAGAAATTTTTCTCGATTCTACAAAACAGGACAAGGCTACGAATCTGTATAAGTTTGTCTCGTTTTCGCACGACATAAAGACACGACAAAATTTTCTCGCGGTGCGCATGTAAGCCCTGCTGCGGTCATGCACGCTGTCCGCGGACGCTTATCTGAGAAAAACGTCCGGCGCGCCAGATCTCCTAAGGACGTCCGACTGCTCAAGGTCGATTAAGGACAGTTCCGCGACTTAAGACCGTCTATGTGTACAGACTTATGTAAATATATTGGCTGGATAAACTCCGTAAGTCGCGGCTGACGGACGCGTCCGTTAATTTGTTTTCAGCTTTACGCGAAATGGTAAACTGTGGGATTTTATTTTTTCTGGAACAGCAGATTTTTTCGCAATTTCAGAATGTCCATCGGTCCCATACTAAAAGTTATGCACATTGCACAATGATGTGTTTACGAGGTCTTTTCGGCTTAGTAGGTATTGCCTATCTGCGTAACCCCTTAAATGCTCGAAAACATGCGGGATGGCAGGCAAAAAGATTTTTAATATTCAACCTTACTACAGGCATAGCGCTTAACGATTCCTGCGGTAGTACAGCGGCGCAGAAGAGGTGTTTTCGTTACGTCAAATAACGCGTTACTTCAGTCGGGCTTCAATATCGCAGTCATCAACACGTGTTATTTGGACAGGCCGCTTTACAGATATTTCTGTTACGTCACATGCCACCCTTCCCATACCGCTCCACTACCGCAGGAACCCCCGTACCCCTGCCGCGACCCCTGTATATGTAAGTAGTTGTCCGTGTTGATCAGGCGCTGACGTTTTACGACGTGGTGCTGGACTACATCCTGCTGGACGCGTTCGAGGACCTGGCGGCGCCGCCCTCCTCCGTGCTCGCCGTCGTGCGCAACCGCTGGCTCTCCGACGGGTTCAAGGAGAGCGTGAGTAATGTTCAATCTCAGTGATAACGGCCACGCTTCAAGAGTGCGCTCTCGATGCATAAAATTATGATGATGCATGTTTTGATTTACGTCTAATGATTTCTATGTCTAGATACGTCTGAATTAAGAAATCGTAAGTCTAATTTCTCTTTGACAAAAGGACAACGCCATCTCTCGGATTTCGCGGTCACTGCGTGCTGCGCCAGTAAGGCGTGGTAGAAGAAGCGCAAACTACGAAACAAGAAACGACTTACCTATTACCTAAAGTTAAAAACCTTAAAGTTTTTGTGTAAAAGCAAGTATAGTTTAACTTTAAATGTTGACTTACTGGTCATAAGAAACGCCACTTTTTGTTTACTGCACTTTGAAATGTAATTCGTACAGCCCTTCACCACATAGTTTGGCATTTTGCTCTCAAGTAATCACGTCGGACGTGCGTCACACCGGCGAATCGGCGACATTTCAACCCGTCCCTACTATGTATGTCTATGTTTACGTCATACTGCGTGTTCGTCAAGCCTACAAACATTCAAGTTGCTATACTGTAAATTGGTCATGTTCATGGGTGTAGTATGTATTATAAGTTTACGAAAAAAAATTATGGTATATAAGTATTCTATCAGCTATCTGGTTTCCATAATACAAGCTTTGCTTAGTATGGGGCTAGATGGCGCTGTGTGTAATAAATGTCCCCCCAATATTAAAAAATAAAATAAAAATAAAATACTGCACTCTCGTCAATACGTACTGTATATTCGGAAAGTTTTCTCGATACTGTTTATTCGTCAAGCTTTCCTCATAACTGCTTATTCGTCAAGTTTCTAACAACACTGTATATTATCGTTTTATATACAGTGTTATATAGTATTATTTTACTGCATCATAATACCTGTAATACTGAAAGTACTAGTATAGTAAAGCAATTACGCTTTCAAATAAAAGCGACCGCGCCGCTGCATATGTTTAGGCCCTAACGCGTTGTCACTCACAATCTAATCATCAAATACTTTTTGCAGGCACTGACAACCGCAGTTTGGTCAGTCATCAAAGCGAAGCGACGCTACCTTCACTATCCAGACGGGTTCATGTCCCATTTCTACTCCATATCAGAACACCTACTGCCGGTCCTAGTGTGGGGCTTCCTCGGCCCGAGAGAGAGGCTACGTGAGGTCTGCGAAACATTTCAAGCGGAAATCGTCGGATTCATCGCGGACCTGTTCAGTTTCCAAAAGAGCCGGTACACGACAGTGGAAGACCTCGCCGTGGACATAATGCAGCATGCAAGAGTCAGATCTGCTAACATCACCGACAAACTGGCGGAAAGGAACTAAGCAGTATGAAATAATTTCCAACTCAATTATACTACTTGCATTGAGCTAATATCTATAGACTCACAAACGTGCAAAAAAAATGCTATGCATTGCGCAGACTTTTTGACGACTTGAACTACGATAAGACAAGCGCTCAAGCATACATTGAACACTATACAAGCGACATAACGTCTAAATTCGAACAATCGTGAACTATACAATGCACATATAATAATAAATAAATAATAATAAATATTGGGGGGACATTTATTACACACAGCGCCATCTAGCCCCATACTAAGCAAAGCTTGTATTATGGAAACCAGATAGCTGATAGAATACTTATATACAATTTTTTTCGTAAATACATACTTATAATAGACATAGACAATATTTTATTTGTAGAAAAAAACACATTTTGTACACAAGACAAGACAGTAGAAACTCATAACAAATTTAAACAGTACAAAATAGTTTTTCGCCACAAACCGGTAATACATACTACACCCAGATATAGGTACCTACACCTATAGGTATGTACAACGGCACTCGGACGTTTTTTGACTGTTTTCATTTAGAGATTGTGACTCTTTAGATATTACCTCAATGACTATAAGCTACAAACTAATTACATGCGAACAGTTACGGCATTTAAAAATCTACTGCGATTTTAATAGAATACAACTAGAATCAAATGTTCGAGTATCACGCTACTTACATTCCCGACATATTTATTCAGTAGCAGGTTCGATTTTACCTTTGTCACAATTAGATTTTAGGTTAAAGTGGTTTCTGCTTAGAGTCGAGCTCATCTTGTGATATCTATATCTAAGGTGTGAATGAGTAGCTGGCGATTTTTAATAAGTTTGTAAACGTGCTAATGTATTTTTTTTTCAATTATGACGATTGCAATGATGGGGCATTCCATTTGATTATCATGTCTGCATTTTATAAGAGTAGCAGTTATATTTTTTAACTACTGAAGTACATACCAGGGGCCGTATCGTGAATGGCTTATTACGGGACCGAATAGACTCGACCGCCGACGCTGCGCGACTGTGAATTTTATTGCCCGGCAATAAGGTTCGTGGTCGCGCAGCGTCGGCAGGTGAACCTATTCGGTTCCTCAATAAGCGTTCATGGTACGGCCCCAGCTCATAATAATTTATTTTATCAGTGTAAAAAAATCGTACTATGTATAATTAACCCATTGCGTTCGTAATCGATTACTTGTGTAATTTCCAGTATGTCTATTTATTTGTAAATATAATAATTATATGTACATAAAGTTTTTTTGTAGATTCTGTGAATGTGGTGATTATAGGCAGAAATGAAACTATGTTCTATTAGAAAATTTAGTATATCATCAGTTTTACAATAATATAGCCTTGTCTTAGAAGATATAAAAACAATAAGTAAACATAAACCTTTATTACAAATCCAACGATAATTATTTTTCCCATGGATGAAGCACCAATAATATGAGTATGGTTATTGTTTTTTTTTTATAATTCTATTTTTAGTATCAGAATATCACTTGCTTTGTATGTGCGACTTTTATACCTTTTATGGTATCACACGATCGTCAGCAGACAGTATGTTTACCTATTTCTAGTTAGTTTCTAACGTAGAATTTATAAGTTTTACTATAGTCACCGCGTTGCCAACTGAGTCGTGCGGCCATAAATTATGGCCGCACGACCCACAAGTGCGAGCGAGATAGACATTGTGAATGATTTATGGCCGCACGACTCTGTTGGTAACGCGGTGACTATAGTTACGAGTAACTTTGTTTACCAATCTATATAACTCACGGGCGTAGCTTATAGCTTTCGCATGGGTCGAATGGGTCCGAGGGTCCGAAATTTTTTAGAAAGTAGATTGTTGAATTAATATCAAAAAACTTCACACATACTTCATTTCTTACAATGTGCAGCTAATAGCAAGTAAAAACTTCTGATGAGTAATTCTTATTTAGTTATTTCGATGTAATAATAGGGCGATTTCACTCATAGCTATAGTAGTGGGGCTGGGGCCTTCGGAGTTGAAGCTTTATAAGGCACTGAGAGATAATAATGTAGGAATGAACCTATTACTATAGCGATCGTTCACTGACCACGGGACCAACAAACATTCATTTTAAAATATTTAGATGACATGTGCGTGATTGATGGACTATTTTCAATGCAAAACCAAAGCATGATACATTATATCACAAAAAACTATTTTATCTTATTTCGCTGATAGCAAGTGATACACTGAATTTTTTGTCTGGTTAGATACTAATATAAACTATGAATTTAACAACTCAATATATACTTTTATAGATTCTACTTCATACATTCTAAGATACAAGAAAGCCTGACAATCAGCTTTTCATATTATATTATTAGTAGATATAATTTTAAAGTCAACAATATTTGGTTTAGTGCACAGCAAATGTCAATAGATTGAAATACTTAACAATTAATAATAATACCAATCAAATAATCAACATAATTTACAAGCAATAATTTAACTCTCATAAATCTATTTCTACACTATCAGATTGGCAGGCTTCCTCTGAAATATAAAAGCTTACGACATAGTGAGAATCAACTACTACTCGCCAAGACTAGACACTAAAAAGTCTGAAAATGAGTACAAACACACAAAAGAAATGCATGCATTCTTCTTAAAATAAATGGAATCACTCTATGACCTCCGATACTAACAGAGTCAATATATACAGCAAATCTCTGGCTGGCTCCAACTGATACAATTTACAGTCAGAAAAGATTGAGATGGCGAACTATTTCACCTTCATTTGTTTTTTATTTTAACAAAGCCTGAAAACTCGAGAGAAGCAATCGTAAATTATGGGGGCTTACTTATCAACGTCTGTTAGGCTATTCTCCCCCAAACTATAAATCCTAAAAGCATCATCAACCAGTCGCTAGAAATTCATAGCTCTTAAGCTTTGTTTTCCTCCAATAGCGGTGGCGTAACTTAGCCGTCGCTATATAGCGTTGAATGACGTCACAAACTGGCTATGAAAACATGATGGCAGGTTTCCTAGAGAGCGTTGTACGACACCGCAATGTCAGCTGTGGAGACGCTATTCGCAATGATGGCCTTCTACACTGTGTTAAAAAGTCTTCGTACGTTTTTCAATAGCGGTGTACATAGCTGCCGTCTTTTTACGGTCGTCTTGTTACGTTCGCTAAATGACGCCACCGCTATTGGAGGAAACCAAAGCTTTAGTCATAGTCTATTTCCATGTCATTACGCGCAACTCACAACTTCGCTGGTGCGTTATCCATATTTTCATTGGTTGCGTTGTGCGGACTGTCAAATATTTTTGGTGACACCTTGACAATGCTTTGGTGAAAGTTTGAAACGAAAGTCGTTTGAATTTCGCCATGGGAGAAAGCATGAAGAAGTGTAAACTGCTCTTATTTCCGCGTAACAATTTCGGGAATAAGGCCTGTTATAAGCATCGACTTTCATAAGTAACTCCGCACCATTTTTGTATTGATAGTTTGAAGCTTTATTTGGGAGATCAAACTTTACTGTGGAGACGATCTTTGCTACCTAAAATCCGCATTGAGCGACAGGTAGTGTATCACAATTTTCTAATCAGATCCACAGCTAATTTCATTAAAAATATTCGTAATTTTTTATGAGGTATCATAAACAGTACTTACCGACATTCAAATAAATATTTTGGTGTGCTAATACTTTAAAATAAGTCCGCTTAAATAGATAAAAGCGATAATATAATACCTAGTAGTGACGAGGCGGACGGCAATCGAAACGAGGCTATCATAGCGTCAACCTCTGTTTACCTAAAAGACTAACATGATGCGTCCTAAGCTGAAGTGCTGCGATGAGTAGCTGCCGACGGTTCCCTCGCACGAGCGTCCGACGTGCGAACAAGCCTACAGTCGTGAGTGGAGTGGGGTGTCGCGCGACGTGTTGGTTTGGTGACGGAGTGCGTGCGAGGCGAGCGGGGCGCGGGGCGCGCGCGTTACTCGGGCTCGGGCGAGTCCGGCGCGTCCACGGCGGCCACGGTGGTGCCGGCGCCGGCCGCCGCGCGCACCTTCTTCAGGTAACTGGCGCTGTCGAACTCCAGGCAACTCTGTCGACACCACACCACAAGTTATCCACGTTCTTCGTACGCGCTGTATCGACATGCGGGGTGCAGGTGTAAGCGGTGTTTGTTAGCGTCGGAGAGACCCTGTTAGTATGGCGTGTTAGGTCGGTCAGGCTGAGGCAAGCAAAGACGGATGGTTTTTTAAATAGTTATATTTGAAAAATATCAGAAGTTGACAATGATAGCGAAAAGTGACACGCACAATTTTATGCCTACCAGAGTAGAAAACGATAACGAACATTATGAAACATAACGACGACATAGGACGGCTACATCTCGTAAAGTACCTACACTGGGTCTATCTGTAGCGAAACCGCGAATACTCGTTCTGTCCGAGCGGCATGAACAAAGAAAGAGACATGACAAATTTATGCTCAAATAAACACATCATAAACACGCTCAAAACTTGCATCTATGTAAATGATTTATCAATATTCAACAGACAATAAACATTTCTAATAAAAGGGTCCTAGTTCAATTAATCAACAATGAAAATATCCATTCCAAAATAACACTACAATTTAAGAGTAATCAGTCTTACAAAATACAAGAGATCAAGATTTAATTGCGAATACAGACTGCGTTAACACAGGATGTGATGATATGTTTGCTAGATATGAATGATCGCCGGATCGGCACATGTTCACCGCTGTGTTCCACAGAGTCACCGCCACCTCTCGGCTGGGTCCGCCACGTCCTATATACCACTAGCGTCAGTCTTAACAATTAACAGTCAACTTATGGCTACTGAGATCGGTTGCTTAACCTAATGGAGCCTAAACTAAGTT
The DNA here is from genome assembly GCA_905404285.2 of Erannis defoliaria. Taxonomy (NCBI): domain Eukaryota; kingdom Metazoa; phylum Arthropoda; class Insecta; order Lepidoptera; family Geometridae; genus Erannis; species Erannis defoliaria. Next base: position 15,582,172 of record FR990069.1, on the reverse strand, counting down.
AATCTTAACGATACAGAACGGAGTGCGTCAAAAAGCAAGAGGTGGCAAGACATGCACATAGCGATAGAGACATCGATTTTTCCCAATACCCTGAAAATTTACAATAGCGCAGATCGTTAGTAAATTGGAAGCGCATCCAGGCAAGCTCGAAAAGTGAAAGGCGACGACGACGCGCTTCGATACGTCCGGTCTCAAACCGAATCCAACATATACGAAAGTTAATCCAGGCTGCCTCAATAGGAGCCGGAAAACTAGTCGCCCGCTACAAGCGACGCCACACACGGAGCCGCAACTCTTCGCGACGTATCGAAACGCGTCGCGCGTAGGCGCGGCACGCCGAACCGCGCGCGAGATCACGTCAAAAAAAAACAAATCGGAAACAAAAGTTCAACTTTTCCTTCAAATTATGTGTGTATCTCGGCGCGGGTGGGCGTGCGGCGCGCGGCGCGGCGGTGGCACAGGGCGGTTAGGCCGCCGCGCACTGCTCGCCTCGCGGCTCTGCTCAGTAGAAGTTGCGGCAGAGCAAGGCCGCCAGGTAGTTGGGGTGGTGCAGCGGCGGCCAGGCGGGCAGTGCGCGGGGCGTGGGCGGGCGGTGCGCGGCGGCGCGCGGCGCGGCGCGTCGAGCAGCCAGCGTTACCTTGCGCGCCAGCTCGGGCGGGAAGGCGGCCAACCCGGCCGGCGGCGGCTTGCTCAGCGGCGAGTCCGCGTACTGCAGCAGCGTCTCGTACGTGTAGCTCTGCCGTGACCCGCCACCTGCCGGGGGAACAACGTCACCGACACGGTACTGGCGGCCGCCGGTAGCGCCGGGCGACGCGGCTCCGACGTCTGGGAAGCAGCGACACTGACGTGACGTTAGAGCGCTCTGACGGAGTACGCGTTATGGAAACGTGTGGGGATTCGTTCACAATGGCCGTGACGCCGGAGCCGCGCTGCAGTCATCTATGGGCATCCAATATGCCTTAGTGGACTAAAATTTACTTAATCGATATCCCGAAAGTGTCAGATTTCAATTTCGGGATTATGGGTATTTTTCAACTTCACAGCCGCAAAAATAAATTCGGGGAAATGTACAGCTTTTGCTAAAAAAAACTGCTTAACTTGACCACGTTTGGCAAATACTTACCTTGCACCTAGATCTCTTTTTAATTTGCAGTGCGATGCGTGCGAAAGCAAATCTCGTGCGTAGGCATCGGCACTCAATGCACATTCATGTTAACATTCATTGCAGAAGCTTAAATGGGTTATAATAGCGCAGAAAACACTTATTCTTATTCAGGGGCATATACAATACAATATAGCAAAATCATATAAGTTGTGGAGCTCAAAAGTCTTGCTTTAATGGACTGACTGTTGCATACATTTTGTTAGTGCGTGATTATATAGATGATTATATTTGTAAATAAAATGTAGTAATTGCTGCACACAAGTTTTACAACAACGAATATAAAAAAATACACGGATATGTAAGGTGTGACGTAGAAGATAATGCTAATATAAAAAAAGCTTGATACGTACAATTTATGAGTAAATATATTCGTAAATGCGTTATCATTAATGGTGACCTCCGAGCATATACCTTAGGAGACGCCAATGGCGATTATCTATCTACATCATTTTCTGGCACTTTTTGCGGGGAACGAGGTAAACACGGATGGCAAATGTGCCATCCGTGTTACAAGTAAACTTTCACATGAATTAAAACAAATTCCTGTTCATATACACAACTAAACCAAACTGACACAAAGGGTAAATAGACACTGACCATATACTTTTTGGCAGAGAGATACGCCTTGCTTGCCAATTCTAATGTAAGTATATACTCGAAGATGGTGACTCATAGGGTGCGGTCCGAAATAGGCCAACAGTACCACGTCACAAAGAGCGCTAACCAGCGAAAAAACACAGTATACAAATATACTTCTTGCCGCTTTGCTTCTCATTAGCGCAGCTGTTGCGTCGTAAGTGAAATTCGGACCGCGCCAATAGTCTATCATAAACATTGAGGTGTACATGTTTTGTGCAGGTCAAATCTAAGTCCATAATCTGATGACATTCGCGTGGACCCACCCATATGATGTACAAGACTGACTATGGTTGTATGAATGGACTGGAGAACACGGAAGAACTTCACCAAACTTGATTTTTATCTGCAGTTACTCGTAGGTCCTACCGCGCCCCGCTATCTCGCTCGCGCATTTCAATGTTTCCAAGATACATATAAAATCATTGAAAATCGTTATGAAAAATAACAATCGATGAAATTACTGAGAATAACGTTACGAATGTTCAAAGAAGAATAACATTACGGTGTTATGACAAGTTTTTTTGTATTCAATGGAGTGACGAGACGAGCAATACGTTCGCCTGGTGGTATCACGCCCAAAACCGTAGCAGTGCAAGATTGTGAACTTGCGAACAAAATCCTGCACCGCACTGCGGTCGTCACCTTTAGATATTAGTTGTCAAATCTCTTCATGTCCAGTAATTTATCTGGTAACATTGCCTTTCAAACCGAAATACATTAATGCTTGCACACTAGGTACTTTTGCGGTTGGATAACCAGCAAAGGTGGTTTTTCTCCAGGCCGGACTCTACAATAGTCCTACCACTACAAAAATGTTAAATGAATGTTCGGTGAGTGAGGTGATCGGTTACCTTGATTCTTGTCGGTGCTGGCGGCGCGCGAGAACCGCGGCCGGCGCGGCGTCGCATCCTCCCCGCCGGCTGCACACAACGCCAGTTACACACACGCACCACGCACACACACCTCCACGGCCGACGCTACTCTACCCAACTCGCTATACAGAAGCAACCATCCGACAACACGCATCGACTAACTCATTATCTCATACTTGAGTCAAAATATCATTTGGGTTATGACGTAGCTACGATGTTTCATCGAAGCTATGATCAGCGGGACTGTCATTCGTTAATGTTGGTGGAAATTTTGACATTCCTTCCTTACTATTATCGTTCGGCGAGACAACCGCGACCAAAGCTCCATTCGTACATGGTTGGTATTCGCCACGCATAGGTGTTTTTGTGTTGAGGACGCATATGTTTTGTTGAATTTTTTTATTTGTATTGATTAAGTTGTGGAACGGGCGGCGTCTTTGCAGTGTCGTAAATAGCCTTTTATGCGCCCGGTGAGAGCTTCTATAATAGGGTAGATGACTGATGTTTAATTCGTCGAAACCAATAGCTTTGATGAAGAATTTAAGTAAATATGATATGTTTATTGAAAAAATAATTTTAGTCGGTTATTAATGTTCTGATATATAAGCGTTTAAAGTTTTTGGTAGAGCCAACTCTGTCCCTTTCCCACAAAACAAAAAAATACGTCACGCCTTACTTGTCAGAATAGAATTTATATGGCGTACAGAAAAGCGACGTCACGATTTGCTGTTTCGCCTCTCTGTCTAGCATGATATTAAAACGCTTATAAGTTGCTTATTTTTGATCAGATTTTCGTTTTCTTTTCATTAATCAGCTATATTTATGGGCCACATTTAAATAGGACATTAAAAAAAACAGTCATCTAGCCTATTGCGCCCTTGAAAAGAAAAATATTCCAGCATTAAATTTGTTCCAGCAGGGCTAACATGCGCACCGCGAGAAAATTTTGTCGTGTCTTTATGTCGTGCGAAAACGAGACAAACTTATACAGATTCGTAGCCTTGTCCTGTTTTGTAGAATCGAGAAAATTTTCTCGCGGTGCGCATGTTAGGCCTGCTGGTCTGGTCATTTTTGCGCCCCTCCAGGACCAGTGCCTGGGCACGCTGGCACCGCCCTATTAACGGCACTGCGTCTGTGTACCCCGCAAAGTAAAATATGGGTGTCTTCAACTCTGGGGTAAATTGGTTTCTTCTCGGTAAGCATGCTTCATCTTAGACCGCATCATACCATAACATCAGACAGTGTGGTGAAAACCTATTTAAAAAAATCTGTCAAACAGTATCCATACCAAACATTCATTTAAAAATGCAAAGTTATTGACAAAAACGTTATACAATCAATAGAAACCTCCACTGCAGATAAATAGATCTCTTTAAACATGATAATCCTGCATCTCATATAGCATGCTTTAGATAAAAAATATATAGCGTAGTTGCTTCTGTATAAACAGATATTTGGGCCAATTAGTCATTTTGTAATGGCAGGTAATTAGCGACTAATAAAATGGTTTGTTAATAAATGTTTGTTAAAGTGTATGTGCAAAAAATTTGGAATATACACTGCCACGACCGTGGATCGAAGTGAGCATGATCCGAAAGAAAAAAAAAACATGAGTGACAATAATAGATACATAGTTTTACATATTCGCTGATCAGCAACAAAATAAATATGATTCTGATAAATACTGCAAATAAAAATTACATACAAATGATTATTAAAGAAAATGGCTCCGCATCCGATGTTATGGAAACTAGACATGCTTCAGTCAGTCTTGGAAAGAAACCTACATTCGAGATATAATATTAGACAGGTTATAAAATTCTAAAGTAACATGCCATCAAACTCGCATCTCTTGTTCTAACTACTTTCATGCCTTTCAAAGAGAATTTAGATATCTCTACAATTTTAAGCCTATCAACTGCATTCAAAATCTGTTGGATAGTTTGCGATCTGTTAAAGAAATAAACAAGGTAAAATTATCGAATTAGTTTCTGCTAGAAAATGTACATATTATAAAATCATTATATTGTAAAAATATAATATTGCGCCAATTTTCAGCTATGTCATAAAATTCGAAAAATTTACATACACATTGGACTGGATTCCACTTTAGCCCTAAAAGGCCTGAACCTACGACCACAAGACCACAAGATCGAAATACAAAAACCTCAATACAAAAAAATATTAATCGAATCTACAACCTTTCTTGAATTCGGTTAAATATTTTGAAAGCACAATCAATCGCCTTGATGCCAATCAAAGTACACAAGTAATGTTTTGTAATGCAATGATTGCGTTTTTATCTTGTGCACTTCGATCTGTCAGTGTGTCACAGGCTGCTGCACACTGCCTTGATGGAGAACCGGGCCAATGTCCAGGAGCCGAAGCAGAAGGTTCTGGAAGAAGGATGAATGTCTAGAAGTGGTAGAGCGTGTAGGCGACTCACCGGGCGAGTCGCTGCCGGGTCCGGCTGCGGGCGCGAACACGTCATCGTCGTGCCCATTGAGCGCGGCGTCGTCGTGCAGCAGCAGGGCGGCCGCGGGGCGCTGCGACAACGTGAAGAAGTCGCCCGACCCAGCGCCCATCGCCTCCAGTCCCGACGCGCTCTCGAAGTACTCGTCTAGCACCAGCTTAGCCGTCTGTAAGTTACAATTCCGTTTCTCTTATTCTTGTTCGGGATGAGGGCGATATTATCTGACGCTGACGCCGCGGTTTTTTATGCAATCGAGAGACGAGAAGAGCGAGGAACTCGCCTGGTGGAAACCATCACGCCTGCCCATAACAGTAGCAGTACCAGAATAGTGAACTTGAAAACAAAATCCTGCGCCGCACTGCACTGCGCTCATTACCTGTCCTAAGTCAAACCGAAACAGTAACGCTTCCAAACTTCTGCTTGGCAGTTGATTAACTGGCAAAGGTACTTCCCCAAGTGGACTCTGCAATAGTCCTACCACTACAAATCTTGAGGTGAGTTCACTGCTAAGGACTGGCCTCTCTTCATGTCGATGTTCTGACACCGTTATCGTCAAGTTGCATTTCTAGTGTCAGGTTTCATCTACAATCTTAATCTTATCACACAAGTATGCATGTGTAATGTGCATATGTTTTGCTAATTCAACGGCTCAACGGAATTGAGTAAAATTCCGGATAGTTTATTTATATCCTGCATTTACACATAGGCTATTCTTCTGGAAAAATATCCGGCTACAATAGACTATCCGCAGAGAACTGATAGTTTTAGACTTAGTAAAATATACGGCTTCCATAAGAAACCGCAACAATCTGCTACTTTTAGATATAGTTAGTTTACCTTGACGAGATCCAGGTTCTGTCCTGTGATCTTAATGGAATGTTGACCAAATGTCACAGTGTATTTATACTCCCCAAGCGCCGCGTCGTTAGTAGAGAAACTATGCAGAAGAGCCCGGGAGTTGTTGTGAGGAGATTTCTAAAAGGAAAAGTGATACAAGTTATAAACATGTGGAGCGTGACAAATATATTCCTCGTAAATAGTTGGGTAATGTTTCTTGTTGGTTTAATGTTGAGCGTAGGCACGCGTTTGTGGGGAAATGTACAGTGCCTTTTTATAATAGCGATTAGTTGTTCGCCCCGCCACCTATGTTATGGTAATGGGCCTATAAAATTAATATCTTCTTTTTAATTTTAATAATTATACAAGCTGTTGTTTGATTCTCGCCCTATTTACAGAAGTAGATATACTCAACTATGTCTTTTAATTTTCTTTCTTGACCAAGTTGCGTTCTCTTGTGTCGAAATCCAAGATCCATTTTGGGCAGCTACACCATAGAAATATGTGTGTAATGAGAGAGAGATAGAGGTTTGTGGTATGTGTGTGATGAGAGAGAGATAGAGGTTTGTGGTATGTGTGAGTGAAAGAGAGGATGTGAGGGTGTGTGGGTATAAGTGTACTATCGTCGTACAATGTACACGAACCTCCCTGGCAACGGGCACGTCGTCCTCGGCGGAGTCGAGCGAGCCGCGCGAGCCGCCGTGAGCAGAGTCCACGCCCATCTCCAGACGCACCGGGGACGCGTTGCGCCGGATCGTGTCGCCGATCAGGTGCTTCGCGTGGCTGCACACATCACCTCACATGCTTAGCACTAGTGTACGGTCAGTGTGGGGTGAAGAGAAGTATGCAAGACTTAACTCCAACCCCTCTGGAGATCCAAGACGCGGCGGGAAAAGAAAAAAAACGGGGCGGTCAGCATTTATATTGAACCGTTATCGATGACTGCGGCTACATACAAATGAAGCCGTCGCTTTACTTTTTCCTGAGGTTGAAGACGCGACCGAAAAGCTTTATCGATGACAAAGGATCGGCTACATACAAATGAACGTGCCTCTTTTTTTCAAGTTTGTTTGAATGCTTAATCATAAGAAAATTGAGTTTTGACGAAAGTAGCAGAACATAAGTTGTTTCTTATGCTGTACAGACGCTGTTAGCTTGTTAACAATGACCCTGTATATTAAGAAGCAAAGAATTTGTCTGCAAAATATCAAAGATTCTCGGAAATTTCAGAAGAGTACTTTTGTTTTGGCTTGTTGTGTCGATACTCACTTTACATTCTCCTCGTTGGGGCCGGTGATCTGGACGAGACGCTCCTTAGCGCCGGGGCTCACTGAAACCACCACAGCCACATGACATTGCCGCACCCTCGTAACTCAGGCGCGTTAGTCGTTACTCCAAGCTCAAGCCGAATGCGATTAATAGGCAGCGAAAATTATGATTCCGATATTATTGCTGTTATTTTTGGTACCATTACCACAAGATTCTATCGAATTTAGTATTATTAAAATAGGGTTTATACTGAACGAAATTCTTTACATAAACGGAAAAATTGGGACGCTACAGCGTACCTATATGCCATAGAAGTGTAGGTGTAGTTGTTCACAAAATTGAGTTTTCAAATTCCCTATTCTTTAGCATTGGCAGATAGTTTTTTTTTGTAACGTTGCCATCTTGCTATACGATAGCGGGCGTTGCAATATGTAAAATCTGGGAAACAACATTTTCGTACCTGTAGCTGAACGTCTAAATCTTTCCGTTTCGGTAAAAGGCACTCAGTATATCGAATGTTACAATTTTATATCAATAAATGTCGATATAAAACTTAAATAATCACATACACCAATGATAGTGTTAGATAAATGGTAGGATGTTAGAGTGTAGGCAGATATAGAGGAGAAAGATGGGAAGAGCCCGCCAAACATGCGCAAGCGCCACAGACCGGCACCGTGCATTCATACCTCGCTGAAACGATATAATCGTGTCACTTAGCTCCTCGATCATGTGCACCCTCCTGCCCTTGATACCCATCACTGTAACACCACAACACAACTTCAGACTCGCCGCTAGGAGGCGCCACTCTACTCCTGACTCACTCGAGTCTTCCTGTCTACAATATTTGCCATTTAAGTTATTGTGAAGGTAATACTAAAATGGTTGCCCCGTTTTCGGTCCTCGTGTAAAGTAGGAAACAACTTAGTTACCTTAACAAAATCGATAAGAGAAATGCAAACCTTTACTTCACAACTTTAATGGCGAATATTGCAAGTCCACGAGTTGCAAACATCCCGAGTTTAATAACGTCATGCCTTCGCTCCCAGCTTACGACTTATTAGGTGTTGTTTCCGTGTTAAAAAAACTACTGATTAGATTTTTAAACTTATGACCGATATTGTTCCAAAAATATTTTATGGTAACCATTAAGATGGATGGTCTTATAAAGGGTTGCGCTTGGTTGCACTATAGACCTTAAGGTTTCGTAACTGTTTTAGAATTAAATTCTTAGCGCGCAAGGTGTTTGAACGTGCTATTCGATCCCCACCCAGGGCAAACATTTATGTGACGAACATAGATGTTTGTTCTGTGTCTGGGTGTAGTATGTATTATAAGTATGTATTTACGAAAAAAAAATTATATAAGTATTCTATCAGATATCTGGTTTCCATAATACTAGCTTTGCTTAGTATGGGGCTAGATGGCGCTGTGTGTAAAATGTCCCCCCAATCTTTTTATTTTTTTTATTAGTAAATATTTATTTCATTTCAATATTATCCCTAGGACAGATAGTGAGTAACCCAAACACGTACCTAACAAATTTTAATAACTTTTAGTCTTGGAATAGACGAACACGTTGATATTTTAAGGATTCCTAGTTTTGTTACGAAACCATAAAAATAATGTATTCAAGTGTTTGCTTTAACCAACATTGACTATCTAGTTTACTCCGTTTATCAACATGCACTATAAAATAATGCAAATAAAATTGTCGTAAATAATACTCGAGACAGATAAGCGTAACATTGACTTGATCATGCATTGTTTCCCCAATTGAAATTACTATTAAGTATCATGCACATAGTTTTTGCTGTAGAGAAAAGATTGAGTAGATCTAGAAATCGTATTACGCCGGTGGTTTTTGAAAACGGCGAAAATTTGGAAGGCTGTGTCAAATCACTTGCTTTATAATTATAAACACTTATTCGTTTCAATCATACTTTACAACCTGTAGTCGTTACTCTATTTGTAATTCAAACGTTTCAGGCGCCGATCTCACCATTTTTGATCCAGACTCTGATTAGGGAGATAAAACCATTACATTAGCGGCAGTGCCGTAAATAGAGCGGTGCCAGCGGTGCCCAGGCACCGGGCCCTGGTCCTGGAGAGGAGCAAAAATGACCAGACCAGGACCAGGACAAAGTTTTGAATATTTTTCTTTTCAAGGGCGCAATTATGGAAGCTCGCACCGGGCGCTTTCTTTTCAAGGGCGCAAATATAGAAGCTCGCACCGGGCGCATAAAAGGCTATTTACGGCACTGATTAGCGGAATATCGCTTATGTGTAGTCCGAAAGTAATCGCCCCTAAATACATTTAGGATCTACAGAGTGGGAAGTCATTGACTCTCAGACAGACAGAGCCTTACAATGCGGCCCTATTACAATGTCTTGTCACTGACTATATTTATCGCATCAGTATAATAGTCGACTCTCGAATAGGCGCTTGAAACTTTGCGTTACAAGCGCCATGCGCGAGCGTGATGACATTATGACCACAGTCATTGATGGACTTCCGTAATAAGCCGGATACATCTCATGCAACCTTAGCTTGGACCGTTTCTCAAACAAGTGAACAATAGATTTACCTTTCCCTGAGTCAGCATTTCTGATGACGACCTCGTCCTTGGAGTAATTCTTGCCGGGTATCTTGGTGGGCTTGGGGAACTTGCCGGAGGGTTTGATCACCTCCCCGGGGCCGAGTAGGGCGGGCGGCTCGGCGGCGGGCGCAGCCAGCGTGGGCGAGACCGAGCCGCCCATGCCCGACCCCTCCATCGTCGGCACCAGGAGTGGCTGCACATAATATACATATGCTGAAGACGCACTGGGTACACTATATATATAAAAATCTACTTTCGTGCGTTAGTCTCGCAAAAATTCGAAAGTGGCTCGACCAATTTGAATATTATTATTTTGTTTTGTTTTTGTTCGCCTCAATACAGGGGTGATGGTACGAAGTTCACAGAGTAATCTAGTTTGTTTATACAAAAACATATTGTTTAAGGAAAAGACTAAAATCCTAAATACGGGGCAACCTAGTTAGGAGTTAGAGCCAGCCATGTAGTAGTTTGGGAATAAAAGTGATAAAGTATCAGTGTCACAAATATAATAAAGATAACTGTTGTCCTTGAGCCAAGCTATTAAATAACTGCAATGACATAAACAATGGTGTAAACAAACAAGTCAATATAATCAATTAGTCTGTTCCATTATTAGTGTCCAAAAGTCAAAGCTCCTTTTTATTTATCTATCTTGATCTATTTTAAACGCATAGTTTAGTTAGTAATAACCATTTCAACTTATTTTTTCTTTTCATAAAACTTTACTGTAAGTAAGAATACGGTGTATCTTTTGTGTAACTAATAAAGCATTTGTAATTTGTAAAGATACGTAAGTTAAGATCTTAGGATATTTTGGCTTAGCAGCTGCCAATGTCAAAGTTTCACCAGTAGATCACGTGCAAAGAAAAATAAATAAAATGGGTCCTAGGCATTTAGTTAAGTTACTTGGGTAGTCATATTTACACAACTATCTAACATCTGCCATCTTTTTTTTATTAACATTCCTCAGATTGGAAGACTTGGGTATTCCTGAGCAGATGGTAGAAGAAATAAAATAATGTGACAAACAACCTCTATTCAAACGTAATAAGTATGTGTATTCAACAACAAAAGAATTGTTTACGAATGGGCTCAGCTTTTCATTATTCAGAGCTGTCCAAGACATAATACAGTGGGTAGCAATTTGTCATATTTTTTGAGCACCTGCTAGTGATTTGCATACAAATAGCTTCTTTGTCATTGGTTTGCGGTACGCTAAAATAATTATTGCCGATGACGAAACTAAGGAAATGAAGATTTGTTAACAGGGCATTATCAGGCAGGGTATACTTGCTCTTTCAGACCAAATAAAATCATTTTTATTTGGCCTTAGCTTGCACCAGGGAAACTATCGAAATGTAATAAAACAGATTCAGATATTTATTGCTTCCATGTAGGGCGCAGCAATAATAGAAGAGAGGAGGACGACTTCATTTTCCAATAAGATGCCTATTAAATAGAGGTATTTTAGCAGAAGTCATAAAAAGTGGTTTTGATACCGTTGCATTGAAAAAAACCCAAGTAGCGCAAAATAGTGAAATGGAAGGAAGAAAGGGACGCCATTACCATTCAGAGGGATGGTGCAGGCTTCTTAGATAATATCGAAAAGTGTGATAATGGAATTAAAACTCATGATGAGATTTCCCAACTGTCATGGAAACCTGAAAAGAGTATATCACGATGCACACTAATTTTAATATTTACAAATATAGATTATATCAATCATATAGTGTTTTCATTGTCATATTATCTAAAGATTTCACACTACATGAAACAGTTCAAGATTTTTATCTATTTTCCTCTCGGCAATATAAATGCTATATAAATCGTCGAAACAGCAACATATCGCTTCCATATCGCGATATCTCTTACACAGTAGATTTTCGTATTTGTGCGTATTGTTACGCAAACTAGGTCAGCACTGTAATTATGTTTGTCCGAGTTTGAATCACGATATTTTTAGCTGGTGTATAAAATATATTTGCAATAGCCTAGCCTAGTTTGTATGATCAAAATCTTAAATGTGATAATAGCTAACCGCCACAGTTGAACACTGCGGTTTGGCAGTAGGGAACAGAGACCTTTGCTTCGAAAACAGACTCCACATAAAAACTGTATGGCTCTTTATTGATATACCAACTAAATATTCAGGGTCAGGTACGATTTGAATAAATGCCTCCATTTCTCTAGCAACCGAGCTACGGCCGCTTTCCTGCCTGGAATGAATTTCGAATTATACCAGTCTAATCGTTGTTGAGTTTCTTATCCTTATTCTTATTCAATGTAGGGGCGATAAGTCCTGCACTGACGTCCCCCGCCAGCGTCTATCCGAGCCAACCCATCTCCTTGAAGTTACGGAGCGAGGCTCTGGGCCGCTGCATAGTAACTCCAGTGGGTTACATGGAAGTGTACATGATAATGATGATAATGAGAAGCGTACCGTCGCCGTTGCGGAGATAAAGCTGCCTCATGCAATCCGGTAGCAACTATTGTTGGTTCTGTGACTTTGCACTGCCACAGCACATGCTCTACGGTTCCATTGTCCTGCATGCAGCCACGGCATAAAGGACTATCCGTGGCTCCCAGTTTGTATAAGTGGCTGTTCAAGTTGCAATGACCGGATATAAGGCCTACTAAAAGACGAAGGTCCTGTCATTGCAACTTCAACAGATTGTTAGTGATCGGTCGTTGTTGAGTTTGTGGTAGCAATAAAATTAAAAGTTATAAGAGCAGCATGACTCCACTAATTAAGCATTATTTACCTCAGCATGAGTGCCACGGTGCCTATAGTACTGACTCATGAAGCTGGTCCCCTGCCACAGTTTGGCGCGCAACTCAATCAGCTCGAGAAGGTGAAGTCTAGTTTTCTTTTCCAGTCTTTCATCCTGGGAACCATTACGGAACACAACAAAGTATCTGAAAAATAAAACAAAAATTGGTTACTTATGATTCTAGAAACCAATAGCGGCATAGCTTGCTAGTAGGCCAGTGCATCTTGTTATACAAGGAACTGTATGAACAACTACATAAAATGATTAACGGTAGCAGTACTCAAGTCCTGGCCCTGATCATATCTTGTTTACTAACTGTTGGCTAAGAAGCATATTATTATGCTTATAACTGATCCTGTACAATGAAAAAGGGTTGTAAGTCGATGGCAGTATGTTGATAATACAAACCTATCAAGAAAGTCCTTATAGAATTCTTCAAGTTGAGCGCCATAGAGCTTTAGGTTAGAGTACATAGTGGCCACATTGCTTTGGAGAACACGGTCATAGTTGCCCTGCATCATTTGGTAAGCTACCGCTTCTGTCAACACGATCAGGTCATCGACTGCAAAGAAATAGTTTATCACTTGTACAGTGAAAAATAATGCAGTGTTTATAGATACCATATCTTTTTTTTGTGCACATATGTCTTACATAAACAAGTTTTATCTGGTATTTTACACAAATTGAGATTAATATTTCATTGTGCGAATGAGCAGTGCATTTAAACGCTAGAAAAGCTCCTGCAAAAAAATTTAAGGACCAAGGAAAATTTTACAATGAATGTACACTTAAATTAGAAAACTAATGTGCTCAATTCTGAAGGTTTAAGTTGACAGAACTAAACTAACTAAAGTATTGCTGTCCTTAGCTAACATGCCTAGTAAAAAAGTGACAGCAATATTTTTATTAGTTTAGAACTGTCAACTAAAACCGTCAGAATCAACCACACTGTGGTCAATTCTGAAGGTTTAAGTTCTTTAAGCTGGCTATACTTTTATGTTTTTTTAATAATTGAAACAATTAGGTAATAAAAACAACTAAAATTAAATAAAATTGTACTTTTAGCTATTTTACACTTCTAAAATTAGCCAGCTAATTGAACTCATCCAATTCATTATTTATTTCTGATAGATAGCCACTCACTATTTATCATTATTTACATAATAACAATGATAAATAGTAAGTGCCTATTATCAGATAAAAAAAATAAAAAACGGACTTCTTTTATTATGTCCATTTAGCCTTGTCATATGTCTTTTTATCAATTATTTATTTCAATTAGACTGCTATTTTGCCTGATGTTAAGCATAGAAGCAGTTAACAATGGATGCTTGCCTAGAATAGATTTACTTATAACTTGAAGACAAACAACAAGACACATAAAAAAAGAGTCAAAAACTTTTGTATAAAATGTGTTCATGTCTTGCACCCTTATAGCATATACTATTGGAGGTCACAAGTCAAGGCGTACCCCTCTGCCAAAAATACCTTATTAGCAGTTTTGTGAGTTTGTTTTGGTATGTGTTCATATGATAAGAAATGTATTTTATTCAATATTTTATATGAATTGTTTCAACACTGGGTATTTCTGTGTTTTCTGTAGATTAATTTGCAAAGCAGTTGGGACGGAAACCAAGAGATTGCTCATATGCAAGTTCAAGCCCTGCTAGAGGTCATAATTTTTCTTACTGGTCTATTTTATTTGTTAGAAAATTTACATGTTTATCTCATCTTTCACAAAAGGTGGCAAAAATTATGTAGGTATATGCTTGAATGATCCATCCCAATTTAGACATCAAACTTCCAAAATTTGGTAAAACATCATAGCTTGAATCCATGTCAAGAACTTTTGAATAAATTTTTTAAAATCTACATGCTTCTGAACATTATTAAAAATCTACTAACACAAACTAATATTATAAATGCAGAAAAAGTGTACTTGTATGTGAATTTTTCATCAATATATTTATTTTACTCAAATTTTATTTTCTACTTCAAATCAATTAAAAAAAATACATTTTCAATAGAGGTGTAGGTACATAACTTAGTCATAACTATTACATAGGCTTTTTATCCCAAAAAATTGAGGATTGTCATAGAATAGGGTTGCATTGTTTCACTGCTAGAGTACCTATATAGGTAAATTTGCAGTATTTTATATCCTCTATGTGCTAGAGATCTAAATTCTAATGTAATATTTTTATTCGCTTATTGCTAAGATTGTTACCAGAGTTTATCTTGACATCCAGCATGGAGTTTCGGTTGTGAGCAGAGCTGGTCGTTGATTTCAGGGGTCTGGGAACTTCCAGTTTCTTAACCGTGCGGGTCATTTTCGTTAGGGTCGACATGGTGCTAAACAAAAAAGAAAGTAGGCAGGTATTACAAAAAATCTCAACAAGTCGCTGTGTATTGGAACCTATGTACCTTTCCGACGATTTGTTATTGTAAATAAAGTAGCATGTAGCATAAAACCGTCATAAGCCAGATAGCAATGATCCGTCACATTTTTGCTAAAGGATATGAGTAACCTTGTAATTATTATTTATCCACACGAAATTCGTAGAGGAATTATCGGGAAACTCACTCATCCATGGCGACTACGCCTCGACGCACGATTGTACCACTATTACAGCAAAAAGTGAAAGTGATGACAATGAACGATCCTAGCGAATAAATTCGGAGCAAATCCAATACGTGTTCATTACTCGTAGAATTGGATTTTCATGCAATAAAAACGGATTAGCTGAAAAAATTTAGACTTTGCAGGAGATTAAATATTTTGCTCGATGAAAAAACATATAGACAAAACAAATGAAAACCATGGAACAGTATGAATTAAGAAATAAACAAGAAAACTCACCTGGCTACGCCATTAATTCGCAATAAAAATAAAATTCGATAGTGACGTTCTTTCTTGTGCTTCTTGTATAAAAATGAAGGCAAATTCACTTATTTTTTCCTATAGATAATTAGTTTTTTAATAAAATTATTGATACATTTATTACAACATGATCCGATAAATATTTCCCTAATAAAATAAGTAGTATTATAAAGAACATAAGTTCTCTACAAATTACGAAAAAACCGGATAACATGAAAAAACCGGATAACATGAAAATCGTAGGGTACAACACTGACTAGAAAGTATAAGAAAAAGCAGTCCGGAACGTGCCAGTAGGGCCAAGAATCATAATAATGCTAATTGGAACCAACACTGATTTCGAGAAAATGTATGTGTGCACTAGTCTTTGATAAAATATAATTTATCAAAGACACTGGTATCGGTTTACGCTTTATGCGAAATGATAGGGCTATTAGAAATAAAACGTAGTATTGCGTAGATATCCTCTTTGGTCAGCAATAATATGCAGACTTGATACATGATTTTGTTTCAAACAAAGTCAATCATCATCACGTCTAAAAAAAAACACTCACACTATAGAAACCAGCGAAATTATCATGTAACTTTTCGGGATTGCGATTCGGATACGAGTTGTCAAAAATTGACACTTGTCACTGTCACTGCCAAAACTCATTTGACCCTGCAGGGCAGGCTGAGACGCCAAAAGACCGACGGATTTGCTTAACTTAATTAAGGAAATCAATGCATTCGTTCGATAACGATAGCGAGAGAAATCCCTCCGTAATGCCGTGAAGCTGTGACAGTGACAAGTGTAATTTATGACAAATCGCGATCCGAATCGCGATCCCGAACAGTTACATGATTAGCTTGCATATAGAAATGTAATTTTTGGCATTTCAGTCAGTCAGGGTTGGTAGATTGGGGTATTTTTTCGCAATTTTGGGGCAAATATTTTTCTTGGGGATTTTTTTAGGGCAATGAAATCCTTGGGGAAATGTTTGGGGAAAGAAAAATCATTAAGGGGAATTTATTTATTACAGGAGTTATTTTTCTCTCGTCGAAGAATGCTGATTTTACATGTGCTCCGTTTGGTATTTTATATACCATTGGTATATTCATGTTCTGATGTCGCGCGTAAACGAAGATACAGTATAACAGTATTATTGACCAAAAATTGATAATACGCCAACCGCCAACGCCATCTAGGCATTAATTGTGTCATTATTTATGTTATCTGATTTACCATGGGTGAAGAAGCTAGACGAAAAACGTTCTTAAAATTTAAAAATAAAGTCTAGAATATAACGGATCCACCACTACACGGGAACTTGACGTAAAAGGTCGCCGGCGCTACCTAGCCAGCGGCCGTCGTCAGCGACGCAAACAGACGCCTACAGATGCTACCTAAACAGTGCTCACAAGTTTTTTTTTTCCTGTGACAAACTTTTTATGCTTAACTACTGTAGGAAATAAAAATAGGTACCTACACAAAACTGTTATATACATTTTATCATTTAGTTTGTTTAATTTCATGTTTGAAAAAAATGGGGAAAAAAGCTGCAAAACATATCATTTTGGGGAAAATCATACTTGATTATGGGAAAATTTTAGAAACTCGTTCTAGCAACCCTGCTGAGTCAGTCGTCAACAAAACTCGTCAATCAGTGCTGCCAACTCAGCACCTTCGCGGCTAGATCTAGCCTTTTTTCGACTTGTTCAGCCCCGAAAATAATGATGTAGCCCCTAGCCCCAAATTTAGCCCCAATTCGACCTAAAGAAAAATCAAAATTAAATATTTAAAAAGCCTGCGCCTCATGAAGGCCGGAGATCAACGTCTTCAGCAGAAGTGAAATCCTGTGCAACGAATTCAACGAAGACTAATCTGATGAAGATTCCAACATAATTATAAACTGCTTATGTTTCTCCAGATTTATTAAAAAACAAGTTGGTTGTAAATTTCACAATTTCAAATGTCAATATATCCGAAATGTTGTTTTTTATTTTTAATCTACACATTTAAAAAAAAATGTATTAAAAAAATACTTATTTTTTAATTAATTATTAAATTATTATTAATAATATAGCCCTTTTTTTTTATATTGGGCAAATGTAGGCCATTATTGAATGTGATCTAGCCCTAAATCCTGATAACCAGGACGTTCGTGATTCTGATTGCGAGCGTGCGCGAGCGGGAGGGCGCATGGCGCAAGTAAGTTCGTACAAGCGGGATGGCATGCTATCGCAATCAGAATCGCGAACGTCCAAGATAAGGGTGCAGTTGGCAACACTGTCGTCAATTCGTCAATCAAGAAGAGTTTTGGCGGGAACGCGACAAAATCATGTCGCTGCATCGTATTATTTTCCAAAACTTGTGTTTTTTCGAGTGTTATAAAAATGGTGGCGTTTTATTCATTAAGTGCTGATTTACGAGCAAGAGTGTGGGCAAGTGATATAATGTAGTGAAACGTGTCTTTTCGTGTTGTTTCCAAAACTCCGAAGAAGCTTGTAGTAAAGTGGAAGTGGAAGTGGACTGGAAGTGGTCGGCTCCGGGAAACAGGTTTCCTTGTCCGGAGTCCGAAAAATAATTTAATATATTGTTAATTATTATAATTATGAATAAATAAATAAATATTAAAAAAAAAAGTTGCCACGACTTTACTAGGGCATGATTGGACTTGACTGTGATTTGGACTGTGACTACGACTCATTTAACTGGAGAAAGAAGGATCGATGAAGAAAAATGTATTCGGCTGAAGGACTAGTATCCATGGACAGGAACTATTAAAAACAACAACAAATTCGTCAATCAGTTTATTATTTAGTTTCTCTATGAATCAGTTGTCAATTCCATACGAAGAGAGTGGTTGTGCATTTAATTTTTTGAAATAAAAATAACAATGTGAATATGCACGAATTTGCGGAAAAAATTCATTTTAGAGATTTGAACAATAAATAACGAAATACTTATTGTGTCTGTGTTTGGATGGGAATTAAAATGACAGAAATTATTTAATTTTGTTTTTTTTTAAGAAAGAAGGTAAGTCAAGAAACGTTTGCTTTAAAAGGTGACGAATTTTAACTTGGCCTCTATATTGAATAAATCGCAAAAAATAAGTCAAAATGAGGGAAAATAAGAATGTTTATTTTATATGTCTAAAAACTATAATTACCTACTTCTATTTCTTCATCATCTGCTACACAGAAAAGCGGAAGCCCTACTTTTTACTTATCTCGTAAGTGATCTGCTAGCAAGCTCATAGAATAGAATATTTTTAATGCTTTGTTTTTGGTGGAATCTCAACTTAAAGGTAATAAAAACTGGCATTCCTTTTTAATTTAATTCGTAAAAAAGTGTAAGATAAAGTTCGATGGTATAAAAAACTTATTACTAGGTATCCTGTTGAGTGGAATTTATGTGGTTGAAAAGAAAATTTAAGATTAATACTTCTTAGAATAATTCTAAAATTATTTTAGATTGATGAGCCTGTTTTTAAAATAGTCTTAGTCAAATATTTGAAGTATTCAGTGTAGGTATATGTATGTTTCTCAAGCATTACATATTGTTTGGTGTATGAATATGTTCAAAATAAAGTTTGACCAAAACATCAAACACTGGATTAAGTTGTGCTTTGTACCTAATATCAATGTTGATCTTGATGAAATGCATTTGCTTGATAATTATCATTGCACATGTTCAAGGATGTTTGACAATAAGCCTGCAAACCAAAATCCTTTCAAATGCATAATTTGCCTGATGAGTTTGACATACAGTACCCCACTCTATCAAACTGCAGGACAAATATGCTTGAATAACATTTTCTCTCATGTCTGTATTTGATTCTTGTACTTGGTATGTAGTGGCCGTGTCTTTCAGAAATTCATTTTAAAGTTGCTATGGTAGACTATGGTCCTGCCAGATTCAAACCGCGTGTCTGTTAGACCCCTTTCCTATATCACCTCACATTTGAAAATCAGGCAAGGCCATTGTGGACACATTATATAGAAACACACAGACAAATATGTATTTACATAAAGTCATTGTCGGACAGTGTGATAAAAATAAACTGACGATTCAATATCACAGGTAATATAACAAACCAAATTTAAAATAGGTTTTGTATGCTTAGTAATCCATCACATCATGTTATCCTCTACTTAAAAAAAACGAATATATATAGAAAACACATTGACACAGTTCATAAAAAAAATATTTTATAGTAAAAAGTTTTCATTAATGTGTCCTGACCACATAATAATTTGAGAGTATGTAAGACTTTATGTAGACCAAAGTTTATTTATTTAGTATACATAAACATAAACTATATATTATAAACTTTTCATATTTCAGAGGGAATTTTTATTATAATAATTTAACTATGAATTGAAAAAGGTATTATTTTATTTAAAACTAGCAGGGCCTTGCGGTTTCACCTGTGTTTCCTTCTAAAAAGTAGACTATGTGTGTTGGGTATTGGGGCCAAGGTAAATAAAATAAATAAAAATTGGTGGAAATTTTTCACACAGAGCCATCTAGCCCGAAACTAAGCAAACCTTGAAACTTTTAGCCAAATTATATCCAAATCCACTCAGCTGTTTTTGCATGATTTACTGACAATTATACAAACTTTAATATTTATAATATTAGTAGGCAATGATATTATATATATAAGGAGGGAGATATGTCATATCGCGTCCTCAAATGGCCCCGTGTAAACGGCCCCAGGGACTGTCTCGCCTGTTTGCGCTCACTTATCGAGACGCGCGCTATCCCTTTTGCTCTCATAAAAGTGCTATATTCTGTCGCCCTCCGGCGCAACTCGTAAACATAACGGCACGGGGGTCATTTTCAAACGTTGTTTTATTACGCGAAGGCGCATCTTTCGTAATCTTTTTAGTAGGGTTATTTTGTACCTGTCTTGTTTTTAAATATATGAATGTGTTAAGGTTAACTGAGATACAGTAAGTCATTTATATCAATTTGTCCACAGCAATCATGTTGCAGAAATACATAACGTTGCTGCTGGTGAGGTTGGTCCTCCCAGCCGGACTACTACTCAGTAAGTATTCCCGCACTAATTGTTAATGTTAAGGCTTTTCAATATCATGCGTATTCACGCTCTCGGGATTGCTCCGCATGCTTGTCACCTGCTATCCTTCTTTACTCTGACAGTAAAATTGATATTTATTCTCGTAAAAGGAGCGAGCAGGATAGAAAAAAAACATGCCTTCCTGCTCTCGTCCCATATAAACCTCTTGTGTAAACAGAGTAGATTTATTTGTATTAATGTTGATTAAATCCGAGATATCAATTTTGAATAAATGCCCGATTAAATAAGGACGTTACGGCGATTGGCACGCATTTTGGCACGCTTACAATAGGGTAGATGACTGATGTTTATATCGTTGAAACTAATAGCTTTGATGAAGAATTTATGTAAATATAGTATGTTTATTGAAAAAAAATCTTAATCAGTTAATAATGTTCTGATATATGGGCATTTAAAGTTTTTGTTAGAGAAAACTCTGTCCCACAAAACAAAAAATGACGCACGCCTTACGTGTCAGAATATAATTTATATGGCGTACAGAGAAGTGACGTCACGATTTGCTGTTTCGCCTCTCTGTCTAGCATGATATTAAAATGCTTATAAGTTGCTTATTTTTGATCAGATTTTCATTAATCAGCTATTGTTATGGGCCACATTTGAATAGGACAATAAAAAAAAACCAGTCATCTAGGCTATTGTGATGCGTGATACTGGCACGCGGGACGCGGGAGGCGCCGCAGGACGGGTAGCTTAAAGCGCGGGATAGGCGCGCAGCCCCGCAAATCTGCGTGATATGCCAGGTAGTTTAATTAAACAATATTATAGTGGAGATTTTTAGTTTTTGTGGTGATATGGATTATCATAAAGCTAAATGTTTCTCACTTACCAAATTATTTGAACTCTATAAAACTGTTGTAGGTATCCAACTGTTTTTTTTTTATATGTTACCTATGTAAAGAATAATTTTACTGTAAACGACTATAAGGTACCTAGGTAAGTCGAGATTAAAATCTGTTAATTATTCCCATTAAATGCCTTCAAATGGGATTGAGATTTAGGTATCTCAGATCTTAAGGGCATCACACACTCAAATTGTTAATATGGATGGATCCCCAAATTGCCACTCATAACTTTAATACCTACCTAATTATTTTTCTTTGAGCTAACATTAAAAATACACTAATATTTATGTGGATTCACGATTTAGTTTTTTGGGTTTGAGTAACATTCAAATTATAATTTAAATAAGATATTAAAAGGCAGAGACATCCCTTCCAAACGACGACGTCGTTAGGGCTAGTTGAAATTACTTCAGCTAGAGAAGAGAATCAGATATACCTATTGACTGTTCATGTACCGCCACGTTGTTATGACGCAACCCCCGAAACCGGCCGGCGCGACGCGGCAACGCATGCGAACCACGCCGCACCTCACTTATATTATGTATACCTTTACCTATAGTATAATAACACTCCGCTGCATTAATATGCTGTATCACCAAAATAAACCTTACGTCACTCCCGCGCCGGCCGGCAAAATCATTATCGTTCAAACTTTGCATGGCCATGCTTTGCTTGCTTCGACATCCTATTAGCTAGGATTACGCGATAGGCATTTATCGCGTAAAGAGGCTAAGACCTAGCCCCCTTATGCGATACAGAGCTACAAAAATATGTATTACAGAAAACCACATCAGTATTAGATAAGATCGCATGCGATACCGTAGAAGAAAGTATCGAAAAATTGCAGTTTTACTAAAGTCGTAAAATTTAATCTGTAAGAAGTCTGAAATCTGTTTTAAGAGGGATTAGAATGGAAGTCACGCGTCGCGTCGTCGCATTGCGGGAAGGAGTAATGTATCCTCCCTCGCTCTGGGCGCGCCCCGGCTGGTTCTGGGTGCGTCCTCGCTATTCGTACTCCGACTCTCTGACCCGATGACCGACTTGCCGTGGCCTTGCCAGAGCCCTTTAATTGCCAAACCGCAAAAATTTACATGGTTCAACTCGTGGCACGCAATATGATTTGATTCAAAAAGTAGTAAATTTAGGCAGGATATGAATGCTCAGTTCCACAGTTTCACCCACCATTCTACATTCAGTCAGTGTAGCTGTGCTTATTTGTGTCTTTGTAATATTTGTAGTCGTATGTAAGCAGGTTGATGCCCTTGTCCGACTCTACTGGCGCTACGATACACGCGTTCGTTGATAAATGAAGTCATCATTCTTCAAAAATGTAGTTTCAAGACATAGAATACAACTACATACAACTCAATATTCAAGGTGATCGAACAAGCAATTTGATCCGTGCCGTGATCTGAATTATCTATGGCCCGGTCAAGTAATTTATCTTGCCAATATGTTTCGCTAGATATTAGTAGGTACATAGCTACATAGCATGTTTGGGGCAGTAAACACTAGAGCAAGGCGAAATTGTTTCAGCAAATGCGTGTCGCAATCGTAAAGGACGCGCGTCCTGACCCTAATTCCCACACGGCCCATAAATCCAACTATTTGGAACATTACTGGGCCGACCCTCTGTTTACACTTCCACCTATCACTATCATATCATACCTGTTAACGTTTACAACTCCGATCAAATATATTTGAAAACATGTTCGCAAATAAAAAATAATATATATATGAATTTAATTTCTGAAAATGATTACTGCATGCAAATAAAAAAAAACTGGTTATACCGGACTTTTAGAGTGTCGTGGCATTTCAGCTAAAAAGCCTTTCTGAAGCTGGTTTATCGTAAGGTCAAACTCATTTTGTATTTAACTTACCTACTGGTTCGGGTATTACTCAATAGTAATTTGTAACAACGGCTTTAACAGTCTTTAACACATTTTTTTATACACATTATCTACTTATCATATTGATAAAACAAATAAGAGGAAATGCGTTATTATCCGCACAAAACTGCGATAACAATTCGTGTCATCACAGAAAACATAATAGTTCTTTCCATCTATCGCTATACCGGTAGATCTTAGTGGTTTTTTTCCACCTATCCCTACCGGTAGGGATAGGTGTAGCAGGCCGTTTGTATCTACTGGTGTCAGCGCCATCGATAAAGGCGACGTGGTGGTGGTTTGGTGTAACAGAATGTCAAAAGCAAACACTGTTTGAACATCTAATGGGCGCACCCGTGTTCCTGCTGTCAAAACCCAGATATCGCCCCCAAAGGTTTCAGTTGACATTGCTAATAGATTGTCAGGGTATAGAGTAGGCAAACGATCTTAGCAGATTAAGCGGATAGGCTAGGAGATAGCAGATGCTAAGATTGTCTGAATCTTTGTATAGCTTGGGTACCTACATAGCAAATTGGCCGATGATGCCAAACCCTAAACGCAGACAATTTCTTCTTCCACAACATGCAATTTGTCTATACAACCTTTGTCCAATTTCCGATTAACCTATTAGAAAGTTACGGGGTGTTAATAAAACAGAACTTCACACTGTATTCGTAAGAAGATACTTATAGTTAGTACTTAGTTCACGTACCTATTATAGCCCTGGTAGCCTATAATATAGTCGCGGTAGCCTATAATATAGTCGCGGTAGCCGAATAGCGCCTGTTGCCTACTATAACCGGGGTAGCCCGATATATTGTAATATCGTGGTGGTATAGCCTAACATAGCGGTGCTAATCTGATAGCCGTAGTAGCCTATATGGCCTTAATTGAGAGACCACATCACATCAACAGCCGGAAGATATCCACTGCTGGACGAAGGCCTCCCAGTTAATAGCGAGGGGTTGCCATATTCCCCCCGCTTGGCAGGCGGACGTTAATTCAGAGGACGCTGTTGCCCGTCCTCCGTCGGTTCTGGATGTAGTTTTAGGACATACCCAGGTCCAGAATTGAGAGACTGCCAGGTTCAAATACTGGGCCCGTCCAATGAGCTCTTTGGATTTTCCGCCCACTGGTTTTTTCGGTGAAGGAAAACATCGTGAGAAACTTGCTTTGAAGAAATCCAATTGCTTATTAGCTTAGCTGATTATGCTAAATGCTTTATACATGACCTACTACGATTCAATAAATATATATCACGTATGGGATTCTAACCCGTCAAACTTGACCCGTTTAATTCGACAAATTGTCTCGGATCGTCTATCAAATCAAGTTGATTGTTGATGATCTTTGAGATTTATCTAATTGTGGCAATTTATTATATGGCGAAAATTGAACGCGTTATGGTCCGATTAATTTTTCTTGGAAAACAATCCTTTTAAAATGGCCTCTCTCTCTATCAAGGTTTGATCTTCATCTTCAAGACTTATGATAGTTTCTGGTGTCGCTTCTATGTTGATGTATCTTCGTGTGATTCCCTAGAATCAATAAGATCTGTGATTTTACAGACGCTTTTGTCTATTCTACCAAGTAGTCTTTCAGGGTATTCAGGGTTGATAAACCTATAGAATTAGCTCATTTGAATGTATTCTCATGTTATTTCAACCTTTATTTAAAGAGTCCACTCCCCAGATTACACTTGCTAGACACGCACGCCCTGTGCCACCATCTAATACGTTTAATTACACATAATAATGCCACAAAATGGCACTTAGTGATATTAAAAACTAAATCTAAATGAATAGCTACGCTTCTGCGAAACAGCAGGAGCATTTAGCATATCTCAGCATTAATGGGCGGGGAACGTTTATTTTAATTAATAAAAGCATCAACATGTAAAAAAGCTCATTTGGACTTAAGTCTGGTTTAGCCACAAACATACAATGTTAGTTTAATTACAATTTTAGCTAGTTACATAATAATAATAATTCTGGCTACATTTATTGTTGATATTTTCCGTGATCGTAGTTTTTTTGCCAATAGCAGTTTTATAAATAATCGTTAACAATTGTTAGTAATCAGTATAAGAACTACGGGTGATGTCATAGTACGAGGGTTATCGTTCGCTAGAGTTGGCATCCACGCGGGTTACACAATTCGTTGTTTATTTTTTTATAAATTTGAGCTGAAAGATTTCTGAAAACTGATTTAAGCCCGAGTTACACGTGAAATCTCCTGTTCATTGTTTTTCTAACGATTCTTCTTTTATTAATTATCTCACCATTGGAAACAATTTTAACGCTCTATCAATAAGTTAAAAAAACAATCCACATTATTTTAATAATATAAATGCGAAAGTTTGTTGATGTACGTGTGTGTGTATGTTTGTTACTCCTTCAAGCTGAAACGGCTGACTTGATTTGGATGAAATTTGGTTTAGAGGTAGCTTAAACCTTGGAATAACACACAGTCTGCTTTTAATCCCAGGAATCGCAGATGACACCTGTTAAGGGTATGCATATCAGAACTTTTTAGTCATGAAGATGTTACTATAGAAATTATTTAATATGTGTACTGTTGGTGTTTCTATATAAATAAATAAATAAATGACACCGCGGGGTACTGCTACTATATTCATACACAAAGTATAATGAACAAATAAATTAAATTAACACTAAAACTAAAGTTCCTATAAAATTACGTGTTCAGCTTAATGCTTTTTGCCACACAAAATAGATAAATGCTCACCAAATGGGTTTTACTAGAATAACTATTTTAATAACGATACCTCAGAAGAAATAATAGTCCTACGTAACTATACTAGCAGAAGCTATATAGAGGCGTAAACATTGTTTTGCAACTTATCCTCTGGGTTAGCAAGACTTATATTTTTTCTTTGGTAAACCTAAACCTCTGAAATTAAGGTTAAGATTATAAAGTATCTGCCAGTAGCTTTTATAAATCGAGCAGTCGTCGCGGCGTCTGAAGATATAGATATTAGTATGTCAGAAAGACTAATACGAACTTTGTAACATATTTGGTAGCGGGTGGAATAGCATTGCCTTATCGGCCGACTGATTCACAAGGTCACACCTCAGTTCAACCGGCTAACTGGCAGCCTACATTAAAAATGATCTCATCCCACGTTTCCATTTTAACTTAATACGTTCAAACAATTGAATTTTGCCTTAATTGCGACATTATATAAGTGTTGAAATGCAGTGTAGTGTTTTTAGGCTCATTTAGGTGCTTATAGCCTATAAAATACCAATTACTGCAAACTGCACTTACCGGGTATTATTGTGGCCTCTTAATTTTAATATGGTCCGAGTCCTTTTGCCTTTTATTTAGGTTACATACTGTTACTAGTTATCATAACGGTTATTGAAGGTGTCAGCTCTATTTGGTTTATTTGATTGCATTGTCATCAAATTTAAAGTAAATTGAATGAAGTGGAATTGATGAACTATGCCAATACTTAGCGACCTTTTAAACAGTTCAGTAAATACTAAAGTGTGAACGTATTATAAAATGTAGAATGTTGCTCTATATTTTTGCACCTACTTAATCTTATCCAGTTTTTTTTTAAATAAAGTCAAGTGACGAGACGTGCAAGACTTTCGCCTGGTGGTAAGCGTCACGCCGGCCACTAACAGTAGCATTGCGAGAATTGTGAACTTGCGAACAAAATCCTGCGCCGCACTGCACTGTGCTCGTCACCCTGAAATATTAGATGTTAAATCTCTTCATACCCAGTAATTTCTCTGGTAACATTGCCCTTCAAACCGGAACACAGTAATGCTTGCACACTACTGCTTGGCGTTTGAATAACTGGCAAAGGTGTGGTACTTCCCCAGGCGGACTCTGCAGTGAGTCCTACCACAACAAAATGTAATGTTTATTAATAGGACCGGCTCGTAACTAAAATCCAGCGTCCAACGGGTTTCTTATTCAATTCCCAATTTAAAAATTAAATAGTATTTCAAATCTAGAAACCATGGGTCAATGACGAATACTCATAACTCATGACAGCCACGCAGACAAGGAAAAATACGAACAAAACTATACAATATAAATAGTTAGGTACTGTTCGTTTATCAGACAGTATATCAAAAAGATAGCTATTACTCTTTTCATTGTTTTTTCTGACACAAGACATTCCACGGGGATGCCGCAAAAACTATTATGTACTTACAGTCAACATTTTTTTTATCACGTTCTCGTTATCGTAAATATCAATATCATAATCGAATTGGCGGCGCACTAACTATTAAAGTAAACACATAATTCGCGATTCGCATCACAGCATGTTTCTCGTGTTTAATTTTCCAGTTTTATTTTTAACTTTGTTATTTGTGTCAGCATCAGATTCAGCAACATGCAGCGAGCCGTTTGTAGGTTTGTTGGTAGTATCGAGGTTTCCGTTGGACTCATAATATGACTTGTCTCAGTGATTTCCAGGAATGATGATATCATTATCATTGTTAGGTTGAGTCTGTTTCAAATTTAGCACCTTGCGTTGCGTATATGCAATTACTCCATTGCTCCAATTTACGCTACTCTCCTGTTTGGCGATGTTGTAAAATTTGAAATAGCGTTTTCTTATGGGTTTGGTTTTTATGAAAATGAAAATGAAAATGAAAATATCTTTATTACAGCATAGACTTATTAAAATAACAGCAACAACAGTATTGCTGCGTGTCATTTCTAGATTATAGTTATAGGTACAAGTTTATGCAGAGTTTATTTCTATTAATCATAATGGTATTTCTAATGATCCTCACACTAGGCTAAGCCTGTATCGTGAGGATCTGGATACGATTTAAACAGAATGTTCGTAATAAGCCTCAGCTGACAAGGTATAAGATAATAGTAATTTAGGTAACTTAAATGATAACGTTAGTTTTATTAATTTTGAAAAGTTATAAACATATAAGTATTTATATATATATATATATATATATATATGTATTTATTATTAAAGTTAAGTTTATAATTACTTATTATTATATAATAGGTCTATATAAAAGTATACACTATATGTTATGTGTGTTGGGAATGTAGGTAAGTATTACAGTTCGTGTAGCAATTATATAGGTATTCTGTTCCATAATTCCATATTGCAGATTACTTAAGAAGATTGGTTACGTTATTATTTTTGTATTATTATTAAATGCTCTGCGTCTTCATATGTAAGAGTTTTTAGCCATTTCCGAACAGCCGGTTTTGCTTTATAGACAGGTAGGTGTTTAAGTAACGTATCACATTGCCTAATACGCGCAATATTGCGTGTTGTAAATGTGGATTTTTATGAATTCACCGAATCTTTGTGCGAATTTAGTAAAAACTGCAGGATTAGGGAGCCTATAAATTCTACGCTTAACAAGATCCTGGTAGCCTTCAGCGTGAAAGACAGACTTATGCACCGATAGAAACACTTTTTGAATAAACAACTGCCGGACATTAAGCACATCACTATCTCTGTATACATCGGTTGTGGGGTATCTACGCGGTTTTCTTAACATCGTTTTAAGAACAGAACGTTGTGCCCTTTCCGCTTGTATTAACGTAGTTTTTGCAGCGGAACCCCAACAGCTGATGCAGTACATGATTAATGACTGACACAACGCATAATACACTGACTTAAGAGTGTCAAAGCTAGCCACGTCACGTAGCTGCCTCATAACATTAGCTACTTTTCTGATACGCCCCGACAAGGCATGAATGTGCTTTTTGAATGAAAGGTTCTCATCCACCAAGACACCAAGATATTTTATTACTTCCACTCTAATGAGTTCTTCACAGTTGCAAGATGCTGCACTAGACTGTCTTCCACAAGTATGTATTTTAATAGCAGACAATGACGAGGGAGGAGCGGAAGAAGAGGTTTTATGGAAGCATGTGAACATTGTTTTCCTTGTATTTAAAGTCAGAAGGTTATTTTGTAACCACTTTTGTATTTCAGTCATACCAAACTCTGCTGCCGAAACAGCATCCTTCCAAGTAGCCCCATTGAATAATACTGCAGTATCGTCTGCGTAACAGAGTACATTCGCATTTTTCAATGAAATTTCGTGTATGTCATTTATGTACAATATAAACAATGTTGGCCCTAAAATGCTTCCTTGAGGAACTCCAAATTTAATAAATTGTGGCATACTCACCTTACTTCCAACCTTAACACACTGTCTCCTATCCATTAAATAGCTACTAAACCAATTTAAAGCATTGCCACGTATGCCCAACCGCTCTAACTTCTTTAACAGAATTGGAGTGGAGACAGTGTCAAAGGCTTTAGCCAGGTCAAGGAAAACTCCAACACAACACTGCTTTTCATCGAAATGTGACGAAATTATAGATGTTAATAAAGTTACAGTGTCTTCCGTGGACTTGCCTCTACGAAAGCCAAATTGTCTGTTTGAGATAAGACTACGAGATTCCAGAAATTTTATGAGTCTATTGTTAACAAGTTTCTCTAATATTTTAGAAAAGGCACACAAGAGTGAAATGGGCCGATAGTTGTCAATTTTGTCTTTAGGACCACATTTGTGAATCGGACAAACCAATGCTAATTTCCAAGCGTCAGGAAAAATCCCAGTGGCCAAACTTAAATTACATATCGCAGTTAGTGGTTCGACAAGAAATCCCTTAAGGTCTTTAAGCAGAGAATTACTTATGTTGTCAATACCGGGTGCTTTATTATTGGATAGTCCTAGGATAAGATTTTCAACTTCGCTGAAATCAGTAGGAGCCATGAAAAACGAATCCACTGGAGAGTTAACAATTTTTACAGAGCTTGCCATATCACTTTCAGATTTAGACACGTTCTGCAAGATATTGTTTGCCAATCGCTGACCTACAGTAGAAAAATGGTTGTTGCACATATTGAGAGACTCTGTTGGATTGTTACTACCTTCGAGAGATAAAAGTTCTGGCGTATCCACTTTTGTTTGTTTTAGGTCACAAACGTTTTTGATTGTTTTCCATAGCTTTTTTGGATTATTTTTATTTGCTAATAATTCGGCAGTTTGATAATTTAACTTTAATTTTCGAAGCAACTCTATGAAGTAATTACGGTAGCGTTTATAAGAGATCTGAGAAATTGCATTCTTTGGATCTAGCCTTGCTTGCATGTGAAGCCTGTCACGGTGACGCATGCAACGCATAATGCCTGGCGTGATCCATGGCTTTAAATTATACTTGGATCTAGGCACTTTTACCATATGCGAGTGCTTATCTAGAACATTCATCAATAGTTTAGTAAATTCATTAGTTAGTTCGTTTATTTCGACGTATTTGTCTAAATAACTAGGCCAATCTATGGTTTTCAGTTCTTCTTGAATTGCCACAACATCTCTTCTAAAGGTAAGCCGGCTAGGTCTCTAAAATGTTGATTTATTAATATTTGTCCCGAACATAACAACATCATGATCAGTAATGCCAGTTTTACACACAGCTCCTGTACTCGAACCATGGCTTATGCCTCTTGCGTAGATGTGATCAAGACATGTAGCATCTCTAGTGGGTTCAGTTATAGCTGGTAAAAAACCATGTTCCGCCATAAAACATAAATATTCTAAAACCTGCGTGTTGGGAAGTGCTTCCAAAATATTGACATTTAAATCACCCGCCAAAATAAGGGGTTGGCTGCCAGTGCTATCAACATAGGCGTCCAAAGAAGATAGAAAGTTTTCCAAATTCCTGTAGGATGGTGATCGATAGATGCCGAGTAAAATCATGGTTTTAGGTATTCGAACTTCTAAACAATCGGCTTCTTCAATTTGTGGTTCCGACACTGTGGCATTCAACGAGGATTTAACATAGGCAACCACCCCACCATTTTGATTATTAATTCTAACAGATTGGTAAGCGTTGTATTCTGGTAGCTGGGGAATTATTGTATTATCGTTTAACCAGCACTCTGTAAGTATGATAATGTCATATGATACATCTAGGCGGCGCAATAGTACCAAGAATTGGTCAAAGTTTTTTGTTATACTCCTGATGTTAAATGTCAGTGTTTTAAATTTATGCTCATCTGAAAAAACTTCATTACAATGTTCAGGTTCCTTAATTACGCTGCAATGAATGCTGACCTCATCCAAGTCTTCTCCAAAATTACTATGCAGCATCATTTTGAATTAGATTTGTCCATACACCGGTAAAGATGAGTAATTTCACAATATACCTGTAAATTCGTTTACTTTTAGCGGCCCACATTTGATGTATGGCTTTATGTATATAGTAATGCATTTGCAGTAGCACTGTACGAGATAATTTGTTCGGTGTAATTGTTAATACTGTTAGTAATTTGACCATAAACCATAAATACACAAAGAAAAAAGTCCATACCAAACATAGATCATCAATCCGGACCACTGTCATACGTGCCACAATAGTTATTATGTAATAGATCCTAGTAGCATTCACAAAGCACGCTGGCATCATAATTATAACTATTATAATATTATAATCCACAAAGTTAACTTGCCAGTGCAATTGAGCCATTCGATATAGAAAAATACAGACGCCAGAAGTAGTACATACTACTAGCTTACAAACAAGAAGCAGTAACAAACGTTTTAATTTCAAAGTTGACGTGCATACGTAAGAGCCCAGCTTCGTAAATCCAATCTTAGGTACTATCGGCAAATATTTATAAGTTCTATAAAACTTCCAAGACACATTACATAAAACGAAAATACACCCAACCATTAAGATGCTTTGACAATATAACATTTTAACAACAATAAGACTATTATCACTATCTCGACTGATGGATGCCGTTTATTTACAATAGTTTTTTTTTTTTTCTATTGTAAATAAATGGCATCCATCAGTCGAGATAGTGATAAAAAACCAAACCCATAAGAAAACGCTATTTCAAATTTTACCTTTACCGTTGTAAACGCTTTACAAATTTATTTAATTAAATCGTTATAAATCACAGGTAGACTTTCTTGAATTATAGCTAAAAACACTCTAGTCACCTTTCAATTAAAATAAAATCATTTCATCCATTTGGGAGTTAAAATGCAACAGAAATACAAATACCCAGATAACCAAACACGTTCAATTTATAACAACTTTCTGCTTGCGTTCAGGGGTTAAAAAGGAAATGACATCTAGAAATAACGACCTGTTTTAATGAGCAAATTCAATAATGTAGCTCTAACGACAAGAATGATCGACTCTGCTAAACTTATTTTATCTAGCGCGGTCTATTTTTCACAGATAAAATGAGCTATTTTGAATGTGCGACTGACCCCAATGAAGCTTTGTTTTAAAAACGTTTCCGTGGATTTTCTCTTCTACGCTAATGACCGTTAAAGTCCTCACTCAACTGACATGCCTTATTTGCGTAATGAAACAAATGTTAGACATTTCAGAAGTCCGACGCCCCCAGAAACTACCGTCCAAAAAGCACAGTACTTTTATAACTTACTAGCTGCGTTCTGCGATTTTACCTGCAATTTTCCAATTTGATTAGGTACATTTTCCGTG
The DNA here is from genome assembly GCA_905404285.2 of Erannis defoliaria. Lineage (NCBI taxonomy): Eukaryota > Metazoa > Arthropoda > Insecta > Lepidoptera > Geometridae > Erannis > Erannis defoliaria. Next base: position 15,549,337 of record FR990069.1, on the reverse strand, counting down.
GGGAAAAGTTTCCTATGTCCATACTCGCGATGCACACTTCCACCGGTGCCGTACGTAATTTTTCAGCCATGAAAAGTCATCTAAAAAGAGTGAGACTTTTTGACCGAAGCGAAGCGAAGGTCTCTTAGATACGGGGAGAGATCGGCGTTTGTAGTTATGTTTATTTGTTCGGCAACTTGCGAACTGTTCCACCGATATTTTTAAAAATGTCTAAGTACTTATTTGTGCAACAAGAGTCAAGTTCGAATATGAGCCAGAATTGTCAAGGGCATTGGAAGATATAGGGGTCGCGAGCCCCTGTTCGCTGCGAACTACTAGTATTAATAAGATGTAAAGTTGTAGGTACCTGTCATTACTCATGCCTGTATCTACCTTAATACGTATTGTCCTTGTCTACGTGTAAAATCTCACCTCGTCATAGTTGTTTGCTTATAACGTGAAACAGATGTTCTTGCAAAGATTCGTAAAGGTATGACGTTGATTACCGTGTCGTACTCGTTTGCGTGTCGTACACGTTTGTGTCGTAGAGATTTCTGTTTGTTTTAAAGTTTTTTTTATGGTAATCTTAATTGGTTTTTATGTGATAGTTTTCCTTACGTGACCGCTTTATTATATATTCTGTCCGTAAACAATAGTAAATTATGTATGCAATCAGAAAATCTTACACTCGAGCTGTGACTTACTGCTTTTCATATCATTGCATCTACAGTTTGTATTTATAGCAATGATAACTCAGTGGTTAGCGCGTTAGGTTCGGGCGTGTGTTCAAATCCTAACAATGCGTGTGATCTGCTGGTTAAGGAAAACATCGCGAGAAAACCATATCATGTTGGTGCGATACTTTCTAATACCCATGTGGCTACCTACCCCCAAGTTGTAAATCTGTCGCCAAGCACCTAACAGTTCGCTCCGGCAGCCTCACTTGGGAGCCAGTTCCCACTCCAGGCTAGGTGTGTTTACCGTCTACGACCAACCACACCATCACTTAACGTCAGGTGACCTTTCGTCAAAAACCTAGCCTATCTATCAAGCATAAAAAAGGTTGCACTTTTATTCTATGGATACATCATCAGCCAGAAGATGTCCACAGCTGGACGAAGGTCTCCCCCTGAGTAGGGAGGGGTTGCCAATTCTATGGATTGTTTTAATATTCTCAGTCAACGACCTGTTAGGACGACCTGTATCAGGATATCTATGTTTTCACTATTATTTTGACAGATATTTCAATTAAATTTCATATTAATATTATTTTTTATACAATCAAGTGATGAGACGTGTGAGACGTTCGCCTGGTGGTTAGCGTCACGCCTGCCTCTAACAGTAGCAGTGACAATTGTGAACTTGCGAACACAATCCTGCGCCGCACCGCACAGCGCTCGTCACCCTGAGATATGTTGAATGAATTGTGTTTATTAAATAGCACTAGTATGTAGCTTGACTAGGTGGTTAGGAGGTGGTTCTAAACGATTACAGATGTCTTCGGATGGGTGACCGTGAGTGGTTTTTACACCAGAGCGCTACCGTGGGTCGGATGACACGTTAAATTGTCGGTCCCGGATGTTTGTTCTGTATGTCTATAACAACAACCGTCAAGCCATGTCAGAGGCCTTCGGGCGGCACATTTACTCTGACACTAGAGCTGGCTACTCAGCCTATATGATCTTACTTATTAAATTTAAAGTGATAACTGATTACTTTTAACTTTAATCTGGCCATGAAAAAAATTCGTTGAGTAGTAATACTGCTGGCAGTTTACAGTAGGTATGCTGGCATGAGTGATCCACGGCAGATATATCAACGAATAGATGTTGTTTATTCTCATGTTCATCGCGTCAATCCATACCAGTCATTCATCAAAAAACTTGGATGCCGGGCTAAAACGGATTTTAGCGTAGTACCTCAGAATAAATAATAGTACAGTAGAACTATTATAATTTGTATGATTTTAGTTAGTTGTATGTGAATCTGAATGAACTGTTGTGTCTGAAGACAAGGTCTTCAACCAGTGTGTGTTGCCAGTGATGACATTGAAACATGGTCATTAACTGCTGGCCTTTTGGAGAAACTCAGAATCACGCAACGGGCAATGGAGAGAGCTATGCTCGGAGTTACTTTGCGCAATAAAATCCGGAACGAGGATATTCGCCAAAGAACAAAAGTTACCGACATAGCTCACAGGGTATGAAACTTGAAGTGGCAATGGGCAGGCCACATCTCTCGAAGAACTTATAACCGATGGGGAAGAAAGGTCCTTGAGTGGTGACCGCGAACCGGAAGACGCAGGAGGTAGGCCTCCCACTCCCACTAGGTGGACCGACGACATTGTAAAAGTTGCGGGCAATCGGTGGATGCATATGGCAGGTTGTCGTACAGTGGGCGGCTGTGGCGGTCTAAATGGGAGGCATACGTTCAGCAGTGGACTTCTCCGGGCTGAATTCACGATGTGAAACTGCTAAAATCGGCAGTCGTCTGCAGTAAACGATGGGGTAATTTAGGCGATTCTCACACTCATATGGCTTAGTGCTGCACCGAACCACGCGGCGCGGCGAGGGAAACCGGAGCAACACCAACACCGACGCGCGGAGATGGGTTGTCTTGTCAGTGTTTTGTACACCGCGTGTTTTATATATAAACTGAAATACTTCGGTACAAGTTGTACCGTACAACGTTAAAAACCAGCCCGCGCATCGCCGCCGCCTTGCGCGGTGCAGTATGTGTCACTTTACGCTTTAGGTAGTTGAATTGAAATTTCAATGAGGTCTTTATCTCCACTATCGCGTTTACCGAAATATTTATTAGATTGCAATTTGTGGTGGCGCTTTTTGGCGGTAACCAAAAAACATTACTTATTAGTAAACGGGGATAAGCCTCGGAATAAGAGCTCAATCTGCCCGTGGTTAGGGCTGCAGAGTGAGGATGTGTGACGTGTCAAGGATCACTGCCTTTAAGATTTTACCATTGACCCAAACGTCTACCGAAAGCCTGAAGCTTTATATTTGTATAAATATATCGTTATATTATGCGCATACTAATACCGTAGAGCGTACCTTACGAGATCTGTTTGCCCTCTGTTTTAGGTTGAATTAAGATAAAATTAAAGAATAACCAGTAATATGTTCGCGATGACTCACCAATAAAAGTTATTTCAAACAAATTTTCTGTTAACGCTATTATAAAACCAAATTCCACGTATTAGTTTTTATTGATAACATCAAAGTTACCAGCATCAGCATATCTGATGTTTATAAAGTAATTACCACGACGATAAATGTGCTATGCAATTAAATAATGAAATTAAAATACATCCATGGCGTGACGGTGCCTTATCTGACGACAATCATGAGAAAATTGCATGTCCGAACCATTATCATTACACTATAATTGAGGACTTTGCTCATATGCATCACGAATACGGCGCGGCTTTATGCAAATTGAGACACTGCGTTTACTTCGTACATTCCTTCAGCGACGGTGATAAAATGAATGGACGGGAAATAAGTGCACGGTTTATGAAGACTATAATTATATTGAGCGCCAGCTCTCCACTCGCGTCAGTCATACCTACTCTGTCTTTGCGACATGCGTGCCGTACGATACAACAATACAAATAAATCCAAATTATGCCTTCGTGTGCATTCCCCAAGTGTAAGAACACTCCTAATATTTACAAAAAAAAATTGGGTGTCACATTCCACAAGTAAATACACATTAATCCATCATTAATCACTATATTATGTCACATCTGCGATTAATTTCAATAAATATGCTAAATTAATCGCCATGAGGCGATGGTAATGTTACGAGACAGAGAGACTTCGAGAATCCTTCGTCAATGCTCGTCAATGTTCGAGAATCGAGAGCAATAGACAAATACATGTCTTTTTGTCATGCAGTAATTAGATTTGCTATCTCTATTTTTCAGCAAATGTAATAGTATGCATACTTTTAGCTAGGTATGCTTGATTGTATTGGCTTGATAATTTTGAACAATATGCAAGCGCTGGGCCCGTCCATTCCATTATCACCGTCGCTGCATTCCATCGTTTCTATTAGTTGACTATCTTTTCTAACCCTATAGTGCCTTAGATTGCGGCTAGCTACGTCGAACAAAGGCCAGACTTGTACTCTAAAATTCCGTGATTTCTCAACCGACTTCAAAAAAGGAGGTTCTTAATTCGACTGTATGTTTTTTTTTGTATGTTTGTTACTGATGTTTTTTTTTTGTTTGGTAGGACCACCTTCAGAGGTGATCCCATTTAAATTTTATCGAAATCGGTTCAGAAGTTTGGTTTTTAAATCAAAATTACTAGAAAATATGAAGATGCCATCCAGGTATTCGAAGTTGAAGCCGATTGTATTTTTTTTTTTAAAGCGTATTATTGTTGGGAAAATTTGAACACTTGCCAAAGGTTTCATGTCATTGCTTTTATTTAGTTTATGGTCTATAAAATTCAGGAGTGAAATCTGACCTTTCTAGTGAAATATACTGATAATGTGAGACTTGACACAAATATTCGCGAATGCGTAACGTTGAGAATAAATGAAAGTATTCGTATGAAAAGTTACGTGACCACGTAAAACTTAAACCAGCTTAGAAACTTAAATCATCGTCGTTTATCTCGCGAAAATGTTGAAAATGGAAACTCGTCTATAAAATTACGTTAACATCAACAAGATAATGAATAATGAATGACTGACCTATATTTACATTATCATATTATACTATGTTTATCATCAAAATAACGATAATGTTGGTGTTTGATATGAAGTTCATTGACGCCGGCTTGTCTGCTGCTTCTATTAAAAGTTAGGTCATTGATTAGGTAGTGCTTCTTATTCGGCCAGACAAGTTTTGTTATTGTTGGACTTGCCTAATGAAATAGTCGATAAAATTACTAGCTACCTATACTCTGATATTAAGTCCAATATCACGAGCTTTCACCTCGACGAAGGTGACTTTTAACGTCCTATCATATCATAGTTATTTCGATACATATATTTTGAAACTATAAAAAATACTAATAGAGATTAGACACAGGACAAATGCATTTGAATGTTCATGAGTACATCTACCTTATACCACACTATCTATACAGGGTTACTGGTAACTCTACGTATTCCCGGCAGGACCACATAGGGGGGCTAACATACATCAAATTAAGGCCCACCTATGTATGGGCGAAAGTTAATAGATTTCGAGATATTTAAAATTCATTATTTTTTGATATAGGGGTTTTTTTAAAGATAAAATAAGTTTTTTTAGTATTCATGGTAAAAAAATCCAAAACAGTAAAAAAAGTACTCACGCTTATCACATTCTAAGTATTTTTGAATATTTTATTGCTTTTTATATTAATTTCCCATATTATTATATATATTTTTACTGTTTTGCTAGCCCTCTATCTGATCCCGTCGGGAATACGTCGAGTTACAAGCAACCCTGTATAAGTGCTGTGGCATACTTACTAGGACTGAAAAATTATGATTTTAAAAAAACAAGGGAAGGCGAACCCAACAAATATGGAAGGCTTTGTCAAGTTAAATATGAGTGTGAGGAAAGTCAATGTAGACATTGCGCCTCATATAGAGAAATGATAGAATATGTGTTGTAAATACAGCTTTTACATATACAAAATATAGTGGCTGCAGAGAAAAATAAATAAAGGCACGAAAAGAAAATTTGAGTATTATTAACACTAGTTACAATGTTATTATGAAAACTGACGTGGTTTTGACACATTTTTGTTTTATTTTATTTTTTTGGTCACCGGATGTGAACGAAACTATAGTCGGAGTATCCGATTTAATTAAAGGTTAGTATTCCCATATAAATAAAACAAAAACACTAGTTACCTTAAATTTTATTAGTATGGTGAGATGACGAATAAAACCGATTTACGTGTAAACCAAGAAATAAAAACATTGAGTTTCTTTTCAAAGTGAAAGTAATATAATCCCGCGTTTGTTAGGATTGGGGCGAAGTATTAACAAACTGGAACAAATTCTAAATGTTACTCTGGCATTTCGGTCGGTAATAGCGGTGGTAAACATCAACATACGCTTCTGTCTATACTATAGCATCACTTGATAATCTTATGCATCTAGGACCTATGTGGCTAAAATATGCAATACACATATCATATTCGATATCAGGTAATAAATCTAAATGCTTATAAACGTAAAGAAATACTCTATGAATGGCTACAAGAATACGACTATGAGTACTTACTTCGAAAAAGTACTTATAAGAATCGGTTAACAATAACTATTATGTTTAGAACCTAACAAAATTAATTGACATTTCTCTAACTAATAATAACGCAAGTAGGCACACATCCATGCTTTTGTACACATACATCCCACACATACTCACCTCACACATACACACCACACATACACATCCCACATATACACACCACACACACACACCTTACATATACGCACCCCACATATAAACACCCACACATACGCACCCCACACATATACTCACCACACATATACCCCCGCATAGCTTGGTGTTTTAATTTGAAACAATTAAATAAATATAAATATACCATTTCTATACAATAAATAAAGCATTTTGTATTTGTATATTCTATGTGGTGGGCATTCTGTTTGGCTTAACTAAGTCTGTTCAACAACTTCATAAATTCATTTGATCGGAAAATGGTAATGTTACTTTTGATAAATGGCTACGAAACCTATTTAAAAGCGTCCCTCTATTTTCTGTCAGTAAAAATCCAACCATCTACAATACAATCTACAGGAATAGAGAATATTCCTATAAACTTAAACGCGACCTGTTAGTTTTGTTTCAAAATATTTCCTCCGGCGCACGCCGTAAAATTGTTTAAATAAACATTTTATCGATACTAGGCTGAAAGTTAGAAGGTCGGAATATAGTGTTACATGAAGAATATTAATAAGGCTGACGAAAGTCGAGCAGGCGAAAAATGGGGTTGAGACAAAACGTCAAAAAAGTCTCTATGTATAGGCCGCAGCGCGAAAGCGGTGCCGCGCGGCCTTTGATTTATAGTGTCTGCGACTTTCCTTTATTGCGTTTTCATATATACATATTGACATTTTCTTTTGTTTTTTTTGGTTTATTTTTATAAAGTACCTCCAGTGCCAGTGGTGGTGAAGAAGACCGCTGCCATTATAAATAAATACACGAAATATCTGCGACAGAATTATCATGACAAGATTTTTGGTACTTCGGGCTGCTGGAAAGGCTTCGTTAACGACTCGAACACTAGACACCTTTTTTTAAAAGAAGTGAATTTGCATGTTATGTCCGTCGTCTAGTGACCCTTCATGATCATCATTAGCTTGCCTTAGTCCACTATACTCGATATATAAGGCATCTTCTAGAAAGTGATCCTTACCAGTAGGTATAAAAATACTGATGACAAAGTTAGAATGTTTTTTGATCAGATGATAGTTTTGATTTGGCTTTTTAACACATTTTGATCATCAAATCAAAATGGCCTATTCGCAAGAGACGATGGGGTTCAAGGAGAAAGAGGTTTGCAGACTTAGGAGATACAAGTACAAGATACCTATATTAACTTTGGCCTCAAAGATCTACAGGAACAAGGGAACAGACAGCTTGTTCTATATCTACATTACTTAGAAACGTAGAACAAAGTCTTTGACATTTCGACTTTGTCTAATAAAACATATTTTTTTCAGGTATAGCACTTCGTCCATTCGGCCTGTCATTACTTTACCTGCTGCTGTTTTTATTGGCTCCTCTGGCTCAAGTGCCCGACAATCGGACGTTCAGCGGTGAGTAACAAGTAGTTTATTTGAACGCCAAACGAAACTGAACATCTTTAATGGCTTCTAAAAATCGAAAGCTGTTTTATATAGGTACGCTAAGTTTTACAGCCAGTTACCCAAACATTCGTAACGAGTGATTGCTGCAAGTTTCAGGAAAGTGTGCTGAAATGAACGTTATTGACTCTTATTGAGGTCGGGCCTTATCACCTGGATATTAACTCACTCTAAAACTAGTGTTGATTATTTCGGAACAAGCCTTAAAACTGTAGCTAAAGTTTGTGCATATAACTTTGCATTTATTTCTTTTCGTACATACTCAGATAGTTACGATTACGACACATCTATTTCAGTGTTTACACCAATTATCCTTCCTTATTAAAATTAAATCGCCCTTTCCTTATCCTATTATTATAAAGTAACTGCTGTCTGTCTGTTTGTATCAATACCAAATGGCTCGGCGGATCATATTTTGTATAGAGAACTTGAAAAGGACAATATTTTAGATTTAATCTTTCATCACCACGCTGTTTTAACCGCAACTAGTCATTAGTTAGTAACAATAGTAGATTGTTGCATCTAGCGCAAAGTGAGTTATCAATGCACGAGTGCATTAATTACTCACTTTAGCAAGGTGCGTAATCTACTTTTCTTTCAACTACCAATTTAAAACCTTGATAAAATATACCTACTCAAAATAAAAACTTATGTTAATGAAAACAAAGTTTAATTCATCTTCTCCTCAAACATTTAAAACTTACAATTATTTTCACCGAGTCAGTTTTATTCCGCCGATTTTTATTTTCAGCCAGTATCTTTTTGATCTAATGCATACATTTTGTACTTTGATTATATATATAGAGAGAGAGAGATCTAAATCCTCCAAGATTTTATATTATATTTAATGGGAGATATTAAACCACCATAAATTTACCACAGGTAAATTTATATCTAAATAAAAAATAAAAAAACAGTGCATTCATGAAAAACCATGAGATTTCATACAAAATTTCTGCACTGATTTGGTTCGAAGCAAAAATACTTCCTTTGTGATCGGTTTTTTAGTGATTAATGCCCTTCGGCCGCTACGAAACCAGAGGTTCGTAACCAGTTACGGTAGACGAAACATTCTTGCTCTTTGTCGACAAAAAAATCTTCTAAAGAAGTATTCCCTAGTTATTTTTTATGTCGGCGGGAGGCCTCCTACGACGTTGCCTAATTCCTCTTTACGAGTGTCGGGGCACCTTGCTGGGCTCTATATTGTTATCGTTTCTAGCAAGCCCAAATGGACGCAGTGTAGTTTTATTGCTTTAGACCTCTTTATTAGCGTTTTTATAAATTTGTAAAAAAATAATTGCCCAGGACTGTGACTTCAGTATTATACTATTTTACCAAAATAAAAAACGAGGATGGGATCATAAGTACGCAAGTAATCGTCCACTAACATACACATAGAAACGCCGATTTGCTTTCGTTAGTTTTAAGGTCGCGTCGCTCTGTCAGTAATACCTTAGTGCTCTTAGACTATGTAGCTTTATAAATACGCATTTTTTTTAAATACAACCGACTTCAACTTCGAGTACCTTGATGACATCTTCATATTTTCTAGTAATTTAAAAAAAAAACATACTACTGAACCGATTTCGATAACATTTATATGGGACCACCTCTGAAGTATTACCTACCAATAATCATCAAAATCAGTTCATAAATGGCGGAGTAATTGCGTAACATAAAAAAAAACAGCCATTATTCATTTTAATTTTTTAGGATGGCGAGGCAAGTTCCTATTGTTGACGATGTTAGTATCCTGGCTGCTTCTACTGGCTCATGCGGCGTGGCACAGCGTGTTGGCCGGTTTCGCTCCCTACGGATCTCTCGTGGAAAAGTATCCCATAATCCAAGAAATTGGCCTCAATCTGGGTCTAGTCACCTACAAGGAAATAGATTCGGTCATGGCCGTCCACTATTTGGCACCTGAGGTAAAATATACTAATGTTCATTGCCCATACGAAGTATGAATGTTATTGCCTGCACTGATCGCTCTCGTTTTTTACAGCTAGTGATGACAGGAATAGCGTCGTCCGTGTATTTAATAGTCAAGAAAGTATGCGCGATTGAGATATCTCAAGCGCATAAAAAGGATGCTAAATATCAACAGTATCCCATGTTCGTGAGCGCAGGTACGATACATTAATCTAATAACTACCTATTGATCCTGATCAATAGGTAAATATCTAAATATATCTAAATATAAGTACCATAATTATTAAACCTAACAAAAGTTTAGCTACAATTATTATGGAAATATTAATGCAACTTTTCATTTGTACTCTTAATTATCAGTAAAAAAATATTGTATTAATCCAATTTGTTTTGCTAGCTTAGTTTTTATGAAAATGCTATTCTACTCGACAAAATGTTACGCGGAGTCATTTTCTATCTACTGTGGATCAAACTTCGACCCCAAATAATACAAGACTGGCACCTTATAGTTATTGGGCTTTATTGCGAGCACAATATGGCTTATATGAAGCAAAGATTGGGCTTCGTGAAAACCAGCTTAAATTCCACACAAGCGGTCTCTATATTACGCCGGGAATACATGAAAAGTCATAAGAGAAGGCTTTAACATGAGGGATTATCGAACCCTGGCCAAAGAAAGGAATAAATAATGAGTAATATCTTTTTAAAATACTGTTTTAAACTATCACGGTTGTTTACTAAAGTTCTATTATTAACATAACAGGTAACAGGTAAATAATAATAGAACTTTAGTATCATTTTGTTCAAATGGGCATACCACATCGTTCGAAGGGCTCCGTATCGAAAGGACTATCAGGGTAAATCGAAGAACTCATAACTGATGTGGAAGAACGGTTCTTGAATGGCGACCACGGCGCAGGCGCTAGGCGGACCGACGACATGGTGAAAGTCGCGGGCAACCAGTGGTTGAAAATGACAGGTTGTCGTACAGTGTGCCGGTCTAAGGGGGAGGTCTCCGGTCTGATGATGATGATCATATTTTGGTTGTATTTCTAGGAAAATACATCTGCCTATTCCTGATAATGTTCTCCGGAGTGATGCGTCCGAGCGTGACGTCGGGCATCTACTTCCTCGTGTTCATGGGCGCCGCCACCGCCTGGGCCGTGGGCCGCCCGCTGGAGAAGGGGTTCGCAGTCATCGGCCGCTGCCTCATGGCCATCATGGCCGTGCATATACTCGGCCTGCTGGCCTACCAATGCTCGTGGCTCATTGAGCTCTACCCGCCCGATATGGACATGGCTAGGTAAAGTAGACGCCCATGCCCATTATATTTTGAAATATATAGCATAGGTAAACAGTCTTTTTAATTTGTCCACTGCTGGACTTAGACTTACTCTCGAAGGGCGAATGGGCCATACACGCTGGCCCAGTTGCGGGTAGTCTTTGGTAGATTCACATACGCTATTGAATTTCTTCTCCGGACGTATGCCAGGTTTTCTCACGATGTTTTTCTTTACCGTAAAGCATGTATGAGTATCTGTACATAAACTCCAAAGAGCTCATTGGTACGGGCCTGGGTTTGAACCCGCGACCCCACTATTACAATTCTAGCGGTCTCCCGGTGAGGCTGCCACGGCAATATATAATTATGTAAATTATAATATAATATACAACTTGTAACAAAAAGAGTGGCAATACTGAACGGTATTTATGTACTCAACATTATGAACAACTTTTACAATGGCTATTTATAATATGTATAGAAGATGGCATGCAATAAGAGAAAGCTGTGATTAGAAACTATTAAGCGAATTCGTGTAAAGGCTTAATCCTTAGAAAAATCACTTACATTCAAATCCCGTAGTATGCTCTGTAGCTCTTACTTGGGTTTATTTTCATTCATATATTTTTTTATAGTTGTCACACAAAATTTAACATACTCTACTGTGAGGCGGTATTACCTATATTTGCATGTTATCATGCTATGATTCACGGCTACATTTTCAACTAGTTGACACAAGGTTGATAATTAGGACTTATAATGTTTACTCAATGGTGTACTAATTGAACAACAATGGGGTTAGTATTAGAATGGCCAGATCGCAAAATGGCTCTATCACACGCCACCTATCTGGCCAATTGATATTTGTACTTATTGTGATGCTGACTAGCAGCGATGTGATCATTTTGCGTATTAGACATTTAGAGATGAGATAAGTCAAATGGCAACTCGAATATTTTGAGATATGGCTTAAGTGAGATGGAGTAATTTTGCTATCTAGTCATTCTAATACTAACCCCAACAATGTTTACAGGTATTTCGGCTTGACGAAACTGGTCATTTTGAATGCCACGAGTCCCACAAGCTTCCTATACGAAGTGTCGGACGATCACATGTGGGCTACCCTTGCGAGTCCGCTCGTAATACTCGTCACGTACTACATTATCGCTATAGAATCTAGAGAACTATTCAAACCTAAGGTAAGAACCACACATGTGTTTACCTTAATGCATACAATTGATAACTTTTTATGACTAACCCTCGAAGTATGGATTGTAAGCTTTTTTCTAAATAATAATTTTAAATTTGAGACGCATTAGTGAATTAACTGATTATTTATGCCTTCGTCACTTCCATGCCGGTCTGCTATCTTACTCCCACCACACGTTAATTAGTGCTAATTTGAAGTGCTGAAAGTAGGTTAATGCTAGAAAACATTCATATTCTCACTTCTTGCTATAACCACGGCTGCGTTGAATAAAGTGTTTGATTTTACCGATGCTTTGGGATTCGAGCGCATTAACCTTACGGAACTAATCTCTAAAGCTCTGCACGTGTTTAAAGACAACCCTTATTACATCTTGAACATACTACTGTCATTTATTAGTCTGATGCATTTCTGTACCTATATAAAAGGCTAAAACACTCGTGCCGAAGCTGCTTCGTCCATAGCTTCAACCCGATTAAACCCTGTAGTAGTTGGCGCTTTAAATGACGACTTCTATTGGATTTTCTCTTGTGCTGTCAAAATGGGAATACAGGCGAAAAAAAAGAGCGCCCTAACCGGTATAGAAGCGGGCAAGTTGAACGGATCGCTGGTGCGGGGCGTGTCGTTCCATCGCGGCAGCCGGCACGCCGTCAAAGACAAGTGGATGTCTGCCACTAAGAAAGTCCGAGTAAGCTTGTGCGACACCAACCTTCATGTCATAGTACCTCACTTCTTCGTTCCTGTCGTGTGATAAAACCATACGTAGAGAGGCGCGTTAATGTGCGGGTGCGTACGTAATTTGCGTAAGCACGCTGCGTGCGTGCCATGTGAATTATCTTTGACTATTACTGAAATTACAAAACACGTCATTGAAAAGTACGCTATATTTTTACGTGGATTCTATAACTATACGGGATATTTTTGTTTCAAAACAAACATTTATAAGTACCTACACTGATTGTATACCCGCATAGTTTGAACATTATTCATCTGTTCTCAAAATACGAGTGTTAACAGTTTCGAAATTGTATCAAACAAACTAAATGCGTAACATAAATAATTGAATGTGTATTTAAAACACCGGTGATTTAAACGCTAAACGAATGTTTCGTGTTAGTAAATTGTTTTGTTACACGACTCGTGTATTCTATAGTTGTTCACGTAGAGCTCAAATTGTATAGTTTTATTACTACTTACTTTAAACTCTGTGTCTGCCATACAACTTTGACAATTATTTTTGTAGGCTTCTGTAAAAACTAGAAATTACTCTTCACTCTCTCACTGTAGTAATTGAAATCATGAAACTAATACAGTTTGCTTTTCTTCGTAGGCTGCGTTCTAAAACATAGTCGGACGACCCCTGACGACGAGTGCGATATCCAGGGGAACCGACGATGATTTTCGAACGTAACCCAGTAGTATGTAAATAGTATCGTAATGCACCTACAAACTTTCCCAAGCTCATTGATGATACTTGAAAATAAATGGGTACAAAAAGGTAGATACTATAGTCCATAGGCCCCCAGTGTATATATGTTACGATTACTTTTAAAATTGTATTATCTTGTTGAAAACTCATGAAAAAGTAATGCTTATTTTTGCTCTAAATTCAAACTCACAGAAGTTGTATCCTAATACCACCCACCACCGACTATAAATGTGTTTGGGAAGGATCTTGTGGAGTTACAAATATAAATGACCAGGCACTGAAGTAAAGGCATGTCTCAATTTGTGCTAACCTGTAAATGTCGCATACTAGGTTATGGATATCTTAACGGACTGTTGTATTTCCATAATTGTTTTTGATTTTATTTTGCAACCCGCTTTCGTTCTTTTATAGGTTGCATATTCATACATAAATTCCAAAGCACTCCTCCGCGGGAACACCGGTGAGACTGTCCCTGTAGGTATTTTTGAATTTATTATTTGTTCTTGTATATATACATAATACATGCTGAAAGTGCTTTCAGTGGATTAAATTCAGAGCAGAGATATATTTGCAAGATCTTTTTCCTGGAATAATGGATTACATTATAAATGTCATGATTTATCACATCTGAAAAACAACCTGACAAATATATCTTGCTATGAATTACAAAATTATGAAAAATAATGGGAAAAGCCTTCAATGCTTGGGTCGTTCCGCTCATAAAGTCAATGTCATACTACCCAATACTTGCCAATTTTGAATGTCTAATTTCGTCTTTGTTGTTACCTAATATATTTCAAAATTGTGTAAAGGGCTGAGGGTACGTAAAAACGCTAGTATAGCACGCTACTCATGTTAACCATTAATATTTCATACGTGTCCGACCTGCACCCTTATCATGGACGTTCGCGATTCCGATTGCGATAGCATGCCATCCTGCTCGTACCAACCCACTCGCGCCATGCGCCCTCCTGCTCGCGCACGCTCGCAATCAGAATCACGAACGTCCATGATAAGGGTGCTGTCCGTATATGGTATTTGCACAGTATAATTATGTTCATGCATTGTATCATTTGTTATGTTTGCTTAGTTGTGTTATAAAATGGTAAGTGTGTTTTATTTACTTACTGGTATTGTATATCTAGTATATATTCATGTATACTATTCTGACTATTTATATCTTACTGTTAAACGTTTCCGTTAAGAGGACGAAACCGGTTTTCTTTCTTGTTCGATAGCGCATATAATTTTTTCCAAAATGTATGGGAGTGATACTGAAAATTTGTTTGTAGCATTTTCTTTATTAAAACACTTGTGTAGTGTCACGCTAATAATTATAAATACATATTTGAGTATGTATGTTTTTTTAGTTCTTCGCGCTGTAACGACTAGGTAGATTGAGTGAAGTTCGGAAAGGAGATAGCTTATGCCAAGGTTTACACATTCAATATAAAAATGTCAACTGATTTTCATGTTGAGTTGATCCAAACAGCTCATCATACACAGACACCCGAAAGACGATCAGACTCTTTGCACATGGTTTATTTAAAAATAAAAAAAATATTACTTACTTAAACATTTATGACAGCAGCTTAGATATTTAGATATGAGCAGTAATAAAGAAAATTCCACAGATACATGTTTCTTAAACTTAAAAAAGTTTCGGTTGTGCAAGCGATAGCGTAATCCGTCAAAGCTTTCTTAAGGCTGAATTTACCTTTCTTGGTATTTGTAAAGATTTAAAAGCCTGCGTCTTAAATATATATATATTATCTACTGATGAATATGTAAAAATATTAGGTACTCGCACAAAATTTTTACCTCTACCCATCTACGAGCACCTGCTTGAAAATTTTGTTTTGATTTGACTATGTAAATACATCTTTATTTGTATAAATATACTTTATACCATTTAGTTCAAGGTGTCAATTCGTTTGTTTGAATATAATACAATTTTTATAGCTTATGCGCAGCGTGAGCCCATCTAAAAGATGGTCAAGCGTTCGGTCGGCCTCGATCGGGAGACATCTGCATCAGGACTCTACGGGCTCGGTTGTCGTGCCTGATGAAGGTAAAAATGTTTTCTATCCTTATTTTTCAACCGATTTAAAAAAAGAGGTTCTCAATTAGACGGTTTTTTTAATGTATGTGTTACGCTATTACTCCGCCAGTTATGAATTGACTTTGATGATGTTTTTTTTGTTTGGTAGGTAAGTGGTCCCATATAAATTTTATCAAAATCGGTTCAGTAGTTTGGTTTTTAAATCAAAATATCAGGGAAAAAGATGGCATCCAGATAATAGAAATTTAAGTCGTTTTTTTTTAATGTATTAATACTTACTTAAATACATTTGACTTCACGACTATGTCATCAGCTCAGTGCAGGGTCTTATCCCTCTTTTTCCAATATTTCCTGTTTAGCGCCAACCTGGCCTACTTTATTTATTCATAAAATATACTCAAAAGTGCTATTTCAACTGCTCAGTTCATGCTAAAATAATAATTGTAATCATGCATGCAGTAAGTAATTATAATTGTGATTACTTGAAAATTATACCTATTTCTTTTGTTTGCTAGCATAGGGCCTAGCCCTAAGACAAACCGCAGCGAGGTTTAGTAAGTGCTAGTTACTAAAATCTTTACTGTAATAAATGTACCAAAGAATAAAAAAAAAATACAAAAAAAGTTAAGTGCAGTCCAAGTCTACCTAATCAAATAGACCATATGTCAGGCAGATTGTGATCAAATACAAACCTATTCTGAATAATACAAAATGTTCCTGCGCTGGTTGGCCATGGATATTTGCTGTGCCAAGAACCATTCCGACCGAGACCGAGTATATAACCCTTTTTCCCTCATACGGTCATTCTCTCGTATGTCCTGCACCAACTGCCTTGCCAAACTTTACGGTGTCGTTGTTTCGATCAACAGTTTTACCCCTGGGTTCATTGGCTAACTTTTGGCATGTACATATTGTATGGAGTTCCGATGACAATCTGTTTTTATCGAACATTTGAGCTGATCTGATGATGAATAGGGACGCTGGAACTATTTATACTCTTAGCAAATGGCAGACCTGTCAAGTTTAGTCAATAGTACTTTTCAATGCGTTTAATATAAGCATGTTTTTGAAATGTTTTAAAAATAGTTTTTAAATTCTATAGTCTATCACTTCGATAAAATTATTTGATTGCAAAACTTGTTATTGAGACAGTTTACGAGATATACCTTTTCTTTAATACCTTGTCATTTATCGAGGCCTTTTTCTTTTAGATGATACTTTAATGGAAGAAGAAGAGGAACAGCCATCTCTGATCGACGACATCGTTGGTGCCATTTTTGAATTATTCCAAGTTCTAATCAGGTAACTTTTTCTTATCTAGCAGCGCTCCACGGCTATATACTTACGTTATTCTACGGGACTGACGATTATCTGGGATAAAATTAAGTTATTTCGAGTCTAGTAAAGTCAAGTCAAGTAAAGTCTTTCTTTGGCCATCCGACCGGCGAGGTTCAGGTCTTAATCCTAGAGTTGCTTTCAAAACTAACCCGTAAGTTCTAGTTTCAAACCTATTTATTGCTTTATAGCTTAGTGGGTAGTAGGTTTGCCTGGTGAGCTATGGTGGTCGGCTCAATACCTCCTAGGACAAATAGTTATTTGACGAACATACATAGATGTGTGTTTTGTGTCTGACAGTTTCAAGTATTAAAATAAACACGCATATAAGTATTCTATCAGTTATTTGGTTCCCACAGTACAAACATTGCTTAGTTTAGAGCTAGATAGCGCTGTATAAAATGTTCACAAATTATTTTTTCAGGTCATCCTATATAGCGACGACGATCACGATGATGGCTTGGAGTATAATGTTCCACTCGTGGCTTACCTTCGTACTCCTAATGTGGGCGAACATAGTCTGGCTGTGCCACGATCAGCGGTCCTTCATGCTCAAAACTAGCCCCATACTCGTCTGCTACGCGATGCTACTGCTCCTCGCTCAGTATATCTACGGAATGAACCTCTATGAATACGAGCTACCCTCTAATATAACGGTAAGTCTCGATAGCTACACTTTATGAATAAACTATAGGTGCGTTTATCAGTGCCTTAAATAGGGCGGTGCCCAGGCACTGGTCCCAAAGGGGCGTAAAAATGACCAGACCAGGACCAAGTTTGAGTTTTGAATATTTTTCTTTTCAAGGGCGCAATTATAGTAGCTCGCACCGGGCGCATAAAAGGCTATTTACGGCACTGCACTTTATCACAATCAACGATTCTTTCATGTTAAAGATTTGAATCTTGTGTGTGTGCTACGCTATGCTACGGATCTAGTTACGACCTACGGGGAGAACCTGTACGGGACAGATAATACGAGATATTTTTCAATAATGCACTTTTTTGTAGCGTTGTGGTAGCAATGGCTAAGTGCGTGGATATAAATCCTAATAATGTGCATGAGTTTCCGGTAAAGGAAAACATCGTGAAGAAACCGTAGCGTGGTGGTACGGTACTTTCTACCTAGGGTGATAGACCTTGACGTTTAATTAAGATGGAGTATCAGACTTAACTAAACGTGAGTGAACTCGTATAAATAAAAGAAAAAAGTTAACTTTTGTTAAGAATATTTTGTATTTTTCTCGCTAAGTGAATTGTCATATAATTCTTTGAGAAAATAAAATCTTAAACCATAAAATGTGTCAAAACCACGTCAGTTTTCATATAGTAAAACATAGTGCTGTGTAACATGCGTGCTCTCATTGTTCCCGTCAGGAAGTAAACCTAGCCCAGATAGGGCTGTCCCGGCCGCAGGGCGAGCCGTGCGTGCCGCTGCTGATCAAGTCGCTGTTCACGTGCATGTTCTGGGTGACGCTGCGGCAGCGCGTGCAGGAGATCCGCCAGCGGCGCCGCTCCGCCGTCATCACGGACATGGCGGCGCCGCTGCAGCTCACCGTCTCCACCGCCGCTAGCGGTCAGTTATTATGCACCTATATGACCACATGGTACAGGCAGCCGGCTGGTAACAGAAGCGACAACGGCTACATTCACAGATCGGTTGAGTACTGCATAGTGTATAGTGTATACCTCTATAAATATTAATAGAACGTGCCCAGTACTCGATTCTTTGACCTAATTGACTAATCCAACCGAAGGTCTTGATGTCGTTCGAGTCGAAGGGGGCAAATCTGCGTTTGTATGTATATTTTGTTCGACGATAACTTGAGAACCGTTGATCCGATCTTTATGAAATGTTGTAAATAAGTGGTTGGTGTACAATCAAGTTCGAATTTATGAGCGTAATTGGTTGGTCAAGAGCCGGGAAGATATGGGGATCGCGAGGTATTCGTTTTCTGCGTACTATACAATCAGCGCAGTCACTCGTGCCGCTCGCGCGTAGAAAAAGGACGAATAGCATACGGAGGAGCCGGTCATGCGGCTCGCTCGAATCATCGAAGTCGCTGTTCACACTTTCAGAGCCTTAGTACAAGATTTTCTGTGTTGTTTAATGGTATTTTTCTGATTTTTTTGTAAACCAACTATCATATTGTCTAATTGTACAATATTCAACCAGTCCGCCGGTATTGGGTTATTCCATACCAGAAAGCTTGTGCAAATGAATGCGTTGTAAATGATTTCGAACTACTATCTAGGTGAGGGCTTTTGTTTTTTCACCAATCGTTTCTGTAATAAGTATCAAAGTAAACGAGAAATTAACTGTGAACATCCTTTAGCTATTGTAAACGTTACATCTAAATAATTGACTTGGTTCTAACAGGTCTGGCAAACGGTAAAATTTATCAATTTCATTAACTTTTCTATTCCTTAACAGCAAACTTCCGACTCTGCCAAGCACTCTATTACTTAACTCAACCTTCCTGTTATGAAATATCGAAATAATCAAATTCAGTGAACCTTTTCTTTCTGCACATAGTCTACTACTTTCTACTTATCTATACGAAAAAAGGAGTTGATTGCGTGTGCATCCATAATCTGTGGCGTATTACGCTGTCCATCATAACTTGGTTTTATGTCTGATTCACAAAGCCCTTTCTATACTTTCAGCTTACAACCACGATCCTACTTTAGGCCCTTTAACTACTTTGGCTTTATCTAGATACACTAATATTATGATGCTAAAATGCCAGTCTTTCTTATTTGTCGCCTTTTGATGACTTAACTTTGGAAGCGAATTTTTTTGACTAGGAATTTGGGAAAATGGGACATTGGTGTCGATTCTGTCGCACCTGTTGCACCGCTCACTAAACTAAACGAATCTGACAGAACTATATACTATACACGTCTTCTTTTATTTTCAATATGTTAGAAAAGGATATCAACACTAGGTTTTGTCCTGTCAAATTAAGTTTAGTTTAGTGAGCGGTGCAACAGAATCGACAGCATTGTTGTTAAAACCGTGAGAAGCTATAAGTGTAAGACATATATCTAAGTTGCATATCTTTTCTTTAGTAATGGAAGCTCAGCGCGAAGAGGAGAATCGTTCGCGCCTTCTGCGCAAATTCGGCGATTGGCTCAAAGCCCTGTGCGCTCGGTACTGGATCTACGTGGTGGTTATAATGCTGTTCGTCATCGGAGTCACGGGAGACCGCATGACGATATTCAAGATCATTTACATGTTCCTGTTCCTAACTTTTATACTTATGTTCCAGGTAAACATTCATGATTACATGAGTCTTATTCTTTGTTTTGCGCTAGTATAGTTTTTTTTTTATACAATCAAGTGACAAGACGAGCAAGACGTTCACCTGGTGGTAAGCGTCACGCCGGCCACTAACAGCAGCAGTGCCAGAATTGTGAACTTGCGAACACAATCTTGCGTTGCACTGCACTGCGCTCTTCACCCTGAGATATGAGATGTTAAATCTCTTCATACCCAGTAATTTATCTGGTAACATTGCCCTTCAAACCGGAACACAGTAATGCTTGCACACTACTGCTTGGCGGTTGAATAACCGGCAAAGGTGTGGTACTTCCCCAGGCGGACTCTGCAGTAGAGCCCTACCACTACTAAAATAGTGGACATTATCAGCATAGGTGTAGATATATCATTCACACTCAACGGACCACCGCGTTTTGGCGTATCTGTAATGTATTCCTTTTCTTACGTCCTTTTTTGTGGGAAAATGTTATTGTAATTTAACCATTTTAGATTTTAATTTTGAACTCCTTTCAGCTTCGTACTACCGTTTCTGTAACCCTATGAAATCTGTAAAAAAAGGTTCAACAATATATATATATATATATATACCCTTCAGTATTATACATGTATTTATATACATATATATATACTCAACTCAACTTTTACTATGGGGCCAACCCCGAAATCGCGAAAAAATAATTAGCTGTTCCATACAACAATTTCATTGACCTTGGACAAAATGTATGGAACAGCAGATTTTACATATACATACCCTTCATTATTGTTGAACCTGTTTGTTACAGACTGTATATTGGATCTTTTATCGCTTCAAGCGGGAGGGATACCCTTACACCAAAGAATATTTACATAATTAGCTTAGTTTTTTTTAATTCAATCTAGTGACTAGCGAGCAAGACGTTCGCCTGGTGGTAAGCGTCACACCTGCCAACTATATTTTTACTATTAGATTGGTCAACGTTTCGTCGAAAATTCGTCTGAGGGCTTGTATAAATTAGTGTTCGATCTAAGTATAAACACTCCTATAGTTGTTTGTTTTTAACAAGCATTCAACAGGCAAATTGGTGGGCAAACGATAAAAAAGCTTATTCCTTCTAACACCATTCTATTGGAACTTTTTATTTCCAGATAAGTTGGTATTGGTGGCGACGACTAATGTATGTTTTTTGGATAACCGTGATCATATACTCGATGATCAATCTTATACTCATATACATTTATCAATTCGACAATTTCTCATTAACAATAGAAAACTATCTACTCATCAATCAAAAACTGTAAGTACACTAAAAACTGATTAAATTAAATGGCACAGCAACTCAAAATCTGGGCCTACCATTACTTATAGATGCAGTATGTAGTTCTGTCTGAAACCTCTAGCTATGGACAATCTATGAGACTATATTACTTTCTCGTGTCTTTATTCATGTGTATATTCTTCCTTATGGTTGCCTGGAAGAGATCGCTTTTTAGCGATAAGGCCGCCAATTGTGGCACATTAGGTTCTTGTATCTTTTTCTATTGTATTTTTTTTGGTGTGCACAATAAGGAGTTTCTATCTATCTATCTATTACGTACTTATAAAATGATGTTAAATTTATTTATTAAAATTGCCAGTCAAAAATAAACTTTTATTGTTGTTCAATTCAAATGAATGAGTGAATGAAGAGAAGACAAATTAAAAGGTGGAAAATTAAAATTTGCTGTGCGGACTGCTGGTGCCGCACCCTATTCGGATTAGGGCATGAAGATGATGAACAGGTAGAATAAGTACAACTAAAATTGTTTAGTTCTTATGTGGTATTCTTTTTGATTTCAGACAACACGATTTAGGTCTAGAACCGTACCATCCAGCGGATTTATTTGTGAAACTATTAACGCCAACGTGTTTCCTTATCATAACAATAATGCAAGTGCATTATTTCCATACAGACTTCATGGCGTTATCAGATCCCAGAACGAGGTATTTATTTTGAAATGAATTTATTTTTACCACATGAACCATATATTGCTTCAGATATTATTCTGCAGCAGAAAGGCATACACAAACACAAATCAAAGACTAACATACACTTTCGCAATTATAATAGTCATCATCAGCTAGAAGACGTCAACTGCTGGACGAAGGCCTCCCCTTAATAATCCTCCCTTTTAGAGGGGGGGCGGGGGTGTCATAATCTCCATGCTTGGCAGGCGGCTTGGGGATCGCAGAATGCTCACCACCGTTAACCAAGAGGACGCTGCTGCCCGTTTTTTTAAATGTGATGATAAAACATGACAACACCATAATATATCGTTACTAATAGTTTAAGAAAAGTTATAGGGCCTTACTCGTTGTTGTAGACATTTTTATTATGATTGTTCCAAATTTTGTTACAGGACAAATAGTTTGGCAAGAGAACAGGATTCAAGTCGACCTAGTCAAGTCGGGGCTTCTACAATGAGAGACGACGTAAGTATACTAGCCATTAGCTAAGCACTTGAAATGGTCCTTTACCACACCTCCTTGGAAATAGGCGCGTTATTTTGTAGTAAGGTGGGAAACAAAGCTATTTAAAATCTTTAAACAATTATTTTTCTTAACTGTATTTAAAAATCCACATTTTATCTAATAAATGAAAAAAAAAACAGTAATATTGAAACGATCGTTTTATGTGATTTTATAATTATAAAATTGTTAAAATATTTATTTACCTAAAAGTAATTTGCAATTTGTGAAAATTTCAAAAAAAAACCCACTCATCTTGATAGAAATCCTTCCCCCATATCTTTTCTATGCCCTCGTAGAAAAATTAAATGGACAATATGGACATATTGAACTTTTTTTTTGGAACGGCAAAATAAATGAAAATACTTGTCCTCCAGTTGCCCCAGCTGCCAATGGAGGGCGAAGTCCCGCCGTCGTCGCCGACGGAGCGCGCTGCATCGGATTTATCACAGAGTCGCGGACTGAATCGCGACCAAAGCTACGCGGAACTACCCTCTATTAAACAAAGGTGACTCAAACGTAACGCTCATTGATTGGCTAGTTACTATATACAGGGCTAGTTCTAATCAGTTAGCATCCTTTCAAGGGCATATTCTGTACATCAAAACAAACAACTTTTACTTTGGGGCCAACATTGAAATCGCAAAAAAAACAGCTGTTCCATACATTTTGCCCAAGGTCGATGAACTTTTTGTATGGAACAGCTGATATTTTTTTCGCGATTTCATGTTGGCCCCATAGTAAAAGTTATTTGTTTTGATGTACAGAATATGTCCATATAAGGAATATGCCTATGTAAGGATGCTAACTGATTAGAACTAACCCTGTATATCTACACATACCGCGCATACGTTGTTTGTGTGTCCCTTCTTTACGCTGTAAAGGCTGAACGAATTTGACGAAACGTGGATCGCACGCGCATGGAAATTAGAATCTAATCTGCGGTAGCGCCCACGTGCAATGCGTAGTTAGCACGGAGCCCATCCATGGCTCCCGCATTGGAAATTATTCAACAAATTTAAAAGTCTGTTGGTTCTGGCTGATCCACATAAATGCTATGGTACGCGTATATCGAAACAAGACGTGGTTTCCGTCTCGCTCGTATATCGAGGAAAAACTTGACGTCCTAAGAATTACAAAAAAAATATGCGTTTGATGATATTATATTACACTTTAACTTCATGTTATGCCTGAAGAGGCATACAAATTATAGATGCGCTGCTATCGTAATACTTAAAGATACATTAAAAAAATGATCTGAACAAAACTAGTGCTGTTAAACAAAATAATGTAAACAACAAAATTTTTAAGTAATTTTTGTCGTTTTACACATTCGTCTTTTTTATGATTTTTTAAAGGTTTTTTGTAAAATGTGTCTATAATAAAGCTTCAATACAGGAGATCGCAGTCCTACGCACCAACTGTGACCAAACATAAGAAAGGGAATCACGAGATCTACGAGTATTGGAAAAAAACCTTCTTAAGGCTTAAAGCGATCGTCTACCAGTGGACGGACATGTTTTTCATTTACCTAGACATATACCTCGTTAAGGTCATATTCGTATCGCTGATGCTGCTTTGTTGTATGAACGTGAGTATTTTTTTTTTATTATATTGATGCGTCTGAAAAAGTCCCGTCACACAGGAAAAAAAAATAGAAAAATCGCTACAATAGTAAGATAAGATAAGATAATATTTATTTCCAAAATAAAAAAAATCAAATATACTAAAATGCATTAGCAAACACTGGTAATAATATAAAACTTAATTAAAGAAACACGATTACATTTTTGTAGGTACTAGCAGGTCCCAAACTAGGCAGAGCCTGTATCTTGGTGACCTGGTTCCTCAGATTAGTTAGAGTTACTATAGATCAGTTAGATTACTCACCTAGGGAGTAAAAGTAAAGAATGTCTCAGACCTCATGCATATAAGGCTACTTGCTCCCGTTGTGTGAATACGATTTTACGTGCCGCTGCGGATAGAAAGTGGTTCCTTTCGCTCCGCAGGCACGTAAAACTATTGTCGATAATAGATATATATGAAATAGCGAAAAATAAAATAGAAATAGGGTAAAATACATACAGGTAAATGGATAAAAATTCAATTATAAATTACAATAGGGTAGATGAATGATGTTTATATCGTTATTGTAGCTTTGATGAAGAATTTAAGTAAATATATAGTATGTCTATTGAAAAAATAATTTAAAACGGGTAATAATGTTCTGATATATGAGCGTTTAAACTTTTTGGTAAGACAACTCTGTCCCTTTCCCACAAAACAACAAATGACGTCACGCCTTACTTGTCAGAATAGAATTTATATGACGTACAGAGAAGTGACGTCACGATTTGCTGTTTCGCCTCTCTGTCTAGCATGATATTAAAATGCTTATAAGTTGCTTATTTTTGATCAGATTTTCATTTTTTTTTTTTAATAATCAGCTATATTTATGGGCCACATTTTAATAGGACAATAAAAAAAACCAGTCATTTAGCCTATTAAAATCCACCACAAATACCTACATAGTAGCTTTTTACCTTATAATCGCATCATTGGTTAGTTAATAGTAATAATACTGCTGGACATAGTCCTATCCTCGAATGGTTATATGTATATCCATCACGCTGGCCCAGTTGCGGGTTGGCGGATTCACATAAGTCATTAAATTACTTCGTCGGACGTGTGCAGGTTTCCTGACGATGTTTTCCTTCCCTGTAAATGTAAAGGCTGTGGTATGAAAACCCGTAAATAAACCCCAAAGACCTCTTTGGTACGAGCCTGGGATTTCACGATTCCGATTGTATTGGTTTTCCTATTAGGCTTCCACGGCATTTTATTGTGAAAAGTAGGCAATGATGTTAATTTTCTCGTAATATTTTGTGATCTAAAATTGTTGCCATCTCAATCTTTTTTTTCTTCTATTTTTGCAGGTCTGCGCGATGCATGTACCAATAATGTTAATGATAGCGCCTAGCCTTTGGCTGAGCTCAAAGAAGCAGAGGTTCTGCGTCCTTTTCATATCGACCTTAATCAGCGTGTATTTAATGGCTAAAATGGTCTACCAGATAGACTACATACAACATTCCATGTTTGATATAAACTGCACCACGGTGAGTATCGGCTTGCTGACTCTCTCTTAGGCCGCCTTCCAACAACTATCACACAAAAAAATTAAAACTCCCTAACGTAAAGATTGCCTTAATAAAAAAAAATAAAAAAAAAATAAAAAAAATGCTGAATTAAGGAATCTAACACTAGAAAGTACAGTAATGAGAAAATGTCATAAAAGTCACACACATAATAATATATGGACATTTAAAAAAATTACTGAATAAGTGTGCTATGTATGATGAGTATAGGTGAGATGTATAGGCGAGTTTTCATCCTACTATATTTATTTCGACTACTAAAAGCACAGATCGTTATTGTCTTGTGAAATTAAGTTTAGTGAGTAGCACAACAGAATCGACACTATTATTTTATTGGGCGCACAGCCGCGGCATCAATTTTTTTAATAGTCACAGGTATTCTTTACTATTTTAGGCGGGGGCAAACAATACAGAAAATACAACGCTATACAACAACGCGGATTGGTTAGGGTTCGCGAAAGCCACGAAGCAAAGGCCTCTGGTGGTCATTCTGAAAGGATACATAGCGCTCATAGCCCTATTCACTTTCTATTCACTGGTCACTTACCGGCAGCAGACGCTCAGGTTTGTTTATTTTTGTATTGTTTTATTCGGTTCTTTTAACAATTTAAATCTAACATTTACCTTAATTATTGCCTTACCATTTATTTACCTTATTTAACTTTTGTCAGTTGTCCAACCGAAATGTTACCAGAGAAATTACTGGGCATAAAGATATTTCTCATCTTATATCTCAGGGTGACGAGCGCAGAGGAGGCTGCAATTGTCACTTGGCATGTTATAGTTTTTTGCCGAACTAGGCGTTGATTTATACATAAGCTGTTTTATTTAACTTTTTATCTTCAGATCAATAACTTTATAATTCTTACATGCGAAAATTTCCAAAGAGGGATTCCTCATATACCATTTGAAATAGGATTATTAACAGTAATGATTTCCAGGTCACTCGGTATGTTACCAAAAGACAGGGATAAGATAATGTTCCCAGAGATTACGCGCAAAGAAGCAGATGAGAATTTGATAAATTGTATAAAGTTCCTAATCAATTATGGTTTTTACAAGTTTGGAATAGAGGTGAGTTTTCAATTGAATAACAGTAAACATATTTATATTTGCAAACAATACGTACAAAGCTTTACGATCGTGAAGTACAGTTGAGATATATAGTAATAGTGGTCTTCATCTTCGTCGAGTCGATGATAAAAAAATACTGTACTATACTATTTTCTCCCAGTATTTGGGCACTACCATCCCGCAAGGAGTGGCCTTATTCAGGTCTTCTAAGGTGCAGGAACTCTGGCACAGAGAACACGACAACAGGTGCAACATGGTCTGCGCAGGGGCTCCGCAGACGCACTGTGCTCCTGCAGCGGCCCCCTTGGGTCTGGAGTCGATTTAACGACTTCCATGTGGCCCCAGGAGGTCGCCGCCTACAGGTGGCTGAAACCTAACTACATCCATAACTTCACTGTAACGAGCCCTAGAAAATACTTTATTTTATTTTTCCTCGACGTTTTTAAAATATTATCTGTATTTCAATTTCAGATCTGCCTGATATGTCTAATGGGTGTGATAGGATCTCGTATGGATGTATACGCGGTTCTATACGCCGGGTGGCTCCTAACACTCGTATCGTTGCGAAGGGTGAGCCAAGCGAAAATATGGGCCGTTTTTACTGCGTTCGTCACATTTATAATACCACTGCAGTATATGATATCGGTGGGATTCCTGCCACAGCTGTGTATTCGCTATCCTTGGGATAGCAAAAGTGAAGTAAGTACCAATCACTTAAGGACTTCAAATAATATAATTATGGAACCACCTCGAGAGGAAGTAAAATGTATATTTTCAAACAAAAAAATAATTTACATAATCGGTCCACAATTTGCGGAGAAATCGAGAACCTCATCCTTTTTGAAAGTCAGTTAAAAATGCTATGTGTGGTAATGTGATGGCGCTCTGAGAATTTTAAGTAACGCTCGGAAAAGTAATAACTACTACCCCTACCTTCAATTAATCAACTATTCCACTTGCTTAGTAAAATAACGAAATTCATGAAACAGTTAGAATAGTCGATTTGCAAAATATTTTAGAATAGCACATACTTAACCTGGCAAAATAGTAAAACATTTTGTTAAGCTAGATTAAGTTGCATAGTGAGTTTCGATCAATGAAACAGCAGATTTGCACCAGCTGCTCGAACGCGGCACACCTGAAACTCTCCGCTACACCAGTTTGCATACATTTCGGTGACGTTCAGCTGTCGTTCCAGTCGTGACAACCAGTCACTTACATTGCATTTTTTTACTTATCCTCTTAACTTAGAGTTGCTATTTGTTTGAGTAGCTTAAATGGCCACTATTTTCGCATTTCAATTACGACGTGCGATATCTTCTGTTTTTTAAATCGATGATAGTGGGCTTTCTATCCTGTCCTAATGAGAATTATCATAAAAAACACCTCTATATAATCTGCATTAGCAAACTGCGTTATGGAAATCTTGTTGGTTATGTTTTTCTAGCAATGGGCTAATGTACGGTCGTGGATGTACCTACCAGACGCCGACGACCCGCCGCACGCTGTAAAGCTCATATTCGACTATTTCCTCCTACTGTTCGCTACGCGACAGATGCGAGTGTTCTACGTAGAGAAGACAGTGGGAGACAGCTATGCAGGTGGCTCCAATAGAGAGGATATAGGCAAAGACTGGGAGACGCCCCACTTCGTCAACCCTGTGCCAGATTTCCTAGGATACGTCGGGTGAGAGAGAATACACTAGTATTTACTAATTGTACTTGTTTCTTGATACTTAAAACTTACTTAACGATTTTTTTTAAAAGATGAAAATACATAACACTTATTTTTTGGTCAGTCGTGTAACGATACATCATCCCAATACAGTGAAAAGGCTTCCTTTCCTCCTTCGACTATATTTTGCGCTACTTGAATTCAATCCTTCAAGAAGAAGTCGTTATAAAGAATTTACCATTTATTTATTATTTACCTTGTCCCTTCCACACTCGCAACATTGTTGTGTATCGCGCACGTTGTACAATATAATTACCGTTTGCTTTCCTAATGCCCCCAGTACTTGGCTGGACGTGTTGAAGCGCCTGATATTCCTTGGAATGCTGTGGGTGACGCTGGCCATAATGTTCATGACGGGCACCAACCGCGTGAACCTTTTCTCCATGGGGTACCTCATCGGTTCCTTCATATTCCTCTGGCAGGGGACTGACTTCTATCTAAGGCCGAAGAATGCTATATTGCAGTGGTGAGTGGTTACTTTACTGCCGTAAAACGTTTAGTATGCGTTAGAATTGGTGATGCTGACCATAATGATCATAATGGCTGCAAACCGCTAGATCTGTTTTTAATGGGTTACCTCTTCGCTCTTTCATAGTCATATCTGACAGGGGACTGACTTTATTATGCGTCTGAAGAACGCTATCGCGCTACTAGTTGATGGTTGCGAGACTAGACGTATCAAGGGAAGTCAATCGCATGACTAAAGATTCGACCTTATTAAAGCCGCAAAAAGCGCGATGCGTAAACCCTTTATCGTGCGATCGTTGTTTCATATAAAATTATGTAGGAGAATTTCACCATGCAATGCGTTGCGACGCGGTCGGACCAAATCTGCGCGAGCCTTTAAGTTACTTACTGGCTACGCTATATTTATCCTATTCTCACAAGGGTGTCATTGTTGTTATATTCTGGGTGTCTTCAAGTCGCGAGTGAATCGGTTTCTTCTAGGCAAGCGTGCTCCATCGTAGACTGCATCTTCGTTTATCATCAGACGAGATGGCAGTCAAACGCAAGCCTATAAACATATTAAAAAAAAAACAAGGGCGAAATTCGCATGCAACCGAACCGATGACTGCGTGATCCTGGTTTCGCTAACGAACTTGTGTGCGTTGCAGGTGGTCTTGGTTAGTGCGGTACAACGTGTGCGTGGTTGCGGTGAAGGCGCTGCTGCAGGTGCCGGGGTGCATGTTCAGCTCCGTGATGCAGGAGCACGCGTGCTGGCTCGTGCAGCTGCTCGGCATCGGCTGCGTAGACAAGTTCGCGGGAAACAACATCCGCACCTTCCTCAAGATGGCGGCGTCCACGAGGGTAACACGCTTCTTTTATACTCCGTATACAGGGTTAGTTGTAATCAGTTAGCATCCTTTAAATATTCTGTACGTCTAAAACATACAACTTTTACTATCGGGCCGACATTGAAATTCGAAAAAAAAAAACAGCTGTTCCATTCATTTTGCCCAAGGTCGATAAACTTTTTGTATGGAACAGCTGATAAATTTTCGCGATTTAAATGTTGGCCCGATAGTAAAAGTTGATTGTTTTGACGAACAGAATATGCCCATATTCTGTACGTCAAAACAAAGGATGCTAACTGATTACAACTAACACTGTATAGCTACATTCCTATACTTCCCGTTTTTTAAATGCAATTGAGTGACAAAACGAGCCAGACGTTAGTCTAGTGGTAAGATTCTCGCCTGCCCATAACGTCTACTTTCATAGCTTGCTGCATTAGCTGCTGCTTGCTGCTTGCTCATTTGTCGCTGCATTATTGGAACGATAGTACCCCGCCAAATTTGTGTCCCAATCGATCAAATTATATAAGTTTTTTTTGTAATGTTTAGGCCGACGAAGCATGTTCGGTGCCACAAGAAGACATAGGGCTGGCGTGGGATGGAGTATGTTTCGCCTTTCTCATCCTGCAGAGGCGGCTGTTCCACAGCTATTACTTCTACAGGGTCATCGATGAAAGCAAAGCCACTACAGTGCTCGCTTCAAGGTACGTTTTGCTAGAAAAGCTATAGTTCGGATTTAGTCATCTATGGCTAAACGTACGTATTAAACCTTTTGAATTTGATCGATGCAGAGGAGCTGAACTAATTGAAGAGTTACGTCAAAAACAAATGAAAATGCAAGAGGACACGGAATCGAAGATTTTAGACAAAATTAAGATCAAGATGGAGAGGATAAAAGCGAACCAGAAGAAAATACAGGGGGTTTTGTTAAAGGATGGTCGACATCATGATGCAGGTACATAATATTACTAATGGTGATTTCAATATGTGGCCTAGCTCCCAGCAGTGGTGACATCTGATGATGACGGATATATTAGATAGAACGGCTTGTCCTAAGTTATAATAATAACTATATTGGAATATTTTACTTATCACGCTCCAATCAGAAGAGGATGAAGACACCCAGCCAGGAGAGTCAGAAGGCGCGCCGCTGGTGCGCGGCGACTCGGACGTCTCTGGGCGGGGCTACCACACGCCGGACTCGCCTGCCTCCCCGCGCGGCTTCCACACCCCCATTAGCGAACCCTCCGCCCCACCCTCCCCAGAGCGCGCGCATCCTCCCCCTCCTCAGCCGCTGCCCCTCCCCGCGCTCCCCCCGCCCTGTTCCCAAGGCGGTCCGCCATCTCCATCCTCCGCACTAATGACCGTCTCGTTAGACGCGTATTTGGAACCGCGACGCATTTCTTTCGAATCCCCTCCGAACTCGGAATTCATACCGCGCGCTCAAAGCCCAGAAGAGTCGTACCCGGTGTTCTCTCCCCCGCCCATCCGAAGGCGGCACACGGTGGCGAGCCCCAGCCTCCAGCAGCGGACCTCGATCATATCGCAGTCGAGTCGCGCCGAGCCCCTCTCGCATCACACGTGTAACTACTATGTGTGCTGTCTTGTCTTATTCGGGAAGCGATTAAGCTTTTTAGATGCATCGTACATCTCTCACTTTGCCGCGTGAATTGACTTGTAATAGTATTCAAAATTTTGACGAAAAGGTATACGCCGCATTTAAAAATCTTGTCTCGTTCCTTTTTATTACCACGCTGACTTTTCGACCGATGAACATACACTATTTGTGTGTCACTGTAAACAAAATGTACAGCATAATTTTCCAGATTGTTCTTGTTATATTTTTTTTTTTTTATTCGTTTAGGAAGTGATTCTTCGCTTAATCGACGCGTGTTCACGAAGCGACACGAAGGTAAATTTGGATTGTCCCCGGGAAGGTGACTGAGGTGGCTGTGACCCCGTTCTTACCCTTTCCATGAAATGATTTAAGACTAATCAATTGTGATTTAACAATCATCATTTTTCTGGTTCAAATCTGTCTGAGACCAGTCTTAAAAACCGCAAAGAGTACGGCAAAGTCGAGATGAATGGTACATAATTGATCCCGATCATGCCGTTACCCTAGTGGTTATTAAGATATGGTCTGAATCTTGGCCTGAGACTTTCGTAACAATTCTTTGCTTTATTAATTCTACCCAGTGGATGTCTCGGTGGTACACAAGTCATGTGAGTCTTGGCAGGCAACGAGTGCTAAAATCGGCCGAATTAATAACCTCTATGCCTAAATGGTGTGATGTGAACTGTGCGGTTGAGCTGTGCTTTTCTCTTGTAGCGCGCGACAGGCCGCTGTATAGGGCGCCCACAACGCATCAGAAGGGTAACGTTGAGTCTCGGAACTACGCTCGCAATAACCTTGTATTGGCGTTACTAACATATCCTCAGCTTGTCGGTGACGGTATCTAGGCAAGTTGCAACGCTATGGCGGGGGCTGTCTTTCATCATTCTCGATTGGTTATATTTTCTGGACGATTTTGTAAAAAATGTTTGTAAATATGAGACAGATTTCGCCTCAGCACCGCTTGGTTTCTTGGCTTTGTGTAGCTTAATGTTGCATGCATGTGCTTTCGCTCAGTGTTTTTTTCTGGTGTTGTTTTATTTTCAGGCATGTCGTGCATTATATTATATTATCAATGTATTTATTTTGTTATTTTGTGTAAAATATTTGTAAATTGACATAAGACATAAAAAGATATCGTATCTGTTTAAATATGTACTATCAGTATTTTGTATATTTTTTTATAATTTTGATATAACAAGCTATTCAGCATGTAATAATCGAGCGATCGTGATGCCTGCAAGCTAGACAATTATTAAAAGACGTAACTAGAAAATTAACAAAGCTTAGCTAACGTAATGAATTAATACAATAATGAATTGTAACATTTATTAGGCTTGTAACTTAAAACGAAATAAAATATTTTTATTCAAAATATGCATTCTACTTTTTTCTAGTTACGTCTCAACACGTACCGGCAAAATTAACACATGTTTCTGTATACAGCGGTTCGTTCCGGCGACTACTATATGTTCGACGAATTCGACGACACCGATTCGAGCGATATTAAGCAAGAAGAAGAATCGGAAATCGACGACGATGTACCTAAAAAGATGGGCCTCGGAAAGGTATGTTCTTACTCCGCTCCTAACAATGTACACCCAGCAACACAGCGTTGCGATATTGGCAGGTAGAATGTTAAGTAAATCAAATCCAATCTGTGTTGTCGTCTGTACTTATTAGATATGGTAGAGGTTGGGATGTGATCTACGTTATTGTGATTGTGGAGCATGGGCTACATGGGATGCATTTATTTGTCGCAACTTACTTAGTATCTAATTATGAAAGTTTTCCAAATTATACCTCTATAGCCTCTATAGTCTATAGTCATAGTTACTTGAAGAATCGAGCACACTTTTGGCATAGAATTACCCTGCTGAAGAAACTGGGGCAATATAGGGTACTAAGTAAGAACTGTTTCCATCTATTTGGGCAATGCGCATGGTACTTTTATTTCATAAATGTTTAGCCCCGGGTAGTCCCGCATGTGGCATCCCTCAATCGTGGAACCTACGGAAATAACGCTTGGGACATTCCTCAACGCAGCTTCAGGCGAATAACCTAATTGTTCCGTGTTAACTATTGCACAGCGATGCTAATCGGTATACAATGCTATATTGAGTTTTCGCTCACGAGCACAAGCCTACACCGCTTTGTTGAGTCGAGTAGACCGCCCGAAGAGGCTTATAAGCGTCTTTCATAGCGAAACCCCCGTGTGATAAAGTTTTTGTGACCTGGGAATAGTAACGCCGTTGTTTTTACACGACTACGTAAAAATGTGGTTTATAATTTTAGCAGGCTATGCATGTTTGTCTTCAATTGTTCACGTGATCTCTCTAATTTCCTAAGATATTTTAAGAATCTTGAGAAATGAGGTGTCTTCCAAGGCGTTTGGCACTCCGTGTTTCTAATTTATAACCTAAATTTATGGTTACAGAATATTTATTTATCTCATAAGAATTAATTACAAAAAATCACTTACTGAGATTACATAACAAATAGTAAGATCAATGTGCTACTGAGCACAGCATGCAGACTTACACAAGATTTATAATGTGTTATATCATTTATAATGCTACGATAACAGAGCTTAAGAAAAAACAATAAACAACAAAAAAAACAATTGCCGAAACCTATCTAACTAATCACTTTTTTGCCAAACATGCTGCGTTTGTATGTGGCGTTGTGTAAGAAAGTCGGGGCTTAGGTTTCAACCTACATCATGTGTCGTTATAATTTTGAATCGAAACAACTAAACACGGCGTATCTATTCAGTCGAGGTTCACACGCTTATCTGTAAGAGGGTTGCAATTTAAATTGAACGGCTTGTATCGCGTCGCAACTCAGTCGCGCTTCGTAGAGCGAGAAACGATACAGCTTGATATACCGAGGGTGCTATTTTTGTGGCGTCCATCGGTGGGTAGCTGGTGTCGACGGCGTTCAAGACGGATCTCAAGCGAGCGGTGTCGATGCGACGCGCCTCAGAGCCGGCCGAGTCGCGCCCGCGATTGTCGCTCGGCAGCTATCCCGCCTCTTACCCGCACGAGGTAACTACACACATGAAGATTACTCAACAACACTTAAACATATTACTTATCTACATTAACATCTCGAAATATTCCTACCATTATCTCTACTTACTGTTATTATCTGGAGAGACAATACTATCATCATTCTATTTTAAATCTCATCTTCCAGAAATCACATTCGATTATTCTTTCAAAATCCAGACTTCTACGTGCATCCAGACCAGATACTGAGTTTGGTTTGGGATATTAAAAAATTACTCAAAGGGCGGGAAATATAGATCATGTAAAGGTGGAGAAAGTATCTTTCAATTTGATATCATAAATAATTATTTCAATTAAATTCGGGGGGTTACCTTATTTTCTCTTCTCTATAATAATTCTCACTAAACATTCATACGACTGATCTATCAAAGCAAATATTCACAATATTACACTTTTACTGTTACACATCCGCCTTCCTTCCACAGCCTGATATGGTACAAGATGTGATAAAGGTAAATGGGCTGGTAAAAATGGCCTCTTTGTTTCAGCTTGTTGCATGCTTCGGTTTAGGGATTTGATAAAACATGCGTACACTAGCGGCCTTACTTAAAAAACTTTTCAACCGTTAGTCACTGCTTAAGATGCTCTGCCATCTTCTCTCTGACGTGAAGTTGCACGTGCTAGAAAAGGACAGAGAAGTTTAAGCAGTGACTAAGAGAATCGAGATTATTTTAGGTAAGGCCGTATATTACGAACTATTGGAAAAGCCGTATGGCATGGCACACCGGGTCGCGAAATATGACAAGAGTACTTTTTTAACAACAATATTAAGTTGTGCATGAGAGTATACGAGTCTAGTGACCCGCTTATGTTCCCTAAACACACTTGCTATAATTTACTTACTTTACTTTGTACTTTTGCTATATCAAGTCCCTTAATCTATGGTTAACGTTATTAATACTGTATTTCCAAAAAATGTTTGTATTGCGTGGTTATGTGGGTAATGTGTTTATTTTATTCTATAGCCTATGTTTAGCACCTACTTACATTAATAACGTCGTTAACTATCGGTATCCACGGTTTCTATAAATTGTTTACATTTGTTGCTGAAATTTGTGTTATTTAACTTTGAAGAGCTCTTTTGAATTTTATATACCTGCGCTTAAATCACGCCAAGATCATAGTATCAATAATTAATTAGAGCGAATTTGACTTCGTTTTCTTGTAGAGATGACTGAGTCCTCATACCCGTCAAACAGTTTCAGACATAGTTAGACAGCCTCTGGATTTATTATGATTTTTGTAATTGTTTCATCATTTAAAAACGTTTGCTAGAAATAAATAGCACTTAAATAAACTCAATTGTGGTAGCAGCGAAGAAGAAAATCGAAAGGAGACTTGGCGCGCGAGGGTGACCCTAACCTGGCGCTGTCGGAACGGGACCGCGACGACCCTGCTTCAGAACTGGATGACTTCGCTCCCTTACCCGGTACGTAATATGTGTTTTTTTTATTGACTCGCATAAAAGCTGACTGGCAGCAAAATAAATCATAGAATGTATTTTTTTATATGTGCACAAATAACGAAGTTATAAACATTTTAGTTTCATTTTAGACAGGGAGGACACTATACTAGCTAATGACGTCAAAGTCCACGATTCCAAACAAATTCTATACTAGCAGTTGCTTTGCTAGAAAGGGACAGATGACTCTCTCCCAAATACTTTGAACACTTATATTTCAGAACTTTACCAGCCAACTAAAATTTTTTTTTTGACGTTAGCATCAGATTCAGTTAAATTCTCCATTTATCCTATTATTTTTAATAATTCAAATTCATGCATATTCCTTATTGGTATTGAGAAATACTGCAATTGGAAAGATGCGACGACAGTAAGTAAACAAGTAGGTCTTCAACGGTCTGTTGGCCTGCCGACCCTCAGAAGACCGATGAAGCGGAGGACTTTGATAATATTGGATGGGATTACCAAACTGATCCACGGGCTTTTCGGTAAGGGAAAACATCGCAAACACCATTATGTCCAGAGTCATAAATTAAGTATTACTAACAACTTAATCTATGAAGAATTGAAGAATATATGTGAGATTGCCAACTCGCACAGGGCCAGCGTGGTGGACTATCACCCAATCGCCCTTCAAGGGGCCAGTTCAGCTTCAGGGTTCCAATGGGGTGTTAAAAGCTGATGCAATACAGCAATAGTATTAGTATGAACCTGAAGCTGGAGTTTATTAAGAGCATATCAATAACATTTTCAGGAGAAGAAACTGCGTTTACTAAAGTGCGGAATCTGCTAGAGACTGTTTGGGCGTTCATATCGAGCTTCCTCGTGTCTCTCACGCGACATCTGATGAAGTACTCGCGCGACTACCGATACATCTCACGGACGCTGTCAATTGAAAAGAAGATACTAAAGGTTCGTAATTTATAAAAAAAATACTATTTGTTTCTGTTCAGTACACAAAGATTCGTTGCATAAAGCACTTAAGCTGATCTCGTAATGATCAGCTTACCGTAGTCCACTGTTAGACATACGCCTCTCCCAATGCAATCTGTTCATCCCTATCTTCGGCTTTCCGCTTCCAAACGTTTCCTGCTGTCATACGTATATCATCACTCCCCCTTTAGTCTCAGGGCGTCCTGCGCTACCTTTGCCGATTCATGGTCTCCGCTGTAGCACGTCTGTCCCTGCGGATATCGGTTCGAAGACACATACGTTTGATCGATTAATAAATAAATTTGAGATGAGAGACGCTACTTAATTATCTTCCCAGAAAGCGTGAAAACGAAATAAACGGGAGTCAAACTGCGGAATGCTAAAATAAATCTTGCGAGGAAATTAACGACAGAACTCTCAGCTAAAGCCTAGAGATATAAAAAAAAGATTTGGAGCTAAAACTGAATATTTTCGATTACTTACAGGAAAAAGAAGGCTTCGGAATTGGTCTCCGAGAAGGGTCGCAGATGATTTGGGAACCACTGCCAGAAACCTTACACCACCAGTGAGTACATTATTAATACGAGTATTTTTATTGTAATTCAAATTTTTACATTTGTTGTGTTTTAACGTAGTCGTATTTAAGACCCGTTCATCCTAAGCCATAGAAAACACATTCGAAAGCGAGCAAAGGCTGCGGAGCAGAAGAGTAGACCTAAAGAGTAGCAGCAGACCATTTATGAATCTTTCGCATGGGTTATCTCGACGATACCTAACGATAAATCGTGCGAATACGTATTCGAACGATTCAGAAATGGGGGCGGCGACGATGCGTCGGCGATATAAGTAGTACCAAACTGAGGGCTATGTGCGAGCTTTCCCAATTGCGTTCACCTATTCGATCGCGTTTTGTATGATATAGGAGCAGCGCCAGCTAGTGCCAATACTTTTAAGAGATAACGCTGCTCTTAATTTATGCAAGACGCGATCGAATAGGAAGATCGCAGTTGGGAAAACTCCCCTTGGACTGTGTAAGGAGACACAGCGAGCGTAGCTCCGGCATAGGCGCGGCGGGATGCTAGAAATCTTATCTCCCTATCCACAAACGTCCTCTGTGTCACTACGGTTAGATACATTTAAGTTAATACAATGGAGATGGCATTCCAAACATTCCTTTGAAGCTTAAAAAAATTACCTTGAGGACGTCACTGTTGTCTGCTGTCTCTCTCTCACTCTGTAATTATGGTAGGAATGCAAACTCTTTTGTGGGTATAAGTTTCTTGGGTATATTACTACTAAAATGACGTCACACCTACGCTGATGCTCAACGCCTTCTGCGTGTCTCTATAGCACAACACTTACAACTCCGTACGTTACGCCTGCGCGTCGATGCTCTGCTAACGCCGCTCTGATGTGTGTCTATCCTATAAACCACTTCCTAGCCGTTGTCATTTATAGTGTAGTTTTCGTTAGTTATCTAGTGTTAATTTTGCATGCCGCCTAGTATGCGTAAAGATGTGGAGACATACGATTCAAAGCTGCTCATGCCAGTGGAAATGGGGTTTGTATTTGTTTATTTTCCGTCACTTAGAGTATCATTTAGAAAAGCAAATGTAGCTATAATTGAGTAGAAAGCATATCCATTATCATTTCAATGCATAGCTAGATTTATTTTCGACGACCCAACTTCATGTTAACTTATAATGGAGAGTCATTGAGATATCTTCTGCTAGTAAAATTGTCTTTTGATTTGTAAAGCTTTTAGTAGCTAAAGAAGAATAAAAAATTAAAAGCGAAGTGCAAAACAGCACATAACTTTATTATGAGTTGGCGTTGGCACATTTGCCTTACTTACAAAAATACTGTGGTACGTCAATAACAATAAAAAATAGATTAATACCAGAGCTATACTATCATATAAATATATACATACATGTTTACGTCTCCCTGAACTCAAATAAAGTGAAATTCCGTATCAGTAATAATTTACAAATATAATTATCGTAATATCTTAGAATTTAGGTTAGGTTACTTAAGTTATTTTTTATTGCGACCGTACTTTCTGAAAGCTCTGTAATCAATTCTGTAGATAAATCGGTCGGTCAGTACAGCTTTCCCGATGCGGTTTTCAGTCGTAAGTTAAGCGATATAAGCGTGCCCGAGATCCGCATCCTGGCGCCGAGCATGGAGCGGGGGCTGGACGCGTCGCCCCCCGCCCGCTCCCCGCGCGCCTCGCCCCTCTCGCGCCTCGCCGACCGCGAGTCCTCCGACTCGTACCGACGCGACGACGACGACACCTCAGAACACGAGAGCGCGTTTAGCTTGCAGACCACGTCAAGGTTCATATTACGGGAAACGTGCGCTTGTACTGTTACCCCTTGTACAAATACAAACATATTCGATAATGTTCATTGCTTTATTGCAATCTGTTGAACTTCCTGCTAACAAGAAGAGTCGTACGAGAAAAATGCATTTCAGCAGACCTTATTTGCGATTTTAGACCATTGCCAATATTAAGCATTAGAATGTAACTAGAGTTTTAATGATCCACCACGTCTATCTGATAAAATGATTCTCACCAATAAACGCGTTATGCCGCATAATTTATGGTCCATCGAGCCATATCATACATTAATTGTTTACACAGTACAAGCGACGTTTTATGTTTGTCGTCATTTGCGTTGGGCTTTTGATACTTCTGTAAATAGTTCCTTGAAAGCTGTAAAACTGTATTTTTTACCTTATATCTACATATCATCTTTTTATCATTATTTATTGTCGCTGCTTTTATTGTTAGTTTTCTGAAAGGTAAGTGAAATGGCGAATTTTTATTACGAAATTAAAAGTACTTTACTTTTTTCATATTCCGAACACTCAAGTATACATGTTGGATATTAAATTTAAACAAATCTTTCTTTTAACACTATTCTTATTTAATTTTTTCCTGTATATTACTTCTTTTCTAACCGGCGTTCACTTATATTTTTTTTTTTCAAACGTCGCGTCGTCGCTACTGATATTGTCTAGTACCAGCTGATTTATAAATAAAAATAAAAAAACTATTAAAAATCCGCGTTTTCTAAATAATATTGAAACTACAATGAAACAGTAAATAAAACGGCAGATTGATTTCAATAGTCTGTGATATATGAGACTCCCATTTGTATAACCACTGCTCTGACAGTAAAATTGATATTTATTCTCGTAAAAGGAGCGAGCAGGATAGAAAAAAATCATGCCTTCCTGCTCTCGTCCCGTATAAACCTCTTGTGTGAACAAAGTAGATTTATTTGTATTAATGTTGATTAAATCCGAGATATCTATTTTGAATATATGCCCGATTAAATAAGGACGTTACGGCGATTGGCACGCATTTTGGCACGCTTACAATAGGGTAGATGACTGATGTTTATATCGTTGAAACCAATAGCTTTGATGAAGAATTTAAGTAAATATAGTATGTTTATTGAAAAAAATATTTAAATCGTTTAATAATGTTCTGATATATGAGCGTTTAAAGTTTTTGTTAGAGATAACTCTGTCCCTTTCCCTCAAAACAAAAAATGACGTCACGCCTTACTTGTCAGAATAGAATTTATATGGCGTACATAGAAGTGACGTCACGATTTGCTGTTTCGCCTCTCTGTCTAGCATGATATTAAAATGCTTATAAATTGCTTATTTTTGATCAGATTTTCGTTTTCTTTTCATTAATCAGCTATATATTTATGGGCCACATTTTGATAGGACAATTTAAAAAAACAGTCATCTACCCTATTATACAAACTTCTGTGTATCCATTGCGTTTGATTCGCAACTTCTCTTTTACAGCAAAGATGTAACAACGCTAGAAGAACAAGACGACTCTATGTTCAAGCAGGAAAAGTCTCCGTTCGTCCATTTAGGATACGCGCTGTGGTTCGCTGTACTGGCGCATACTGACATTGTGTGTTACATCATGGTGTTTATCAATCAGGTAAGCGACACGCAGTAGTTCACTGCCCAACCACATGCTTGTCATACAGAACCCCCGGACCACGAAACAGAATATCGCAAGCCGTGCGATAAAGGTTGCGTAGTTTAGCTACCCAAACAAATTCCAATTCTTACCTAAAACTTTAAGACTTAGGACTAACTCTAGATAAGGAAATGAATTTTAGGGATCACGTAACCAATATTTGTAAGGAAGCTTACAGGATGCTAGGGTTCATAATGCGCACATTTATAACTTCAGAGACCCGGGGGCACCGATGGCCCTTTGTACAGCTTATGTGCGTAGTAAACTCGAATATAACGCGGCTACTTGGGATCCTTATGAGAAAAAGTATTCGCTAATGGTTGAAAAAATCCAACGTTAATTCGCTCGTTATCTATATAAAAAAGTGTACGGATACTATCCATTCATGTATCCGTCTCTTTTTGTTTGCGGAATGGTGGGACTGTACACTTTAGAATTAAGGCGGAAGATGCAAGTAATTCTTCATTACTATCTGTTACTTCACAACAAAGTGAATAACCCGAGTGCGTTAAGCGAAGTACGGCTCCTGGTGACATACGAGCACCAGCGCGGCTTCGACCCCGAGCGCGGGCCGCGCCGTCGCCGCCGCCTGCGCTGCCGCCAGGGCTGCACACTGTCCACGCGTACAACGCGGTTCATACAACTTACGAATTCCATACTCTCTCAACGACCCGAACTTGATATCTTCTTTGATAAGCTGGGCAGATTCAGTGCTATACTTCTCGCTCATCTAAGTTACAACATGTAATGATTTGGACCTGCCTGTTATTACGTGTTTAAATTAAATAAAGAATTGAATTGAATTGAAGGCTAAAACGCAAAGTAAGTGACTGTTTGTCTGGAACAGAAAGACAATTGAACGTGGCCATATAGAACGCAATCTGCTGCACAGGTACATATTGACGGTCGCGGGGGTAGTGCTAAATCTTCTGTTTCATCGAAGTTAAGCTCCAATGCTCATCTAACAAACCCTTGACTGACTGCTGTTCGAAGAAAGTCAGAACCGGGGTAAAATCTAAGTGGAATTACTAATAAAAGAGATTGATTGCCAGATCCTGGACCTGGGTATGTCCTAATAGTGCATCTCTGGGTTTAGCGGTGGTAAGCATTCTGCGATCCCCAAGAAGCCTGCCAAGCGTGGGGATTAAGGCAACCTCTCCCTATTAAGGGGGAAGCCTTCGTCCAGCAGTGGACGTATTCTGTCTGATGATTTGAATGACATATCTAATACTTCGTACTGTTTGTAGTGGTAGGACTCTACTGCAGAGTCCGCCTGGGGAAGTACCACACCTTTGCCAGTTATTCTACCGCCAGGCAGTGTGCAAGCATTACTGTGTTCTGGTTTTGAAGGACAATGTTACCAGAGAAATTACTGGGTATGAAGATATTTAACATCTACTATATCAGGGTGACGAGCGCAGTGCAGTGCGGCGCAGGATTGTGTTCGCAAGTTCACAATTCTGGCACTGCTACTTTTAGTGGCAGGCGTAACGCTTACCACCAGGCGAACGTCTTGCTCGTCTCGTCACTTGATTGTATAAAAAAAAAAGTTTTTGTCCACTATGACAATTAATCCTTTTGATGCTATGAAGACTGGCATTATTAAGGTTCATTGCTGTTTAAAACAACTTCTACAAAAAGATATATAGTGTATGGACTGCCAAGACCTGAAAATCTGATGTAGCAGGGTACTATTAGCATACAATAACTTGTTACATTTTTCAGATCCAATCGGCGACTATTCTGTCGATTCCCCTACCGCTAATGGTGTTCTTGTGGGGAACCCTCACCATCCCTCGTCCGACAAAAACTTTCTGGGTCACAGTCATTGCCTACACTGAGGTAAGTTTAGCAAATTTGCCATTTCGTAAGGTGCGCCGACCAGCTTTAGGTCGAAGCTAGGAGTTACATTGTCATAAATTTAAGGACAGGTTGAAACATCTTAACTTACCTGCGAAGTACGTCGGTGGTACAACCTATCAGAGCGTGTTAGAAATGCAGCTTAAAACAATGATCAATTGAGGCATCCCTATTAAGGGAGGGGCATTTGATTGACATTAGATTTTTTAAATTTTTTTGCTCCACAGGTAATAGTCCTCATAAAGAGCATGTTCCAGTTCGAAATATTACCATGGAACCAGAAGGCCACTCCGGCCAACATGCCCTTCACGGCACCAAGGATCATCGGCATCGAAAGGAAACCCAATTACGCTCTATATGACTTGTTGCTGCTTCTCATTATATTCTTGCACAGGTAATTTAATTAATGAATTGTCGAATCTAATGAGTGTACGAATTTGTCTTACCAATAGTATCAAACCGATTTTTCAAGAAAACCTGTTATGTGCCTGCGGGGCTAAATTGGCTACGCGGAGCGAAAGGATCCTCTTCCTCCCCGCAGCGGCACGTAAAATCGTATACACACCACGGGAGCAAGCAAAGAAGCCTCAGATCTCATGTTTGTCACCCTCGGCTTCGCTTCGCATATACATGACATTTGAGACTTTCTTTACTTTTGCTCCCTAGGTGAGTAATCTACTATTCTTATCTAAATTAAGAGCATAGCCAAGTAGCCAATCTCAAATAGTAGGTATGTGAAAGTCTTCTCTCTAGTCCACGGATCGTATGGGACATGTCCTAAGCATATTTTAAAGAATCTTATAGCACTTTGTTACTTGATTATTTGTTTTCCATTTAAAGGCTAGCCCAAGTGATGTGCATTTTAATAAACCGGAATCGAACGGGCCCTGCTATTGAAATCCAAAACTGGGTTATAAACAGAAGAATTTCCAGTTATCACGATATACAATTATTAGTATATTATTATTATATATATATTATATATTATATATATTATTAGTATAGTATATCGTTATTATTAGTATAGAGAAAAGCCGAAACACCCCAATAAGTTTATATTTCAAAGAAAAAGAATTTACAAAAATAAGTCAAAATGATTTAAAGCTCGCAAAGTTACGCTATTGCTAAGTTGGCCTGTTGTTCCCACAAAATCATGGTCACCATAACGCAAGCTGTTTGTTTACGCACGATAGGGATGCGTCGCCGCCGCATCAAAGGGTTGCCGCCGCAGCGGCGATCTAATGATTTGCGTCGCTAATAACTGTGTCCAAATTGCACTGTTTTTTAAATAGTTTTGGGACAAAATGTAACGTGGTATAAAAACTATACCAATCGATTCTCCTAGTGATTCTGAACA
This sequence comes from Erannis defoliaria, assembly GCA_905404285.2. Lineage (NCBI taxonomy): Eukaryota > Metazoa > Arthropoda > Insecta > Lepidoptera > Geometridae > Erannis > Erannis defoliaria. The sequence continues at coordinate 15,504,918 of FR990069.1, read as the reverse complement.
AACTACTTTCAGGTTTGCACTATACTAAAAATAACATTGTATATCTCATTGACCCGCGATTTTCAGGTTTATGCTAAAGTCCCTCGGCCTATGGAAAGAGTCGACGCCTGAGATCGAGCTGCGGGAAGACGTGGAGTACCCGCTCACGATGGAAGACACGCAGCTGGTCGTGGAGGGCCGCGGCGATGAGGTCGGCCGGAAGTACGTGAAGCTACACGACCAGATCGGCCCGTGAGTATCATATTAGCAATTTCAAGGCGAAAATCCACCGAAGATACGGGGATCTAACCTGGGTTAATATACAATCGCTCGCTCTTTGCTATGCTTACTAAACCTTGCCAGGGTTGCCCTTCGCAACCATCAGTCTATCGCCGGGTTTCTCGTACTAAGTAAAAACCTTAAAAAAAACTCAGGTCATATAGCTGGCTGTAACTGGCTCTACAAAGAGACAGGCTATCGCGTGACCATGTCGTTCCCAACCACACAGTTCAGCCAGTTCGCCATTAATTACAAAGTAAAATAGGTCAAGAGGGCTAAAATGGTCGTGTTTAGCAATTCTGCATATGATCCTATGATGATTCATTCGTAAACCGGTCACTTAAGCGCCAATTCATACTATGAATTTGCAAATGAATTCATTAGTTTGACAGTTTTCTATTAGAAAGTCGTAAAATGGTCGATGAAAGATGAATTGCATAGAGTCAACTTGCAGATTCGTTAGAAGTTACTCGTGAGCAACTTTTTACAATTCATTCTGCTAAGAATTCATTAGATGAATTGCTTTTAGGGGAATTGCTTAATGCGGCCATTTTAGACCCCCAGGTCATATCATCCACTTGTTCTACTCAACTGTAATCCGAAAGAGATAGGCTGTCACGTGATCATGTCCTACCCAACCGTACTGCTCAGCCAGCCGGCACCGGCTGGTGGACCGGCTGTACCACGTGCAGGCGACGATATTGGAAGCGATGCATGAGCTGGGAGCGAGCCGGTCCGACCCTCGCGTGGCCAAGCTCGTCTGGCAGCGGCTACAGAGCACGCGCGTGGAGCCGCGCGTTCCCCAGATGCCCGTCTCTCTCAAGGAGATCGTCAGCCACGAGATGAACCGCCGGTTACTGCCACGCCATCACCTTTCTCAGTAGTTATTGCGCAGTTAGGCATCAATTATACCCATAAGTAAAAAAGCATATAAGTATTCTAAAAGCTTTTTGGTTCCCATAGTATATAAACTTTGCTTACTTTGGGGCTCGATGGCGCTGTGTAAAATGTTCTCGATGTTTTGTGGCCCACATTGCCATCGTTGGCAGTTTCGCCTTTCGGGGCAGTACGCCGCTGCCGTGAGAGGAGCCGGAATGCAGAGAGAAGAGGGGGGGGGGGGGGGGGGGGTTCAGTGGCTCCAATCTCCAATCCTACATACCCCGACTGCGCCCCACAATGCAGAAATTTGAAGATTCCGACCTCGTCAAAAAATAAAAAGGTGGACAATTTACACAGCGCCTTACTACGAGTATTTATTTATTTATAAATAGAAATGTTACTTTAGCTTAGTTAACACCTTAAATTAAACTAACTCCCATGATCTTGCTCTAGTAGTTCTTCCAAAAAAAAAAGGTTGATGCGAAGCTGATGGACAATGAAGTAAATGCAAAATAAATAAAAATTGTCAGCGTGAATAACAATGTTGTTTGGTATATTTTTTGCAACTACAAATTGTCATTTTTTACAAAAAAATATTTGTTGACCAAGGTTGCAAAGTTGTTTTTTGGCGCGAGTACTTGTATTGAAACCTGAGAAAGCGAAGTTTTGAAAGGTACGAGACGCAAAATAACTTTGCTGCCGAGCGAAACATACAACTTTTTATCACATCTATTCAAAAAGACCTTGTTCCTCGCATACAGGGCAGAAATGAGCTGTTTTCCGCGCAGAGAATGTTCTTTCCCATATTCTCCCGTAATCTTAACTTCCTTGTCTTGCATATAGAAATTTAAAAAGACACGCATAATTTTAACCATGTCGATTCATTTTAGAGAAAGGTACAATAAAATGGTGCTAGTTTGGGTAGTTTGATGTAGCGCCGTAGTAACTTATCTCTCTCCGTATTGTACCTATATCAAATCCACTAGAAAAGATTGAGTTAACTGATATTTTATTACTATATTATTAAATTAATGTTGTTAGTTTATACACAGGTAATGATTACTTAATACCAGAGAAATTACTGGGTATGAAGAGATTTAAATATGTCAGGGTGACGAGCGCAGTGCATTGCGGCGCAGGATTGTGTTCTCAAGCTCACAATTCTGAAACTGCTACTGTTAGTGGCAGGCGTGACGCTTACCACCAAACGAACGTCTTGCTCGTCTCGTCACTTGATTGTATAAATATATATATAAATATAAATAAATAATTTAATTCTCTTTCAAAAACAGACTTCAAATGTGTAAGTGCCGGAGCAAAGTTATGTTTAATGTTTTCCAAAGTGAATGTTTTCGAATGTGCCAAGTTCGAGAGCTTCCTCAGCGTGGTAAAGGCCCATGCCATTCGGATCCCAATTATTGGTGTCGGTGTACACAACATTTTATATTGTATCCTATCCATATCACGCTAATATTATAAATGCGAAAGTTTGTGAGTGTGTGCGTCGGTGTGTATGTTTATTACTTCTTCACGCTATATCAGTTCAACAGATTTGTATGTTATTTGTAATGGAGATACTCTGGATAAACACTAGAAGAATTATATAGTTCTACTGTATAATAAAACCGTGGGCTAATTGTTGTCCCAGAAAGATATTGCAGTTCCCAAACATAACGGGTAAAACCGCGAGGCGCTGCTAGTACGTGATAATTGAATTATTAATATTAAATCGGTAGAAATAGGTTATGTATATTGTATATACATTGAACTGAGATCCATACTTCAGTATTCGAAGCCGGTTATGAGGCTCCGTATCAGAAGGACTATCAGGGTAAATGGCAATGTTTGCAGAACATCACTAGCTTAATACTTTGACTACAATAGTAGTACTACAAACATTTTAGACATACAGCTTTGACCGATTCATTATTTCAGGCGAACTGTAATAAACGCCGCCGATCTGGGCCTAGTATTGGACAATCAGGACGTGCAATTGCACAGGTCTGACGACTTACCGGACGACGGCGAAGAAGATAACGAGGCCGGCCCATCTAAACCGCAGGACGGAGAAACTCATTTTGTGTAAGTATCTTACTAGCCCACAGTACTTCATCATCATCAGTCCGGAGACGTCCACTGCTGAACGAAGACCTCTCCCTTAATCCGACACACTGTGATAACCTAGCTGCCATTTGCATCCACCGGTTACCCGCGACTTTTATAATGTCGTCGATCCACCTAGTGGGAGGCCGCGCCTACGCTGCGTCTACCGGTTCGCGGTCGCCACTTAAGAACCTTCCTTCCCCATCGGTTATCAGTTCTTCGAGAGATGTAGCCCATTGCCACTTCAACTTGCAAACCCTGCGAGCTATGTCGATGACTTTGGTTCTTTGGCGAATATCCTCGTTCCCTATATTATCGCGCAAAGTAACTCCGAGCATAGCTCTCTTCATTGCCCGTTGCGTGACTCTGAGTCACACTACTTAATTGTAGTAAATTTTCCCACTAGGTGGAACGACAATACTGTGGAAGTCGCGGGCAATCGGTGGATGCAGATGGCTGCATGGTTGTCGTACATTGTGGCCGTCTAAGGCACTTGTCTCTCCGCTGGCGAGCAAGCGTCTATATAGCTATCAACTATTTTCTCGCTCAAGAAACGAAAAAAAGATATAGATTCCGTGTCAATAAAAGAGACACATTAATATTTGATCGCTGGCCGTTCACACTGCCGGCGAGAACTCTCTTTTCACTATTTTGTCGCTGCGACAAAAACTATATCAAAGATAAAACTCGCTCAGCTATACTCGCTCAGCTATGCTCGCTTGCTCTCTACCAGTGCGGATCTGAGTGCACGCCTTGTTATGAATGTACGAACAGTAAGCTCGGCGCGCTGAGCGAGTGGCGCGAGTAACACCGCCGCACTCGCTCACTCGCTTTATAGCCCAGCGAGACAACTATAGGAACTACGCATTCGCTAACTCGTGTCTAGTTTCTAGCTCTAATCGCTTCTCACTCATCTCCGTTCGTTCAGCAGTGGTCGTCTTCTAGCTGATGATGGTGATGATCTCACTAGGGAGACAAGGTGTGATACACAGTTACAAGCTGTTGAGACACTGTCGAGTGTTTCAGAGTGATAAGCTCCACTGTAGTTATGTCCTGGACTTTGGTTCTATTACTCGCAGTTTGATAGTAAACGATGATGAATTGGAAGATGAAGCAAACAGGCCTGAGATACTACTCACTCTGGCCTCGAAAATGTCTAGTATATACATTAAAGGAAATAACGAAGACGGCTGTTTTATCGATTCCTAGGAAAAACCAGCGTACGACAGTATAATTATACGAATTAGAATTGTATGTTGTATATATGTTCACTGAGAAACTTAAAAAAAGGATGCGTATTTAATAACTTTTTTTTTAACTTGTTTTAGGGTGAACGATGATCAAGAACCGATAATTGCAGTCACCACCATATTGGAGGAAAAATACAAACATTTCCCGACAGTGATGGTTCTCTCGTAAGTATGGAGTCTTCAAAGCCCACATAACACGAATCTTTAAAAAAAAATAAGATCACATGAGCAGCTTTGGAACTACTTAGGTCGAGACGTAACCAGCGGTATCAGCGGTAGAATTATTACCGAGTTACCATTTCTCGTTATCCCACTGAACTATAGTCCGAATGGATTTAAACAAAAGTTGAATAGAGTCCAACGCACTGATAATGGTTATGTGGTGACCCGGTTATTGTAGGTAGTGACCACTTAACTTGTCGCTTATTTGCCACTTATTATAAATGACAAAATATCAAATTTTCCTTGTTTTACCAGCGTAAAGCGGTATCTGCGGCCCGTGCGGCGCTTCTTCCTGCGCATGCGTGCGCCGGGCGCGCGCGTCACTGCCGACGTGTACGCTTATATGTTCCTTTGCGACTTCTTCAACTTCCTCGTCGTCATATTTGGATTTGCTGCGTTTGGGGTAAGTTCATCGTTAAATTTTTGTGCTGCTGGCTCTTTTGAATGTGAATCACATTAGGTACTCCAGATAGACATGGGCATGTCCTAAAACTGCATCTAAAACCACTAGTGGACGGGAAACAGTACGTCCTCTCGATTAACGGTGGTGAGCATTCTGCGATCCCAAAGCTGCCAGCCAAGCGTGGGGATTATAACAACCCCTCCCTGTTATACCCTTGTTAAGGCTTCTGGCTTCTGGCTGATGATGATGATACCAGATGCTGTAAGCAGGTAAGCATCACGTCTGCCCATAACATTAGCAGTACTATAATTGTGAACTCGCGAACAAAATCCTGCGCCGCACTGCACTGCGATATTACCCTGAGATATTAGATGTCAAATCTTTTCATGCACAGTGATTTCTTTGGTAACCTTGCCCTTCAAACCGAAACACACAAACAAACCACTGCTTGGCGCTTGAATAACTGGCAACGGTGTTAGGTACTTCCCCAGGCGGACTCTGCAAAAGAGTCTTACCACTACCATTACTAATATGGTACCTGAATTTCCAATGTGTATAAAAGTAAAAAAATAAATGTATTGGATTGTAAAGCTTTAAGGGGAAATAGGGTGAGCGAAATACAAACGTATTCCCCTATTTTCTTCCTGGATAATGTCTCTAGAGCAATATTTTTTTTACAACACGGAGACACGTCTACAGTAGACCTAGATTTTATAAAAAAAAAATGATTAGTCTAGAGTCATTATCCAGGAAGAAAATAGGGGAATACGTTTGTATGGAGCAGCGCTCACCCTATTCCCCCTTAAATGAAGCTCTTCATCATGTCACGAAGACTCATTATGATGTGTTTTTCGTTTCACGCAGACGCATCAAGGCGACGGCGGTGTGCAGGCATACCTAGAAGAGAACAAGGTCCCGATACCTTTCCTAGTGATGCTGATACTGCAGTTCGGTCTCATTATCATCGACCGGGCTCTCTACCTGCGCAAGTTCATACTCGGCAAGATACTGTTCCAGTACGGGCTGATAGTCGGCGTGCACATATGGATGTTCTTCGTGCTGCCTTTTATCACTGAAAGGTATGGTTCTAATATCCCGTATATAGGCCCTGCAATCTGTTCCCTTAATGACCCACATGAAGCCACGGAGAGTGTCACTGGGGTGGCTGAGTTCTGGTCGAAGCATACTTATGCAGAAAGATGATAGAAACAACGAAACATCGACTCGAAAAGAGGAGCCACGTATATTACCTCAGCGGGCAGAGAGGCGAAAGCGGCAGCGGGCCAATGAAGAGACAGTCCAGAGAGAGTTGTGAATACGCTTTTATTTTTATGGTACTGCTCTTAATGAAATTTAATAGCTCATACCAGAGCGATTTCGGGGTTTTTTTTGTAAATGTCTGGAAATAGATTTTATGGCTTTCGTGAATCTGCCAACCCGTGCCAGATCAGCGTGATAAAGTATCGCCTAAACTAAGTAACTTTTCGAGGGTAGTATAAAATCTGGGAGTCTACAAATCGAGAATGAATCGTTTTCTTCTAAGCAGTCTTGCTCCATACATATTCCTCCATAGAGCGCATTTTCGCTTAAAATCAGGCGAATTGGTGCTCAAAAGCACCAATTCGCCTGTTTCCACTCAAATAAAGAAGGTTTTTGTCTAACAGCGGGAAGTTATAGGCTGTTCCAAACTTAATAGCGGCTGTGAACTTAGGCGCAAAACGCTGCGCAGTAGCAAAAATTAGGCGTGCGGTGTGCGTACAATCGTAAAGTCTCGCTTGCAGCGCACTTCACAGCCGCCATTAAGTTTGAATAAGTTTGTACAGGCTTACGCTGTATGTACAAAGAGTGTTTCTTTGCCAAAGTTTTCTAGTTAGCCATAAAGTGCCAGAGTTGTTTCTTTTTATAAATCCGTGCGTTCCCGTAATATTAATGTATTGTTGGTAGAACGTTCAACGCCCGCGCGCCCCCTCCCATCTGGTACATGATCAAGTGCATCTACCTGCTGCTGTCTGCGTACCAGATCCGCTGCGGGTACCCGCGCCGCATCATCGGCAACTTCCTCTGCAAGTCCTACCACTTCCTCAACATGATCTTCTTCAGAGGGTGAGTAGAAATAATAATTTCACGCTCAGTACTTCCCTGTGTCGGAATGCCATACAATCTGCGTTGAAATATAGGGTAGATCCCCAATCGCCGCCCGCTCCAAAACAGCACCGTCAAACAAGGCATAAATAGCGTAATATGCCTTGTTTTGCTCTCAACTAGGCCGAGCGCCATTTGCGCTTGCCTAAATTCCGGTGACGCTGTAGAGGCCAACTGAGGCCTACAGCTGAAGTCATTCATAAAAAAAAAGTTATGCTCTCAGTTGCGTGTGGTCGCGCCAATAGTGTGACGTGCTACGATGCCGAATGTTTTACACGCTCACAAATGTTTTACAACGCTTTTACAGGGTGTAAAGGCTCATTATTTTTTAGATTAGCTGGAGAGTATGATATCTATATAAGTTAGCATTGGCGCGCGTCCACTTTTGAGGTTTGATTTTCATAGAGACTGTGTATTTATAGTATATTTGATTTGATCTAAGCATACAATAATCTTTTTTTATGCAATGGAGTGACGTTTGCCTCGCGCCTGCCCATAACACCCCAAAGTTACAACCCTGTATAACAAGTGTAACGGCGTTCGCAGATTCATGGCGGTACCATTCGTGTTTGAGTTGCGGACGCTCATGGACTGGATATGGACCGACACGTCCATGACTCTCATGGACTGGCTCAAGATGGAGGACATATTCGCCAGCGTGTTCTTGCTCAAGGTAAAGGATAATCGCGGCTCATAATTAAATTAGCCAGGTTTTCTTCGCAATTAATTGTGTAATAAATCTGGGATTTTGGAGATGCGTGCAGATCGGAAATCGGGTCACTATTTTCAACAATCTATTATGATTCATTTTCCATGATATACCCCTAAATGAAAAGTTTAGTAACCCCTAATGTGTTCTAAAGCCAAGCGTGGACATTATAGCAACCCCTTCCTATAAAGGAAGCCTTCGTCCAGTAGTGAACATCTTCTGGCTGATGATGGTGTCGACTCCTCTTTTGCCCCAGGAGCTCCACACCTCTAAATCCGGCCCTGCGCATGAGTATGAGTCCTTAATGCGGTAGTCTAAAGGTTGATATTGTTGTTTGGTGCTAGTGTTCCCGGTACGTGGAGGACGAGTTCCCGCAGCCGCGCGGCGCGAAGAAGTCTCCCACATCGAAGTACCTGCTGGGCGGCGGAGTGCTCGCCTTCGTCATCGCCATCATCTGGTTCCCGCTCGTTTTCTTCGCGTTTGGCAACACGGTCAGTCACACGTACAACTCAGTAGTAGCCGTCTGGATTTGCATAGTGCCCGGATTTTCGACCTTCTACCCGTACTTTGTCTAGCTTCGTAATTTGTACCTACGCATTTTTTATGAGATGGAAAAATCATCAAGGTAAGCAAAAACTTTAAAATGAATTACGTACCATTCATCATTATTATCATCATCAAACATTTTGCGATTCCTAAGCCGCCTGCCAAGCGTGGGGATTAATGCAATCCCTCCCTATTAAGGGGGAGGCCTTCGTCCAGCACTGGACGCCTTGTGGCTGATGTGTGAACTGCATTTGAGTTTCTAATCAAAACATTTTACTCTCGACGAATTGTAAGACGTAATCTTGTGTTTTTGCAGGTCGGCCAACCAAATCCTCCCACCGATGTGACAGTTAAGATCCGCATTGGACCGTTCCTCCCGGTGTACCAGATGTCGGCTCAGTCGCACAATATTGATAGGTAAGTTAAGGAGAAAGTTCTGTAAGGTATAGGTACTCGTAATCACCTAAAAATACACACCACTCTTAAACTAGTGACATCGACCATGAGCGAAAATAATAAATACTTAGTTTGTCATATCTCTATTTGAAATTCTACACTATGTGCTAAGATGTAAGGCTCTTATTTCAATCCTCTGTTTGTGGCCGCCACAAGCGGTTCACGGTACGGCCCCTGATATTGATGTAGTTTTATGGGATTTTGATGTTTAGAGAAAATCTGGCGGGGATTTTACGAAGTTTTAATTTTATACGACAATGTCATTGGGTAAGAGCGATCGCTCGTACAATTATATCCAACGTTCCAGCTTCACAGAACAAGACTACACCCAGTTGAGCAACATATACGTGCGCGACCGCACCGCGCAGACGTTCCTCTCCAACTACATGTACAACGACGTGGCGGTGATCAGCATCAACCCAAACTCCACCATGAAGTGGGTGATCTCACCGCCCGAGCTCCGGAGGCTCGAGAGAGAAGCCGTTTCTAGTGAGTAAACACTTCTGATGTACTATCTGAGGTGTGACTGTTTATAGATGAACCCTTAGTACTGACGGCCCAAACAACCCTAAAACGAACAGACGATTTTCTTCCATAAAAAACGTCTAACAAAGTTCAACCACAATCTTCTTCTAATACTATAAGAATCAAAGGCCTGACTGACAGACAACGCACAGCCTAACCCGGTTTATTTGGTGGGTGTATTTGTCTTGATGCGTAAAGGTGTACTAAGAAAGGATTTTTCGAAATTCAACCCCTAAGGGGGTGAAAACGGATGAAAACTTTTGTATGAAAGTCCGTTGTTTTTGATCTAAAATTTGTATTTGGTTAGTTTTATTTTTGACAGGGATAACTTAAGGGGTGAAATGGGTATTAATCTTTGCATGGAAAGTTCTGTTTTTGAAGTTATAAATGAGTAGTTAACCCAGGAGTATGGAAGATATTTGGGAGCGGGGCGAATTTATTCCGTATGCGGACAGCGTCGCGGGGCGACTTCTGTATATTTATAACAACAAAGCGCTTGCGCAACTGGCCGGAGCCGCGGGACGTCGACGATCCATGCGTAACAATACAACAGTGGAAAATCGATACACAGTTTTATAAAAATAAAGTACATATTAGCTTGCGCTGGATATGACACTGTTGTTATACAACGTGTAACAAAAAGGTTCAACAATACTGAAGGGTGTGTATGTACTCATCATTATGAGCAACTTATACTATGGGGCCAAACCAGAAATAGCGAAAAAAAATCAGTTGTTCTATACATTTTGTCCAAGGTCAATGAACTTTTTCATAGTAAAAGTTGTTCATAACGATGAGTACATACATACTTTTCAGTATTGTTGAACCTTTTTGTTACATGTTTTAGAAGCGTTTTCTGTGGGAGTGAAAGTGCCTGGGCTATTATACTCCATATTTCAGGTAGCATGGTGTACACTTTAATTGATTTTCGTATTTCGTGAAATGTAAACGTTACGCACCAACTCTTAATAATTTAATGAGAAAAAACGTTCGCCTGGTGGTAGGTGTCACGCTTTCACGCCAGCGGTGCCCACGCAAACCCTGAAGGGGCGCCCCTCCAGAGTTTGTGCCCTGTGCCTGGACCAGACCAGGACCACGTTTTGGGTCATGCATGGGCATAGTTATACGAGGGCGGCACTGAAAATTTCGGGAATCAAGGAAGTGACACAACATTACTATTTAAAAATATATTTATTGCTTTTCGAAGTATTCTCCGCGAAATTTGACACATTTTTCCATACGATGGAACCAATCATTGAAGCAACCATTCCATTCGGAAGTTGGGGTCTCCAAAATGGCCGTTTTGTAGGCGTCCACAGCTTCTTCAGGTGATGAAAATCTCTGTCCACGCAATTTATTCTTTATTTTAGGGAAAGTATAGAAATCATTAGGGCTTAGGTCGGGGCTGTACGGCGGATGGTCCAATAATTCTATGTTTTCTTGCTCTAAAAACTCTTTTGTTCTGTGCGCGGTGTGAGAACTCGCATTGTCGTGATGGAGGATGATGCGGCGGTTGCAGTTCTCTTTACGGAGTTCAGAAACGACCTGTGGCAAACAAATGCTAGCATACCATTCTGCATTAACCGTTCTTTGTCCCTCAAGAGGAATAGTCGTAACATGGCCGGTTTTGGAGACAAACGTGGCCACCATTTTTTTTCCAACACTCCGTGAACGAACAATTTTTGTTGGCTTTAACTCATTTTCGAACACCCAAACTCGTGACTGGTTTTTTGTTTCGGGTTCGTACGCGTATATCCAGGATTCGTCACCTGATACGATGTTGTATACAGCATTTGAGGATCCTGCGTGGAATCTTTCGAGAGTTCTGACGCACCAAGTAACGCGAGCCGCTTTTTGCTCTTCACAGAGCGAATGCGGTATCCATCGGGAAAACAACTTTTTTACACCTAATTTTTCATGCAAGATTATTTGTATTTGACTCATGCCAATGTCTAAAGTTGCCTGAATTTCGCGGTATGTCACATGTCGATCTTCCTCAATCAGCTTACGCACAGCATCAACGTTTTCTTGGGTGACTGCAGTTTTTGGACGACCTTGACGGGGATCATCACTGAGCTTGACACGTCCACGTTGAAATTCAGCAAACCAGCGATAAATTGTGGTTTTGGATGGGGCTTTATCACCAAATGCAGAAATCATCCGGTCAACACACTGTTTTTGTGTTAAACTACTTCGAAATTCATAATAAATCATCGCTCTTGAATTTTCTCGAGTCAATTCCATTTTCTCAACGACTAAACAAGTTTGACAAAACCTTGTGACAAGACCGAGAATATTTTTTTAAATAAATAAATGGTATTCGATTTTTAAAACCAAGGAGTTTTCAATTAAAAAGATTTTAATATGACAGAAACAGTGGAAATATTCCATTCCCGATACTTTTAGTGTAGCCCTCGTATATATGTGTATATCATTGTACTCATCATTATGAACAACTTTTACTATGGGGCCAACCCTAAAATCACGAAAAAAAAACAGCTGTACCATACATTTTGTCCAAGATCCCAAAATGAACCTTTTTGTATGGAACAGCTGTTTTTTTTCGTGATTTCAGGGTTGTCCCTTTAGTAAAAGTTGTTCATAATGATGAGTACAATGATACCGATAGAAGGATAACGGTGTTCAAACTAACACCCTGTATATATATATAAATATATAAGCTCACACCGGGCGCATAAAAGGCCAGTTACGACACTGCCGCTGATCAATTTGATTGTATAGAAAAGCTAGAAGAGGCTCGACTCCGCCCTGACGCCGCCTCGACTCTTCGTTTTGTGCGCGATGCGCCTAACGTTATTTATTAATTTATTATAAATTGCTTGTCCCACTTACAGCTACGCCAAGGCGTGTGACAAGCCAGCAGTAAATATAGTTATTGTGACTCCGCAGACGCGTCGCTGTCCGTGAAGTTCACGTACATAATAACGCACCCGACGAACGCGGTGCCGAACCCGCCGACGCTGGACGACAGCCGCGAGGTGGCGCTGGAGGCGTTCCTGCCCGACGGCAAGCGCAACCCCGAGCGCGACAAGCTGCTCGCGCTGCTCGACGACACCGCGCCGAAGGACACCTGGTAACACACACATACACTAATCACACATACAGGGAAAACAGCTGCAAATCTGCCTAATGGGGATCCACACTGCGATTTTTCCCGCATGGTGGCGCATCGTCGATCCCGCCATAGTCAAGCCCGCCATTCACAATTTCGTTGTATTTATTCTACAATTTAATGGTTTAACTCTTATTAGGCTCGGATTATCAGGGAGAATCTGCATAGGTATACTACCAGGGGGGTGTCACTCCGCAGTTTAGGTATGTTCGGCAGGCGCTCCGTCCGGGTGGACAATGCAAGGCAGAAGTCAGTGGCCTCGTCGCACGTAACTAAGCATACGTGATAGAAAGAGAGCGGTATATCTAGGTGAATATAGCGAGCGGTATCCAGCGCTGTGCGAGTTGAATTGCTACTTTATTGCCTAGTAGATAGAGTCCTTATTTCAATTCCTTTGCGGAGTTAACTTTCTGTATGCAGTACTATTATTTATTCTGTGGCATTACTATGTTTTGGTTTGAAGGGCAATGTTACCAGAGAAATCACTGAGATGACCCGCGGCCGCGGATGGTGCGAAATCCCTATAAGCAGATCAATGGACACAAAAATAATAATAAATATATGAGCACTGGCATTCAAGTTTGTTTTTGTTACAGGCTGCACGTAAAGACGCTTTTCCCGAAATTCCTGAAAGTTTTTAACAAGGGGAGCACGAAAGCTGCCAACCAACTGATGCCGCCTGTACCGGAGGGCGCATGTAATTATACCATTTTATTGTATAAGACTAGCATCGTCCGAATGAAGAGGAGAAATAAAAATGTTCATTACTGTATTCGCCGCAATTTTTTATGAATTTCGAATACTTTATGAAATCATTTAGAAAAACTTTTCGCATAAAAAAACTGAAAGTTCGTTGAACTTCGACATAATGTATAATAATAAGTTGTAAATCAAGGAAATTTTCTCGATCTGGTTTTTGGTTAGTTGCCTTGGTCAGGTGTGCTATCGATTACACTGCCTTTTTTGTGTAGCGAGAATAATTTTTGTTTAAGGGTGTACGCTACCGTAGTAAAATAACCCCTTTGCCTAGGCCGGAGGCAGGAAAAGTCTCGGTTAAACTGGTTTTAACGCTCGATAGTTGAGGTATTTCTTCTTTAAGGGCAATTTAGTTACTTTTAGAATTTAAAACGTTGAAGCCCTCCCCTATAATCAGTTCAATTGTTATTAAAAGTTTCAAGATATCATTCAGAGTATTTTGTTGATTGTCAAGTTTTAAATTTGCGATATAGAGGTAACTTCGTAATTATTATTTTTTTAATTATTTTTTGCTGTCGTGTTTCCACAACGATCAAGCCCCAGCAAGTATTTTTTTGAAGTTGAATGTATCAGTATTGTCGAGGCAGATGTTTAAATTATGCAATGTGACCATCTATGGCCCGTTACTTGTTTTAAACCCGATAATTATGACTTATATAAAATATAATACATTTTGTTATTTTCTGAACTAGCACAATGTCACATATCTACAATTTTTTTGCATGTCCGCCATATTTACAGACGTAGATATGTACTCATCGTTATGATCCACTTTTACTATGGTATCAAACCTAAAATCGCAAAAAACAACAACTGTGCCATACATTTGTCCAAGTTCAATAAACTTTTTGTATGGAACATAAGTTTTTTTTCGCGATTTCAAGTTTGGTCCCATAGTAAAAGATGGTCATAACGATGAATATATCTAACTCTGTAAATATGGCGAGGATGCAAAACAACAGTTTATGTGGGTTGTCCACACACTTTATTCTATACGCACACACAAACTTCTGCTTTATTATTTTTATTTATGGCTTCCAGCCGATGACGCGCATTATTTCCGCGACGTGCAGCTGAGACTGGAGCGCGATAATGGCACCTTGTTCTGGCGCGTGCGGGAGTACTGCACGGAGGCGGTGAGCTTTTATTCGTACCTACTACACACCAAGGCCGCCGGCCCTCGGGCCAGCCGGGGCAGACGGTTTGCCCAGCTTCAACGTTGCAAGCCAAAACAACTTTGAGCGAGGCCACATGGTCGTCGGTGCGATGCGTCGTCGCACCGCAGTCGTTGCGACGCACGGAGAGGCTATTTGACTCTATTGAAAATATGCTTGAATTGATATAATCCTAATAAATTGCAGCGTAAAAAAGCATATCTATTTATTTTTAGACTAAAATAGGTTTTATTTCCTGCAAAAAAAACAAAAATTATATTTATTTATTTTGAAGTTTGGTCACGTGATGAAAAACACTGTGATTGGTGACAACTTTTGTGACGTCACACCGAAGTAAACAACGAGATCTAAAGTGCATTTTCATCACGATTACAGTGAAATAAAGCTATTTTCAAGTGAGTTACCACAGATATTTCTTACATAAACCCCTTCTTTTACTAGATCTATGCCTTGATCGCTTTCTTTCGCTTTTTGTTTACTTTGGTGTAACGTCAGACATGTCACGTGATCCAAATGCGTTATGGCGCGTTTTTTTCTCATTCGAACTTTCACATCGATATTTACCGAAAATACGACAGTTCACAAGGAAATATTGATGTGGTGTGCATTAAATATAGTAAGAAATTATTTAAAACAATTTTCCAATAGTCGTCAAATACCCTAACGCAACGCCGCCGGCACTATGGCATTGCAGCGTTCCGTACTCAGTCTTTGAACGCTTCTATAAAACTGTGATGAATACTGCGACTGCTACGTTGCCGCTCCGACGTTTCACCCTTCCAACGCTTCCACCCTCCCCGCTTTGTCTCCGTTTTCCTTGTTCGGTACACACGCGGTGAGTCGTCGTACGACGTTGCAACGCGTGTGCATACCATGGATATTTGTATGAAATTCAACGCTCAGTCGTCGCAACGCAGCGCAACGGAGCAGTGTGGCTTCGCTCTTTGCTGGCGCCGAAGTACCGAAACTGCGCATCACCTTGACCACTAATCACTCTGCGTCTCACGCGTTCTTTGAATAAGAAAACGGCAGTTTATGGCCGCGCCGCATCTGGGAAGCGGGCGCGCCGGTTTCGCTATTTATGTATTTTCTTTATTGTAAGGCGACGTGATGGTAAGCGCAACCGCGGTAGACCAGCGATAGCGGGACGATATCCAGAAGTTCTGTGGAAGCACATGGACAAGATTGGGGAAAAAAGAAGGAAGCTTAAGCTCTGCAGTGCGCTGAATAAGCTGTCAATGATGATGATGATGAAGGCGAGTGATTTGTGCACAAGGTCCTATACTTATTGTATAGGTCTCCTGTTTAGTGCGCCTTCTTTTGGTCCTGTGCCAGTCAGGTCTACTACTTTCCTACCGCTCTAAACTAATACGATATTGTTTTTTTTATATTGGCTTGCCACAAACAATGCCATCTCGTCTGATTTTAATTGAAGATGCAGGTCTACGATGAAGCACGCATGCCTAAAAGAAACCGATTCACAGACGTTTGAAGACACCCAGATTATAATTATCGGAAAACACCCACTCGGGCAGTGCATTCCACAGTTTAGCAGTTGGAATAATTCAAGTGGAATCAACCCGTTTCGTGCCAGTTTTTGGTGTATCAACCATGACTTAATTATGATTATTAAATTACTGTTTTTTTTTCAGGACCCCCTGAGGGCGATACCATTGAACAACTGTGATATGCTCATAATGTATACATTCAACGACAAATTGTTCCCAGAAACACTCAACTTCATCTCGGGGAGTGGGTAAGTTGAAAAAGTCAATAGATCGGTATTCTGAATGCTGTACATATCTCCTTCTAATGTTATATTGTTTCTATGTTTTGACGTGTAACTTTGGTGTTATCAATAAACTATTTGTATTTGTATAAATATCCAAGTTTGAATGTTTGTTACTCAATCACCCAAAAACGGCTGAATGGATTTTGGTTGAAATTTGGTATAGAAGCTTAAACAGCTTGACAACGCTAGCGGGCTCTATGTCAATGACTTATACGACCTTACTATAAAACGCCGTTCAAACTTAGTCACTGCTTAAACTTCTCTGTCTTGTTCTCGCACGTGACATTTCACGTCGGCAAGAAGTTGTCAGAGCATCTTAAACAGTGACTAAGGTTTGAGCGGCGTTTTATAGTAAGGCCGCTAAAGTTGAAATAAACTTAAGTCATTGACATAAGGGCCCGCTAGCGTTGTCAATGTTTGTCAACATGGTTTTGTTACTTTTTGGAAATTCTAAATCAGTGATTATATTTTCTTAATTAATATGTTAATGTGCGAGCGAGAGGAATCCCCATAATGTGAAAAATATATCGCAGGATCATCGGACTGTACACGACGTTCGTGTTCCTCGCGTCGCGCGTGCTGCGCGGCTTCTTCTCCGGCATCTACACCAAGATCATGTTCGACGACCTGCCCAACGTGGACCGCGTGCTGCAGCTCTGTCTCGACATATATTTGGTAAATACGCTACCGGCCTATAAACCTATCTTAACCTCTTGAACAAGACCTCCCGGGTTCGATTTTAGCTCACCTGATTTTGACTAACCAGACTTTGTAGCTCAATTTATGTTCTCATAATTTATGTTCTGTTTAGTTTTATCGTGCCCTTATGCCCGTGCTTTCATGGTATAACCGAAACAAATAATAGTGTCTACAATCCATTTCTAATTGTATTTATTTTAGCTGATAACGTGATCTCATCTGTGCCTTCTCTGAACCACGAGAAGATGCTATCAATAGGACGCTCCATGAAATCATATCTTTTACTAGGCCAATTGAAATGATTCGATCTTGTTTGGACACAGGTGTGCATCTTTTCTTCTTCTTTCAGGTGCGCGAGGCCCTCGAATTATCTTTAGAAGAGGATCTCTTCGCCAAGCTGGTGTTCCTCTACAGATCGCCAGAGACTATGATCAAGTGGAGTCGACCCAAAGAAGAAGAGCAGGAACCCCAGAGAGCGCTGCCTCCGTCGCGATGAACGATATAACAAACTCCACGACGCGCTACATTGATACGAGTGTCCGCAAGGCTAGCTCGAAGGCGAAAATGTATTTCCAGTCAATTTTCCAGTCGGTACATATTGTATCTCAATTTATATTAGCCAATAAGTTTTTACTTAAAATAGGCGTTAGGCGTTTATTAAAGCTGACCCCATGTACTTTAAGGAAATACGATCATTTCCTGGATCACCCCAATAATGTATTCCATTGGCGTCTACGAATACTTTATCGGGGTAGTTTGAAGTTATCGAACATGTGAATTCAACCTCCCTAATTAAATGTCTCCTATCCATTAGGCTAAACTAGGTATTCGGACAAAAACTGGGCTGACTCCTATCGGCCATACACCACGGTGAGGGCAGGTGGTAATATCTTGTTCCTATCTGCCTCAGATTGTAGTATACAGGTTTTCATCTTGTTGCTATGTATTCCAGCCAATTTTAAATGCCTTACGAACTACAATAATCGTCCATAAATATAAGAATACATGACCGATGCATCTCATATTAGCCTCTTGCAAGCCATAAGCATTGACATAGATATTTAAGTTGTACAGTAATCATAATCTTAAGAATTACTGCGTTCGTAAGTTATGAGTCGTTTTGAAATCTAATATGATCGTGTATATGGAACTAAATTGTTGTAAAAAATATTTTTTAAACAACGAGTACAAAAGGATTAGATCAAACTAGCACAATTATCTACCAACCTAGTGCACAAAATATATTAGGTACTTAATTTTATCTTTAGTCATTCCTTTATTACTCTGCTCTCTTGCTTATTTTTGCATTTAATGAACTACCTTTTTACATGGAATTAAATTAAACAACTTGTAATTTTGGACACAAGGATCATTTTGTTCATACTTCTAATTTATTTGTTGCGTTGCTTGTTTGTATATGATTTGCAATAATGTTACATAAAATTTGTTTTATATTAGTAGTGTACATATTCAAAGACTTATATTAAATGTAAAGTTTATCAAAGTTATGTGCTGTAAAGTATTTAATCATTGAAAAAGATCACCGGGTGTGATCGAAGCTATAGTCGGAGTATCCTAGTTAATTAAATGTGAGCAATCCCATACAAAAAATATATATTTGATCATGTTATTTTATGTGGCTTCTGACCCCAGCAATTTTTATACCTATATTTACATAGTACCACAGGTAATTTAATACTTTACTAGTAATAGTACCTACATGGTTATTCTTTATTATCTACTTACCTGATAGGTAAAAGTAGATTAATGTTCAATACATTGGACTTCCAATAATTTTAAAGGTATGTAAAACACCTTTCAAAGTATACACACCAACCTAATAATTAAGTTTTTGTATTGTTAAGAGCTGCATTTAATGTTGTCAATTTGTGATAATAAAACCCTTGCAAATATTTCAAGTACTTTTAATTATATCATAAACATTTCTCACTTACATTTTATTAGAAAGATCAAATCCATAAACTATTCTTAATACCTAAGTGTATCTTGTGAAATTGTTCACCTGGGTGATACAATATTCACCCTTTAAATTACCATCAACCGAGGAGCGATGTTCATGGACATAAGCTCCTGGAAGAGCAATTTCGCAGCATAAGGCAAGCGCACTTGCGAAATCTGAGTTTTATTTTTGCAGCCTTTGCATTCAAACGTATTGTTTCGTAGGTTGGCAATGGCAATCAGACCACAGAAGTTGCAAACGTGAATACGGTATGGATCAGATACCTCAAATAGACGCTCGCGAAGAAATTGGGCGGCCCCGTGAGCTATCTGACAATCGCGTTCCATCTCTCCAAAACGCAGCCCACCATCTCTGGCTCTGCCCTCCATAGGCTGTCTAACGAGAATCTGCACTGGCCCTCTCGCTCTAGAATGAATCTTGTCGTCCACCATATGCTTCAAGCGCTGGTAATATGTTGGTCCCAGGAAAACCTGAGCATTAATCTTGCGCCCAGTGTGTCCATTGTACATAACTTCATTACCACGGAGATGGTACCCATACTCTTGTAAAAGCGACGAAATTTTCTGCACGTTTACGGCATCATTGAATGGCGTAGCGTCACCGATTTCTCCTTTGTTGGATGATACTTTACCCTGAATGCACTCAATCAAGTGACCAATCGTCATACGAGACGGGATGGCGTGTGGATTAATGATGATATCAGGAGTGAGTCCCTCACATGTAAAAGGCATATCCTCTTGCCTATATTGTATACCACATGTACCCTTCTGTCCGTGACGAGAAGCAAACTTATCTCCAATTTGTGGAATGCGCACAGACCTCACACGAATTTTGCAGAACTTGTATCCTTCGCTATTTAATGTCAGCATGACTTGGTCAACAATACCAGTTTCACTGTTACGTAAAAACGTTGAAGCGTCTCGTTTGGTGTAGCGTTTGGTGGTGCCTTCCAACTCGTCGTCATTTTCCGGAAGAGTAATAGTTTTCCCAATTACAACGTCATCACCTGAGACTCGGATTCCCGGCGCTATAATGCCGTCATCATCCAGTTTGTCATACAAGGCATTTCTCATTCCTTGACAAGTCTGCCTGGTTGGTTTCTCAAACTGTTCTTCCTGGTCTCCAATACGTTTAGATTCGGAATCTTTATAAGATCGGTAAAACACTGACCTGAAGAATCCTCTTTCAACAGCAGATGCATTCAAGATGACACTGTCTTCCTGGTTGTATCCAGTATAACACAGGATAGCAACTATCGAGTTGATACCTGCAGGCAATTCTCTGAAACGCAGGTATTCCATGGAGCGGGTGGTCACCAAAGGTTTATGAGGATAGTACAGGACATGGGCCAAAGTGTCCATCCTTACATGGAAGTTGGTAATGTAGACTCCCATAGCTTGCTTTCCCATAGCACTTTGATAAGTGTTCCTAGGGCTCTGGTTGTGATCTGGGAATGGGATGATAGAAGCGCATACACCCAGAATCATGGCGGGATGAATCTCACAATGTGTGTATGTGGTACAGTATGCATATTCTTTCAATTGAGCTAAGTCATCAGGGCTCATAGCGATCATCACAGTTTCTTCTTCAAGCGTGTCAATGTATTCGACCACACCACTCGCCACCAGATTCTGCCAACCATAGTTATTGTAATCTCTCTCTTTCAAGTTGTCAATGTGCTTCTTTTTCAAAAGAAGGGCTCCGTTTTCGACAATGAGTAAAGGACGACAAATTCGACCAGCGTCTGTGTAAATTCGGATTTCCCTGTCCCTGATGTCACGAATCATGCTCACTTCAGATACGATGATGTCCATTTGACGTCGTAATTTACGCAGAGTAGACATCAACTGTTCAGGGTCACGATGAATACCAACCCAACATCCATTTACAAATATTTTTGTAGCATCAGCTATGGCAGAAGGTGCGATTTCTTCCAAATTTTCCATGGACCATTCCTCCAAGAACTCTAAGATGGGAGATGGCTGGCTTCCTACAGAGATGTAAGCCATCAGGGCTAAGTTTTTGACCAATCCTACAGCAGCACCTTCTGGAGTTTCTGCAGGACAAATCATACCCCATAAAGTGTTGTGCAACTGACGGGGCTTAGCCAATTTACCATCTCTTCCAATAGGTGAATTAACACGTCGCAAATGTGACAATGTAGAAGCAAATGTCAATCTGTTCAACACCTGTGATACACCAGCTCTGGCTTGATGAGCTTTCTTCTGGTCACCCCAATTGCCAGTAGCAAGGGAGTATCGAAGGCCATCAGTGATAATTTTGGTTTTGATGGCAAGTTCCAGATTAAAATCTTTTCCTCTGTCAATGAACTTCTGAGCATACATCCTGACTTCTTTCAGCAAATTTTTGAACAGCCCTCTGAACAAGAATGCTAGTAAGGGCCCAGCTAAGTCCAACCTTTTGTTCCCATAATGATCTCTGTCATCTAACTCACGCCTCCCCAAAGCAGCCAACAGCAATCTGTGCACCATGTAACCTAGGAAGTAGGCTTTTTTAGTTTCACAAAAATCTGAAACTCCTACATGAGGTAACATTTCCTTCTGCAAGATTTCTTTTGCATATTTTATACGCTTCTCTTTTGTTACACCGGGCCTTGCTCCACGAGCTCCAATGAAGTTGAGTGCAACATTCTGTTCTTGGATTACAAAAGCTTCATCAAGAGATGGTTTTACCATTTCCATCATTTCAGGATCATCAAAATCATAAATTATGTGTTCCAGAATGTCTCGATCAGCCACAAATCCAAGAGCACGAAATACAATCATAATGGGGATTTCCTGTTTAATGTAAGGCACAATAGCAATGATTCTTTGTCCGATTGCAGATTTTTTAATACTCTGTCCTCCGCGGGCCATCATGTTGACCCACAAAGTCGATGTAGGTCTTGAGCTGTGTTCCAGACAGGAACGAATTTCAGTTTTATAAGCAAATTTACCATCTTTCATACTGAACACATACACAGTATTAGTAGCCATCTTCTCTTGAGCTATGAGCACTTTCTCTGAACCGTTAATGATGAAGTATCCGCCAGGGTCAAGAGGGCACTCATTCAATTCAGATAAATCTCTGTCAGTTAAGTTGCTCAGCAGACAATAAGTTGATCTCAACATGATAGGTATTTTACCAATGAAAGTTTTCTGATGTTGTGTTTCTACTGGATCTTCATTTTCTTTTACAATGGTTTTGGTTATGTCGACGTATAAGGGTGCTGAATATGTCAAGTTACGGAGACGAGCTTCGTTCGGCATCATAGGTGATGGTGCTCCATCCTTTTCCCAGTGGGTGGGCTTCGATAAGTATATTTGATCGAATTTCAAAAGGTATTTGGGTGGTGTTTCGATTTCACCCGACGCATGTTGAGCTTCTGCTTGCAATTCTATCGGCGGTGAATCTTCGACGATCCTTTGAACCGACATTTGGATAAATTCATCGAAACTATCTAATTGTTGCCGCACTAAACCTTTCTCGTCAAAATATGCGTTGATAACAATCCAGCAAGCTTCTTGCCAGAGTTCCGAGGAGATTTCTTCCACATCTTCTTCTTCATATTGATCCTCTTCTGTATCGTACATAGTGAAAGTGGAGAGGGAGCCTCTCCACAGGCAATAAGCAAAACACTATATTCGCTGTAGATTTTACAAGTGATTTTAATTATATATTTCCACACAAAAATTGCATGCAGGCAGGCCCTGGCACCATTGAGCATTTAACAGGCTAACGCGACTACGAACAAATTGAATTTTTGAATGGAGTTTGTGTCGCAAATAATGGCGGCCTGCAGGCGGGGTGGGACGGGGGTAGATCCATCCGCCCGTCGCCGGTCATTAGTTCATTCGCTCATTCTCAGTCATTCGCCGTTCTTTGTCCGTTTGTTTATTTTATTTTTTGCTTGTGAATTTAATTACATTTTTAATAGTTACCCGAACTATCTAATAACTTGATATTGTGAACTAAGAGTGTAGGTGAGCTTGGAGTGAAATGCCGCCAAAACCGCGGAGTGTTACGTGCGAAATTTGCGGGTTTAGAATCTGCCGCATTGGAAACAAAAAATGTATTTTTATGGCCTCATCCAAAGGAGGATGAAGCCCGGTAAGCATCAAATTACATTTTGTAGCCGCATACGGCAGTAAACGTACATATAAATTGTAACTAAAAAGATTGCTTACGAAACTTTTAAACTTTCGCGATTTGAACACATAATTATGTTTATAGCCGGGACTTAATCGCGCACAAATAAATTTATTTTTTATTTACCTCGACGTTTCGACCATGTTCCAATGGCCGTGGTCACGAGCTGACTGAAAGAAGAAGTCCCGGCTATAAACATAATTAAGATTGCTTACATTAAATAAACAAAGATAGTGATGTACCAAAATTATCGATAACTTAGAAACCGATAATTTAGTGATTATTATGTATGGTTAAACGCAAGCATACTTTTTATAGAAAAAGATTTTTGTTTTATTTATACGGGCTTACTCACGTTTTCAAAGTAATAATAATAATGTAATAGTGCCAAATAGTGTTTTTTTTCATTGCATTTCATGAAAGTGAACTGTGAAAACCCCATGAACAATTTGGTCAATAGACATGACCCGAATCGTATCCAGCGGCAGCGCCCAGCAGCAAAGATTTATATCTCGGATATTAGAGTAAAAAAGTTCTGAATTTTTACTATTGCCCAAACATTTTTTTTTTGCTTAGATATGTAAGTTATATTGTAGGCATTTGATTCAATGTTCACCAAAAATGATCATTAAATAGGGATAACAGCAACATCATACATAATTAACAAATAACAATAATAATAACTATAGCTAGATTTCTACCTAACATATTTTTCGTTAGCACAAGCTTGAGGATTATTTATTACAAGCTTCTTCCGATTTTTTGAAAACAAATTGAAATTACATTTTACACTACATTAAGGTGATACGTTTCCCGTTTGGCGGGAAATTCAAAAATCAAACAGTTTTTTGGTCTTTGTAGCTAGGCCGGGTAGTTAATGTGAAATTACATAGTGTTTGCGAAAATTGTTGGTTGTTCTTTAGATTATCACGTACAACTATTAATCAGTAACTCACCATATTACTTACATTTGTCCATAAACCGTTTGAAACAGCAAACATTTGTTTATTGACAAATGTATGTAATAATGTGCATTACAGATAAACAGCTTTACGTGAGTTTGTAAAGAATAATAATCAATTGGCGCAAACATCATGATCGTTTACAATAATTACCCGGCCTTGCTACAAGAACAAAAAAACTGGTTGAAATTTGAATTTCCCGCCATATGTGAAACGTATCACCTTAACAGTTAATCACTTGCCCACACTCGGGTGCGTAAACAGTGTTGCCAAGTCAGCCCCTTCCGGGCTAGATCTAGCCCTTTTTCGACTTGTTGAGCCCCGAAAATAATAATTTATCCCCTAGCCCCAATTTGACCTAAAGAAAATACACATTTATATTGAAAAACCCTGCGCCTCACATCAACGTCTTCAGCACAAGTGAAATACTGTGCAACGAATTCAACGAAGACTGATGAAGACGCCAACATATATACTGCTTAAAATAAACATGTTTTTTTTTTAGAGAGGCCGCCGTCACGTCCCTGTCACAATCGTATAAAAAGAACAGAATCACCACCCCATAATATGTATTGTTTTTGTTTCTTTCAGGGCGTAAGCTGAAGATAGCGCGCTAGCATGTTCGCGTGTTGATATTGAAAAATTGTATAAGCGGCGCAAAATGGCGCGGGTGCGTGCCTTCGGATTTCACACGCGTGACTGGCTACTATATTTTGTATTTTAATGTTACCTAGATAAATAGTTTGAATATAAAATTGCGTTTCATTTTGCTTACAGTCATCTAATTTCAACGTTACAGTAGTATGGATTATCCGGTAAAATATAAACAAGGGTTTTTTAGCCTGTGCATTAGCCGGTACATTTTATCGATAAAAGCTGGACTGTCACAACCCTATTCGTTTGTTTGGTTGGTACCCATGTGGTGCGAATGAAGTACTTACTTGTTATATTGGCTACAAGATGCGACACAAATTCGTAAAAAAATATGAAATATTGACTCGATTGAATTGACTCGATGTATGGAAGTCCCGTCTCTTCTAGTTAAATGCTCAATGCATTTTTAACTCAAGGCACTCTCAAACATACGCCCATAGAGTAAGTAAATACTTGCATACGCTTGTTGTTTTGTTTCTAATAGTTCCTGGCCATGGATACTAGTCCTTCAGCCGAATACATATTTCTTCATCGATCCTTGTTTCTGCAGTTAAATGAGACGTAGTCACATTCCAAGTCACACACGGTAAATCACAGTCAAGTCCAATCATGTCCTAGTAAAGTCGTGGCAACTTTACTACGAGCTTCTTCGGAGTTTTGGAAACAATACGAAAAGACACGTTTCACTACATAAACCACACTCTTGCTCGTAAATCAGCACTTAATGAATAAAATGCCACTATTTTTATGCATTAACACTCGAAAAACACAAGTTTTGGAAAATAATACAATGCAGCGACATGATTTTCTCGCGTTGCCGCCAAAACTCGAATCAGTGCTGCCAGAAGTGAAGTGAAGAGAAGTGGAGATTTAGAACGCAAGGATGTTTGAAAAGGAACGAAATTCGAGGTATAACATGTTATTAGTTTGGCATTTATTTATTAGGCATACTATTGCTTGTATTGTTAATTGTCATTGAAAGCATTGGGCGTTTTTTCACCCCGATTTGAGTTGGTTAGATTTGAAATGGGTGACAGATCCGAATCAGAGCAACCTGACTCCACCTAGTCTTGAAGCTCAATGGAGGACCTGAGTGTGGCGAAGCGACACTCAGGGGCGACCCCAAGAGCGGGTGGCGAGAGCTTACCCGGAGTCAAAGGACATAGCATAATTTTACAGTGTAGGTGGGATAGCGAAAATTACAGTAATGTGGATTGTATTATTGTACATTGCTATATTTGTAGATAATATTAAGCACATAGAATATTTTTTCTCATAGCCAGTTATTAATAATATATTTTTTGTAAGCCTTAGTAGAGGATAGTCAAAATAACACTGGTAACACTAAGTGATGCTTGGCAGCCCCGATCGAGCACCACAGAGATGGGCGATATCAGAATTAATTATTCGAAGCATTGATTAAATTACGATGGGATTCTGTTATTGTTAATTAATTAAATTAACAATACTATACTTATTGTTAATTTTATCAAATAACAATAACAGAATCCCATCGTAACAATAACAGAATCCCTTTGAATTCCTTTGACTTAATTGTCTCAAAATATTTCATAATGGATTTTGAAAAGTAATGAACATGAAGGAACTTTCCGAGGGTGCTCCGAAATAACAAATAGGTGGTGCTACTCAGGCAGGTTTTATATTTGACAGATGACAATGTCACTGTCAACTTAAAACCGTTGAACAAAGTTTTGGCGTAGCACAATTAATTTATTTACACATTTTTTAAATTGCATTCTATAAATTTAATGGCTATAATAAAAAATATATCTAAAATATATTTAAGGATATGAATAAATTAGCTTTCTATTGATATACGCACTATTTCTGTAAGAAGCCCTAAACCGCTTCTGAACATGTCCTTTGAGTATGTAACGTTTGAAATGAGTGACAGATCCGAATCAGAGCACCCCGTCTCCACCTAGGCTTGTGGTCCGCCCGATATTTATATAAAATTTATTAGGTTGGTATTTTTTTATGGAAATAGTTTGTTTTTAGGTTTTTAGATATTTATATGCTTTTTAATTATTAGGGATTTTTGTAGTTAATATTTGTAGTATGCTTTTTTGATTAAGGCGATATATTTTTATGCTTATTGATGATAATGGTGATAATTGCTATGCGTATAAAGCTAAGTTGTATTGCTAATCGTCATTATGACATTTGTTTTGCTGCGTTGGTATATGGACCCTGTAGTTTTAGGACATGACTAGGTAAAAAACAAGATTATTATACTACCTCTATAAATAAAAATGTATTGTTCATTTAAAATCGACTTTCGTTAGGTACTTAATTAGAGACAAGAAGGCGGCAAACATGTTCGTTTTTTTCGCAAATCATCACACAAAGCACAGAATGGGGATCCACACGGCGTTTTTTTCGCTTTGTGGCACATCGTCGATGCGGTCATAGTTAGTTGTCAATCTCATACACTGTTTTTGTACAACTTAATTGCTTTAGTCTTATTATACTCGGATTACCAGAGAGAAACTGCATATTTATACTGGTTTTTACAACAATTCAGAGCATTAATTAGATTAATTAGAATGTAAACAACTATTTATCCTACAATTTTATTTGCAGCTGCATAGATTCTTAAAACATGGCACAGTACCCAGTATTTTCCTTGGACTAGATTATCTACCATCCTCTGGGACCTGGGTATGTCCTAAAACTGCATCCAGACCCACCGGAGGACGGGCAGCAGCGTCCTCTTAGTTAACGGTGGTAAGACTCTGCGATCCCCAAGCCGCCTGCCAAGCGTGGGGATTATGGTAACCCCTCCCTATTAAGAGGAAGGCCTTCGTCCAGCAGTGGACGTCTTCCGGCTGTTGAAGTGAAGATTATCTACAACGCCCTCATCAAGGGCAAATAGAGATAAAGGCAACGATTCGCAAGAAAACTTGATTTTGCCACATCCGGGCCACCGCTGGCACTATCTGCGAAAAGTTTTGCCTATGGAACCTCTATCAGTAACAGCTGTAAATGGTCATTTTACACGCCCGGTACAGGGCCATTTACACGGTTCGTCCATCCTACTTCCGATAGGCGTTCGGGGACGAGGGTGTGCGTTTGCCACAGATACCGCTGTACGGGATCAAGGTTACAGCGCGAGACAAACGTAATTTTTAACATACCTTTGATCACAACAGGCTAATGAACGAAAAGAACGCACGAAAGAAGGGAACGCGAAGGGAACGCATGACCGTGAAATAGAACGCAAAATGTTCCACAAGGAACGATCTGGCAACGCTGACTACGACAGTCAGATAAATTTACTATTTCTCTGACGCCAGCACTAATGAACGAATGAAATGAAGGAAGTTTGAAGAATAATCTCAAGACATTCACGGCCTTACTTAAAAAAACTTTTCAATTTTAGGTTATTATTTTTACAAAATAATCTCGATTCTCTTAGTCACTGCTAAAACTTCTCTGTCCTTTTCTAGCACGTGCAACTTCACGTCAGAGAGAAGATGGCAGAGCATCTTAAGCAGTGACTAACGGTTGAAAAGTTTTTTTAAGTAAGTCCGCTTATGTTTATATTGCCAGTTAGTAAAATATTTAGATGTGTTTGTTTTTTTACAGTTTGGTCCACACCCATGCGATGCGCCATCTAGTCGCGAGGTGCGACTTGCAGTTTGATTGCCGTTGCTGCAGTCTGTCAGGCATTTTTTATAATCTGTGGAATACTCAAAAGACATGTTTTGTTTCAAAGTTGAATTTGTGAGAATTTTTGATTTTTGAGATGATTCACTTGTTGTGTCTTCTTTTGTAAGAAAAAGTTAGTATTATTTTATCAACAATCGCTTTAATCGGCATGGATTCACGCAGAAGTAATTCTGATGATCAGCGCTGTATACTTGGACTTCAAGATTTGAAATTATCAAACAAAGTTGAGGATGGTACTGAGCAAGCGCACGGCTCTTCAACATCGAACACAAGTACTCTCACTAAGACCCGTCCGGTGGGCGCAATCGAGAGCTTTGTGCTCGATAACACTCAAATCAACCGTCAGGATTACAGTTTCTATGAACGTTCGAACGTTATAGCGGCGTCAAAGTTCGCAACACCAAAACGTGTGGAAACTATTGCATCTATCAACAAGAGGGACATAAACACCGCCGCCCTGCCGGCCAGCCCCACTCGTTCCATTGACTCCATATCTCAAAGATCGCTGAGTTATCAAACGGATGATTTATACGAGATTCCTGCCAATCCGAATGCGCCATATCCACCACCCGTGTACGAGAACGTAGAATACTATGGTGAGCAGCGGTCGCCGCAGCTGCCCTACTACCATCAGATCTATCAATCGGCTCCTCCACCGCCCGTCTCAGACGGCTACTACGACACCCGTTACAGCAAGGCTCAGCCACAGGTACCAGTTAACTCCAAACCTAAACACAACCCTCTGCTCTACGAAAATATGCTTTGCTCTGATAATGACAAGAAAAACGAATATAAACTACAACAAAACCCAGAACAAAGGTTTATTCAAACAGGATCAATGCCCGGGCCTCAAGTCCCAAACACTAGCATGAATAGAAATATGTCACTGATAAGTGACAAAGGAAAAATAGATAAAGCCCCTCCACCACCACCTTATACTGCTACACAAGATAACGCAACCGGTGACTATACAATCATGAAGTCAGCTCCTCCAAAGTACACTGATGTTAGTGCTCTATTAAAAAATGATGATAAAGTGGTGACAGTTCCATCTACAGCTATTTATGCATCCATTGCTCCGAGTGCTCAGAGACCTAAAGCTAATCTAGCTACTGAGGTCCAAATGGCTACCTCAAGTCCAAAATTCTTTCATCCTAAACCAAATATTGCTAACAATATTAGCAAAGACAAGCCGCCTATATCAAATGGTGGTTTTGCTGGTAAGCCGGTAGGCAATAGGATGCAGATTGTAGAAGAAACAAATGGTTCAGACTATGTGTGTATGACAGGAGGAACGTCAGCGGCAGCTCTGGCTGCAGCTAGCCAGAGGGACAATACATCATTGGCCTCCGAGTCAATAGGGTCAAGGAACTTAGTGTCTGGGTTGTCATCTCTGTGTTCTCCTGCCCAGTCCCCGGCTCCTAGCCCTACTCCAAGCTCAGTGTCCCAGCTGTCTGGAGGCTCACGAGGCTCTGGAGGTAGAGGCAAAAGCCTGCTGCCATACAGTATCACTCCTCCACGGCCGGCCGGGCCTAGTGAGGCACAGAGAAAGATTGAGGAGCTCACTAGGCAACTTGAAGAAGAGATGGAGAGGCAAGACGAAGAAGGGGAGTACTTTGGTAAGATCTATAATCTTTATGTTTCTTACCAGTATTTGTATTGCAAACAATATAATTAAGAAGATACTAATATCCGAAATACAGGGCAATCTAGTTAGGAGTTAGAGCTCGGCCATCTACTAGGAATGTATTTCTATATTTATTGTTTTTTAAAATGTATTTTTTATATAATCAAATAACGAGACGAGCAAGATGTTCGCCTGGTGGTAAGCGTCACGCCTGCCACTAACAGTGCCAGAATTGTGAACATGCGAACACAATCCTGCGCCGCACTGCACTGTGCTCTTCACCCTCAGGGGAAATCTAGATATATAGATGTTAAATCTCTTCATACCCAGTAATTTCTCTGGTAACATTGCCCTTCAAACTGGAACACAGTAATGCTTGCACTTTCTGTTTGGCAGTTGATAACTTGTTGTTGGCAAAGGTGTGGTACTCCCCAGGAGGACTCTACATTAGAGTCCTACCACTACAAGGTTAAAAAGTGTTACAGAAAAATTCTACTGTAGACAGCTATTATCCCCGAGTTGATAAATAATAACATAATTTAACGATATTATTTAATTTATATGTAACATAACAAAGATAAGTAAACAATCTTTATTGGTTGTCCAACTGTACATAGATACAACATTATTTCTTTGATTTTAATTGCTGTTAGAATTAGAACCCTGTTTCTTATTAGAGTCACTATTCGAAAGTGGTTTCTCAGTCTAGTTAACAAATAAGGATAAAAAAATTAAATGAAATCTGAAATTTACAAAATCTTTCAGGTATTTGTCACACATGTGGTGCTGGAGTGACGGGTGCGGGTCAGGCGTGTCAAGCGATGGGCAACTTGTACCACACCAACTGCTTCATCTGCTGCTCATGTGGGCGGGCGCTTCGCGGGAAGGCATTCTACAATGTACATGGGAAGGTCTACTGTGAAGAGGACTACTTGGTGAGAAAAAATGTATTTTTTCCTTTTTTATACTTATTATTTTTACATTATTATAGTATAACCTAACCTACTTTAATACTTACCTACTAATATTTCCGCTGTGAAATTCCCTATGTCAGGGATGCTGTGGAAATGTATTAACACTAACAACTGACATTATTAACATAGGATATTTAAAACTCATCAATCAAGCATCTGCGTTCAGCTCAGATATTGCTCTCATCAATTATTTTTATATTTTATGCTCTTTCAACTAATAACATTTTAGTTTTATCTATTTTGCATGCCTTGCCAGAAAAAATAGTTTTATTTCAATTGCTTGGTCTAGTTCTAACAAACTATAGCTAAGAAGTATGGATTAGGGAATGTGCAACTTTTATTTTACAGTCCCACAAAAATCTGACTATCAAAAAAGTAACCGAAAAAATATATATTTAAACATGTCCTAAAAATAAAACTTAGTCATTTAACATTTTAGTTTCATGACAAATATCAAGACTACAAACAAAATATTTCCAAAAAAATTATGGTTTTCTTTCCATATACTTTTAAAATTTATCACATCGATTTCAGAACTTTACCAGCCAATTCCATTTTTTGTTTTCTAATAGGTATTATATTAGATTTAGCAAAACTTTCCACATAACTTTTTTTGTAATAATAAAATAAATAAAACACATGCCATTCATTATTGATTGAAATTGATCTATCTTTTTTTATCCCTGTGTAATCTACTGTACGTACGCACCGAGTGCCCATGAGGGGCATGTCGCATGACGTGCGGAAACAGCCCGCGCACCAAGAACTAATCTACTATACTACAAAGTTCATCTTGATTTTACAAAATAAACAAATCTCTCATTTCAGTATTCTGGATTCCAACAAACTGCTGAAAAGTGTGCAATATGTGGTCATTTAATTATGGAGATGGTGAGTATTCTTGGTCTCGAAGATATTAATTATTTTATTGATACTCACTTAACTTATACAATACAATACATCTTTATTGACATCAACACATCTTAATACACATCAATACATCTTTTTACTTATGTGACAGGATGAGATTTACCTATCTCTAAAATTTTTACATTTCGATTTTTGCAATGAAAAGATAACAATTTTAGAGCTGAGTGTTTGAATTTTGTTAAGAAAATGGTTCCACAGAATTAATTAGAATTAGATTAGATTAATTTAGAAGAGAGTAATAAGGTGCACTACTTTTTATCCCTCCTTTGGGTCATTGGTAATTTGTAATTCATTATCATATTTTTTTCAGATCCTACAAGCTATGGGCAAGTCATACCATCCAGGTTGCTTCCGTTGTTGCATTTGCAATGAGTGCCTCGACGGAGTTCCATTCACGGTGGATGTTGACAATAAGATATACTGTGTCAATGACTACCATCGCATGTTCGCTCCTAAATGCGCCAGCTGTGGCAAAGGTAATGAATACAAGTTATCTGATATTTATATCCCAATGTGGAAGTCACAATGATGATAACTCTTTTAATGTTGTGGTGATGAATGTTTAAACACGAACTATTGACTTAGGGCACATTTAATTATGTAGATAACTAACATGCATGATAACTACTTGTCTTTTGTAATTATGTTTACATATTGACGTAGAGCTATAATTAGTGACCAACTCTTTTAATGTTGTGGTGATGAATGTTTAAACACGAACTATTGACTTAGGGCACATTTAATTATGTAGATAACTAACATGCATGATAACTACTTGTCTTTTGTAATTATGTTTACATATTGACGTAGAGCTATAATTAGTGACCGGCAGGCCTAGATTCAGATTCAGATTCTTTATTCATAACAAATATTGTTACAGCATGCTAGCATGCGGACCGTGACAAAATCATCTCTGTTCTTACCGCCATGACAAAACAGCATAGCTACGACCTTTTTAGACATCTTTTTTTTTAGGACTATCACTTCGTGTTTGTGAAAGTCTATTTTTAAAATATTTTTCCAGTATGTCCTAATTACAGCACATCATCAACAGCCGGTAGACGTCCACTGCTGGACGAAAGCCTCTTACTTAATAGGGAGGGGTTGCCATAATCCCCACGCTTGGCAGGCGGCTTGGGGATCGCAGAATGATTACCACCGTTAACTAAGAGGACGCTGCTGCCCGCCCTCCAGCGGTTCTGGATACAGTTTTAGGACATGCCCAGGTCACACAGCACATACATGTCATTACAGCACATAGTCACATTCAAATCTAATGTATTATAGGATAATAGTTTTTTGGAGGTAAATCTTGATTTAGATACTTTTCGAGTAATCTGAGAAAACCTCAATAATCGAAGCTTGACACGCGAAACCTGCGTAACCGCCATATTATTGTAACGCTCAATTTGGCCCTGTCTGATACAGCGTTAAAACAAATGATCGATCTCAATAAAAATGTGCTTGATACGTAGGAATAACCTGACCTTAAATGTTTGTTTACAAAACACTTTGTTCTAGGTATCACCCCGGTGGAGGGCACGGATGAGACCGTCCGCGTGGTGTCCATGGACCGCGACTTCCACGTAGACTGCTACATGTGCTGCGTGTGCGGCATGCAGCTCACCGACGAGCCCGACAAGAGATGCTACCCGCTGGCCGGTGAGGATAACTTGCAAAATGTTTCCCCCCGGATCAGGTGTACTATCGAGTAGTACCGTTTGTGATACAACTACTGTGCCCTACGTTTTTACCCTCGCAATGATTATAAAAAAAATTAAGCCTTTAAGTTATTCCAGGAAATAAGCTTTCTCCATTCCGAGTTTCATGCAAATCTGTCCAGCCATTTTTGCGTGAAGAGGTAAAAAAAACGTATTACACACATACACTTTACCGACAAACTTTCGCATTAATTTTAGTGTGATTGGTAACTTATTCTCTCACTTGTACCACGACGCAAAAAACAAGCTTGACGTTCGGTTTCAGTCGTAATTTTTACATAATAAATAAAATAAAAAACTAAAGGAAATATCTGTAGTTACAAATTAATAACTTCGTAATTTTAGACTGTCAAAGTATCCGATACTCAGTGTTGGGTGTTGGCTATGGACAGCGTTGCGATTTTCGCAGTGCGCTGTAACAGCCTGCTGCTGTTTTATAAAGCTTTGTACATTTTTTTTGTATATGTTTAGATGACGCTCAGCCCACTCGCCGGGTATACAAACGGGTTATGGCTCGATCCATACTAACGAAGAGTATCATTCCTCAGAAGTTGCACGAACACTTGCATCACACACACACCCACACACACACACACATCATCATCAGCCGGAAGACGTCCACTGCTGGACATAGGCCTCCCCCTTATTAAGGAGGCACTCGCATAATATTGCTCAATCGTAGTAGACATCGGCTAGCAGTTTTCAAGGTTGAAATAAAAAAAAACAAAAAGAAGACGGGAGCGAAGAGAAGCGGAGCTCCCCGTCATAGCCTTCTCACCTAACCTATCCGAGTCGGGTCCGTCACCGACCTTTAATATACATAGACATACAGTGTTGCACGAGTAGTGAGGATACCTGGGCTTAAATAAATAAAATAAAAACGAACAATTATGATATAAATAGTATATCAGTCCAACATTTATTAAATAATGTGAATATTGAATGAAATGTTATTGATTTAGGGATTAATCGAGTTAGGGCACACAAATATGTTACGTAACAATATGAACTAGAAACAATATGGCATGAAACAATAGCATTTATAACCAACTCAGGTTTTTTTATAGCAGGCAAGTAATAGGGCAACATAATTATAATATATAGTATATGACTACGACAAAATATGCGCACCCAATAATATGACAATATAGACGATATATGTATGCAAAATTACTTTAGGACAAATAACATTATGCGAACAGGTCACCCTAGTAGTTGTCTGAACGCGAGTTGAACTTGAGCTCGCGCGAAAATGTGCGTGTCATACGGCGCGGGATTGTGTCCATTGTGATGGTGAATGGTTTCAACTCTGCATCTGCGAGAGGGCTATTTTATGGTATCCTGCCATTTTACCGACAGTCAATTTAAAAAAATTTACTTGACAACCAACATTTAACAAAAACATTAATCTGCGAATAATTATTTTACATATACAAATTTAACAAATGGTTCATGAATTAAAATTATAACCTGATAAATTTACATTTCATAACGTATCATATGACAAGTTACATTTAATATTCATATTACTTGTATTATAAATGTTTGAATTATATATTTTTTAAATCATAGTCTTTTTTGTATTAGTCTAATTAATCACCCCAGAAAATATTACCACTCGTGCAAAACTTTGGTGACTGATCCTACTCGGATAAGTTAGGTGAGAAGGCTTCCGCCTTAGCCTTCAGATCTCAATTAGAGCACCCCAATTTTTGTTGGTTAGGTTCGAAATTAGTGTCAGATCCGAAACAGAGCACCCCGACTCTACCTAGTCTTGTGGTCCCTACCACTAGAGTGTATATACAAAGCGCGGGTGCCAGAAGCTCAAGGGAGGACTTGAGTTGAGCAAGTCATACGAGGCCGAGCGTAGCGAAGGGAAGAGGTGGCGAGCGAAGCGAGCCGGTGACCTCCGTAGCGAAGTGAAGGGCGAGTGTGGCGAAGCGACACTCGGGGACGACCGCAAGAGCTTCTGGCGGGAGCCCAACCGGAGTCAAATTTGAGTTGGTTAGGTTTGAAATGAGTGACAGAGCAGACTCATGCCTGATCCCCTCTCTAACCCCCACCCCAACAATTATACTATTGAAACATATTGGAAAGCCCTTTGCAGGAATTCTCCTTTCAAATACTTTTTGTAAGATTATGAAATGAAAAATGCACAAAAACGAAAATAGCATTGTACACATTTTATAAGAGAAGTGTTTGCCAAAAATTGTTTGTGAAGTGATTGTTTGTAAAACTAAATATTAGTGGAACAAGTTGTTTGTTGAATGAATATTACGAAACGTTGGTTGTCTACTTGATGTTTTCGGTAAAACATTAGTGAACCCTGAGGCTTCGAACGTTGCGTCAAGCTGTTCTATCAAGCAACGCTTCTGCATCGATGGTCTCATATATTTGGCCATACGTTCAAATTATTAGCGGGAAGCGACACACTGCGCGCCGCGTTTCCATAAAAGGGCCCTAAACCGTTTCCATAAATGGGCCCTAAACTTCTTTAAAATAATTCTGTATATAATTTTGTGTAATAATTCTTAGAAGACGATTTTTATTTCCTCATTAAAGCTTAAAAGTATGTCCTTACAGGGCTCGAGAGCTTCACTTAAATTAACTCATTTATGATTTCTAAGATAAAAAAAGAAAAATAAATGTGCGTGTATAAATATATAATAAATATGTTGACACAGGGAAGCTGATGTGTCGCGCGTGCCACCTGGCGACGATAGGAGCGGCCACTGGTCCGGGACTGCCGCCCGCGCCGCGCCTCTCCCCCGCCTCCTACCAGTACATGGGCTGAACTCACTGCTTCTCCTTCGTATTCTAACAACAAACAAAACATTATGTGCCGCTAGATAAACTCAATACACGGTCTACTTCGGGCCGAGATAGTCTTCCAGCCCGACATTGCTGACTGAAGCAACCGGTTATTGTTATGTATGACGGTATAGTTTAAGGTTAGTGCATTACTGATCCGGCAGACAAAAAAGCGCATGATGGAGAAACATGAAATCATAGTCATAACAAAACATAGAGCCGATGCCGTCCCATCAACAAGTCCTGGTGTTACGATGATGTTACGAGTATGATTATCAAACATAGCAAGCAATATAAATGTAGTGAATGGGTACTACGGTAATGGATCAATTTCAGGCATGTTCGACAAAATAGCGTTGACAAACGGT
Organism: Erannis defoliaria; assembly: GCA_905404285.2. Taxonomy (NCBI): domain Eukaryota; kingdom Metazoa; phylum Arthropoda; class Insecta; order Lepidoptera; family Geometridae; genus Erannis; species Erannis defoliaria. The sequence goes on along the minus strand of FR990069.1, from coordinate 15,468,000 downwards.
GAACTCATTTGAATGAACTTTATGTGGGGCAAAGCTTTCAAATGATGGCTGTGTGCCAGTCTGGTTAGCTATTGATGAATTCAGATGTGACTGTTTTAGTGACGTTTAGAAAATTCGCACATTTATATTTGTGAAATGCGAAATTAGGCCATGGACAATTTATGCATACTGTATTTATAAGTATAACTACATACCTAATTAATAGAAAATCTGTTACTTTTTTTAAAGCGTTATGTATTAGTCAAGCTTTAGCTTCTATAAATAACAGCTAATAATAATGTAATGTAGGCTACTTTATACATATTTATTTTACAATATAAAAAATAAATTGATGTACATAGGAAGTGCTCAACATGATGTAATCTTGCTCAGTACCTTGTATGAGCAAATACAATAATAAATTACATAATACAATAATAAATAAATAATTGTTACTCTAATCTTTTCACGTAGAGTTCTATGGATAAATTCCTATAATTAAGATTAAAAGTGTAATGAACGCAATTGACCATTACACAATGGGATTTGATTTTTCTGAACTATTTATTAGGTATTTAATTAGTGGTATAATCAAGTGGCCCTAAAAGTAGTATTGTGTAGATTAAGATAATTAATTAATGTGTAAATGATTCTGTTACAGAAGGGATTGCTGTGATTTACTGATCAGTCTAATGCGTTTGGTTCAGTAGTCATAGTGCAATGTTATTGTGAAATATGGCAGTGTTCATGGTATGTTTTACAAGATCTTTCTCAAGAGTTGGTCTATTCTTACGCAGGTCATCTAATAGAACAAAATCTATGTTTTGTTACCTACTGACGGAATGGGCTACCATGAGAAGGTACAAATTTTTCCACTTTCTCAAAATATGTCAACAGGCATGGAGAATATGATATACTTCACTATGTTTGCCAGACACTTTGTGATATTAATAGGTTTAATTTAATTAATTAAAACATGGAACAAAATAATATATTGGGGAATTGTGAATGTAAGGCTTTAAAGTCATTTAAGCTAAAAAAAACTTTTGGTAAACGAGTTTAGACTGAGTATGCAACACAAACCACAGTTGGACTAAACTGAGAGCACGCTAAGTTCAAAATCTTTAAAGTGTACAGACAAGGGCGTCGCCAGCCAATGGGGGGGACGGGGGAATAGATATATATTATATATGAAGGATGGGAAAATTCTGCATTATCGGTACAGTCAAGTGCACATGAAGCTTTACAGTTGTTTGTAGTGTGAACCTTACTACCGCTACCTATGGCGAACGTAATAAGAAAGTCCAATGTGTAAAGCTCCACGAGCTTTCGGTTGCTTTGCATTGCCCCCATCCCCCTTCCCCTCCTCCTGGCGACAGTCATGTGTACAGAGGCGGATTTTACCTAGGGTGGTTTTTTTCTAGGACCAGGGCTGTCTTGGCTGCTAGTCCGCCTCTGAAAGTGAATATTACATCTAGCTAGTATAAAGTATGTAACAAAATGAATTTTCGTTTTTTACTGGCTTTATCTATAACAATATGAAAGTGAGCTAGTAAGCTAGCCGAGTCACGACTTATACCCTAAAGTTTCATAATAATCACTTATAACAACAAAATCATATTGATGTTGTTTCAATAGATGTGTTCTCAGTTTATATTGAAAAACTGATTAGGATTGGGTGTCAATGATATTTTTTAAAGCCATTGTACAAAAATAGAGGAGATTTATAAGATCAGTACACAACACAACACTTTCTATTCCAAGTAAATTAACATCAATTATAACTGACTACAACTTATGCATTTACTATTTTAATGACATTTTTTGACAGCACTCCTGGTTTTATTTTATGATTACTGTAGTTGTATTAATATGTGAAAATTGTTAAGAAAATAAATTATATTGTAATTAATAATCATAGTGTGTTTCCACCAAAACTAAGGACAAATGAGACCATTCACATTAGGTTGAAATAAAAACTATTTATGTGACTGCCTGGTTCCTGACATATAGATTCAGTTTCCCTTAGCTCTGACATGCTCTGTGGGCTTTCTTGTAGTTGTATTACAACGTAAACGTTATTTTTTGCTGAATGGAATCATAATGATGATGTTTTAAAGATATACCCAAATTACCCATGCATAGAATATGATCAAAAAACTAGAAAAAGTGATCGGATGCACAATATTCTTTCAGCTTATATCAATACATTGAAACTGTCAGTCAGAGTTGATCCCAGCATGGACAAACTGTTAATGTACGGTTGTGCCAAGTTAAAAGCCAAATTGGTACATGGAATTCTTCTAAATGAAAACCATTTTGAAATTCTGATCACTTTTACTAGTTAGTGTAAGATAACAAGATGAAATCTTACTATACTTGTTTATGTAATGTAAAAATGTTTTCATTTAACTTTTTACAAACTTGCTGATTGCTATGCTGAACAGGTTCTTAATAGACAGAACATAACTGTTACTGTAACCAAATGAGTTTTGGAAGGTACTTTTTTGAAAGAATATTAAAAAGCAAAAAATTATAATAGCACATTTGATTTGATGAAATGATGAAACTAAAACCAGCACCCTTATTCTGGACGTTCGCGATTCTGATTGCGATAGCATGCCAACCCGCTCGTACCAAATTACTCGCGCCATGCGCCATCCCGCTCGCGCACGGTCGCAATCAGAATCACGAACGTCTTTGCTATGCCTGCAGATTTTTATTTATGTTAAAATTTTCTTTAAAAGAAATTAATGTTAGTCTCTTTTTTCTTAGGAGGAGGTTCTATGTTCGACGGTATGTATGTTTTTTTTAATGTATGTGCACCGATTTCTCCTTCAATTGTGCACAGATTCTAAAAAATATTTTTTTATTTGAAAGGGTATACTCCCGAGGTGGTCCCATATTAAATTCAAGTCGGTTGTTTATTTTTTAAAGTTACTTGTTATGAAAACATGTTTATTTGATTATATTATCAACCAATGACATTTTAGTTTTCTTAAGGGGTCACCAATCTTTATATTGTACTGCCAATAATCAGAGCTCATGACAATTTACTTTAAAAAAAACCCTGAACCCTTTTTCCTTTGTTCCCAGAATTGTATGACAGTAGCATACAATTCTGGGAACAAAGTCACGGATTATTGGCTGTACATTATTGTCTCCCTTATTAAGATTGGTTGCAAGTTTGCCATCCTTGTTTATCCAGGACAAAAAGCAGATTTTACTGTAGGTGAGCCGAGTTGAACATTCCAGTTTATGTGCTGTCTTTGTGTACTTAATGTAAAATTAGTTTAAGTTTCGTTTATGTGTGTATATTTTGATGGAAATGTGATTATTCGTGTTAGGTTTTACTATGTAAAGATGATTTTGATAAGTAATCATTTTTATATTTAACAATAAATAATTAATATTTTTATTGCCTTTATAATTAACATCCTAACAAATAACTAACAGAGGAAAATAGCTATGTTACATGGCTGAAGTAATACTGATAGATTAGTTACCAAAGCTGTGATCCCATTAGTAAAACTTCACAATAAAGAGTTTAAAACGATGAGATATGGTGATATTAGGAAATCTACATTTTCTTCACCTTGTTCTTCATATTTTTCATGTCAATTTTATATCGTCTCATTTCATCGATGACTTGTGTTTTCTTTTCTTTCATTTGTGTTTGATAGTGCTGCTTGCTCTCATTGAAACGGTCTTGGATGTTACCCTTTTTCTCTTGTATCATCTCCTTGATTCGCTCTCGTGAAGGCACTGGCTTAATCAAACCAATAGCGGTGAGCCTTTTGATAGCATAAGTAGTTCCACCTAATAATATATAGGTTTTAATATCTTAAAATATAAATAAATTTATACAGGGTCAGCATATTACATAAAGAATTGTAATTTTTTTCATGAAATAACCCACCCCTAACTGTACCTGGCGCAAATGCTAAACACATGACGCTAACGCGTCATAACGCTAGCTGCATTCCCACGTTGGATTGCAATGGCTAAACTTACTTAGAGCGAATAAATGACTTGAACTTGAACTTCGCACCAGGTACGAGCCGGGGCGAGAGCCCCTGGTTGATTCCCTTTCGTAGTTAGGTTTTAATTAAAAATCTTATACAGTTTCAGTTCTCTTTCACTCCATAAGATTTTTATTAATTACTAGCTCATTTTGGGTCTCATCCTGAAATGTAAGATCTCAAAAGAATTACAAAATTTCAAGGACATAATGCACTACCAAATGAAAGAACAGCCAAAATCTCAACGTTCCATTTGATGTTTATCATGCATAATAGTAGATTATGCGCTAAGGGAATAAAGCGGTGTCTTATGTCGCGGACGGCATATTGAACTCTGAGCGTAACGAGGTAGTCTAGAGTTATATAGAGTCCCGAGTGAAGCAAGGGGTTCAAGCTGCCCAAGACGAAGACTGGCTTTATTCCAGAGGAGCATACTCTATTTTTCACACCTGCAAGACAATAAAAAGCCAGGGCTCCATAAATTAACAATCACAGGACAAACCACCGTCCTTTGTTTCACATTCTTTGTAAACACACCTTTTTTTTTTGAGTTGTGCATATGGTGGGCAGTTTGATTTTCGAACAAACCTCTTTACAATGCCATGTGGGCATTTTTTTACTTAGTTTCCACACGAAATTTCATTCCAAATTTCACTTTATTTCCTAGGGAGTTTCATACAACTGTATATCCCTTAAGCGATAATGCTTTACTTTATGTTGAGGTTGCATGATATGTAATTGGACATGACTTGAGCAGGTGGTGTGAAAAACAATTTATTGCGTTTTGGCGAAAAGAGGTATGTTACAATGGCCGTAGCTGACAGAAGCTAACATCTCAATTTGATTTGCATGAAAATTCGTCAGAATATCTTAAGGCAAAATTTGTGACTATTGTGACTTGTAACATAAATAGGTAGGGTATGTTTATAGGGAATTTTCTCTTAATTTGATTATTTTGAGATCTCATTGTCACTATCTACCACACATGTGTGGCTCCATTGGATACTTGGTGTCAAAATGAGGAATAGAACAACAAACTTTCTTGCCTCCTGAGATGTACAATCTAGGGTAACACTGCTATCTACCACACATGTGTGGCTCCATTGGATACTTGGTGTCAAAATGAGGAATAGAACAACAAACTTTCTTGCCTCCTGAGATGTACAATCTAGGGTTAAAACACACTTCTATGTGTTTTATCATTTTTGTCACACCACATTGTTGCTTACCAAGAGTTGAGTTTGTGATCTATTGTGGATTCACCTACGCTACATGCAACAAAGAAAATCTTACCAACAGTGACAGCATATCTGAGGGGAGTGACCAACTTGTACATAGCAAACGCCAGAGCGAAATATCCAGCTCCTGATTTTTTCAAAGGCTCCAGAAGTGATTCACTTATCCCAAATGATTCTAAAATACTTATGACATCAACACCACTGAAAAATAGGAAACATAAACAGTGTTCAATTTCAGGTATAATTTAGTGGAAGATTGAAATGTTGTTTTTGGAAACTCACCTGCTTACAGCGTAGTAGAACCCACCAAACCAAACTGCAGACGTGGCCATATGAACAGGTAGAAGAACATACCAATAATCTCTGTACATCTGTTTAAATTTAAGTATAAGGCCCCTAAAGCCCTTCTTTTCGCCGGTCTCTGGAGAACTCTTGTCTGTGCTTTTGTCTCCTTGCGTGGTGCATTGTCGTACAGTTAGGAAATCTGTTCGCTTAGCTTCATTAAAAGGTCTTACAGAATAAGTATTTTTGTAGCAAATTCCACTTGAAAGAACCCTTAATGGATAGTTTTTGGCAAAATTTGTTGGATTCCATTTTACCGGTTTTGATAAACTAACTATAAAATTGTAGTTTCTAGACAACGCTCTACAAGATAGAGACATTTTGATAAAATAAGAATACGTAGAACGATAATCCTATAAATTATTGTTCATGTTCGATTAAAATTGTAAAAATCTAAAACTTAAACCAAACCAAAGACCAAAGATGAAAAATAAATTACAGCAAGAAAAGAAACGTGACATTGACAGTCATTAGTTTTGACTTATGACGTTTATTTTTTTCTTAATTATTGGCATTTTGTTGGGGTGATACTGAAGCGACTTTTAGCATAGTTGAACGTGCCGAGATTTGTGGCATCTTCCCCGAATGCAGTGCTTATAGTGTCCCCGCTTGCTTACGCCATTCTATTCAAATTCATTCCAATAAAAAAGGGAGATTTCTTAAAAGTCACAGTATCGTGCATGTAGCCAGCGACGGTGATAATGGATATCATTTTATCATTGTCGCTGCATAAGTATAGCACGTTTTTTTCAGCTCGGTTACTTTTATTCCCATACCTACCATATAGTAGTTCAGTGAATAGAGAGCTATACTGTTTTTGTTGCTCAATTTTGTAGAATACAACAGTTTGCGCAAATTAAAGTTGGTAAGTTTTATCTACGATCACTAAAAACGGAGATATGTAACGCCAAATACTGCTTTTTTGTTTATACTTTTGCCACGAATAAACTATAGTCTATTGTCTATTGTCAAATAACGGATAAACTCGCGTGATTATTTATTTATTTATTTATTTAATAAGGTACAGTTACAGACTAAAGGCTAGAATTAGATTGTACAGATTAGTGTGTAATGGGATGTTGTCTCGGGATGTTCTAGGTAGTGAAGCTGTCCCCCCCGGGGGTACCTGCCGTGTCGGGGCGGGAGGGCTTAGTAGCAGTGGGACAACGGTGAATCTAACAGGTGCCCGAGGTGGGGCCGCGGAAGCGGCCACCGTGGGGGCTAGGCCACTGCACGGTCCTTAGGGATGGAGACAGGCCAGAGGGGCCAGAGCTCTCCATTCCAAAGGGCCACGGCAGGGCTGGGCTCGTGGATCAGGACCTGGTCCGGACATGAGGGCTCTCCACGTGTCCCTCTGATCAGCAGAGGGCACAGTGGAGAGTGAGCAGGGACGACCGGGTGGTGGCCTCATCAAGGGTTTCCTTGAGGGGGCACCCGCTTGATGTGTCGTGGTGGGGCTGCGGGATGGGGACAGGCCAGAGGGGCCAGAGTGACAGGAGGCGGGGCCACTCATCTGACCCGCCGCATGGAGGCCAGGGCGTTCGGACGTGGGGCTGTCCGGCGCCCATCACGCCGGCATGGTCTCCGAGGTGGAGGATAAATCGTGCATCGGTGCGGGGGGTGCTCCGGCTCGCCGTAGTGGGCCCGAAAGGGCAGCGCCGTCGAGGTCACGGATGAATGCGAGAGCGTACCCGTGACCTCGACAATAGGCGCAGTGTGGGAACACCGTTGGGTTTTTAGTCGGTAGAGGTGCCATCAAGTCTGAGATACCAGATCTCTGGCACTCTGGCATCGAGTCCGACATAACCGTCCTGCGTCCTGGCGCATCAACAACATGATATTGATCATGTGGCTGTAACTTTGATTATATACCCAGCCAGTTCCTCCGAGGGCTGTAAAGATGACTGCCGGATGCTGGATGGCTATGGTGTGATGTTTTGATGACTTCAAAAAAGAGGATCAGTGTTCTATGTACCTATGCTTTATTAAAAAGTTTAAAATTATGCTATACCTACTTAGATAAGTGACACATTATAAAATACATCACTCTAAAATAATGAAACTATTAAACCACATAGGTACTAGGTATAATCTACTTAAATAACACTAATACAATGCGGTCTTACTTAAAAACACTGCATTAAAAAAGTTGCGCAATACTAAAATGAACTGTGCAGTATTGGCAAGCAACGTTTTCAAGTAAGGTCATTTTTAAGTCCTTAGGTACCCATTTACTTCAGCGACAATGATAAGATGAATGGACGGGAAATAAGCGCACGGATTTTGAAGACTATCGGCCTTACCTAAAAAAACTTTTCAACCGTTAGTCACTGCTTAAGATGCTCTGCCATCTTCTTTCTGATGTGAAGTTGCACGTGCTAGAAAAGGACAGAGAAGTTTAAGCAGTGACTAAGAGAAACGAGATTATTTTAGGTAAGGCCGTATATGTTAAGCGCCGGCTCTCCACTCGCTTCAGTCATACTCTGCCTTTGCGACATGAGAGCCGTACGATACGACAATACAAACTTCTAATACATGTACATGTGTTCTCTTTTGGTCATGCAGTAATTAGATTTGCTATCTCTATTTTCCGGCAAATGTAATATGCATACTTTTAGCTAGGTATCCTTGATTGGGTTGTCTGGTAAATTTGGATCGATTTGCAAGTGCTAGGCCCGTCCATTCCGTTATCACCGTCGCTGATTTACTTCAAAATGTAGATTTTTACACTGTGATAAAAGAATATATCTAGGTACTTAAATCAATTGAGGTTATGTATAAATAATACTGCCATGGTTTTAACAACAGCTTTTGATGTAAGTAACATAAATGCCTACTTATCTAATGATGGTACATCTTTGATAATGTTTTTTAATTATAAAAATGTTTCGTACCAATGAAACCACACATAATTTTTAATTAGACAGACATACATCTAGTAATAATACTTTTTAATTATTTTTATTAGATCATCACAGATAAGAAGCAATAATACATAATTATTATAAAGATAACTACATCTTGCATCTACTTAAAGTATACAATGTGTAACAAAAAGGTTCAACAATACAGAATACTGAAGGGTATGTACGTATTCATCATTATGAACTGCTTAAACTATGGGGCCAACCTCGAAATCCCGAAAAAAAACAGCTGTTCCATACAAAAAGTTCATTGCCCTGCACAAGATGTATGGAACAGCTGATTTATACTCGCGATTTCAGGGTTGGCCCCATAGTGAAAGTTGTTCATAATGATGTGTACGTACGAGGGCGGCACTGAAAATTTCGGGAATCAAGGAAGTGACACAACATTACTATTTAAAAATATATTTATTGCGTTTCGAAGTATTCTCCGCGAAATTTGACACATTTTGCCATACGATGGAACCAATCATTGAAGCAACCATTCCATTCGGAAGTTGGGGTCTCCAAAATGGCCGTTTTGTAGGCGTCCACAGCTTCTTCAGGTGATGAAAATCTCTGTCCAAGCAATTTATTCTTTATTTTAGGGAAAGTATAGAAATCATTAGGGCTTAGGTCGGGGCTGTACGGCGGATGGTCTAATAATTCTATGTTTTCTTGCTCTAAAAACTCTTTTGTTCTGTGCGCGGTGTGAGAACTCGCATTATCGTGATGGAGGATGATGCGGCGGTTGCAGTTCTCTTTACGGAGTTCAGAAACGACCTGTGGCAAACAAATGCTAGCATACCATTCTGCATTAACCGTTCTTTGTCCCTCAAGAGGAATAGTCGTAACATGGCCGGTTTTGGAGACAAACGTGGCCACCATTTTTTTTGCAACACTCCGTGAACGAACAATTTTTGTTGGCTTTAACTAATTTTCGAACACCCAAACTCGTGACTGGTTTTTTGTTTCGGGTTCGTACGCGTATATCCAGGATTCGTCACCTGATACGATGTTGTATACAGCATTTGAAGATCCTGCGTGGAATCTTTCGAGAGTTCTGACGCACCAAGTAACGCGAGCCGCTTTTTGCTCTTCACAGAGCGAATGCGGTATCCATCGGGAAAACAACTTTTTTACACCTAATTGTTCATGCAAGATTATTTGCATTTGACTCATGCCAATGTCTAAAGTTGCCTGAATTTCGCGGTATGTCACATGTCGATCTTCCTCAATCAGCTTACGCACAGCATCAACGTTTTCTTGGGTGACTGCAGTTTTTGGACGACCTTGACGGGGATCATCACTGAGCTTGACACGTCCACGTTGAAATTCAGCAAACCAGCGATAAATTGTGGTTTTGGATGGGGCTTTATCACCAAATGCAGAAATCATCCGGTCAACACACTGTTTTTGTGTTAAACCACTTCGAAAGTCATAATAAATCATCGCTCTTGAATTTTCTCGAGTCAAATCCATTTTCTCAACGACTAAACAAGTTTGACAAAACCTTGTGACAAGACCGAGAATATTTTTTTTAATAAATAAATGGTATTCGATTTTTAAAACCAAGGAGTTTTCAATTAAAAAGATTTTAATATGACAGAAACAGTGGAAATATTCCATTCCCGATACTTTTAGTGTAGCCCTCGTACCTACAATTACATACCCTTCAGTTATTGTTGAACCTTTTTGTTACACATTGTATAATTGGTAAAATTACACTATATGTGGAATAAATAAAATACTTATGTTAAATAGGTAATAACTCTATTACAGTTGAGATCACACTATTTTCGATGCATTTGCTTGAAAACTGTTTATATAAATTTGCTTTGAATGTGTACACATGAAGTACCTATGAGTATTTGATTAACTAAATTGTAACCATTGAAACATTGAAAGTATGAAAATTAACCCACGACCCACGATACGAAGCCACAACACGCAACTCTCTTTACGCATTTTGTATGGAGGGATGCGCTTTTTGCTCAGTGTTGAGTAAAAAGAGTAGATTGTTTACCAAGGGAGGAAACAACATTTTTTTAAGGCGAGAGTGTTTCTTTGAATCCAGAGCGTAGCGAAGGATTCTAAAGAAGAATCCTGAGCGCAGCGAGGGATTCAAAGTACTCAAGCTTAAAAATAGTGTTGATCCCGCCCGAGGTGGACACTCTACTTTTTATCACGCTCTATGAGAAAATAAGTAAGTGCAACTTATGAATAAGAATAGTACCTCATTGAGATAAATACATATAATATCATTGTAGTACCTACGTTTATTTCATTCTCACTACTCACTTAGGAAGATACACTGAGATAAAATTAAAAAAAGTAAAATCAGAATATTACGATCGAAGGCGGAATTAATTTCGCGCGTTTTTGTTTTTTCACAAACCTATTTTTTTGATTTTTTCGCGCGTCTTCCTTTTTCATACAGCCTGCTACTTGTTCATACTGTTCGTGGTTGATCTCTTTGGTGATTGGAACTTTTACTAACAATATCCACATTCCAAATTTAAATCACCACCGGATGGAGGAAAAGTTTTTTCCTCCCTAGGGCGGAAAAGAACAAATTTCTGCCCTATTTGCGAGGAACAAAGTAGGTTTTTTTGAATAGATGTGATAAAAAGTAAATTAAAGTATCCAAGATACACAAATAATTTGTGAAAATTAACGAAATTTTTGTTTATGTAAAATTTCGTTAAGTGCATATATTGTCTTATTTGAACGAATACAAAAGCGTGCATGATTGTCTGCATACTACTAAACTAATAGAGGAACACAAATAAATCAAACGCACCTTTGTGACTTTGTGTCCGTTTGGAAAAGAAGGCACAGGTAAATAGTATGGAGTTTCTAACTTAAAATCTATAAGGCTAGGTAGTCTTTGATTATATATAGAGAGAGAGCTAGATCCTCCAAGTAGGTAGTTGAACGTTGCATGGTTGTCATTAAACTTAAGTAACTGTATATTTTGTCCAGTGTTATTTTTTCTAGTGTCTCACAAATATATCGAAAATATCGTAAGATACGCAAGCTTAAATTTGTTAGTACACACTCGTGGCGACGGTATAACTCGACCTGCAGGCCTAGCATGCGCGCCGCGAGAAATATGTCTCGATTCTACAAAACAGGACAAGGCTACGAATCTGTATAAGTTTGTCTCGTTTTCGCACGACATAAAGACACGACAAAAATTTCTCGCGGTGCGCATGTTAGCCCTGCTGGTAACACAACGCAGTAAGTATAAACCTAATTACTTTACATTTAAATACATCATTTTTACAATAAGTTTACGTTATGTAGCGTAAGCCATATCACAGATGAAACTACTCTAGACAACTAATGAAATGGGCTGGCGTTCAATTTTTGTAAGTCACAAGAACTGCGTCCTTAATTTCATCCGCTCAGACCATAGAATTGAACAGAAATTATTTTTGGATTTTGAACTATTTGTACACCTTTTAAAAGCATGGCATTGTAGCTGCTTATTCAGTTAGATTTGGGTAATTGTAAATAACGTGCCACACAAGCGCCTGTTCGATTGTGATTAAGTTAAATTAGGTCCGCGGACCTACCTAGTTTATGCGGTCCACGTCAAAGAGCGCGTCCCTTATCTCCCTTTTTACTAGATCTATGGCTCAGACCGTTCATTAATTCTTTGTATACTTATGCTTTTACCCTACCATCTTCACCCGCAAACGGCGATATGTTTTTTTAACACGGATAAGTCCGCGTTTGATAACCAACGAGATAGACTTATAAGTTCTAAGTGGCTCTTTACAAAATTGGAGTAAGTTACGTTGCTAAAATTTTTTGCTAATCACAGTAGCAATAGAGTTTCATTTGGTACTGGTTAACGCATCGGCTCTGGTCGCCGTAAAGGTTGAGCCGGCTGGGAGTGCCGAGCAGCTTCCAGCTCAAGTCGTCACCGTGCTGACGCAGTGTCGCCTCGAATATTCCACCCCCCGGGGTCGTCTTTACCACCACCATGAACTCTGTCCACGTGGACTCGCCCGGATCGGCATCGCCTGCCTTTATCTCTGTCACGTCAACCAAATCAGACAAACTCAGTTTCGCACATTGCGGGTAATCTTTTAACATATCATTCATTAATGTCACAAGTGTTTTGGCAGCTTCGAAAGCTTGTGGGTTATCCTTCGTCAGAGGAACCTCTTTGTGGCAAGTACACCAGTGACCATCGATGTTTGCCATATCGCAAGTTCTGTTTTCCGGTACAGGTAGAAACAGACTAATGCTTCTTCCTACAACCTCGCTTCCGCGCCTTCGTTTTGCAATCATATCTTTCTCAACGTTTTTAAGATTTATTAAGTCGGAGAGAGTGGCGTAGACGTCGAACGGAGTAGTTAATCGTTCACTATTCAGTTTCAAATTCTTGTACGCTTCTTTGTAGTTCTTTCGAAACGATCGAGGGGGTAAAATATGCAAAAGTGGTAATCTTTCTTCTAAGCGTCCCTGTTTTGTGTACCTTATTGCACCCCATCTCATGCCATGATCACTTACGAGAAACAGCATAGTCTTATCTAAATATCCTGACGTTTCCCACTTTACAAGCAGCTTCAAGTAATCTTCATCCATTTTCATTGGATAATTTAGATAGTCGTGACTCATTGAAACCTCCCAAAAGAAACCGAACAGCTTTTTATGTGTTAAACGCCATGTTAACTCTTCTATATAATTTAATAGGACTTTATAAAAGTATGTGTCATGCATGCACAGAAAAGAATTAAAATCTTTATGAGTTCCAACATTTTTCACAGCTTCAGTCATAAACGTGTGTAGGTAATAGTCTGTCGGGGCTATAATGAAACCAGCTTTAGCATAGTTGAACGTGCCAAGATTTGAGGCATCCTCCCCGAGTGCGGTATAGTATCCCGCTTGTTTAAACCATTCCCAAATGAAGGGACAGTTGTCAAAAGTTGCGGTATCGTATGGATAGCACGTTTTCTTCAGTTCGCTTACTGTTAACCCCATCAACATGGGAATTAAGTTAGGAAACGTATTATCACCAACCTTATTGTAACCCATAAACTCAACAGCGCCTTTTGTTCGTAAATAACTAGCTGTGTTTGGCATTGTCCTATGAAAATTAAGCCTCGAAACGGCATCTATTCCTAAAACCAGAACGTTGTAAGCAGCTTTGTTTTGATTAGCTACAATCTCCGCTACATTTCCGTGCTTTTTGAATTTTTTCTTTGGCGCAAACAAAAAATACTGGTCATATATTATTTTGCTTCCTAGAGAGCATGTTACTCGGACGAACTCATTCTTGACTTCAATTTCATCATCGAAGTAAATACAAAATGAATATTTGGACCTTTCGTCGATCTTCGTAGACTCAACGTCATCTACTGCCGCGGGTCTGTAGAAAGAACGATAGCAGCATGATAATTTGTTTGTCTTATTAATGTTATAATGTTGAAAGGTATTATGTCTAACCCATATTTTTTTTCTACTGCTTCCCAACAAAGCTATATTTTGATCCGGGCAACTAAGAATGTTGTATGGATATTTCACGAAGCTCTTGATGCTTTTGTCTAGTGGTTCCAGGACTGGGATAGTGCAACCTTCAGTGTTAATAGTATACCGTTCTTCGGATACGCCAGCACTCATGCTGCTGTCGATGTCGATGCGTTGTGCTTCGTCTGCAAAGAAAACCATGTCGATGCCTTCTTTGGAGGTAAGCAGGAAGGAGCCACCAAATAAAATTGTCGCGAGCAGAAACAGGTATCTGAATCTGATCATCGATCTAGCCTTAGTTTTTGCACTTCCCGCAACTTGAATCATGCTGAAAATATTTTTTGTCATTATACGTTACATTTTGAATCTTGCCCGAAGTTTTGGGTACAAATAACTTTAGCTCTAATTTCTCACTGTAGGTAATGAGCACTAAATCTGAACGTAACTCATTTAGTCAAGCAAATTAAGTAACTGCTAATATTCGGCCTAGAAATATTTTGGTATGGGGGTAATTCCGAACTCGGTTTGTATATTCACTCGGTAGCATGAAACTATGAGATTTAACTGATGTGGAGGTCATTAGTAGTTCAAGGCACGCATTACATAGATGCCTTATCGGCGATTTCAACAATATCAATCATAAAAAAATATTACTTAGATATATTATTTAGTTTAACACAAAAAATGCAATGAAACGGTTAATATTTTACTGCTGAGAAGACTCCTGACATTCTATAGGCACTATTACTTTAACTTTCTCATTCATTATTATTTTAATCGGGTAAGTTGGTTAACTACCTACCTACTACACTGTGTCTACTATAGCAAAGTAATGACAATGAGATATTGCACGTGGCAAAGCACTTTTTGAGCGTTTGTCCACGGCACAGCCGCCGTCACCGAGAAGTCAACGAGAACGAGATCACGTCGCCGAAGGCGCTCTTAGAATGGTATTTTCTTTGATTCATGCCATTTTCGTGCCTAGTAAGTTCACTCCACATAAAAAAAACTTCTTTCGTCCCACTTTGCATGCCGTGTTCGGCCCAATGTATATTTTAATTTAAAAAATCTAATTTCGTCCCACTTTTCGGCTCCAAATGCGGCCCAAGCTTTTTTCTATATGTAGGTATATTATGATTATTTCAGTACAGTTGACGCCACAAGTTTCTTCACTTGCCTTTCTATAAAAAAATGCCTATCATATTAAAAAAATATGATAGGCATTTTAAAAAAAACGTGATAATCTACAAATATTGTGTTGGTTTGTATAACTTTAAAAAAAACTCATTTTTTTTTATTGTTTCGAATTGAATAACACGTAACTTAGATTTATTTTATAGACTTTTCTGTTAATTATTATGACTCAATTATATCACCCGTTTCCAGATTAGCGTCGACTTTTGGAACATTGTATACTTTAATAAATATTATTCAGAAATACATTTGTCACTCTAAATTATTTCATAAATCCTTTACAGCCTTAGTTAGTAGCTGAGAGTTTAGGCAATCCAATACAATAGTTTATTGATAACACTAAAGTTATACGTCAAATTTAATTAAGTATGTCACATTAAAAAAACACTTAATAAAATACCGGCACTTACCATTGCTATTGGGTGGTGGCAAGTGCTATGCGGTGGATTAAGTGCTACACTTCTTAGTCTTCAGCTGTATTTTTTTTTTACTACAATCAAGTGACCAGACGAGCAAGACGTTTGCCCGGTGGTAAGCGTCACATCTGCCACTAACAGTATATCAGTGCCAGAATTGTGAGCTTGCGAACACAATCCTGCGCCGCACTGTACTGCGCTAGTCACCCTGAGATATTAAATGTGAAATCTCTTCATACCCAGTAATTTATCTGGTAACAGTGCCCTTCAAACCGAAACACAGTAATGCTTGCTTTGCTTGGCGGTTGAATAACTGGCAAAGGTGTGGTACTTCAACAGGCGGACTCTGCAGTAGAGTCCTACCACTACAATAGTTATGGTTGTGATAATAAATTATACTTTTGTCGCTAACTGTACAAACAATAATTTAGGTAGGCGGGACGAACAATGGCAAATATTATCACGCGGGGCGAATAAAATACTTTTTAATTTTCTAGGCCGAAGAGTCACGACGAATATGACATAAATATTTTTATTGTCTTGTAAAGGCAATATGGGCTTCGTTCTGGCTTCGTTAGTCATTTAGTGTCATTAAATTTGTCATTTGTCCCCTACTATAATAAGTTCGAATATGCTTGTAGGTATGCAAGGGTTTGGGGTCAGAAGTCGTCGTATCTATATTTTATCTAATTTGTGAGCTTGCTCGCTTTATTAGCTTAGTCTAGAAAGGGGTCTGGCTATAAAGTATAAAGTAAAATATAATTTGTGTTACTTATAATAAAGTGAAGTGTAATGAACTTACTCCATTGATACAAACGGTAAAAGTGTTGGTCGTAAGCACTGTCTATTGGCTGAAGTATGTAGGGTAACTAACTACCAAATAGGTCACTCGATATAAAAAAAAACTACTAAAATAACGAATATGAACCGTATGCAGTGATTTAAAGTTTTTAATTTCAATAATAGCTATCGTTATTTTACGACCACAGGATTTTCCTGGAATTTCGGTAACATTCCCATTTTAAGTAGGTATACCTAAATGTATTTATTCTATACATTCATTCAGATAACATATTTCCGAGCACTACATGATACCGTTTACTGGGTTATTCCTCATTCTTGGTCAAGTCATACTAAAATATCCTAAATCTGTATTATTAACACTACCTTGTTATGTATGTACCTACTTACTTTTAATAGTGAAACTGGCTACGTCCTCGCCTGGGACCTTAAGAGCCCTACTTTTTGGAATAAACAGTGTCCTATATTCAGTGCCGTAAATGGTGCGAGCTTCTTGGTGAAAAGAAAGCGCCCGGTGCGAGCGTCTATAATAGCGGCCTTGAAAAGAAAGCGCCCGGTGTGAGCGTCTATAATTGCGCCCTAAAAAGAAAAAATATTGAAACTAGGTCCTGGTATGGCAATTTTTGCGCCCTTCCAGGACGAGCGCCCGGTGCCTGGGCACCGCTGGCACCGCCCTTTTTACAGCACTACCTATGTTACTCTTCTTCCAACTCTGCCTATGTAGGTGTATGCAAAAAATTACGTCGTAATGATCATCGTTGATATTTTATTGTTCCTTTGACACAAGAACACATAATGGACACAATATTTAAACTAACTAATGAGCCGGAGAGCGACATAGGATACTTTTTAACCCGAAATAGGGAGGTCTTTTGTAAAAGGACAGATAAGTAAAGTAAGTTCGTATAGGCTGAGTGGCCAGCCCTAATGTCAGACTTAAAATTGTAAAAGGCCAAACATTTCGCGGGACTAGCTTAAAGGAACTGACTCTACATCATTACCACACCTACCATTTACCTTACATTAGGTTACCTACTTGTACATAGTGTTACTAAGATAACTTGATAAGGACACGCCCACTAACTTTCGTAAAAAATAATATCACAGCTCGTTTATACGGGGCTACGCAGATCGGTAGTACTAAGCCGAAAGAAGTTAACTGTACTCATCGTAGTGAAATACTTTTATTATGGGCAGACTCTGAAATCACGATAAAAAAAACAACTGTTCCATATATAAACTACACTTCCCTTCGACAAAATGAATGGAGAAACAGTAATATTTTTCGCGATTTTAGTGTCCCGTAGTGTGTCAGCCAGAGGACGTCCACTGCTGGTCGAAGGCCTCCCCTTTAATAGGGCGGGTTGTCATAATCCCCATGCTTGGTGGGCGGTTTCGGAATCGCCGACGCTGCTGCCCGTCCTCCGGTGGTTCTGAATGCAGTTTCAAGCATTACCCAGGTCCTAACTATAGTAAGTATAGTTATTTACAATTATGAGTACGATAATCTCTTTTCGGCTTAATATTACCGTTCCGCTTAACTTTTTCAAAACTAGCGACAATAACAATAGAGCTTGAGTTCGTAGTGGTGGATGCACCGGCTCTGGTTGCCGTAGAGGTTGAGCCTGCTCGCGCCGCCGGCGAGTGTCCAGCGGCCGCCCTCGTCTCGCAGCGTGGACTCGAACACACCGCCCCCGGGCTGCGTCCGCACCACCACCATGAACTCTCTCCACCCCACCTCATTCTCTCGTGGCGTACCTGCTACCATCTCTGTCACTTCCAAAATATCTCCCAACCTCAACTTTGCGCACTGCCTGTGGGTTTGTAACAGCGAGTTCAGGTGGCTGACCAATTGCGTGGACGCCTCACGTGACTCTTTGCTGTCTATCGGTAGTCTGCTGCCGCTGTGGCAAGTGCACCATTGGTCTTCTATTGCGGCTGCTTCACATGTTCTGTTCCCCGGTATCGGCAAAAATAAACTGATACTTCGTCGGTCCGCGTAGGAGGATTCAACACGTTTCTTTAACCGATCGTTTCCTATTGAATCCAAGTAGACCAAATCTGCTAAAGTCGAATAAATGTCGAATGGTGTAGTCAGACGTTTACTGTTTAGCTTTAAATTGTTGTAAGCTAGATTATAGCTCTTCCGAAAAGATGGTGGTACTATAATATGTACGAAAGGCAGTCTTTCCTCTAGTCGTCCTTGTTTAGTCATCCTTATATCGCCCCATCTGATTCCATGATCGCTTAACAAAATTAGAATCGTATCGTCTAAGTATTTATTATCATCGAGTTTCCTTAAAAAATACTCGTAACTGTCATCCATCAGCATTGGATAATTGAGAAAATCGTGACTCATAGTGACTTCCCAAAAAAATCCGAACAGTTTGGAAGACTTCAACGTTGACGCTAAACTTTCTATATAATCTAACAAAACTTTAAAAAAATATTTGTCGCCCATGCATAGAAACGTGTTTAGGCGTTTGTTGTTGCCAACGTGATTTTCAGCTTCATGCATGAAGGTATGCAGATAGAAATCTGTGGGAGTACCGTTGAAACCGATTCTTAAATAATTGAAGGTACCAAGATTTGCACTATCTTCACCAAGCGCGGTGTAGTAACCGGCGTCCTTAAACCATTTCCATATAAAAGGGCAGTCATCAAAAGTTGCTCTCGTGTTTGGCCAGCAAACCCGCTGTAAATCTGTATCTTTAATTCCAAGTAACATAGGAGTTAAATTAGGAAATGTATTGTCACCAACTTTATTATAGCCCAATAGCTCTATAGCACCCTTCTTTTGAAGATACTTTAATGTTTTCGGCATAGTTCTATGAAAATTTAATCTTGAAACGGCGTCTATGCCTATTATGATCACATTATAGGATGTTTTATCCTTGCGTGTCTCGGTAAGATTTGATCTGATCGATAGAATTGGGTTTTTAGACGGAAATACAAAAAATTGTTCGTATAATATCTTGAAGTCGGAGAAACATGACACTCTAACAAATTCGTTAGCAACTTCAATATAATCGGAGAAGAAAAGGCACGGTTGGTACGTGACTCTATCATCGATGTAAACGGTCGATGTGTCTACGATGGCAGAAGGGCGAAAGAAAGAGTTATAGCAACAAGTAACATTGCCATCTCTAGGTATATCGTAGAACTGTAACATATCTGTGTTTATCCATATATGGGTGTCGTTGTATTCGAGCAAAGATACAGTTGCATTAGAGCACTGTTTTGAATGTCTTGGACGACTGATAAATTTTCGTATGGCTTCATCGAAGGGCCGTAAGCCGGGTATCGTGCAGCCTTCAGTTTTGATCGTGAAACTCTCGTCGGATCCTTCTATCTCATAACGACGTAAGAACCAGGAGGAGCCGGCGGGTGTGCTGTTGAGAAGTAAAATCTCAATGTGATTGCTGACGGAGAGCAGCAACAGACTGCCTCCAAAAACAGCAGCGAACAACAGCAAGTAGCGATAGCGTATCGAGGCAGACTTCACTTTTCCCACGCTCAGGTGGCTCATGCTGGAAATAAGTTATGATTACGTTACAAACTGATTACCGAACCTTTTATTTGGGAAATGGCCTTTCATTTAAAAGAAAAAAGCTGTGTGAAAAATGAGCACCGATATTTCTTTGTTTACTTTAAAGGACTTCCTTAGCTCTCCCAATTAGTAAAAAAATGCTTTGGCTTTGGCTGCTTCAGTAAGCGGTTTTGCACAATTAGATAACATGCTGATTTGAAGCATTTTACATTTTTTGACATTTGATTTGAAGGAAGTAACCTCGTCTGAAAGAGTTCAAGATAAAGACATGTTTTTTGTTCAGATTTTAAGAACTTAATAATAAACCGATTTGAGTTTACTATCAGAAGTATTTAGATAACCAAAGTATTTAAATAAGTTCACAAACAGATGTTTTCTTGTTGTTTGGTTTTAGGATGTTTTTTAATCTGTTTGTTTTTTTGGAAATCACATATAAATAGGCAACGATCTTATAGTGTAACATATAAGATCGTTGTAAATAGGTAAGTACTAGTAAATTATTTTGTAAACAACATTTGCTTACCTGTATTCAGCTTACGAACAAATGTTCAAGAATCACTTTAGGTATAAAACCACACGAATAGTTGGTATTCTTTGATTTCAGCACTTATACTTATAAAGTTCTGGCAATGATCATGACAAAGCTGGTCTATATTTAATTTTCAGTTAAGAAAGCATTTAGTGTTGAAAATTGCGACATTGTGATATATGTGTCCGGTTTGCGGGATCGAATGCTGGGAGACTGAAGTGTCTCGCAGGGTTGAAATATAAAATATCTAGCTGCGATATGCTTGAAGAATATTATGTCACAGGTTGTGTGTTCCTCTCTAGTATTGTGCAAATGAGGGAGATGGTAGCAGGTCGAGAGGTAATATATCCTCAGCAGTTGTAAGTTTTGGCGAGGGTGAGCGAAGGAGGCTGCGCGCATGCGCGGAAGTGCCGGGGGCTTCGAGCCTCACTGTCGGTAATGTACTATAATGACGTTATGACATAGCTGGATATATGTTAGATATCCAACAGCTGATGCATTTACTTTATAATTTACTGGCTTTGATAGATATAGAATAAAATTTGAGTACTAAGAACTTTACACTTTATAAGATTTATTCAAGCGGTTTATTCAAGTGCATTAAACCTGATACGTAATTTAACAAAATATTTATAAACTAAAAATTACATAAGTGTACATTCGTTTTCTTTCACAGTAAAAAGTACATGCACATATAATCGTACACATTAAATGTCTCTATACATATAATATGAGATGCCAATTGCCATCGATTTCGAGAACACAGCTACATAATTTATCCCCGGTACTTTCCGGCTACAAGACCAGGAACAAATGGTTATTTGACCGCCACTTAAATATCTGCACAACCGGGGATCGAAACTAAGACGTCTACTAAAAATGACGACACGCTACCAACTACCTACAGATTAGTTTATCGGTCTAATTACAAAATCCGCATGTCCCAAGCATGGTGTGAGTACTTGTATAGGTGCATACGAGTGAAATGGTACGCGGTTACTATCACATAAGCCGCAAGCCTATCGCATCGACCAAAATGAAACGTGACGTTATTATATCCATAGGAGTAGGTGCATTGCATACTTGTATTTATTATTGTACGTAACTACCATCGACGATGTATAAATCGTCGTGCTACTTAACGCTACATACAATACAACATCATTCAGTAATTAGAACAGTCCTTTGCCGATATTATTTTAACATGACGAAGGCTACTTAATGCTAAATATGGCATTATTTTATACTGTAAATTAATCACTATTATTTGTAAACTGTGCAGCTTTTAAACGGACTACAGTAAACATTCTAGCCACGCGATATTTTTCTTGGTTTTGGGGCTAGTTTGATATTTTGACACTGGCAATACCATTTGATAAAATCATCTGTGACGCACTCGCCTGGCTCATTAAAGACGTCGAGTCTTCGGACATGTGGCATGAGAGTCCTCTCTCGATCGCCGCGATGTAAAAATGCTCCGAACTCAGCTGCCCCAGGTTTTACTCTGATTTCCAACCTGAACTCTCGCCATTCGATCTCTTTGCCGTAGCTTGGCCACAATTCATCGAGCTCGATAATATTTTCGAGCTTAAGTTTAAGGAATAAAACCGGAGCAACCAATTCAAGTGTATTATAACATAATCAACTGCATCTTGAACTATGTTATGTCCGACGTTGATTTTCTTTCTTCGATATTAAGTGCACCAGTAATTATAAATACCGGCGCGTTCACAAGTTCTGTCACTTTGAATCGGCACAAATAGACTTATGCCTCTTTCATAGCTTAATTTGCTTTGATTTCTGACAATTATCTCATTGTTTCCACGTCGCTCAAGTCAATCAAATCGACTAAAGTCTCATGAAGGTCAAACGGCGTCGTTAACCTTCTACTGTTCATCTTGAGGTTTTCATATGCTACATTGTATGCTCACGAAATGCAGGGTGCACTAATATACTAGCAAAAGGGCAATCTTTGTTCCAATCGACCCTGCTTTGTGCCTTGAATTCTTCCATGGGCCATACCTTCGTCTCTTACTAGTATTAATACTGTTTCGTTTAGATATCCAGTATCGTCAAAATTTTGGATCAGTTTTTCACACTCATCATCCATTAGCACGGGCGCATTCAAGTTCTGACTTAACGATGATTCCCAGAAAAAACCGAAAAGTTTTGAAGTTGGTGAATTTTCCGTAACCCTCTCCATATAATCCAACATGAGCCGAAAATAATACTTATCTTCTATACAAACTGCAGGTAAAGTCATATTCCGACGTTTTAAATTCCAAAGCTCTATTTTCTTCTTGTTTTTTTCTTTGGTGCAACCGTATTTCGTTTAATTCAGACTCTTTAATGAAGTGATGAACATAGTAGTCTGGAAGTCAGTCACTAAAATCGTATATGTCCGAATCAAATAATCCTGATCGAGCGGTGTCTTGTATAAGAGCTGTAATGAAGCCGGCGTTTTTAAATCATCAGGGACATCAGGGGAGACACGAGACCGTCACCTTTTAATTTAGCCTTTATGGTTACTTATGATTTTAAATTACGAGCACAGCGAGACTTGTAAACCAGGAGATACATTAAATTTTTTAAATGAATTTCGTACGACTATTCCAGTAATAGTTATATACAAACGCTAATTAATAAATAACTCAGCCTATACGAACTTACTTACTTACTTACTTATGACTTACCTACTCGGAAAATGAATGAGTGTCACTGCAGATGTCTGCCAGAGTGCATTTTAATCCTATATGAGCAAAAAATTAATGTAAGTTAGTACCTAACTAAAATAGTCAGTTAGCTAGTTTTCTGTATTAGTATGTTTTTTAAAGGTTGGTTTGCTAATTATTGTTGTACCAAAGTTAAATAAAAAAAAAAAAAAAAATTATACATTAAAAGAAAATAGAGAAAGTTATCAATTACGAATAACAATCGATTTTTAATGGATGCCAAAACTGTTAATTCACATCGTATACGTAAATTGTTTTTACAGGACTAAGTACGCAAAAGGGAGAGTTGATGAGTTTTTGAAATTATCCTACATAGAAATTCATTTTGAGATTCGCTTTCAAGAGCTAATGCAGTAATACCGCGCCATACAATCACATGTGAAAATTACTATAAACTATTTCTACGTGAATATCCTCGCTAAGTATGAGAAAGTAGGTACTACAGCCACTGGGTGAATGTGGACTCACGCCTGTTGCCCTCGGCTACTCCTCGGCCCACATGTGGGTTCATCAATAAATGCTTCTATTATCGACTGACCTCTTCACTATACTTACAGATTATTGATGATTACGAAATATAATTGGTTCCATTCCAGAGAATTTAACGTCTTTGCAAATTGTTTTTTTTATAAGTATATTTTTTTGTTTTTGAGTAACGGAACACCTACGTGACTGAAATTTGTAAGTACGGATATCGACTGGTGGTTATGGTTCCTGCGAGAAAATGTTTCAACCATTGTTATCGAACGTGTTGATGTTTACCCATTACAGTGGTTTTATTGCTTCGTTAGTTTACAATGGTCGTTTTTAAACTAGCTTCCCTAATTGCGGTTGGCCTGCCTCTGAGACTGCACTGGAAGCGATGTTTTTCCAAAGTTTCCGGTTCTCGTACAGCACGCGAGGGGTTTGATCAACTTGGACACGGCATGGCAGTTGCACGTGAAAGGTCATTTATGACGTTCTATAAGTACTGCTTAGAACTCATGATTTGTTTTTTTTTTGTGTAAAGTATTTCTCGTGATGTAGGTACATAATAACATTCTTAAATACAAATATATTCCGGATGAGTTAAGAAAATAAATTAAAATAATTCAGTCGGACGAGTTAAGAGTAAACAAGCCGGTCACTTCTCCATAGAAACGGCGAAGTAATATTACTCCACTATGTAATGTTGTAGGTGCAAGACTAAGCATTATATCGATTTGTCTCTTCATTATCTAGGATTGTTTAATGAATAAGAAAGTAAAAACTTACGAAACATGAAAGTTATGAGCCAGGAAACATCTCGTATTTTAGCTCAATTTTGACGCCACTTTGGACGTAAATTATTAACATAAGGAGTATGAAAACTCTAAAATAGGTTATCTAGCGGCATAGTTTAGTCCAACAACATTTCAAATAACTTTCGTCGTCGTCGTCGTCAGCCATAAAACGTCCACTGCTGGACGAAGGCCTCCCTCTTAATAGAGGGGTGTTGCCATAATCCCCACGCTTAGCAGGCGGCTTGGGGATCGCAGAATGGTCACCACCGTT
Organism: Erannis defoliaria; assembly: GCA_905404285.2. Lineage (NCBI taxonomy): Eukaryota > Metazoa > Arthropoda > Insecta > Lepidoptera > Geometridae > Erannis > Erannis defoliaria. Next base: position 15,443,277 of record FR990069.1, on the reverse strand, counting down.
AACCAAAAGGACGCTGCTGCCCGTCCTCCGGTGGGTCTGGTTGCAGTTTAAGGACATACCCAGGTCCAAATAACTTTAGTTGGAATAAATTCAACCAGTAGTTTTTTCAACACAAACCTGCAGCCAAAGGGTAAAATAAAAAAAATTGCGTGATCATTTCTATTTCTTTCTCCCTTTCCCACACTTTGTTTGATGAAGAGAGCATGCTTTTTAGCCACGCTCACCAGTAGTTCGAGCCGTCGGGTAGTACATCCTTAAGAATACTGATTTAGGACGAGTTGAGATAATAAAAAAAAAGGATGAGTTGAACAAAGATCAGTAAGGAACAACCCAAATATATGATAGCGCAAAGATTAGAAATAGTTACCTTCTTAGCTTTGCACCTCGTCAGGAGCATTTCCAGGTTTCAGAGCCAGGACGTATAAAATCAAAATTTGAGACTTGACACTTATTTTTTTGTACCACTTGACACTTATTTTTTTGTACATTGGTCGCCTTAGTTCTGCTAAGTGGCTGTACATTGTGTGCCAATTTTGTGCCCATATAGCCACTTCATTTTCTTGGCAGCTTACTTGAGGTAGAATTTATTCGTATGCATATTTTAGGTTTATATTTCTAGACAGACAAATATTTCAAGTGGCCGTCTACTTAACATAATTACAACCTAAACAGGTTGTAATGATGGCCTAATTACCTCAAGTAAGCTGCCAAGAAAATGAAGTGGCTATATGGGCACAAAATTGGCACACAATGTACAGCCACTTAGCAGAACTAAGGCGACCAATGTACAAAAAAATAAGCCCAGATGGACGGTGCTTGTGGCGGAATGGCCGTATAGGAATGAATAAACCTTTTACATATATGTTTTAGGAATGAATAAACCTTTTACATCTATGTTTCTGGTGGTAAGTATATTTTCAAACCTGTGTCGCTGTCCACCAGTGGCGGACACGCGGGTGGTGGACAACGGGAATAATCGATATTTCTTCTATTTAGTTTTACTAAAAGGACGAGCAAAACAACTTTTTCAAACTTGTGTCGCTGTCCACCAGTGGCGGACACGCGAGTGGTGGACAACGGGAACAATCGATATTTCTTCCATTAAGTTTTACTAAAAGGACGAGCAAAACACATTTTTCAAACTTGTGTCGCTGTCCACCAGTGGCGGACACGCGGGTGGTGGACAACGGGAACAATTGATATTTCTTCTATTAAGTTTTACTAAAAGGACGAGCAAGACAACTATTTCAAACTTGTGTCGCTGTCCACCAGTGGCGGACACGCGGGTGGTGGACAACGGGAATAATCGATATTTTCTTCTATTTAGTTTTACTAAAAGGACGAGCAAGACAACTTTTTCAAACTTGTGTCGCTGTCCACCAGTGGCGGACACGCGAGTGGTGGACAACGGGAACAATCGATATTTCTTCCATTAAGTTTTACTAAAAGGACGAGCAAAACACATTTTTCAAACTTGTGTCGCTGTCCACCAGTGGCGGACACGCGGGTGGTGGACAACGGGAATAATCGATAATTTCTTCTATTTAGTTTTACCAAAAGGACGAGCAAAACAACTTTTTCAAACTTGTGTCGCTGTCCACCAGTGGCGGACACGCGGGTGGTGGACAACGGGAATAATCAATATTTGTTCTATTAAGTTTTAACAAAAGGACGAGCAAACCAACTTAATACTTACTCACCAGCTAAAGCGCAAAAAACAAGTGAGAGAATGAGAATTCCAAAACTAAATTATTACGCTTCAAAAAAAAAACAACTGACATCAATTTCGACTACCTGGATTACATCTACATATTTTCCAGCTATTTTCATTTATTTCAGTAATTTTACTTTAAAAACCAAACTACTGAACGGATTTCGATAAAATTTATATGGGGCCACCTCTGAAGTATTGCCTACCAAACAAAAAAGAATCATCAAAATGAATTCATAATTGGCGGAGTAATCGCTTAACATACCCAAAAAAACATACAGTTGAATTGAGATCCTCTTTTTTTAAAGTCCGTTGAAAAGAAATGTAATTTTCTTATTATATAGTTGCATAATGCCTATATAGTCTTGAACAAGATAACGGCCGCATTTTTAACAGTGTGGTCGATTCTGACGGTTTTAGTTGACAGTTCTAAACTTACTAAAGTATTGCTGTCCTTAGCTAACAGGCCTAGTAAAAAAGTGACAGCAATATTTTAATTAGTTTAGAACTGTCAACTAAAACCGTCAGAATCGACCACAGTGTTTAGGGACTGTCAAACCATTACTTCATACGAAAGCTATTTTTATAAGGTACATTAAAAAAAAGTAATTTGGTGCAAGCAGCTACTATGAATAATGTTATAGTTCGTTTGAAACGCTTAGTAAAAATACACTCATTTCGAAGGATTAACAATATCTACTTATATTATAAAGGTTTACGCGTAACGATATTACTAACCGAAAGGTGGTTCATCATTGTGAACAACCTTTACTATATAGTAAAACTACTATGGAGATTTGTAATCTTCTATTGACACATTTTTTATTTGAACTATTTAGACATAATTTATTTTTTCTCAAAAACATGCTTTCAAAGACATTTAACTAATTGCATTTAGAGCCGTGACTATCCATTATAAACACCATAAGGTCAAAGGTAAATTAATTACACTCTGTGAAGTGTGTACAGAAGGGTAAGTTGGGCACCCTTGGCGCATGCGCTCTGGTTGATATCATCAAGAGCTCAGCTCGCGACTCCGCGAAACGAACCCTCGTTTTTTATTTAAACACAGTATAAAGATTTTCGTTCATTATTCGCCGCATAAGAGATATGAATGAGGACCACGTCGTTCTCACTCGAGGTACGTTTGTGTATTTGTTTTTGAAGATGAGGTTATAAGCTCAGTGTCAGAAAATCGATACTTAAATAACACAAGCATAACCTTAAAAACGAAGTATCAAATGTAAGGATCTTGAGCTCTCCTCCTGAACCGCACATTGCGAAATGGTAGATGTTAAAGAAGTGAAACGTCGAAAGCAGTCATCACGTCGCTAAGGCGTATTAAACTAATTTTACGATGTTAATAACAAATGAACTGAATATGATTTGATGATGTCACTTTTTACTACGAGTAGTCCCTATCGGAAAATAGTACCCAACTTAGGTACAACTTGCTTCTATCCGTACTCCCGATAAAGCATTTTACCAAAACACTAATGAGATTTTTGTTTACGTTTTCTTTCTAAAACCAGGTGTATGTGTGTGTGGTTCTATAAATACCGGGTGTTAGTTTAAACACCGTTATCCTTCTAGTATATCATTGTACTCATGATTATGAACAACTATTCCTATGGGGCCAACCCTGAAATCACGAAAAAAAACAGCTGTTCCATACATTTTGTCCTAGATCGATGAACCTTTTTGTATGGAACAGCTGTATTTTTTTTCGTGTTTTCGGGGTTGGCCCCATAGGAAAAGTTGTTCATAATGATGAGTACAATGATATCGTAGAAGGATGCCGGTGTTCAAACTAACACTCTGTATTACTAAATGTATATGTATATTTGTTATCCGATGTTTCAGCATGTTCTCTGTCATAGGCTTTTAGAGCGACACAGTAGGTACATGGTATAAATATTTAGGTAAACCACTCGCTGAGCAACAATAGGGCACTGATGCACTTGCTGCAGGATTCTCGTTTGCTGGTCTTTAAAAATAAATGGCGCCGTTAATAGGTTTGCTCATTGTGGCTTCAAACGTTTCAGGTCCTGGCCCTACTCTTCCTCACCTTGATCCCGTGGCCGGGGCCCTCAGTTTTCAAGATCACTTGCTCTCGTGACAACTCCAAAATCGTCAGAAAAGTAATTCAAAACAAATGGCTCCCAGTTTTAGAAAGGTTTCAGGTAAGATTCTCCAACTATTTTATTATGAAAACTGACGTGGTTTTGACACATTTTTGTTTTATTCATACGGGAATACTCACGTTTAATTAAATCGGATACTCCGACTATAGTTTCGATCACATCCGGTGACCTTTTTCAAAGAGTGAACACAGAGCCCGACGCGCGTGCAGCCGCCATACTGCCGCGACTATAGTCGGAGTATCCGATTTAATTAAACGTGAGTATTCCCGTATGAATAAAACAAAAATTCTCCAACTATTTCGTATATCCATGTATATATAGACTTTCGTCTATATATCGCGATTAGACACTTATCACCATCTACTTCCTATATCAACGCAGTGATCATGGCCAGTATTTTAGCTAAATTAGCGCGAAGGCTTGCTTCCATCAATGAGAGATTTAAAATACGTTTTCTTTTGTAGGCAGATAATTTGTTTGACACATCATTTGCCCTGGTTATTTAGTTGCTTCGCACCATTATTGGTTAAGTTCGCACCATTATTGGTTAATATAATTTAAAGACATTGAATGCTGAACTTAGGTATGCTTAATTTCCGATGATGTTAGCGGAGCAAGTACATACTTATGTTTTAATGAGTCCCTTGAGATTATCAAACTTTATCACGATGTTCGCGGTCGGTATAACGATAATGGGATGGTAGACAGCTAGGCAGTAGGCAGCTGATATTTCGAGCGGTATGAGAGGCTCATAAAACAGTCACAATATTTGTCATATTCTAATCATCAAGTTTAGCCTATGTTAGGAGAGCTACTGCCTGTAATCGTACACTTGTCGCGAACCATTCGCGGTGTGAAATAAAGACGTCGAAGCGAGTACTTGCGACTCAAATAACGAGGGTTCCGTACCAACACAATTACAAAGGAAATCCGCGACAGTATATCTAACGAGTATTCTATGAAAACAACCGGCTACCTATTACGATTTGCGATATCTCGTTAATCGTAATAGGTAGATCAAATACATCGTCATAGATCAAAAACAGACGAACTAACATATTTATAGCCAAACAGAGACGGATTGCTTAGTCATAAGGTACAGTTCAACACCCTTTGGGTACGGAATCCTAAAAAAGAGTTCAATGTATGTTCGACAAGATGTACCAGTTTTTTTTTTTCAAAAAGACCTTTACATACTGACAGACGGATAACGAAGTGATCCTATAAGGGTTCCTTTTTTCCTTTTGAGGTACGGAACCCTAAAAAGAACATAACTGAAATATGTGTTGGTAAATGCTACGGTAAATAGCAAGAAAAATCAGCCGACAGGATATAAAACCTAATGTTTGTAGCGATTCGGGTAACGCACCCCACTGATTTCCCAATAATTTAGATAGCCAGTGTGGAAACATAACAAACAAATTACATCCTACATATAGCAGGTACCATATAAAATATGTATATGTATGACATTTAATATCTCAGGGCGACGAGCCCAGTGCAATGCGGTGAACGTGTCGTTCATCTCGTCACTCCATTGCATAAAAAATCTATCTCATCTAGTTACTGTCTAAGTACAACATTTCAGGTCAAACTCCCCCTGGAGTGTCCGTTCCATCCAGCGCGCGACATATTCGCGCCGCAGCACACCGCGAAGCTGCAGCACCGACCTTCGCAGTGGACCTGCGCCTTCTGCGGCAAGTCCTTCTACGAGGAACGACACCTCGACACGCACTTCGACCAGCGACACAAGAACCAGATTAATAAGGTGAGAACAAACAACCACAACACATTACACAACAATTTCAACAAAAGATCCTACCGCAATTAGTAACAAAATTGGTTGAGATATGTGACGTTAGCTTAGTGAACGTCTGTCGTCATTACAGTATATTACGTACAGTAATTTGCCTACCTATTCTTTGGCTATACCGATCACATTATTTGTTACCAAAACAAAGGTACCGTTACCGTTTAATTAATAGGTTGTTGTGGTCTATTTTTCCGCCCTCTGGTACTGCAGTTATGAGGTAGGTTTATAAGTATAACTTCTATCAATCCCAAAGATCGTGGACCAACCCCATATACGCTGATGTCAAATCAATTATACGTAATGTTAATTGAATTATGTTATGTCTAATGCTCTCCTTTAGCCAATGGTTTTTTTTAGTTTTTTTTTATAATTGTTTATTAGCTCCACGGACTGCGGGTCCGTGCCTTTTGTCAACTTTTACCTTAACTTAATTTTACACTTAATAACATAAAAGCTAAAGGCTTTACAAAATGGAATTGTTTTTATGTTGTAAGAACTGATTTTAATGTACAGGCGGAGGACGCAGTATGTCTGGCGGATTACTGCGACATAATGCGATGCCAGGTACTGGTGGCGCACGGCCTGCTCAGCGGCGGCGTTGGGCCTGGCACTGATATTGAGGTGATACCACCAAACTTTACTTAAAAGTAAGATGTAAATCGGCGAACTATAAGCAAGAAAGGTGGCAGTTGCTGGAAGAGAAAAGCCGAAGATCACGCTGCCTGGCGTGCCTTATGAGAGGAAATAATTATCCAGAAGTGAACTATGACAGGCTGCTTGTGACGACGATGGAACTAGTGCTAGATAGATAGTGACAGCAACACATGCTGCGCTCCAACTGGTTGTGAGTTCAGAATATTTTCTTAGAATAAGTTCGAAAGTGAAGACTAGGTAAGGTGACTAGGTGCAACGATAAGTTTATATACAATTTGATCGGACAGACCAGATACAACCTGAACATTATATAAGTATTATAAGTATCGTGTAGAGCCGCGGCAGAGTATGCTCTGGGATTGCTATCATTATTTGATTACCGTTACTGGTAGCCACAGCCTAGTACTAGCTAACCATTGAGCTGTTCTCTTAGACATGCCATTGCGATAAAGTATATGACCCCAGGTGTGGCAGGACCTGGAGTCAGTGAAGAAGGCGCTGGCGCCGCCCGCGCCCCGCAGCGTGGCGCGGGTGCCGGCGCGAAGGAGGCACCGAGCCCGCTCCATTCCTCCGCAGGCAGAGCCCGACTGTCCCAAGACTGAGCAGAATGTGGATGACCGCGACCACGGTCAGTACCACCGTGATTTGAATTTAGAAGTTAACTGATCTATTAGAGCCTGCGCAGGCGACTGTTTTTTTTTTCTAAAATTTCCCATAGATATACATTACCAGAGGAAAGTGTGTGTGCGAAGATTTTTGTGGAATTTAAGACTCACAGTGGATGTGAACGGCATCACGATAGAATTACACACCGCGATGACGCCATGATTAACGTTGAGATATGAAGACTAGCGACTTTTCCACTATTACAACACTAAAAGTGATGATACGAGTGTGTACTCATTCTGACAATAGCACGATGATTATTAACAAATTATAACTGAATGGCATGTTCATATCAGCCTCGTAGGCAATTATAAGGTACTATAACATTATATCGTGCTGTCTTATTGTTCAGAAACACAAGAAGAGAAAAGAACGGAGGATGCAGACAGCGACACTAATCAAACCGTGGAGCTCTGTGACGCAGACACCGTGGAGTCTTCGTTGCCTCCTGATAGCCGCCAAAAGAGGCTGGCTGACTTGCAAGCCGAAAGAGCTGCTTGTGACCCTACTCGCCTACAAACCCTTAAGGTTTGCCATTTAAATTTAAGCCTAGACTGCATACTTTATTATTTTGCCTTATTTTCCCATTTATGACTAGTCGTGTTTTCTATCTTAGGCCACGCTTCGATAAACCTGGCCTGTCAGTCAAACAAAATATAGGTATATATTTTTTTGTTTTAGCTAAGTACTTAAGTGGTTGATATTTAGAATTTTATTCCGTTAGACATTCGTTATTTAGTTTTTTTATATTTGGGGTAACTTGTAGAATAAAATTTAGTTATTTATAATCATATTCCTTCGGCAGTTATACATTCATTTCCACAAATTCAATCGAAGACTTCTCGTTTGTTTCTCAGGTGCGGTGTGAAAAAATAGTCCACTCGTGTATAGCAACTCTTCTACTGCATCTAACACAGCATCAGTTCACCGAGCTTGAAGGTACTTTTGCTTTTAAGTTCCTTGTAGGATTTCCATTGCAGAAAATGCAGCCAGCAACGGTTTCACAATGTCATCTTCCTGCCCTTATCCTACTAAGTGGGGTCGGGACAGAACGTTTCCTTGATCAATATTGTACTATATATACCAGACGTCATACTACATTCACATCGCTCACACGCATATCTATCACCTTTCACGCAGTTTGTTTTAACTACTTCTGCAGACGCCCCATTACGGTTTTATGGCACACATCAAAGGCCTATATGAACCCTTAAAATTAACTTTCTCGCATGCTTTTCAGACAAAATGCTGTATCTTGTTCACGATGCTTGCAAACTATGCCACTTTCTTTATTTTTTTAATCTTATACCAATACGAAATTTGTAAGTACATTATCTTTTTCCAGATGAGATGCAGCGAGCGGTATGTTGGTACCTGAGCTGCGACCGATACTGGGAGGACACGGCCCCCACAGCGCGTGCCTTCCCCTGGCCCCTGTTACTAGCCCTGGCCACCGGCCTTGCGTTGGCCCTGTGCATGTGCTACTATATTATTTGGATTGTTTTCGAGTAAGTTCGTGTTTTAGTAGTCAAATTGCTATACTACTGTGAATTGTGAAGCAGCAAATGTTCTGAAAACTAATGCTGTCCCCACGATTTTTTTCATTTTTTCTATGTATTGTACTGGGTAAACAGCGAATAGCTCCTAGCAATTATAAATGATGAGTAGCCTCGGGTAAACTCGAGCTAAACAGTCATGGTAAGCGGCTATAGTGGACAGGTGAACAGTATTGTGAGGCATAGTACGCTTTGAGGCAGTTGTTATAGTTGCTGTAAAATTGCTGTACTCATGTTTACGGTTTCTACCAGTGGCGCCAGTCTCTGTTTCCATTCGCGACTATTCAATGTGTAACCAAAAGGTTCAACAATACCGGGGGGTATGTACTCATCATTATGAATAACTTTTACTATGGGGAAAACCTTAAAACCGCAAAAAAAAACAGCTGCTCCATACATTTTGTCCAAAGTCATTGAACTTTTTGTATGGAACACCTGATTTTTATTTCGCGATCTCAAGGTTGGCCCCATAGTAAAAGTTGTTCATAATTATGAGTACTTATATACATGCCCTTTCAGTATTGTTGAACCTTTTTGTTACACATTGTATATTTATCTAACGGTGTAAGATGACAGTGTGCCATAAAGAATATGAGATCGCATTCCAGTTCAGAGGAGGGCAGCGTGGCGGGCAGCGCGTCCGTGTCGATGACGACGCACTCGTCACCGACGCGCGGCGAGCGGCTCGCGGGCGACGACGCCCTGCTCGACGACCCGGACCACGACGACCACTATATCTACGTCACCTACCCGCCCGAGCTCAAGCGCAGGCTGCTCGAAAGGTACGCCGCTAACAGATACACGCTCATCATACTCACTCCGTACATCAGACAGACGAGAGTCGATTGATGTTATACCAAATGGAACATCTTTGACAAATTATATGTCTAGATAGACTGATGGATCCTAAACGCGTCGAAAAAAATTGCAGTTAACTGTTAGTCTCTTATGCACGCACACTATAACAACGCGAGTGTAAGACATGGCTGTCACGCACACTAGTATAATAATGTTGGCCTGTCATTTTTCGTTCATAAACAGTACGAGACTCTATCTAGACATATTATTAATCAAAGTGGAACATAGTGGTGGAATACTCACTCCCATAGTAAACACGTCTATACATAGTCGGAACCATACTTATAATGCATTCCGTTGCAGTAAAGAGGCGTGCGCGATGAGCAATGCTGCAATGGAAAACTAAGCCTTTTTTTACTACAAATAAAGTACAAATTAGCTTGCACTGAATATGACATTGTTTTAGTTACATATAGGTACGTTTAGACGCCTTTTCTATGGGAGTAAAACTGCGCTTTTATATACTATTACAAAAAGTATATAAATAAGTATTCTATCAGTTATCTGGTGTCAATATAGTACAAGCTTTACTTAGTTTGGGGCTAAATGGCGCTATGTAAAATATGCACCAGATAACTGATGTGCGGATACAACCACACCAGACCACCGAGTGTAAAAGTGAAGGAAATGTATTCATCTCTTTCTCCCTTGTTAATCAGAGAGCGATGTGGTCTGCACGACCCAAACCCATGCGTCTGTTCCTACTAATTCCTATTCAAACCACTGACACATCGTGACCCTGGAAGTGGTCCTAGGTTAATAAATTCGCATTTGTTGCCTTCGAGTAGTAGTTTGTACTTATTCCGTATCAAAGGCCTGATTTAAAATTTTGTTTTTATGGATTGGATTTAGTTAATTCTCTCAGTAGTTTTTTTCTATGCGAACTTACTGTATCTGGAGCTAGACTTGTAGTGGTAGGATTTTGTAGTGGTAGGACTCTATAAAAGTCCGCCTGGCAAAGTACCCCACATTTACTAGTTATTCAACCACCAAGCAGTAATGTGCAAGCATCACTGTGTTGCGGTTTGAAGGGAAATGTTACCAGATAAATTAATGGGCATGAAGAGATTTGACATCTAATATCTCAGGGTGAAGAGCGCAGTGCAGTGCGGTGCAGGATTATATTCGCAAGTTAACAATTCAGGCACTGCTATCTGCTATCTAGCTCCTATAGTACAAACTTTGCTTAGTTTGGGGCCAGATGGCGCTATATGAAATGTCCACCAACTCGAGAGTAATAATATTATTCCTCCGAGTCTGATTTATGTATTTTATATTACTGCTTCTGTTATGGCGCGATGCTTACCACCAGGCGAACGTCTCGCTGGGTTCGTCACTATGTTGTATAAAAAAAGACGCATACTTGCGTTTTCATGCATCGACAAAAAATATTATAAAAAGTGAATATTCACAATAGTTTAATTAGAAAGTTCAATCTGATTTTATTGACAGTTTGGTAGACCTCACACTTGTATCCGCACTGTTTTACCCCGATGCACTTCACACTAAATGAAGAGTCCAACCAGTGTTACCCATTCCAATTAAAGAAATCACGAGAGAGAAGGGAGAGAGTCATAAAGAAGTTTTCGAAACTTCATAATTGTACTTAAAATGTTTGTGATAAAATGTTTATAAGTGATTATCCACATTTTATCTTGTCACCTTCCTCTCGCTCCACCTTAGACGTCCCTGGGGTGTAAGATTTTTACACTCAGGCCCTTACTATAGGTACTATGAGTAAGCCTGCAAACAGCTGCAAAATCGCTTTTCTTCTCTTGGAAAGGGAATTTTCGCTCTAGTCGTACTATAGTCAGTTATGACCGCTCGATGTTTTACTAACAAACGTTTATTGTTTTAGCTGCTACAATAGAACGACCCGACTCTGAGACCCGGTTGCGTCGTGCATGCGTTTGTCTCGGTGCAGTAGTGTAAGGTAGAATTAGCAGTGCAGTCTGATATAGCCAAAGCTGTCATTGGACCCGATTTTTTTACTTATTTTAGCTATACTTAGTTGTATTTTTGTTTGATAATTTTGTCACACTAATTATTTTTAACGATGAACAAACTTAAACAATTTCTATTTGCAAACAGAATCTCCTTGGCTAGAACATTAATTACCACATTCAAACCGACTCGGCCACAATATTGCTACATTACGAATACATGAATTTAGTCAATAGGTATTTAGTGCCTATTTGTCTACTTCCACAATCAGGATTTTTATGACTATGGAATGGCCATGTCGAATTTATTCTAGAGAATGACTATGCGTAGCGTGTAGACAAGCCATATAGGCCGACTAAGAGTAGTTCTCAGTAATAAGCCCACAAAAACTTGGCCTTCGCATAGCGTTGGGCGGCACTAAATCATGTATATAAAAATAATGAATCTTACACACTAGATTTATGAACAATGTTCGGCAAAATACAGGAATATACCCATTATTTTCGGGTCACTTTCCCCAGTCATAGAGAAGCCGTCAAATCTCGTACGTAAAACGCTGCTTCCTTCAAAAAGGAAATAGAGGAAGTAGATTCCGTTAACATTAAAGTCCTTCATTTTACCTAATGTTTAGTATCAAACCAAATTTTTCGTCGGGTACCTTTGAAGTGTATTTTCAGATGCCACACAATAGTCGTAAGAAAAACGGACTTTTACCCAAATGAAAATACTTTTATTGAGTAGATAGTTCAGTACCAGCAACGCTTTTATTTTTATTAGTAGATTTTTAATAAATTCGAAATCCCTCATAGATGGTAGTTCGCTTAAACAATCAGTGCCTAATTTTTTTCGTTTTTATATTGAAATAGGTACTTGTAATGTAAGTGATTTCTGTTTTGTAGGTAGTTACCGAATTTTATTGCTATAAGAAATGTACATATGGACTGCGTTGAATCTCTTTATACATTGTGGATAAGAATATTGCTCTTTTAATATTTGTTATAAACCTTCGCTGTACACTTTCGGCGATTAAGACCGGCCGCATACGACGAGAAAACCCGATAGAAAAACCGTCCGGTTTCGCCCGAAGGCGCTCCGTGCATACATTTTGTACTAGGTCCCGCACACCGTAAGAAATCTCTCGAGACGCCCGTCTCGCTCGCACCAGTTAATTGTGCGCAGTGTGTTTGGTCGGTCCGGCGCCTGTCGGGTGCCGTGCCGAATCAATGTGCGACCACTCTTAACCTGAGACCATAATAATTATAATAAATAATTATTATTACAGTCCGTAAAATTTCGAAAGCTCTCGTAGAAAATCCAAATATGCTTACCGGTACAACATACCAATTATCTCGCTGTCTGTCTTAAATTTTTGGTAAATGAGCATCTAGCTCAATGTAAATGAGGTATAATTTTGAACCTACGGTTAGCTGGATGATGACAAAAATTTACAATTCCACGGTCGCTAGAAAACCGCGAGTCGCAACGACTTTCCAGCGGTCATTTGACGTTAAATGCCTGGTGGCAAGCGCCTTTGTAAACTCTCAAATTATTAGGTCTTGATCATTCTTGCCGAGAGAGTACAGCCAGGATAAGATTAATTAGTTGTTTTATTGAAAAACCAAAATACACTACTAAGAAAAATGCCGAAATGTGCAAAAAATACGCTTGGAATGTTGATGGGCACGTCCAACTTCGAATGTCAAATGTACCTTATTTCATGATAATGTATAATGCATTTAGTATTGTCGCAATGAAATTATGTATGTTCGCTATTCCTTAAGAGAATATCGCACATTAAAATTTGTGCACCATATTAATCTGGATCAAGGATTGTCTATGGTAGCGGATGCGCCCCTAACTATCACGCTATAAAAGCGCTTTGCAGCATTTCAGTCATATTTAAATTTCTTTCAAGCGAGTATTTAAGCTGTAAAACCTAAGTTAATAAATCATCAATATTTTTAGAGAGAATTGACGTCATATTTAAGGTATATTCAAAGTTTTGAACTATCACGGTTGTTTACTAAACTTCTATTATTATTAACGGGATATTTACCGTGATTATGTTGTGAAATGAGCTCATATTGTGAGCATGATATTGTGAGTGTGTTTTGTCGAGACTTGGGTTCGAGTTCGAGTTCCAGTAATCGTATTAAAAGACTTAGAAAGAGGCAAGTTCGTTATGAATGCCCTTAATGTTTTTTCGAACTCTTTTGACAACCACCCGCATTCTTCATTCTACTCGTGAACATGGTGCATGCAACTGCTCCGAAATATCGGGAGCTCATTTCACAACATAATCACGGTAAATATTCCGTTAATAATAATAGAACTTTATATTCAAAGTGCTGCACAAGTGAGCGTTCAGATAGTTCACATCCAGTACCATAGACTATCATCATGAGCTGGATAAACTGCGAGCACACTATGTACTATACGCGACGTCACTTGCCGGTCCCAACAGAAGGCTACAGCGCATCATGCCGAGTTGCCAAGTTGGTAAAGGATTCGGTGACAAAATTGGCACTTACTTAACTTATATTTATTATCCGATTTGTTTGTTATTTAGATAAATATTTAAAAATCTTTTTTGTATTATATTGTACTTGTTACTTTATTCTGATCAACGACCAATTAGTTTTATGATATTAAGTTTATATATTAGCGCATAAAGAGAAAAAAACTACAAAAGCTTCATTTGCTTCGTGGAGACTGAGGTAAAGCTTAGATATAACTACCTACACTTTGCTAGTTATGAATATACCAAAGAAGTACCTGCATGTTATAGAGATTAATAATTATTAGTAAGGCACCACATCAGTGTTGTCGGTATCTTCAAAATTGGCTCTATTTCTGATATACCTAAATCTAAACCTTATGATAAAGTTCACTAAATCTTGAATATTGCCAGCACCTTTCTGTATTTAAGATTGTAAAAAGTTTGTTAAATAAAATTCTTAAAAAAATGTGTACCTATTTATTCCAATTTATAAAAATGACAGTCTTTAGGATTAACTACATAATATATTAATTCATATTACATTACTTACATAAATAAACGTACACATGTACTTAGCATAAACTTAAAATTGCACCTTAGATATCTTCTTATATTAATTGATTTACAAAATTATCACAAAAATAGCGCGTTTACATACAATTTAAAATATAAAAATTTGTGGTTATGAGTGGTTACAAATATTATACAGAAATGGGCTTACTCAGCCAATCAGAGTGGTATTAGAGTTCAAAGACGCGCTTTTGGTGGTACAGTTGTAATGTTTGAATAGCACCTGCAGATATTTTCGCATCATCGAAATAGCTAACTACAAACATTAAACGATGGAAATAGATTCCTATTTTAATATCAGTGCAGGTTGAATTACCTTGACAGCTATGCGTACTTGATGCCCTTCCATAGCGCGTTGCCGTCGATCAAACATTTGCAGCCGCATCCAGTGGGGCACGTGTCTTTTTGTGTAAACCTGAGTAAACAAAGGAGGAAAAGGTTTTAATTTACGTATGATGTATGTATATCTACTCCACTGATTGTAATATATAGTGGTAGTAGTACAGGAGCCGTACCGTGAAACGCTTATTGCGGGACCGAATAGGCTCGGCACTGACGCTGCGCGACTGTGAGTTTTATCGCCCCGCAATACGGTTCGCGGTCGCGCAGCGTCGGCTGCCAAGCCTATTCGGTCCCGCAATAAGCGTTTCACGGTACGGCTCCTGGTGCCGTCATCAGGGGCCGTACCCTGATAGTAAATCAGTGTGATGGTATATTCACTAGCTTTTATTTTTATATAATTATCATATATGCCATGTTTTAATTCAGTGACTTTTTTTATATACCATAAGTAGTTTGTTGTAATCTTATCAGTTTTAATCAATGTAGGCAGACGCCCGAAAATTTACTTTCCACACCTGATTATAAAACACATAACACATAAACAAAACATAAGACTATTCTTCTTTCTATAATAATAACTAGAATAAAGACAGAAGAAATCCGTCAGGCGTCCCCGCAGACTAGTTCCACATTGGTGTGGCGTAGCGGCGCGTATGTCTACTGGTCAGAAGCATGGAGCCTCATGGAGTTTTCCCACCGAATCACCCGACAAAAAATATATTGGGTTGCGTAATTTAGAAGAATTAAGCGCACAAACACTTAAGGGGAGGCTTTCGTCCAGCAGTGGACGTCTTCTGGCTGATGAGTGAAGCGCACAAACAAAGACAAGCGTAATGAGGAAACATTTTATACAATTTAATAATCAGTGATTAGTTGACAAATATTGTTAAGTTTTGACAAAAGGCACGGACCCCGGAGTCCATGCACAACAAATTAAAAAAACTGTGATTCTGCGTCTATTCTATCGTGTATCGTTTATACATAGTGTATTTGGTGTGGAGGATGGATCAGTATGTGTCGTGCAGTTACCAGCGCAGCATGTGGTGCGCGTGTCCGGCGTGCCCGCAGTGCGCGCAGGCGCAGGCGAGGCCGCGCACGGCGACGGCGCACACGGCGCAGCGCAGCGCCAGGCGGCGGCACGCGGCGCAGCGCGCGCCCCGCGCCGCCGCACCGCACCACACGCACTCCGCCGCGATCTGCGGCCCGCGCCACCCCGCCTCCCCCGCGCGCGACACTATCAGCTTTGTCACCTACCAAAACACATCTTTATTTTATTTTTATCTAATAGGACCATTGAGCTAATATCTAAAGAGCCACAATCTCTGAGTGAAAACAGTCAAAAAACGTCCGAGTGCCGTTGTACATACCTATACGTGCATGATATAGTTCAAAATTTTTCGTATTTAGACGTTATGTCGCTTATTCGAAAATTTTTTTTTGCATGTTTGTGACTATATAGATATTAGCTCAATGTATAGGACAACAACAACAACAGATAACCAAAAATACATGTTCAACAGATTTGTTACAAACACATATTTTTTTACACTAGCCGGTTACACAGATCACGAATAGAAAAAAAAATATATAAAAGATAAGGTGAACAAGTAGAATTAAATACTGGCGTAGAATTATCAGCTTCGGGGAACCCAATCATAACCAAATGCTGGTATCGTGGTGGTTTCTGAGAAGTCATTTGATGTGTCAATTCTCACTCCAAAATGATCAGTGTGTTAGTCCACATAAGCCTCACTTTTCAATCTCCAGACCATGACCACGGCTATTTTCTTTTCTTTTCTTAGGAAAACTTACAGCTAAGTACATAACTAGTAAAGGATGAATCGTATCATTATAGCCGAGATGTCGAAGTAAATAATAAAAAATTTCGTCCTCGATTAAATGCTGGTTGATACACGTAAAATTATGTATTCAAATCGCGAAACCTTAAACTTTATTTAGTTTAGATTTATTTTAGAAAGAAAAGAAAGAAAGAAATGTAATTTATTTTGAATTTGAATTTTTAAAGTAGCTGCGCGCCGAGGTTCACCCGCGTGATAATAAAAAACTATTACAATGATGATAAACCGAGTTTCATCCAAACCCGTTCAGCCGTTTTGACGGGAATAGGTAATAAACACACAGATAATTGAATTCTTGAATATTTTTATATGAAGTGTTTCCACACTTCGGGTTTTTGGATCCTGAATTCTGACTTTTGTTTAAGGGACGCAAAAAAAATTCGCTTATGCACTTGCCTCAGTTTTCTTGTAGATGAGTTGCCACCGATGCAAAATATCGGCGTAGACTCTCTTGAAACAGTGGTACAGATGCACAGTAGCCGCGTCCTGCACGCAGGATGACTTCCTCTCGAATTTGGACGCAAATGAGTCTGTGTGAAAATTCTCCGCTTCCGAACATGAGCTGCTTCGGAAATCGATGGGCGTCCATCCGTCCGCAAGCTCGCTGTACTGGTGGATTGTGTTGTATGGAGATGTGCCATTGCCCTAAAAGCATAAAAAAATATAAATATATATCTTTACAAGACAACGATAATTAAACGGAACGGAAAGCTAATGGGGGATATACCGGCACACAAAAAACACTAAAAAAAAAAAGAAATTTATTGTAGATGGCGCTGACTAGACTTGTCTGTCATTGTCAAGCTTTTTTATTTAAAAAAAAAGTGCCAGAAGTCATATATATTAGGCGGTTTTTTACTGGCAAGTATAGTCAGCGCCATCCGACTTGATGAGAACTACTTCTTTTTAAAATCATGATTGCAAAATCTCCCATTGAAGCACCAAAGTTGGCGACAATGTAGTTCAGCTTGTTTAACTGACCAAGCGGATTAGCGGACGCAGTATAGAATACGATAGATATGAAACAGATCAACAAAATGTTTACTCATTGCGCTAAAAATACATTTTATTCGCAATAAAAAAATGTTATCAACTAAAACTAACTGTTTCGTTTAGTAGCCGACACTGTTTAGCCAATAGGGAATATGCATGTGTTTTAATTATTCAAAATAATAGGATAAATGGAGAGTTTAACTGAATCTGATGTTTAAGTCGAGAAAATAATTGAAATGAAATCGGTTGGTAAAGTTCTGAAATATAAGCGTTCAAAGTATTTGGGAGGGAGTCATCTGTCCCTTTCTAGCAAAACACGTGCATAGTATAGAATTTGTTTGGAATCGTTAACTTTGACGTCATAAACCTAGTATAGTGCCCTCCCTGTCTAGCACGAAACTAAAATGTTTATAAGTTTGTTATTTGTGCACATATTAAAATTTTACTTGCGAAGATTTGTTTTGTGCCAGTCAGCTTTTATGTGAGTCCATAAAAAAACCACATGCATAATCCCATATCGTCCACAGACGGCAGAGATCTCTTATGATGAGGAGGCCTGCTTGCCTCTCTATCTTATAAAATCAATTGTACACATTTTATCTTAGAACATGAACGCTTGAGACTTACGTTGCTCGAATTACTGATGGAAGACTGAGAGCCAGAGCTGTCCGTATCCTTAAATACGGAAAACGCGCACGCTAGCATCGCTGCCATTTGGACGTTTGACGATTTAGCGTAGTGGGATATACTGCAACAAAAAACATAAACTGTGAGAATTAAAAATTTATTTCTTAGGTTGTAGGTTAAATAGACGACTTGTTTAAAAGTTACGTGTGAGTTACGTTTGCTCTTTAAGCTTTAAAAACATACAATAACATTGTCAAAACAGAATGAAAACAATTAAATATTTTACTATAGCTATAATCAGCTACCATATGCTACTATACAGCTATAATCGTATACCGTGTATCGTTATAGGTAAGTATTATAATCGCAAAACTAGCAATTAGAAAAGTCTTTTCATTCAGCTTTACACAAAGTTATTGTAGCTGTGAAACGTATTCTCTCAGCTGCCGGAATAATTTGTAAGGAATATATCTGACAGGGAATGCAGCAGGTTGCAGCAGAGCGGGTGCCCGGCCCAGCCCATGGACTCCTCGCTGGAGGTGAGGTGGCCCTGCAGCCGCGCGCGCAGCGCCCGCGCCGCCAGCGCCGCCAGCCCCCACGAGTGCGCCACCTCGCGCTCGCCCTCCGCTGCCGCCACTTTGGCGTTGCGCTCGCACATATCTGCATCACACAATGTATCTCACTCAGTTTAATCTGGTAAATCCGCCATTGGCGCAATGCCTTGTCTATGACGCAAATTGCCTTGGCCGTGACTCTACGGAAACATAGTTATACCACTGATACTACTTGATCTTGATCATACATCTCTTTAAAGGTAGGTACTTAGGTATTACTAGTAACTATATATTATATATAATAATTATATATTTAGTCGTTTTATGAGTTACAATAGCTGTTGGTCCAATTTTCAATCCAAGACCAATTTTTTTCAATCAAACTTCCAATAAATAATTAAGTAAATAGTTATGTGGTAGATTTTGGGTCCCGGGACGTCTTGTGTCTCGAAGTCCCGGGAAATTTCGTTGTCTCGGGTCCCGGACTTTCGGGTCGAAACACGGTTGATGAAATAGTACATATTGTTATTTTGAAAAAATCATAATAAACTTTATTAGCTTCCTGCACCTTGTCATTGGAAGCGCTATATAATTAGCTTAACAAATAATTACTTGATACCTACACAATACTCCTAAATGCGTTCGCGACCAATGGCCGACATATTGTTGTTGTGAGATTTGTAGAGATCGTGGATTGTGATATTCGTGACTCAGCTCAGTCACATTACTTACTGCTCACATTACTTTTTGTCTGTCTCCTTACAATGACTGTGCCAAGCTGGTATTCGATGAGATAGGGTTACCGACCGTGCCCTCCCGGTCAATCAGTCAGTCGTCAATTTCACTTAATCAGGTGAAGTGTTGTGCGCGGTTGTTTTGCGATTGCGACGCTCTCTATAACGTTACAGATGTTAGAATTTGATTTTATTTTGAACAAATAATGTTGATTGTTATTAAAATTGCTTTTTTATTGATACATTTCGCCAAAAAAGAATTCGATTCTAATTATATTTCGAGAAGCCTCGAAGTCCCGAGACTTTGGTCGTGGGTGGTCTCGTGTCCCGGGACTTTGACAATGTCGAGACTTCCCAAACCCTAGATAACAAAGAACACATTCATATTAGTCGTGGGTATTTCCAAGAGATAGCAACACTTTTTTTAATTGCTTGATTTTCTTTAGGCACAGAATACTACTACGATAATTAGCCTACCTACTCGATTAAGTGTTTCTTTCGTGGAATCCTGTAATTGGCTTTCGATACCGATTAATACATATAGATATAATAAACTATGTAACTAGCTACAAAATTCACATATGAAGTAATATTGTAATTATCACTGTATAATAAACATATTATGGGGATTACGAACCGACGGGATTATCCGCGTTGACTACGTATTTTTCAGCCAGCACCCGGTTGAGCGGGAAGAGGTTGGTGGCAGCGTAGAGCACGACCCGCGGCGATCCGCACCCGGATATGCTGCCACGACTCCGCATGCTGCCAGCGCGACGCCCCTGCGCTTTCTGGACAAACAAAAACAGTACAGTAGTAACAGGTTGAGAAATTTGCCATCTAAGGCAGAGACTTCTGTAGCTTAATTGACAAAGCAGTTGGGACGGAAACCCATAGAGACTGCTCGTATGCAGGTTCGAGTCCTGCCGGAGGTCATAATTTTTCTTCCTGTTTAAGCTTTAAAAACATAGTTACAGTACAGGCCTTAGGACGTTATTAGCAGTATTGGTATAGTGGGGAAAAGCAATTTTTGCAGTGCTCTATAAAATAAAAATGTTATGGACCTACCTAGTCAAGATTCAGGGAGTGTCGCGATGGCGCGGTTTCTTAAACTTAAATTAAATTAAAAACCGATTTGAGGTCTGCTCAGCAAGGCATGAGCTTATTGAATGCCTTTAAAATATTAAAACTACGATACAAATAAAAATGTTAACCTACTTAAAATAGCTGAGGGGTTGAAGCTCTCAAGTGGCTCCCAGCCCATGGTGTTAAAAAATTGGGTATGTCGCGCGAGGCATCTACCTATTTGAGCTGGTAACATAACTACCTACTTATCTCATTACAAGAGATTTAAACAATAACTAAAACAGTCTACTCACCCATCGATCTTGAAAGTAGAATGTGGTTATTGAGTTGGATGGATGCCTGTGAATCAGCTGAGGGAACCCCGACGCGTTCGTCGGCGACGGTGTCGTTGTAGCATGAGGAGACACTGAAGTATAACTCGGACCAAACAAGCCTGGAGTTAGAGACAGCGAGGACATAGATCTCGGCGTCCCAGTCTCATGCTTCAGTGATAGTCTTCTAGCATTAGGCGGTCGGTTGAAGACTACCAGTGTGCTGACTCCACACCATTTAGCACTGCACGTGCGCGGGAAAGGGATGCAAGCGTCGCCCGCATTCTCGCTCTCGGATTGGCTGCGCTGGCTTGATTTTAGAGAGTCGCTGTCGTCGCTTGATTTGACTGGTATCTGAAAATGCGTTTTTTTTATCGTTGTATTTCAGTAGGTACATACCTATTATTTTTGTTTTAATATACTATTATTTAATGTTGCTTTGAATTGTACAGAGGTCCAATCTGTAAAGATATGGTAACAATAATTACAATGCAACTAATGGCTCAGTTTTTTTATATACTCCAATATGTTAACTGACAAAATTAAATGCTATTGATTCTATTGGACTATTCTGGCAACATGAAAACTATTTTTATCTCTTTCCATTTTACAGGTATGAGAAAAGGATGGTGACAATTTAGTGCTGTTAAATAGTTAAAAAAAATATAGAACAGAATCTAGGATATATCGGTTCAGAAACAGAAAATGTACTTACCTCATCGATGGATGTGGCTAAAGTTTTCACACAATGCAACAAACACCGTTGTCCTAACCTCTTCTTTCGATATGCGGTTTTATTAATATCCTGCAGTATTTTTATTGTAGTGGGACTGTCAACATTTGTTCCAGACAGCCATTGAAACTTTGGTATTGTTTGCTCTCTTATGAAAGTCACTTGAAGGTTGGCAGTGTAGCCGTTGCGCTCAGAACGGATCTGGCATGTTCTGGTATCAACATTCATACTTGTTAGTTCTATATTGGCCATTTCACGGATTGACTCAAACTCCTCATCTACTGCCGAGTTCAGTTTTGAAGGTAATTTGTTCTAAAAAAAATTGGCTTAGTTAAAGAGTAGGCCCATATTTTTATGGATATGATATTATATTAAACAAAGAATAGTAATAAATGTTTGGATATATTGAATAAGGAAAATGGAATAGGGACATATTAGAATGGTACCCAAGAGAGGGAAAAAGAAGTAAAGGAGGACAGCAAGCAAGATGGGAGGATGACATTAAAAAAGAAGCAGGAACAAATTGGAAACAACTGACACAAAAAAGGAAGGAATGGAAGTCCCAGGAAGAGGCCTATGCCGGAAGGCAAGCTGGGGAAAAACATAAACCAGAGAAAGCTGAATAGCCGATGTCAAAAATATAAATATATTGGACATTTAAATAATCAAATAGGAAATATCGGACATTCAACAATTTCAATAGCAATAATTTGACAAGCCACAGCAGAAAGGGCTATAATAATAATAATAATATAATAATAGTGTCAGCCCCGACACTGGCTTCAATGCCGACGTCGGTGGCGACACTAGCGACACCTGCTGATCCCGTAGTTGATGAGGGCGATGATACGGGTATGAGTGTGACTACCCAGGTGAGTGAGCAATTGAGGAGGGCTTTGGAGGACGCTATTAGTCAATATAGATTCGCACTCAATTCTAGGCCGCGACTACCGCGTTTGCCCACCCATAGGCGTAATCTAGCGCTAATGGGAGCCCTGAACGCTTTGCTAGCCCCGTACTTGCGGGCTAGCGAAGATTTAACTGATACCCACTCGATTTTGTACTGCGGTGCTGTCGCGGCGTGTCGTGTTGCACGTGTTAAGTTCCCGGACTCTAACCGTGCACCACGAACCGCCGGAGATGTGCCCGCGTGGCAAGCACGAATCGAGCGGCGTATCAGCACGTTCAGGACTCTCATAGCAAAGCTGATCTGCTTCAGCCGGGGGAATAATCGCCCCCGAGTCATGCGTTTCGTGACTCAGGCCTTTGCTGGGACTGGTATACGGCCCCAGCAATATATGGCCAGTGTCACGGAACGCATTGACTATCTCAAGCAGAAAGTCTATGCGTGGGCAAGCCGTATCCGCCGCTACAGAGAGCGTGTGGATAGATATTGGCAAAATCGCGTCTTCCAAAGCGACCAAAGGAAGGTGTACCGAAACTGGGAAGGAGCCGAGCAACGTGTGAGCGACGGACATCTACCGGATGCTAACGCCATGACTAATTTCTGGCGCGGCATCTGGTCGGTGCCCGTCGAGCACACCGAGGGTGATTGGATGCGTGTTGTCGAACGGGAATGTGAGTCCATCGAACCCATGGGGTCTATTTTAATAGACCCCGTAGACGTTAGTTGTGCGATTCGTACGGCACAGAACTGGAAAAGTCCTGGGCCGGACGGGTTGCACAACTTTTGGATTAAATGGTTTCGGTGCTCACATGACCGTTTGGCGACACAATTTCAAGAAGCTCTTGAGCTCGGGTCCCTTCCTAGTTTCATGACAACCGGTGTCACCTTCCTGCTCCATAAGTCCGGTAGTACCACGGAACCCAAAAATTACAGACCCATCACCTGCTTGCCTACCATCTACAAGCTCCTTACATCCATTCTGAGCACTAAAATTAACACGCACATTGTTGCGAACAACGTTTTGGCCCCCGCTCAGAATGGATGTAGGGTTGGGTCCCGTGGTACTAAGGAGCTCCTTCTCATCGACATGGCCATTAGCCAACAAGTTCGGCGGAACAAAGGAGCCCTTTCCGCTGCCTGGATCGACTATAAGAAGGCCTATGATTCAGTGCCTCATTCATGGCTAGAGAGGATTTTGGAGTTGTATAAAATAGATACAACTCTAAAATCATTCTTAAGCGCATGCATGAGGCAATGGACCACAGTCCTTCGTCAGCCAGGTGGTGGAAATGACTCGTTTGATCCGCAGGACTTAATAAGGATTGAGCGAGGCATCTTCCAGGGTGATAGTCTGAGTCCATCGTGGTTTTGCCTAGCACTGAATCCTCTCAGCACATTGTTGAAGGATTCAGGACTAGGCTATCGGCTTCGAAGGGGGGGTGAAGTCATTTCTCACCTTCTGTACATGGACGATCTTAAACTGTTTGCACCAAAACACCAAGACTTGTTGGAGTTGCTAAAAACCACACAGGTTTTTAGCAGCGCCATCAGGATGGAATTTGGTGTTGACAAGTGTGCGGTCATGCGTGTGCAGCGAGGGAAAGTTGTAAATTCTCCGGATTTACAACTTTCTGAGATAATGACTCTCAGATCTCTCTCTGAAGCCGAGACCTACAAGTATCTGGGTATGTCAGAGTCGTTGGGTATATCAGTAGTGGACATCAAGAAATCAGTGAAGGAGCGCTTCTTTTGTCGGCTGGCAAAAGTACTCAACAGTCTTTTGTCTGGCGGCAACAAGGCGCGCGCCTTCAATGGTTGGGTGATGCCTCTACTGATATACTCCTTTGGCATACTTAGGTGGACTCAGACTGAGCTGGACGCCCTGGATAGAAGAGTCCGTCAACTGCTCACTGCGCATCGCATGCTACACCCACGCTCATCTGTTATGAGACTGTACATTCCACGGAAGTGGGGGGGTCGTGGCTTTTTAAACGCCAAGAACCTCCACAATCGTGAAGTGTGCAGTCTTAGGGATTATTTCCTTAACAATGAGTGTGGGATGCATCGCGATGTAGTGACAGTTGACAAGGGGCTCACGCCGCTCTCCTTGGCAAACGAGAACTGGCGCAGACCATCGGTGCTAAGCACCGACGACCGCAAGGATGTATGGAAGAGCAAGGAGCTGCACGGACGGTTCTATCGGGCCCTATCGGGCCCCGATGTGGACTTGCTCGCGTCGGTGAACTGGTTACGCTTCGGGGACCTCTTTGGGGAAACTGAAGGGTTTGCCTGTGCAATTGCGGATGAAGTTATCAAGACGAACAACTACCGGAAATATATCATGAAGGACGGTACGGTCGACATCTGTCGGGCATGCCACCGTCCCGGGGAATCTCTCCGACATATAATTTCCGGTTGTTCGCATCTTGCTAACGGCGAGTATTTGCACAGGCATAACCAAGTCGCCAGGATCATCCACCAGCAACTTGCTCTTCAATACGGCCTTCTCGAGTCAGAGGTGCCGTACTATAAGTACGCACCAGCTCCAGTTCTCGAAAATGGTCGTGCTTTGCTCTACTGGGACCGCTCCATCATCACGGACAGGACTATTGTCGCCAATAAGCCTGATATCGTGATGGTGGATCGGTCCCAGCGCCGGGCAGTGCTCGTCGACGTCACCATCCCACATGACGAGAATCTCGTAAAGGCCGAGAAGGACAAACTCAGCAAGTACCTTGACTTGGCCTTCGAGATAACCGCCATGTGGGATGTTGACTCGACGATCATTGTCCCGATAGTCGTTTCGGCGAATGGTCTCATAGCGAAGAGCCTCGACCAATACCTCAAGAGGCTCTCGCTAGACGGTTGGGTCAAGGGTCAAATACAAAAGGCAGTGGTACTTGACACGGCGCGCATTGTCAGGAGGTTCCTCACTCTGCAGCCCTAACCACCGGCAGCTTGAGCCCTGCCCCGCTGCCGGCGGCACTCTAGGTTTAGGTTTTTTATAATATTTATGTTTTTAAATTTATATTGTAAAAAACTTAGATTTAAGAAAATAAATAAATAATGTGAATAATAATAATAATAATAATAAAAAAACGTCAAACCGCTGACACAAACAGCTGTCGTGTTAATTTTGGTTAATTAATTTGTGTGTATTTATTTGGTTTTTACGAAGTCAAACGGCCGTAAAAGATACAAAGCAACAATTTTTAGCCATAGGAATAATTTTCAGAGAATAACGAAACCAAACAAAACTTTTACAACGAATATTGAATCGCTTTTATTTTGGCTAACATTTGACAGCGAAACGTCATCTACAAAAATGAATATTTATCTGCAAGAACATTTTAAACATGATAACACGATCCAAAGCTATAAGGAATGCAGCGGAACAACATAGCGCACGACCACCATCACCGCCCGCTCCGTCATCTCCGAGTGCTTCGTCGGGGGAAGATGTGTTTGTCACCCCCCGTGAGTCGAGCGCCTCGTCGAGTGACAGCGACGTGAGCGGGCCACGGACACCGGCGCCGCCTCCACCTGCGCGTCGGGGACGTCCGCCGCTGCCGGCACGCCTGGGGCCTGCGGGGCTACCTGCTTCGCGCCCGGCTCTCGCTGCCGGTGGTGTAGTGCGTCGCATGCGATGGTCTCAGACAAATAATGAGAATTGCATGCGCGCCTATTATAGGGCTACAGAGGTAGGAACTAACCTGACGGCGTACCGTGTCAGGATGTTGTCTTTGTTCCAGGCCCTTGAACCGACCGTCACCGTGTCCGCCCAGCGACTATCGGATCAAGTGCGGGCTATCCAGCGGCTTAACCTGCTGGATCAGTCCCTGCTTGATCGGCTCCGCCTGGAGGCGCAGTCTGCTCGTTCTACGCCTGTGTTGACGCGGGACTCGCATGTCGCGTCGTCAGCCCCGACACTGGCTTCAATGCCGACGTCGGTGGCGACACTAGCGACATCTGCTGATCCCGTAGTTGATGAGGGCGATGGTACGGGTATGAGTGTGACTACCCAGGTGAGTGAGCAATTGAGGAGGGCTTTGGAGGACGCTATTAGTCAATATAGATTCGCACTCAATTCTAGGCCGCGACTACCGCGTTTGCCCACCCATAGGCGTAATCTAGCGCTAATGGGAGCCCTGAACGCTTTGCTAGCCCCGTACTTGAGGGCTAGCGAAGATTTAACTGATACCCACTCGATTTTGTACTGCGGTGCTGTCGCGGCGTGTCGTGTTGCACGTGTTAAGTTCCCGGACTCTAACCGTGCACCACGAACCGCCGGAGATGTGCCCGCGTGGCAAGCACGAATCGAGCGGCGTATCAGCACGTTCAGGACTCTCATAGCAAAGCTGATCTGCTTCAGCCGGGGGAATAATCGCCCCCGAGTCATGCGTTTCGTGACTCAGGCCTTTGCTGGGACTGGTATACGGCCCCAG
This sequence comes from Erannis defoliaria, assembly GCA_905404285.2. Taxonomy (NCBI): domain Eukaryota; kingdom Metazoa; phylum Arthropoda; class Insecta; order Lepidoptera; family Geometridae; genus Erannis; species Erannis defoliaria. The sequence continues at coordinate 15,416,270 of FR990069.1, read as the reverse complement.
CAATATATGGCCAGTGTCACGGAACGCATTGACTATCTCAAGCAGAAAGTCTATGCGTGGGCAAGCCGTATCCGCCGCTACAGAGAGCGTGTGGATAGATATTGGCAAAATCGCGTCTTCCAAAGCGACCAAAGGAAGGTGTACCGAGACTGGGAAGGAGCCGAGCAACGTGTGAGCGACGGACATCTACCGGATGCTAACGCCATGACTAATTTCTGGCGCGGCATCTGGTCGGTGCCCGTCGAGCACACCGAGGGTGATTGGATGCGTGTTGTCGAACGGGAATGTGAGTCCATCGAACCCATGGGGTCTATTTTCATAGACCCCGTAGACGTTAGTTGTGCGATTCGTACGGCACAGAACTGGAAAAGTCCTGGGCCGGACGGGTTGCACAACTTTTGGATTAAATGGTTTCGATGCTCACATGACCGTTTGGCGACACAATTTCAAGAAGCTCTCGAGCTCGGGTCCCTTCCTAGTTTCATGACAACCGGTGTCACCTTCCTGCTCCATAAGTCCGGTAGTACCACGGAACCCAAAAATTACAGACCCATCACCTGCTTGCCTACCATCTACAAGCTCCTTACATCCATTCTGAGCACTAAAATTAACACGCACATTGTTGCGAACAACGTTTTGGCCCCCGCTCCCAGTGGGTCCCGTGGTACTAAGGAGCTCCTCCTCATCGACATGGCCATTAGCCAACAAGTTCGGCGGAACAAAGGAGCCCTTTCCGCTGCCTGGATCGACTATAAGAAGGCCTATGATTCAGTGCCTCATTCATGGCTAGAGAGGATTTTGGAGTTGTATAAAATAGATACAACTCTAAAATCATTCTTAAGCGCATGCATGAGGCAATGGACCACAGTCCTTCGTCAGCCAGGTGGTGGAAATGACTCGTCTGATCCGCAGGACTTAATAAGGATTGAGCGAGGCATCTTCCAGGGTGATAGTCTGAGTCCATCGTGGTTTTGCCTAGCACTGAATCCTCTCAGCACATTGTTGAAGGATTCAGGACTAGGCTATCGGCTTCGAAGGGGGGGGTGAAGTCATTTCTCACCTTCTGTACATGGACGATCTTAAGCTGTTTGCACCAAAACACCAAGACTTGTTGGAGTTGCTAAAAACCACACAGGTTTTTAGCAGCGCCATCAGGATGGAATTTGGTGTTGACAAGTGTGCGGTCATGCGTGTGCAGCGAGGGAAAGTTGTAAATTCTCCGGATTTACAACTTTCTGAGATAATGACTCTCAGATCTCTCTCTGAAGCCGAGACCTACAAGTATCTGGGTATGTCAGAGTCGTTGGGTATATCAGTAGTGGACATCAAGAAATCAGTGAAGGAGCGCTTCTTTTGTCGGCTGACAAAAGTACTCAACAGTCTTTTGTCTGGCGGCAACAAGGCGCGCGCCTTCAATGGTTGGGTGATGCCTCTACTGATATACTCCTTTGGCATACTTAGGTGGACTCAGACTGAGCTGGACGCCCTGGATAGAAGAGTCCGTCAACTGCTCACTGCGCATCGCATGCTACACCCACGCTCATCTGTTATGAGACTGTACATTCCACGGAAGTGGGGGGGTCGTGGCTTTTTAAACGCCAAGAACCTCCACAATCGTGAAGTGTGCAGTCTTAGGGATTATTTCCTTAACAATGAGTGTGGGATGCATCGCGATGTAGTGACAGTTGACAAGGGGCTCACGCCGCTCTCCTTGGCAAACGAGAACTGGCGCAGACCATCGGTGCTAAGCACCGACGACCGCAAGGATGTATGGAAGAGCAAGGAGCTGCACGGACGGTTCTATCGGGCCCTATCGGGCCCCGATGTGGACTTGCTCGCGTCGGTGAACTGGTTACGCTTCGGGGACCTCTTTGGGGAAACTGAAGGGTTTGCCTGTGCAATTGCGGATGAAGTTATCAAGACGAACAACTACCGGAAATATATCATGAAGGACGGTACGGTCGACATCTGTCGGGCATGCCACCGTCCCGGGGAATCCCTCCGACATATAATTTCCGGTTGTTCGCATCTTGCTAACGGCGAGTATTTGCACAGGCATAACCAAGTGGCCAGGATCATCCACCAGCAACTTGCACTTCAATACGGCCTTGTCGAGTCAGAGGTGCCGTACTATAAGTACGCACCAGCTCCAGTTCTCGAAAATGGTCGTGCTTTGCTCTACTGGGACCGCTCCATCATCACGGACAGGACTATTGTCGCCAATAAGCCTGATATCGTGATGGTGGATCGGTCCCAGCGCCGGGCAGTGCTCGTCGACGTCACCATCCCACATGACGAGAATCTCGTAAAGGCCGAGAAGGACAAACTCAGCAAGTACCTTGACTTGGCCTTCGAGATAACCGCCATGTGGGATGTTGACTCGACGATCATTGTCCCGATAGTCGTTTCGGCGAATGGTCTCATAGCGAAGAGCCTCGACCAATACCTCAAGAGGCTCTCGCTAGACGGTTGGGTCAAGGGTCAGATACAAAAGGCAGTGGTACTTGACACGGCACGCATTGTCAGGAGGTTCCTCACTCTGCAGCCCTAACCACCGGCAGCTTGAGCCCTGCCCCGCTGCCGGCGGCACTCTAGGTTTAGGTTTTTTATAATATTTATGTTTTTAAATTTATATTGTAAAAAACTTAGATTTAAGAAAGTAAATAAATAAAGTGAATAATAATAATAAGTAATAAATGTTTAACACAAACCATGGCAATTTCCTGTCCTTTACCATTGTCTCCTATCGACACGTCATTGGCCGAACCAGCCGTGGAAGCATAACTAACATCTGTGGGAAAAATAAGCCAGCCAATACTAAAGCAATATTCACAATAGATCTATATTAATATCATCAGCCAGAAGGCGTCCAAAGCTGAACAAAGGCCTTAATTTTGTAGGGGTTGCCATAATCCCCACGCTTGGCAGGCGGCTTGGGGATGGCAGAATGGTTACCACCGTTAACGGAATGAATGATGCTGGTTGTCCTCTGGTGGTTCTGGATGCAGGATTATGCCATACCATATTAAATATATAGATATACTAGCTGACCCGCCCAGGCTTCCCACGGGGTAAATACCCATTTTTACCGACTTCAAAAAAAGGAGGTTATCAGTTCGACACATATGTATGTAATATCAGCTTTGCCCCGCGGTTCCACCCGCGTGATGATGAAAAACGGCGTAGGAGATAATAAAAAATCCTTATATGTTATTCCGGGATATAAGCTCTCTATTTCGAGTTTCATTTGTTTTGAACTTAATAAATTTTTATCCCCCTGGTTAAATAATCCCTGTCAAAATATATTAATATGATCAAGTTTTATTTTGAATGGACTACCCAAACACCAATTTTCATCAATATTAGTTCAAAAACAAAGAACTTCCATAGAAAGTTCCATGCCCCATTTTACCCCCTTAATCAGCCCTGTAGCAAAATTCGTTCTTAGCTGATGTCTCCTACCTATAAACTATTTACCTGCCAAATTTCAGCTTCAGAGATCAAGTAGTTTTCGAGTTTTCGTGTTTAATCAGTGAATATATGAGTGAGTGATTTTCGCTTTTATAATAGATTTAATTTAATATATTATATTTTTTTTATATAGTTTTTAGTAATATATAAAAAATTCAAAGAAAATAAATAGAAAACTTACTGTCACTAGTATCTTCATCAGTTTCCATATCATCAGGTAAATAATGATTACACATCTTTAGTAACGATGGATGCATCGTCCACACTCTTAGGGACTGGTCTCTACCCCATGTCACAAGCTGATAGTTGGAAGGTGATGTATTAGGCCTCCATACCATTGTTTGGACTGTATCTGTGTGCCCCACTAGCCTGTGTGTCAATGCACCTCCAACCCAAATGCCTATAACTCCAGCTTGTTCCACTCGAGGCAGACCTCCCCATCCTACCCCAATAGTCAAAAGCCCACTCCCAAACGGAGTATAAATAGCTCGCCACACTGGGAAGTTGGTCATTATAACATTTTCTGGTCTTCTTGCATTGTTTATGTCAAAGTATTTGATACTCCCATCATGACTAGAGGTAACCAGTTGATACTCGTGATGAGGACTCCAGTCCACACCGTGGATCTTACACAAGTGAGCAGATATGTAGTGGATAGGAGCAGAACTTTTGCGGTAGTCCCATATTTTAATGTCACCATCATGAGCAGTGGCCACGATGTGGGATGCTACTTTGTTCCATTGCACTTGTGAAGCACCAGCTGAAATTTTCATTGGATATATTACATAAAATTTGTTGTTCACTTTCATTATAACATATTATACAAGGCTCACTTCAATTAATCAACAGAAAACTGATTTTCCTGGGATTTGGTCTTATGTTTGACATGATAAATAGTATCCTATCAATGTTACTCACAATGTGAGACAACAACATCTTTGCAAAATTTTATTCATAACAAATAGCATCCATTTAGCTATCAAAAGACAGATGCATATTCACTATTATAATGTAGTGCCATTAGTGTCATTCAGTATGAAGTTCTTACCAACAGCACAGAGTGAAATGATAGGTTTCCTGGCATCCCTCAAGTCCCACATGTGAGTAAATGTGTCTATGGAGCATGTGGCTATTATATTGTGATCTTGTCTGTGGAAGTGAGTATCACTGACCACACGAGTGTGGCCTCGAAGGGAGCTCACACATGTAAGATCATTGCCAGCGCGCCACTCGTACACATCCACTCGCTGGTTGCTCTAAAAATCATATTTGAATATTTACATTAAGGGTATCATCATCATTATCAGCCCGTGGACGTCTACTGCTGAATGAAAGCCTCACCCTTAGACCGCCACACTGTACGACAACCTGCCATTAGCATCCTACGGTTGCGCGACTTTCTTCTGTCCACCTAGTGGGAGGCCTTCCTACGCTGTGACATTAAGGGTATACTGATATACAATATAAACAATATTTACATTTGTATAATTAATTCTTTGTAAAACCAAATTCACATGCCGAATAACGGCAAAATAGGAGAACTAATATATATTAGAAACACCTGAGATCAATGTAAACCCTATTTTTGTGAATAAATTTCATTTCATTTCAACAATTTTTGTCTCAGCAAAAAACAATCTTCTGTACCTAAGTAGCATTGTACGATTTTGCTACTAATCGCATTTTTTTAATGTATTATTTTATCCAAAATTTAGATAATAGTTAATGACATTATATTTTATAGTGGTTATTTGGTGAAATTAAGAATTAAATTGAAGGGCAATGTTTCAACATAAAAGTATAGGAATTCTCTAAACCAGATATCTCGTTAAAGCGAGTATATTAGAGCCGTACCGCAATAGCGCATAGCTTCTGACCGCCATAGGTCTGGCACCACTCAGCCCCGGCGGCGTCGTATTTACTATGTCGCGGATATTTCTTCACTACGTCTCCGGAATCCTCTTCTTGGTTGATCTGCTTGATGGCTAGCCATCGGCGACCTGCCAGCAGCACGTTATTACCAGAGTAGTCCACGGTCATAGCCGTAGCTTGTAACTCGCGATATTCCCATTTTAGAGTTTCAGAGCTCCAGTGAATCGACATGTTAGTATTGCTTAAAATGAAAGTTTACAGCGACGTATTCTAATTAGAATCCCATATTTTGAAGATTAAATTGAAAATAACGCAATAAGTTTTGTTTGTCCACCAAACCAAACAGAAAGGGAGGCAATAATGTACGACACAGATAATGTACGGCATGATATTGTACGGCATAATAATACACAGCATGATAATTGGTGTACATCATAGACGAAGGATCCATAGACTTGACAAGGAAATAATAATATCAAATGCGAACATGATGGTTATATGGCATATTCAGTAAAAGTGAAAGAGATGGGAACATTTTCTTTTGTCTCTGTCATAGTTTATGCTATTTTTTGTTTATCACATCTTGAGTTTGTGCTCAACAAACGCGTCCCTCGTTAAACAAATTGAAATTAGTGATAATTAAACGTATTTGTAGAAAAGTTTATAGGTTCCTTAGCATAAGGAGTCCTTGTTTTTATAATTTACAATGGTGCATTGTTGTGTGGCAGGCTGTAAAAGCAGCAGTGAGCAAAAATATGAAAACATAACCTTTCATACGTAAATATTATGTATTTTAGTGGTTCTTCTATACATTGTTCTGAAAATAGCAACATACGAGAATGCCTGACCCAAATATTTCTAAACTACCGTAATAATAATGAGAAAACTTAATAATTTGTACCTTTGTAATATCAAAATTTTGTAGTATCATCCAACAAAATCGCGAAGGTTAACGAGGTTAACTTTGATTAACATGTCAGCCATTTTCTACGGTATTCTCAATTTAGCCGGATTGCAAGTATTTTAGGAATACCAGAAAATGTAGGGAAAAAATTCCCGAGTTTACAGGTAACTTTCATACGTTAGATATAACGGAACAATTGCCACGTTTTTTGCTTGTTTGTATGTACATTAGGCTAGCTACGTATATAGTAATTTGGGGTGTGCTAAATTTTCTGGGAGTAGGTATCTGAGCTCTAATCTTTGGGTTTGAATTTGTTTTCTGAAGTCCACCAACATTCACATTTAGGAGGACAGCATTATGCGTTGTTAATAAAAGCCATTTGTAAGAAATATATAAACGTAAGAATTCATTACAGCACGAAATCAATGGCAGACAAAGGCGAGAACATTCGTAATATGTACACAAAGCTGATTTTATTTAAAGGGCAATGACTTGGTTTACTGTAGCGTTAATATTAATAAATATATTTTAAACAATCAAAGCATTTTCATTTAATCCTATTGAATTCATGCATCTAGGTTAGAAGTAGCGGTATATTATATACATGACTTATTGAATAACTAATTATAGTTGAAACTTAAGCAGAGGCCGAGGTTGGTGACGCGAACTAGACATTCAAGTTCACTTCTGTTCCAATCTCGCTACAGAACTTATTACCTATATTGGTAACATTTTGTGGGGTGTATTTTTACCTAGATGGTAACCCCATATATTCGATGTACTCTATGCCTATCCTTTACGGGTGTACGCATGTAGCATGTCTATGGGATCCTTTGTCTAAGGTGTACATGTACAATGTACCTACATCGAATATCATGCTGTGTAATATCGTGCCGTGCAATATCTTGCCGTGCAATATCATACCGTACATTATCGGCTGTGCTGTGCATTATTATGCCGTACAATATCATGCTGTACATTATCTGTGTCGTGCATTATTGCCTCCCAACATGTTTATTTGTTATTGTTTTTGTCCGTAGTAGAGGAATAAAAAGAGAAATAAGAAATAAGGCATAAGTATATGGGTATTATGGCTAATTCAGTGTAATAGGTGGACAGTCGTCAAAGAAACCCAATTCTTAAATAAGGGAACAACTTATCAGTAAAACAATTAATAGTAAAACCAATTCATAAGACATGGTTGTGATAATACGACGCTGGGGAAGAAAGTGCTACAACAACGTATTTCTTCGTTTCACTTTTGGTCTCGCATTTATTTACATCTATTGTGAATATCTCATCTACTATGTGACTCAGATTCAGGTAACTTCTAATTTAAAAAAAGTACGTCTCAATACATTGTGATAATTATATACTTTGTGGCAGTGTGGGAACTTTTTATGTCATGTACCTACTTCTATCTATATACTAGTTTTGATTTTGAAGCCCCTCAAGACATGAAAATAAACTGGTTATCTTTTTTTCAGTGCGGATGGCCATCTCTTAACAATGAGCCAGAAGCCGGTACTTCGCCCGTGTATGCCATGGTGCTGGCTGACACTCACTTGCTAGGTTCTAGAGAAGGACATTGGTTTGATAAGTGGAGGAGAGAGTGGCAAATGCATAGAGCCTTCCAGACTGCTTTAATGTTGCACAGGCCTGATGTCGTATTTGTTTTAGGTAGGTACTTCCTTACTGTAATGTTTGGTAACATGCTCCAACTTTCTGATTTTTGCAAAGCTAATAATAATTGTATTTGCTTCTTTGTGACTATAATACCCTCCTGATCAGAAGTTCTTAAGTAGCAAAATGTCCAACAGTGCGAAACGTCTAATGAGCAGAATATATGTACGGTTCGCATTGAAATGCTAAATACTTTTAAGCTATTTAACTTGCTACGAAATTGCAATTTAAGGTCAGTTGTGTGGCAAGATTTTCTGAGGAGCGAACACAATCTATTGCTTTACTACTGTGTTGAGTAGTAGAACGGTTCTCGTCATACAAATAATTTGAATGAATATTTATTGAGTCCTGAGTATCATAATTAGACAGAAGAGTCGATTGCTGGATGAAAGCCTCCCCCGATTTATGGCTCCGTATCGAAAGGACTATCAGGATCTTATTTAATAGGCTAGATGAATAGTTTTTTTATTGTCCTATTAAAATGTGGCTCATAAATATAGCTGATTAATGAAAACAACATGCACATCTGATCAAAAATAAGCATTTTAATGTCATGCTAGACAGAGAGGAAAATATGACGTCACTTCTCTGTATGCCATATAAATTCTATTCTGACAAGTATGGCGCACAGAGGCATGACGTAATTTTTTGTTTTGTGAGAAAGAGACAGAGTTTTCTCTACCAAAAAGTTTAAATGCTTAAACTATGTCAGAATATTAATAACCGTTTTTTTTTCTATATACATATTATATACTTAAATTCTTAATCAAAGCTATTGGTTTAAATAATTATAAACATCAAATCAAAACAATTTCTAACCAAAAAAATACATGGAAAAAGAAAAAAATAAAAAGTGTTAATGTACCTAAATAAATATTTTTAGGAAATATCATGGAAGTTTGAAAAATTTTGTTATGCTTTTTGTAATCTTAAATGAATAGCTTAAAAACTTGCATTTATAGTTTTACGTCTTTCATACAAAGTTATTACGATAATTGCCTACAACTATGATAGTCTCCTGTGTATCATTTAACACAAATGACATTGCACTGCCAACTATAATATGAATTACCTACTCTTCCATATAACCAAGCAAAACCCATTTCTAGCAATATTCCAATTCTGTTGCTTTTTTATTGTATACTAGAGCCGGCCACACTGCCTAGACAAACTTACTTAATTTTATTGAGGAGTATAGACACAAAGTTTCAAAATCAATCAATCATTCCGTCACTGAAAAAAATGTTTCATAAAAGTATGGTATTCTATTTTACCCTTAGGGGCAGATTTTCGATAAAACTTTTCTTATTTACTCCCTAGAAGTGGAAAGAGGGAAGGGAGGCCTTTGCCTGCAGTGGGACAATCACGGATAATAATAATAATAATAATTTACTCCCTACACTTAATAAAAAATACACCCTTCAAGGTTCACATCTCAAAAACCTGCTGTTGTTGAAAAAGCTGGATGTTGATTTATTGATGAACTATATTGCTCCTGAGCTTAATTGATCATGAAGAGAGGTTATTATGTTTTATGACAATAGTAGTACACATCTTTTTTATTTTAGCTAGTAAAATTAAAAACAAAGTTTGAAACAAATTCACTCCCAGGGTGAAAAGTTTTATACAAACTCCAATATGCCATTTTACTCCTTAGTTAGGATAGTAGTTAGTTAGGGGTTGATTTTCGAATTATCCTTTCCTAGTGGAACTATAGACCTCACAAAGAATACACCCCCGAATTTCAAGTTTCTGTGTTCAGCGGCTTAGTCTCTTTATTGTCTATCATTCAGTCCATCTCTCGGAACAAAGCCATTTGAAGGAATAGATTGATCTTATATTATTCCAGGCGATCTCTTTGACGAAGGAAAATGGTGTCCAGAAAAGGAGTTTGACGAATATGTCGAGAGATTTTATAAGTTATTCAGAGTTCCTAATGACACTGCTATGTATGCTGTTGTCGGAAACCATGACATTGGATTCCATTACAGGTAAATATAAGTATTATTAGCTTTCCATACTGTTGTTATATACTTCATACAAGGCTATCAAGACTTTACCTAAGTACTTTGGAAAACTTTTCCTTAAATTTTTTATCATCGTCGGCCAGAAGACGTCCACTGCTGGACGAAGGCCTCCCCTTAATAGGGATGGGATGCCATAATCCCCATGCTTGGCAGGCGGCTTGGCACACGCCGCTAGGGATCGCACCACCGTTAACTAAGAGGACGCTGCTGCCCGTCCTCCGGTGGTTCTGGATGCACTTTTAGGACATACCTAGCTCCCATATATTTTTTTATATTGGCTTCTAAAGTAAAATATCCATTCTAAAGGATTGGTTCGTCTACAAGCTTTCTATGAACATTGTTAAAATTAACTACAGCATGTTGAAAGGATAACGCCGCACCTGGCGCAACGGTTCGAGACTTTGCTGGACTCTCCGCCGGTGCGACTGGTCTCTGTCAGAGGGAACCACTTCGTGCTCATCAACTCGATGGCAATGGAAGGTGACGGCTGCTCGTTGTGCTCGCGAGCAAGGGCAGAGATCGATAGAATAGCAGGTCAGTTGCATACATCGTCTTTTAACATCCCACAACTCGGTACAGGTATGCCCTCAAACGATGATTGGCCAATATAATATTAATACCACGGATGTACTAACCAACCAATATGATTCCTCCAAGGCGAATAAGACATTGATTTAATTAAAATTTTTGTTTTGCCAATATTACATTTTCTCTCATTTTTCGTAAAATCTTATGAGTACGAGACGATCTTTTTCAACAACGATAAAGCAATCGCTATAATTAAAATTCGTCATTATTTTGTTTTAGTCGATTTAGAAACCTTATTTATCTTCTTTTTTTTAATCCTACTTGCAATACTGATTTCATTCAAATTCCATCCGTTGTTTTGGCCAAAATGGAGTAACAAATATTTCATTGACTAGACAATTGGGTGATGCGTTTTTATAATTTGTTTTGCAGATATCCTAAAATGTAGTAGTGGATCAGCACTTTGTAAAGGGAAGACAAAGCTGGAGCGATACAGCAGACCTATTATAATGCAGGTGAGACGACCTCTAACAATGTTACAATATTACCATCCAAATAATAATACATTTTTTTAAGCAAGGCTATACCAAATCTTATAGGTAACCTTATTCCTCATATTTTTCGATAACGGCGACCCTCACTGCTTCCCTAATATGCGCCCTAAAGTGAGTCATCACTTATCATGTGTTGGAAGGCGGTAAACACGCATAGCCTAGCAACTAGTTCTCATGAAAATATACATATCGAGGTACTCGGTTACTTGAGTGTGGTAACTAGCCAGTCGGGTACTAGAGTAGCTAGAGAGAGAGAAAGAGAGAGAAAGGCTATGTTGTTTTGTTATCCACGATTACAATATATATAAATAAAAAAATATCACATAATGAAAAAACCAAATGCCAGAGAAGAAATTCAAACTTCATTCGAAATGTCGTATGTGAATCCACCAATTTGTAACTGAGCCAACGTTGCGGATAAGGCCCAATCGCCCTTCGAGGGAGGCCTAGGTCAGGTAGGCCCAGCGACTATTAAAAAAGGTTGATTGTGCTTTTTTCTAACACTTCTACTTTTACGTAAAAAGGCTTGTACATACTAGGCCCCAATGCATCGCATTGTTAAAGGAAAAACTGCGGTGCGACCCGTCTGTAGTGAGCTATGGTTTATATAAAATGCACGATACGTTCGTAAGTGGTGTAGAGGGGGATTTTTGCAATGCAGTGCGTTGCCGTGCGGCCCGTCCTAATGTTCACCAGCTTTAATATTCCTATGTGCTGGTATTCTTATAAAATTTTTGTGTATAATGTTCCAGCACTATCCCCTGTACCGAGAGTCGGACAGTATCTGTACAGAACCCGACGCCGCGCCGCTCCCCGAGCGAAACAATCTGTTCGAAGAGCGTTGGGATTGTCTCTCGAAGGTATTAAAATGTTTGATTTGTTCCTTTATTCTGTTTCCTGAAACTTATTTAGTTTGCCTACAGCACAATTTCTTACGAACAAACTAAAAAACAAATCTAACGGATACACACGAGGTTCTCTATGTGGCAATTCATCTCAAGATGTTTATGCCTCTCCGATTACCATTCCATAGAAGAGTTTGGATATTTTTCTAACAATTTAGTTGCATCTAGATTGATAATTTCTCTGAAAGAAAGTCACACAGAAGGCATAGAAGAAGCTACACAAAAATATAAATGTGACATAGAAATGGGGTGTTGTTACAATTTAATTTGAATTTAAATACCCCTTCATACCATACTCCTTCTGTAAATATGGTACATACTGAAAATATTTTGTAAATAGAAAATGTATTATTGTACAATTTCTCCAATGATATTCTCTACGCATGTAGCCGTGCGGTACCATGACGTCAGACCTATTATATGATGACGTGCTGCCTTGCCCCCCACAACGTCTGTCACCCCGCAGGAGGGTCATGCACGACGTTGCCAAACTATAGTTTAAATTTAATATTTATGTTGTGATCATCACTGTTATCCTGTATTTTGGTGTGTACAATAAAAAGTTTATCTATCTATCTAGGTTCTAGGCCCAGCCCAGCTCTTTGAAATCCCGAAGCGTAATCGAGGCGATACGAAATAATCAGATATCTGGGCAACTGAGTGTGTGTTTGTACACAGGAGGCCACCGAGCAGCTGGTGGAGAGCCTGGTGCCGCGCGCCGCGTTCGGCGGCCACACGCACCACAGCTGCGCGGTGCGGCACAGCTTCGTGCCCACGCACGCGCACCGCATCGAGCTGCTCGAGTACACCGTGCCCTCCTTCTCCTGGAGGAACCGGCTCGACCCCAAGTACTACCTGGTGAGCACTCGACTCGCTAACTATCTCTGCAACTGGCATATAATAAAAGAAAAAATATACGAATCGTGAACGATCCTCCGGTTCCTTCTAGGTAAGCGTGCCCCATCCTAGACCACATTGTTGCTTAATATCAGGCAGGATATAGCAAACCTATTTCTAATATTTATAAAAAAAATACTAGTTGGTAAGCAGTGAGCACTCGATGGGAAGTATTCTGACAGGCAATAATTTTTATTTTCATAAAAATCCGTTAGATGGCGCTGACGAGACATAGTTCTGATTAGTATCTACCTAGTCTGCGGTTCAGAAGATTTTGAATAAATGAAGCAAGGTCAAAGGGTCAACAAATAAAAAAAATGTTTATTTCATTTACATCAGTTCCGTCATGCTTTTTTTGTGGTTATTGTTTGTCTAACAAAGTACTTGCCCATGGTATTCCTTATGCTTTTGTTTTTCCACAACACAAAATGAAGCAGTTAAGGCGAGTGAAATGATTTTTCATTAAACAAATGCGAAAAAAAGCGAACTACGCCGTCAGCGCCATCTATCTTTGGCTGTAGAACAACGTTCCGTCAGCTGTCAGAAAACATCCCATTGTATCTGTATTTAGATTTAGTTTATAAACATTGGGTTGTGTACATATCATACACCAACCCAATAAATAAATAAATCATGAGGCCGTGGAAGATGAGGATTTTCTATGATATAGTAACATTTAACGTTGTTCCCAGTTGACAGTGACACCAGACGAGGTGAAAGTGTCAAAGTGCGGGATGCCGCGCGAATGGACGATGCAAGTGACAGCCATCCTGATGACCTTGGCGCTCATAGTCTACCTCAGATACTTCAATATACACGTCAAGTTCTTCAACTATAACAATAAGCACTTGTAAGTTATCTTAATTATGTTTTTTATGCAATGGGGGCGAGACAAGCGAAACGCTCGCCAGATGATAAGCATTACGCCTGTCTATAACAGTAGCCGTTGCCAGAATTGTGAACTTGCGAACCAAATCCTGCGCCGCACTGTACTGCGCTCGTCATAGATATTAGATGTCAAAACTCTCCATGCCCAGTAATTTCTCTGGTAACATTTCCTTTCAAAGCGTACACACAGTAATGCTTGCACACTACTGCTTGGCGGCGGGCTTTATTATCATGATTTGTAACCTTGAAAAGATTGAAATCGTACATAAGTCAGGAACTACACCGTTTACAAAGACCGATATGAAAATATCGAAGTAATTCACTGGTGTGAAATTATTTAGTTTGTTAATATAACCTCATTTTCCATTTAATTCAAATTTCGTTACTAAACGCACGGAAATAAAATAATTTGAACATGGTATGGAATGGTATTTGGTATGGAACGGTAGTCCGAATGGCGCGCCATGTCGGCAACCGCGCCCGATTGCTTTCAAATAGCGACTTTATTTACATGCGTTATGTACGAAATTTGAATGGAATTGAGAGACATGTGCTATGTCCGCATCGCCGGCAGATCCTGTGTGCCTTGCGCCTTAGATGCCGAGGGCCGGCTCGGGTGCACACAAGTGGGGTTCAGCAGTATGGCTGCGGGGTTGCGGGTCAGTAGAGTGAGTGTTTAGTAAATTAAGTAGCGTGGCTAAATTATACTAATACTAGAGGTCACCAGGAGGTACTAGAGGTACTACGGAAGAAATTCGGCGCGCTCCCAAAATTCACCACTTTAAATCATCCCGAGCAATTTTTTTGCCTCCCCCCCTACTCTACCAACTTCCTCCTATAACTTAAAAAACAAAGAACTATCCATACAACATTCCACCCCCCCCCGTTCCCCCCTTTAAACGTCCCTGTTTTTTTTTTAAATAGCATTTTTTTAAATTTTAAATGTACTACCCAAATCCAAATTTTCGTGACTGAAAGTAAAAAAACAAAATACTTTCATACAAACGTTTCCTCCCCTTTTCCGCCCCTTAGGGGTCGAATTTCGAAAAACCTTTCCTAGTACTCCCCTACGCATCGTGACGAATACACCCTCCAAATTTCAAGTCTGTACGACCAGCGGTTTGTGCTGTGGGTTGTCTGTCAGTCATTCAATCAGTCAGGACAGAGACTTTTATATTATATATTGATTTCAGAATAATCTAGTAATTTAACACCGGTAAAAAAAAATTTGTAGAAAACTTACAAAACAAAAACATTATCATTTCAAAAAGTAAGGTCACAGCCGGATAACCTGCGTTGCTACCTGATTTACCCTCGCACGACTGTTATCTACAACAATAAAACGTTATTCTAAATATTATTGAATTCTGTTGGGATGTCGTTTTGATTGCTTGGTTTTCTCGATTGTGTCATACGACCTGTCGAATTTATAATAGGCTAGATGACTGGTTTTTTTATTGTCCTATTAAAATGTGGCCCATAAATATAGCTGATTAATGAAAACAAAATGAAAAACTGATCAAAAATAAGCATTTTAATATCACGCTAGACAGAGAGGCGATACAGCAAATCGTGACGTCACTTCTCTGTACGCCATATAAATTCTATTTTGACAAGTAAGGCGTGACGTCATTTTTTGTTTTGTGGGAAAGGGGCAGAGTTGTCTCTAACAAAAACTTTAAACGCTCATTATATCAGAACATTATTAATCGATTTAAATTTTTTTTTCAATAAACATAATCTATTTACTTAAATTCTTCATCAAAGCTATTGGTTTCAACGATATAAACATCAGTCATCTACCCTATAAGACGGACTAAGCTGACATTTCGAGTATTGCTACTTTTTGCCAAAATTTAAATAGTGCTGGGATAAAAAGATTTAGTTTTTTTACTTAATACATCTAATATGTCTGTGTTTGTGTCTTAATATGTTAAGATTCTTAATCTTTTTATTAATATATGAAGTTATGTTAACAAACTTAATAATTTCACTCCAGTGAGCTACTTGGATATTTTAATATGAGTCTTTATTAAGATTGTTGTTCCTGACTTGTGTATGATTTCAATAATTTCAAGGTTATAAATCATGAAAATAAAGTTGCATTTTCCTGTAGCATTTTATAGAACAACTTTTTAACGCAATATATTTTATCTTTTCTACCTGTACTTCCAGTGGCAGCACTTTAAATGTTCAACGGCAGTTTAATTATTCGATCATTCCTTTGAACGATAAAAACTGAACTATGTCCATCACTACGGTTCTTTAGCTGGCAGCATTATTTCGAAAAGTGACATTTCAAGCTGTCAGTTTAGTCCGTTTAATTATGTATCCGAGTATAATATCGCTACACAAGTCAAGGGCCATTCATGAAGTAACGCGATGCCAATTTCCTGGGTTATTGACTCCAGTCCTCCTTGTTACTTCCCGTGTGACATCATATAACGATTAAAATCTTATCACTGTTTTCGACTTCAGAGTTCAGTACATATAAGATGGATAATTTTTTAATACCTCAAAATAAATCTGTTTATTAATAGTCAAACTGCTTGATCTAACAATCCATCTGACCACGGCTATCTCTCAGTTACAAGTATTTAAATTTAATGCTAGGCAGAGAGCACTCGAAATCTATACTCTGTTCGCTGAGAACGTCTTAATATAGGGCGCTCTCTCTTGCACAATTGTATGTAAGTGAAAAGGACGGCATTAGCTATGACGGTATTAACTATGTTCGTTATCTGCGACCAATGACGTGCATTTTGACGATTTCCCTATTATACATTCTCAGCGAACAGAGTATAGATATGATGTCTTTAACCCTGAGATATTTTTAATGATAAGTATCTGCATTATAAGCCTTTTTACTATTATATTTTTCCACTACCAACCACCATTTCCCGCCTTCTTATTCCTTCCTCCTCCATTTTATTGTTGCCCTATCTTTTACCATTTTACCCCCCCCTTCGTTTCTATATGTACAATGTGTAACAAAAAGGTTCAACCATACTGAAGGTACATGTATGTAGGTACTCATCATTATGAACAACTTTTAGTATGGGGCCAACCTTGAAATCGCGAAAAAGAAACTGCTGTTCCATACATTTTGTCCAAGGTCAATGAACTTTTTGTATGGCACAACAGATTTTTTTTTCGTGATTTCAAGGTTGCTCCAATACTAAAAGTTGTTCATAATGATGAGTACATACATATCCTTCAGTATTGTTGAACCTTTTTGTTACACTGTATATTGCACCTTTAGCATGCAGTGGGCAGGAACTAAGGTGCTATAAAAAAAACAATTACTAAAATTAGAATGAATGATCAGGTGGCCGTAGCACATTATTTTAGATTATGACTCAGAATCAACAGATACGCTCTCATATCTCTAATGAGTTACAAAATTTATTGTTGATGTTATATACAAATTGAATAATTAGAATTATTTTCGTTTCAGCGTTACTGTAGGTAATTAGTTAAGTATAGAATATTCTCGAATAGCGTCTTCGTATCAGTAGGTAGGTCTGATATCACATATTTTAATCTCCTGTAAAACCGTACCATTTTTGACTCAGTTCAATTAAAATTACCTAATTAATTTAATTAGGCGATTATGCTAATATAATTTGTTTTTTTTCAGATTTGGAAAAAAGGTGTGAGCTGTCGGATCTCGTATGTGTATGTAAATGACAATTACTTTTTACGGATATTACATACTATTTATTGTTTCTACCTCAATACTAAGCAGCTGTTAAAGTCCGGCCACTGGGAGAATGCGTTTGACAGCTACAATAACATTGTCTAAAGCTGAATTAAAACATTTAATTACTTTGCTATAGGTAGCATAATCGGGTACCGCCTGTATGTATTGGTATTATAATCGCAAAACTAGTAACTAGCAAAAGGGTATTCATTCAGCTTCAGACAACGTAGCTGTCAAACGCATTCTCTCAGTGGCCGGACTGTAGTTTCTCTAGTACCTATAATAAAATATTAATTAACAAGTAACAGCTTTTATAACGACTTCGATAAAACGACGACTTCAAAAAAAGAGTTTTACTTTTTACTTTGACTTTTATTTTTTACCAGTATACGTATTTTTTATATTGTGCATTTATATGTTCTCGAGGTCGTACAAAATTCACAAGTTTGTACCTCAAGAGCACATAATAAAAATCAAATCAATTTTGGTTTAGTAGTTTTTAAGCTAGCTTCAATAACTTTTATATTTAGCTTGAATATGTGATTTTGTTTAGACGCATAGCCTTATTTTGATGGCCTTGTGCCTCAGTTGATAGTATGTCTGCCTTGAGAGTTGCTGTTGCTGAGCGTGGATTCGATTCACACCCAGAACCAGGGAACGTATTATCGATATTTCTATGTTATCCATATAAATACTGATAATTGGGTATCTGTTTATCGGTATTGATACTTTTACTTTATTTCAATACATTAATGATACCGATACTTCATTTCAATACATTGATTTAAATTTGTTTTTATTAATTTCAAATCAAAATGTCTATAAACATGGATTTGTCTTTTGCAACCAATTTTTTTTTAAATTTTATATTATTTTGACGGACAAACAAAACGTCGAAGCTTGAAGGGCAAGCCGCGTTCGAATAAAGAGAATCCGCGCCCTGCGGGTGCTGTTGCCACTCCGCGCCGCAGAGCCGAGAAATCTGGCGATGTCGCCGCCACGCCGTATCGGTATATAGTATCGATAAAATTATCGATACCTTTATATCGATATTAGAAAAAAGTGGTATACATATCGATATGTTTTAGAAGTATCGGTACAGTTATCGATATTTTCTTAAAGTATCGATATTTTTCATTTATCGAGATCGGTCCCTGCCCAGGGCTAACATTTATGTTTGTGCTGTGTGTTGTTTGTATTATAAGTATGTATTCGTTTTGTATCAGTTATCTGGTTTCCCTATTAGTACAAACTTTGCTTAGTTTTGGGCTAGATGGCGCTGTATGAAATGCAAATGAAACATTATCTAGAATTAAAAAAATACTAGTTTTATGTACTTAATAGGTTTAACTGTTAGTAAAATTTTGTATCCGAAATCCGAACCAAAGAATCTCATTTGAAACTTCAATTGCTCTATAATTAACTGTTTATTTTTCATTTTTACTCCTATCAGTATAAAGTCATTCAATTGTGAGATGATGAATGATGATACTCTAAATTCCGAGGTGAGGAAGTCAAAGATAACGTTTAAGTACGTGACATTGATAAATTTAAATGAAATACATGACTTATTAACTGTAACTTTTATTTTCTTAACCAAGAGATAAAACAATAGGAACTATTTAATTTATACCAATTGCCATTATAATTACATAGCGAATGATGGCAAATTGATTAATTAATACTGATTAATCTATCGGCAAACTAACTAATTTTACCATCGATTTGATAAAGTTAATTAAATTGATAAATATTCTAATGTAGAGAGACCTTGTAAGCTGTCACTTGGTGAAAGTAATATGTAAGTGAAAGCTGTGAATACAATCGGCGACATAATCAGACTAATCAACTTAATATATGCAATTAATGGTAAACTTAAATATAAATAGTCGATCACCAAGCAAATATCTAAATTTTATTATGAAAACTGACGTGGTTTTGACACATTTTTGTTTTATTTATACGGGAATACTCACGTTTAATTAAATCGGATAGCTTAGCGTTTTGGGAGTGCTAAGCAGGACGCAGCTGCACGCGCGTCGGGCTCTGTTTTCACTCTTCGAAAAAGGTCACCGGATGTGATCGAAACTATAGTCGGAGTATCCGAGTTAATTGAATTTGAGTATTCCCGTATAAATAATACAAAAATATCTAAATGTTGGAGTTTGTAACGTCAAGTTAAAACTGATGATACTTTGTGAAGACATTTTATCATTAATTCGCATAATAAGAAATGTATACAATTACAGATTATTGAAAAATAAAATGCGTAGTGAATTGCAAAGCGACGTATGCAGAACAAGCACCAGTTTATACTCATTTAAGTTCATTACGTTGTCTAAGTTGCCATATCGAGCTCGTGACCTCAGGCATTATGGCAGTAAGGTTAACAAACTATTATTTAAACAGACTCCGCACTAATTATAATAAATAACTAATATCTATCTAGCGAATACTACTTTGCTATACAATTTTAATAAAAACATTAATCTAATGCATACTGATCGAATCATTTCTTTGCAATGACGTATATCTACAAGATATCCCGTCACCATCTCAAATATAAAACAAGGCTATCCTTTACATGTAGTTACAAAACAAAGTAACATCAGGCAATTATAAAAACCTATTTTAAAATTAGGTATTTCAAACACACCAAATATCCTTAAAGTAGGCAATGACTGGCCGTTACGTGAGTGCGACTTCAGTAAGTGTGCATATGGTCCACGTGTTTCATCTTCTTTTTCCAGTAGACCGGTAGAGTCGCGTAACGCCGCGGATGTAAACTCAGATAATTCCTCTTCTAACGCGACTGTAGACCAGTAATTCCCTCCAGCTTCTACATCAACTGAATTACCACTGAGCTTGGTTTGGGTTTTTACTATTCGGGTACGTCGCTAAGCCGTAGACCGCCTGGGCGGCGGTACATACGCTCGTGCATGGGTAGCTCCCCCACTAGGAACCGCTCTAGTGCTTTGGACGCCATGCGCGAATGCCCCGAACTCCGGAAAGCAGTACTTGCGTCGCTACCCGCGTACTCTAGCATGATATCTGCGCCACCAGGGTGCTGGAACAAACAACAGCTAACTTAGACTAAGGGACTTTTTGTTTAGATGCGACTTTATTGTAGGCTGGACTTTGATTTTGCTAGCCATATTATCTCATCTAATAAAGTTTATATGAAAACAGATAAGAATACTTTCACGATAAGGGCTCGTTCTAGGGCTAACAGGTCAAGTTTGCTCTAGAATAATTTTCTAGTGATAGGACGTGCTGTGCAAGTACCCTGACAGTTTGACATTTGTATCTTCGCGTGTTATAATCTCTAGATCGTCCCTTTTACTTTTGTATTTTTAGTTATAAGATAAAAAGAACATAATATCAACCTACCTCATCAAGGAAATCGGAGATGTCGTAGACGCGATCGTAGATCACGACCCAGCAGTCGCGCGGCGTGTCATGCTGGGATACTTCTGCGAGGGTGATGGTCCTATCCTTGGCCTCGGGCGCTCCGGGAACCACCCGCGTCTGCCAAGGGTTGACTAGACGGAGCGCCGCCGCCATCGTCATAGCTATCAGGTTCAAGTCTCCTTGTTCTTGGTCCACGGGTATCGCTGCCGACAGGCTCATTTCTGGAGGAGTCTGGACTTTCGCCATTTTTTTCTTCTTATCTCTGTTCAGAAAAGGTTATGTATTCTCTCGTCAACCTGACTCGTCGAATAGGCTGTTCGCTACGATTGTCGTTGCAAACGGCTGCGTTATTCCACCGCGACTGGATGCGACTGAATGATTGAGACTCGCTCTGTAAAGGTATTAAGAAACCATATTAATGTCAGCGTTTTCACTTTGATTTACTTTTATAGGGCTGGATTTTCCGAAGTTCTAATGAGTATTTACTGTGATGTTTAGACGTCTTTGGTAAATAAATCAATCGGTACATTTAAAAATAACTCTCTTAATATAATTTTATTTAAAGATATGTTTTATGTATTGTGCGAGGTAACAGAAAGTAAGTAAGTACTGAGAGTAATGGCTGTTGCTAGCCGGCAGCCCTGCGTGAACTCGCTGAAGCGTGAGCGGTCTACATTCGATACGGCTAGATCGGCTTACAGGAACCTGTCTAGACATCCCACCACACAACCCCAAGGGATTTGCAAGAGTTCTGCTTTATAAAGCCTACCAGCGTCACATTTGCCGCCATTTAGTAAAGGCGCGAGCTGGTATTCACAACGCCTTATCGGTTGACCCCAGAACACAAAAGATAATATGGAGCTTTTATTAAAAGAAACTCGCAAATCACAGTGACAATCCTTTATCTCGATTGACGCACATGAGAGGTCAACACTTATATGCCATAAAGTTGCCCTTAACCAAACGAAAAAAAAAACATTTTCCGACGACGCGGTTTAAAATTATAAACAAACTCTGCGGGAAAGTGCATGTCATATCTTTAGGGGGCAAAATAATAATTGTAAGCCAATTAATAACGAGTGATAGTAATTAATTAAAATAACAAATAATATTTACCTTTTAATCGAAAGACTCGATCTGAAGAACTCGTGTTATCTCTGTTGATGCTCGAATATGGGAGAGTGGCCGTCACACCAATTATCACTATGCCAAAGTTGTTCGTAGTTAAGTTTATTTTTCACTATATTGGGACAATGCATGAGAGCGTAGATCATTGCCACGAACTAAAACTGTTTGATCATCTATGAGCAGTTGTTGCTGAATGAGTGTGGGCGCGGGGCGCGGGGCCTTATATACCGCACGGGCACGCGTCGTCTGATGTAACTTTGGCTTATCTTGCCTGGCGCGTGCCGCAGCCGGCCGGCCGGCCCGTTACATGCCTACTATAATGCCGCAGATTGTTCACACCTCTAACTAATATAAGGCAAACCTAAGGGATTTTATGGTTAATAGGCTAGATTTTGTAAGGTCTTTATGGTTGGCGAGGCTTGCGGCGATTTCAGAACTCTCCTAATGCATGATTTGATCGGATAGGGTAAGCTTACTTCTATATACCTGGCCAGGAAAAAATCCTAGGAATTAGGCATTATTCTTAGGGTTCTACGAAAATTTCCGTTCAAAACGGCGTTCAACTTCGTTTCATGGTTTATATACCAAAAACTCGTACTAAACGGTTTGATTCCACTTTATTTATTCGAACTGTTGAACAGTGGAATGCGCTGCCCGAGAGGGATTTCCCGATAATTATAATCTGGGTATCTTCAAGTCGCGAGTGAATCGGTTGCTTCTAGGCAAGCGTGCTCCATCGTAGTTTTAACATCAGACGAGATGCAGTCATCGCAAGCCTATAAAAAAAACAACAAATGATGACGCAGAATTATGTTAAATTGTGTTAAAATAATGTTTAAATTAAAGAAGTCTTGTAAAAATATACCTAGGTAATGACGAGAATTGCAGCGAATCATTGAAAATCTACATTGTTGTTGAATGAAGATTTTCCACACAGTTAAAAATTAAATGTTATGTACCTAAGGATGAATACTCAACTATTTTTTTAATAAACGTCACTGAAATGGAGAAACCGAACTGGTAGGTAAGTAAATATGTCATAATGAATCACAATGCTTGCGCGAGGGGAGCCTTGAACCAGAATCACCTTTATATCACCAGCACCACCCTCGTCTCGGTCAATGTCAATAACGAACTGATACTTTGAGAAGGTCCCGGTTCGCAAGTAAAAAAACATACAGCATTATCCAGTAGTAGGTACATACGTCTTTATGAAAAACACCGAGTACAAGTCATTTAGGATTTCCATAGAATCTGCGAGATTTTGAACTGATACTTTGAGAAGGCCGGTGCCGGTTTGCACAAGTAAAAAAACATATAGCATTATCCTGTCTGTAGTAGGTACATACGTCTTTTTAAAAAACTCTGAGTACAAGTCATTTAGGATTTACATCGAATCTGCGAGATTTTTGCTAGATGTTATGCTATTAATAAATCCAAAATAGGCTTGTCGAGTGAGATGTAGGAGTGGTTGGAAAATAAGCGCGCTCGCACTTGGTCGGATTTTATTATTTGTTGCTTGAATTAAGTCTGCGCTAAAATTTAACCTTGTTTGCGTCAACGTTTTTATTTTTATTATATAGCAAAAGCAAAAACAAGTAAGTAGAATGACGTGTTTCTGTTAGGTATCGTCTCTTAGCTAATCGTGCAATCATATTCGTACCAGATGAAAACAGTTATTTTTTTGCATTATTTTTCATTGTACTTATATATTATTTATTTGTTGAGATATTCTAGGTATTTCGTTTTCTGTAAAAAAACCTCTGGCATAATGATATAATACCCATAAAACATTTCATTAAATATACCTATAAGTATAAAATCAAGTGGCTTTTCGCGTATCTGTCTGCGCAATTTCTACTAAACTACGCACAGGATACTATACTAAATTTACCACCGCACCGATATGAAAAGAGCTCTACTTTTCATACGTTATGAAAAAGGAGAATGATGAGTTTCTAGGGTCTCGAGGCTTAGGTTAATCTTCCAATATATACACTGGTACATCACACTTAAAACTAATAATATAAATAAATTAACTCTATTTGTTACTTCATCAGAATTACCAGCTCAGCTGATCTCTTCGAGCGTATACCTACCATTGGAGTGAGCAAGCCAAGGCCCCTCTGGCAAAAGGTATGCAGTCAGTGACCACATACTTTTTACAAGTGTTGTGAGATTATCGCATTCCATATAATGGCATCTCCTCCAATAGTATATGCTCGAAGGCGGATCATGACTTTTGCCATAACGAACGGTAGCGTGCACCACGACTTTCCATACAAATAAATAATATGTAACTACAACAAATAATACAGGAAGCGGTATGTAGGTACTTGCTTTCTAATTGGTGGCTTTCTTCCAGACAAGTATAAACGCGGAGAAGAGCAACACAAAAACCGTGGCCTTTAAAATAATGAAAATAGAATATATTCTTAATCTTACGGCCTTACCTAAAATAATCTCGATTCTCTTAGTTACTGCTTAACTTCTCTGTCCTTTTCTAGCACGTGCAACTTCACGGCAGAGAGAAGATGGCAGAGCATCTAACGGTTGAAAAGTTTTTTTTAAGTAAGGCCGTTAAGGTTTAGACCTTAGAACTAGATAAACCTTAAGATTTAAACAGGCCTATTGACTAATAACCTACTATAAGCAGCAATATTAACTTTCATTTTGGTTTAGCCATATATATCTACCTACACCCACGAAAACTGAGTGCGTCGTGTATCTTATAGCACGTAACCACATAAAAAACCGATCAAGCGAAAGTCCTGTATTTCTAAGTATAAAAAACTTGGGTTGACGACGGCGATTCGATTTGTGATAAAAAGAAACCATTTAATCTGTAGCCTGATTATTTTAAAATCTTACAGGTTATCAGCATCTCTACACAATATCTGCAAATGCCTGTTATGGTAATGAAATGGCGTAATTACAGAGGTATGTGCCACGTTAAATTAATTCAGATGTATTGCATAATATATATTTTTTCAATTTAGCTAAAGAACAGGAATAAGAGTTATGCTTATACACCTCCATCTAACCCACTGGAGTTACTTGCTAGCGGCCCAGAGCCTCGCCCCGTTACATCAAGGAGCTGGGTTGGCTCGGGTAGACGCTGGCGGGGGAAGTGCACAATACACCCCAAGCGGGACGTCAGTGCAGGACTTTTTTTTTTTAACACTTATAAGTGTGCGTTTGACCACCAACTCGCCTGTTGGTAAGCGACGATGTGGTCGAGGATGAAGCACGCAGACTTAGAAGATACCACACTACTTACTTATCGCCCCCACATCGAATAAGAATAAGAGTTCCTTTGCAAAATTGCTATCTATCTAAAGTAATTTGATTGTAACTTAAACTTCTAGACAAATCACATTATCATTGTCTACATCTATACTTTTACCGTCATATGCATAAAACGCTAAAACGTATTTCAAACCTATTTTTATTAAAAAGTCAATACACTTTTTTCATCACACTTGCTCGTAAAGTGGATCTTATTACATCGGTTTTAGGCTCATAATCCAAGCTTTTACGCACGGGTGCTTTTTACTTTACATTACGGCACTAGTGCTATAATAGGTATAACCCGGTAAAGTCAAGTTTGTACGTGACTGCAATAGGCGTGTGGCCTAATGCTAAATTTATGACAAATAACAGGCTTAGTGATGAATATAACTAAATACATTACACATAATGTAAAAAATACTTGTATTGCCTGATAAATCTCTGAGATATGAGCGTTTAAAGTTTTAGGTGGGGATAGAGAGGGGATGCTCTATCCCTTTCTCGCAAAGCACGTGTTAGTATAGCATTTGTATGCCGCGCCCGAGGCTTGACGTCATACCTCAGTACAGCGCGCTCTCTGTCTAGCTTGAAATTAAAATACTTAGAACTTATTTATTTTTTAATTATTTTAATTTTTGTTTTCGTTGATAGGCTCTATTGATGATCAGCTTTTTTATGAGGTAATAAAAAAATGTAGTCATCATGCCTATTAGAGGTATGTATACGAAGCACTCTTAATATAGCCGCGTAAGACTTACAGCTTTTTTGTAATACCAACAAAGAGTTCTTATGCCGCTGAAATAAATGTCAACCTGCGCGCGCATTGCTGGTTTGGGCGCCATTTTCCGCAAATGTTTGTTGACGTTTTCGCTGTGTGGTTGATTATTATCAAAAAAAGATTGTTCTTTCCTCGCAAGTGTGATGAAAACAGTCGTATGAAACTCTTGTGCTATGTTAGTCATTACACACGCGGCTTCTTTATCGCGCTCGCCTGCGGCTCGCGCGCATAATACCGCCTCTAGTGTAATGACCAACATAGCACACTTGTATCATAATGTACTATTAGTCTTTTATGCTTAAGACTGTTAAGAGGTACAGTTTGAATGTTTGAATCTTCGTAACTACTGATCCAATTCACATATTATATCTTGCACCAATAGAAACATTATCTCTAAGTGCAATTTTTTTTTTTTATACTAAATATTATAATAAAATTATGAGCCAGATCAATGCAGGGTAGTTCTTTATACCTAAACAATACTTGCACTATTACTCACTGCTTTAATAAATTATATTGATATACATACTATTTACCTAAGGAACAGCTTTTCTGAAGCTCTGAAAATAAAATAGATGGGCGTGCTAGCAAAGCCTTCGGGAAAGGTAACTTAACATGGTTGATTGGTTTTTATACATTCATTTTTTTCTGTGAACATATTATGCGGAAAAATAGGCCTTAAAAAAAGTAAGTAAGTAAGTTCGTATAGGCTGAGTGGCCAGCCCTAGTGTCAGAGTGAATGTGCCGCCCGAAGGTCTCTGACATGGCTGACGGTTGTTATAGAAACTAGAACAATCTACCGGGACCAACAATTTAACGTGTCATCCGACCCACGGTAGAAAAAAAAGTAAGCCCACATTCATCCTTAGTAGAATCTTTAGGTATAATAGATGGGTTTGAGTAATGACGTAGTCTTCGGTGAACGAACTGTCGTCACATCGTATGACCAAACTATCAAAACAAGACGTGAACTAACGTCACCACTAGCACAAACATAAATACTGATAAGTTCATTTAAATTTCACACAAATCGAACGTCACGGAGATTTCGGGAAAACAGCATCACTGATAACGAGAGGCCTGTCTCAGCCACCACGCCCATGATTTAGAATATATTGCACGCAATATATTCATACATCATACAACATCATCATCATCATTTATTCATTTATTTGTATTTTTGTAATTCTGGCACTGCTACTGTTTGTGGCGGGCGTGACGCTTACCACCAGGCGAACGTCTTGCTCGTCCCCTCACTTTATTGTATTTATATACGGGGTGTTAGTTTGAACACGGTTATCCTTCTAGGATATCATTCTCATCATCTCTCATACTCATCATTATGAACAACTTTTACTATGGGGCCAACCCTGAAATCACGAAAAAAAAACAGCTGTTCCATACAAAAAGGTTAATCGATCTTGGACAAAATGTATGGAACAGCAGATATATTTTTCGGGATTTCAAGGTTGGCCCCATAGTAAAAGTTGTTCATAATTTATTATGAGTACATTGAAATCCTAGAAGGATAACGGTGTTTAAACTAACAGTCTGTATTGCACGCTAGACGATCCTAAAAACTTGACAGAAGTAGAGTTGCTAGAAAACACTAATTTAAAATTCATTACCTAGACTGGGCTAGAGAATACGTAAGTGCTCGATTCTCATCTACACTAATATTAGGTATAAAAAGATAACGTTTGTTTGGATGTACAAAGTAATTTCCGGATCTACCTGATCCGATACTGTTTTTTTTTCTTTATTTTATTAGGCAGACCTATTGATGGACCTAAGTGTAATTGGCTAAGTATGTTTTATGCGGTCGAAAATAAATTTAATTTAATTGAAATTCGAAATTATCGAATTCGGTATAAGGATGATCTATGATATTTCTTCGTTAAAAAAATGTGCACGTAATTATAGTGCGACAAAGAGAAGGCCAACGCACTAAATCTCCGCTATATCCCGTGATGAAATTACACTCTTCAGCTGATGGAATAAAAAAAAAATGGCCTAGACCTAAGACTAACCTCAGCGAGGTTTAGTAGGAGATAGTTACCGAAACCATTAAAAAAAACTCATCTGCCTGTGAGCCTAGCATAATCTCTTCATTTCTTTATAATCTCGTAAAAAGACGAATTTAAAAAAGACGTCAGAAAGATTGTGTTTACGGGGTACGTTGAAGATAGTTGTAGTAAGTGAGGAATCTGTAACCTGTAACTGTATCAAGATAAGATAAAATTTAACTTAATTACCCCTTCCTCTTTTTCCACTTGAAACTGACTATCTACTGCATGTTGTCAAGTAATAAGCTGTGTATACATTTTTAGGAATATAGTTTGGATCGAAATTGTATAAAGAAATTTTCTAAATTTATTATTGACTGTATTCTGTTTTGTGTACCAATAAACTAAATAAATTAAAAAAAAAAAAAAAACTTACTTGGACTTACCGTCTCGTTATACGTATGTATCTACATCACAGCACGCTAGAGAATAAATTATAATTGTGAAAGTAACTTTAAATGTTTTTTTTAACCTTTTTAGGACTAAGGTGAGAACAATTTGCAAAGGCGGTAGTGTACACTACGATAGATAAAATACTACTTTTCCCACGGGAGAAGATAAGTCATCCGTGAAATTTTATACTCAATTTGTTTATTGCAGTTATAAAGATTACGTGCAGGTCTTATATAACACATAAGTATATAAAATGGTGCAATTAGTGCATTATGAGATAAATAGTTAAACTCTTTATTATATTTCTTACTATACACACCAAAATATAAAAAAATATGGGGTATGCTCAATCGGGAGAGCACTCGTGAAATTATGCCTCAAAAGCAGCATTGTAGGCATGTTTGAAGGTCTTTTTACTGTTAATGCGTAAACATTTTCTTATTATTGTTATACGTTTCACGTAGGTTGTTTTTTATTCTTTAAAGTTACCTACTTCTATAAAATCGTAACATTGGCAAACGAAGACGCAAATGTCTGATGAAAATTATTTTCGTGATTACAAGCCTTGATTCATGGAACTTTTTAAATGCCACATTATTTTGGTTTTATAATATTTCTGACACAAATAATGATGCAATATGATTATTAAGTTACTTGAGAATATTACATATAGCTAAATAGTGTTTTGAAACAGCTACTAGAAATCGATGCTTACGTTATAAAAATAATATTTGCGGAGCTTTGTAATAACGTGGTAACGATGTTGTTGTTCGCCACAATTGACGTTAGGTTATAAAATCAGAACATTTTGCGTTTACGCTAGCAGTTCTACCCGACTTTCGGAAAACTTTTTGATGTTTCTATAAAATAAACTAAAAAAAAACTTTTGCCGTCTTACCACAAATTTTTTTAAAGTAAGGCTTAGACATCTGTTTAGTTAGACAGTGCCTAAAAGTTAGATACTGTTTAAACATATGTTTTATTTCTCTTACCACAAACCATTTTTAGCGTGTGTTGTTAAATTAATTTCACAAGTAAAACTGATTGACGTAAAATGACAAAACTGAATTAGACACGTCTTAAACCAAGGATAGGCACTGTTTAAATTAAAACGTGTGGCTAAGGCATGTCTATCATTAGACGAGTGCTAGGCGCGGATTTGTGGTACGAAATTTGTGAAACATCTGTTCAACATGTGTCTAAGGCTTGCCTAAATCTTTTGTGGTAAGACGGTGAATGTCCGCATCGGGTCCGCTTTATCGCTTAAAATGCATACACCTAATAAGTTTTGTTTGGAATATGAAAATGTTTTCGATGAAATAGTGTGACTGGAAGGGAAAAAATCCCATAGAGTAATAATGTGACTCGTTGGAAATTCACTTGATATGGCTAGTGAAATATTAAATACTTTTAAAATGTATAAATCTGTAGGTAAAGCCTTTATTCTAAACTAGAAGTCACCCGCGACTTCGTATTTGTGCGGGAAAAAATCGCCCCGCTCCCAAATACTAGTATCTTCCATACCGCTGGGCTAATTACTAATTATTTTCCTCCCCATATTCATCACTTTAAATCAAAGATTTTTCCATACGAAATTTCACCCGCCCTTTTACATTCTAAATGTTACTGTTAGGTATTAAGTACCTACCCTATTCCATTATTTGTATTAGATACCTACCCAAATTTGTAGACGTTTAATCCTACATAAATTAAAGAAAACAAGAAATCTTGTTTGAAGTAAAATTGAAGGCATTTTTTAGGTTTTTGCCACTATACTGATTTGGGCCGTTAACTCTGTAACGTAGGCCGAAGTATTATCAAGTATTATAGGGACATTGTGTACCGAAATGTCAAAATACACAAGAGATTGCCTTCATACGATTAGTTAGATAATAAAATACATCGGTCAATGATCTCTATAAGGTCCGATTTCCACCAAGAGGGGAGACGCGGAGAGTAAAGCAGATGTTTTGTAATGATTTTCCTCTTCGCTTCTTTATCTCTTCGCATTGCTCTGTGTGCACCATTCAAGCGGAAATGAGTAATGTTTTATTTTTCTTTGAGCATGTGCAGCGGAGATATATATTTCCGGTAGGTATGCATCGAGCACTTCCTCGAACGACTTGCCAGCTTACATCCCAGCTCTTGCCAGCTTACATCTCCGCTCCGCCTTGGTGGAAATACCCCGTCTAGTAGCGGATACTTTGCGATAATTTAACGGTTGCCATTAGCAAAAAGTTTGTAATCTCGACTATAAATTAGTGTTCAGTCTAATAAATACGGATACATTTTGCTGTAGATCTATAGGTACAGGTTGAAGAAATGATGTTAGAGGCCAAAGCAGGTATTCCAATCGGGGGCCCAATGTTTTTTAGTTCAGTCACTCGTAAAAAATTCAAGTTTTATTTGTCTTATCTATTCGACGGGGCATTTGGTTTTGTTTTTTGCTCGGTGAATGGTTGTAGAAAGAAATTCCTTAGAACGGTGAACGTCTGTACTAATTAAAATCATGTGTTATTTATTCATGTTTTTTTTAAAGAAATATTGATATCTAATTAACTGTTCTGCTGCGGTAATAATAGTCATTTACTCATCAAGTATCATAGACTATTAAACATCATTCATTATATAGTAGTAGCAGTCACGTTAATAAAATTAAATAAGAACAAATTAAAATTAAATAATCATATAATAACAATACACTTTTAAAAAAATACAACCGACTTTAACTTCGCGATAAAATGTATATGGGACTACCTCTGAAGTATTACCTACCAAACAAAAAAAGAATCATCAAAATCAGTTCATAATTGGCGGAGTAATCGCGTAACTTACACACAAAAATAAAAATAAACATACAGTCGAATTGAGGACCTCCTTTTTTGAAGTCGGTTGAAACTGACAGGTCAACTGTATGATGTGAAACCAATAAACACATTAACAAGCATAACATACCTACCTACCACACATTAGTGTCCTCCTACTGTGTGTGCTGTGTGCAATAGTGTTCCTAAGTATATTTTACCTACCTACACCACATTAGTGCCCTCCTACTGTGTGTGCTGTGTGCAATAGTGTACCTAAGTATATTTTACCTACCTACACCACATTAGTGCCCTCCTACTGTGTGTGCTGTGTGCAATAGTGTACCTAAGTATATTTTACCTACCTACACCACATTAGTGCCCTCCTACTGTGTGTGCTGTGTGCAATAGTGTACCTAAGTATATTTTACCTACCTACACCACATTAGTGTCCTCCTACTGTGTGTGCTGTGTGCAATGGTGTACCTAAGTATATTTTGCCTAATTCCTTACCCAGACTAACTAACTATAACTATGTTAACTATACTTAGTAGATATCTATTTGACTGCCTTATAGCTCAGTTGGTAGCATGTCTGCCTTCAGAGCTGTAGGGCGTGGGTTCGATCCCCATCCAGGGCAAACAATTATGTGACGAACATAGATGTTTGTTCTGTGTCTGCGTGTAGTATGTATAATAAGTATGTACTTACAAAAAAATAAGTATATAAGTATTCTATCAACTATCTGGGCTAGATGGCGCAGTGTGAAAAAAATCCATCGATATTTATTTATTATATTTGTTTATCTATTGAAAGGAAGAGTGTCGTTTTTTTTAATAGTAGGTACATCATGGAGAATATATACCATGTTACCTAGTTTCGATCTGCTTAAAAATTCATCCAAAAAAATTTGGCTCAAGACACATTTTTACATTTTAAGTATTCAATAAAAACTATTTTTTCGCAAAATCTGCTTCTCATGATTGGATCCAAAAATGTCCTTCAGATAAGCCGTATTGAGGGTAGACGTAGAGACGTATTCTATCTCGTAGAGCGATAATAATGTGCGTTATCTTTCTAACGATCCGATGACGTTGCGCACGTATACGACATACTTATTATTTGGTTCAGTATTTGATTAATTGCATGAAAACAAGATAATTAATCTGTGGCAATCATAACAAATACATCTTGTTATTTTAATAACGAGTGATGCCAGTATTTACGTAATTTTTTTTTTGTCTAGTTTTGCTGTAGTGATTGTATCTAATATGCAGTAGGTAAGCACTATATTTGTTGGGGATGTCATGGGTATTAAAGGTTCTTCAATCAAATTACATCTAGGGTAACGAAGTCTTCGCCGTCTATCTGTTATCTTTAGAATAACAATGAAAAAAAGGTAAATAAAATATGTTTATTGAAAACATAATTTAAATTTGGTTAAAAATACAAATAGTTTATTGATAACACCAAAGTAACAAATTTCATTAAGTATGTCACAAAAAAATAATCACTTACCTAAATGAAATAATAATTATAAAAATACGTTATTAATCTCTTATTTTAAAATAAGCTTCAATGTCATAAAACAAATTCTGTTGTAACCACGCTCTGAGCTTGGTTATAAATGTTCTGATATATAAGCGTTTAAAGTTTTTGGTAGAGAAAACTCAGTCCCTTTCCCACAAAACAAAAAATTACGTCACGCCTCTGTGCGCCGTACTTGTCAGAATGTGACATTATCTATGAGAATCCGGACATTATCTTATGCATTTCCCAAACTTCATCTCTTTATAATGGGGTATTCCCGATTGATCTCTTCATTGTAGATTCATCGATAAGGAGGTGAAGTTGATATGCAAAAAACTAGCCGGCCTCAGCAATGTTAGTCCTGCATTTTCCAAATTATTCTGGATAAAAAAACAACAATTCGTGAGTGATTTGGTTTCTTCTGGGCAAGCGTGCTCCATCGTAAACCGCATCATTGTTTAACATCAAGTGTATTGGGAAACGCTTGCCTATTGATAATTAAAAATACATATATTGCGTATGTTCTTATGATATACACACATCATAAGCCTTTTTAATACGTAACCAAACGGGGATACGGGGTCAAAGTTAAGTACAAGCACAAGTTCCTATATTCTTAGACCTTTTATTTGATCCTATAAGATCAATAGCTGTTGCTGTAGGAGGAACAGCTAAAGCTGTTCCTGGCTATTCAATTACTTCTTTGCAAAAGATCACGTTCTGATGATTATATTTACTAAAGAATTTAAAGAATTAAACATTTGCGGTCTTCGACAAGAAATACCGTGCCTGCAATTTTCCTGCAATTATGTTTTTATGTCGAACTTTAGATGTTTGATGTTACCTAGCTAGGTAATATCTGCAATTTTAACCTTGAGGTGAAAAGTATAATATGTAAACCTACTTTATCAATTCTTGCATAACAAACCGCATACAAGTATAAGTAAAGATATGTTCATATAGCGCGTTTGTTATTACAAAACAGACCTATCCTACGTAATTTGGTTACAATTTTCCGTTAAGATAACTCATTCCGATAACTGCATGTTTTCATTCATAAATGCAAAATAATTGTAAGTAATGATATACCTATGTTTTGATTTGACTAAGATATTTTTCCATGATCCGGTAAGCACCTACCTAACGATAATGTTAACTAATGATAATGTCAATGAGTTATCATAATCCACTGATATTTCAAAATTAAAATAATATGGGGCCGAATTTTAAAATCAACAAGACAAAATAAAATGATGACATTCAAAATAATATGAGACTGCTTAAATCAACAAGTTATTTAAATGCGCAATATGAAAATGGAGTGCGCAATATTAACTAACGGCTTCACCTACTGTAAACGCATTGTTAGGACGAAAGCACAATGATTTTAATCCACTAAAATTCGTCGTAAAAGTAAAAAAATATCCCAATAAAATATTTCCACCACAAATAAAAATCCTACCTAAATGTTCAGTATAAGTACTTGCCTACTTATAACGTAAATTCATTGTCGAAAATACATTCTGTTAGTCATTTATTTGCCGCAATTCTTACAAAGTTTCTAGTAGCAGTGGTTCTAAAACTGATTCTACAAGGGAAACTGCGGTATAGAACTAGCATCTTTGTTTATACTTACTAGTTTTATTTACAGTTATATCTTGGGATAATTTTACAGGATGTTGTAAAAGCCGGGCTCGGCCACTCAATAACCACAAAGAAAAAAAAAACTTTTATCGGTCTTCGTTCAGGAGTGGACGTCTCCGGACTGATGATGATGATGACTTGTAAAGCAAAGGACGGTAATAATAAAAGTAAAAAATAATAATAATAAAATAATAAATAATATTTTTTTTATAATAAAAGTAATTATCAGCTACCAAAAAGCCAAAAAAGAAACATAGGGTTTGTAACCACTTGGCAACAACCCATGAGATTATCATGTTTTGAAAAACTAGGTATTAGGCAATCTATAATCTGTAAAAAACTAATGTAACTTGACTCGGAGCCAGAAGATTTGACAAAAGGTAGATCAGCTTCAAAAAGATTTTAAAAAGGTTTATCGTCAACAACAACGATTGGAATTAACACCGTTTAAAAATACTAGTTATCATAGGAAAATAAATTGTTGGAAAGAATACGCTGGTCTAGATGGGAAAAAAGAACCACAAAACTTGATATGGCAGAGTTTTGTTAGTGAACGTTTCTAAATGTTTTCTCAACTTCGAGTTAGTGTGTGTAGTACATATGTAGAAGTGTGTGAAAAGGATGCATCCCATACAGTCTAGATGAAACCAGTTATGTTCTGTGTCAAATTAAAAGATACTGATAACTTTGAACTTTCAGATTACCTATTGAAGAGGATCTTCGAATAAGTTGATCTCGTTATCTTGAATTAAAGCGCTATAATGTTCAAGAATAAAAAACGATAAACTAAATGTAAATGTGAGTGGTCGTTTTGCATAAATGATACCAAGTTTTCGATATTCCAAACAGTATATTTCAAACGTATCATAATATTGTATCTGTTAATAAGTACTTAACAAGTACTATGTCTTAGGTTTTTTGAGAAAAAAACACACACTGGTAAACGTCTAGTACCCATTTTGGATAGACAAGAAGTGAAATTACTTGTAAGTAAGTAGTTTTGAGAGTTAAGTATTGCAAATGCTGAAATATACCTAATCAACTCTACGATGATATTAGTACATTATTACATTATGATACAAGTGTGCTATGTTGGTCATTACACTAGAGGCGGTTTTTTGCGCGCGAGCCGCAGGCGAGCGCGATAAGGATGCCGAGAGTGTAATGACTAACATAGCATAAGAGTTTCATACGACTGTTTTCATCACACTTGCGAGGAAAAAGCAAACTTTTTTTGATAATAATCAACCACACAGCGAAAACGTCAACAAACATTTGCGAAAAATGGCGCCCAAACTAGCAATGCGCGCGCAGTTTGACATTTAATTCAGCGGCATAAGAACTCTTTGTTGGTATTACAAAAAAACTGTAAGTATTACCCGGCTATATTAAGAGTGCTTCGTATATATACGTCTAATTGCAGTCACGTACAAACTTCACTTTACCGGGTTATACCTATTATAGTACAAGTGCCGTAATGTAAAGTAAAAAGCACCCGTGCGTAATAGCTTGGATTATGAGCCTAAAAGCGATGTAATAAGATCCACTTTACGAGCAAGTGTGATGAAAAACTGATTCTGTAGCTTATGTTTGACAACATTTGATACTTATCTTGTTTAAAATAATAAGCACTTTAGTATGTTGCTTAATACTCGCGTCAGTAGCTCTAGGGGCTGGGCTATCTGTCTCTATGTAAACAAGCAAAACTTTAATTGTTGCACATACATAATATCTATGACTGTATTTGTGAATCGGCTTTGATCCGGATGCAACGGGAACTACATAGTACCGATAGGGCTGTTGGGATCAAATGCCGCACATTACGGTATCTTCATCTTCATAGAGCATTAAACTAATTAACTAGTCGTTCTACTCGTAGAAGTAAATATACTCGTTGTCTTTTGTACCAAAATTGACACAGAATCACAGATGCCATATCACAGAATCCGGGAAGATACATCGTGGACAGTGAAATGATATTAAATTGAGAACTAGGTATATATAAAATATATACATAGTTCGGCATCTAAGTATACAAAAAATATATACTTAGAGAACTAAGTATCTAAAAATATATTTAGTCCTCCATTATTTTTCTTGTTTTGTATTGTTAATATCTTCATAATTTTTGTTTTATTTATACGGGAATACTCACGTTTAATTAAATCAGATACTTCGACTATAAAACAAAATCGTGTCAAAACCAAGTCAGTTTTCAAAATAAAATATCTTCATAATTATTTAGTATATCGTTTATTTGTCACCTTATTATGTGATTGCCGTTGTTCTTCTATGAGATTTACATTTATACATTGTATTTCCTTCTCGTATATAAATACTGCAGAGGCGTGCTATGAATCCGGTGCGATCCGGTATTTTTAAATTGGTTGTAAATAGACGCGTGCGATGGATGCTGATCGGATACGGGGTCAAATGCCCGCCTCGCGCCGCAGCGAGCCCGCACCCGACCGATGAGTGATGAGGTGCCTTGGACAAATGACAGAAAAAACTGATTTCGCGTCATTTGTAGCGTAAAAATATAAATGATCATTTAAAAAATATATAGCTTGGCAAATAGTCTTGAAACGAAAACCTTTTTTTCTCAAGGCAATAAAGTTGATAAAACGTCAGTGCCTACTTAATAGTATATTACTCACCTAGGGAGCAAAAGTAAATAATGTCTTGTGGTTGTCTCCCTCGGCTTCGCCTCGGGAGACAATATACATGAGATCTGGCGTGTTTGCGTGCTCCCGTGGTGTATATACGATTTTACGATTTTAAGTGGTTCCTTTCGCACCGCGTAGCGGGACATACTACAGGGATGTTAGTATTTAGGACTGACTATTTGCGATAATGGCGTCCCTATTAGCACAGAATAAATAATAGTTGCTATTAGTCTCTACTCTCTTTTGGAAAACTATACCTAGGGCTTTTTAGACGCCAGTCCATTGCCCTCCTTAATTTGTTGTATATATGTTACGCGATTCCCCGCCAATTATGAATTTATTTTGATTTTAGTGATTCTTTTTTGTTGTGTAGTTCATACTTCAGAGTTGGTTCCAAATTTTTTTTATCAAAATCGGTTCAGTAGTTTAGTTTTTAAATCAAAATAACTGAAAAAAATAAGTTATCCAGGAAAAAATTGAAGTATCTTTTTCAAAGTATTATTCATAACTTCTTTTCTTTTGCGCAATAAGTTTTACAACGAGAGCATTAGAGCGAGACTCGATAGAGCACGTGTGTCGGCCTCGCAAGGCTGGTGGCGGGAGAGAGGCTGATGCAAGTCTGGTGAGAGCACCGTAAGGTAGCGACCACGCGGCTACCTGCATGCTTCGGTCTCTAAGCAATACTATGCATACTTGCCGAGCCTACACGCCAAGATGTAGGGTAGCCAAAATCTCGAGGCAATGTTGCGGAAAGTTCACACGGCACTAGTATTTTTACAATTTCAATTAGTGGATTCCAATTTACCACTCATTATATTTCTTCCTCGTTAGTTTTTTTTATTTAGTTAAGAGGATGAGTACACCCAAATTGGCTTAATTAATTAATTAATGTTTAATGTTGGGTTAATGTTTTGCCAAATGTACAAAGTCAACAGCACTGAAAAAAAAATTAATCTTAATCTAGATCATATTTCCTAGTTGGCTATTGTTTCGAAAACACGTTTGCGAATAATTTTCTCGATCGAAAAAAACCGTAAAATAACCTCTAAAATTTAATATTTATGTCTAATATTTAATTTTTGTTTGTATTTTTGTATGAAGACACGTAACCAAAATTAGTAAAGGTTACGAGTAATACCTTAATCTATCTTACTATTGCACTAGTTTTTATTCTTACGCAATAACTTTATTGCAATTAATTATTTTCCAACAAAATTACTGTACGAAACGTGGCGCAAGCGCGCCGGCTTCTCTTTTTAGCTATGTAATTAGACAGAGACCACAGACGCGCGGAGGATCAGCTATTCTCAGCGTCTTAAGTAAGTATCTATAAATATTGACTAATGGAACCTGGGGCCGTACCGTGAACCGCTTATTGCGGGACCGAATAGGCTCAGCTGCCGACGGTGCGTGACTGTGAATTTTATCGCCCCGCAATAAAGTTCGCGGTCGCGCAGCGTCGGCAGCTGAGCCTATTCGGTCCTGCAATAAGCGTTTATGATACGGCCCCTGGGCATGTCCTAAAACTGCATCCAGAACCACCGGAGGACGGGCATCAGCGTCCTGTCGGTTAACGATGGTGAGCATACTGCGATCCCCAAGCCGCATACCAAGCCTGTACCTACATGTATCGTGAAAAGTTACATTTTAAAGTTTTTTGTAGAGTCAAATCAATTTCAATCAAAGCTAATTAAATCAAAATTGCAATTATGTTTGCATGCATGCTTTAAAATTTGTCCTTAGACAAAACAACGCGTAGTGGTAATCGTGTTCTCGGCTTTTGTTGATTAGGTAACATAATAACATTATTTCGTCGGAAGGGGCATTCATTCATAATATTACCTGATACCACATCGCCGGTAGGTAAATGATACCGTCACTGTAGCAGTTGCATCAGATTTTTAGACGACGCAGCTCGCACGCCGATGGCTAAAGTCGCAATTTTAGCTCGTTTGTTGTCACGTGTTTGTATTTGTAAACTATGATCGTGTTGGGTTCTTTCTTGCGTAGGTACCTACTTATATTAAACAGCAATATCATTTTAAATTAGCCTTTTTACCTTTTCTTATTTTTCTAATAAAGTAAGTGTTGTCGCCTCCTTCGATTTTAATAATATTGCTGCAATATAATATTATAGATTTAGTTGTTACATTGATTATGCACCTGATTAAAATGAAGTTTAGCCTAGAGGGCGCTGTCGTAGCACCATCGCCCAATCAGGGACAACTTACCCACCATCAAAGGATGTTTGGAGGGGGTAGGTGTGAGGCGCATGGTGCAAGGCCGGCGTCGACTCACTTTTGAAAATTGATCCGTTAAGAAAGTAGCTCACAGAATTAACCTATACAATGATTAAAGTTATAAAGTGTACATAAAATAAGAAGTAAATATATATGTAGAGTGGAGTTTAGCAGCGTATCATTACCCTACGGATTAAGAATTCTTACATAAGTTCGTATAGGCTGAATGGCCAGCCCTAGTGTAGAGTGAACGTGCCGAAGGCTTCTGGCATGGCTTGAACAACCAGCCGGGACCAACATTTTGAAGTGTAATTTGACCCACGGTAGCGCTCAGATACAATGCCACTCAAAATGTATAAGAAGGTTGACCAGGGCCCTGTTTTATAAAGCTACAAGTCTTGTAGCTATGACAAACCATCTACCTGTAACTGGTAACTTTTATTGCGACGACGACTTCTGGGACAACCTGTATGTGTCAAAATGGTCCGCAATCCTTGTTATTCGTTATCCTACCAAATTGTTCTAAGAAATTTCGGGTTATCTAAGAAGTCTTGAATCATGCTCCTACTCCGATATAGGCACTTTAATTATTTATTTAACTGATACGGTAGAAACACCAATTACATTAGCTAATTACATTATTTATTAAATGGTAGGCACAAGTTATAGTATGTGCACCCGCTATACTATACTACATTTGTCACAAATAAAAAATAAAAATTACAATGCAAGAATGATTAATTTTACATAATTATTACAAATAAAGTCAAAACTTCAAATATAGGTACCTAATTATAATAGATTCAATGTCAAAAGATTATAATAATAGTTAGCAGTAGTTTAACAAATGTCAAAAAGAAAATAAAAAAATTATATTAGTCAAAAT
This sequence comes from Erannis defoliaria, assembly GCA_905404285.2. Taxonomy (NCBI): domain Eukaryota; kingdom Metazoa; phylum Arthropoda; class Insecta; order Lepidoptera; family Geometridae; genus Erannis; species Erannis defoliaria. The sequence goes on along the minus strand of FR990069.1, from coordinate 15,376,001 downwards.
AAATTACCAGAAATCAAAGTCACTCTCACACAGAAACTCCCACTCATCGTCATCATCCATATCCTTCTTCTTGCCCGCTATCATCTCACAGTATTCCAGATACTTCAATTGCATACTCTTCCATTCATCAGCAAACAAGTCGCTATCGGGTGCCCAGGCAGGGAGGTAATTTAATGCAGTCAAAGAGCGGGGGATGGGAGGGTATCCGTGCGCGATACCGTGCGAGCGGGTGGAACTGTAAACAACTGATGGGGTCGCCCACCGCGACGTGGAAGGTTGCTGCCGTGAGGGACACGGAACCGAGCTAACTCCTTAAGCAAATTGGGGGGAGCATCAATCTTCCCATGAAAGATCTTGCACATAACATTCAGTTGGTTGTGAGCTAGCCGAACTTCCAACGAGTTAAAACCTAAGCATCCTAAAAGAAATTAGTGGACACATGTATGGGTAACACAAGCGCACAAGAGCTCCATAGATTAAACAAATGATGTGGTTGCCCTGGAAATCTCTCGAATTCCTAAGCACGAAACCCATTCTCCTATTTGATTCCTTGGCAAGTAAGACAATGTGGTCTTGGAATGTGAGTTTTTAAACAAAGGTGACGCCCAAGTCTTTCACAGTGTTAATTCTGACAATCTCAAAAGAGCCCAGCCGGTACCGAAATTCGATGGGGCACCGCTGTCGAGTAAATGTTATGGCATGGCATTTAGAAGCGTTAAATTCCATTTTGTTTGCTGCCGCCCACTCGTAAATGGCGTCCACGTCACACTGGAGTTGAATCTTCAACGGAATTAATTTCATTGATCAGTTTTAAGTCGTCCGCATATAGAAGACATTTAGAATGTCTTACCACTGCGGGAATATCATTGATCATAAGAATGAAGAGCAGAGGTCCGAATATTGATCTCTGGCTGACGCCAGAACGTGTGCTGTAAGGAGTGGATTCATACACGCCCAACCTTACAAACTGTTGTCGATTTCTGAGATAATCAGCAGCAAATTCAAGTAGCCCAGGAGCAAAACCCAGGTTGTTAAGTTTGAAGAGCAAATGGTCAATATCGACTCTGTCGAAGGCCTTCCTAATATCAAAGTAGAGAACGTCAACTTGACCACTATGATCTAATCGGGTTGAAATGAAATCGGTAACTTCCAGGAGATTTGTATCAACCGATCTTTTCCTCCTGAAGCCATGTTGCTCATCGCGCATATTATACTGCTCCACTTGCCTGTAGATCTCTTTATGAATAAATTTTTCAATTTCTTTCTCAATTTCGATTTCGCAGGAGATGATAATATAGCAATGGAAATTGCTCTGTGATAGATGATTTATTAGAACTTTTGGGTATGGGTGTCACTCGCGATAATTTCCACTGTTTAGGATAGATTCCAGTGGCCAAGATCGTGTTGAAGATGTGGCAGAGTGGCAGCACAAAGAATTTAAAACCCTGTTTTAAAAACCACGGAGGAATGCAATTGGGTCTCACCGAACTAATCAATGTAAGACGCTTAATTCCAGCAGCCACTTCATGAGGTGCTAAAGCAAAGATATTTACGTAGTTACTGGATTGCGTTTTATCAAAATGATTTATACGTTCAAGGTCTAACTCCGGTACGCCTGGTAAAAAAGCACTTTCGGCGAAGGTCTCTGCGGCTTCGACACCACTAACAATACGACCTTGATAGGTAACGCTAAGTTTAAAACCTCCCTTGGAGCGCAGCCTTGAAATATGCTGCCAAAAAGCCCGAGGGTTCACCGCAATATCATCCTTTACACTTTTTAAATAAGAATCGTGGGAAAACGATATGCAATCTACATCTACACCAATATAATAAAGAATAATAAAGAGGAAAGATTTGTAATATTGTATTTTTGTATGTTTGTAACAAATAAACTCAAAAACTACTGTACCGATTTCAAAAATTCTTTCACTATTAGAATGCTACATTATCCCTGAGTAACATAGGCTATGTTTATTACTAAAAAAAATAGGAGCCCCTACTAAAACTTCAATAATGTAACCCAAGGTGTAAACATTTTTGCCATATAATTTATTTCATCGCATGCGCTGCGGAACCTATTGAAGATAGAACAAAAACATGCTCTACAATATTAAAGAACATATCAATATCTACAAAAAATGTCGCGATACCATAGGTCTAACTATTGTAGTTATGTCACTATAACTACTTTTTACATCTTAAAGGTTGATAGAAAAGCCGTCCAAAATCAGACCACGTTATCCATACCTTTGTATGAACCCTTATCCAAATAAATCATTTCGAGACTGTTTCAATACCTGTCCATTACTTTTTGAATTATCCAAATCGGACGTTCCATTCAAAAGATATTAAGAAATTAAAAATCTAAACAAAATGCAGCGCGGGCAACGCGGTGAGGGGCACCGGAGTGCGGGAGAGGAGCGTGCACATCTATGAAATGGTGTTCCACGGATACCTTTAATGCCCTTAGCCTACCCAATAGGTAAACCACGTGTAAATATACGTTCTTACTTTAAAACGCCGCTCAAATTTAAGCACTGTTTAAAATGCTAAGTCAACAATGCTCAGTCTGACGTGAAGTGTCACGTGCAAGAACAAGACAGAGAAGTTTAAGCAGTGACTAAGTTTGAGCGGCGTTTTTAAGTAAGGCCGATAATATGTTGCGCCCTTGGTTCACCCAATAGGTGAACTAAGGACAAATATAAAAAAAAAGTGCCCTTGGTCCACTCAATAGGTGCGAACCACGAGTAAATCATTAAACAAATAGCTGCGCCTCCCGGTTTTACTCGATTTTTGGGATAAAAGTAGCCATTCTAAGTTAAAAAGTACCTATCTCATACCAAATTTCATCCTAATCCGTTCAGCCGTGTCAGCGTGATGGAGTACAAACATACACACCCGCACACTGACAAACTTTCGCATTTATAATATTAGTACGCAATCAGATAAAATTATTTATTTATGTTACCACCGTAAGGACTTACAATAAGATACCTACCTAAGGTAGTATACCTACTCTTTTTAGACGACTTGAAACAAGCTATTTAAAATATCGCTGAGTAAGTGTGTGCTTAGGAGTGCTGAGGTAACAAGCATTAAAAATTCAACCGAATTGAGTACCTCCTCCTTCTTTGAAGTCGGTTAAAAAGAAAGGGAATGAGTAGACAATGGGTATTCTACGGGTACATTGAATTACGCATAGTCCGAATTGAGACCCTCCTCCTTTTTTGAAGTCGGATAAAAAGGAAGGACATGTGAACGAGTAAACAAATGGGTATTCTACGGGTACATTGAATTACGCATTGTATACCTGGGTGTTCCACGAGTACACTTCAAAAAGGTATTCATGGAAAAACTAGGTGAACTTTTTATGTGGACCACGGGTAAGAAACCCTATGAAATTGGTAGGCCTGAACGCGCGGTCGGACATTTAATATTTTGACTTTTTTCATAGCACATTTTTTGTTCCAGATAAAAAGTCCTTTTCAGAACTAGTTATAAATTATTTTACTAAACTTTTACTGTTTAATTTTTATAGTACTTATTCTCACATTTTTTGTATGGTAGTATTCATCAAAAGTTATTTTCAATGTCCTGCTTAAAGATACTTACTCAATGTTTAAAAAATAATAGTCCACCCGTGCGAAGCCGGAACGGGCCGCTAGTAGACAATAAGAATAGACAATAGTTTGTTCGTGGCAAAAATATAAACAAAACAGCACAGCAGTATGCAAGATTTCAAAGAGACTCGCAAATCATAAAAGGCTTTATAATCCACTTCACATTTGGTATGCCGCCAGATATGATGCAGCTTCAACTTAAGTCTAGTATCTTAAATAATGTCGCTTGTGAACCAGACCGGATATCGCCTGTCGTATATGGATATACGGCGTTTTTTAGGGACCCATGTGTCAAAAATATTGTAAATAATCTCATAAAATTCATCAGTGCACGATTGCACGTCTTTGGATTTTACCACATTTTGCCAGCAGGTGTTGGAAAGAATGTCAAACAGTAACTTCAGGTCACAATTTTTAAAATTTCAGTCCTTGCTCGGGTCTATATTGCTGGGCTCAATGTGATCAGAGCGACGAACCGCATTTGTTACAACTCCGATATCTATATATAGGTGGGGATGGTAAGGATCGGGCTCAACGAAACCTTCGACTTGCTTGACGAATGCGAACTTCATGCGTGTCATTACTCTCCCTAACCAGGACAAGATCAAGTATTCCTCCATGTGTATTCATCACATATTTTTTCTCGATCATACTACAATTTTTTTTAATTAAAAATAACAATAATAATTGTTACATTAACAGATGCGCTATTTAAGCTTAGATCGCTTAGAATGATAACTGTTCCTTTAAGCTTGTTTTTCCACCTTACAGAACCACCGCACATAGATTTCGTCTTTTGCCTTAGGATAAACGTAGATAACGCCGACATAGAATACTTGACCATTCCAGTCAAACTTCGCCCAAAGATCCTCTCCACAATCAGTCTCAAATTCCATCTGCCCATGCATAACAATAGGGGCTTGCACAGCTATAAGTACAGCATTCCTGTCACGGCGTAGGATAGGATAGTCCATTCCTCACTTGAGAGCTCCGCGTCTTCTACAGATTTGTCGACAAAAGTTTCTGTAGCTACAACTAAGTTGTGCTCTGGGAGGTCCAAGCTTTTCCTCCACCGCTTCAATTCAGTTTCAACCCACGGACGTTGTGATAAAAAACGTTAAGACAGCTAGTTCTACTACTGGAGCTTTATGCCCTAGTTTGATTGTTTATGGACACAGGCCCTTCGCCCATCGATTGCATCTGAGCCCCGAAAGGGCTGAGACTTCAGGGTTTTAGGTCTCCTTAGGTTAACCCAGGTCTTTATTCTAGCATTTATCGGCCAAATTACAGTAGACATACATTTATCATAATATGTTACAGGTATACCTAATTTAAAAGATTTGTAGATCCCTTTGGCCGTAAGTTCCTCCACCGTACACAGACCTGAAGGACACAGCTGACCAAGATATTCACGTACTTCTTTAGCCCCTGACTCCATATTCCACAGGTGAATATGTTTTCTAGCCTCAACAGCTTATAATGTGGTAACGGAGGGATCGGCCGTGCCACGCAATGAAGTCAAGTAACGATTCTTTCTTCTTACCTCAATCCATTTTAAGTGTCTTTCTCCTGCACTGACTGATTTGGTGACAGAAGGAGATAGGCTTATTACGTCATTGGCAGCTGTGGGTTCCTTATCTTGAATTGATGTTTGGAGGCTTGAAGGTGTTGAGGTTTCATAGCATTAAGTGCAACCTCTTTTAGAAACTTTTCAGTAGTCAAAATAAAAACAAAGTGTGTGTGAAGTAAGGACTGTCATAACAATGAAAAAGTGTGGTCAAGTGCTTAAAAGAATTAAATATGATAAATAATAAATCTTCACGTAAATAATCTGTGGTTTAAAATAATGTGTAAAGAATCCGTTCGATTGTGTGTTTTACTCAACCTCTCACTCTGCTATATAAGACTGGTAAGCCGTCCCAGTCGTTACAGGTTACGGGCCTGCGGAGGTACTACTAAATTGAAGTAATACATCAAGAGAAAAATGGATAATTTCACAACAAAATTACAGATAGGTAATCTGGAAGGGAAAGAGAACTGGGCCACATGGAAATATAAAATCTCCATAATGCTACGAGGAGTAGAAGGTGCTATGGAAGCAGCCGAAGGCACTCTCGAAAAGCCAGTTGCCCCTGCCAGAGGAGTTGGTGACGCTGAAGTTGGCGTCTATAATGTAGCTTTGGCTAAGTATAGAAAGACCGAATGTAGCGCTCTGCTCATAATTACCACTAATATGTCCGAAGATGCGCTCAAAAAGGTGATGAGATTTAACACAGCAAAAGAAGTTTGGCAGGAATTGCATAGATTATTTGATGGTCAGTCGGATGACAGAGCTTACACTTTGTGTACAGAATTTTTCAGTTTGCAATATAATAAGGAGGATGACATATCCACTCACATGTCAAAGTTGAAAAATATCTGGAACAATTTGAATGTAGAGATCACAAAGATGGATGCTACTATGAAGCTACCGGACTTATTCCTGATCTGCAAAATCTTGGACACTCTAGACGAGCGATATTTTGCGTTTAAATCAAGCTGGTTGTTACTGAACCGAAGAGAAAGGACGGTAAACACCTTGACAAGTCACCTGTGTGCTTTTGAGAGAGCATTAGAGAATAAAGAAGATTTTAAGCAAGAGGCATTAGTGACAGCTCGCACTGAAGAGAAGAGAGGGAAGAAGAGCAATGAGAAACAGCTGATCTGTAACTACTGCTCCGGTAAAGAACACATAGTGCGGAAGTGCAAGAAGTGGATCAAGGACGGGAGGCCGCCCAAGCCCACACCAGGCACATTAGCAGCTGCTTCTACTTCTAAGCAAGTGCAAAATATTTCGCTTATGGTGAATGCTTGTTCCAATGGACAAATTCAAGATAAAGAGAGTTGGTTTGTCGACAATGGAGCAACGACCCATATCTCAGTAAGAGGCGATATATTCATGAAGTTTGAGGAGTTTGATACGAACCACTCTGTTACAACAGCAGATGGGACTATAGTTCCTGCAAAAGGAAAAGGGTCTGTGGAAGTCGAATCAGACCTTAACGGCAAAAAGATTAAACTCACCCTTAACAATGTTTGGTATGTTCCAACATTGACCAAGAACTTATTTTCGGTGCTAGCAGCACAAGATAAACTGCAAGACAGCATATTTAGATCCACCACCAAGGAGTGCAGGCTGGATTTGAATGGTGAGGCAATTGTAGTTGGAAAAAGGTTTCATAATGGAGGCCTGTATAAATTGGACATGAAGACGGTCATGCCAATGAAGCCGAAGACCATAGAAGTGAATGCTGTGACAGGCTCTAATATGCTACAGCTGTACCATGAGCGCTTTGCTCATCAGGACAAGAAACATGTTATCCGCCTTGTAAAGAGAGAGCTTAGACTACAGTTGAGTCCTGACAATGTGAAATGCGAAGGCTGTATTTACGGGAAGTCACACAGAAAACCGTTCGGAACGAGAGAAAGAGCAACAGCTCCAGGAGAACTGATTCACACTGATGTTTGCGGTCCATTTGTAGAAAGTATGTCCAAATTTTAATATTACGTACTATTCAAAGATGACTACTCTGGCTATCGCATGGTCTACTTCATCAAGAACAAATTTGAAGTTAAGGAAAAACTTCTTCAGATGCTTCAAGAAGCCAAGACCGCTGGATATGTCATAAAAACGATTCTTAGCGATAATGGTGGAGAATTTGACAATAATGAAGTACGCAATATTCTTCAAAGACATGGCATTCAACAACGTTTGACAATGCCTTACACCCCGGAACAAAATGGGTGTAGTGAGCGTGAAAACCGTACCTTAGTTGAAGCTGCTAGATCTATGTTACATGGAAGAGGAGAACTACCGCAAATACTTTGGGCAGAGCTTATAAACACAGCCGCCTACGTGCTAAATAGGACAGGTCCAACTAGAGTTTATGAGAAAAAAGAGCAGGTCAAGATCAAGTTCACGAAGAAGTTTCAAGAGATAGAAACGATGAAGAAATTTCGGGAGATAGAAATGAAACCAGAGATGATGAGAGTGCAAACGAAGAGTTTGTTGACGCCGACGAGCAGCTAGAGATAATTGAACCTCGACATTATAACTTGCGTGATCGAGCTAATCTCTCACGTCCTGAAAGGTTTCAAGACTACGTGTGCTCCATAGGTACAGAGATGTATCCTGAAACGTACAAGGAAGCTGTTTCAAGGGATGACAAAGCCGAGTGGCTAGGTGCGATGGAGAGTGAAATGAACTCCCTCAAAGAAAATGATGTCTGGTCGCTCTGCAAGTTACCAAAGAACAGAAAAGCGCTTCCATGCAAGTGGGTCTTTCGGATAAAGAGAAACCCAGATGGTACTATTGACAAATATAAGGCGAGGCTTGTAGTTTAAGGATTTAAGCAACGGAAAGGAGTTGATTATGAACAAACATTCAGTCCTGTTGCAAGAATGGCCACGGTTAGAGCCTTATTAAGTGTCGCCGCCAAAGAGAATTTATATTTGGCACAATTTGATGTTTCGACTGCATTTCTAAATGGCAAGCTAACGGAAGAAATCTACATGCAGCAGCCAAATGGTTTCAGCGATAGTACATCAAATGTATGTCGACTCAAAAGAAGTTTGTACGGTCTCAAGCAAGCTCCCAGGTGCTGGAATTCGTGCTTTGAGGAGATTTTGCTTGAAAAAGGCTTCATACAGAATTCGTCTGATTACTGCCTCTTTACAAAGAATATAGGCAATAAGAAGATATTGATAACCCTGTATGTGGATGACGGGCTTCTCGCTACTAATGATGAAGAACTAGCGAACCAATTCTTAAAGGAGTTAGGAGATACGCTAAAAATCACCAGCAAGCCAGCGTCATACTACTTGGGACTTGAAATTGCCCAATCAAAGGATGGTTCCATTACAATCAATCAAGAGTCATACGCCAAGAAGGTACTGGAACGTTTTCGAATGATGGATTGCAATCCAGTCTCAACGCCCATGGAAAGAACTTCTGAGATAGGGAAAGCTGAAAATCCTGAAGATAAGAAATTTCCTTATCGGGAGGCAGTGGGTGCATTAGCTTATCTAATGACAGGCACACGACCTGATATTGCTTACGCTGTTGGAGTAGTTTCTAGAAAATTAGAAAATCCAACAAAAGAAGATTGGCTTCGTGTAAAGCGAATCATGCGGTACATCAAAGGCACTTGTTCTTATGGGATCAAGTATACAGCGCAGCATGTATCTGGCGTAATAGAAGGCTACAGTGATGCGGATCATGGAGGAGACGAGCAAACAGGACGCTCTACAACAGGAGTAGCATGTCTTTTTGCTGGAGGGATAGTCTCTTGGCTAAGCCAACGTCAACCTTCGGTTTCGATCTCAACTACAGAAGCCGAGATAGTAGCAGCAAGCGAAGGCGCTCGTGAACTAGTCTGGCTCCAGAGAATATTTAGCTCACTCACTAATATGGATGGAATACCCACATTGAAGGTAGACAATGAAGCTGCTATACGTCTCGCGAACAACCCTGAGTTCCATAAGAGGACGAAACATATCCGTATACGACATTTCTTTGTGAGAGAAACTGTACAAGAAGGTCTTGTGGATGTGCAAAAGACTGTCACCACTAGTCAGCTAGCAGATCTTATGACTAAGGCAGTTCCAAAGCCAAGACTCATAGCAATTCGGAATGCCCTGGGTCTACAGTGCCATGCACTTAATTAATGAGGGAAAGTGTTGAGGTTTCATAGCATTAAGTGCAACCTCTTTTAGAAACTTTTCAGTAGTCAAAATAAAAACAAAGTGTGTGTGAAGTAAGGACTGTCATAACAATGAAAAAGTGTGGTCAAGTGCTTAAAAGAATTAAATATGATAAATAATAAATCTTCACGTAAATAATCTGTGGTTTAAAATAATGTGTAAAGAATCCGTTCGATTGTGTGTTTTACTCAACCTCTCACTCTGCTATATAAGACTGGTAAGCCGTCCCAGTCGTTACAGAAGGTACAGCGCAGGCAGGCTTGCGTCTCTTCTGCGGAGGTTTTTCTTTGGTGGTACCCAGGGAAGTAGATAACACAGCACATGGGCTAGCCAGAATTGGTTCCAGAAGTTCAACTGACAGAGGCTGTACAGGCTGTGTTATCAGTGTCTTTTGTACGGGCTGTGCTAGAGCTGGCTGCGACGCTAACACTGTTGCAGGCTGTGAAGCCTGGGCTACAACCGATAGAGAGGTTTGTGGCCATGCTGGATGACATGGGCATTCATAAGTCTCCAACTTAGCACTCAGTGCCTTTACCACAGAGGTATAATTTTCCAGCTTAGCCTCATACTGGCTGAGTACAGTTTCATGATAAAGAAGTTTGGTACTGTAATTTTACTAAAACCACAGCTAAAACAAAACAAGTGCCGCGGGATAGCATTAGTGACATTAGGAGCGGTAACTTATTACTCGGGAAATACTATAACTTCAGGGATTTTTTTGCATCGTATCATTTAATTTATATTCAAGAAAATTGTTTCAGTATAAAAAACTCGAAGCTTTATTTATAAGTTATGGGACCTTCGAATTATTGTTACGTATATAAATTACGATAATATTTCGTCGCCTTATCAGTTATAAAGAGCAATTCGGAATGCATGTTAGCTTTTACAGTATTGCAAGGTGTATAACTGCGATAACCAATATTAGTATATATAAATGCAATAGGCATCGATAGTACTGATATGTAAAAGGTTTAGTTCAAATAAATACACACATATCTAGATAACAATATATTCTTGTCACCAATGACAAACTTAACAACAGATTACAACATAGATCTTCCCAACGAAATTCCTGAAGACAAATACCTTGTTATAGTCCTGAAAAATGTTTACATCGAGAACGAGTATGTAAAGACATAATTAATAGCATAATTATTATTTTTCCTTTTACTTTTTCATAAAGGTGTAGGTATGTCACGAAGTTACAATTTTAACACAAGTGAATTTTATACCGCCGGCAAGAAACTAAGGTAGGGATAGGGAAAGGTAGAAGCCCATGACATAAATTAGGTACTTTATAAGATTTGATAGGGTTATGCAACCATAGTGTTTATTGAATTGGACCAAATTGGACCAACAGCCATATAGCTCAGTTGGTAGCATGTCTGCCTTCAGAGCTGTAGGGCGTGGGTTTGATCCCCACCCAGGTTAAAAATTTGAGTGACGAACATAGATGTTTCTTTTGTGTCTGGGTGTAGTATGTATTATAAGTATTTACGACAAAAAAAAAATAAGTACTATCTATCAGCTATCTGGTTTCCATAATACAAGCTTTGCTTAGTATGGGGCTACTGAGGAGCTGTGTGTAAAATGTACCCCAATATATATATATATTTTTTTTAATTACTAGGTCTACGCCGTTTGGCCTACCTGTTATTTATTATTTATTTATTTATATAAGTTCACCAACACTGTGTACATCAATACATTTTTAAAACGTTTAAAACTAATAGTATAAAGCCAAATGTCACAATGTGTTATCTTGAGAACCTTAAGTAATAGGTAGCTGGTTGACATTTTCTACGGAATATGTGGCGCAAAAATATAAGTGGTAAGCAAATAATAAAAAATAAGAAGACATTTAATTTAATTTTATTATGACAAGAAACGAGTTTTTGTGATTTTTCCTGTTTCTGCTCTTTCGTAAAAACGATAAATAGTATTCATAAAAAATATTGTCTAGGGATACGAAACTCTCTATACGGAATTCTCTACTCTTATTTAGCCGATAATCTTTTTGTTTTACTTTTGTACGCATGTGATTGAATCATCGAAGGTACCTTTTAAAGTACTTTAAGGTACTTAGTACATTTTTCATACAACAAAACATATGCGGTCTCCACTCTCCATGTTGCGGTTTTCCATTCGTATGACGCGCTAGATTGATTTATGCCATTTTCGTCCCGAGAAAGTACGTCCCACATAAAAAAAAATCTGCTATCGTCCCGCTTTATATGCCGTGTTCGGACCAAGATATATTTTAATTTAAAAATTCTCAATTCGTCCCACTTTTCAGGTCCACATTCGGTCCAAGTTTTTTTCTAAAGGTAAATTATGTTGTTTTTCAGTACAGTTGACGCGACAAGTTTCTTCACTTGACTATGTTTTTAAAATAATAGACCTTTTAAAAAAAACGAGACAATTTACACCTATTGTGTTGATTTATAGACCACTTTAAATTTTTTTTTTTTATTCTAGCAACTTAACATATGCTTAGATAACTTAGATTTATTTTTGGACTATTCTGATAATGATTATGATATCCGGCGGTAAAGCCACAAGTATTCGTAAGGTATTTTTAAAAAGGTTTCTTTAAAAAAAAGTATAAGGAAATTGATTTACTTATACCGATACACAAACAAGCATCCTATCGTATGTGTGAAAAAAAATAATGGACGGCTTATACTATGGGGTAAAAACACCACTTGCCAGAGCTGTTGTCCTAATCACGTTTCAAACATAAATAATTGACCAAAATTATGGTAAAGTCAAGATTCGATCTATACAAGTATTCTACTGCTAAGCTGTTCTAAAATAAATCTGACAAACTTATTCAAAATCATAAATATATATACATGTACTTAATCAGCTCTAAAATTTATTTCTTGTATCACTATTAAAATAATTCTTAATCCCTACATTCGAAATTGCTTTTGGTTTTTATGTACGTAAATAAATTGACTCAAATATTTGCAGGGATTGCCTGACATGTATAAGTATAGGATCTCTTATGAATAACCATACAAACTTATTCGTATATTTAAATACAATCATCATCATTAGCTAATAACGCTAAATTAGTAGTACAAAAGATAGTTTGTCTCGGACTGTATTATAATAAATGGAATTAATCACAAAATAATATTACTATGTTTTTTTTCCGAGAAAAAATACGCAGTAGAACGAAAAACATAACAGTTTTCGTACAGAAAATTCACTCCCATTGAAAACGCGTCTAAATAGTTGAACCATAATATTACAAATTGTGTCTATGTTGCAGTCAAAGCTCTTAACCAGTCAAAAGTATATTGACTAGCAAAATCAGTCAAAAGTAGCGGTGGGTCGGTATGGTATATTGCAGTACCGAAACGGGTATTGGTATTGAATGGCAATACCGTGTTCTGAAACTGTTTATTTGAATAACTAGGTATTGGCCGTTTCTTTAATAACGTAGTTTTTGAGTTTCTGCAGAGGTATTAGGTATCAGTTGTTATTAAAAAAACGCTTTACAAAAATAACTGTGTTGCACAAGAAGGTACAAATACCGATTGGTTTTGGTAAATTTTTTGTTGATGTCTTTTTGATGATTTCGTTGAAACTTTTTATAATAATAATTTATTTGCTCTAAATAATCTTTGCTTACTACCTACTAGTTAGTAGCTACTACTTTTTTTAAAGTATAAAAATGCTTATGAATTAAAAAGATTACTGATTAAATTTGTTGGAAAGTGCACTGATTCAGTGAATAAAGTGTGATATAATCTTGTACTTTTGAATGATATTCAAATTCAAACCCTTGACTTTTTTCAAAAAACGCATTTTATGATTCAGTAATAAGTGTCATTTTTAGTTTTACTTTTGGCGCTCTAGTCGTGTTTCGGCCTTGGAGAGTACGATTACGTTCGGAATATTACGGATAAACTCGGGCGCATCACATCGGCTGCGAAGTGACGATCGGTATTGTCCGTCACCCGTCGGTACTCGGCACGCGCAGGTATTGGTTCCCGCTCGTTACGATGACGTTGAGACGGTTCGCGTTATAGCCAATACCTAGTTTCTCACAACACCCAGTTATCGAAACTCCGAGTACCCGGTATTGGGTATTGCATTGATAACTGGGTATTGAAACTGTTTACGGTTTGCACCGACCACCTCTAGTCAAAAGTACATTTGACCGAACAGGTTGGTCAGAGTTGTCTAAAAATCATTGGTCAACAGTGCTTTTGACTACAAATTTGCGGTTATTTTGTTGGATGGTCACTGTCAACCTAACGAACCTGCCAAGTTCTATCGAGTAGTCGGGCTTGAAATAGTAGTGTACAATCTCTATGCACTAACTAAACAAACTAACTAATCTGAAATAACAGTCAAAAGTACTAATGACTGATTTTGCTAGTTAAAAATACTTTTGACTGGTTAAGAGTTTTGACTGCAACATCTACAATCATGTCGTTGTATCTACAAACTTGTCATTGTATCTACAGTCATGTCACATACCGTGCACATTCAGTGAATCGATTTTGCACTAGTTTTGAGGCGCGAGGTTGTACTTTTAGCGGACGCACCGGCGGCGGGAGCCACCTGACGTCAACGAGCCAAGCGCTATAGTGGAAAATCGAAGGACTGTCATTTACAAATAGAGTACAAATTACCTTGCACTGAATATGACAATGTAGTTATAGGAATATCTACGTTTAGTCCCATTTTCTATGGGATTGAATCTTATGTACGTATACGTACTATTACTATTATGTTCTCTGGGGCAGTAATGGTGAAAGTTTTTTATTATCTAAGCAATTTACAATATGTTCAATCTATAAACTCATGTTAATTAGGTATCTAAAACTTGTGTCGCTGTCCACCAGTATAGCGGACACGCTGGTAGACAACGGGAACAATCGATCTATAACTGTAATTAGTAATGAAAAACCTATTTAAGCATCAGTGTTGATAATATGTGAAAATATAACATTTCAGATAGTATCATTTGAGTATAGTCTATTCTATATACTGCAAGTTTAAATTTTATTATTCAACTGCATAGGTAGAGGTACTTACTCAATAAATGTTTGAACGATCTGATTCCTAATATATAAAAGCGTATTTTGTGGAACTAGCAATACACATTACTTACATAATATATTAGATAATTTAAATAAACTATACACATAACTGCCGCCAATAGCTTCGCATTTCACAAGCTGTACACGATTATCCGAGAGGATTGTAAAATGCTTTTGGCACTAACTTCGATAAATATTTATAGTCATTTATATTACAATATATTTAATATTTTATTTACACCTTACGATACAAGGGTATAATATTTACAATTGCTCGATATATAAAGGGTTAATGAGGATCTAAAGCGTATAATATTTGTACAAGCTATATGTTGGGTGGATTTGAGGTGGTTCGTAAACGTGTACAATATCTACAGTTAGATAAATGTAGGTACCTAGACCTATCTAAAATAAGTGACATATAATCCATATTTTGAAGCTTGCCATTGTTTAATGAGGCTATTTAACCAAAGTACTCAATCCTAAACTAGCTCCTGTCTGCGGCTTTGCTCGCGCAGTCACACTTGCATGTTTTACAAAGAGATGTAATGACTCAAGCCGCAGTTATCGCCTTCTTATCAGACAGAAAGTCTGAAAAGTCAGTTTCGTCTATAAGATCAGCGGTCTAGGATGTGCGTTGATTTATTAATTAAAGTTTAACCCCCCACCCCCTTTATTTGTCTGTTATATGAACAAATAGTAGATTACTCACATAGGGAGCAAAAGTAAAGAATGTCTCAGATCTGAGGCTTCTTTAGTTGCTCCCGTGGTGTGTCAATACCATATTACTTGCCGCTGCGGGGAGCAAGCGGCTTCTTTCGATTCACGTAGCGAGGCTAAAGTAGCCACTTCAGCCCCGCAGCGACACGTAAATACTAATTTCTAGTTTTCCGGTGAACTATAAGGAGGCGAGCTATATATTTCCGTAATATTCGAATGTAAATTTTCCTCGAGTTTTAATACAGTCACACTAAAATTGTTGGTTTGTAATCATAAAATTAAAAAAATACAAAATAACTTGTTTTGTAAAAAATTTTTTTATTTAAGAATGAAAATAAATACGGTCTTAATTACTTAATATTTTGTTGTTTTTTCCACACAAGTGTATCAGCTGTGTGCTACCTATCTTCACGATAGCCAAATAGGTAATGGTTTATTTGTCACTTATGATAGAAGAAAAGGTTACATAAAAGCGCTCTTAGCAAAACACTCTCTGATATACTCGAGTGCAGATAGCGCAGGCATCACGTAGCGGTTCATTTCGCTTTAAACAAATAGTATAATCACGCCATTGTTTAATATTCGGAACGTATAACAATGACTTTACATATCGTTATCGAACACAGCTTTACGCTACATTATCAACGTCAAAACTGTATACTGAACCCTAAACATCTAAACATAACATAACATTTTGATTATATTGCACACATTCACTTAATATCTACTTTATGTATAAATAAAAGAGTGGGCTATAATCCCTCTCCGCCATAAAATCGTTAACTCACCGCATTACTACCAAATGGAATGACATGTCTGTCGCACCTTAGATGTTAATTCGCTAAGCAAACCTGAGTCCTACTAAAAAGTTCCATTAAAAAGTATCCAAGATAATTAATATCGTTATTGTATCTGTTAAGTATAGAAAATAATTTGACATGCATAAAGAATAGGTTAGTAAGGGTAATTTAATACTATGCTGAAAATGGGATCATCACAGCAAACGCGTCACTATGATTTTGTCACGTAAAATTCAGTAACTCTGGTATATTCCAAAACCTGTGATAATATTTTTGTCACCTATTACTCTAATCCAGATTGATATTCGAGAGATGATGGCAGAAACAATATCGCAAGCTCTAGAATATGAGGCCAGCGTAGTGAATTCTGTGCATTAATTTAAATGTGACCTGCTTGCCAGCGATCCCATAGTAAAAATAATAGCTTGCTTAGGAACGACGCGTGCTGCAAGCGTTGCTCTACTGATGACGACTATGAAGTGGCTCTTCTACTGTATGTCTCAACTACCTTCGTTTCAACGAGCTCCTACCGTTTACTGCGAACTACAACGTGACGATATCACGTTCAATGGAACCTGGCAGACTGTTAGTGGATAGCTGCAAATTCACTACAATTTTGTTTCTTGCCTAAAATAACTTCGATCTGTATTTTAAATGCAAGATGGCTTGGCGGTTCTACCCAAAACAGTAAACCAGATTCTTTACAAGCTTCCAGAAGTAAAATACTTCCAACTTTGATGGCACACGGATGACGCGAGTGAACTGTCCATGAGATGCAATGTGACGCACTGATCAACAAGCGAATCGACTACTACTGGCTCGACTACGTGAACATGATTCAACGATTCTGAATGATTCTCTCCATAGCACCGATGCCTTTAATATCAGCACAATTCTTCCAAAATAAATATCGCAAGATCTATTTTTATTTTAACTTCATCCTATAATACCGCTCTAGCTCTATATTGAAAAAGGTATTTCAAAACTGTACTGCGAAAGTGACCTTGATGCGTGAATTTCGAGATGAAACTTATCGTATTCGATAAAAGGAGAATCAATTTTATAAAATTCAGTCGCTGACTACTTTTAGAATCGGTTTAAACTCTACTTCTCTAGAAAACAGTTTACAAAATTTTATTTCGGTTTACCCGTAGGATCCCGTAGAAAAATACGGACTTTTCGGAAACTCGGGTAGCGCATCGTCACCGCATCGTCGATGTAGTCGAAAGTCGCCTCCCTTGTGCCATTAATTTTGTAAATAGCCTACCGGTTTACCTGCTTGGTTTTGCCATTAACATTCTCGGTTCGGTCCGTCGCAACGTGAGGTTAGTCGGTCGCTGGTGGGATGTCGATGTCGTGTCGTGGAGCGCACGTTAAGTATATCGCGTCGCGTTCAGAAGAGCATGTGGCAGCGCAGGTTGGAGTTGGCTATCCCGTGGTGTGGGCGGTGAGGTCGACCCCCGGCTTCGCGCTGCCCAGCGCGGCCGGCGGGTCGCTGGCGGGGAGGGAAAGTAGATGTTAGGCCTCCAAAAATATTAAAGCCGTTGGCTTCGGTTCCAGGTTCGACTTCTTAGCTTCCACAACCAGAAACTCGATCTCCTGGAATATACAAAATAATACATGTTAGATGTCTCGGTCTAATGTTTAAGTGTCATGTCGTGACAAATAACGTTTTCATATTACACTAAGGTCTTGCGTCAAGTCAGGTCTTGTGAAATTAGAGACATTGTTTTAGGGTGATGTTGTTAAACTATCGTGGCAACTAAGTATAGCAATTAGAAATTATAAAATGTATGACGATTACGAATAATATTAACGGGTTAGTAAAGGTTATCTATCATTATAAGAGCTCTAAGAGGTCGTAATGAAAGCGTTTTGCTCAACGCTTTTTGTGAAAATATTCACTTAAAACTATACAGGCTCAGATAATGGCATATAATAACAAATCAAACAATCGTACATACATCAACAAATAACACTAAAAACTCTAAGTTCAGAGTCATAGCTCCTAATTAAGATTCCCTTTGTCGAAGATGCTATTGATCATACACAAAGATTCGGATAAATAACATCTGGACTCACAGCAGACATTCAGCATCATTTTTTAAACATCTGCCTGGCAAAAAATCGAGTTTTATCTACCTACCTCGGGCGTTTAAAACAGACACGCTACCTCTGAGCCACAAAGATCTTCAAGAATGATAATGAAAAGTATTGTGTATGTATGTACGGACCGGCTTGTCCCTCTGCGCGAAGGACTCCGCGATGAGGCGTGCCACATCCTGGTGCTGCAGCCCCTTGACGCAGTGGCCGTCCACCGCCAGGATCAGCTGCCCCACCTCCAGCCCGCCCGCCTCGAACGCGGCTCCGTGCTCCTGGAATATTGCAAACGTCACTAGTCAGAACGATCTAATTGCAGCATTCATCATCATCATAATTTCAACCTGTAATCGCCCACTGCTAAGCATAAGACTCAGACTTCACTTACACGCCATTCATCCCGATCCTGTCTTAATCTTATCCAAGTTGGAACCGCGTTTTTGCAATATCGTCGACTCCACGAGCTGGTGGACGCCCAACGCATTGTTTACCAGTACGCAGCCACCATTCTGTTAACGTTTTCGAACACCTGTTAAGTTTTCTGCCTTTGCTACATAAACTTTGCCTGGCTACATGTCCTGCCCGCCTAGTTAGTTTTTTTTAGTTCGTGATTGGCGTCCTGGCGTCACGCACGCCTGATCTCGATATTCCTCACTAGATCTTGTAAATTAATGCCTAGCATAGCGCTGCAGCACTATTGGGATATAATGATCACCTACTGCATTAGCCTTTCTGGCCATAGGTTAACCCTCGGAAGATCATTGGGCGAAATTCCACGACACTGGTCCTGTGCAGGTTTTCACATCCGCGAGTTTTGTGATTGAAACCTTATAATTGTATGGGAGTTGATAAGACTAGCACCATAAGTAGGTATATTTATTTTAGTACTTAGGTATATTATCTTTTACTATGCCAGTAGGTACTGATTACCGTCCCGCTTGGGGTATGTTGGGCAGAAAACTCCTAAGGGTATTTGATTTATTGACCATTGTGGGCTTAACTTAGAAAAAAGACCTTTGGTAGGTATTGATGGCAGATAGAATAAATTGTTTTCTAACGCAACGGTGGTGATGAACCTGAATTCTGATGAATGAAGGTCTGGAAGATTTAATAAACTACTACTTCTACTAGAGTTAATGAATGGTAGGTAGTCAACACGTCAAGAAAAAAATTTCGTTATGAAAATAATCTATCTTTATTTAAACCTATAGCTAGATAAAATTACAAAACACCATTGTATCCCATTATGTTTTGCAAATTATAAGCATAATTAAGTGAAATGTGGATCGCATTGGAATAGAACAATGGTTTTATTGCCATTACGAGATAAAATGTTTGGACTAGAAGTTTGACATTCTGTCCCTTTGTGGGATACCTACGATAGAAAGGAGCAATTATGCCGGCCTTATAAGGGTCTGTTCAGCTGCCTTATCATGTAACTGTTCGGGATCGCGATTCGGATTGCGATTTGTCATTAATGTCACTTGTCACTGTCAAAGCTAATCGGTATCACGTAGTGATATCTCTCGCTATCGTTAACGAACGAATGCATTGATTTCCTGAACGAATGAAATTATGTGAAGCAAATCCGTCGGTCTTTTGGCGTTTCGTCCTGTCTTCAGGGTCAAAATGAGTATTGGCGGGAACGCGAAAAAAAACGTCGCAGCATTGTATTATTTTGCACATTTTTCCGAGTTTTTAATGTATTAAAAATAGTGGCGTTTTATATTAAATGCCGATATAAGTACATGAGTGTGGCCAAGTGATATAATATGGTGAAACATGGTAATTTCGTGTTGCTTTCAAAACTCCGAAGAAGCTTGTAGTAAATTTGCCACAGCTAGGGCATAATAGAACCTGACCGTGACTTACTCTTTGTGCCTAGGACACGTTTGACTGAAAAGAAAGAAGGATCGATGTAGAAATATGTATGCGGCTGAAAGACTTGTATCCATGGCCAGGATGATTAAAAACAACAAACAATACAGGGTCAATCAAGCGGTCAAGTCAAGTCAATGTCAATGTCGTGACGTGCGTCTGATATGAAAGTTTTTTTTTTTCCTTATTGGCATCGCACGTTGTGCATTCTGCCAGTGTCAAGTTGATGAATTTGTAAGTTTTTAAATTAAAATCAAGTCAAATATGTCATAAATCACATTTAGTCACACGAAATTAGTCAAACTCGAGTCCAAGTCATGCCCAAATTCAACACTCAATGAATAAAACACCACCATTTTTAATCATTAATTCGCGAAATAACACAAGTTTAAGAAAATAATAGAATGCATCGACATGATTTTTCCGTGTTCCCGCCAAAACTCTATGAAAGTTTTCGTGTGAATGTGTGTGAAATGAAATTGTGAAATTTTCTTTATCTTCTAACTTCTCATAGGCATTTGTGCAGTTCAGAAGTTTTAATGTTGCTGCACTTTCCTAATCAGTGAAAGATTATGTTTTAACGGCTACAAAAGACAGTATTCTCCAACTTTTAGAATTTAAGGTTATCAAGGTCATACATACATTCAAAACAAAAATTTAAAATGTCTTTGATGGAGCACCAAATATATAACGCATTGAAATGGGACTGCGCAGAAATCAATTCCTTATTCTTAACGGCAGTATCATCAGTAACGATTCATACCTATTGCACCTCAGACATAATAGCCCGAATATCAATGTCCAAAGAACATCTTCAAGTATAGGTACCTGAAAACTACTGATTAAAGTTAAAGGTACACTGCATTGTACGGAAACGAGACATGGACAATGACCATAAGAGACCGAGAAAGGCTAGAAGCATTTGAAATGTGGTGCTTGAGGCGCATGGAGCGAATAAGCTGGAAAAAGAAAACAAATCAGGAGGTGTTAGACATTGTAGGAGAGGAAAGAAGGATCATAGAAAGCATAGAGCTCAGAAGAGGAAAAATGTTTGGCAACCTTGTGCGACATGACGTATTTATGAAAAACATCATAGAGGGGAAAATAGAAGCAAATCAAGGACCCTGAAGAGATGCTTTGTTGATTAAGTCAAGGAGAGGGCCAAAGTCATGTCATACAAAGAGATCAAAGAACTGGCCGGAGATAGAGAAAGATGGAAGGCAGTCCACCGACAAGAGCCATGCTCTTAAAATAAACTAATTAATGCCATATGAGGAGTCTGTACGGTCCATCAAATTACCTATGAACGATAGTATTGTACACTTAAGCACGGCTCAACGATGAACAGCAGTAAAAAAACAGACCTCTTGGACAGTAATGTGTACTGTACTATCACTCTGGACATGTACATGATAAAATGTGGGACTTGTATCCGGAAGCCTCTTAGTACCTAGCGTAGTAACTGTCCATGTTAAGTAAATATCTAATATGTAACTGTATAAACATGTTTGTTAACTCCACAGGTTAGCTCTACAAAAGCACTGCCATGTATTTGTCAAATAAAAAAATCAGGATTTAACTATTTTAATATACATCTTTTTATTACCTATCTCTGCCCCGCAAGTTTTTTTTGTGCAACTGACAGTCTTTATAATATGCACAAAAAACTTATTTTTTCCCCTAGTTTTTTCAGGCCTGCATTGTTATGCCCAGGGTAGCTACCTAAAACCTATTAAAAACCTAAGCCAAGCTTAGGTATCAAGGGATATTTATTGAATTATTAATACCGTGAACGAGTCTGAAATGTAGGCCAAGTAGATTAAGTTTCCGGGGAGTAATAAACAGTACCAAACAATAGATAGGAAGGTCAGTAATGTATTAACATCATACTGCAGAACAATTTTATGAGATTACTAATCACAATAACTAAAAAAATATTATATTATATTTTATAAAAAATACTTTTTACTTTAGTAACTTGGGTATCTTACTAAAACTACAATTATTTTTTAAGACATCGCTATACAGGAAAAACTACATACAATATATCAACATTTTAAGAATTTAGAAACTACTATACAATCAAGTTATGCGATTAACAAGTCACTATAATATTAGGACCTATAGAATATAGCACAATAAGAGAAGTGTGTGCACTTCAAAGGTGGCTCACATACATTACTCTTGAAAACCTAGGAAAATTATATGGTCAGTTCCTGTGGGATAGCAGGTAACCTACACAGTACAACCATAAATTTAATTACTAATACAAAAAAAAATAAACCATTTATTCACTGACATTATTACTAACTACTAAAGTATTCGGTACTAGCATAGATTAAGAATAATTAACACTTATGGTACTAGTTACTATTATACATTATTTAATACTCCTTTTATTTATCTGTAACACCAGCACTAGTTTCGCCATCAGGTTGTCCTCCCTGGACATAGGCCTCCTCTAAAAGTCTCCACTCCTCTCTATCTCTGGCTTTTCTCCGCCACCCTTTTGGTAGGTCGTCCTCCCACCTTCTCTGTGGTCATCCCCTTGATCTCTTCCCATCTCTGGGGTGCCAATGACCTCTTTGGTCCACTTTTGTTTCGGAGATCTAATCACATGTCCAATCCAGCGCTATTTTAGTAATTTGATCTTGCGTGAGACATATGTCATGCCTTGTGGCCTTCCTAATTTTGGTCAGTCTCCACTTGTCCTGCAGCTTAATGTGCAACATGCTTCTCTCCATCCCTTGTTGGCATGCCTTAAGTTTTTGTCTGTTTTTAATTACTTATACTATACTATTCAAATAACAAAAAAAATATGCTCTTACAATTATCAGCAACAAAGTCATACTTTAAAATATTGGCTAAGCATGATATAATAATATAAAAATTACATTGTAATTGTGTAACAATTAACTCATACGTTAAATACCTACATAAGGTATTATATTACTTTTGTTCTTGGAATACTTAACTGTAAGTTGCTCACATTATTAAATCATTAAGCGGTGATACCCTGTATTTCTCTATACTATAATCATGCTGACCCATGATGCTTTTGTCTAAATGATAAGCTCACAATGGAACAAAATGAAACCCACCTGAAGACAGTTGGAACAAAATGAAACCCACCTGAAGACCGTCTACGAACCCACCGCTTTATTCGAGCTTCTTGGTGAGCAACACTGCAGTACAGTACGTACTGTACATTATAATATCGGAACCCAACCGTTTCTCCGGCCTTACAACGCTTGTGCGCTGTCTTGCCAGCAAAAGTGGTATTAACTCATCACAGCCGGTAGTGGCCGGTAAACTCCATAGTCGATATCGTGAGATGCTGACTTATCTCCCTTAAGATTCGTCGCTCCATTGCGGTAGTCTCGCGTATGTAGTATTCTTTGTTCTCCGTCCACAGCAGCTCAAAACATAGCTCCGGCCATGGCTCGCATAGAAAATTTACTATAGATGGCATGGCTTCTAGAAAATGCTTAGGATATTTCCCATAGGCAGGTGGCCTAGTGACACAAACTTCCCATATTTCCTTGTAGGAACTAGGGCAAAATTACACATGCCTTTTGTTTTTGTTTCTTGAAAGTTATTGTTATGTTTTGATATTGCTACGTGCTACCTCTATCGTTTGACACTGTGCTGCGTTCCGTAATGCGCTAAAAGTGATAATATTGCGAATCCGACCAAAGTCAGAAGTATTACTCAATCAAATCAAAGACCTTGTATTTTGTGACTATTACATTTGGTCCGATTCGCGATATTATCGCTTTTAGCGCATTACGGAACGCAGCAATAGCGAGCTCGCAGCTGTCATTGAGCATTTAACTAGGCAGCTGTCATCGGAGTTCTGTGATACCGATTACTGAGGTTTTAGGCCAAAGTACAAGAAAATGTTCATTCAATTTGGATCGCGATCGCTAACCCTCGAATGACGTTTCGTATTGGTTTCAAATGTCAAAATACAACCCATATTGAGCCCCTCGCAATCCCGATCAAGTTACATGATAAGGCAGCAGGTCTCGCAAACTAGACTCGCCTTTTAATGCTAATCGGTCTACTGATCGCCGGTAACATTTGCTGTTGTGATTTGTGTAGGCGTAATTGCTAAGACATGCGCCTACTATAGTGTTCGCGACTCGACTCTAAAGAAGTCCCGCTGTAAAAGTAGGAGTAAATTGTTTATTTGATATACCTACTCATTTATTCTTAAAAATATATTTGAGTGTGTAATAATGACTGAGTTATCGAGTTATAAGTTATGTAATATTAAACAATAATCTCTTAATAGCTACAGTGAAGTGGTAATGTCAGTGGGTATCAGGGTACAATACAATATTTGTTTTTTTGCACACCAGAAATATAGAACAACAAGGAACAACAAGGGGGAAACGACACTACATTAAAAAAAATGTGTTACTGTCTACCAGTGAATAGTGAACAACGGAAATCTTTTCTCTATTCACCACTGGCGGACAGGAGCACAACTTTTTAAAACTTGTGTCGATTCCCACTACTGGTGGACACGAAGGTGGTGGATAACCGTTAAATTAAACCCATCTTGTAAATACACCTGCGTGTTCTGTGGGTTTTTTTCATTGCCCGTACTTTACTGGCTAGAGCGGTTGTCATGTATCTAATAGACGTCATTATCGTGCTTGTATAGCTGTTAGATTTTGCGAAAACTTACGTGGATATTTATTATCCTAGGCAACGGATGCTTGGTGTTGGCGCCGCCTTCAATGGCGATGCCTAGTATCGGTTTCGTTTTCTTGACGGTGATCTGCAAGTTGCCGTGGTGGTCGGGCACGACCCGCGCGGCGCGACCCTCGTCCATCGCATGGTCGTGCTGCAACCTCTGCATTGACTGGTGCCTCCGGATACCTCCTCGCTCTTCCAGCAATGCGCCACCTTCCTCTTTCATATCAAAACTCCGCGACAGCTTGTGCGCCAACTCCTGTGAAATTCAAACTACTTTAACTAAAACTCAACTCACGAAAAACGTTCGAACTTCCAAATGTTTAGTATGGTATATTTACACGAAATAATACAAAATAAATATAAAAGTCATTAATTCCTAAAACCTAGTGACTAAATTTACCACATCCACACTAAGAACTGTTACTCTACGATGCTAATAACAGCAAATTCAAGTTAGCCTCTAAGTACAAGGTGCTCTAAGTATTGAGGAGTAGTGTAGTAGCTGGGCGGCAGAGGGCAGTAACTCTAACGTGTCGTTCACGGAACCTTGCGGAAGGCTAATTTTACGACCATGTGCCTCTCAGTTACATACATGTAGAGTGATTTGTATACGTCGAATGTATTGAGAAGCTGTAAGTGAGATGTGTGCTGGAGGCTTCGATCATGCGGTTCGATCACTCGGTGGCGTGGTTCGAAGTGGTTTATTTTACAAGTGTCACAATGTATTTATGAGGAGAGTCTGTTCTTATCCCGATTACCTAACTCGTAGGTAAACACCTGAGAACGAAAATATTAGGTACTGCTTCTGAAGCGAAATCAATATAACGTAACGTCCGTGTGAAGCAACTTCCAAATTAAAAGAAATCATAAAATCGTCTCTGCTTCGCTAATGCATTACGCCACCATGCATTTGTCTTATTTTTTTTAACAGACGACCTATATTTACTTTGATTAAATTATTAGACGTTGATGCACATAATTTACAAAATTTTGAATCGCTATAAAGTGATATGAAAATTATCTGACTAAATCGGTCATGCAGCACGTCAGCTCCAACCATTCAAGACAATAAAAATACCTCTACAGGCTAATGATAACCGGAATGATAAATCAAATCACTGATAAGTGCATCTACTGTCAAGTAAATTGATGAGAAAATTAAAAAATAGGCAATAAAATTTAACACCGAAATGATGTGCAACGATAATAGAAGTGAAAACATACATAATAAGTAAATAAAACTGTCTAACACCAAGCAATCGTTTTGTTTTTGAAGCGAGAACTTCCAATAAAAATTTCAACGTTTCTGATTAATTTCGTGCAAATGTAAGAATTGTCAATGTGCTAGGACAGATCGCCGGTCGACCGGCGGCGAGAGACCGGGCCACTTACTAGAGGTCGTCCCCAGTACCATGATTTAACTTTCTGCGTCCAGCCACCGAGTGATGAGCGCAGCCCCTCGAGATAGCCGCACTGAAACATCACACTCACTGAGGACCAGATCCTGCACCCTCGACTCTCGGTCGACGTCGCCTCGCCTATCGCCCTGGCCTCCTGCCTCTCTAGCCCTCTGGCCTTTGGCCTCGATCCTCCACCTTTGGCCGTATAGCCACTAAATATGTGTTTAGTCATGTGAACATGTAACAGTGACTCAAGCATCTCTAGCATAAACTCAAGCTGTACTCTATAGGGAGTTATACTCTATACGAGTTCGTAAGTTACGATACGTAACAATAAATCGCTCATGGAAAACTAGAACGTACAAATCTTATCCCCTAGCAAGATAAATAAGATGATGTTATTGCTAATGAAGAAGATATAATATCAAAAAGTGTATGCAGGAAAGTCAAAAAACAAAATCCTAATAAGTTAAATAACATTAGCAAATACTATTGTCTAACGTCTACATAAATATTTTAGGTATGTATGTATAATATTAGGTCACGATTCATATTTTACTAACCCTTATCTAAACATAATAGGTGAAATATACCACCGCATCTAAATTTTATATCGTTTACATACCTGATCCTGCATGGATAGCGTTTGGTTAGTGGCATGAAACAAGAAAACAAAATTATTTATTCCTAGTTTTTGACACTAAGTACGCGTTAAGGCTGGCGACTTTCAAGTCATGCTCCTATTTTGTGCCATTGTGTTCACGTTGTCTGCCTCGACGTCGCTTAACTTTCCATCAATTGTGTTGTCTGTCACAGTTTCAACGGTTGCTTAAAGAAAAATAGCGACACAATTTTAAAAAGAAAAAAATTGTTTGCTTTTCGCAACTGGAAGTGCGAATGATACGCAATCACATTGTTTAGAGTTTTGTGGATACATTTTCTTTTAATTTCCATGGCTAGTATTATGTATGTTGCCGGTAGGTACATCTGTGTGCTATCTATAGGTTGTATCTTGAGAGAAGCGACACAGTGCGTCTCGTTATCGTCTCCTATAAATAACGCGATAACATCAGCCGATAGCGCAGAACAAGCGCGCTGCCGTGTAAGAAACGCAGCCGATGAGTTGTTCCAGTATTCTTCCCACCGTCGTCGTGTCTATCTGCTATTGGGATACGACACCATGACAGATTCAATACCAATATCGACTTATGTCGAGGTATTGAGGTTTTTTGGTATTGTTGAGGTATGAACTGAACTGATATTATTATCAGTTCAGTTCATGTAGGATCATATGTAAGGTCTAACAAAAAAAAGTATTTCGTTAAAGTTTCGTTTTATTGATGAAGGCATCCTTAATCTGTACTTTCGCTATAATAATTTGGCATACATTATAATATACATACTTATTACAAATAATCATCATCATCATCATAATCATCATCAGCCCGGAGACGTCCACTGCTGAACGGAGGCCTCCCCCTTAGTCCGCACCACTGTACGACAACCTGCCATTTGCATCCACCGGTTGCCCGCGACTTTTACAATGTCGTCGGTCCACCTAATGGGAGGCCTTCCTACGCTGCGTCTTCGGTTCGCGGTCGCCACTCAAGAACCTTTCTTCCCCATCGGTCATCACTTATTACAAATAATAAGAATTAAAAAATATTATACTTTTCAAGTAATGAGTCGCAACAACGCCAGACTATGACTATCGCAGCGGTGCCCTGAAGTGTGAAAACTTTTCACCCACTGATTCACGCCCAAAAGTCAGTCAAAAAATATTACAAATACCATATTTTATTCTAAATCCATATTTACCATATTTATTCTATTATTTTATCCAACTATCAATTTTCATCTACTAACTAAAAGATGTAATGTGACTATAAGCTCAAAAACAAAGAACATTCAATACAAAAAAAACATACCCTATTTCACCCCCTAAATCTATCCCTTTCAAAAATATTTCAAACACCATATTTTTATTTTAATGAGTTACCCAAATACCAATTTTCATCACTATACCTTGAAAAACAAAGAACTTTCCATAGAAAATGTCATCCCATTTCACCCACTTAAAGTCTCCCTCCCTGTCAAAAAATATTGGAAACAGCATTTTTTATTTCAAATGAACTAACCTAATACGAATGTTCACCAACAAAAGTTCAAAAACAAATGAGTTTCATACAAACGTTTTTGCCCAATTTACCCCCCCTTTAGTTAGGGTTGAATTTCAAAAAATCATTTCTTAGTACGCATGGACACAATTACATCCTCCAAATTTCAAGTCTGTACGACTATCGGTTCAGGCTGTGCGCTGTCTCTCAGTCAGTCAGGACAGTGAGTCTTATAGTAAAAATAGAAGGGGTCCCCGCCGTTTTATACAACTACGTTTCATATAATTTCACTTGACCTAACAACGTTACGTATAATAATCGTTTTGTATATTTTTAGATGACATAATTTTTGTTTTAAATTACATTTGTTTGATATAACAACGGTTGCGCTAATGTTCATTCAAACGGTATAATGTTCATTTGATATAATATTAGTTTGGTGTGATTTTGCTTTATCTAATCCTATTTCATATACCCGACTTGAGTTGATTAGGTTCGAAATGGCTGACAAATCCTAATCAGAGCACCCCGACTCTTGCTTGCAGGCTTGTGGTCCCTACCCCTAGAGTGTGTATAAAAAGTCACTCCCCTCATTGGCGACCGCTAGAGCTTCTGGCGGGAGCCCACCTGGAATCTCCTCCACTGACAAAAACCGAGTCAGGCAACATTCGTCAGTACGTTTAGTTTTTTTTTAACTCACGTCCTTTCCCCATCTGTATTTTGTAAGCTTATAAATATTTTGATATGTACCTACACATTAGTTAGATTAATTTAATTTAACAGATATACATTCAAATAAATATTAGGTCAAGTATAATTTTTCGAAATCAATATTCGGTCAAACAATATTATTCAAAGTGAACAATTATGTGAAATCAATTTATATAAAATGAATGAATGATTATACAAAATAATATTACAGTAACTAAATATTAGGTGAAATGAATAATTATGCGAACTGATTTTATATCAAGTGAAATTATATGAAACGTTGATATACGAAACAACGGAGAACCATAATATTATGCTTCGTGTCCAATTGTCCATGTTACGAAGGTAGCGTGATTAATTTTTGGGACATGACGCTTATGACGTACATACACAAGTGCTACATAAGTATTAAGTAAATACCGTGTCATATTATTTTTAAAACAAGCTGCTTATGATTTTGTCTCTGCTCTTTTATGCTTGCTCAAATCACGAAAGACAAAGATATTATCATATCACTCCTTTAAAACCGTTATGTTATGTTGAGAGACATAGATAGTTACCGGATCTAATATCGGATAATGCCCAGACGGCACGAAACTTCTACTAGATAATTTTATCCATGTACCAAATCTCCATGCCGTTAGATTATGATTATAACTGCGCATGCTAAACAATTAAAACTGGTAAGCACCAACTTTTGTGTTAACATTGGCTTTGAGCCAGCTTAACTCTCGAATTGGTTAATTCTGTTATCACGAACTATGAAAACTGAGCGTCAAATAAACTGGATTTTACATCTACTGGCATGACTGACGCGAATACTATTGCTACCTACCTATACCTATTCATTTACTTACCTGTATTTTTGTATACCTACTGCATCGGAGAAAGTCTGATACGTTGATTTGCAACACCTGCGTAAACATTGTAAGCAAATAAGTTTTCTTTTTCGGAAAAGAGGTTTTTTACATAAAAAAATATTTTTCATGTATTTAATTTTAATTATGGATTTTACATCAAGGAACAGGACGATATACACAAGTATATCATTAACATATACTTTAGGTACTTGACATAATCATAATTATCTTAAGAGTGCGACTAATGCCAGAAAAATAACAGATTTCATCCGTGCGACTAAACTAATGCAAGTAGTTTAGAGTCGAAAATCGCATGATACAATTGATGATGATGATGGCTTTGAGCAATTTAGGCGGGGTTTTATTTAATTATTCAAAATGTAGGCATGAAATAATAAAAAATACGGCTATTGCGCTAAAACATTAGTTTGGCTGTGTAATTCGTAAAAAATAATGTGGTGCTGTCGCTAATAATTTAGAGCATTTGAATTAAAACAGTTTTTTTGATGGTAATTTGTAATTTTTTTTAAATAAACAGGATAATTTTGCAAAATTCTATTCGGTTACTCGGCTTCTTTAGGTTTTTTCCCCTACCTGTAGTATTTTTTTTAATCTGAATATTTACGTTCTTTATCATTAAACTATGTGTTTAAAAATACACCTTTTACTTACTTTTAAAACATTAGCATAAGCATTAGTCGCCCCCTTAATCAAGGACGATATACTTGTGTATATCGTCCTTGATTAAGGGGGCTTGATTAAGATAATTATGATTATGTCAAGTATCTAAAGTATATGTTCACAATCATCCACAGTCTTTCGTATCCTATAATAGCCGAGTATGTTCCTCTCTAACTATACTTCCATCTGCCTTGGTCCTGCCTGTGCCAATCACTACTCGACAAAAATGAATAAAGAACAAAGAAAAAATACTATTATGAATAATGTGACTTTATTTTAAATATACTTCTTCCTTTACTCGGTATTATGATTAGATAGATTTTGGTAGGTACAAATCGACCGTGCTTCTCAACTCACAACCTCACAACGCTCGAGGGTTTTGTGAAAGCTCCAAGAGGACAATGTCCAGTATTTCGATCGGCCGCCCTGCAGTGAAATCTCGACACGGTATCGACAAAGCCGCAATTAATTTCACTTTTGCCGAGCACAGGCGCAACACGCTTCACTAATCGCTGTAAAGAGCGCAGTATTGATTGAATTACAAACTTTCTGTCGGTCGTGAAATACGATACCATCGGATACGCGGCAAGGCAATAAAATAAAAAATATAATTTGCTTCAAGAAACATAATTATTTTACTCCGTCTTGCGGTTTTTAGAAGCGATTTCACAGGATTCTCGCATAATTTATGATCATCCTTTAATACTATCGTGCATATATATCATTATAATGTAGGTATCGATATAATGTATACCTACTGTATGTGCAAACAAGAATGATGATAAATGATTGTAATTTTTTTTCGAAAATTCCTACGCCTCGTATAATTATAGGTATTTTATTTCCATGACCTACAGTTACATTAAGGTCAACGGTAATTGGACGTGTTTACCTAAATAATATAAAGTTCACCTACTTAAACCGTGTGAGGTATATGTTAGCTTTTAAGAAGTCACGTACATCACGTCATAATTGCATGTTACAATCTTGCACGTTACGAAATACTCGAATTAATGTTTGCATTGTATTTCTGTATTAACTATGCAAGAACTTTTCGTAACGACATCAACAATAATAATAATTGACAATACGCTTCCAAAACTAGAGCAACTAAGCGCACGCAACACTTTTCACTCTCAGGCAATAGCTTTGTTATTGTTCTTGAGAAATACTTTTAAAAATCCTTGATAACGTATTGGATCGTCTTCAATATATACCTACACTAGTGGTCCCCCGTGACTTCGTCCGAGTACGGAAGAAAATCCCAAAACTCACCACTTTCGAACTGCCCAAATATCAATTTTCATCACTATAACTTCAAAAACCAAGAACTTTCCATACTATACATTCCCTAAATCATCCCTGTCAAAAAATATTTTTAATTTATTTTATATAAACTATCCAAATCCAAATTTTCGGGACTAAAAGTCCAATAACAAAGAACTTTCATACAAAAGTTTCCCCCCTTTTCCCCCCTTAGGGGTCGAAATTCGAAAAATCCTTTCTTAGTACACCCCTACGCATCAAGACGAATACACCCTCCAAATTTAAAGTCTGCACGACCAGCAGTTAAGGCTGTGGGTTGTCTGTCAGTCATTAAATCAGTCAGTCAGTCAGTCAGACAAAGATTCTTATAGTATTAGAATAAGACTTGTCATTGCTTAGTAAATGTTAATCGTAATATTTTAATTCGTCTTTTTTATAGAGTTGTGTGATTTTTAATCAATATTTTAATAACGTCTTACATACAGTCGGCATCTTCAAAGCAACAAAAACCCATAGATAATCTTCAGACCCGGGAATCGCAGGTGGTGAGCATTCATGATTTCCGGTTTATCAAGTTTTGGACAGCTGTCCGTCTCGTGGGAACTAACGGTGAACTTTTAACATTACTCCGTCTATTACCTCAAGATTTATCTATTGTTTGCTTAACAATATTTAAGCTATGTCACTGTTACGCAACCTCGAAAGAAATTCTCAAGACAAGCTGCTCTCTCTGCTCCAAATCATATTACCTTAAACACGCAAAATACATTAAGACTTGAATGAATTCAGCTTAATCCCACTTCTGTACCAGGGCGTGTTTATATAACGTTCGCTTTCACGCTCTGTACCGTTCATAATTTCAACTGACGCATGTAGACAAGGCTTGTCACTACAGTTTAGTTTAATA
The DNA here is from genome assembly GCA_905404285.2 of Erannis defoliaria. Taxonomy (NCBI): domain Eukaryota; kingdom Metazoa; phylum Arthropoda; class Insecta; order Lepidoptera; family Geometridae; genus Erannis; species Erannis defoliaria. The sequence goes on along the minus strand of FR990069.1, from coordinate 15,343,426 downwards.
ATCACGCATGACAAGGCTTTATGTGTCGTTCTATGTGGTAAAGATGTGCGGCTCTGTGGTCTGTAGCAAATGGGAGACTACGTGTGTAGGTGGCCGTCATTGCTTCCAGCAACGTAAATCCATTTGTACCTGAGGCCCTGTGGCTTGTGCCGTGTAGTATCTAGCCAGTGTCAGGTGAACTCGATTCGCACACCGCACCGGCTCCCGCGGCAGCCTCGCCCGTTGTTGTGCCACGGTCAGTCTCGCTTGAAGCGCTGACGCATATACACGTTTGAACTTTTTTCTCATTTTGTGTTTTTTTGTTGTTTTCGAACTCGAGAGAGTGCAGTTCTCTGGTGAACAGGATAACGCTGACAGGTGAGTGAAACCTCGAAATGAGGTCACGTCTCTAGTTTCCGGATTTAAAATATCAGTAACCTGAATACAATACTCGATGTAAACAAAACAATAGGAGCGATCTCATGGCGTGCTGAGCTTTTGTTTTCGGTCAATTATACATTGTGTTTTTCTTCTAACCCATAGATTGCCTATCAAGACGAAAAGAGATAAACCTTGCTCAAAATTATTAGTAGGTACTTACTCATTTAGGTATTTTTAGTTTTCTTCTCCAGTAATTTATATCTGTTATGATTTCACGAATCGTCATAAACCGATCTAATTACTTACGTCAAGATTTCTATAGATTTTAAATAGGTACATAAGTCTATCTTTTAGAAGTGTTTATCTCACCCCGCCATATAAGTGAATTAAAGTAGCTCTACTAATGAGAATAACTTATAAAGTTACCCGGCAAACATACAAGTTTATTATTCTGTCCACATATACCAAAGTAAGCCGAGACTCTGTCAGCCGGTTCTTTTTGGGCCATGGGCAGAAAAAGGGTCCTTGTATTACTTGAAATGCTCGATTTACTCGTAGATTTGATGTGAAATTATATTTGCTATCTCCGATATGTCACTATCATGTCCCGTATATAGTTTCTATTTTCTACACTATGTAAAACTAAAAGTATCTACGCTCATACATTTATGGCTATCGCCCAGTAGTGAGACAAAGCAGGTAAACAAAAACAAATATATATAACGCCTCTAATTACGTTGTTACGCTAAGAACCAAACTGAATTAAGTAAGTCTAGCATAGTTACATAATCATTGCTGTTAAAATTGCTGGTGATTTTGAAATAGGTACACATTTAATTGCTTAGTGGCGCCATGATGGGCTTTAAAGACAATGTTAACAATTAAAATACAGAATGGTAAAGATTAATTCATTGTTGAGGCACACTACAAAGTTGTTAAAGGCCTTGTTAGTTAGTTAAAAACTTTAACGTCACGAATAAGTGCCTCGTTCCTATGCCACAAGGACATATCCCGTCATAGATGGCCTTCGCGAGGCGTCTTTACCATTGTCTTGTAAATTATGCACTTTTTGTACGTCTCCACCGCAGACGACGTCGTCTGATGACACGCTTTCTACTGTTGGAATTCTTACATTCAATCAGTGTATTCTACTTACAACTGCAGGCATTTCATTTTGATAGTTGCCATAGTTTAAGAACCCAGTCATCACCATCAGGCCGGAGACATCCACTCCTGAACGAAGGGCTCCCCCTTAGATCGCCACACTGTACGACAACCTGCCATTTGCATCCACCGGTTGCCCGCGACTTTTACAATGTCGTCGGTCCACCTAGTGGGAGGCCTTCCTACGCTGCGTCTTCCGGTTCGCGGTTGCCACTCAAGAACCTTTCTTCCCTATTGGTTATCAGTTCTTCGAGCGATGTAGCCTGCCATTGCCACTTCAACTTGCAAACCCTGCGAGCTATGTCGGTGACTTTGGTTCTTTGGCGAATATCTTCGTTCCGTATTTTATCGCGCAAAGTAACTCCGAGCATAGCTCTTTCCATTGTCCGTTGTGTGAAGAAGACAGTACTTAATAAAAATGTACTTGTAACTAACTCATAATACCAAGATAAAATTTCGTTTATAATTAAACCAATAATTCACGATGTTGCTTGGTTTGTATTTAGCGAAGTTATTCTTTAGATTCATCTCAAATATTGTTGCATGTTAAGTTTATAGTTTTAAATAACCACTGTCCTATTTCTTTAGATAAGAAAAGCTCCAAACATTGTCCGCCTTTGATACAACCTGAAGTAACAGATAAAAAAAATACAGCAAGAGATTATCGATGATATTATCCAGGCAACGAATAAGAAGAATAACATATTTTATTTCAGTGATATAGGTATTACAATACAAAACAATACAAAAAAAAGTCTGCAGGCTTCATTATTGACTGCGATTGTATTGCAGCTCTGTAGTCCATTTGAGAAATATCACGGAGATCACGAACCGGAGCTAGGTTGCAAAGGGGTTAATGTTACATTTCCCATATATGGAATATGGATACAGCTTGTCTGGGAGAGCAAACCGATAGCTCTTTGAAAATAACCGTTTATTTTAGCGTCTTTATACCTTCTGACACTCGTTAAATATATTAGCTTATTTGCATACAGTACGGACATAAATGAAATGATTGCGGAAGCGTCTCGAGAGACAATAAACTTGTACATCTTTGTATGTGATGTGGCGTCGAGCCAGGAGATAAGGAAGCTTTTACGTAAGTGAACGCCTCTTTGAAGTGGTTGATAGGCGAGAGTGGGAATAGTTCGGATACCTCTCGGCTTAGATGGCGTGGAAGTGTTGTTGCGAATAGATTAGCTGAGCTGACCCGGCCGGGATCACGACCAAAAATGACATTACGTCGTACGTTCTAACAAGAACCACAGTCCGGAACAATTTATGTTGATTACAAATTATAGTTGAATAAACCATTTAAATAAATGAAAAGTGAATGAGTCTTTGACTTTGAGAATATAATAGAAATAATAAAAACTTACGAATAATATATATAAAAAAAAATTACTTACTGAAAAACTTACACAATTTGAAGTTAAAGTATGTTAACTAAGTACAAATAATATAAGTATACTTTGGGCATTTCATAAGAGGAGGAAAGGTGTCTAGGTTCTTGGACTTCCTCTTATTTATGAACAGCTTTTACTAAAGGCACCAAATCCGAAAACACTTTAATGTACCAGCTTTTCCTCAGACTTTTCATTCATGGCACGAAATATACGGAAGAGCTGATTTTACTTTTTTGTTTTCATGGATGCTCTCGTAATAAAAGTTGTTTAGAATTATGAGTACGATGAGATGATAACTGACGTGGTATTGACACATTTTTGTGCTAAGCAGGACGCACGTGCGGCGGGCTCTGTTTTCACTCTTTGAAAAAGGTCACCGGATGTGATCGAAACTATAGTCGGAGTATCCGATTTAATTACACGAGATTATTTCCGTATAAATAGAACAAAAATGTATTAAAAGCTATTAAAAAAACTTCACCGACTTCAAGCAAATGTAAACACCTCCGTAAACACCACTCAAAAGTCACGGAAAGCAAAATACGCAATTTAGTTTAATTGAATGACATATTTTTCCTATTATTTTGATTTAAAAACCAAATTACTGAACCGATTTAGATGATATTTCTATATATAACTGAATTAAGATACCTTCTTTTTCCAAGCCGGTTTAAAAGTATAAAAGCATCGATCGTTTACTTCAGTAATAATAAATATGATTTGCTTGTATTTTCTCCATTATATAAACAAGTAAAGTTAGCTAGTAAAGTTAGTTAGTTTTTTTATGTTCCTGATAGCGCTCAATAGTTTACAAACAAACGCTTGAACAGTAAGGAAATGCATTGAGCTGGTTGCAAATAGTGGGGGTGTAGGCAAATGAGTCGTGTTGTAAGCGGGTTCCGTACGGTACCAGACAATTAGCGCGTGGGAGTGGTGAGATTCGCTGCGTGAGTGTGACGTCGAGTCCCGCTAGCCAAACATAATGAACCATGAAATGAACGTACTAACTACTATTTATTCTAACGCAAAAGCTCAGGTTCCTCTCATTGAAAGGTCGGTTAGACGTTTACTAGCACAAATTAAACATTAGTTCCCATCTCGCTGTCCCCACGCTAGACAAGTTGGCACTATGCAAATATGCGTAAACCGTAATTTATTCAGGAACGCTCTCTTAGTAAAATCTGCAGACTCAAAGGCTTAGCTGTGCTTATTCCATGTCTAAAGGCTTAGAACATTTCCCATAGGCAGGTGGCCTAGTGATGCAAACTTGCCATACTTCCTTGTAGGAACTAGTCCAAAATGTTATATGACTTAACTGTAGTTTACTGACAAACAGACTAACCGCTAACTGCTACTGTTATGGATAGGCGTAATGCTTACCTCCAGGCAAAAGTCTCGCTCGTATGTTAAAAAACCCATAGCATTAAAAAAACTAACACTCTGGTATAGTCGTTCTTATTTGTCTAGTACTAAACTTGTAAGAGTAACCCTCATAATTAATTAACTAGTCGCTAGTTACTAGCTTAAAGTACTATCCCGACGTATAGCACCGACTTATCCGCATTCTATCTAAATAATAACCGCCTAACGTGTTTAAAAAAGTAAACCATGAAGCCAGATTTACGTAGAAAGTTGTGTGGCAAGTTTACGGGGAACAAGCCGGTAATTGCAGGAAACATTGGGTCGGACCAAACCAGTAGGGCCCTTCATCCTGTTTAGATGGATCTTTTCGGCTTCCTCCATTTAATTGGACACCGTGTTGAACACAGTTAAGACTCGGTAACAAGTGCTCATTCTGTATTATTAATGACTACCTGAAATGTTCAACTATCTTACCGTAAGTATGTTGTAGTAGTACAACATACTTACTTATAGAAGCTACACGAGGCAATGTAGGAATTCATTTTTGAAAATACTCTAACTTACAGTTAAATATATTTATGTTGCTGTATCGGTAGGTACCTTTTCATTTCGTCACGCGGCTTTGTCTTTCAACCGACTTCAAAAAAGGAAGTTCTCAATTCGACTATATGTATTTTTTTTTGTATGTATATTACGCGATTACTCCTCCAATTATTAACTTATTTATCGAAATCGGTTCAGTAGTTTGGTTTTTAAATCAAAATTACTAGAAAATATGAAGATGTCATCCATTCGAAGTTGAAGTCGGTTGTATTTTTTTTTAAAAGCTTATTATTTGGAGACCTATAGGCTGAAAATTTTAGGAAATCTTCCTTCTTTAATCATAAGTATGCTTATCCTTGCACTTAACTTTTAGCAACACTAGAAAATATTATCTAGGCCTGTTCTGGCTGGGACTTCCTTGTGTGCTGCCGTAAACTGAATTCTAAAGTGGCACGCGTACATTATCACTAATATCCAAGTAACGGTTGTAGATAGCGACAACATGTGTTTGTGCGTACATATGTCATGACGGGTACAGCACACTTACCTAAATGCAAGGCAAAAGCAATTGGTGCCAAACCGTACAGTCGTGAGGATTTCTTGGCGAAAGTCTGGTAATTGCCTGTTCATGCTGAGCTAAGGTGCAACACTTCGACCCCGGAACTGTCTTCTTGGGAACTTTAACTTATTGGTTTTGTATTTAAATTTATGAGCCTAGAAAATTAGGTTTCTGTTTTAAAGCGTAAAAACAAAATCACTGTTCAATGTGTTCTTTGATATTTATACCTCAGGGTAATAAGGGCAAGCTTTGTCGCTTAGTATTTTCATAAATGCTAGTGCAGTGTAACAAACAACTGTCTGATTTGCGGCGTTACAAACATTAAACGATACTACTGATAGTGCCAAGCGCAGTGCTATAAGAGATAAACAATTTAAACTAATTACTGGCTTTACTTTGTTGGAGCACTGACTTGAAATGTGCCTTGGTCTTGGCCTCCTATATCAAAAACACTCACCTTAGAATCTTGATCTTAGTTCAAGGCCACACCAGAAGTAACTTTCCGGAGAAATTTACAACTACCTCATTTGTATTTTTTTTAAAATATATATATATTAAAATATACTTAAGAATCATCTTTCGTAAACACTTTAGAGAAAGTATGAGCCTAATCCAAGAGGTCCGCAATTGGTAGTAATTTATGGTGTCACGTACGAAAGCAATTTAGAACGTACTCGGGCATGTGAGATCTAACCATTACCTCTACAGGCTAGTTTGGCCTCTGATAGTTGCTTCGCTGGATTTCACCAGCAAGCATTGTAGGAAAAATATTTTTACTTACGATGTAAGAATGAAATAGCGTATTAATTAGTAGCCAAAGCATCAGTGCTTTATTCAAATTTCTTTGAAAGTCAGGCATCATTAGCCAGAAGACGTCCACGGCTGGATGAAGGTCTCCTTCACAATACCATAATCCCCACGCTTGACAGGCGGCTTGTGGATCATAGATATGTTCACTACCGTTAAGGGTTCTATATTCCAAAGTTGCCCCTCGCAAAATCAATGTTATTTAGTCAAATTACTATATTTAATGCCATCAAATATATATGTTACAGGCGAACATCCGTCTTAGTAACTTCTATGGTTGAAAACACGATTCAATATACTTTCCTTGATAGATAAAATCACCGGAACAGTGCCTATTTTTAATTTTTTTTACAGTTGTATGTCATAATCACAGCACATAGTCACATAAAAAAAATAGTATATTAGAGAACTTTTTGTATGGTTGAAAAATTATTAATTTCGATACTTACTTTTCGATTAATCTGAGATAAACTTCAAAAATCGAAGCTAGACACGCACGAATCTGCGTAACCGTCATATTTTTGCTCTGCTAAATGCGACCCTACCTGATACAGCTAATATAGATTAATGGTAGATCACAAAAAAAAATTGCTTGAAACGTGGAATATCTTGGCCTTAATCGAGAGGACGCTGCTGCCTGTCCCCGGCAGTTCTAGATGCAGTATTAGGACCTACCCAGGTCCAAAGACAGGAAATACATATAAATCATAATGATATTTCGGTTACGTTGCAGTGCCGCAACACAACATAAAGAAATCAATTCTGAATGCATTTAAAGGTTATAGTCAATAGATACAATTATATAGAGATTCATGATTCGTCAGTTTCGTCATTTCAACATATCTGCAAATTCTGCAATGCATGTTTTTTTCTACGAGTAAATTTTCCATCCTGTGTATCTCGCACTTCAGGCTTTAGTATCTTATAAACTTTGCTCTATCAGGATGATGCCACAAGTCATCTGAAAACTTGCCAAAATTGCATAATTTATCAAATCACCGTGAATACAACAAACAGAGCAGCAAAGTTTGCACCATTATCGTGTGGCAGTGTTTATGCATAATACTTTCTAGTATTTACATGTACTCGTAGTGTAGCCGGAGACTGCGCGGCGCAGTGGATGTGCACGCGACGTTCCACATCCGGCGAGCCGTTGCTCCTCTCGACCGAGACGCCATGCTTATTGTTGACACTTTAATTTGTTACGTGTTATGTTGTTCTTGAGTTTCTGTTACATTTTGATATGGATCTGCTACGATTATGAATATCTAACTGTCTATCTTTACGATACACGCTTCTCCCGGCTATGCGTTGTATTTTTTAACCGTCTCCAAAAAATTTGGAGGTCTCCCAAACTAGCTGTTTTTAAATAGCTTGTCTTATTCTATTTAGAAACTTATCTTTACCAAAAACCATGAAGTAAAGTAGCAGGCTCAAATTCCCCTTATTACATAGATGGTGTCAGGTAATTGATCGCTGGTCATAATGTCCGACACATTACGATCGGTGACTCACAGTGAGAGACCCCTTCAGGTTTTGACTACCGGTGCACCCACGACTCTGAGTCATGTGCAGCATTAATGTCTGTTATGTTATTACCGGACTAGTGGGGTGTGTTGAATGCTGACGGTAAGCTTTTTTATGATAGATAAAGGGTCATAATGTCTTTTGTAAGAACGCGTAATTGTGAGCATTAAAGAGTAAGTGTAGATATGTGATTGAATCAGGCGTTACTTTGCGGAAGTCTATCTTAATCCAACTGTTGTAAACTGTATTCCTAGTGTATTTTCCGCTGTACTATGTATCGAGTACTAATAGGGATAGGGGGCTAATAATACATAGTTTCCTTAAAAAAAATTGTAGATGTCATGTATTCCAGCCCTAAAAAATACATACACATAGATAAAACAATCCTTAATTATTAACAGTACCTACTTATTTTCTAAACCGGTACTTAACAAATACGATTGATTTCGAAATGCTTTTTACTCCATTAGATTTCGGCTTTTGACCTCGAAAGTATTTTGGCTAACCGGTCGTTCTCGCAACGTTAACATCGAAATGTCCCGTTTTCATATTGATTAAATAAGTAGTTGTTTTGTTGCGCTTACGTAGTCTAGAGTGCATTGTGAAAAAGGATTAAAGTGCAACAAGTTAACTGCGATTTATAAAGTTTGTAAGTAATTGCGCGGCCCTGCCATTAGTATAGCGCTGATGCGAGCTCGTTCACGCTAAAGAAAATTAATAATCGCTGAGCAAACACGCAAATTGGAGGTTTGAAAGCGTCAAATAGAATAACACCACAGTTTAGCAACACTTTCACTGGTGAAAGTCAATCGTGCAATAAATAGCTCTTTGTCTTTGAGACGATCGCAGCTGCATGGCTATTAATGCTCATTAATAATCTCTTTTGATGCTTGATACACTTTGCAAAGTGTGTAAGTGGACAGGAATTGTATTCTTTTCATCAAATTACCTCTTGAAAACTTGTCAATAAACAATTTAGTTGCTAGTAGCAACTTGCTACCTCGGTTAAACCTTGAATTATTGCAACGCCTTATAATAAGATTATTTGCAATATTTACATTGATATTATTATTTTTATAAGACATTTATTGTTATCCTACTAATCCTACTAATATTATAAATACGAAAGTTTGTCGGTGTGTGTGTGTATGTTTGTTACTTCTTCACGATGAAACGGTTGAACGGATTTAGATGAAATTTAGTATAGAGGCAGCTAATTACCTTAGAATAAAACATAGGCTATATATAACTACATAACTATTCCAAGAACCGGAGGTAAAACCGCGGGGCGCAGCTAGTACACCCAAAGAAAAAGCACCCACCACACACACTCTCCTCAATTTCATTCAACAATATATATTTTTTTACCCGTTTCAAGTATTCTCTATCTGCTGTCCACACATCATTCATATTGTACTCTATCTTATCTTATTTTTGTACTTAATCCATAATATTTTTATTGTGGTTGTGTCAATCACTTGGTTGGCATTGGTTCTCCCACGCACAAGCGGTTTGCCGACACCAGAACGGCCGCTATTGCCAAGATGTCAACTTATCAGAGGGATTTCACCACAACTCGCTGACCATCGCCAGTACCCTTGCACAACTATTGCCCAATTCACAACTAAAGTAGTGCGTGCTGCGCTTTTTTAACACCTCGCAAAATCTGTTACAAGTGTTACGAGTAAACGACTATTGTTTCCTATTTGCTGGCAATACGACCGTGCGGTAATAAGTCAGACTCTCGTTATTGGAACTATTAAATGTTGCCACACGAAAACTGCAGCTGTATTGGCTGTATGTTGCGTTAATAGGATGCTGTTTTAATTAAAGATGTTTTATATTATTTAAAAACACTCAACCGGCGTTGATTGACCGACTTCAATTTAAACCGGCTTTATTAATTAGCTTACTTAGCCAGGTACGAACTTGCCTACAACATAAAACAGTATTAACGCCGCTCAAGAAATAAATTGCCTCACTGAATGTTATTAATTGGCAAAAAGTATATTTACCTCTGAATATCCAATTAACTTGATATTATGTTTTAAAGATTAAAGTTCAAGAAAATGTACGAGTACGCGTAATATTTAAACAAGGCTAATAAAGATTTTTATTGTTTCAGATTGCGTCTCTAGTGTCAATATGGAGTCCTGGTTGGGCGACGTGAAGCGTGTGCGGATCCCACGCCCCAAGTTCGGCAGTAAGTACCCTGCGGAACCACCTAAAGACTACTTGGACGACTGCGGAACAGACCTCAGCGGGAAGCAGCGTCGCCACGACAACAAAGATCTGGCAAAAGCGACAGAAGAGTTGCGGAGAACGCTTCAAGAGAAACTATGACCTAGCCGTTGGAAAATTAGGTTTAATTTAGCTTTACGTAGCCGGTGATGGCAAGCTACCCCATACCCGGCCGATTAAGCGATTACAGAGGCAATTTGTGGCGCATTGTCTGCGGCTAATGAACGTGATTTGCAGAGTTTATTTAGTGTCGAAACACGTTCTAATTGTCCGGGTACTTGTTATCGTAACGAGTTAATCTGTTTATATATATATAATTTGTACGTAGTTATTATCTATTTTGTATATCAATGTTTTTAAATATTATGTTACTGGTTTATCCTCATGCGAGATACGAACTGGGAGTTTTTTGTTAAATTAAGGAAAGCCACTTTTTATAATTTTTATTATCTGTTGCGTAAACATAGCAAAACCAAATTTCAATACCTAGTACTTCGAAAAGTAATCAATTCCTTACCAGTTCTTTTTTTTATCTTATATTACTTATTTTAATTTAGATCGTAAAGTTAATTATACACATGTAGTTTATACACTCGTACTCTTAATACTTACATTAAATTTGATTACGTAGGTATTATATAAATTCGTAAATTTAGTAGGTATATCTGCGGTGAAACTGTAGTTTCAACTATATAGTTATAGCGGTACAGTCACGAATAACTGACAAAACCCATTCTCGTTTGACACAGACTATGAAATATGTTAGTGTGTGCATGTAGTGTGGACATATGTTGGTATACCTACTACTTATTTATTGAAAATTTAGACTGATAATATTTAGCTTAAGTTTAGAATCTCAGAGAATGAAATACTTTCTACATAAATAAAGAATAGAAAATATAGCCTTTACTTTCATTTCCACATCAATAGATAGCTTCCATTTTTATTTAATAGTTAGAATAATCTTAAAGTGCCATTATTATTTTATCAAAAGAGAAACGGTATAATTGTTAGGTACTTTCACTGCCCATAAGTCTAGGATACCTAAATTAATATCAACACAGACACAATGCACAAACAAAATATCATGAAATTCTCTTTAAGTAAGTCGGTACCCGAGTATAGTTCATATATAGCGTTCAGATAGCCTGGTGAGATGGTCGTGTCAGACAGTTGGCGACAAGCCAAATAATTCAGTTACAAATGAGTTTCGTCGGCATCTGTACTGTACCATGAACACAATCCGCAGCCTTTGGACCTTCACAGGCCCTGCTCCACTGATCCCCTAATGCATTAAGTTACGTTACGTTATGAATGCCTATATCCGAAGAGACAAGAATAAACGAAGGTCATCCCTTAAAAGGGCGGAGATTCAGCGCAATTTACCCACTTTCTCTTCGGTATGTTTGTGTAAACGCTAAAAGATCATAAATAATGACGCCTTCGATGTTTTCGTGGCGAATCTTAATAACGCCGACGTCGTAAATTCAGGGAAAAATCGTACGACTTGAGTAAGCTTGAGTAATCAATTACAATATGAAAATGTCGTCTTTTGAAATATATTTCCTCATTTATTTTTGCTCATAGCAAAACAATTATAACGATTCTGCTTTCTATATTACTGGAAGTTTAAAGAAGTACTTACAGCGTCGTCGTAGTGTTGTGTGTGTAATGCGGTGGTGCTGCCCTCTCTTGAATTGCACGGGGAAGAATGCCTCCGGGATCTCCGCCCTTCCTCTTCGTATTCCTGCATTCATAATTCAAACATTTATTGAAAAGAAAAAAACTAAACGCCTAGCGCGTGAATACCTGACTGGAAACCTACATACAATATAATAAAAGTAGTTTTGAATTCCACCTCATTTCAGGGCAGATTCATGCAAATAAAAAAATCCAATGTATACGTAATAGGGAAAATTTTGCAAAGTACTTGTGAATAAATTCAAGACTCTTCAGTAAATGTCGCAGAAATTACGCGAACAATCGAGCTCACTTTAACAACACGGGGTTGCTCTCCACTCAACTCGACCGGTACATTTACATTAGGTATGGATTCACTGATATTGCAGACACTAACTCGTTTGAGTGGCAAAGCAGACTAAAATAGCTCTATCAAACCATGCATCACACATTACACACAAGTAAGAACTAGACAAGCGATTACTACAACACTACTTCGCGATAGCTAGACTAGTTACTCTCATAATCTCAAGGATAAGACTAGACTAGTCCCTAGTCTAAAGTCAGTGTGACACGACGAAGAACTGCAAACTGACTAATCTCTAGGGCAAAGAATAGCCCCGACGAATATACGACGACTGCAATTGATTTTTCGCTCTATTTTTATTTTAGAATGGCACATATTTCAGATAACTCTGTTTCATAAAAGGGTTATATTAATATTTATTTAAAAGTGTTGTAAAAATAGAGTACAGTTTTCGAATACGGCAGATACTTATAATCTGTGATAAAAAGCTTATAAATTGGATTCGAGAGACGTAACAACATCACGTAGATCTTGATAGAGGAGCACTACGACCTATGTCCGCACTTATTTTTATGAAACCTTACGAGATACGATTAACGATAACGATTAATGGGAAATATTCAATTTTTCATTAATTTCTTATCATTGTTATGTAGATATTTTAACACAACCTGATGTTTCAAGACCTTAAGACCATTTAGTGTGTAGGTACCTAGAATAAGTATATAAATACTGTAAGCAGTAACTTATTTACATGTTCAGAATCTATCATGTGAGATAATAACGATAGGTAAACTCAGAACACAATAGCTATATACTTAGGTATATTTTGCGAGCAATCAGCTCTTTAAAATTTGCTGACACTAGAATTGCTGGACTCTCCAACAATAAAGATAAAGTTGAAAATACCTAGCAAGTTCATAAGAGACTAAGTACAAATGGCTACTAAAATATTTAAAACATTTTAAGTTAAAAGCACGAGTGAGTAGCTGAGCAGGTGCTTACTCCCAAAGCCCCGAGGGCCATTGCGTGTTGAAAGGTTAAACATATCGGATAAAACTCTGTTATCGCATTTACTCGACGATTGAACACATGATTTTTTATATTTTATTTCACCAAAGGGCAATAAATTGTCACGCGACTGATAGCTAGTAGGTACAGCAGGGACAACATTGGCCACAAACCTTGGCACGAAAAGAACTAAAATCTGCCATTCAAATAAGGCTGACTGCAAGCGTTTTGTTTTATCGTGTTGAAACGGTTGCCATATGGACGCAACATTTAGATTTTTCCTGATGATACAAACGCCAGAAATCAACGTTTTGTATAGTATATAAATGGACAAGCAAAAAATTTATAGGTACATAGGTTCTCCCATACAGAAGAGTTCAACGCACTCCGCCTATATTATATTTTTCATTACGTAATCTAGTTTACTTACAATTTTTTTTTTGTGTTGTGGCGATGTCGGTCTCTTTTGTTAACTACAATACATATCAAAACGTACTTATAACTACGCAGATGTTGTGTATGTTGTTATAGAACATATAAAATAGTTTTTATTTTAGTAATTACGAATAGAGCGTTTAAAATTTCGCGATATTATTTGTAAAGTAGCAAAATAGATATATAAAATTACAGTGACATTCGTACAGGAAAATCCTTATTCTAAAAATTAGCAAAATATGTAATAAGGTGCTACTACAGTTCAATTTTTATATGATAATGGATGAAAACAGCAGATATATTAAAAAAGCTTATAATCTTATAGGTATTTTAACTATCATTAATTGGGTAGTTTTCGTTAGGTGGATGGGGCAGTAACGTGTTGCCAAGATAACTAAAAGCTCTAGAATATTTTTGTATGTTTTTTTTAACCTATAAATATGGATCAAGTAATCGTTTTACAATCAAAATTAAGGGCGTTTTACAAACACTGTACCAGTAAGATCTATTTCAAACTGTATGACGTAATATAATAAATATATTGTTAAATACTTCTAGCGCCATCTCATAAAAATGCATAAAAACAACATTTAAAAATTACTAAACAAATTAAAATGTTGGGTTTGCTTTCGACTATTAGCTATTTGCAGTCCAAGATTGGATTAGCTGTCAGCGATCATCCGATTGCGCATCACATAATTATAATTTAGGTGAAATTAAATAAATGAATCATCATCATCATCAGCCCGGAGACGTGCACTGCTGAACGAAGGCCTAATCAATGAAAAAAGTAGGAGTAAATGAATAATGTGTGTATATTTAATTTTGTTGCTTCTACACGCTGTGTAACGGGTCTAAGGATTTGGATGAAACTTGAAATGTAGATAGCTCTGACTTCTTCTTTGGTTACTTTTTATCCCAGAAAAGTATGCTATTCCTAAAGTATATCAAGTGAAATCGCAGGGCGTTGCTTGTGGGCTGTAAGGTGTCAACAATAGCTAAAGTTATTCAACCCCAAGTAGACGCGCTTGATATGCTAACAGTAGCTACATGCAAAACCTAATTTCTGTTCATGACAGACTACAAATGAGTTTTAAATGGACTTCAAGCTTGGACGCATCACAATATTGATACTAGCTTATTTCCAGTTACCCACTGGTACGACGTGGCTATTTGTGTTTTGGCAGGCGCTTTATAACGTTTGGTGAACTCGCTATGATAACAAAATTAACTTCGCCTTTGTGCGTTTTCTTCAATATTATGTGAACTGGTAAACTGACAAAAACCAAAAAGTTATTTAAAAATGTATTTTATCTAGACCTTATTGAGTACTAAAAGCATAATTATGTAGCTAGACTATATTGATCCTAAGTAATAGTGGCTATTAATATAAATTTTGTATGAAACGCACTATTAATATAACTACTAATTAAAAACACTGTTTTAAACTATCACGGTTGTTTACTAAAGTTCTACTGTTCTTCAGTCTACTCGTGAACATGGTGCATGCAACTACGCCGAAATATCGAGAGCTCATTTCACAACATAATCACGGTAAATATCCCGTTAATAATAATAGAACTTTACTAATTAAAAGATGATTATAGATTAAAAACTAACGGACATACCTAACCTACATACCTGATCAAAATGAATACAACTATAGTAACGAATTATGGTGGGGTTTTTCAGCAGAGACCAACTCCATGGCCACGTTATAAACAAATTTATTTATTTTAACACGGTAACTGTTATGCATAAAACACTAAAACCTATTTTAATTAAAAAGTGTTTTGACAATTTCTTTAGCATTACGAATTGAGTTTAAAAAAAGAACACAAAACCACTCTTTAACTAAAATAGGCTTGTAATTAGTGTTTTATGTATATGACGATTAGCATAGAAATCTAATCTTCTTACACGACCATTGTTTTTTTAGTAGGTACCGTACCTAAGATGTTTTAATTTTACGTTACTTTGTCTTCCGTAGGTTTTTTTGGAATCGTTAAATTTGTAGCTAGCTAGCTAGATAGGTGTTAGACCTGAACTCGTATGAAATTAAGAGACGACTTCGATCGGAAGATGAAATTTAAAAAAACCAAAATAACCTTGAGTACCTAACTCTCAAATGAGACGTCCAAAATATGCTGTTGTTTATAGTTTTTTTGTGACAGCTATTGTATTGAATAATCTATTGAAATTGTATTAAACCAGCCAAGAAATAGAAAACTATCCGACCATACTATGAAAATTGTTCATTATGTTTTCCTTTAAGGATACCAGCGGTTGAATTATATTCCCTTATCTTTTAGTTTGTAATTCAAAAGCGGCAGCCACTGACGTTACAACGGGAAAACTGTTTATAAAATAAGAGCTAACGTTAGAATTAAGTTAAATGACACATCTCAAATGCATTAATTTATATCTAGGTACAAATATAAACTCTACTGTTTTAATAAAGTGAAAATATTTAAATTCAAACAGAAAAAATATTGACACTAAAAATATTGTTGCTCAGAGATTTATACTAGGCGTTAAATGAATGTAGTCGTTTTTTCAAAATGTATTGAACGAACGTATTGAAGATAGGTTTATAAAACTAAGCTCGGTCACAGATCGATTAATGTATACTATACTATCAGTTCGGTAGAGGCAGCAGTATGTTGACTCGTGTACCTTGGCCATGGCGCGAACGTCCATGGGCGCGTACTCGCAGAAGGCGACGCGGCGCCGCCGGCGCGACGTCATGCCGAACGACCGGCGCGCCGCGCACTGACTACTGACTACCCCATCCCATTCTACCATCGGGGAACTTTACGTACGTGACTCTAAACAGGGCGCTACTGCCAAAACTCGACGAAAAACATTCCGGCTATACATTTGCAAAACTTGAACAACTGCTTTTTTCACAATTTGACTATTGAGTACCTAAGCTTAATCAATAAAATGTATTTGATTGACGTATTCACAGACAAGCGAAGGCCCTACTCGTCTCTCTTCAGTGGACGTATCTACTTATCAAAGATCATTGTGTCAACAATTAAATTGAAATCTTGAGGAAGAATTAATTGATGCATTGTTGCTACCTAATTGGAATCAAACAATTTATAAATCATAGAAGAATAGCAAAGGGCGAGTGATTTGATTAAATAGTCATAATTAGGTAGGTACTTACGAAAACATTTAATTAGGAGTAATGATGACGTTAATTTCCCAAGTTAAAATATTTTAGAAAATTTCAATATGAATAATTCATCTCGGATGCAATTAACGCAATGAAAACCAAGTTAAAATTGATTAAATAGTGTGTTGAATCAAGGATAGATTAGTGTCATTTTTGACATAATTTAACAAGCGAATTAAAATATTTTAATTATAAGTTACATAAAGCTATAATGGGTAAAAGCAAAGATATATCGAAATAATAATTATTACTTATGTAAAATAATAGTTCAAAAAATATACATTGCCAGTAGCCCCACGGACCGTAGCTATTTTCGTTCTGCATAGCCGTTTTTGCCCCGCGTAGCAGTTTCCGTCTTCCGTAGCAACCTTCCAGGGTTTGTTTAAACATCACGTTAACTTAGGGGGCTCCACAGCCCTTGAGACAGATAAACCCGCGAGTTTTAAGACTTGCACACACCATAAAATCTTGAAAATAAACACAATTTAGATAAAGGAAGAGGAAAATAATCCGTTCCATAATATGCCATTATGAAAATGACATTAAAAGCTAGCACTATTTTTGGACATTAAAGTATTTGAACAAAAATAGCTACTTGATAATAAAAATAAATAAATATGTATAACGCCATAATGAGTTGGTACCTACCCTAACTTTGGAAAGTATAGATGCGTTAGAAGTTTTATAGGCGTATGCTATGCACTATGAATATTAACGAAGGAAAGCCTAAAAGTTTGGGAAATGTTTTATTGGCGTATGAGGAAAATAAATATATTACATCTTTAGATCATACTAAGAAATATATAAGCTCGCATGACAAATGATACATGTTTAGCATTGCGTTGTCTCAATAATAGCATTTTATACCAAAGAATGGACGTTCTAAAATGTTTTGTAGTACAGGAATATTAGGCATGGCAATATCTAGGAAGGGGGGTGAGGGCCGCACACGTAATAGATTGGGCACCGATCACACAAAGGTTATTTTTTACCATACCATAATGAATTGTGTATTGTAGTATTTGTAGGTATGTCTATGTGTAAGCTTCATCTCATTGTGTAAAAAATGGGAGGTATATTAACCAGCCTAGCTTACATTAAAAACTTGACGATACGTATGTACCTAGCTCCCAAGACGGAGTACTATTATTTATTCTGTGTCCCATGTGTATTCCAGCAATACCTCTTGGGAGACAATTTCCTATTACAAGTTAGCTTTGTTTACGTACCATCTTTTACACTGTCTCTTAACATTAGATAAGCTGTGGTCAAGACCATCAAAATAATTTAATATAAGTTCCTAGAAAATATTTATACTTAAACGTTTACGTTATACGTAAACTTAGAAATTATTATTTTAGTTTATACTTAGAAAATATTTATAGTTCCTAGATATTTGGTCTATGGCTTCATATCTTCTGTATTGTAATACGTCACACATTTTGAGGCTAAATAATTATATTATAGGTAGGTGCAGTTAATTACTTTATAGGTCCTCTATTTTCAGTAATTACTTGCGCCGACTCTGCTAAGTAATGACACCTTTGTATTCGCTCGGGAGGAGAGAGGGTAGAGTAACAAACACGACACGTGTGTTGAAACGACCTCCTCAGGGACTCATTATATAATGGGCTAGAAGCGTCACATACAGATCATATGAGTCTTTAAGACTTCGCTAATCCATTTTAACTTTTTAGCATGCGTACCTAGATACTTCTTTAACGGTGTGGCTAGGTACCTACCTGCAATAGTTATGAGAAACTGATGTGGTGACATTAATACATTATTTTTATCCCGTTTAAATGAATAGATCTTGTACTCATACTTGTAAACAGTTTTAGCTGTAAAAAGTAGGTCTAATCTGTGTTTCTATCAATAATTCGGTAATATATCGAAGGGGTGATCACATTTATGTTTGGAGAATTTCGTTAAATCATCTTGTCCCTTTTAAAGAGCGGTAGTCAAGGCAGATTCAAAGTTACATTTTAGTAGTCAAATACGCGAACTACGGGAGTTAAAAGTGGGAAAGTCCGCCTAAAGACTCTATATTCCAAAGTTGCCCATCGCAAAGGGGGGTTGGGGGAGTTGGTAGAGTTGGTAGAGTTGGGGGAGTTGGGGGGCTAAAAAAAATTGCTTGGGATGATTTAAAGTGGTGAATTTTGGGAGCGGGCCGAATTTCTTCCGTATACGCGGACGAAGTCGTGGGCGACCTCTAGTCTTATATAATTTAAAATGTGGAATATCCTGGCCTTCATATATTGAATTTACCAGAAAACTCTTCTCATGTAGTTCATATATTTTTCTTTGCTACATCGTTGAATGATACAATAATATACATAATCTTGCACACTCACAATCTCACGTTCACTATCTTATAAAAGCCCATTCGAGTAGGTATGGGACTAAACAAATTAAAGAATTAAGATTGTGCATTATTTGGTAGGTAATTATTAAAGTTCCAATGAAGACAAATCTCAAGTTTGTTTCTGAGCTCATGGCTCCTACCAAAGTACACAACGAAGGGACATATTAATTAATCAAGAGCGCAAATAACTCATAAGACACAATTAACCGGCGCATAACTAAGATATTGTATCACTTATCAATGTACACGTACATAATTATATTGTATTTAAAAACACATAAAAAAGGGGAAAAAAGAGAAAGTTAAAATTCTGTTACCCTTTATTTACAATTTGCAGGTAGTAAAGAAAACCGTAATAAATAACCGGCAAGCGTAAAACATAGCTCAGGACGCCCTGAAACTGGTTGGAGTGATGATATACCTACTAAAGATAGTTGGCAGTGAATGGAATCGAAGATTGGGCTGAGTGGCGTGCTTTGCCCAATTTCCAGCTGTGAATTAGGTAGGGTTATGAAAGAAAACCGTGAAAGCATCGTTTTTAATTCGTAATACAAAATCAGATGATAAGAAAACCAATTACTTTTTTATTTAAGTAAACGGGGCCGGGACGAGACAAAAGACCACCGTTTGGTTGAAGTTGGCAACCCCAAGAATAAGCCCGCTTTATCTTTATGACGTATCAAAATGGCGGCAACCGCGCTCAGCTGACGTCACAATGCTGAAGAAATTAGTCTTCAGCTTTTAATTTGCCGTAAAACTCCGTAAAAGTTTAGTTAACACCGGAAATTAGCGACATTGTAGATTTCCAATTAAAACCCAGAATACATTTGCACTGTGAAACTGCTTTTAGGTTTCCGTAGCAAACTATAAGGAGTAAAAAGCCCTCAGTTTCACCATTATTGATTGCCTGACGCGCGACTATGTTATTTTAGGCAAGAAAAAATAAAAATCCCCTTTAAAAGTCACGTATACCTGAATCATAAAGCGAGAATGAAAAAAAAACCGTCTCATTGAATGGAATACCGTTGCATAGGGCTTACAAATAACTTTTAATGCATTTCCTAAAAAATATATATATGAATCATCTTAAATATATCCTTACTAGCTGCGCTGCGCCTCGCGGTTTTGCTCGCGATTGTTGGGATAATAAGTTGCCTATGTTTTATTCCATGGTATGTATATTGTATAAGCTACTTCTATACCAAACCCGTCCAGCCATTTCAGCGCGAAGGAGTAAAAAACATACACACACCCACCCACCGATAAACTTTCGCATTTAATATTATATTAGTATACTATTATTTATTCTGTGTTATTAATAGGACTTTGTAATAGTTCTGTCTAAAGTAGGCATTTACGATTTTATCGCGTGTTATTTAAGACTCTTAGTCTTAGTGCAGGTGCTGCATGACACGTAATACTTCATTAGTCTTTGTTAATGAGTCAGATATTGTTGAATATGTTAAAATGTACTATCACAATTGGAAAAAAATAATAATAACTGAATAAAAACAAGAGAGTACCTTCTTGGTACTTACATGTTTATTATTCTGAAAAAGAATTATAGCGCCCCTAGCGGCAAACAGAATCTAAACGTTTCATAATAAATACTATCATATTTTTCCGAAGTTTATGTCCTAGGCACTTGTTCAATTATTCACACGGTATAGGCCATTAAAGGCAGGACATGCAGACAGACGGCGGCGTAGTCTTAGTAGGTACTGCGGTAGTACGAAACCCTAAAACCGTAGAATAGAGCCAATTAATAAACTGTTGTTAAAAGTAGAAGCTACCTAGTACTGTTACAACGAACCGAGATGAAAAGGCGCCTAATTTATAAGGAAATTAATATTGCTACCGACGATGCCACGCAGCCCATTAGTTTATTACCTCCCCTACCATTGTGATAACAATGTTGTATATTTGTAGCCTACGAAGTAAATTGTTACCTTCGGCTGTGCCTTCGGGAAACATGCTCTTACGTGTAAATTAATTTATTGTATCGAGTGGGAATTCTGGGAATGAAGTTAAATCGTACTTAAATAAATAAGAACTTAAACATGAAAATTTAAGATATCAAAATTCAAACTAATCCTTTCTCTAAAACATAACAATTCGGTCTTTTTACATCGTCAGAGCAAAAATAATGATCCGGGCTCGTCCGGGATTTGAACCCGGGACCTCTCGCACCCGAAGCGAGAATCATACCCCTAGACCAACGAGCCGTTGACACGACGTGCGAAAAAATAGTTCTTCACGCACAACTCCTATGACTGTGTTATCTATGACGTCATTACTCAAGAAACATTTCGTTCGAGCTTATGATTCCGTTCTCACAGTACAGAGAGAAGAAACGCTTAAAAATTTGAAAAAATGATGTCGAAGAAATTGTCGTCAAAGTTTAGAATTCTGCGTCTATATTACATTGTTTCATCAGTACAAATAATTAATTTCTTAACGCTTATCTAGGCTAAAATAAAGCTGCAAAGAGACAAGGTACCTACATAAGAATTCTACAGATCTAGAGCTAGTCTAATAGAGATAAGTAGAAGAAATCTCAGCTGGCCGCTATTACCGCGCTTTCATTTCAGAATCGCATCGAAACTAAAGCCAATTTATTACCGCAGACCACATTATGAAATGTAAAATAGAATTTTGCCAGATTTACCAGTTGAATAATTTTGAATAATTAACCAGTTATAGTTTACTGGAAATAACGGCCATGATATAGTTAGCGGTGGTGAGTTCTACTCGCTAGACGCTAGCCGTTTTAGACATGCAAGAAAAATGTGTTATACAAAGTCTATTGTACAGTGACAGTGCCGAGGTGCCACTCAAACTAAAGATATCTGAATAATTCGCGCACTTCAGAATCGAAAATAGACTAAAAATGCTTTTGTTACAATTTAAAATGCAGATTTCAAGCGAGACCGACCCTTGTCGCGTTACTGCGGCGAAGATGGAAACGGGCTTAAATCACTTCGTCAATTTAATTCTACGATGTCATTTAGGAACTAGAAGGTTGAGGGTGTATAAATAGCATTTTTAGAATGCAATGCGACGTCATAGGATATTATAATTTCTTTATTGACTTTATTACTGAAGTATCTCCGGATTGGTTCAAGGACGAGTAAGATTAAGTTACTTTGAGATCGTGCTGTTCACATTTTAAGCTAATCATACGTTTTTTTTATAATGAACATATAGTTTGAGGTTTGATGGATAGATTTGTTTAATGAGAACACGACATCGCATCACACTCTATCCGGCTGAGTAGAGAGAGAGAAAGAGTGTTAACTAGGTACGCGAGTGACACCCAGGAACACCGCTATAGACAAGGCTGAGTAGTGAATGTGGTCGAAGAAGAAGTGTAAGGTAAGTCTGGCAAAATCACCTCGTGGTGCTCCGCGTCGTCGTCAGGCGGCGGCGCGTCGGCGGCGCGCCACCGGCCGCTCCTGCCAACACCACTGTCACCATCAACATTCTCCAATCATCAGCTACACGATGCACGCTTCAAGCATCAACCTAAGCCGCTGTCAATCCTTCAAGTGCTCTAGAACTCTAGAAGCTGGTTTGGAATGAGCAGCTCTATTACTAAAACTTGGGCAAAAGTCTACCGTCCCTTAACACTCGTAAGACTTTTGACTGATGGTGTTCTGATAAAGCTATATATCAATCTTAGGCCTTAGCCATTAGTAAATGTTTAAAGTCTATCATCAATACCATACTATAATCGATGTAAGTATACAATTCGTACAAATCTAAGGAATTCGTCAGAATTTGAGAATATTTCGTACTTAAGTACTCTTCATTGGTTAACACATACTTCAATGTGTCAAATCAATTACCTAACCTTTCACGCTATTTCGCCACACTGTGCTTGCTTATCTCTTTATAAGAGTACTATATACGTATTTTAGTGGGTTATGGTATTGCTAACTAGATTTGACTCTACATTAAGAACATGATGTTAGCGTATGGGAATATATGTAACATTTCAAAATTTTGCAGATAACAACAAGTTTAACGACTATGATTAAATTCCTATGTACCTTAACGATGCTACATGCTTTGTAGTCACTGAATAGCGACTTAAGAGGTTAAAAGTCTATTTCGCATCGAGTTTACTGGCAGTAAATATAAAATAGCCCTCACGGATGCAGGACGGCGGCACTAAACCGCGGGCGACGGTAAACGTGAGCGTTTATACCGCTATAAAGCAATCGATTCCGATATCGAATAAAAGTAGAAGTGGTTGGCGTGAGGCCAATGAGACGGTCGCCTCGCGTCACCGAGCGCGAGACAAGGGCTCGCGGAAAACTGCGGGCTATTTTTCTGTGAGATGTAAAAGAGCGGACGAAAGCGAACGCTCGAAGAGGACTCAGCCTTTGCTTTCTCACTTTAATGGTGCTTTACCGCTTAAGCGCCTTTATGAGAACCACCGCCGGCGTCGAGGGATTTACGCCTCGCTCATTAGAGCGGTCTGTCGGGTCTCCTTCACGGAGTGCTCGCTAATCTGGAAATGTTTGTGAGTGGTACGGCTGATCGTTATTCAGGTTGTGTCTGGTCTGGCGTGGTCAGTGTGTGATAGTAGTGGTGGTGTCACCTGTACGCGTCGTGCGGCGGCAGGCCCAGGCCGGAGTCCTCGGAGGGCGAGCGGTGTTCCGCAACGAGAGGCGCCTCCGCCGGTACCTCCTACAACAACAACCCTCAACCTCACCTCACTGCCTTACACCTACGACCCTCGCCTTATTTCGTTTCAGCTCCATAAATATTGCAGCAGCTGTATTCAGTCTCGAAAATAAAACCTACTCTCTTTGGGATTGATCGAAAGACAATATTGGGCCGTTTTGGTCTGCTCGACTCGTTTAATTAATGTATTGCTAAAACCTTGTCGGTTGTACGTGTGCCTAATCACATCTAAATTTATAAAGTTAAATTCTATCACACCATTTGGGTAACAACATAGACAAACAACACGTAAAGCTGAAAGGCTACCATTAAAAGCGGTCACACTATTAACAATGGGGCATCGGGCATGCAACGACGAGGGTCGTAAAATACCTTGCAGTGATACACCACTGTCGCTACACACTCACCGGGTCGTGCAAGTCATGCATCGTCGAGGATGGCAGCATGTGCCGCTCGCTTCCGCGCTACGGACAAATCGTGAGCGTCAACTAAGTATATCGATCTAAGGAAAAGTGTACGACTTCAATTTATCTTCGAGATACGCATCTTTCGTTGACATATCGATTACGAGTAACTATGTTGATTCATAGCTGTTAGAATATAATAACACTTTTCCAAAGTCGCTTCTATTTGTGTCATCACTAAAGTGCTCGCAGTTATTTAGTTGGTTGAATTGTCTAATCGTGTTTTCCTAATCTATCTATGTGCACTAGATTATATTAATTTAAGACAAAGGCACTGATACAATCTAGACATTTCAGTTAACTTAATCACTTATTTAACTCTGAAATTCAACTGAATTATCAGAATCGAGGCAGAGTATGTTGTTTGTGTACCATTAGGACTTAGTCCACTAAGTAATTCTTATCGCTAAATGAAGTGAACTTTGAGTCTCGGTTCACGCGGAGTTCTCTAACAAGAATATAATTAAACCTCCAGGTACTACGTACAGATTACGAGATTAAAAGGTGGAACCCGCTGTAATGAAGTTGGTGTTAAAATATGCTTTTTAAATGCGAAATCCCGGTTCGAAGCTTTTCTACTGTGTTACGGCAGCCCGAGATGAAATTTTGGTAGACTGCTTAAAACTTGTTGAGAAAATAAAATTCTATAATCCGAACTTATCAAGATTATGTACGCCACCGTTCTGGGAATAAGTTTGTACTGTTATGACGGTTCATATAGTGTTTCATAGCTTCGTAGAGAAGTAGTACTGTTATATTTCTAAAAGCAATGTAAATGATGTAATTATTTATAGAAATATAAGTAGGTAAGTGTGTTACCTTTATATGATGGTCAGTGGGGTCGTTAGGTCGCCTGTAGACGAGCTCGTCGAACCGAGGCCGGTCCTCGGGCACCATGAACTCGCGGATTTCCGTCAGCAGAGTGTACTGGAACAAAGTGAAGCCATGTCAAAGGGCTCACGAATCCTTTGTGAAACTTTGCTATACGATATGTATCCTAGGGTTACATGTCAAAGGATGTAAGGAGGATTTGTGCGGCCTTGCAGGCAGCTGACGTTTGAAAAGGATATTTTGTGTAGATAAATATAGCTACGAGTAAAATAGAGGGATGTGTTGTTGAATGTTTGTGTGGTTTTCGGGAAAATAGATTTCTACTAGAGGTTTCTTCTATATACTATGGAATTCTGTGAATTGGTATTTAATTAAAAATAATATCGTGTTGCAGAGGAAGCCGTTCTAGTGTGTTTAACATCCTCAACCGCACTATTGACGTGAGCTTTAATAGAAATGTAAAAAGCTGTATCTCCAGAGACCTTAAAACTCTTATCTTTACACCTTAATTAAATCGTAGAAGGCAACACCATAAGATATTCACAATGATAACTATGGAGAATTTGAAACCATGCGATTAAGACGCTAAATATTGGATGTTGCAAACTAAAGGTGAACTTAATTAAGGAAATTACATTCACAATACAAAGGTCACATTAGAAAGAAACACTCCGAAACATCCATTAAGCCGCTAAGTATGAAAATATAGCTCTAATGACGCTCTTAAGACATTCACCAAGGGAAGCTGATCTGCAAGAACACAGGATACAGAGTTCAGCTTGTCCGCTTATCCTTGTATTACAAGGTTCTTATGCTATTGTTTATATATTATACTGAGATATTGATATAAAAAAACCATTAAAACAAGGAGACGTTATAATAACAGTTGGATTGTTAGAGTAGAAATTAACTAACGTAGAGCAAAAGCAATAAACACTAACCGTCTTATGCATAAAAAACTAAAACGTATTTTAAACTTATTTTAGTTTAAAAGTGTCTTACGTCTTCTTTTTTAAAACTCAGTTTGTGATTCGAAAGAAATTGACAAAGCCCTTTTCAAATAAAATAGGCAGATAGGTTTTATTATAGTATTTTATGCATTTTACGGTTAGAGTATATAGGTAAGGTCTCAAACTACAATGGTTAAATAAGATTTAAAAACACGAACGAATAACGATTTGAATAGTTTTTTAGTGTTCTTTAAGCGTTAATTATGTTTTTATACCTATGACAGCGAATTTATCAAATAATATAAAATAAATATTTCTATGATAAATGTAATGTATGTAATGTAAAAAAAAGTAAGTGTTAAAAAAACTTCGAATATTTAAACGAACGTTTTAAAAATACAGAAATAAAATGTGTTATTAAGTTTGCTTAGTAAAATTCCTAACACTCACCCTCTCACAAATTGGTATTTCGGTATAATTATACTTATCCGAAATCCCGCCCTAGCTAGATTTTAATAAAAAAAATGTTTTCAAGACTTATACCGATATATTTTTAAGTTTGTTATATAACATTGATCATTATAAAGATTGCTTAAGTATCAATTTTATTTAGAATTTAAATTAAAAACATAGATAAATATTATGCAATAGTAATTTGTATAATGCATTATTTCGTAGCAATAAACGTGCTCACCGCGATCGTCAACATGAAAACCCGCTTTGCGGCAAAAATGAGTCGACATTTTCAGCGGCTGACATTCCGAGTCTAGTCATCGTTTTGGTAAAGGTCTAAAAATGCTAACAATAAAAATCCGACAGAGATAAAAGTAAAATCAGTACGGATATAAAAAGTGCTCAATGGTTTGTTTTTCGAAATGCGCGATAGAGTGGTCACAAAATTTTCGAATGTATTCACAAACTTTTGTTTGGCTTACTTAGGTATGTATGTTAACTTATGGCAGTTATTGTTTGCACTAGGAAAAATATCTTCTGCATCTACATTCTGCATATTGTGAGATGGTCGGCATAAGTCACGAACTTTACTTTGTTTAGGGGATTGCCGCGCCAGCGGCGGGATGCCCTGGAAGAAAAGTCACCGTGGCTTATACCCGTAACCGTAGTAACTATTTTCTAATCTGTGCTTCTACTACACGGCTACTGCCATCGCTCCTCGCTTCTGCCCTAGAAGTACTAAGGACTCACCTTCTGCTGCGTGTCAAGCAGGTCCCTCAAGACGGTGAGGAAGGCATCTGGGGTGAGTCTTCTAGCCGCGTACTCCTCCATATAGTAGGCGAGCGCCGGCAGGTCACTTTGTGGTAGTAGTGACCGCGCCTTCTGTTCCACGGCCACTGACGCTGCTCCTCGCTTCTTACCCCAGCCGCTTATTCTGGACAAATGATTACTATTATTGTTTTGATGAAAGTTATCGAGCCGTGAGTGCAGAAGCTCGTCATAAGAAAATAAATAAATTGGTTACTTTTTTTACAACGATTTTCCAGTGAAAAAAATCGTAATCACCACCACCGTCACTTGTTCGTCATTTGTTTTGTATGAGTAGCGATATTGAAATATGTTCTAAGATAACATGAAATATTATAGCATCTTCATTATGTGTGCGGGTTTAGAATAGAATACAATAGAATAGAATAAAATTGTATTGTTCATAACTGTGCTTACAAAGTCTTAAAGTTAATTTGGGTATCAACAGTTATTATCCTTACGGACGTACAATAATTAAAAGCTAATTTGCGCATTACATAAACAAGTGATTAAACGGACTTGTACAGTCAAAATATTCATTTAGATCGTAAAATACCTTATTTATGAGCCATTTTTTTAAATAATTCTTAAATTTATTGCCATGTAAACATTTAATATCTATTGGAACATTATTATAAATTTTTATTGCAGTTATGTATGCACTTTTATGGAACATTGCGTTTTTAACTTGACGCATGAATGACAAAATTATAGTTGCTTTTGGGCTTCTATATGTATGAAAATGAAACATGACTTGTCATGAACTCTTGTGTATAGCTGCGAATGCAGAAATGCCGTAAACACTAAATACTTATTTATATGAAGGCTATGATAACATACTTTGGTACGGGTGCCTCTCGCTGCTGCTCTCCGCCCCCATATGCCGTACACGCGTGAGGAACTTTGCCCACATCCTTCACGAGGAGAGACATCCTTTTGTGGTACTTCAGCTGGGCCACCGCCTCGTCGTGTGTCACCTCGAGAAACGACTGACCGTTCACCTCCAGGATTTGATCACCGACCTGCATAATACTTAATCGAATTAAATGTAAAATACAATACTAACTCGTACACGCGAAAAGAGTTTATAAATATATAGGTCTATTTATAGGAGGTACCGTAGAACACCGAGACCCAGGCCAGATACCTGAACTTGGGACCTACGGCGTAATAGACTTCACAAATAAATCAACTAAGCCATTGGTCTATGATAACCACACTAATACTCGTATTATAAATGCAAAAGTTTCTTGGTGTGTGTGTTTTATGTGTTACCTATTCACGTCAAAATAGCTGGACAGATTTAAATGAAACTCGGAATGGAGATACCTTACTTCCCAGAATAACCTATAGGCTACTTTATATAATCATCACCGTTTTTCATCATCACGCGGGTGAAACCGCGAGGCGCAGTTAGTTAAGAATATAACTCTTGCTCATTGAAAATGATCTTTTGTTTTTATAGTTCTATTTACTGATATTTTAATATCTTTTTAGGTTTCGTAGATCTGGTGATGAAGGCGGTGATAAAAATGAGACTAGCTGGAATGAATAAGAATTCGTTCGTTGCTACTGGACGGAGCAAGACATTTTACGGTACGGTCATAACGTCCTCCTCCCGTTTATTTCGTCATTTCAAAGCTCTTCCATTCCACTGAGATTTACTTACTTCACAGTGTTAACTTAAACTAATGTTATTGGCGGAGTAATCGCATAACATACATTAAAAAAAAACATACAGTCGAATTGAGAACCTCCTTTTTTGAAGTCGGTTGAAAATGGGTGTCATACTATTAACACCCAGTGGGAACGAAGTACCTTAAGCTATTCGACAAAATAATTATATTATAATATCGTCTTCGTGCTACCACCTTGCATTGTAAAAAAAAGTAGAAATTAAATTAAATTGTTTATTTTCACAGCTATAAATGTAGTTATTTTTAGCACAAACGTTTAACTTACTTAAGTACAGTATACAGACATAAAATGTGTCGTGCTGCGGACGTATCTAGTCTGAACTGGAGAACTATAAATTAGCCGTCACACCTTGCAGCGGGCGCCGCCAGCAATAACGGAATGATATAGAGATCTAATATTTGGAAGAGTTCCATAAATTTCGAATAAGCGCTAGAACGAGGTAATAAATATGTTTTACGGGTTTTAAATAGATAATTATACGACATTATAGATCGTAACCACGGTAACTTTAACTCTTGTGACACACATACAAGGTGACTGATTATTATGCGGATAACGGACTACGAGCCGATAGGAGGTAGTTTCTTTCAAAATATTGAACAACTTTTATGATGGTAACGCTGACAAACTAACTTTGAAATTACTTAATTACTCAGTACCATAAGTACAAAAATTTCACTTGCGCTTTTAATATATGGAACAGTTAATACCTTCTTGTATTTTCAGCAGAACGCTTGATAATACTGATAATAGTATTAATAACTCTATATCAATAACCAGTTTCTGAATCTTTTTTCATAGAAGGGACAAACATTTTCAAACAAAGTACTTTACTCTTCTCTCCTTCTCTCGCTTCTCGAGTTCCTTTCGGCCTAGCACCACCAAGTCACCCAGGCCATTTACAGAATATCTGCAAACTTTCACCCTGAGCGTTGTCTGTCAGTGTTAAAAATGTCACCAAAAATTTTGATAAAATCTGTACAAATAATAAAATTCAATGAAAGGCAAATGAGCAATTCACAGCCCGACGCAACTGCGTTATATTCCATGCAAGTTAGTAAATAGCAATTCCAAGTCGAACTCGATGTGAAGAAGTTGGCCACATGTCGCGCTAAAAACGGAGGAACTGCAGCGAACGCTACAACTTTATAGATGGCTACTATAGCTGTATAGATGGCTATAGCTGCATAGATGGCTATATGCATAGATGGCTATTAGCTGCAAACATGGCTTAAACTTCCATACTGTACTTTTCGTGGAAGCTATATATATTCAATTCTTAATAAAAAGCTAGATGTAGTAAAAAACTCAAAATTTATATGCAAAAGTAAAATTAAAACTTTTTTGAATACCCTAAATACAAAACAAACGGAAGAACTGTTGCGGATCGTTACCTAGAAATAGAAGGCTTATGAGCCGACCCTAGTATTATAATACTATTATTTCTTCTGTGGTATTACTTATTAACGCGATGATTTTTCACACTCATTCAGCAGTCAATTAAATACACACATCACTTCACTTAAAAAACGGACAAAACAGACATAGATACATGACTATCATGCAGGAATGTATACATTTCCTTCTCTTTCCTTCCTAATCTTTAATAGATTAACCTACTAATAATAAAATATAAGTTGGTATATATAAATACTTTTGCTATAACCTATGAAAATGTGATCCTATCTATCTAATTTTAAATAACTATTTTATAACTAATATACAATTATACAATAATCTACTAGCGAATAACATAATTAATCTACTACTACTGAAATTTGAATTGTTTACATAACACATATTTAAATACTTTTCCTATAACCTATGAAATGTGATCCTATCTAATAAATTGTTAAATAACAATTTTATAACTAATATACAATTATACATATAATCTACTAGAGAATAACATAATTTACCAACTACTACTGAAATTTGAATTATTTACATAACACTAATTAATTTTAGTCATAAATTTAATAAATTATCTTTGTCCCTTGAAGAGCACTAGTCATCGCAACACAGGGTATCCTACAGCGATGACTAGGGTCTGAAAACTGTAATGCGAAACGTAAACAAACATAATTCTCTTGCACGTCTATTGTCTAAAATATAAAGTTTATTTTCTATAATTTTTTGCAAGATTTGTACTTTAGAGGCAATTATTTTAAGCGTTCTTTTATATCACAGATTAATGAAAATATTTGTAAGTATGCATGTTACTAACAAAAATGTATTTAATTTAATAACTATAATGTCACTAAACGCATGTCTCCAACCATGTTTTCATGAAATAAATATATTATTATATTATTATTATACTTGGCGGTTTTGTGAATTGCTACAAAATTTAACTTTGACCATGAGATTCCTCGTATGGATACTTCACTTTAGATTGTAATTGGAATCAGTTACTTATATAACAAATTCGACTCTATGCAGGTGTAATAAAATATTGACGGCACGATATCCTTGATATTGTCTCTAATGTAATCCGATCGATGAAAGCGGTTAGCTATTATAGTGACTCGCCGACGGGGATGTTCCGACGTTTACACGCGAAGCACGTTTACTATGAGTTTTTATAACTGTCTATCAAATAAAGATCATAAAGTTGCAGGTTGCAAAAATTAAAATATCTTACCATGAGTCCAGCTCGGTCTGCAACGGAATCCTTATCAACTCCAGTGATATAGATGCCCAGGTTGTACTCCAGGCCGCCTCTTATCATCAGCCCTAGTGACTGGCCTGGTTCTATGCATAGGTCCACCTGTATGACATACATCAAATCTTAGTAGATGGTAGGTAGGTACAAATAATCACGGTCTTAAGTGTACCTAAAAAACCTAGATTGATAAACTAGGTGATGTTTTGAGCATAGTTCGTGTTAGTGTATAAGGTTATGCTTAGGAAGATTATGTTAGTATGGAAAAGTTTCAACGTCCGGTGACGCTGTTAGAGGCCATCTCCAGGCCAGGCTCATCAATTAGTAACTCATAGAAAAACAAAATTATCATTATTTTGGTCGTAAAGTCACTATATAATTATAAGCAAATATTCCAAAAATTAAATCAAAAAATCTTAATACTTGAATTATTTATCGGCAAATATATTACACTATCACGAACTATGCTCAACATAACACCTAGTTTTTCAATCTTAAATAATCTATCTACAGCAATTCAACACATTACGAAAACCAGTTCAGTATGTCATTATTCAAACACTTAATTGTCGTAGGTACTTGGAATTGCTGACTGATGAAAGAAATCACACGGCAATTACAATGTCACATAAAAAAACAACTGGTATTAAAGAAAATTGCCCCATTCAAACTCGCATTAACGTTACCTACAACGTAATCATAGTTCATAAATCAGTCATTCCAGGCAACAACGGTGCCATATTGGTGTCATAGCGTCAAACTGGGGAGGGCGGCACATTGACTGTTTCATTACAACCACTAATGGCACACTTTACTGACCTATGGACTGCGATTAGCGTACCACGGTTCCATTCAACCCCACATCACCAGCAATGTGCACAAAGTATTTACGATCGAGAAATTGAACGTAAAAATTTATGGCGACATAAAGTCATTTCCCATTTCCCCGGTTACGGCAACAGTGCGACCGATTCACCTCGGGTATCATAATATTGTGCTTATAAAAATACTGTGCTTGTAAGCAAAAGGTATTCAATCGAGGGAGCGGACACAAAAGCCTTTTGATGTTTCCAGCTATCGATTTTGTCTTTCAATTGTACGGAATAGGATGGATCGGAGTTTTATATCCATCCTAGATGTTCCAACTTGTACTGTATAAGAACCTTGGTACCTACTTTACAGTAGAAGTTGTGCTGAAAATGTAGCAAAGAGCACTAGGTACTGTAATGTTTCAAACTAAGCTAGGCCACTTTTTGCATAGCTTGCACTGCACTCATATACCCTCACATACATACGATAGTTTAAACAACAAGACCTTCTATGCTAAAGCTGTTTTGCAGACTAAATAGCATTATAGAGTCGCCTCAAGGATAATCCCAGTCATTCATTTAATCGTTTCATTCATCCTATGCCTTTCAAAACAGTAAGTAAGTTGGTACTATACATACATGTATGTGTATGTTCTTTCATTCAAAGCAATCTATTCTAATCAACGTACCATCCATAATAGAGTTAATATAATTTGGTGATAAATATTTATCCTTAAATTAGATTTATGTATTGTATTGATATAGAATAATTATTTTTCTTATTCTTATCTTTAAACCGGCCGCATACGACGAGAAAAACCCGATAGAAAAACCGTACGGTCGCGCCCGAAGGCGCTCCGTGCATACATTTTGTACTAGGTCCCGCACACCGTAAGAAATTTCACGAGACGCCCGTCTCGCTCGCACCAGTTAATTATGCCTGTCGGGTGCCGTGCCGAATCAATGTGCGACCACTCTTATGCCTCTAATACTTCGCCGCCCCGGCGAATAAAATGCCAATCGTCATTTGTTATACCATGTTCGAGTTTTATGAATCTCTATATCTATTGAGTTTTTCTTCAATTCATATTGATCATGCTGTTATTTAGAAATTATTTATTTAAAATAATGTAGTTAGTAGTTTTTTTTGTTTGTTTTAAGACCTGGGTATGTCCTAAAACTACATCCAGTACCACCGGAGGACGGGCAGCAGCGTCCTCTTGGTTAACGGTGGTAACACTGCGATCCCCAAGCCGCCTGCCAAGCGTGGGGCTTATGGCAACCTCCTTCTATTAAGGGCCTTCGTCCAGCAGTGGACGTCTTCGGGCTGATGAGTGAGTGTGTGAGTGAGCAGTTTTAAAAGTTTTTAACTCCCTGTATATAAGTAACGCGAATAAAATTGCCGTACAGTTTCATCAATGTTCCATAAGTATGATCGATGTTCGATTACCCTTCGTATAGAGCGGTCCTTGCTGGCCGAGCGCACGGGGCGGTTGGAAGGTGGTGACGCTGGTCGTCCGTACCGGTCCATCCAGGAACAGGTAGGCCGGCCAACCAGCGCGCCCGCCGTCCGCACCGACATCGTCAGCTGGCGACACGACTTCAGCATCTAAGAGGAAATTGTTGCTTTATCAATCAGTCTTCGGCAGACTGATGATTCTTCATATAAAATTAAACGAGACTTATTGTATTAGGTAGGATCTAGTGACCCCAATCAGAGGATTAAATGTTGACAGCGCTCTGGCTTGTCTAGTATCTCATCGGCGCCCCTCTGAAACCTGGCGCTCTTCTGGAACCTGGCGCTCATACATTTTCTTGCAAATTGTTACAAGTCAAGCAGACGTGATTTTATGTATGTGTAGTTATTGCTAATATCATAAACAATTTGCAGATAAAAATTATTGATGATTATTTATTTTATTTTTCGTTTAAAAATTCCGCCTGCGCCCCTTTGTAACCTCGCGCTCCTAGGCACGTGCCTAGTATGTATAATCCGCCACTGACCCCAATGCTTCATGATGGTGGGACTAACGGTAAGTTTGATAATTATGTCTCCTACTACCTAGATCCTGCTGGTTATCTCACGTAGTGAAAAACAGGCAGACTAATATTAGGTAGTAGCTACCATATTACTCTCGCTCTACCATACTACCATACTACTATCACTACTTCTGTTCTAGTTTGCCTACCATGACACTCAGTGATAGTGAAGCTTTCTATAAAAAAAAACTAACTTCAGGATTGGTTGGTGAATCGGTTTTTTATTCCCAAGAGTGCTCCATCGTAGGTTGCATGTATGCTTAACACATCTTCGCTAAATTTATAAAGGTTTCGTAGTGACAGTTCGTAGGTCAGTTCCAAATATAACATCACTTATTTTTACAAAATCACAAAATAACAAAACCTCTCTGTGTTATATCGTATTAGTATAGCATTATAGTATCTTTGGTCCCTGTAGATAGATATAAATAGAATACGAAACGAAGTAACAAACCTACTCAACGTTACCAAAACTAGCAACTTCCGAAAGTTTTATTCAAATTGTGTGTTTCAGTATTAATTGGATTCTGTTTACCCCACGCCTACATCCTATTTTCACGCATTCGCAAATAATGTCTACTGTGTATAATAAAATAAACATAATCCTAATTTTCCGCCATTGCCGGTCCATTGTGACCCTTGTCCTGAAAGTAATACAATCTTATCAGAAGCAATTGTGCGTTCGTCCTTCCTGTATGATACAGGAAGTACCCGGAATGTTCTTTTGAAGACCAGTTTACGTTCCCTAAGGAATTCAGTGATGTTGATAACACTTCCTGCAAATTGTTAAGCCTGCTCTCAGGTGATACGGACCCTGCTTACTGGAAGTACAATTCTCTTGTCCCTGAGGAGCTTTGCTAGGGATTTATGTCAAGAAGATAATACCCAAGGTGAAATGGAAAATGTTGTATCCGTCAAAATGAGGTACAGATAGACTAGAAGGTCTGATATGACTAAAGTAACAAAGATGTATGGTACAGTACAGAGCCTAAAAGAGGTAATTTTACTCATCATTGTAAACAACTTATTAACCGTCGAATGCACGCGAAAAGGAACAGCTGTATCGTAGTTTAAAAAAAATCCGAAAACAAAATTTATGAAACAGTTGTATTTTTCTTGTAGAAAAAGTTGTTCACAATGATGAGTACAATCACCTCCGTTCAGCTTAATTACCGTTGCGCGTAGTCTTGTAAACCATAATCTCATAAATAATCAGATCCATGCGTAACATAAAGCTGAACTGATTTTATCACTCGGAGTGATAAAATCACGCCAGACGAGCTGAGATGAGGTCGACACAGCAACGCTCCTTGGCGACGAGACGTCGTCGGCACCGGCCAGCCAGCGTGGCGCGAGATAATTTATTAATATATTTCAAGCCAATCAACGCAGTGAGGAACAACCGCTACAACTGGAAAGCGTTCAACATAATTAGTATCCACAGCTTTTCAAAAGATAAATCCAATAGATAATTCCGATTCTGAAACTCTTTCTGGTAAATAATACCCATCATATAGCATATTTCTGAAAGTAGTAGCTATAGATTGTCCCAGATCGACTAAATAGCAGACTCGGCAATGATAAGAGACAAAAAATATTTTTGTAAACAAAAATTGACAAATGGCGCTATCAACGCTTTAGTTGATAGCATAAATGCGTTGAGAATTATGACGTGTAAGCCAGAGACTTCTGGCAAAACAGTTGGGATGGAAATCCAGAGATTACTCGTATGCAGGTTTAAGTCCTGCGAAAGATCATAATAATTGTTCTTACTGTTTATGCTTTAAAACATAGAAATGACCAAAGTGTGGAAACACTCCTATAAAAATATTCAAGAGACAAAAAGTTACTTACAAAATACAAATTACGAAAATGAATCGAAATGAAATTACACGACAACCTGACTGCAATATGTACCAAGGTATGTTGCTGTAGCCATACACGCACATTTCGGGCATATTCCATATTGAAATTCTAATCTATCCTGAATTTTACGTATTAAGTACTTATGGAATCTATTTCTAAAATCATACAGTCGTATCAAAACGAAAACATATTTACAATTTCTAATGTTTTCTTCACATAAAAAGAGTGACATTCTCAACAGAGATACAAATGCAGTATACATACATGTTACATACGCGTTTGCACAGTTCCTTCTAGTAAGTAAAATGTCAGAAAGCTACATCGTAAATCACGCAACATCGCTCGCTGACTAGCAAGGAAAGGAACGCCGACGTCTGGTGCAAATAGTTCTGCTCACCTGTGCTATCTTTATTTCAGACCTACCCATGTTGCCGGATTATTTTGCACGTATTTTATGTGGGTCACACTTTTTTATGCTAGCTGGCAACATATTTTT
Source organism: Erannis defoliaria (assembly GCA_905404285.2). Taxonomy (NCBI): domain Eukaryota; kingdom Metazoa; phylum Arthropoda; class Insecta; order Lepidoptera; family Geometridae; genus Erannis; species Erannis defoliaria. Next base: position 15,306,704 of record FR990069.1, on the reverse strand, counting down.
CAGGTGTCGTGTATTTTATATCAGCTCGAGACCTATACGGCCTTACCTAAAATAATCTCGATTCTCTTAGTCACTGCTTAAACTTCTCTGTCCTTTTCTAGCACGTGCAACTTCACGTCAGAGAAAAGATGGCAGAGCAACTTAAGCAGTGACTAACGGTTGAAAAGTTTTTTTAGGTAAGGCCGATAATGTCTAGTAGCTGGTAAATACATTGTCTGGATTGTGACAAAAGTGTATCTATAACTAAAAATTACTTTAAAACTTTTTTTAATTATATGATGTGTATGTTTGGATATTGTTAGGAAATTCTTGAGGGTAACTAGGAAATTAAGTTGAAAGTCACTACATAATTATGGTTATAGTATCCATTATGCTACTGTCTATTTTTCTCAAGCGATGAGAGTGGGTATACTCTCAATAACATGCTATATCACTCAGCACAGTAACTCTGCCTGCCTTTTTGTTTGTTATAAGTACCTTCTCACGATTGAGTATTGACAAAATCTAATACGATAAGATCTCTGTCCTGACTGCGATTGACTGACTGATTGACTGACCGCGCACAACCCAAACCGCTGATGAAATTTTGTATGGAAAGTTCTTTGTTTTAGAAGTTATAGGTACTGATGAAAATTGGTATTTGGGTAGTTCATCCAAATACCAATTTTCATTGAAATAATGGTATTTTTAATTTTAAAATAAAAACAGGTATGATTTAAGGTGGTGAAATAGGGAATTCAAATTTGTATGGAAAGTTGTTTGTTTTTGAAGTTATAGAGATGAAACTTTGTATTTGAATAGTTAATTGAAAACTAGAAATGGTTTTTTCAGTATTTTTGACAGGGATTCATTAAGAGGGTGAAATGGTGGATGAAATTTTGTATAGAAAGTTCTCTGTTTAAAGTTATAGTGAAAAAAATAATACCTACTAACACATTTAAAAAAAAATATTTTAACATGTAAAAAAAGGCGGGTGAAACTTCGTATGCAAATTTATTTATTTTAATTTTATGGTGATGTTAGGTGTAAGTATAAGGATTGAATTCTAAAAAAAAATGTGCAGGATGATTTAAAGTGGAGAATTTATCAGTAATTAACCCAGCGGTATGGAAAATACGAGTATTTGTAAGCGAAGCGATTTTTTTCCGTACGCGGGCGAAGTCACGGGGAACCTCTAGTCATTCTATATGTCGTCAGTCGTCACGTGCCCGGTATACAGGGTGTTATTGAATTCATGAGCAATATCGTAGAGGTTCATTGAACTCATCATAATGAACAACTCTTACAATCAAAGCGGAAATCATGAAAAAAAACAGCTTCTCCATACATTTCGTCGGGCGTTATTGATTTGTTAGTGTGTGACAGCCGATTCTTTTTCTCGTTTTCAGTGTTTCATAGAACAAGTTATCCATTATGGTGACCCCCTAAGAAACATGAATTCATCATCATCAATCTCATATTCTCATGAACATGAATCACATGAGATTTATGTGCTCATGAATTCAATAACATTACGTAGATCATATTTATTTCTCGGTCTTTTTTCTGAGAACTGAACATCATGTGTGAGGATGTTAGCTGACCAGCCAGGTACTCGAGTGAGTCCTATCACGCTTAACTAGTAGTTTCTACTCTAAACGTTATTATCTCGTCCTATGCAACGCTCTACTTATAATTGGCTCCAAAGGAAAACAAACGTCTCCAAGACAAACTCTGATCAAAGCAGATGAAACTTTATATAGACCTTCTAACTTTCGCGTTGTTCGCGTAAATGAGCCGTAACATCGGACAAAAGTTTATTTTGCCAGAGACCAATACTAAAATTATTCATTGAGATATCACGCTGCCAATGCAGCCAACTTTTTAATTGAAAGATAATTCAGATGAATCAATAATATATTATTAAAAATTAATATTAATCTTTAATATAATGCTATAAGAATCACTGTCCTGACTGACTGAATGACTGACTGACAGATAACGCACATCCTAAACCGCTGGTCGTACAGACTTGAAATTTGGAGGGTGTGTTTGTCTTTAGGGGTGTACTAAGAAAGGATTTTTCTAAATTCAACACTTAAGGGGGTAAAAATAGGTAAAAAGCTTTGTTTTTGAACTTAAAGGCTTGAATTTTTTTTATGACAGGGATGACTTAAGGGGGGGGGGGAGAAAGGGCGGGTGAAACTTCGTATGGAAAGTTCTTTGCTTCAAAGTTATTTGCTCGGGATGATTTAAAGTGGTGAATATGGAGAGGAAAATACTTAGTAATTCACCCAGCGGTATCGTAGATACGAATATTTGGAAGCGCGGCGAATTTTTTCCGTACGCGGACGTAGTCGCAGGGGACCTCTAGTATAATATTAGAAATTAACCTCGTGATTCAATCATTGCTGTCAATAAAACATAAAAAGGTCATAACGTTAAAGTTGTAGTGGTAGGACTCTATTGCAGAGTCCGCTAGGGGAAGTGCAATACATCTGCCAGTTATTCAACCGCCAAGCAGTAGTATGCAAATGTTACTGTGTTTCGGTTCGTAGGGTAATGTTCGAGATAAATTTCTGGGCATGAAGAGATTTGACATCTAATATCTCAGGGTGACGAACGAGCGCAGTGCAGCGCGGCGCAGGATCGTCGCCACTTGTTATACTCGTTCTAGTTGTTTACGTTTATTTAATTCCTTCTGCATCAGTTTTGGTGTGAACATAAAGTCAATCAATCAATCCTAATGATAGATCTTAGATCTGCCCATGACTATTGCAGTGGTATCCTGAACAGAACAAAGTATAGGTTATCACTGCATTGCCACTTTATGAGACATTTTATCGAGTCTTGTGTTTGTATCGAGTGTTGTGTTTTGTTTTGTCGAGTCATGGTATTTCGCTTACTACAGTACTTTTCATACCCAGTACTTTTCATACCGGAACACAGCAATGTTTACCTACTGTTTACTTAATACTGCTTTGCGGCAAAATATCTGCTGGTACCGCGTTGGTACCTATACCAACCTAGTAGACCTCCTACAAAAAAGACCTAGTAAAAAGGGGTGAAAGTGTACAGGGTGATAACCGTATCCTTTCAAGGCATGCTTTAGACTATCTTTTTAGCTAATTAATGGGTTTGGAGCTTTTTAAATCTTTGTGATTAACTTAAATTTTATTTTTAAAATACGTCTATCCTTGAACAATTTTTTGATTTTATTGTGTGACATGATTGTGTGTCTTTATTGTGTAATCACAAAAACTTTAATGTGGAATTAACGACAGATTACCATCACTCTGTATATGTATGTGCTTACAATGAATTTTCCTGCTACAGCATTCGTGCTAATGAGTACCATGAAAGCTCAAATAAAACATTAACCCCACTAGCAACCTAACTGTTTTTTATTTTTTATGGCTAATACAAAATTCCATATTATGGCCAAACTGCATAAAGAAAGGCAGCTGCTGTTAACCTTTCAACAAAAAATAACGTAAACGGAAAAGTACTGCGCGATTCTTGTCGAGCTTAACGCGAGCCAGTCACGAAACTCAGGACTAACGACCTTCTAATTCTTGGGTGCTTTTGATCATATTTATATTAACCTCTAGTTAAATTATGTTTTGAAAAGGTATTTATAGTAATTACTAGCAACACACAACCATTTCAGCCGCAACTCTACAAGAACAGTTTTTTCTATGAAAAAAATAATTGCCTATGGTATATAGGCAACTTTTTATAACTTATTTGCATACCAAATTTTATCAAATTCATTTATCTGTTGGCAATTTGAATGAGAAAGACTTAAACTTTCGTATTGTAATCATAATTATAGGGGTTCACTAGTCGAAGGGCTTCACGAGTCTGCCAGCAATTAGCCGGAAGTACCTGAATAACGCTCTGTAACGTAAAGAATAAGAAACAAAAACCACTTAGATATAATAGAGACAGCTTAAATGAATGTACTAAAGCTGTGGAGAAAAAATTATGTTGACTCCAATATAATATAACGTGACCAAAAAGTAGATTTCAGGCCATAGAACCATAAGAGCACTCAGAAACGGTAAGAGATAGAGAAGTTCCGTTTTCATTTTAATATATTACTACTTTGGACCAGTCTCAACATATGAAAAACAAGATGGCCGACATAGAAAATATCTTGATTTTTAACAATTACAAAATTCGAACGCGATTGTGCGACATTTTCGCTGCGCGAAAAAGCACATTAATAAAGATAAAAAAAAAAAAAAAAAAAACGAACGCGTCTGGAAGTACTGGCTACATGATTATTCCTCTTTTTATGAAACGCTTCTGTCACTTGATATTCCTTTCCCTGTAAATATTTCATTCTTTGAGAGGCAGTTAATATACAAAGCTATATCAGATTTGTTAATTTTAAATGGTATAAAATTATAACATACTAACTAGTTTGTACAGTGTTTAAGATAAGTAATTAGAAAAAATCATTGTATTTTCTAAGAAATTTGTAAAGATTATGTAATAGGCGTGTGTCCTAATGTTTAATTTATGACAAATAACAGGCTTAGTCATGAATATAACTAAATACATTACACATACTGAAACAATAAATTGTATGGCTGATAAATCTCTGAGATATGACCGTTTAAAGTTTTAGGTGGGGATAGAGAAGGGATGCTCTATCCCTTTCTCGCAAAGCACGTGTTAGTATAGCATTTGTATGCCGCGCCTGAGGCTTGACATCATAGCTCATTATAGCGCGCTCTCTATATAGCTTGAAATTAAAATACTTAGAACTTATTTATTTTTGAATTATTTTAAATTTTGTTTTCGTTGATAGGCTCTATTGATGATCAGCTTTTTTATGAGGTCATAAAAAAATTGTAGTCATCATGCCTACTGTAACTTAAGTTAGATATTTTTTTTGTAAACTTGTCTAATCAATTTGTATTTTCATTGGTATCGTATCGATTTGGGGGTTCTTGATAAAATTCCGTTCCCCGTTTAAAAAAATGTAAATTTGATAACTTGAGAGTCGGCACAATGCACAAACGTACTGTAGCCACAGAACAAAGAAAAAAACATGTATGATAGTGCTTTGTTTGTTGCTATTGGCATTATGTAGCCCCCGGTAACAACAAATGCAAAACAATGGAAATAAGACTGGATGGATGGATTAAGATAATTTTTCATCTCAATAACATATAGATAGATTAATTATATAGATTAATTATTTATTGCTCACACCAAAGAAACATACATACAAAGGATTAAATAAATTAAATACTAGTACACAAATGAATAATTATTATTATTATACCTTTAATATCGTAGCAGCGGTGTAAGTTTCGTAGCATTCGTAGAGCTACACACGTGCTACACAGGGAATGTAGCCCGGAAATAGAAATGTCTCCTTCACGTGTCCTCTTGTCGTTTCCAAACGCGCACGTCAATAGGAACGAGAGGAAATTAGCCCATTGTACCTTCCTTTGTCATATGTTAGTAGGTATTTTGTTTGGTTATACCAAAAAATAATACCTACTATACTAGTAGTTACATGTGTATATTTTCAAGGAAACATTTGAAGGGAACTACTGCAAAATTGCATACTAAAAATAATAATATTTTATTAACATTTGGAATTTTTGACCGTCTTATGCATAAAACACTAAAAAGTATTTCAAACCAGCGACAATGATAAAATGAATGGACGGGAAATAAGCGCACGGATTTTGAAGACTATATATTGAGCGCCAGCTCTCCACCCGCGTCATAAAGTCCGGAGACGCTGTAGAGGCCATCAACTAATGATAAAAAATGGTGGTGTTTTATTGAGTGTTGAATTATATGCTCGTTACGATATATTATATATTATATTATTATATATTATACTTCCTTGCCCACACTCGTGTGTGGGCAAGGAAGTAATGTGGTGAAACGAGTATTTTTGTGTTGTTTTCAAAACTCCGTAAAACCTCATAGTAAAGTCGCCACAACTTTACTAGGGCATGACTTGGCCTCGACTTTGACTCATTTCGTGTGACTAACTGTGATTTCATGACATATTTGACTTGATAATACTACATAAACTTGAACATTCATATACTTGACTCTGGCAGAATGCACAACGCGCGAAGCCAATAAAAAAAAATTACAGCTTAACTTCACTGTACTGTTTTGACGTGTAACTTTGGTGTTATCAATAAACGATTTGTATTTGTACCTTAAATAAGTATTTTTATTAGAAAAGCTTTTTAAATCCTTATTTATTGTACTTATTACTTTCAACCGAAGAAGCTTCTCTGGTCAAAGTTGGATACGTAATCAAAATGGATATAATTTGTTTTCATAAAACGTGACTTTGGCAATTTGTTTTGCTTACACAAATGGGAGCTTCTGTAAATGAACTGATATTTACAAACTCTCTTGTTTTTATTTTAGCTGAATACCTTAAACAGGCTTAAAATAGATGGGTGTAATTGAAAGCCTCGATTTGGGAGACATTCAAGTAGCGAGAGTATTTTTGGCCGTGTTTTGGCAGCACGAGGCGACAAACAAACTGTTTAATGGTTGCCCGGGCGATTTAACTGGATGGTAGTAGAATTTGGCGCGAGGTAAGGCGCTTCCAAGTAATTTGGCCAACGTAGTGGTCGGTGCGACTGGGGCAACAGGTTTATGCTTCAATCTGTCACATATACTTGGAACATTGCGCTATATTAACTGTAACGTGCACGCATAGCAAGTTCCGAGTTCTGTAATGATTAAATTATCCTCAAAAGAGGCTTTTACGCAGGTGAATCCACAGTTAGGCATCTATTTAGGAAGTTACGGGTTCCTCGTTGAAGGAAAATATTAGGAAATTGCTTTCTGGAGAAAAAAACCGTATGCAGTAGGCGAAGTTGCTTATCTACACCATCCTCTACCCAACAGTCGAACGTTACAGCATTGATGCAATCTTGCCTGCTGCTTAATTTTAAATAGATTTATTTTCTTTTGCGCACTTTGAAGGGCAAATCGAGTATTAGTTTTCTGAGTGGGGAGATATTAAGAATTTGAGACCAGAGCATCTGTGTTTTTTAATTGGTGAATTGAATGGGTTTGACTTTGGCTTATCAAGGCGTACACAAGGTATGTCTAAGGTGTTAACGCTTGCCCAGAATCTCTCTCTCGCTCTCTCTCTGTTTGATGATCTCCAAATTATGTGATCAAATATGATAAACTGCGCGAGCCTAATAAAATGAACATTCGCGATTTGATATAAATTATCGAGTATATTTATCTCTTAAACTCATGATATTTATTGTAGGTATACCGAAAGTATTATGAAAATTAAAACTAAACTGAATAAATATTCAGCAGACGAACTTATTGCCTCAAGCATTTCTTTCCAGGTAACCTCATGACTGTTTGGGTAGATGTAATGGTGGTGCTTACCTTGAGAGCATCCTCGTGTGAGATGCCGGAGAAGGGCGTCCCGTTGACCTGCAGGATGGAGTCCCCGGGGCGCAACCCTGCGCGCTCCGCCACTGAGCCTTCTTCCACGCGCGATATGTACACGCCTACACCTGCGGAAATGCCACATACAAAATATAAACCGTTCACATACGGTCCGTAAGCATCAATGTATATGGAAATGGTCACTGACTATATGCCTTTTGGCAGAGGGTTAGGTACGGTTCGTCTCTAAGAAATTATCATGAACAAGTTCATAGACAAAAGTTCGTGTTCATAGTTCGTGTTGAGAGACACAGAATGTTTAATATTTGCTTCACGTAGTGGGTATAATAGGGCAGATGACTGATGTTAAAATCGTTGAAACCAATAGCTTTGAAGAAGAATTTAAGTAAATATAGTATGTCTACTGAAAAAATAATTTGAATCGGTTAGTAATGTTCTGATATATAAGCGTTTAAAGTTTTTGGTAGAGCTAGCTCTATAGCTCTGTCCCTTTCCCACAAAACAAAAAATGACGTCAGTTCTTACTTGTCAAAATAGAATTTATATGGCGTACAGAGAAGTGACGTTACGATTTGCTGCTACGCCTCTCTGTCTAGCCTGATATTAAAATGCTTATAAGTTGCTTATTTTTGATAAGATTTTCATTTGCTATATTTATGGGCCAGATTTTAATAGCACAATAAAAAAAAACCAGTCATCTAGCCTATTATATGTACTACTTATACTACTTTCCTGACTATGTTTTTTTTCAATGTATTTATAAGATTTTGTATTTATTAAATAATGTTTACACATACCACTTTTACTTTTACATCCACTGGCGTTTCGGTGAAGGAAAACATCCTGAGGAAACCTGCATACGTCCGGAGAATAAATTAATATGTAATATGTGAATCCAGCAACCCATAACTGGGCCAGCGTGGTGGTTATGGCCCAACCGCTCTTTGAGGGAAAAGCTTAGTCCAGCAGTGGACTATTTAAAATAAAGAAGGCGGATTAAGTATGTAATGTTATGTAAAATAATTAGTAGATATATCGATTTTCTTAGCTTCTGAACATAAATTACCATGATACATAAATGGACAGGCAAGCGAACAAGGACAAACTACAATAGTTCCTAAAGTTCCGTAGTAACCTTAATAAAAATAAAGAAAACTGGGAAACTGGCACAGTAAACAAGCTGTGTCAAGGCCAATTGAAAAAAATTTGTTCTGTCTTCCTGCGTATGTATAATAAGCTCCTGAAAATTGAAAATTAAAATAATGCCTCAGAAAAAGGAAAATACAATTTAAAAATCATCGCTGTAATTGGGTGACATGTCACATTTTCAGTTTTCATTCATTCACGCGAGGCTTATTATGGCGCGCGGATGTTGAATACTTTCGAATAATAAATAGCCACGTAATTTTAGTACTTTGCGCGTCATACTTTTTGGCTTAGGCTTTTTACCGTGTTTTCCGGGTTACTCTGCAGGCTTTAACATAATTATGATGAAGTACTTTCACGACTAAAGTAATCCTAATTTCACAGAACACGTTTTATTTGTATACTTTTTTGACGGATAATATTTTGCATTCAGCCAGCGCCACGTCAAAATACACCGAAAGCTTTATTATTATTTAGAAAAAGTTTAATGCTGACGTTAAATATAAGAATCTTTGTCTGACTGACAGACTGATTGATTTAATGACTGACAGACAACAAACAGCCTATCGTATACAGTATACAGGTCGTATACAGACTTGAAATTTGGAGGGTGTATTCGTAAAAATGGGGGACTTTTAGTCCCGAAAATTTGGATTTGGATAGTTCATTTAAAATAAAAAATGCTGTTTTCAATATTTTTTGACAGGGATGATTTAAGGGGGGGGACGGGGCGGTACAAAATTTGATCGGGATGATTTAAAGTGGTGAATTTTGGGAGCGGGACGAATTTCTTCCGTACGCGGACGTAGTCGCGGGGGACCTCTACTATTTTATATACGCCTTGGAGGATCTAGCTCTCTATACAATGTGTAACAAAAAGGTTCAACAATAGTAAAGGGTATGTACTCATCATTATGAACAAATTTTACTATTGGGCCACCCCTTTAATCGCGGAAAAAAATCTGCTGTTCCATACATTTTGTCCAAGGTCAATGAATTTTTTGTATGGAACAGCTGACATTTTTTCCACGATTTCAGGGTTGGCCCCATAATATAAGTTGTTCATAATGATGAGTAAATACATACCCTTCAGTATAAGTAATAGTAATAAATATTGTGAATTTTACTTACTTTAATTTTACTTTATTATTTTAGAATAAAGTAATAAATATTATGAATTTTACTTTGAAAATGTAGAACTTTCCATACATAACTTCATCCCTTTTTTCACCCCTTAGGGAGTGGAATTATCAAAAACGCTGAGTCATTTATAAACTATTTGGATTGTCTCTAGACTTTCACCGATCTGGATACAATCCTTTTGTTTTTGCGTAGTAGGCTGAGTAGTACCTAAAGTTATCTAGGCAAGCATGCTCCATCGTAGACTGCATCTTCGTTTATCAGACGAGATGGCAGTCAAACGCAAGCCTATATCATACTAAAAATAAAAAAATAGGTAGTAGTCTTTGTAGTTTCTTGTTGTTAATAGAAAGAAAAAAAGAATAGAAATAAGCTATAAAAAAAATGGTCTATAACTTTCTATGCTTAATTTCAAAGAATCCTATGCCCAAATTAGAGTTATCTGTCCAAAAATCTAGGTAAATACGATGATGAAGATATATCTCCAAGATCCCCAGGTGAACGGTTAGGTCGCGTTGACCCCTAGTGCTATTTATACAGCGCGTACAATGGCCGGCAATCGATACAAGCTGCGGTCGACGTCAGCTTATCCGAGTATTGAATTACCACTTGACAAGGCTGATATTGGGCACATCTACTTGGCCATATCCATGTCTATTTAAGTGAGCAATAGATTATGTAAAATGAGACAGAGAATGAGGAAACACAACGATGCTCTTTGATAAATTTAATCAGTGTCAAATAAGATATTAAACGAAGGATGTCAGTGCTTCTTACACGACTGCCCAATAAAAGGAGAGTAATGTTTTCAATCTAGTTATGTATCTTTGTATGTGAGTTTCTTTATTCCAGCATAACTTCTAAATTCTTGAACAGATTTGGATGTATAGGGTATCGTTAGAATCCTCCCGAATGACAAAAAAAATAGCCAGATACATTTTTTGAAAGGGCAGTTGTGTTTTTTTAAAGAATTTTATGTGGTGTATTTACCAATATTATTTTGTAAGTAAGTTCGTATAGGCTGAGTGGCCAGCCCTAGTGTCAGAGTTAATGTGCCGCCCGAAGGCCTCTGACGTGGCTGACGGTTGTTGTTATAGAAACTAGAACAAACAACCGGGACCAAAAATTTAACGTGTCATCCGACCCACGGTAGCGCTCAGAAATAAATGCCACTCACGATCACCCATCCGATGACTGACCGGACCGTCCGTTGCTTAACATTGGTGATCGTTTAGAATCACCTAGACAAGCTACGCCACGAGCGATATTATTAATATCCGTAGTGTACTCTTAGTTATAGTATCGTAGTCTGGCATACTCTCGCCTGCTTTCTTGTCGTCGTTGCCGTTGTGTCCTCTCAGTTGACATACTCTCACCTGCTTCTTTGCCGCCCTTGACGCAGATGCCGAACCCGTGCGAGTCGTTGGGGTCGCGGCTCATGGTGACGGTGCGAGTGATGGGCTCCATCGGCGGCGGCGGCGCGCCCCCGGACGAGTACGGCCGCTCGCGCTCGCCGCCGCGGTATATCGCCTATAACAATACACTCATTAGGTAATAGTTAATACCTATCTGATATACATTGCGCTGAAATTATAAATGAGAAAAATCATTTTTAACGCGTCCTGGCGTCCTCTTAATAATATTATGTGTTGAAGTGACTGATTTTACGTATTTCGTAAATAAAACAGGAACATAAAAAAATAAATAAAAAAATTACCTTAAAAAAAACAAAAAAGAATAAGACTATTTTTAAATATGACAACTGTGCCGTAAAAGTGCAACATAACAAATTTCTATATAAGTACTGAATGTAGACTGAGAACGAACTTTTAGTTTATCTTTGCGCTGTTGATTAGGACGCCAACCATTTGAATCATTCAGACATATACAGCCTTACCTAAAATAATCTCGATTCTCTTAGTCACTGCTTAAACTTCTCTGTCTTGTTCTTGCATGTTACACTTCACGTCAGAGAGAAGATGGCAGAGCATCTTAAGCAGTGACTAACGGTTGAGAAGTATTTTTTAAGTGAGGCCCATAATAGGTACTACCTACACGAGATTTATAAACGTTTACCGAAGATTCAAAATTAGCTTCAACTTGCACATAAATTGAAGTTATTTCCGCATTTGCTCTAATACTTTTGTGTAAAGGTAAGAGCCAAAAGTAAATTTTTACGTAAGTTTCTATGAATTCTTTACGAAATGTTTGGTCTCTGTATAAACTGTACCTGACCCGCATTCAAAGTGCTTCGGCAAATACTTGTTGGGGCTTGCCAAGTTGTAGGTTTAACAAGGTGAACACTAGAAATCACTTTATTTAAAAACCTTTATGTACTTTATGTTCAGTAGTTCTTTACTGAAGCCAATATAACAAACTCGTTTTGTAATATAGAATGTATGGAACTGTAAGAACAAAAACCTTCCTTCCGAAACTACTTACGCCTCATTTAAACGATTTATCGACTATAAAACGTGAGAGTCCGCGTGTAACTTCATCCTAACAAAAATAAAAACATACACCTATAAACTGCAGTAGAGAGCACAAAATCAAAGCCATGTTACACTGATTTCCAAGTCAAGTAATCATCACAATTAAACTATCGATTAACCAGCACTTAATTAAACAATGGCCGTGACCATAACACGCGCTATAAGTCTGCAGCCCTCGCGGGACCAGCGTCCGTACTGCCTTCATTACCCTTACTCTATAAATTCCACTTACACGCTAACTTTAAACCCCTCCAAGTAAACCGCTGTAATTAATTTTCACTGTTTTGTTTACGACTCTCTCATTTTATGCCAGGCTTGTGACGTAACTAGCACCTTGAATTCCGAAAAATAAACTCCGCGCTTGGTTTTATATTATCCATATAGATCGCGATGCAAGCCTGCATGCTCGGAATATTACAGCATTCCACGCAGCATTGATCTAGCATCCAAAATGGGAAAATAGGAAGTAATTCGAGAGAGCCAATGAGTTTGCCAAGAATTGGAAAAAGAATTTGGATTTTTCATAAGCAATGAAACGCAAGCTCTCTTCCGCGTAAATATTGTTTCTCGAAGTGAACGTTTAGCATATCAAAGGAGCAATACAGCGGATCGCCCCGCTGTCTGCCGCCCGCCCTCCCGAGTCAGCCGGCCGCCCGCCGCAGCCGCTGGGCGCTACGTCACTTAAAACTCTCAAGTAGTAATAATATTTTCTGCAGATCCACTTTGCGCCCGGTTGGAAAATTGGTCCAGTTAAGGTTGTTCTTTCTATTTTTTATATTGTTACATTACTTACTGGATTTTTTAGCTTTGTTATTTGCTATATAGTTATTTGAAATAATATTATCAGTTTGTAGAACAATTGAAAAAAAAAATTTTTCTTATACCTATTCAAATTAAGATAAATCCGATAGACACAATAACGTGCAAATATGTAGCATAATTCAAGATGCTGAAGTTGATTCTAAGCACATGTGAAGTTTCGTTCAACAAGTGTTTAGGAGTAGTTAATCACTCAAACCAGTCCCGGATGGCTGAACTGTCAGCTTGTGAGAACTTGGTAGTAAACCTTAATTTTCGCTTAGTTGTAGCAATTCAGCCACTGGTTTACTAACTCTAAGTATTAAGTATTAAGTAATTTTTACAATGTTCCCTTTATAATGCGTTACATTACGGTCAGAAAATCAGTTAAAGAGGTCATCAGTCAGTAGCTAATCGAATATAAAAAGTAAGTCAAAGGTGTTACCTCATTGTTCTCGGCGGAATCCAATTTGAAACCGATGCAAGACACTCCACGACACTGAACCGCACTACGCGTAAGCACATCACGCACACTTGTAACTCTCTCTAAGCCTTCATCGTAGCTAGTTTTTCTTGGAGTAAGCTACAATATTATGAACTTCCCCAGAAAATCGCTACACTAAACTTGGCTCAGGACTGAATTTAAACGTGTAAAAAAAGATGTAGTACTTAATACTGAAGTGTATGTATGTACTCATAATTATCAACAACTTTTACTATGGGCCAACCTTGAAATCACGAAAAAATTATCATCATTTTGTGAAAGGTCAATGAACTTTTTATATGGAACAGCAGATATTTTTTCTCGATTTCCATGTTGGCCCCATTGTAAAAGTTGTTCATAATGATGAGTACATACATACCCTTCAGTATTAGTATACCTTTTTTTAACACGTTGTGTAGATCTGCCCGATGAGTCTCTCTAGAATATTTCACAGCTGGCTGCTACTAGAATTATTGATAACACGGACGAAAAATTGTAGCAGTTAAAATAAATACGAGGTTACACCAACCACATCACCCGAAAAATAATATTTCCCGTCGCAGTGAAACTTTATTTAATTGGGTCAAATAAACGCTTCGCTCGCTGCTGCAAAGTAACGTCGTAAGTTTGCAGCACGGCTAAGTTTGAAATTCAAATTATTTTATGACTGGACATTAGGGACAATAATGCGGTTAATACGTCTGCCCCGTGTCTGCGACTGACGATAGCGGCGACGGTGGATCATTGTGTGACCGTGACACGTCATGTCATGGGCTTGGTGTGGACACGCCTTAGAAGCTTAAATTGTGGACAAAATAATGATTTAACAAGCCCATATTTCGTGGCTTGGGTATTACTTCCCATGATACTGGTTATCAAACATAGGTATGAACGATCACTCAACAAGCAGTGATCATTGTAACTGTACATAGTGAGCTAAGATTTACTTCATGAGTGGATATGTCCATATTGTTGGTGCCTAAAAGGTGGCCGCTGTGGTCATGAATAAAGTAGTAGTATCGACTGCCGCGGCCGGCCTCACCCAGGAATAATTTACAAGTATGACACCCCCGGCCCCCGCGGGGCTTCCCTGGAAATATTTTATTTTTAGAACCAAGCTCTCATTGTACCACTTGTCGGTTAGGTTCAGCATTTTATATTATGACTAGAGGTCGCCCGCGACTTCGTCCGCGTACGGAAGAAATTCGGCCCGCTCCCAAAATTCACCACTTTAAATCATCCCGAGCAATTTGTTTAGCCTACTCAACTCTACCGACTCTACTGACTCTACCGACTCTACCGACTCTTCCAACTTCCCCCTATGAATGAACTACCAAAATATAAATTCCACCCCATGCCGCGCCCCCCCCCCCCCCTATTTACACAAAATCCTTTCTTAGTACACCCCTCCGCATCGAGACGAATACACCCTCCAAATTTCAAAATTTCAACAACCAGCGGTTTGGGCTGTGCGTTGTCTGTCAGTCAGTCAGTCAGTCACCAATCAGTCAGGACAGAGCCTTTTATATGTATAGATATATATCATGTTATGAGCATAAGGGATTTTCTCCTTATGATAAGAGCGATGTCGCGCCTGCCACCCACAACGATACCCAGACATTTGACTGCTTTCCTGCCTGGTCCATCAATGCATAGGCGTTCAGTACCTACTTTGAGACATTCGATGGTAAGTCTGAACTTCAGGCAGAGAAAATATAATAGTACTACGTCCTTCAGGATCTCAACTTCAAGTTTCAAGGTCTGGCTAGCAAAACTACTGGTAGCCGAGAACTCGATACACGGTAAGTAAGTAATGGGCAACAGATATTCTATCTAAGACTGCAGTGGTAAATGTACATGGGTGGTAGGTACCTAGACGACCTTCTGCAAATGAGATTCAATAACTAGTAGAATTGTACTTTGTACCTCCTAGGTACCTCCTAGAAAAGATCTAGGTATTCGAATATAATATATTCTATTGTAGACTGCAATTGGGTCACGTATGACGGTCACGGGTGACGTACCTACTTACAGAGACTAAATGGGTATATAGTTATGCGCTTACATGGTGCGTAGTACTGCTGGGACTGCTGGCAGGCGAGTGCCGCCGGGCAGGCAGCGCGGCCGGCAGCGAGGGCGGCGGGTGCGACGGCGGCAGTGCCTTGCCCAGCGCCGCAGCGCCGCCCTGTCCGAACAGCCGCAGTACCTGCTCCGGCGAGATCGGACGCTTCTTGCCGTTGCTCGCGCTCAAGTGGTTTGTACTGTTTCTTAAACTTGTTGCTCCCGCTGTAAAGATATTTACACTGAGGCGTTGTTGGCCAACTCGTACCAGAAACACGATCCGAAACTATAATCTGAACTTTTGCATGTCACAAATTATAATTCAGATCCCTCGGATCAGAGACAGCACTGATCTGACAATGATAATACTGCCTTAATTTAATGACCTCCAACATAACAAGAATACTTTAAGACCTAACAATGCATCTTCTCGTGATTAGATTTCTGAGCAAATATTTAAGAATCATAACTTCTACCAGGTGCATCTTTTTAAATGGAATGTAGAATTTGAAGAGGAGTCTCATTAGCTCTGTAATTTTACTATTACCCTATAAACCGGAATACAGTATCGATGGCGCACTTTTGTTTAACAGCAGAATGTTTAATAAAGCGACGGTATCTGCTTAGATTAACTCCACCATCAAATCCAAAGAGATCCACTCATCAGCCAGAAGACGTCCACTGCTGGACTAAACGGCCTCCCCCTTTTCATGGAGGTTTTGCCATAATCCCCACGCTTGGCAGGCGGCTTGGGCATCGCAGTATGCTCACCACCGTAAACCGAGAGGACGTTGCTGCCCGCCCTCCAGTGGTTCTGGATGCAGTTTTAGGACATACCTGCCCATGTCCCAAAGAGATCTACCACCTCAAATACTCTCAATATTGGAGATTTGTAATAAATTCTTTATTGCCTTTTTTTAATGATAGGCGAGTAGTATTATACGCTGCTTACAGTACAGTATGCTCAAAACGACGCTGAGGACGCTGCTGCCCGTCCTCCGATGGTTCTGGATCCAGTTTTATGACACACCCAAGTCCATTATTCATAGGCTGTTCTTAAATCTATTCAAGGGTTTCGATAAAACCGCATCATCAGGCGACCTGTTCCAGTTGTAAACGGCTCTAATGTCCAGGATGTGGTGTGCAGTGAGTTATATATACAAAGTGTACCATGGGGCCAACCCTGAAATGACGAAAAAAATATCAGCTGTTCCATACATTTTGTCCAAGGTCAATGAAATTTTTTGTATGGAACAGCTGAGTTTATTTTTGCGATTTTAGGCTTGGCCTCACAGTAAAACTTGTTTATAATGATAATTACATACATGCACTTTCGTATTGTTGAACCTTTTTGTTACACATTGTAGAATCATAAACAGCGTACCCAACGCTCGGCGGCGGTATATAAGTTTTACTAAGTAGTGTTACCTGCACTATTCGCAATAGTGGTGGAGCCGAGGTAGGGCGCGCGGGAGAGCTTGCCCGAGTAGTGGGAGTAGGAGTGGTGGCCGTGCGAGGAGGCCGGCCGCTCCACGATGGTGTAGGACGTTCCGGGCGGCGAGTAGTAGACGCCGCCTCGCGCGCGCCCCCGCGCGTCCTCCGCCTCGTAGCTCTGTCGGTTGTCCTGCAACCACTGCACACCTCGAACAAACTGATACTCCTTCATTAACACTATACCTGGCGTTGGACATGTAACATACGTTTACATAGCCACAAAAAAGTACCGTATAAAGGGCCTAACGGCAAAAAAATACTTTTAATATGGGGCCACCCCTGAAATCGCGAATAAAAAAAAATATTTACTCTTAACAAAATGTATATGGAACAGTAAATTTTATTTTCCATGTTTTCATGTTTGTCTCCATAGTAAAACAATGATGAGTACAATTACCTCCTTTCGGCTTAGTACACCTCAAGCTTATAACCCTGTAAACCCCTCTGTGTGTGGTCTTTGTATAATGATAAATCACGTAACACATATAGTGGTACCTTACCTACTTGCAGTGCTTTGAGAGCTATTTTTGGTACGAGTGATATGACTACGATTCAGTAGAAACTCGCGTAGCAAGCGTAGCAAGATTTAATACAATCGTTGCTACAACGTATGATATCTAGTGACGCTCAGTAGAAGATCGTAGTCATAGCACGCGTAGCACATAGTATTGGGTCCGTTAGTGATTAGTGATGCCAAACTATCGATATGCACATTATCGGTAGTCATAGATTATTTATCGTTTATTGAATAGCCATTTTATAATAATCTCACTCTATTAACGTTTTCCTAAAAGTCAGCGTTAGCTTTAATACACTTTTTACTGAAAAAAAATAAACATTTAATAATTTAATATGTTTCTATTTCTGTAACCAAGATTACGCTTCTAAAAGTAGGTTGGGACCTTCTACTTAGTAAGTATAAAATACTTGTAACAGAAAGTCCCGCTCTTCCATAACCATTCCGTACATTTTATGATTATAGATTATTACTATGATCTATGATCCACTATGATCACAGCTTCATGTTGTATCGATAATATCGATAACATTGATACTATCCATAATCCCTAAAGATATACTTACTAATGACAGGTATCGATAGTCTATTGATAGTGAACTATATTGAGCGCCGTTACTAGACTAGATTAGTGATGACACTCGATACTAGTGGTGCAACTAGTACGCGTGCTTTATATCTACGAACAGTCACCTGCTGCGAGCGCGAGTGGCGGGCCAGGTGGTGCGCCGGGTGCTGCGGGGTGGCCGAGCGCGTCCAGCCGTAGCCCTGGTTGTAGGGCGGCGGCCAGCGCGCGCCGAACTCCGCCAGCTCCGAGCCCTCGCCCGCCTCCCCCGACCTCATGCCGGGGGTCACAGCCCGCTCTACATACACACAAACACTATTTAAAAAAAACTAACATTGATATTAATAGTTCTATTACAATACACATTGCGTGCAAATAAGCATGGTGGTCTAGTACAAGCCGTGGTAGTCTG
Source organism: Erannis defoliaria (assembly GCA_905404285.2). Lineage (NCBI taxonomy): Eukaryota > Metazoa > Arthropoda > Insecta > Lepidoptera > Geometridae > Erannis > Erannis defoliaria. Next base: position 15,288,179 of record FR990069.1, on the reverse strand, counting down.
GTTGGGGTGGGGACCGCTCGACTCAAAATCTTACGATCGTAGGTTCAACACTGGGCCCGTGTAAATTATTTGATATTTATTCCACTGGCTTTTCGGAGAAGGAAACCTAGAGAAACGGCTTATGTAAATACATCAACCGCAACATGCCCAGCAAGGTGGATATGATCCAAGCACCGTTTGAGCGGTAGGTCTATATCCAGCAGCGGGCAAATTAAAAAACTAATTATACCAACACGGCTGTCACCAATCGCTTATTAAGTAAGTTTATAGGTAGGACAATCGTGTTGTGTGACTGTGTTGGTTTTTTTCTGGACATATCGTCGTCAAAATACGACTTTTGTCTGAAAAGAGAGAGAAAACTAATTGATAAAGAATAAAGTCTGAAAAGTAACAAAAAATACATTATACTAAAGTCAAATAGCAAACAAGGGCAAAAGTATTTTTTTCTACCTGTCTCTTTTATATTTTTAAGGTAAAACGGCTGGACATTAAATTTGGCAAGGCAACACATTAGGTAAGAGAACGTGCATCCCGGAAAATTCGAAAACGGACACTTAAAATATCGGGAGCGAGCTAGTTCGCAATAAAAACTTGATTAAACCAATACAAACTTCCAACGAACAACCTAAATTCAATCGGCGCAATCGGTTTCCGCTCCAATTTATCGTTTAAACTTCAAACATAAAATTTCTTATATAAAATTCATAATATCCTGGAAAATTGGCAACAGTTCGATAAAAGGCAAAATTATTGCCGACATACCCAATATTCTCTAGGTATACCCACACTCCACAGTTTTAAGGGATTTGAGACGTGACGCCAATTACCAGAACTAATTGCCTATGGTAGAGTTCCTCAGATAGAGTCCAGTAAAGCTTTCATTAAGAGGGATACTGATGTGATATGATGAAATTAATAAGAACGCCTAATAATAATAATAATTAGAAGTGGAACTGCGTCAAATGTAATTATTATATGATATGTCAGAGGCGATTCATTAATATCACGGGCTTGAACTAGGTGTATCGCGGGAAATCAAGGGCAACTATTCCTTCCTTATATTGCATTACTTTTCTAATGAAAAAGGTTTGCAACCATTAGTGCAGATTTGTAATTCCCAGCTAAATAATCAAGAAAAACCAAAAACTCCTTCAATTAATTTAACTATTAAATAAAACTAGCAAATAATGTTTCGAGTTAGCCGTGATAAATTGTCTTTACACGAAACTTGGACGGAGATATCCTTTGGCAGCGTTCCACTAGCGACGTCAGGATTATCACATTTGACCATGCGACCGTCTATTGCTCCAATTATCCAGACAGTTTTTAGTTGTATGCTAAGTTTAAAATTGGAACATTATGCTCAATATTAAGCCAATATTTTGGAGCTAAATCCTCCAAGAATATTTTGCTGTTATAGGTAACGTATGCTCGTATGCTCGGAAGATTTAGCTCTTCTCTGTTTTATGCTAAGAGCCAGTGAATTTTTATGAAACTCAATATAATATATATAATATATATTAATTGATAATATAATTTATCTACTTAGATCTAGAGAATTGAAAAAAAAACCTGTAATGTGGCAAAGGAATTACTGGGAATAAATCTTCTCAGCTACCTAAATATCATCTCGACGTAGACGACGATGTTGACGACGCGCCACCGTGTTTACTATTTTGGTATATTATGTATTATAAGTATATATTTACGAAACAAAATTGTATATCCTATCAGCTATCTGGTTTCCATAATACAAGCTTTGCTTAGTATGGGGCTAGATGGCGCTGTGTGTAATAAATGTTCCCCAATATTTATTTATTTATTTATCTGACCTCTACCAAGCAGCAACAACGAGTACAGTACAAACAAAGATATTCTGCTTTCAGTTGCAATAAAATAGCACCTCAACAAAAACTAGTTTCAACATAGCTAAGTTCATAAATATGAATCCATTTGTAATGAATGTCACAAGTATACATTACATTACAAAACATTAGGTCTGACCAGAGGCTTGGAAAATGAGCGCGGCCTGCCTATGTTAGATACAAACATACTCTACCGCACAACCAAATGAAAAAAATGCTAGAAACAGCTGTTTTCTGTACACTTGTACTCCTTAGTCTGTACAAAGAAAACAGTAGTTTCAAGTATTATTTTTTTCAAGCTATTGCCTTTAGGTAGGATGGCTGATGGTGTATCAATTAACTCCAGCGTCATATTTTATTCTCAAAAATAATGATATTATTTATTCATGAAAAAAATATGTTTGTGGGATGCAGCGTCCTCGGATTCAAATCAAAACAATATTGTTAAAAGACAATGAAACTTGGAGGACCTTTGTGACGTCATTGGAACAAGCGGGGTGCAGGGCGCGAGGTAGAGGTTCAAGGGCGAGAATGCGAATATAGGTCAATGGGACACGGCTACCGGGTTACTACGAATGGGCTCGGCTCAGAACAGCGCACTTCCTGATTGGTTTGTAATTCTATTTTCCTTCGTTTCTTCTACTGCGAGTTAAACATACAAATCTTAATTGGCTTGGCGCTTGCTTTGAATTAGTTTTTGCTCGGGGTGAGGCAATTATCGCCTTGATTGGCTTGGCTGTAAAAGGCCTGAGAGACAAAAGTACTGTTGTAAGATAACTTTTAGATTTGAACTTGGCACATTATTCTTATGTTTGGCAATGGACGAAACGCAGTGCCAGCTCTGCGTTTCTGGTACTAAAACATACTGGAGCATGTAGAGGTCCGGTTTGTTCTTGTGCAGCAAGCACTACACTCGTGCTTGATAAAATGAAAATACTTTCACGAAAGAAGTCGTATGTGATACATGCTTCTTACAAGTCCGGTGACATTCTATGAAACACTTTCAGCTCGTAATAGGCCGCCGAGCAGAAGTAATCAGCCAACAGAAATCTTCTGGCTCAGTGAACAATCTGTAAATATTTTCTACGCGAGCGAGTCTGCTGCCGGCCGCAAACCATCAAAGGATTCCTCTGGCAATTACATTAGGGACCGTTCATGTCTGTTCATCGCTTAACATTGGAGACATGTAATCACGTACGACCTTTCAGCGAATTAAGCCTACTCGAGTGAGCTATTTCATGTGAGATAATGCCATGTACCAAATAGTCGGAGCTCATTTTGCTTGGAACTCTATAAATCTAATAATACAAGCAAATTAATAAAATGATCGACACACATGGTATCTCGTTTTATCTCATCGTGGCGATTGATTTGGTGAATAACCTTCAAATAAATATATATTATGGTTCATAAGGTCATGGTTCATAAGGTTTTTTATTGTTTTCTTGGTACACTATAATTGGTATGTCATCTGGTCTAGCAACATGAAAGCAGTGGACGATACTGACACCGGAAAAGATAGCACGCTGAAGAGGAAACTACACTCAGATGTGGGTATATTCATAATTACTTGGGATGGCTCCGTCGCAGAATGTCCCTTTCCTAAAATGTCCACTGCACGCAAAATGTGCCTACTAGGCGTGTAAAGAACAATTGTTATTTGCTAATCTATAATTGGGGTTACGTATGGCGTTCGTCTATTGGACCGTGTAATGTTTTAGTGCTGTTAGGCGGCTATAGCAAGCTACTACGTCTGAAGAGCATTGTGTGCGTTCACTCACACCACTAGTGTATCTAACTTCAATAGTTGCTTGCATGTTTGTTTAATATTAATAATTTTTTAGTTTTTCCGAAAGCGTCAATTTTCTAAATAGCTTTCACAAATTTTGAATTGACCTACCGAAGCGAGTTATCAACACAGCTTTATCGCGAAATAAGCTTAGCATAAGGAAAAGTTAAACGCAAATAAGTACACCATTTTCATGTCATTCTAAGGTAAGTAATGACGACTAGTCTCGAGGAAGCACGAACTTTAAAGGACTACGAATACGAATTCCGTAATTTTGAATGTAAATTACCTCAATAAGTTTGAAATACTGGGACGTGAAGATGGTGTTCCGATAATGATACAGAGCATGCTCATTTACAGTTTATTCAAAGAGTTTTATATTTTACAACACATTTGCTCGTATACATTTACGAAGCCTCGAACGATATATACATATCGTTCGAAAGTTGAACATTACGTACCATACAACTAGGCGTGCGGTAAAATAGCTAGGCGTGCGGTAACCCTATTTTACCGCACACCTTGTTGTATAGCGCCGTGCGTAAACTTTACGGTATTTTTTTAATTTCCTTAAAAGTATATAAGAATTCCACTAAGGAGTTTCAGATTACGAGAATAAATAAGCTAAATGATCGAACCTCCTTGGAAGCGCTTTTGCTCAATACGTTAGTCTCACTTTAATAATAAATAGATAATAAATATTATATAGAAAATGAGACGAAATATGTAGTTGTAATTTTCACCACGCGCACGTAGCGCCATTTGCTATTACAACACATTTGCTTAAAAATTGCATGCCTTATAAGTTTGAAGCCTGTATACATCGTTCGAAAGTTAAACATTACGCACCATACAACGGAGCGTGCGGAAAAGCCTTTACCGCACACTCCCTTGTATAGCGCCGTGCGTAAACTTTACGGTATTTTTTTAATTTCCATAATAATAATTTAAGAACTCCACCAAAGAGTTTCACATTACGAGAATAAATAAGATAAAGATAAAAAGAACTTTATTGCCAAATAAAAAAATATATATATACGTAAATGCTATATAAACAAGAGAACAATAATTAAGCTTAACATTTAAAATTAGTATTCAACCGACTTCAATTTTGACTACCTGGATGACGCCTTTTTTACAATTATTATAATTCAAAAACAAAACTACTGAACCGATCGAATTCGAATAAAAAGGAATTTCTAAATTTAATCTATAAATGACGGAGTTCTGAGGTAACAAACGAGAAAAAAAAACATACAACCGAATTTAGAACCTCCCTCTTCCTCGAAATTGGTTTAAAAGATTATATACAATAATTATGAAATTGACAAAATGTAATTAGTTTTTATTAGGTGTTTATATAATTACAAAACAAAAAGATAATCATCCAAATGAATTCATACTTGGCGGAGTAAGTAAACGCGAAACAAACGTACAAAAAACAAAAATACAGTCGAATTGAGAAGCTCCTTTTTTGAAGTCGGTTAAAAAGAGACTAAACTATTTGGCAAAAGGGACAAAATCAGCTCATGCTGCAAGAATAACTTAATATTCTAACAGCGCTGGTTTTCATTTTGCCCCTCTACTCGAACTCAGATGTTAGTCGAGATTACATTTTGTAAAGAGGGTTTAATAAAAAAATTACTATCAACAGCTATTTAGCTATTGTATGTATTTAGATAATAAAAATAGACAGAGAAAAAAAATACAAAATATTAGGTAGTAATTCTGCGGAATACGTGTGTGTGTTTGTGTGTGTGTGTGTGAGAGAGTGTGTGTGTGTGTGTGTTTTCTGTGTGTGTGGTGTTGCGTGTGGGTCTGTGGTGTGTTTACCTCATGCGTTTAAAGGATGCTTCAACATTATGTTTTTGTCGTTCTAGTAGTGTAGCCTTGTACGTTTTTTTAAATGTTATGTTACTAATTTTCATTCTAAGAGGCGGTGGAATGTTATTCCAAATTTTGGAGGCACTGTATTTGAAGCATCCTTTAAAACCTGCAGTCCTGTGAATGGGAAAAGATAGAATGTTTGTCAGTTTGGAACGAGTATTGGCCTTGTGGATATCCTTCATCCAGGTTAGTTTTTCAAATAAATAGTTAGGATTTTTACTCCAAATTACCTTCTGTACGGTACATGCGAGGTGAAGCTCTCTTCTTAATTTCATATTTAAAATCTTATTTTGGACTAAGTAAGGAGAAACGTGTTGCCGTCTTGGTATATTGAAGCAGTATCGAGCACAAGCATTTTGAACTCTCTGGATTGCGTTCTCGGTTTTAACCCATATCCTAGGGCCGTACACGGCGCTACAGTAGTTGAATGGTGAAAGTACTAACGAGTCACAAAGTAAATTTCTAATTTTTTCCGAGATAAAATCTCTAATGCTGTATAATAATTTAATTTTATAAAAAGCTGATCTAATTTTGGTATTAACATGTTTTTCGAATCTCATTTCACCGTCCATTACAAGCCCTAGATTTTTAACTTCCTGTTCCATAGGTACCTGAACCCCATTGATGGTAAGTTTCGGGTCATGAGACATGACTTTGTTGATTTGTGTCTTAGTACCTACTATTAATACTTTGGACTTACTAGGGTTTAGAATGAGAGAGTTTTGAGCCGCCCAGTGATGAATTTCCTCCAAATCTCTATTAATATTAGCCATAGCCTCTTTAGTGTCTTCTGCACGAAAACTGTGGTAGATTTGTGTGTCATCTGCATAAAGGTGGTACTGGCAAGTCTTAATACGTGATGGTAAATCTGCTGTAAAGAACGAAAAAAGGATAGGACTTAAAATAGAGCCTTGTGGGACGCCTCCACCCAGCTTTTCGATATCCGAAACATCACTGTTTCCGCTGTCAGTTTCAATTTCCACAAATTGATCTCTGTCTGTAAGAAAGGTCTGAAACCATTTGCAAGTATCTTTACAAAAACCGTAATATGAGAGCTTTGCAATTAGAAGTTCTGCGTTTAAGCTATCGAAAGCTTTAGAAAAGTCGAGCACAACAATGACACTAGTGAGACCCGAGTCGGAGGCAGAAATCAGATCATCAGTAACTTTTAAAAGCGCAGTCTCCGTACCATACCCCTTTCCGAAACCAGACTGGTATTCAGGTATAATATTTTCCTTAACTACGTATTTTTCTATTTGTGTTAAAATTACTCTTTCCAATACCTTAGAAAGCACCGGGAGAATACTGATAGGACGCAAGTCCTTCAGCTGCTCTATGGAACTTGATTTAGGTATTGGCCTAACCAGGGCCCGCTTCCATGACTTCGGAAACTCATTGCTTAGAATGGAATAGTTCACTATCTTGGTAATGACAGAAAGGGTTTCGGGAAGCATCAGCTTTATCATTTCTGCATTTATGCCATCGTAACCAGCTGCATTGGTGTGAATGCTAAGAATGACTCTCCCGACTACATCTTCTGATACCGGATCTAAAGAGAAGGAACTCTCCGTTTTCTTATTAGAGGCGAAATAATTTAAAAGATTAATGTCAACGCAACTGCCACCAGGAATATCAAGAAAATAAGAATTTATCAGATTCGGATTCCGTAGAGTATCAGGCAAGCTTGGTGTCTCTACATTACTTACTGAACCAGACAATCTTATGTGTTTCCAGAGCTTTTTGGGAGAATGCAAGTTTCTGTTTACGTGCTGGGTAAAAAATGCTTTTTTTTCCCTTACTAATGCACCTACAACTAGATTTTTTAAGCTTTTATAGTACGCCTTAGAAGAGTCTGTTTTCAGCTTGTGTGCTCTCACCAAGGCTTTGTCTCTGAGTAACATCATGAATCTGAGTGTATCCGTGATCCAAGGATTTGGGAATGCATTTACTTTCATGCGCCTTACGGGAGCATGCTTATCAAAAATATTAATTACTATTGCATTGAATTTATCTATGATATCTTGGGCACCTTGATTGATAATTAAATGATCCCAATTAATTGATTTAAGTTCTGCATTAAAAAGTTCGATATTAATAGAGTTAATTGCACGAATCTCTTTGTAACGAGGACCTAGTTTGGGTTTCTTTACATTGAATTCGGATAGCACTAGGGCATGGTCACTCAAACAAGGGTTGTGAAATATCGTTACTTTCTTACATCTTTCAGGAATATTTGTCATTATTAGATCGAGAAGACTCTCCGAGGTATCTGTAATTCTCGTTGGTTCCTTTACAACTTGAGTCAGATTCATATGTGAACAGAAAGTTACAAGCTCTATACTTCTCTGGCTGCTCGGTGTAAGCCAATCTATATTGAAGTCCGTAAGTAAACATGTGTAATCGCAGTACGCAAAGGCATTAAGCGATTCGGCCAGTCCGTCTAGCGCTGTAGGTACTTTTACACTCTCGGGCCTATACGCTGTACCAATAGCAAATTTTTTACCGGGTAGTGTTACTTCCAGCCACAGTTGCTCTAGCTCTGACTCCGGGTGCGACCGAACTCTAGCGCGTGTAGAACTTTTAACATAGAATCCGACTCCTCCTCCTCTTGATTTAGTTTTTCGGGCTCTATGTTTGAAAACATACCCATTAATAGATGGCGCCACTAGCTCTTGACCAGACCTGATCCAGGTCTCGTTTAAAGCTAGCACATCCGGTTTATAAGACTCTATGGTAGCCTCCAGCTCATCCCTACCAGTGTTAAGCGATCTCACATTCAAAAGACCAAGAATCAAACTTTTAGGTTTAGAATTAGCCATTTTCAAGCTTATGTAATGTGTGTACGAGAGAATCTTGTTTCCCTGGTATAGTGAAAACATGTAAGGTGTGTAATGATGCGAGTGTGTGTGATTGTGGTGTGATGTGTGTGCATAAACGCGATTTGATGACTGAAATACCGCAGAATTTGGTATGATAGTAGAAATGGATTTTTTTTGTGTACATTTTTGAGGCTAAATCGAAATATACAATAAAATGTGTATATATGTACAATGCGTATAAGCAAAGATAAAATGTATATACTGTCACTTGGTGTGAATTTAACAACATGGAAAAGAATGGTTCATGTCTTAGGGATATCGTTCTTAGAGAAGAGAGTATTAATATAATAACCCAGTACAAGTTTTAAAAACATACTTAATAACGGATTTTGTAACAGCCATTTAAAATAACAAATAAGCAAATATAACAACAGATACATTTTCCCAAGTACAATGATTGCATACAAACGAATTATTTTGCATAGATTGATACCGCTGAATATGGTTGCTCTATTTACTGGTGGGACCAGATTGTTTAAAGGCCCCTTTGCTGAATAAGCTGAATGATCGAACCTCCTTGGAAGCGCTTTTGCTCAATACGTTTGTCGTCCTTTAATATTAAACAGAAAATGTAACGAAATAAATTCTTACCACTACTTTATATTTATTTCTAATTTTCACCACGCGCACGTAGCGCCATTTGTTAATTCGTGCTATTTAATCTTTCCTCCTAGGAGGATTATGGCGTCGCACTTTGTGCAATTGCCAGTGTCAAGTATTTATTTGTATCAAGTTTTTGATAATTTTCAAGTCGAATGAGTTCAAGTCACTGCCAAGTCCAGTCATGCCCTAGTAAAGTCGTGGCAACTTTACTACAAGCTCCTTCGGAGTTTTAGAAACAACATACGAAAAGATACTCATTTAAGAAACGTTTTAACGAAGATGCACTTTAGAATTAAGTTTTTTTTTCTTCTTTCCTTCTAGGAGGATTATGGCATCGAACTTTGTGCATTTGCCAGTGTCAAGTATTTAGGTTGCGACTTTCCGACCGATATTTATAAACAAAATAATAAAGTTTGTTTCATTATCTGTTGTAGGTACTTCTGTTAACTGTTTTCTCGCAAATGTGTTGTAAAACGTTGTATGGCACTCGTGCGGTATTGGTTTTTACAAACTCGTGACTATGGTAAGCCCGAGACGAAGTCGAGGGCTTCGTTTACTCGTTTGTAAAAACCAACTTACCGCACTAGTATCATAAAAACTATTGTACACGGTTGGCACTAAACTCAAAACAATGCGTTTATTGCCCGTGGTACTATCAGTCTTACTAGTAGTACCACGGGCAAAAAAATACCCCGTAGTACTGCCAAGCGTTCCAATAGGTAGTACCACGAGAAGTTTTTATCTACCCGTGTTACTACTGGTAGTTTGACACCTGTCCCTTTGACACTTGTCACTTTGACTTTTGCTATATCACTGGTATGAAGGCTCAGTACATACAGGTAAAGGTGGTCAACCGCGAACATTTATAATAATAAATTTAGGTATTTTATCATGTCGACGCAACATGGCATATGCTTTACCAAGTTACCAATTTCTGAAAAGAATCGAATTTTGTCAGTGAATGATGCAAAATATAATCGCACCCATGACTGACTGATTGTGAGACTGACTGCTATAAAAAAACCAGTATAATTAATCAAATTACACAATTATTGACAAGAGAGCTAGATCCCTCATTATTCGCGCAGAGAGTTTCTTTGACAATTTAACGCAAGTGTTCCCGGGCCTACATAGACAACAATACAACACAACACTTTATTGATAACGCCGTAGTCACATGTCATTTAAAATTAAGTTTTTGTAGTGGTAGGACTCTACTGCAGAGTCCGCCTGAGGAAGTACCACACCTTTGCCAGTTATTCAACCGCCAAGCAGTAGTGTGCAAGCATTACTGTGTTCCGGTTTGAAGGGCAATTTTACCAGAAAAAATACTGGGTATGAAGAGATTTAACATCTAATATCTCAGGGTGACGACCGCAGTGCAGTGCGGCGCAGGATTGTGTTCGCAAATTTACAATTCTGGCACTGCTACTGTTAGTGGCAGGCGTGACGCTTACCACCAGGCGAAAGTCTTGCTCGTCTCGTCGTTGACAGTATACAAAAATAAAATAAAAAAATTGGTATAAATATATATACCTATCAATATTTTTACCTAATTTTAATCTTTTGGATTAATAGTTTTAAATTTGTTTTATGGTAGCTTTTATATTTTAGTCATAATTTTATAAATGTTAAACATAATAACTAAATTAAAACAGGCTACTTTCTCACATCATAATATTTCACTTGTGTATTTTTATATTAGCATAAGTTTATCTACCTTACCTACATTTACTAAAGAATTCTATCTTATTTAAAATTATTTAATTTAAAAATAAAATCATACTTACAATTGTTATTTAATCTTATAGCAGAATTTGAAAACTTTAACTTCTTACTATAGAATTGTAAGTATTTAGTCAGAAGAAAGCATAAACACAAAAGTGGCAAATAAGTAAATCTCGTATAGAAATAAATCGGGGCTCTCGGGCAATCTATATCTTGTGTTCCGTCGTTTATCTTCAGTCTGTTCATGTTGCCAATAAAGATCGCGTTCCTAACAAATGCTGCGTTTCACTCAACCTTGGAGGGAGAAATCAAAAGCCTTTTGTAACAACGCAACGACAATATCTGCAGTGCAAGTACGGATCTTCTAAAATCGTTATGGCCCCGATATAATAACGATGACAGCTGTAATTTGGACTTTAATACGTTCAACTACGGATTGAGTAGAGTCGTTACGATGACGATATATAACATCGATATAGAACCGTATTCGCGCTGCTGGTTGCACGGACAGAACTGTAAAAAACTGTCGAGGGCATATCGTTACACGCTCGTGATAGGTTTTTGTAGCTTTACTAGAAATGAATATCTGATTCATCATCATAGGCCGAGAACCAGTTGGCTATGTTTTTTATGAGAGATTTCCGGTAAATACTCGAAGAGATCGACGAATATGGTGGAAGATGGTGTCACTTTTCCTTGATCGGCTATAATTCGTTCACTATTTATCTACACTTCTAGACTAATATTATAAAGTGGTAAAGTTTGTGAGTTTGTATGTTTGTTCGAGGTAATCATCGGGTCTACTGATCATCAGAGTTCCATAAACTTGAACCAATAGAAAACTTTACCATACATATAGGCTATATTTTATTGGAAAATCAAATAAATAATATAATGAGCTATACAGCAACGCATGACCGGATACAGCTAGTAACTCTATATTATTTAAAAAGTAATCACTATAATAGTTTTGCTTGTAATACAAACTATTTAAGGCAATAAAAAAGGTAACTAGACGACGACGGTCACACCTGACACCATGGTCTATTTCCTGTCACCCGCGGTTTTTTTTTTAATTTATATCTTACATTAACTTAAGCTGAGGGTTTCTACGTGTGAGGTAAAGAGGTACGAAATATGTAAATTGACACATTAAAACTAATTAGGTTTTTATTCTTAATCCTACTAATATTATAAACGCGAAAGTTTGTAAGTATGTACTGTATGTATGGATGTTTGTTACTCTTTCACGTTACCTTGATAAAAAACATATAGGCTACTTTTTATCCCAAGAATCGCGGGTGAAACCGCGGGGCGCAACCAGTATTTAAATAATCTCAGCAGCGAGCGTGGGTACTAGAAAATCAATTTATTCACTGAAAATGTTCTACTGGCCATAAATATCTACAAGGGGTCGGCCTTTAGTTTCGAGTCACGATTCAGGCTCTAAAATTACCCTTGCGGAATGAATTGCCTTTATCTCTAGGAAACCCCATACCCAGGTATAAAATTGATCCAACATCTCTAACTTGCTTAGTTAGTGTAAATTATCCCTGGCATTATCAAACTAATTAGGAATAAGGAAAAGGTCACTATGATCTAGGATTAAAGTTAATGTGCCGCGGTACCTAATATCTAAGTCCAGAAAAAAACCTGCCGAAACACATAATTTTAATAGTAGATAGATAAAATCTTTATTGCTCACACCAAAAAAAACCCTTTACGAGCAAATATTTATAAATAGGTTGGTAGATATACCAGCTGATTTTGCTCGCTTCTTTTACTGAAATATATTATAACTAGTTAACCCGTCCCGGCTTCGCACGGGGGTAATACCCATTTTAAACCAACTAAAAAACCTTACAAAAAGTTCATCGACCTTGGGAAAAATGTATGGAAAAGTTGATATTTTTACGCGATTTCAATGGTGGCCCCGTAGTAAAAGTTACTGTTTGGTTGGGTGTACAGAATATGCCCTTAAAAGGATGCTAACTGATTAGAACTAACCCTGTATATGTTTTTAGTTTAAAAATATATAATATTTACACATAAATAAACATAAACTAAAAGCGACCTACATAAATCAATAGCAATCACGATTATTGCTCTCTAAGGCTACGAATAATTCGTAGCTTTAACGTAATATTTTTGAGTGCGAACCCCGAACGAGCTCGTACCAGCAGTGGTCAGCAAGTATTTCAATATAGTTTACAATCAGTAAAAAAAAAACGATATATAAATTGGAACGAGAGACGAAGCGGGAACTGATTGTATAGTTACCAGAGTTGTCTTTTCCCGACGATTCAGGCCAAAGATGTAGACAAGGTTTGGCGTAGGTACTGAAAGGATAACCTTATACCTATAGATAGGATATAACGTGCTGGTTCAAAAAATAACAAAATTAATTGAATAAAAGTCACATAATTTTCTAGTTGAAACTTGTTAAAAAAACGTGCGACGCGAGACAATAATGGCAGTATAGATTCTATTAGCACATCTGACTAAGACTACTAACAAAAAAACCGATCGAGAAAATTTCTTGATTTGCAACCTTAATCCAATAGCTCGAAATGTCAGAAAATAACTCAAAAACTATGCGACTTTTTAAGGATCACATTTTTTTTATTTTTTTAAGCACCATGATGTCTCCCATCCGATGGTATAAAGTTATCCAGTCATTACGCCATACCTAGTATAAAGTTATTCAGATCATCTGGCTGTAGGTAACTTCGGTATATTTATAATAATTACCTACATTCTTAGAATCTTATCTTAGTCATGGTAATTTTAATTCAGTCATTGTGTTTATTGTAGGCATTCCCGATTATTATTAGGACCGCACAAGTAAATTTTATAGAGACTTGTACCGGACCCCAACAACTGCACTACTTTGACTAAACCTCTTACGGGCTCCGCTATTCTATATAGAATCTCGCTGAACATCGCTCTGTAGGGTTTTCAAATATATTCTGTGCTGTTATTTGAAGCATTTGAAATTCTGTCTGCATGCCATACTTTAAGTCAGTTGTTTCACAAGTGACAATACTTAACATAAGCATAATTAGACTTTTTTTATAGTCCGCTACTGGACTGCAGGCCGACCTTCGAAAGGAGATGGGGCCATATCCACCACGCTGGCCTAGTTGCGGGTCGGTGGATTCATATACACGACCGAATTACTTCTCCAGACGTACCTATGCAGGTTTCCTGACGATTGATTCCTTCACAGAAAGGTAGTGGTATGAAAATCCGTATGCATAAAATATACTTAGCTATTGGAAATTCTGCATATTTTTTTGTACTATCAAGTGATGAGACGAGCAAGACGTTCGGCTGGTGGTAAGCGTTACGCCTACCCATAACAGGGTCTTTACACGGGCGGGCTATGGATCAACCACACTAAAAAATTGCTAGATACCCTGCGCGTCCAATATAATAACATTTTTAGGATGATGTTGAGACTGCCTTGTTTCTGTAGCGCCTCAGAAATGTTTGCACAGGCTTGAACTGACGGTTTTCATGCCGTCATTCGAAAAAAGCTTGCTTCATTGATGGGTAGACTGCGAGGTAGTAGCAACACCATCCTAAAAACAATAGCCGATAACCTCTTATCTCCTGTCGCTGGGCATTTTGTGCAGACGATGGTCAGAAAGGAGTCGCTGAAGTTTGACATCGTCTGCGCAAAATGTTTAAATAAAACAAAATGTTAATTTATTTAAATAAAATATTATGTAAATGTTTTTAGTTTTAGGTAGTATTTGGCTAGTTTGTAAGTAAATTATTGTAATTTTATAATTTTGTAATGGATTTTGTTGTCCAAAATAAAAACATTTTGATTTGATTTGATAACACTAGCAGGAGCATAATTGTGAACTTGCGAATACAATACTGCGCCGTACTGTACTGCGCTCGTTACCCTAAGATATTAGATGTTAAATCTCTTCATACCCAGTAATTTATCTGGTAACATTACCCCTCAAACCGGAACACAGTAATGCATGTACACTACTGCTTGGCGATTGAATAACTGGGTACTTCCCGAGGCGGACTCTGCAGTAGAGTCCTACCACTACAAAAAAAACAAAAATGATTACGATACGACACAATTAATGGCTTTTATTATATTTAATGCAGTAAGAGAACACGTACTGCAGAGCCCACCCGCAGACCTAGCTAAAAATGAAGTATGGTTTTCAGAATGTCTGGAGAAAAAGAATACTAAGCATTGCAGTAGTTTAAAAATGAATGCAAAAGCACTGCTCTGAATAACGCCGTTTAACATAGTGATTTATGGTCGAAGATTGGAGCCATTTAAAGCCTAATAATAGAGTGAGCTATTGTTTATTCTATTAGCCGCCCCTATGGATCGGAAAGCTATTGTGTTTTGCTACAACAGACACATTGAAAGGAAGGGCAAGCAATATTTACTTGTCTTCTATAGAAAGACATTGTTAAGAACCTGCAAGGATCTTTCTTCAGTTTACCGATTTAGTTTTTCTTTATAAAATGAGTAGTTATGTAGATATTGTGATACAATGTTATGCCACGTATTCAATTTTGTGCCCGTATTCTAGAACGTTTGATACCTACTTATCGTATGTGTATCTGCCTCCGTTGCACATGTGTCTATCTAAATAATATCGATAAATCTAGAATAACCTCGACCGATCTATCAAAAATTTAAATTCAGATCATTTTCTATTCAATAGCTGTAATGTATTTTAATCATTCGGAGTTGCATTCCATGTTCCAACCTCATTGGTATTCCTTTCGACGATCTATTTCGATCTGAACTGAATTCATTTAAAACTCCAGTGGTTACCTGCTACAGAGAGCTAAGTGAAATTATTATATTTTAATGCTCAATGGCGAAAACCTTACGTTTTCAATCATTCAAATTGCAAATTATTGAAAAAAAGAGACTAAAAGCAAACACAAAAAAAATATACTTACAAACATTGATATATATGTACTAGTACTAGCATATATATATATATATATCGATGCTTACAAATAGTTTTTATACCAACCGTATCTATCTAGGCTTTCCTATCGTGCCTAAACAATTATTTAATTCATGTTACACGGTTTAGATCTGCCCAATAGTGCATAATTTTGCTTAGAGTTATCTAATAGTCCTACAAAATTCGGTAGTTTGATAACTTATGCAAACACACAAAAAATGTGGTCGTTATCCATAAATTAGGAACAGATTGCGTGCCAAAATATCCTAATGCTACCGTTTAAAGCTATCGTTATAATATTTCAGTGGCAGAGCGTATAAATTTAAAAGCCAATTATAAAATGCGGCTAGTGTGATGGGCACCTTTGCACCAGGTACCACTAATGGTACCGCTCCTAAGAGCGGGCTATTTGATTGACGAACATTTATATGTGTGATGTTTTATTTTATTTTGTTTTTATATAATAAGACTAATTTTGTATCTATAGATAATATATCTATAACTGCTATTAAATATTATAATTAATTATATGCATTATTATATTTAATTTGAATATACGGTTATTACAAAACTATGATGTAGTATAAACCGGAACATAAAATAGCCTGGAGAAATGTATGAACGAGAAAAAAAATTGGAAGTATAAGAAAAATGCATACAGGGTGTGACGTAATGAATAGATAACCTTGACCTACAGATGGGAGACATCATGGTGGTCAAGAAAATTAAAACTTGTGTTCTGTAAAAGTCGCATAGTTTTCGAGTCATTTGATATTTCGAGTTATTCGAGTAAACTGCAAATCAAAGAATTTTCTCGATCTGTTTCTGGTTATCAGTATAATACTATAAGAATCTAGCTCTGTCCTGACTTAACGACTTACTGAATCACTGACTGAATGACGGACTGACAGACAACGCACAGCCTAAACCGCTGGTCGTAAAGACTGAAATTTGGAGGGTGTATTTGTCTTGATGCGTAAGGGTATGCCAAGGAAGATTTTTTCTAAATTCAACCCCTAAGGGGGTAAATATGAGTAAATACTTTTGTATGAAACTCTTTTGTTTTTGAACTTAAAGCCGTGAAAATTTGTATTTGGTTAGATACTGTATGAAAACAGCATTTTTTTATCTCAAAAATAAAAAAATGCTGTTTTCAATATTTTTTTGACAGGTATGATTTAACGTGGTGAAAATTTCGAATGAAATTTTGTATGGAAAGTTGTTTGTTTTTGAAGTTATACTGATGAAATTGATATATGGATAGTTAATTTAAAATAAAAATCCAGTTTTCAATATTTTTGGCAGGGATAAATTTTGTATAGAAAGCTTTTTATCTTTGGAGTTATAGTGATGAAAATTGGTATTTGGATAGTTCGTTTAAAATAAAATTTGGTACATTCAATATTTTCTCACAGGGATGACTTCAGGAGGTGCACACACACACACACAAATAGAAACACATACACACACATACACAGAAACAGAACAACACAGGATAGTACATATACAGGATGGGTACATATAAATTATTTGTTTCTAAAGTTATGGTGATGAAAATTGGTATTTGGATAGACTTTTTAATAAAAAAACAACAATATAAAATTTTGCTATAGTTGATCTATATTTAACTCGTTTCAACTCGATATGTTCAAATTGTTTGACTTTTATGTATTTTTTTTATTAATTTTTAATAAGCAAATTGTCTTATCTTTAGGTTACGGCACAACCTGTACATATATAAAATACAAAATGTGAATAGCTAGGGCACGCTACGTGGCACAACCTGGGTAGGTGGCTTGGATACGCTTCTCCCTCATCACATTAAAAATAAACACTGATTTGAATTTTAAATTAGGTTTACATACAGGTTCGTATATCCTGATTGTGTTACGTATACATAGGTATATAATCGTATATGTGTATACTTCCCCTCATATATTTATAGCACGGTAAATGTACGGCCCACCCACAGGTTTCCGTAATACGACAGAATAAGTAATACCTACCTAGTAGATAGGTACAGTATGCTGCAACAACAACTAAAATGTATACTACCGTTTTTAACCAATATAATATACATTCGGGTAGAAAATATAGGTATGTTTCAATATTGAGTAACGTTTACAACAAACTACACAGGTACTACTACTATCAGGGGTAACATCTATCTATGGTATCTAAGTATAGTTCTAATCAGTTGGGCATATTCTGTACATCAAAACAAATAACTTTTACTATGGGCCCAACATTTAAATCGCGATAAAAATATCAGCTGTTCCATAAAAAAAGTTCGTCGACCTTGGCAAAATGTATGGAACAGCTGTTTTTTTTGTGATTTCAATGTTGGCCCCATAGTAAAAGTTGTTTGTTTTGATGTACAGAATATGCCCTTAAAAGGATGCTAACTGATTAGAACTAATCCTGTACATCTAAGAATATGTATAAGATAAGTAAAAATATTAATAATACCAATGTATATAAATATTAATTATAATAATATTAATATTAATTTATCTATCTTCTAGGTTATGTTTCATATGTTAGGTTAGTTAAGTTTATTTTTGCATGACTGTACGAACTTACTGTTATGTAAGCAGGAGCCATGTCTACGCAGTAGCTTTATGTTATTTTGTGCTGTTCATTCAATTATTTTATTGACATTCTGGTGATTGATTAGCGATTACGTAATTGACTTTTGCTTTTAGATAGATTGTATTGTATATTGATAGTATATTACTAGGTGAAAGGACAACTATAGGTAACATTGAATGATAATTAATATGTTTTCTTTTTATACATTCAAGTGACGAGACGAGCATGACTGGTTGTAAGCGTTACGCTTGCCACCAACAGTATAGCAGTGACAGAATTGTGAACTTGCGAACACAATCTGCGCCGCACTGCGCTGCGCTCGTCATCCCGAGATATTAGATTTTAAATCTCTTCATACCCAGTAATTTTCCTTCAAACCGGAACACAGTAATGCTTGCACACTACTTCTTGGC
This sequence comes from Erannis defoliaria, assembly GCA_905404285.2. Taxonomy (NCBI): domain Eukaryota; kingdom Metazoa; phylum Arthropoda; class Insecta; order Lepidoptera; family Geometridae; genus Erannis; species Erannis defoliaria. Next base: position 15,269,459 of record FR990069.1, on the reverse strand, counting down.
GGTTCAATAACTGGCAAAGGTGTGGTATTTCCCCAGGCGGACTCTGCAGTAGAGTAGTCTAAATAGGTAGGTAGCTTGCTTTTGTCACTTATTAAGACTATAATAAAATATTGTAGCATACTTCCAATGCTCCAATAACTATACGAATAAATAAATAAATAATACCAAAATATTTGATCAGTGGTAATTGTATTCATTTACTGGGTACCGACCCGAAGACGTGGTATTTTTTTAAAGTCCTCGACCCGTCTCGTAAAAAAACGAGTGTTTTTTCCTGCAAGGTCTATCTAGTTACTGTAATTATACCTGTAATACTGAGAATTTTCTGTAAGTACAAATGTTACGTAGCAATGTACAATGTTATAGATACAATTCTACATAATGCATTTAAATACAACGATGTAGCAGCAACAGTTATATTTACAATTCGCATTACTTATCTCGAACAAAATAACAATGCTAATAGCACGTGAAACAGCTCACCCATACATGTACACAAAACAGTGCTTTCGTGTTTCTATTTATGGATTTTTCATGAGAACATGGAAAACCTCTTTGTTCCTACTAGGGCAAGCGTCCCGGGTTGTGCAAGTACTTATAACCAACCCATTCAACTATTTAAGGCCTTCGAATACTTGATACTTTTGGCGATGAGCCATACTATTTTTCGAATAGATATTGATAGTTATTGTATATTCGCTCTTAACCCAATGACCGCCACAGTCACCTACACGTGTAGGCGACTGTGGCGGTCAAAGGTCATAATTAACTAAGGAAAACTAGTGAAGGGGTTCCTCGAATAACTCTAGCATAGAGGGATATAATATACACAACCGCGTGAATTTAAAGAAAGATGGATTTAACGCGCGGTAGATAAAAAAAATGTTGTTTGCAACAAAACCACGAAATCAATCAATCAATCCTGTATTTAGTGATAGAAGTTATATTTGCCTACACTGATAGAGAAATAATCTCTTAAATACATGTAACAAAGATAAACTGAAAGATATGTAAAACAAGGGTTATCGTGATTTTATCTACCGAGGAAATTTTGTATACCAGATCATAGAGTCAAAAATAACGTTCGTTTGGATGTTAAAAAGCTAATACATACCTATACTTCATTAGGTACCTACATTTAATCAAAAAACACACTTATTCATTATTAAACATAATCTCTTAACACATAACAGGAAATCTATAGTCCAAGTCCAAAACAAAAAAAAAAGTTATTAACTTCGAAATCCCTGTTCTTTTGCCACACACCTACAATGGCACGATAATGCGTTTGTACCACAGAAAAGCGAAAGCCGTACTTCTTAGGTAGAACGACTGTCAAAACAATGTTGTAAAGCAATTGTATGGAAAACCGCTGTCGCCAGTTTCACACTTATTTGTATAAAACTACGACGATAAAATTCCAATCATCGGTCGCGCATTTGAAGTAAAACGCTCGAAATGCCATTTTGCAACAGATTAAAATTGATCTAATTACGATGCAATGTGGTTTGGTTTCCTACGCGTCTATTTAAAATGTAGTTTTTTGTTTTCTCAGTTTAAAAACAGTATATCGGTAGAATTGACATTAAGCGTATTTGCACTTAATGCCGGCCATCGCGGCCCGTCACATTTCCGTTATCACTATAACTACAAAAACAAAGAACTTCCATAGAAAGTTTCATCCCTTAATTCAGCCCTGTCGCAAAATCCGTTCTTAGGTGACGTCTCCTACCTATAAACTACCCACCTGCCAAATTTCAGCTTCAGGGATCAAGTAGTTTTCGAGATTTCGTGTTTAGTCAGTGAGTGAGTGAGTGAGTAATTTTCGCTTTTATATATATAGATTAACAAAATAATACTAATAGATTATTATATTATTACACTATTATTACACACTATTATTATATTATACTATTCACATCCCCAACAATGAAAAAGCCAACAAAAAAGAGTAAGTTTTCACAGCAGATGCACTTCCTCTCACTTAAGTTACACCTCAACAACATCCGAGGTTTACACTCCAACTTAAAAGCGGTCCACCATCATCTTGAGACCGCTAGGCCACACTTACTCTTCTTAACAGAAACCCAGATTAGAAGCCCAGCTGACATATCCTACCTCGACTATCCGGGGTATTCTTTGGAACACCACTTTAAGCCACGTGCAGGTGTGTGTGTGTACATCCGTGATGATATTTGCTGCAAGCGGCTTCGCAGTCTTGAGAAGTCTAAATTTTCTACCCTATGGGTACTGGTTGATACTGGTACAGAACAAACAGTATATGCTTGCATATACCGCTCACACTCCGGTGACGTTGAAACTTCGGCGCTGTTCCAGTACCTAAGTGAAGCGGTTGATTCAGTACAAATCAGATATCCTCAGGCTAAATTGATGGTTTTAGGAGACTTTAACGCCCACCATCAAGAATGGCTATATCCCTTCTCCAAAACTGACCATGCTGGTAAAGAGGCGCTTCAATTCTCCTTAAGCTATGATCTTACCCAGCTTGTTCACGTGCCTACGAGGATTCCTGATGTTTCGGGCCACGCTGCCAACTGCTTGGACTTAATTCTTGCGGAAGAACCTGATGGGCTGACAGTGTCAGTTTCAGCTCCCTTGGGTAACTCAGACCATTGCTTGATTAAAACCGTCTCCACTTATTCTCCTCCAGACTTAAGGCCAAGAAGTAGAAGACTATGGCGGTATAAGACAGCGGATTGGGAGGAAATGCGACACTTTTTTGCGGCTTTCCCGTGGCTTGATGTGTGTTTTTCTTCGGAAGACGTCTCCGTTTGCGCTGATGCAGTTGCCGATATTGTACGTCAGGCCATGGAATATTACATTCCTTATAATGACGTGTCAACCCTTGGTAAAGCTCGACCTTGGTTCGGCCCTGACTGTGCTAAAGCAGAAATGCTTAAGCAAGATAAGTATAAAGCTTGGGCCAGCGCTCGATCAGCTAACTCTCTGAACCTTGACGAAAAGAAGAAGGAATACAATAAAGCGACTAAAGCATACGGGAAGGCTCTACGCTTTGCTAGTTCCAATCGTGTCCGCCATATAGGTGCTAAACTAGCGTCCCAACCGGCAGGTAGCAAAGCTTTTTGGTCGCTCGCCAAATCGATCGAAGCTAATTTCTGTCGCAGCTCTCTTCCACCTCTCGTGAAGCCGGACGGATCACTAGCCCATTCCTCTGAAGATAAAGCGAACCTGTTTGCCTCTCTTTTTGCGGAAAACTCACGACTCGATTCTGGCAGTAAAATTCCATCCCCTTTACCTGTGTGTGATTCTACAATGCCAGAGGTTAGAATACATCACAGAGAGGTGCTAAAGGTGCTGAGACATCTTGACGTGAATAAGGCTAGCGGTCCGGACGGTGTCCCTGCTATTGTTCTGAAAACATGTGCGCCTGAACTTGCTCCTGTTCTCACTCGTCTATTCCGTCTCTCTTTGCACTCTGCCGTTGTGCCTAAGAGCTGGAAGCTTGCAAATGTACAGCCAGTGCCTAAAAAAGGAAGTAAAGCTGATCCCAGTAATTATAGACCAATAGCTATCACCTCCATATTTTGTAAAATTATGGAACGCGTTCTTAATACTAAGCTTCTTGGCTACCTAGAAAGAAATGATCTTCTCAGTGACCGGCAATACGGTTTTCGCCGAAATCGGTCTACTGGGGACCTTCTAGCACTTGTCACGCACTACTGGAATGAAGCTGTTGAGCGACATGGAGAAGCACTCGCGGTATCGCTAGATGTCTCTAAAGCTTTCGACAAAGTTTGGCACGCTGGTCTCGTGTATAAGCTTCCTAGTTATGGTATTTGCCCTAGCCTGTGCAACTGGATAGCTGATTTCCTGCGTGACAGGTCAATCCGGGTAGTTTTGGACGGTTGCTCATCCAACCTGATGGCTATCAACGCCGGTGTTCCACAGGGATCAGTTCTCTCTGCAACTTTGTTTCTTCTGCATATCAATGACCTGCTTCAGGCAGGGATTGTTGGGTATGCGGATGACAGCACTGTTTTGGAGAGATACCTGTCTGGACCGAAGGCTACAAAAGTCGAAGTCGAGTCTGCAAGAACTGCGATGGTTGAGCGGACAAATCTTGCCTTGAAGGCAGTGTCTGACTGGGGTGACAGTAACCTTGTCAAGTTCAATGCCCAAAAGACCCAAGCGTGTCTCTTTTCAGCGAAGAAGAGTCAGGTTGCTGTTAGCCCGGTATTTCAGGGTGTTTCAGTTCCGCTCAGCGATAATATTGAGATGCTTGGAATGCAAATCTCTTCTAGCTTGAACTTTGGCTCCTCTATCGAGACCAAGGCGAAGACTGCGGCGAAAAAACTTGGTATTTTGTTTAAGGTGAGACAGTTCTTTACTCCCAAACAACTGATGAACCTCTACCAAGCGCAAGTGCGGTCTTGCATGGAATATTGTTGCCACCTATGGGATGGTTCTGCAAAGTACCAGCTTAAAGCTTTGGATTCGATAGAGAGGCGCGCCATTAAACTAATTAACGACAAGGCGCTGGTTGGTAGGAGACTGCAAAGCCTCGAGCACAGAAGACAGGTTTCGTGCCTTTCTGTATTTTATCGACTGCACTTTGGCGAGTGCGCGCAGGAGTTACACGAGCTAATTCCGCCCTCTCCTTTCCGCTACAGGACTTCCAAGATAGGGAAGTCGCTTCACCCCTTTGCAGTGGACGTGCCTCGTTTACGTACAAAGCGCTTCGAAAGCACATTTATAATCCGTACTGCAAAGGTTTGGAACTCTCTACCAGCAACAATATTTCCAAGCTCATATAATCTGGGGATCTTCAAACGAAGAGTGAATAGGTATCTTCTGGGCAAGCGTGTTCCAACTTAGACCTTGTCTACGCCTCGGCGGGGCAAGGTCAAACGCGAACCCATAAAAAAAAAAAAAAAAAAAAAAAAAAAATATTATGCCAAATTGATAACTTCCTGTTTTGAAGTCGGTTAAAAAGTATAAATCAATCATGAAGCCCCGTTCTCTTAATTATTTAGTTTGAGAAAAGAGTAGTCTGCGAACAACATTGGTATGTCTATGTACTACATTGTAGTAGGTACAACCCTTTTAAGAATCTGAAGCTTGCAACCCAAATCATTTTTCCTTTGTACCCTTCCCTCTCCTTTCTGCCATCAAGAAAAAGATCTTTATAGTGGATCATAAAAACTTTTCTACGAGATTACTGAGGAAGCGTCTACTAAACTTGTTGTCCCTTGCAAACATCAACTCGTTTCATTTTAAGTTATATAAAATGAATGTATTTCCTACTTGTTTTTTTTAACGTGGTTATTATTTTTAGTAAATAAACAGCGAAGTACCTACTCTCTTATCTACTATACTACGAGTACCTACTTCTACTAATATCATTATCTTCGTATTCGTCAAAGGCTATTTACGACACTGCGTAGACTTAGTCACAGGATCCCGTTGAACAGCCTTTGGGTACGGAACCCTAAAAAACAATACACGAAACAACAGTAAAATTAGTTCACATTCATAGATATACCTAAGTTTGTTGGGTCGACTGAGTTATTGCAGCGTAAGCAGGTTGCGTGCAGTGCCCGCCTAATCACGCGACTGCGTATCACGACTGTGGCCCATAATAATAATAAACTTGGAATTGTGCCCGCGTTTATGATGACAATGCGAAATTAATGCCTGGAAGGTATTTCCGTCCTGCTAATTTAGAGAGGCAGCATTTGGATGTTTGTTTATTTGACGACGGAATATGCTAAACTGACTTAATCATCATCATCATCACCAGCCTGGAGACGTCCACTGCTGAACGAAGGCCTCCCCCTTAGACCGCCACACTGTACGACAACCTGCCATTTGCATCCACTGGTTGCCCGCGACTTTTACAATGTCGTCGGTCCACCTAGTGGAAGGCCTCCCTACGCTGCGTCTTCCGGTTCGCGGTCGCCACTCAAGAACCTTTCTCCCCCACCGGTTGTCAGTTCTTCGAGCAATGTGGCCTGCCCATTGCCACTTCAACCTGCAAACCTTGCGAGCTATGTCGGTATCTTTGGTTCTTTGGCGAATATCCTCGTTCCGGATTCTATCGCGCAAAGTAACTCTGAGCATAGCTCTCTCCCTTGCCCGTTGCGTGACTCTAAGTTTCTGCAACAGGCCAGCAGTAAATACCACGTTTTAGTTCCATATGTCATCACTGGCAACACACACTGGTCGTATACTCTTGTCTTCAGACACTGCGGGATTCTGGACGAGAAGATACTTTCTGAGTAGTAAACTGACTTATACTCATTGAATTCAAGACATTTTGTACAACAATGCTTGATTGCTTCAGGCCAAATATTATTATGAACATGAAACGCATTTTCGATACGTCGATCAAGTCCTTTAAAACAAAGTACAATATGACAACCTAACCTATATATTTGACCTACTACACAAACACAACAGGATTTCCTATACATGTACATGACTGTCAAAATGCCCACCCGCTACCAGTCGATAGTATACCCAGCATGCTGGCAACCTTCTGAGCACGATGCTGGCAACACTGCCAGTCTACAAAGTTCAAAGCTTATTTTATCATTTTTATTTGATGTTTTTTTTATTTTATGTCCAATTTTTTAGCTTATTTTATTATTTGGTTTTATGAACCAAATAAACGTCACCATTTTGGTTAAGCGTCGCGTTAAATTTTTAGTAGTAGCGTAGTAATCATGTTAGTAGATATTTTTTATCAAATTAATGCTGAAATAAAATGCCAGAAGAAGCGCTGCGGTAGAGAATTATTTGTCACATACTAGAAGCTCACGCTGTTGTACCCACAATAACCGCATAATATCGACAAAAATAGTATTAGTTATATGTATTAATACGGGAAAGCAGGTGCCGATCCAAATTTAATTCAAATCCTGTTTTCAACTATCAATATTATTAATTACAGTTCTGTTACTATAATTACCATTCGGTCTACGTAACCGTATTTCCTTAACCAGTTACGAATGATTACGGGATATTTACCGTAATAATGTTGTGTAAAAGCTTCCGATATTTCGGCGCAGTTGCATGCACCATGGTCACGGGCGGCAGACTGAACTTGGGGTGCATGCAACTGCGCAGAAATATTTGGAACTAATTTCACAAAATAAATAACTCGTAAATAATAATAGTAGAACTGTACCTAAATTTCAGCTATCATAGTTTATCCCGTATACCTCTATTATTAATGGAGTTAAACGGGATAAAAAAATGCTTTTGCATATGTTATTTTAGTCTAATTTATTGGTAATAAGTAGGTAATAATATATATATCCTAACAAATTGTCTACAACAGCAACAGCCGTGATGGTGAAAATATACAAGAAAAATGTTAGATAACATAAATAAGATTTTTAATTGTAATTCACGAACTTTAAATTAGCTATAGGTAAAGGTCACACTAGCTCAATGCTAAGTATATTTTTTCTACTCTTTGTATGGTAGGAATTGTAATGTAACGTTCACAAAAAACATCAAGTTTACTTGATGAAACTTGATGTTTTTTGTGAACGTCGCACATAGAGAAAACATAGATAAAAACAAATTCATGAAGCATTTACATGATAATGGAATATATAAGATCGATTTTATACGTATTTTCTAAATTATTCTTTTGATAAGGAAGTACTTACACATTATGTGTAATCCAAAATAGGAACTTGGTATCCGATATAACATTAATGCTGGGTTATATACTTGTACCTAAAATTTTGTCCATGCAATCACCCCGAATCTATTTATATCAACGGTTTAAGGAAATCATGAAAAATAAACCTGATGATAACAAACCCCTAAAGTTTATTTACAAATACATTATAGGTACATATGTACAAAACTTAAAATTAATATATAAATAAATAAATAAACCCCAAATATATTTATATGTTATATATGATAAGGCATTCAAACTCCAATATAATTGTGAAATCTACGCTCGCTACGCGCTACGAAGGTGCTACGAGAATATCTATAACTCAAAACAAAGAAAGTAAATGTGCCTAATTAACTGGGATCAGGCCAGATGGGGCAAAACGGGAATTATTTAACGATTTACTTACTCATTGAATTCTTATCATTTATTATCGTACTACGTTTTGCCTTAGCTACGACATTACGCGTATATAAGTGGTACCAAATGTTTAGCAAAAATGTGCTTGCCACATTATTCTTCTAAGAACTACATTTGCCTTGTAGATACTTTATGTCTTTTAGCTTAGTTTTGTGGGTGTGCCATAATCAGATTGCGGCATTTGTAGAGCTTCGCTACGAGCGGACTTCGGCCGCTCCCACAACATAAACTGGCTCACTCAATAATATCTTTTCATGAGACTTCATCACGATACTTTTATATACAGATTTGCGCCAATTGAAGTAAGGTCGAACTCTATCGGAAAACCGGACAGTAATGATTAACAATTAGTAACTTAGAGTTAGTTGAAAATGTCGTATTGTATATGAGACTGCGTTTAGCTCACCTTATTATTTCATGTTGCGTGTTTATGAGTGGCACCACATAGCGGGTCGACGCCGTCACAGCGGCCGGAGTGAGGGCATGTCGGGCGTGAGTCGCGGGCTCCGGTGGTGTCGGTGGTGGCGCGGCGCGGCGGGCGGCGGCGTGCGGAGCGCGCGTGTGTTTGTTGACGCACGACACCGGCGGAGGCGAGTGCGGCCCGCGTGCAAGCGCTCGGGCGGGCGGCGCGTCGCGACTGCGCGGACCGCCGCGCGCCGGCCCCGCTCGATACGATGGCCATGAAATTTTCAGCCGAGCCGCTGTCAACCGGTGGCGGCACGCAGGTGCGACCGCGCTGCTGCCGACGATCCCCGACCTTTCGATGCATGCTAATGCTAAAAGTATCCCCCAGCTGTTCCCTTACTATTCAAACTAGGTGATAATTTTCCTTACCTATTCACTATATTATTTAGCTGTATTGTATGTTTGGTATTTGTACTTATACCCAGTAGTAGGTAAAACAAATTTCCTGTAATACATCCTGTTAATAAATCGGTGTAAGTACATCTATAACAAATTATACAGTAACGTAAGTACCTCTACTTACCCATATGTACCGGAGTATGACTGTGAAGTCGGGCATTATAGCATAATAATAATTATTGACGTTTTCTATCGTATCGCGTATCAGGGATATTTTGCAGGATTGTGCGTAACGGTATCACTAAGCTGGAAGGAGATCATCGTACTCATCAATGTACCTATACAAGTTTTACTAAGAATTAATATAGGGCCAACCCGGAATTTACAAAAAAATGTGGGCTCCGTATTAAAATTGTTCAACAATGAGTAAAATGACAACCTTTTCGCCTTAGGAATGGCGTTACGCATAAACTTGTCGTCGTCAGCCATAAGACGTCCACTGCTGGACGAAGGCCTCCCAATAGAGGGGTGTTGCCATAATCCCCACGCTTGTCAGGCGGCTTGGGGATTGCAGAATGCTCACCACCGTTAACCAAGAGGACGCTGCTGCCCGTCCTCCGATGGGTCTGGTTGCAATTTAAGGACATACCCAGGTCCATAACCTTGTATAGGTACATAATATAATTATATTTAAACTATACATACATACTTTAAAAAACGTGTCTAATGTGACATCTTTTATCTAAAATCAATTTTGTGGTCAAGTTGAGTCAAGTTTTAGGTGAGTTTTATTACTCAGGCTAGGTGTTTGAGTTTGGCCATAGCTTACCTGATGTAAGTGACGGTGCGATAGAAAATGGTAAACTTAACTAGCCTAGAATGAGAACCAAAACTTAAATATACATGTTCTGACTACTCCAAAACCCCGTTTCGATCTAGAACCCAAAGCACCAACTGAAATATCTTAGAGCCTGCGAAACTCAATCGCGTCTCATCCGATAGATGGCGGGCAACCGAGTGACGAGACTACCAAGGACGATCGCCTGGTGGTAGGCGTCACGCCTGCCCATAACAGTAGCAGTGCCAGAATTGTGAACTTGCGAATACAAGCCTGCCACGCACTCTACTGCGCTTATGTCACCCTGAGATATTATGAGTAGATGTTAAATCTCTTCATACCCAGATTTCTGATATACAATTATGCAGGGTTGCATTCTTCGATCCCCAAGCCGCCTGCCAAGCGTGGGGAAGTTGGCAAACTCTCCCTATTAGGGGGCAGCATATTGCGCGCGCTATCTCGCTCGCGCATTTCAAAATTTTTGATAATATAAAATTACTGAATATACAGGGTTAGTTCTAATCAGTTAGCATCCTTTTAAGGGCATATTCTGTACATCAAAACAAACATTTTTTACTATAGGGCCAACATTGAAATCGCAAAAAAAATATCAGCTGTTCCATACAAAAAGTTCATCGACCTTGGGCAAAATGTATGGAACAGCTGATATTTTTTTTGCGATTTCAATGTTGGCCCTATAGTAAAAAATGTTTGTTTTGATGTACAGAATATGCCCTTAAAATTATGAGACTAATGATCGATAGCAGTCAGAAAATTGCTTGAATAGTGCAATAATCGGGCCTTAAGAAACCAAGAGTAATAATTTCGACTGCATATATGTTTGTCTGTTTTTATTTAGCCTCGTTGTCGTCAGCCATAAGACGTCCACTGCTGGACGAAGGCCTCCCAGTAAAGGGGTGTTGCCATAATCCCCACGCTTGTCAGGCGGCTTGGGATCGCAGAATGTATTTAGCCTCGTATAGCCTGAATTGTTTAAAACATTTAATATTATTTCGGATTGATTATTTAGGATTACTGGGCTTATTTTTATGACCAGAATATGAATAAAAGGAAGAAATAAAATCTATAAAAAGTATCGTTACTTTTATTACATGAATATAAACATGTTATACAGACACTGGTGGAAAACTACAAAATTACTCTACAATTATACACAAATTAACATCGAGCAAGTTATACAAATTTCGGGCAGATTACATGAGGTACTATTAATTTAACAAGCAATACGATATTTATAAAACATTTAGCGGAATAGTTTATCAAAGGCAGGCACTCGGTGTTTCTCTTATCAAATATTTCTCATGAGTATTTATAGTTCGAAGATTCGACTACTAGAGAGAATACAGTTAATTATATAAATTAAGTAATATATATATAATATTATATAAAAGGCTTGCAGAGAAAATACTTTTGGGCTTCTCATCAATTAGATAGTTTGTTTGTATTGTAAAAAAAAAGCATTACAATATTATTGTAAAGTAAGCATACCTAGGCAATATCATCTATAGTCTATATAAGAATACACATACAAAGTTTATAACTACTCACATATACATATTATATCCAATCATCCATATACTCTTGTAATACAATCTGAAATTCGGTTTATCGAACATGTTATAAGTACTTTAAAGCTTCTAAAATGTTAAACGAAAGTGACAGCACCTTGCTATTAGACATAATTTGCCTTTGGCTCAGTAATCACTATAACATAATGAGATTCATTATTATATACACAAATTCTTTATATACAAATATTTCACATGATCATGTATGATTTTTACAATGAATTTATAACCTAGAGGTGGCATTAAATGTTTAAGAGTAGACACATTATTTACAAAGTAATCATTACAGACAGTTAAAATTAAATATAGACACCAAGGAATGTAGGTACACTCGAGCACAAAATGAAGACAGATGCCTTGAACGGTTAGTCACAAATAAATAGTTGAAAGGTCTCCCACAAAGCTGCTATAGAAAGGTATTAACTACCGTCTATCAGTCGTGGTAACGTTGCTAGCGTAGGTACACGTACATGCCATTCACAAACTTCATTTGTAAAATTGTACTCATCATGAGTTCTTATTTTTGTTGAATGTTTGTTTTGATCCTAAGGCAAGTGGCAGTTATTGCTATACAGGTGTTTTAGACCAAGTAATTGTATAACAAACAAGCCCGCTCTTCCAAAAATCACCAGTAAAAATAAACTTAGAGATAAATAAATATCTGCATCGTTTTGTGTGGGAGAACCTTACAGGAACTTGATCTTAGAGTTTGTGAATCTTAAATTCCTTAAATTTAAAGCTCCCGTTTGACGCCCGCAGGCTACGTCTAAAAGGAGAATGAGCAACGGCAAATAATAATTTATTTTGAGTAACAGTCAACTTTTAGATGACGATTCGTATTTACGTTATACGTAACAACTTTTTATTCGTTTTCTTATTGCTTATTCTTTTGACTGTTCTATCAAAGAAGGCAGTAATAGTATTACTTACAAAATATAATAATATATAAAATGTACAAATCCAATTGCTTTTTTCACAATTAAATAATATTTATCTGTAAAACTCACGCCACTCAAGTACTTGTAAGTCATTCCAAAACCGTTAATAAACTTGAGATGAGTCGAGTGAAAGCTCAAAATATCTTGTCCGTTGCTCAGTCTCCCTTTAGCAGGTGAACAATCAGGGCCTCTTCTTGGGTTTGCCGTTCAGCACCGGGTCCGCGTTGGGCTTGCGCGGGCGCAGGATGAAATTCAGATTGTATGCCGTATTCACGGCGTAGTACACGTTTGCATTCGATGGGAGCACCATTTCTGGAAGAAGAGAGGTTTGTTTTGTAGCTTTGCATTATTGATTATATAGATTTTATACAAAGTGTAAAAAGGTGTAGTAATACTGAAGGGCGCGTCCGACCTTTTTCTTTGTGCCGCAGCCTTTTTGGCCGGCAAAGTGGAAAAGAATTAAGTAAAAATAGTTTAACAATTTTAAATTTAGAATTTGAAATTGTTTGTTTCCCTTGATCAGACATTATAACGTAGTGTTAAATTCTCTTTGCATTCGGGGTCACCACTTACGTAGTATTTACTTACTCTATGTTCACCACTAAAGAGAACATAAATGCCGTTCTCTTTGTTTACTTTATTTTATTGAAGTACTGCGGTATCTGCGAGACAACTTTCAAATTCTAAATTTAAAATGTATAACCTGTTTTTACTTAATTCTTTCCGCTGTGCCGGCCAAAGAGGCTGCGGCACAAAGAAAAAGGTCGGACGCCACCTATATGTATGTACTTATCATTATTAACAACTTTTACTATGGGGCACACACATAGAACACACAAAACACATAGAAAACACGAAAAAAATATCAGCCGTTCCCATGCTGTTTCATACATTTTGTGCAAAATCTACGAACTTTTTGTACGGAACAGCAGATTTCGCGATTTCAATATTGTCCCTATAGTAAAAGTTGTTTATAATGATGAGTAGTCGTTCATAAGTAATGACTACACACATACCCTTCACAATTACTACACCTTTCTTTAACACGTTGTATAGTCTATCCCATAGGTCTATCCATCATATGCATAAAACGCTATTAAAACGTATTTCAAACCTATTTTAGTTAAAACGTGTTTTGTCATTTTACTTTCAAATTACGATTTGAGTTTGAAAAAAGAAGACCAAACTCGGTATATATATTATTTTATATATTAATATCTATATATCAGCACTCATGAAAAAATTTGAAAAAAGAAGAAGGGCTCACCTCTGTCGGGCAAGACTTGCGCCAGCGTGTACGAGTCAGGATCGCCGTCAAGGTCTAGCTTGAGCATGGCGTTTCGCACCACCTGCGGCGTGCGCTCGTTGTTGCTCAACATGATGGACTTGTAGAGCACCACGCCCTCCGTCTCCACACACTCGCTCTCGAACGTCACGCGGATTATGTAGAAATCTGGGCCAGCGCGCGGCGCGGCCGGGCTGACCGTCGCCGGTGCCGACCCCGGCTTGCCGTTCGCCTTCTGCCCGCTGTTGGCGCTCGAGAGCGACGCGTCCAGTGACGGCAGCGATGAGGACGACGAGCCGTGCGAGAGCCGCGCCGGCGATGCGCGCCGCTCGAGGCTGTCACGCTTCCACGCACCGTTAGCAACGCCGTCCGTCTCACAGTAAAACTGGGAACCATTGCTGGAGCCGGTGCTCGCGATAGAATCGTTCTTACGATGGCCGCGCCCATCGGGGAGCTTCGGCCGGCGTTCCTTGGGCGGGTTAGTCTGTGGCTCAATCTGACACGACAGCCGGTACGCCTCACGGTCGTCGAGCACCAGCACCGAGTCGAACCACCGGTCGAACATGGGGTCGGTGGGCAGGTGATACGCGTTCGCGGCGCCTTGTAGTAGCTTGATCTGAGCGAGCACTTCAAACTCTTTCCGCCGCTTGTCGAAGTTAATGAGTCCGTCGGCGACGGTGTCCGGGATCGCAGTATCGATCATGGTGAGGTCGGTGAGGAAGGTGCCCAGGTATGGGATGGTTCCGTGGCTAACGCCAGGCGAGCCACGCTCGTGAAGAAGCTTCTGCAGTTGGCGGTCGTTCTCGCCGACCGTGTCGGCAAACTTGGCGGTGCCCTCGCGCATGAGCAGCTCGCGCTGCGCCCAACGATTGTTATCTTCGCTGAAGATGCGCGCGAGCTCGTCGAAAAGCTCGGCCTTCTCGCGCGGCAGCAGCGCCCAGGCGCGCCGCAACCGGTACACTGCGTTGCTCTGCAGCCCAGAGATGATCGCCTTCAGCGAGGAGAAGTTCTTCAGCACGCGGAGCTCTCGAGCGATGTCTAACCACGCGGCCAGTACCTCTGCACGCTCGGCGGGCCGCAGGTCGGGCTCCACGAGCGCCGTGGAGATGACGCGGAATGAGACCGCGTTAAACTGGTTCACAGTGGCGAGCACGGTGGCGGCGTCGTGCGCGCGCTCCTTGTCCCGGCGTGACCACACGGCGCCGAGACACTGGTGCGGCACCAGCTTCTTGAACAGTTCCATGTCCATGCGCGTCAGTTGCTCGGCGAAGTGTCGGTGCGGCACGTGCGGCAGCCGGTACGCACTCGTGTGGTGCGCCGCCAGACGCATGCCCGCCGCCAGGCACACGCCGTCGCCCATGCCCACCCCATTGCCGTTGCGTTCCGCGCTGAATACAGCTAGCTTCTGTAATACCTGAAATACATCACCGATTCATTTATTAACCGTCATTTTCTAGCAAACTAGTATTAACTAGCGAAACAAAACCATCTCTCAGAATAAGAATGGTAAATCAAGTGGTCTAATGGAATAAGTTGTGGCCGTGGCTCCACTTGCGACAGGCGGCTGGTGGAACGACGATCGTGACGGTGACGGTTTTAAGGAGAGGTGTAGACAAAGATCAAATAGGCTGATGATGAAACAGTTACCTATCTAAATGGTGTGTACCTTCGAGTGTAGCTCCGATCCAGCCAGATGGAGCTGCGTGAAGGCGAGCAGCTGATGCAGCGCGGGATGGCGCGGCGGCTGCCGGAAGTCTTCTGGGTACGTGTCCAGCCACACGTGCAGACACGCCACCAGGGTCCTGCCACAACGTCACATGTTACAGCCTCAAGGTTTTTTGTATTTTTTTATGTTAACTCGTACCTTTATTTTTACAGTAGAACGATTAAACTATTGTCTATTGTCTATTTTGATTGAAAGGCCTGGTTATTGAAGTGTTGTCTGATTAGACAACACTTCAAGAACCAGGTGGTGATATAGGTGATATTCCTTTGTGGGTAAATCTACCCACAAAGGAATATACCCCACCTATTATAATATATTAACTTCCAGCACAGGACTTGGACTGGACCAGACTTGGGTATGTCCTAAAACTGTATCCAGAACCACCGGAGGACGGGCAGCAGCGTCCTTTTTGTTAACGGTGGTGAGCATTCTGCGGTCTTCAGACCATCTGCCATGAGTGGGGATTATGGCAACTCCTCCTTATAAAAAGGGAGGCCTTCGTCAAGCAGTGGGCGTCTTTCGGCTGATGTTGATGATGATGTCAGGATACATAAACTACAAGCTTTTAGCTTAGATGTAAACTGGACTTAAATTTCGGGAAATTGAGAGAAGCATTCACAATTCTCGAACATCAAGAGTATATAAAACATCGAAACCTGTACATTTAGTATGAGTTTTTATAGTCTGTTAACTTTCCCTACGTTTCGATACGACAAGCATGTACAGATTTTTTTATCGACCCTAATGGTAACTACTGCAAACTTCGATCAACATAGTACACCAAACACAGGTTCAGAGCCTGTGGAAACGAAATATAGTAAACTCATACTAAGGTTACTAGTAGTAGCCGGTTTAAGGGGGCGACTAATGCCAAAAGTAAGTAAAAGGTGTATTTTTAAACAAATAGTTTAATGATAAAGAATGTAAATATTCAGATTAAAAAAATACTGCAGGTAGGGGAAAAACCTAAAGAAGCCGAGTAATCGAATAGAATTTTGGAAAACAATCTGGTTTATTAAAAAAAAATAAAAAATTACCAACAAAAAAAACTGTTTTAAATCAAATGCTCTCAATTATCAGCGACAGCACCACATTATTTTTTACGAATTACATAGCCAAACTAATGTTTTAGCACAGTAGCCATTTATTTATTTTTTCATGCCTTCCTTTTTTAATAATTAAATAAAATCCCACTTAAATTGCTCAAAGCCGTCATCATCATCAATTGTATCATGCGATTTTCGACTCTAAACTAATGCATAACGCGCGGGTGAAATCTGTTATTTTTCTGGCATTAGTCGCACTCATAAGGGTGGAGATCGGTCTGGACCTTTATATGACCACAAGTGCGCTTTCAAACTTCTCTTATTGTTGTATAAAAAATGATGACGCTTCTTACTTCCGGTGTTGCTGCGATGTATCGATAACTGTTGGAAGCACTTCCTCTGCAGCCAGGGCTTCATACCGTCGGAGCAAGAGGTCCAGCACTTTGCTGCACTCTGCAAATGATCTGGAAACACGAAAAACATTTTATCAGTAATAAATTCGTATCGTATACTTAGGACAGACACAATGATTTGCAATGGATATGAAATTCAATTAAAGTGATAACAAAAAACGTGTAATTTTTTTTTGTTTTATTCAGTTCGGAATCCTTGGCGCAAGCCCGTGTCGCGCCTGGCCGGTTATTATTATTTGTTGTTGTAATGGTGTGAACAAGGCACGGGTGTCTTTTAATTCCATTCCAATTACATACAAAACGCACGGAAATAAAAACAAAATAAAGTCGCAATTTGAAAGCGATCGGGCGCGCCATACGGATTTTCGTTCCATACCTGTGTGTTCAAATTTCTGGATATATGCGCACGCAGTCACCCTATAAAGGGATAAATAGGAAATATCACTGACCGGTATGTAGCGAGGAACACATTGACGTATGTGGACTCGAGTTCACCGTCGTCGGTGGCCAGCGCCTCCACGAGCCGTTCCACGGTGCCTGCTTTCACGAAGCGCACGCGCACCGTCTCCCATTCCAGGTGGGAAATCTCATCGTCAGACTCCTGGAAACACAGACAGGTCTACGTTAACACTTAGGTAATGTGTACATAGATAATTATTTGAAAAGTGCGTGAGCGTTCATTTATTCCCTCGAGTATACGGTCGAAGAGCTCAGAAAAATAATAGCTGTCTTCACGTTTACTTTTGTTGGTCATTTTTCATGGTTTGGCTTGGGCTTGGGGGTACTAAGCAGTACCAAATATAATTTACCGTACTAAGCTCGTAGTTTAAATGACAAATGTGGTCGAGTCGAATACATATATAGGTACTCCAACCTAGCCCTTGATTTGCTTGATGCAAACATGCCGCGTGTAAACGGGAAGCAATTCTCTACAGAAAATGCTTTGACATAGGACTGGTCGTAGAGACAACCTGCAACGGCCAAAGGTTTTTGTAAATAGAAGACTCTCTGAAACTAATCAAATCGGATTCTGTTCAAAAACAACTCTCACCTCCTTCTGCATACAGAATGACAGGGACAGATAGTGTATTTTCAACCGACTTCAGAAGCGGAGGCTCTCAATTCGACTGTATGTTTTTTTACGTATGTATGTTACGCGATTACTCCGCCAATTATGAATTGATTTGGATGATTCTTTTTTGTTTGGTAGGTAATACTTTAGAGGTGGTCCCATATACATTTTATCGAAATCGATTCAGTAGTTAGGTTTTTAAATCAAAATGACTAGAAAATATGAAGATGTCATCCAGGTATTCGAAGTTGAAGTCGGTTGTATTTTTTTTAAGCGTATTATCCGAGTAGAAACCTGTCCGAATGGGTAGAACACGAGAGCAGATTAGATTCTTCTCTTTATAAATTTTTAAATAATGCATAATGTTTTTTAATACTCACTCTATTTATTAGACAAATAATATGGTTAGAATGATGCGGAAGTTCAAAGTTCATAGGCGTGATAGGGTGCCATCACAGGAAGATACGATACGTTAATTTTTTTAGTTTCAGTTACCTAAACAAATACACATACGCAGGTACTTCTCACATAGTATGCGAACAGATCAGGTACCTACCTACCCTATTTTTCTATGTCAACCTTGTATGTAAATACCTAGTTTTGTATGTAAGTTTAATTATTAATGGTATCTACGGCAAAACCGCTGTCGTCCATCCGGGATGTCAGAATATAATATAACAGCTTTATTGTGTTGTGAATGCTGTAATGGTCCACGCTTTACTACTGTTTTGTGCCGGTGTTATCGCGATTAACACTGTGGCACACTGATGAGACAAGCAGCTGTTTATAAATAGAGGATTACCTACTTGCAAACAATAGTTTCGTTAGGTATGCAAGTTTTAAATAGAGAAACAGGATGTCTGCGATTTCATTCATTTCAGGTTAATATGACTATTGTATCTACCTAAAATTTACATAAATAATACTTTAAAAAATGAATTCTATTCCAATCACTGAAGAGAGAAGTGAATATTACGGAAATGTGACACAGTGTCAGACCACGCTAGCCGGCATTAAGTGCAGACAATACTACCAATATAGTTTTTAAACTGAGAATACTCAAAAAGACAATTTAAATAGATGCGTAGGTAGATTTAATTACATTGCATCGTAATTAGATCAATTTAAAACTGTTGCATGGCATTTCAAGCGTTTTACTTGATTAATGAGCGACCAATGATTGTAATTTTTTCGTCGTAGTTTATCTCGGAGGAACTAGCTCTCTAAAGTAGTTTATTTACAATTATGTGTGAAACTGGTGACAGCGGTTTCCAGTCGAAGACCTAAGAAGTAGGGCTTTCGCTTTTCTATGATTTCGACTACCTGGCCTCCTAGCACGCGCCGAGGACTAATTGGTCTTTCCCCGCGCGGGAACGTGATAAAGCTAGAATATGGATACGTCTGTCTCGTTTACAAGGGGAAAAGAGAGTGGATATACGTTTATCACGGCTCGCGTGCTAGTCGGGCTGGCTGACATATTTTTTTCCAGTTAGCATCAGCCAGATGACGTCCACTAATGGACGAAGGCCAGTTATGTACATTTAAAACCAAACTCCATAAACCGATTTCGATAAAATTTATACTAAATCACTAAATTACTAGGTCAAATGACCTACCAAACAAAAAAAAATCTTCAAAATCAATTCAATTAGACAGCCTTATAGCTCAGTTGGTAGCATGTCTGCCTTCAGAGCTGTAGGGCGTGGGTTCGATCCCCACCCAGGGCAAATATGTATGTGCCGAAGCACGCTTTATGTGCACGCGCTTTATGTTCTAAGCTTTGCTTAGTATGGGGCTAGATGGCGCTGTGTGTAAAATGTCCCCCAATATTTATTTATTTTATTAATTTATAATTGGCGGAGTAATCGCGTAACAAACATGTACAGGGTTAGTTCTAATCAGTTAGCATTATTTTAAGGGCATATTCTATACATCAAAACAAACAACTTGTACTATGGGTCAACATTGAAATCACGGATTTGGAGTTCTGAGGTAACAAACATTAAAAAAAAACATATTTACCAGTTCCACTGAATTGAGCACGTCCTCCGAAGTGGGTTAAAAATAGTGCGGTTCAAGCGCCATTTTTGATATGTTGTTGAATTACCTATATTTGCGGTAGGTATTTTTCTTGTAGTACCTAATCATTTAGTTGTGATCACTCAGAAGATGGCTTGGACAAAGGCCCCTTAATACGGGGTGGGTGTTGCCACAATACAATTTGGTAGGTACATTGGTACCTCCAAGTACCTTGGAGGAGTCAGCTCTATTAACGTCTGAACGTACCTATCATGACAAGGTTATGAACGAGATACTTACTTTGGATGGGTAAAAAAATAAAACAAGAATCATCACTGACCGCAGTTTTAGTGGGTAATCCATAAAATTTGATGATATATAAATAATTATGTTATTGGTTGTGTTGTTTTTTTTTTATCATTTTGAATCAATTTTTAGGCTGAATGCTAATAGTTTAGGGTATTTTTAAATGCCTTCAGGGTGAAAATTCAAATCGTCAATGGCTACTTCTTGTTAATACATGTATGACAAAATGTAAATCCACTCCTTGGCAGAGTAGTATCCACATTCGTATCTTAAAATCGATATTTTGATTTGTAAAAAAAAACATTAGAAACCCCGAAATTAGCTAGGTATGCTTTTTAAAATTAACCAGTTATAAACGAGAAAGTTTTTAGCTTATTCTAAAGATTGCGGTATAATATTTTACATTAAAAAT
Organism: Erannis defoliaria; assembly: GCA_905404285.2. Lineage (NCBI taxonomy): Eukaryota > Metazoa > Arthropoda > Insecta > Lepidoptera > Geometridae > Erannis > Erannis defoliaria. Next base: position 15,248,913 of record FR990069.1, on the reverse strand, counting down.
AAATAGCGCGTGATCAGTCCTTGGGATCCGAACGGAATTGTTTGACCATAAAAACAGGTTCCAAAAAAAGTGTTTTCCCAACCAGCCCAGGAACTCTACCTCTAACCCTATTTACTACTATTTTAAGGACACTTATAAAATAAGAGTGACTATAGGTTCGCGCTCTATCCTAAACCGCACCATGGTAAAATGCAAACCTACCCTGAACTTAAAAAAAAAATGCTGAGCTAAGGGTGAAGGTGTAGATAAACTTACGCTAGAAGCGCTCCGGGTGGGTCGGTGGTAGCGCACCTTCTTGAGATACACCGTGTAGACGGCGCCTTCGACGCGCTCCTCGCCCCACAACCGCCATGTCGGCTGCTGGAACAAACCAACAACCAGGTCAACATAATCACACCAACATGCAATAAACTACATTTTATAGTGGTAGGACTCTATTGCACAGTCCGCCTGGGGAACCTTTACCGGTTACTCAATCGCCAAGCAGTAGTGTGCAACCAGTACTGTGTTATTACGATTTGAAGGGTAATATTATCAGAGAAATTACTGGCATTATGACGTATGACGAGTGGTGCATTGCTACTGTTATGGGCAAGCGTGATGCTTACCACCAGACGAACATGTTGCTCGTCTCGTCACTACATTGCAAAAAAAATGGAAATAGATCTACCGCTAAGCAGCACGTGCCCATCGCTACAGTCACAAAACGTAATGTTGCAACTCCGTAAGAGGTGAACGACATTGCAAACAGAAAACGAATCAGCCTGTGTCAGTAAACGGTTTCGCTTGCAACAACAAGCGTTACATTAACCTTTGTTTTTATCTGATAAGGACCGAGTTATTACATAATATAGTCCTAAGTCGAGAGTTCTTACATAATCATCATACACGTTATCAGCGAACAGCACAGGCTCGACCTTACTGACGCCGCATATCTTCCACATGGCCCATCTCAGCGCGCGTCACGCGACGTCACTCTCAGCTGTGCAGCATCGCGCTCACTTTCACTCACTCCACAGACGTACCGTGGCGCGGATCCCACACCACATGCGAATATAATAGCTCAAGTGGATCAATCACTGGAGAGTAGCCGTGTGTGGCCGCGGACGTTCGTGTCGCGGGTGAAATCGCACCAGCGGGCGTCGGCACACTTGTCGACACCGGCATCCGGCTCGAGCGACTCTATCTGTTCACGGTTGCATCTTAAACTATTTAATCACACTTTGATATGTGCATACATAGCAAACACGCTACGAGTATAACTCTCCCATAACTCTCCCTTTACAGCTTCGGCGGTAACTGCTCGTTTTCTCTTTAGCGAAGTCTATTGAACTTTCTGATTATCGGCACCCGATATTGCAAAATTGCGTACCTAATAAATATTACTCTTTTTATGTTATGTGAGTTCACTACACCGCACTATACGTTCGCTTAAATGGACCTAGAGTTTAGTAAAAATGTGCCACAAGTTTCTATATTAGGAAATCAGTCACGACCAACCCGAAAGATATCCTTTTTCGATTTTTATACAAAATGCACTAAGTAAACACAGATGCGCAACTCGCGACGCGTGTGCATTGCGACTGCTCTCTTCGCAGAGAGATCGCGTGAAAAACCACGATAGAGCACGTCAATGACGACCGCGGTACTTGCCGAGAGGTGTACCCAGGTGGATCACAACACAATCGCACCGCACGTGCATGTGTGCTGTCATGTAATAAGTAGGCTTAGAAATACGAGCTCTATTTGTAAATCGCATTATGTTGACTAATTCCTAAGCCTTGGTGTAAGAGTCACTCGATTCCTCGCGTGACATGACTAGAAACTTTGTAAGTGCGATATGAATAGGTATTCACGTTGTCTTGTTATACCCGGTAAAAATAAAACTTCATATTTTGGTCTATGCTAGTACGTATTAAGGATGTGATTAACTTACCAGGATTCCCCGTGCTAGGAATATTATATTGAACACACACAAAGACATGGGATGGCACCTAAAACCCACATCCAAAGTAAAACAAAAATAATCAGAGACCATCAATTTAATTCACAGCTATGGATTACATTGTTTGGTGTGGGGTATCAGTCTCGACTAGGTTTACACACCTGTAAACACCGATTTTGAGCATAGTACATAAGTAAAGTATATATAGGTACTCATCCCTGCTTATTGGAGTTTTTTAGCTGAAGCAACAATTACGGAAAAGTAAGGAATTTGTAGATCGCTCCTTTTGTGTTAGGTATTTCCTATGATACGAGAACAATACAAAAATAATGAATTGATAAGTGCCTATTTATAAATGCTAACGTGGGACCGTGCATGGGATGTAGGTAAATAAGGGATGGGTTTGTTTAGATATAATGGGATAATTTTGTCTCGATTTAATAAATAACCTAAATCCAAAAGTGCACGTGAATATACTAGGCTGTATAGGCTTGGCTTGGCTATATATATCTAGTTATTTATCGGAGCAATATAATATAATGAAAATTGGCGTTCAAGTGAAATAATTATTGCGACAATTAGGTAACGACAATGATCAAGATTTTTTTGTCGTAAACTGACGAGTCTTGTGTATTTAGTTAAGGAGATACCCAAATAAATTAGTCTACATACTTATTGCTAAAGGTATGAATGTATGATAGTTAACTTTCTTACTTATACCTACTAGCTAAAATGTGTGATTGCACGCATTTATCAACAACACAAAGATAGTTGACTCGTTGCCAACAGTCCCGTCGGCGCCAACTTGATACTCGAACCAACCTCTGGTGACCTTTCCTACCAACAAAATAGTCAAACTTTTAAGTAAACTTACAAACGTTCCAACGTAGGGGCGTTTACTGCACGTTAGATTTACGAAGCAATAAAAATAAAGACCAACCGATAACCCCGTCGCACCGTCTCGTCAAGTCGGAGAGGTCAGTGTATATTTTGGGGCCCGCGATCTACAACCGGTATAATATACCAGCTTCCATTCGGGATGCTCCTTCCACTTTCCTTCAAAACCAAGCTCAGAGCGTGGTTACAAGAGAATATGTTTTATGACATTGAAGCTTATTTTAAAATAGGAGATTATTAACGTATTTTTTTAATTATTATTTTATATTATTAAGTGATTATTTTTTGTGATATAAAAAATAATCACTAACTAATGAAATTTGACGTGTAACTTTGGTATTATGTGTAAACTAAATTGTATGTATTGTGTACCAAGTCGTTCTTGGCTATACCCAAAGTCAAAGTCATACTCAAAGTCTAATATCTCAAATATGATGAGTAGGTTAACGGAAAACTTTTTTCTATTTCAATAGGTGTAAGCCGAGCGGTTAGGCTCTGTTGATAAGAATTCCTTTAAATCGATAACCATGGATCAGTAGGTCAAAGAAAGCCCCAAAGTAGGTTGTAGCGGTAGTAGAGATACAAACTAGTAACTACAATATATGCCAAGCAATATCCAAATGATTATACCTTATCAATGTACTCAAATAGGCGATTATGCAGAAACTAATTTAGGTCAGCCCCTTTCTATATCGATAAGCAAGTATGTAACACTAACCATATCGAATAAGCAATACTCTAGATTTACCTACTCGATTAGTATCGTATTGGATAACTATTCAGGAGCCTTAACACAATCTTAAATGCATTTTTTTGCTCATTATAACGTTGAATTAGAATTTTTCTGGGTCCACTGTTAAAAGAGAGATAACTTTAAATTTCTTTCCATCATCAGAGACAATTTTAAATTCAATCATAAGAATATTTTTGATTTATTATTTATTTTTGATTGTAGTAGGTTAGGTTTTTCTGTAGATTATAAAGCTGTCTTCACCGCTTTTCATTTCAACTAATAGCCTGATTTCCATGAAACGAGTAGACACGACAATATCGACCGGTACCATGCAGTGGCAGCCTGGAGTTCTAAATATAGAGAGATGCTTCCAGAAGCCAGAAGCAAACCACCCACGCCGTGCAACACCGACGCACAGGAACAGATTAATACCATCTGATCTAGAGCCTATTGTTATATAGCTTAGAGGTGATTTTTTTGTGAGAAATATAAAGCTTTGTAATATTTTATTTAAATAAATGCAACGAGCTACTATCTTGCAGTTTTTTTGAAGATCGTCGTTTATTATAAATTCTATAATGAATATATATTATTATATATTAATCATTTATTATTTGTATACAGAGTTATCATCATCATCATCAGCCCGGAGGCGTCCACTGCTGAACGAAGGCCTCCCCCTTAGACCGCCACACTGTACGACAACCTGCCATTTGCATCCACCGGTTGCCCGCGACTTTTACAATGTCGTCGGTCCACCTAGTGGGAGGCCTTCCTACGCTGCGTCTTTCGGTTCGCGGTCGCCACTCAAGAACCTTTCTTCCCCATCGGTTGTCAGTTCTTCAAGCGAACAACAGAGTTATGCGGAACATTAATACTATGCCGAAAGAGAGTCATTGTGAGCAATTTTTACTATGGAATTAACCCTGAAATCGCGAAAATACCACACCAGTTCTCTTTCTGCACAAACTCTACATAAGTATTTTTTTATCTCAGAGAACAGGCTTCTTCTCAAGCCGCAGTCTTTCAGTTACTGAAAGACTGCGGCGAGCTTTTAACTGTATAGTACCGCATTTAACGTGTCGGTAGCATACATGATGCAAAGTACGAGTTTACACAGTTTTCCACCAAATTGATGTGCGCCCAAGGTCTAACCCAATGATACAATAATCATCAACAGCGGCTGAGGCTATTATAACAATTGTTATTGTCACATGAACTCATGTCCGCACCATTTCCTTTTGCGGCTCTGCGTTATTAATTGTTTCCCGCGGTATTTTTCAGCTTTTGTATTTAGTGAAATATCTGACATGTTATGAGCTTTGAATTTTCAATGTTACTTACGTAGTAAAGTTACGTTGATGGTTGTAAGTAGGTTTGAGTTTCCCAGTGTACTAACTGTCTTATGCATAAAACCCTAAAAACGTACCTTTTTTAAACCTATTTTAATTAAAAGTGTTATAATTTCTTTTTCCAAACTCAGTCTGTAATTTGAAAGAAATGAGCGATTTTCCAAACACGATTTTTAAAAAGTAGTTTTCTTCAACTCGATAAGTAGATAGCGCAGACTTGGCGCAGTCTCGTAAGCACAGAAAAGCGAAGGCCCTACTTTTACTTCTCTCTTCAGTGCTCGTAAGTATCTCGGAGGAAGGATTTCTCCTTAGTATATAGTAGTCTTTGTATATATTGTACTCTTTGGATTTCCCTCTTAATTTCTCTGTGTAAGTCAAAATTTATCTGCGTATTACGTAGTATTTACTTACTCTATGGACCCATCTACAATAAGTTTTTTTTTTATTGTCTGTCGTTATCCGCGACCAACGACGATATACACAAGCCGGCCGCGACACAGTTTTTAACTTCTGCGGGTAACATCGTTCTACCCAGCAACAATGATAAAATGATGGACGGGAAATAAACGCACGGATTTTGAAGACTATATATTGAGCGCCGGCTCTCCTCTCGCGTCAGTCATACTCTGTCTTTGCAACATGCGAGCCGTACGATACGACAATACAAGCTTCTAATACATGTACAAGTAAATGTGTTCTCTTTTTGTCATGCAGTAATTAGATTCGCTATCTCTCTTTTCTGGCAAATGTAATATGCATACTTTTAGCTAGGTATACTGGATTGTGTTGAATTGTTAATTTTGAACGATTTGCAAGCGCTGGGCTCGTCCATTCCATTATCACTGTCGCTGGTTCTACCAGTGTTTATAAAAATGTACATTGTTTTATGTTCCTAATAAAGATCAATTTCAAATCAGGTAGGACCTAAAAAGTAGGGCGTTCGGTTTTCTGTGGGTAGGATATTTATAACTAAGTAGTTATGAACTGAGAAACATTAAAAATATAAAAAAAAAAAAATTGAAAAATTATGAAAATGGAAAAATAATTCCTTATAACTAGGTAGATAAGAAACAACAGACATTTTTTTTTTCGTAGCTAGTTGTGAATTTATAGTTACTAATGTGGATGAAGGTTTATTCTCGCTGATATAACAATTAAATTAGGTAACCGATTTGGTAGGTACTGAAAGATCGACATAATAATAGATATACTCGTACACGTATAGATTCCAATTTTCTCGTGCCTCACAGTGCAGATTACTTTCGTTTATCATGACAATATTGTCAGACTAAATACCGAACAGACGAGATAAGATTAAGAGATGAGTAATATCGATAGACATATTTGTTATGTTTATCACGTTCAGCTTATGAGATAACTGTGCACGTTGTTCTAAGAAAGAAAGGTAACCCTAAAATATAATTTTATGACAAGCATTCGTAGATAGTTTTTACAAGTAGATGAGGTAACGACGGGAGACGACGGCAACCAACATCTGAAGTCCTATTAAACGTTTACACGTATTACCCAAATGATAGCACTCAATTTTCGAAACCATAACATTATCTACCTATATCTATAACTAGCTGTCTAACCGAAGCATAACATAATTTCTGCGGCATTTTCGCCACAAATTGAGCTTTCTCACTTCGAAAACACTTACATTGGCTATTGAAGGCACAAAAATAACCTCAGCTCATATAAGGAAAAGATACTTGGTAATATTTATGACCCCATTGTTAAATCTGCCATCTCTTAGCAACGCCTTGGAATTATATTAAGAAATTATGTATGTGCATATAACTGATATTTTTTTGTATGTGTCCTCTTTTACCGTGGAAATCTCCTTTCGTCTCAGAGCTCGACACTTTTCAATACTCGTAAGAGCACTCGCTTTGATTTGAAGGCGCAGACTAATAATGACTCTCTTTGTTCCTGGAAATCGCAAACTGAAGGTGGTTTTATTCGTTTCGTATTTTATGCCTACCCGTGTACATAAAACTTTAGATTATAATTAATAGAGAACCATCTTTATTTTTTCTTTTCCGGTCTTGGTCCGTTCTAGTCTAGTATCTAGTCACGTTACGGTTCCTACGACCATTCAAAATTTGACTTGCGTTACATTTACATAACCAATGGTTGAAATTACGTAAGAGATCGGAACAAAGAGAATCGTGGTCGATTAGAAAACAGAGGAGCAAAGGACGGCGTTGCTGAGGGCATTGTGCCGGCTGGCGTGACGGATGCGCTTGGCCGCCGCCGACCAGCCGCCGCCCTCCGTCGTCGTACAGCTCGGGACGAACCCGGAACACTAAAGAAATTATTCAAGCATATTTTTTCTACTGCCAGGAAAAGTTCTCAAAACGCTCATTGTAATAGATTGTTCTAATGCACAATACTTTAGATATTTGCACCCCCATCACGATAACTCTACTCGTATTATACAAACACCAAAACATACAGCAAATTTTTCTCACCTACTTATTATGTTATATCTTAATTATTATGTTATTCATATATTTTAGGAACTACATCATAAATGACTGTCTGTATGTGTGCGTAATTTATGGGTCTATTTGTGCCTGAAATAAAAACATTATATATAATTTTATTTTTTATATCAGCGACGGCTTATATTATAACCGTCTTATGCCAAAAACGCTAAAACTATTAAATCCGATTTTAGTATAGTTCAAAAGTGTTTTGTCAAAGTACGATTAGATTTTGAAAAAATAAGAAAAAACACTTATTAATTAAAATTTGATTGAAATACTTTTTGTATTTTATGCATAAGACGGTTAGTCTAGGATAACTAGGAGAGTCATACCTAATAGGGTAAGAGATATCATACGTAAGGCACAATACTATGATGTTCTAAAATTCAATATGAATTCTTTGTAGATGTTTATTCGTATTTTACACCATGATATTTAATTAGGGCGCCAAGTTTTGAGCACCGCAGGTGAATCGTCTGTAATGATCGTAAGAACCGAGAGTTCGTCGGCACCACAATCAATAAGGTTAAAGTACCTCCTCCACTGGTGACAACGACCTCTACTTGATGACCTAGTACATTCAGTGTCAATTAGCATTTTGTCTTCAACTTATCGTTTATGTAGCTATGCTATTTACAGTAGTCGTACGTCTAGAAATGTATATATCGTTCTTAATAATTTCAACGTAACCGTGTTGTCAATTTTCGTTCTCCAGAAATGATGCCATTACATTTCATGTTCATTGAAATATATTATGAATGGTTAGTTTTTCACAGAATATTACTGTTATTAAGTGTTAAGAAAAAAAAACATGAGATACATATAAACAATACATGAGATCTGAGGCTTCTTTACTTGCTTTGCTTTACGATTTTACGTGCCGCTGCGGGGAGGAAGTGGTTCCTTTCGCTCCGCGTATCGGACCTAAAGTAGGCACTTTAGCCCCGCAGGTACGTAAAACGAAGGGTTCCTTTTTCCTTTTAAGGTACGGAACTCTTAAAAACCTAGGTAGGCACGAAGATACTAAGTTCATCTGTACACGATTGCGACGGGCGTCAGATGAGTGAAATGAAGGTCGAACTGATAATGCAATAAAACGTCGTCGTCTTGAAATATAAGCAAAAGCTACATACTTATTACATAGCTATCGCCGAGTACTTATCTCTACGGCCAATACTTCAACAATATCTGATATAAATATTTACTCAATGGAGAAAATGTTGCAAATACATGGACGTCTACGGGCTGATGATGACTTATAAAAAAATAAAAATGAAACTGTCTGATGTTACTTATTGATGTTTAGTCATAGGGATTTTAAACTTAGTTTGTCTTAGTCTTGCCGATATTCATTATGAAGTAAACGATTCTCTGAATGGTACCTACGAGAATCAGCAATTTACAGCAAATATCGTCCACGCAAACAATGAAGGCGCTTCGTCACTAGGCCACAAAACGATGATTCATACAACATGGTTCGTATTTGTATCGATATCGCACTTTAAGTCGTTATTTGCAAGTGTATACCCACCCACAAACCAATAGTCTTTGTACTCGTACCTACCTATAGGACCTAAATAATAAGTTATATAAACGAAAAAAGAAACAACCTCAAAGAAACCTCTGGCCGGACTTGACTTGACTTTTTACTGAAACATAGAAATAGGTACCTAAAGTGTGAAAACACTTCATATAAATCATATATATTGAAAAAAACTAAGTATTTGCATTGCATTTTTTTTCTTCTGTCTGTTAAATCTTCTTTTTATTTTCATTCATTACTTTTGAGTATCCAATTTTGGATTGATTTTTCGTCATAAGATTTTAACTTAAAACCTACATTCTGTTATATGTATAAAGTATTTAAGTATTTAACGCAAATGAGCTTTACAGATTTCATTGACCTTTTCACGGTCTCTACCTACAAGCTGCCTACACCTGTAATAATAAAATAAAAAAAACCGTAGACCCTTTCGCTTGGTCGTATAAAGGACGTAAGGATAAAGGGAACAATTTATCCCAGGGCGTCCTTTATAAGGGCAAAACTTTCGGGTTTAACTGTTTAAATAAATGAAGGAAATTGAATAGGAAGGGGTCAGTATTCCGAAATTAAGACAATTAATATTTATAAGGTTCAACATCAACAACATCAACAGCCAGAAATCGGCCACAGCTGGACGAAGGCCTCCCCCTTAAAAAGGAGGAAAACAGAGTCAAAACAGGGGGAACCCCCTTATTAGGGACGGGAATTGGTTATATGGAGTTATTAATTAATGGAATTGGTTAGATATGGTTATAAAGGAATTAATCAAAGACAAAATCTCATAGGTTAAATCCCAATAAATTTGTAAATAGCTCACTACTTTTTATCATAAAAATATCTAAGTGCTTCACTGATATACTCAACTGACTACGAAAGAATATTAAAAATACAAAAGCAAGCAATTAGAGTTCTCGTAAGTGGAAAGTTCAGAGAATCGTGTCGTGAGCACTTTAAAGATCTGCAGATCCTGACATCTGTTGCAGTTTATATTTTTGAAGCCATAAAGTATGCTAGACAAAACATAACTATGTATAAACGACACGAGACTAACAGTATTACAAACTGTAAAAGTAACCCAAGTTTAAAGCCAATTTATCGCAGACTGTGTTTATCTAAAAAAAAACCCGATGGTAATGGGCCAAAAACTCTATAACAAACTTCCAGCGAGGATACAACTTACAGCTAATGACACAGCATTTAACAATAAAGTTAGACTACACTTTTACTGGACAAGACAATTTATAATATAAAATAATATCTTGAAAATAAGTACACCTAATCACATAGGAGGTTCTATTACGTACCTTTTATTTGATCTGATAATGATGCCCTTTTACAGCATAATAAGACCTATTAAATGTATCTAAGATAGTATATAATAATAATTGTACTAGTGTGTAACATTGACGAAATATGGTATGATGAACAACTCTTAATACTTTAATTAGGACTATTGTGAATCTACCTATGAATAAAACTATCTATCTATCTATCTATCTATATCTGTGTTTACAAATGCCTAAGTAAATAGAAGTGAAAAACTTCATAAGTCTGCTATACAAGGCGCAAAGTGCGTCAAATGCATTGATTTGAGATTTGCCCAAAATATTAAGGTGTCTAAGCTCTACAATATCTGTTGAAATAATAAAATATAGTTACTACATAGCTATAAGAAAACTGAAAAACGGACGCTCTTTGCCCATGGTCCGGTTCATTATTTGTTTGCTTTGCTCTAAAATCTAGTAAAGTTAGAACCTCTGTCACCCGTTCGCAGGCCGTGTCAAAGGAAACTTATTGGTTTTGGTTACTTGAACAAGGTTAGGCTTTTACTTTGGAACCGTATCAAAAGCTTTCGAATCTACGAATAGATTGGAGCATTTGCTTAAAAAATATTTAATTTCTGTCCGTAACTTGTTACTACCGTTAAAATATGAATATTACAAGTATACCCTACGGATTAAAGTACAAATTATATAAACATGGTTGAATGTTCACCGCTGTGGAAGACTCGGGGTCTTAAAAGAGTCAGCTGTTGAGTTGATGATTATGAGAAACTCTTTTAGAGAAACTCAGAGTCACGCAACGGGCACTGGAGAGACCTATGCTCGCCTGCTCAGAGTAACTTACTTTGCGCGATAAAATCCAGAAAGAGGATATTCGCCAAAGAACCAAAGTCACCGACATAGCTCACAGGGTTTGCAAGTTGAAGAGGCAATGGGCAGGCCACATCGCTCGAAGAACTGACAACCGACGGCGAAGAAAGGTTCTTGAGTGGCGACCGCGAACCGGAAGACGCAGCGTAGTAAGGCCTCCCACTAGGTGGACCGACGACATTGTAAAAGTCGCAGGCAACCGGTGGGTGGAAATGGCAGGTTTTCGTACAGTGTGGCGATCTAAGGGGGAGGCCTTCTTTCAGCAGTGGACGTCTCCGGGCTGATGATGATGATGATTGTGATATCTTACACAACAGATGTCCGTATATGTACCCTTGTATTTGCTCAAATACCTTAGTTTGTATGCACAGAGGCACGTAAGGCAAAGCTAGAGCCGTGTCACAGTGCCGCATTCTTCGGCCCCACCAGCCCGCATTCCAACTGCATGCTCTACGGAGGCTCGCATAACTCAAGCCTTGACCTGCATTGCTAACGAAGCCTGCAGGCGAGCTCACGATGCTGTTCACTGACACACTTGTAACACCCGAGAACATCATTCTTTCTATTTGAACTTCCAACAACACACGAAAACAGACCATGTCTACTCTTAACAGATCAGAGTCGAGACAACGGAGTAATTCTTTTTAACCAAATAAGTTACAGAATCACATATCATTGTAGTAAAAACAAAATTAAATCATTTAATTTTACGAACTGTAATCATGAATTCTCCGGTGACTACTGCTCAAGTCGCGCAATTTATTTTTCAACTGAACCCAATTCGAGAGCTACAAATTGATCATGTAAACGTAAACATACCTAAGTACCGACGTAAAACGACGTAACGTCAATCAATGAGTAACAAGTTTAATAGGTTTCCGAACCAAAACTACTTGTTTTATCGTAACAGATGAAATTAAATAATCAGTTTTAAGAATGCCTCTGAAAAAAAGAAAACAGTACCACATTAAATTATAAAAAAAAAAAAGTTTTAATAGTCTTACTTAAAAAAACTTCTCAACCGTTAGTCACTGCTTAAGATGTTCTGCCATCTTCTCTCTGACGTGAAGTGTAACATGCAAGAACAAGACAGAATTTTAAGCAGTGACTAAGTTTTGAGCGGCGTTTTTAAGTAAGGCCGTTAAAAAAATATAACCGACTTAAACTCTGAATACCTGGATGACATCTTCATATTTTCTTGTAATTTTGATTTAAAAACTAAACTACTTATCCGATTTCGATAAAATGTATATGGGACCACCTCTGAAGTATTACCTACCAAACAGAAAAGAATCATCAAAATCAGTTCATAATTGGCGGAGTAATCGCGTAACAAACAAACAAACAAAAAATACATACAGACGAATCGAGAACCTCCTTTTTTGAAGTCGGTTGAAAACTTCCTGAAATAAGTAGTAGTACGTAAAGTACGTATAAGTAGTTTACATGGTAGTCCAAAGAATCGGACCGATTTGCTTATAACACAGCACGACGCTTTAGGTATACGCTCTCGTAAGTCTTCCTATTTTACTTGAGAACTTTGATTATATACGAGAGAGAGCTAGATCCTCCAAGCTTGAGAATGATCACAGGATGTGATCGAAACTATACGTAGTCGGAGTATCCAGCTTAATTAAACAAGAGTCATCCGCAGTAAAATTAAAACTAAATGTTTAAAACTTTATAAGATTTCATAGCGAAAAAGATTTGACCAACCATGTTATAATGCTCACGTACACTCAAACAAATGTTTCTGAAAAACCACAAGCTTACTTTGCACATAAAGTATGTACTCGCCTATTGGCTACGGAACTCTAAAGAACACAATATTACGGCATGCGCTTGAAGATTTATAATGAGTTATTTGACTCCATGTTTACTACTCGTATAGTAAGTATTAGTAGTCTGTCTACATAAAAAATAATGGCAAGGTAAGTGCCTACGTCGAAATATAAATGTGGTTTTGATTATGATGAGTTGACGACTCGTCTGAGAATGAATCAGTAGCATGAGCAAGATCATTTGTCATGTTAATAAGAACATATTGGAATTGAACATTGATTCATAGAACGGATGATATGAATATCCGCTGTGTTAACACCGGATGTTTGGGTAAGTCAACTTTGATCAGTCAGAACTTTGTGTACTTATCCCAACAGTTTTTTTTTGTCGAGATCTTATCACTCTACTGCGCTGTGATCGAGCAATTTTTTTTTTCAGTTGTTTCTACCATTTGGTAATAGATTCGTGGGAATCAGATAGGTATGAAGCGAAGGAAGTAATGTTATAAAATGCCTTCATACGCTTGCATTGTTTTCAAGTAGTAAAAAACAGGTTACATAAGTTATACCTGTAGCACACATATATAAAGATTAACATGAGCACTAAAAGTAATATTGAAAAAAAACTTATAATAAAAACAAGAAAAACTTATTGCGGCCTATAATAAGTGCATGAATACACTATAGTAATACCATTATAAATTATCTTTGATGTCAATAAGGTACGGGTACATGCAACCTACTTTCCCAAGTTATCTCTTGCTAGTACAACAGTTCCATACTCCACCTACCCAGATTCTCGAAAATCGATTGTAATCTATTATAATACCTACTTGTGCAACCTTATATTTACCTTATATTTGTTGGCGCTTATCTTTATTAACTAAAAAAAAGTATAAAAAACGTATCTAAAGGATTATAAATCTACAACTGCGATCCTTTAATGGCTCCTCCATGATCTGGACTAAACAAAGTCTAGAAATTGCCCTACACCTGGTTTTGATAGCACGTCGATCAGTCAACAAGAAGCGCAGCTTACCTTGACATACCAACGTGTTTGGGACTTGCGGTGCCTGGGGCGGCGTCGCTCGGTGCTGCGGTCGGCACGCGCGGGCGAGCGCAGCGCGTGGCAGCGCGCCGCCAGCGCCTTCGTACGCTCCGCCAGTGAGTGCCGCAGCTCGCCGCCCGCGCACCCCCGCACCAACATCCCCAGTCAACCTCCTTCCCCTTCACTGATGAACCCTTCTCCGTCCGCGTTCATCCTAACCCACACAAAACTCCGCGAACCGATAGAAACAGTCAGTTCAGTCAGTCCTCAATTTGGTTCACTCACTCTCGAACTAACAAAATGACAATTAGGCTGCAATTAGGTATTCCAATATAGCTCTTCTAGGTCACCTTCACTTGTCTGCTCTTTCACCTTACAGTCTAATTTCCTAAAAAGAACGAGAACAAACTTATTTATGTAAATCAATGCCGCTACAGCTATATCGTCGATAGTCTACGTCGTAGTCGACGAGCCTTGCTAATGAACGACTGCCATCGTTTTACTTGATCTAACAGAATAAGGAAAATTGAAAACCTGTAGTTCTTTTTTATAATTTTTTTATTCAAAGGAGTGACGAGACGAGCGAGACGGTCGCCTGGTGGTTAAGCATCACGCCTGCCTATAACACTAGCAGTGCCAGAATTGTGAACTTGCGAACAAAATCCTGCGTGGCACTGCACTGCTCTCGTCACCCTGAGATATTAGACAGGTATAAAATATCTTCATGGCCAGTAATTTCTCTGTTAACATTGCCCTTGAAACCGAAACACAGTAATGCTTGCACACTCCTGCTTGGCGGATGAATAATTGGCAAAGGTGATACTTAGTTACTTCGAGTCCTGCTACTACAAATTTACTCGTTACTTAGGTTTATGTGGCCTAAGTAGGTCTGTAGATGACTTACTACCTACTATGAGTATGGAAAATGTACACTGTAATACTATATATGTATACAAGTGATTAGATTTATAAATACCCAATAAATGTGACGACGGATAGATACCTACGCATTTCATTGTTCGTAATTTGTTTATTTGCTCGTATTTTGAATACGCCTGTACGAAAACAAAGTAATTTCCGCTTTCAAGAACCAGATCGGGTAAATCCAGGATTTAGTAGGGTTTAGCCCTACTTTTAGCTCAGTTTAGAGACCTGGTTCGACCTGCAGGACGTGGTTTCGATTTCCACCCAGGACAAACATTAATGCGACGAACATACATATTTGTTCTGTGTCGTGTATTTGTTTTGTTCTGTAATATGTATTATAAGTATGTATTTACAAAAAAAGTTAACAAGTATTCTATTAGCTATCTGGTTCCCATAGTAAGCTTTACTTAGTTTGGGGCTAGATGACGCTGTGTGTAATATTCATCAATATTTTTACTCTAAGTTTAGACCCTACACTGGATCAGTGCCTATATAGAAATCAGGTAAAGTGTGGCCACTTGTTCGCGTATTGGCGTTTCTGTTATTACCCTTTCTGATTTAGAGAAAAGCTCTATCTTACTATTTGGTATTAGAACCCGCCAAAAAAGTATCAACAACAATTGTTGTTGATAAGGGAGAATACAACAAAAAAACGGTAATTTTCCAAGGATTCCTCATCGTATTTTTTTAAATATTGGGGGGACATTTATTACACACAACGCCATCTAGCCCCATACTAAGCAAAGCTTGTATTATGGAAACCAGATAGCTGATAGAATACTTATATATATTTTTTCGTAAATACATACTTATAATACATACTACACCCAGACACAGAACAAACATCGATGTACGTCACAAACATTTTTGTCCTGGGTGGGGATTGAACCCACGCCCTACAGCTCTGAAGGCAGACATGCTACCAACTGAGCTATCAGGCTGATAGGTATGATGACGCAGGTCAGTATCTCACAATACATTTTAATTATTTTTATTGAGATCCGTTGTCCTCATTAACTGGTACACCATCAGTGGGGACAACAGGAGTAAATTTTAATTATTTTAGTTCCGTTGTCCCCATTGAATGGGGACAGCGCGAGCGGGAATACACCCACTAAAACACTCTCGGCAGCCTTTGACGTACTACCGAGATCTCCATAGGGACACACCCACACAAGTAAAGCAGTATAAGCTGATTATATCTGATTTCGTGGCTGTCTACGCGTAGGTCTAACGAGATTAGATGAGACTGTGCACGGCCAAGGTCTAGGCCGACTGATAAGGTCGAGCGCCGGGTGCTATTTATAATTCGCAGCTTCCTGACCACGGACACTGATGACAAACTCTCGTCGTACCTAACGACTGATGCAATAATTCCTCATAGCTAATTGAACGAAGGCGCATTTGAAATGCAGAAAGCAAAGTAGTGTTCTTCATATTAGGGCACGATGTTGTTGTGTCTTATAGGATATTTATTATTTACCTATTAATAACATTTACAAATGTTTTTTTTTATCCCGTTATTTAATCCCGTATTTTTTTATTAACAGATGATGATATATATGATGATATCATCTAAAACCAGGTATTGTTTTTATTAGTTGTGTAAATTTTATGCCAGTAAATAAAACTATTTAAATTCTCTTTCGAAATAGAATCTCTCGTTGGTAGTTTTGAGTCCATAGCAATACTTAAGCAGAATTAAAAACATTCCACAAAAGTAGCTCATTATATATGTATACCTAACTGTGTATATCCATAAATGAATGTGGATCAATCTCAGTAGATACAGGAGCCAGATCCACGATCGATGCTACACTTATTTTAGTTTTATATTACTTATTAGTTTAACATCTAATATTTATCTAATACTATAAGAATCTCTTTCCTGCCTGACTTAAAGATTGACTGACTGACAGAAAACTTACAGCCTAAACCACTGGTCCTACAGACAGTATTTACTTACTCTATGCTACAGACTTGAAATTTGGAGGGTGTATTTGGCTTCATGCGTCAGGGTGTCCTAAGACAGGATTTTTCGAAATTCATCCACTAAGGGGGTAAAAATGGGTAAAAACTTTTGTATGAAAACAATGGAGTTCCTTTGTTTTTGAACTTTTAGTCTTGAACATTTGTATTTGAGTAGTTCATATGAAATAAAAAATGAAGTTTTAAAGGGTTAAGGGTGTGAAATCAGAGATAAAATGTTGTATGGAAAGTTCTTTGCTATGAAAATTGGTATTTGGGTAGTTCATTTAAATTGAAATATGGTTTTTTAAATATTTTTTGACGAGGATGACTTAAGGGGTGTAATGGGGGGTGAAATGTCGTATAGAAAGTTATCTGTTTTAGAAGTTATAGTGAAAAAATATAATAAAATAGGCATATTTAATAAAGAATGTCAGCGAAGACTTAAGGGGGTAAAAAGGTAGGTAAAACTTCTTATGAAAACTTCTTTGTTTGAAAGTTATGGTGATGTTATTGGTATTAGCACTGAAGAGAGAAGTAAAAGTAGGGCCTTCGCTTTTCTGTGGGTATTAGGTATTACGTTACTTACTCTATGGTATTAGGATAGAATTCTGAAAAAAAAACTTGTACGGCATGATTTATAGTGGTGAATATGGGGAGGAAAATAATTAGTAATTATCCCAGCGGTATGGTAGATACGAGTATTTGGGAGAAGGGCGATTTTTTTCCGTACGCGGACGAAGTCGCGAGAGATCTCTAGTAAAATATATACAAAAGTTCTAAAAGGTATGAGCATAAGTCAGCTCTTCTACTATGTATACTACATACTATAACTATGCAAAAGCCATGTATGTGTTTATAGGTAAATTCTCTCAGGTCAAGTCTCTTTGTCATCACAATGACAAAGAGACCTGTTGTTTACGTAAGCAAGGAGGAAATGTACACTGCCATTCCCTATAGATATGCTCACCACGTCACAGTCTTGCTTACGGCATTCTACTTTATGCCAGTTTTCAATTGAGAGCAAGAAACTGCAAAGCAGTAGTGCTGTAATAAATATTTTAAAAAAAACTCTAGTACTTATAAAATTTAGTGCACGCATTATCCAAGCGTCGATGTCGCGTTTCCATAATCGAACCTTTTCGCCCGCATTCTGAAATCACCATTGATTTTGTTTGCAAACAATTTCCACGAAGTAAATTGAAATTGAAGCGCCGCCAAGGCTAAGCATTAAGCAAGTTAAGCGTGGCACACGAAATTATTTATGAGATACAAAATTATGAATATTACCTGGCAACGGCAGCAACTGTTAGACCTTTTTTTATGGAATGTAATGACGAGACGAGCGAGACGTTCGCCTGTGGGTATAAGCGCCATGCCTGCCAGTAATAGAAGGAGTGCCAGGATTGTGGAACTTGTGAACTTGTGAACTTGCGTGCGCTACGCTCGTCACTTTGAGATATCAAATGTCAAACCTCTTTAACCGGAGCCGGTGGTATTCATAAAGGATTTCACTGGTCAAAAAAGGCCTTACATGGCCTTTAATTACTACTGAGTTAATCGCTTTCTATAGTAGAATTAGTAATTTCAGAAACTATAGATTAACAAGTAGAAACTAAAACTAGTCTCCAAGAACTGGTTTAGTGCGCGTCGACTTTACTAAGGCGGAAAATCGTGTAGTATTTAGTTGTCCAAATTATTAAGTTTGGTTAGATATTATCACTTAAATTTTCTAATAAAACAAAATATAATATTTTTTATAAAATTACAGAAGTTCTACGGATATTGGTCAAGTAATATAAGATGAAAAATAACAAAGTTGATACCAGGTCCAGTAACGGTAGGTATTGAAGATATAAACAAGATAATCTCGTTAGAATCTTACGAAAACGTAGATACTCGTAATTTGTTCGGTCGAGCTCGCATGCCATCTGACAAGGAAATTGGATAATTGAGGAAGGGAGCGGCCGATGTCGGCAACCGTCTTGAATTAACTTTTTAAATGGAACTAGTCTCGCGTATAGGTCTGTATGATATCTAGTATTTCGTAAGTCGTCCACCAAGCTGGTAACAACGCAATGCAAACTTGGAGTAACTAGTTGCTAGCTAGATTTTAGTTTCTAGAAATGTTTGCTGTAAAATGCTCTGTCAAAGTGTCGTAGATCGTAGAAAAGAAGTACAGTGGCCTGCAATAATTTGTAGTTGCATATATTATAGTGATGATACTCTCCCTCCCCCCAAATAAGAGATGGGTCTTATTTGGGGGGAGGCCTTCGTCCAACAGTGGACGTTTTCTGGATGTCGATGATGTAACTATACATATTTCGAATTCGAAATATTAAGTTTTTTTTTTTCTTCTACTTAGTATAATGTAAGTGTCAAACATCTACATCTTAAAACTCAAAAATTACTTAACCAACTAACCATCGATTCATTGACCTGTGCCTTATTAAATGTATGACATAAACCAAAAAATTACTAAGAAATAATTTATTTGAACATTGTGAATATTTATTTATATAATATCATACACACATTACAGTATTTTTTGGACAACGTTGAATTAAAAGGTTGGTCGAGAATAAAAATCAACGCAGCAGATGTTTTCTCGCTTTGGTAAACTTTTATACAAAGTTCGTTACACAAAACTCGTTCGTTGTGTCAAGTGCGTATCGTGACACACTTAAAGGGGGTTTTAGCCATGTTAAAAATATCATCGCACGCATAGTTCTTATCGTGTGAAGTTGTTTTTGCGGTTTTCTCATTTTATTACGACTCCGACAAAGACTAAATACTTAATTTATCGGCACTCGGCTCTGCTACTACTGTCGGCTTTTGCAACCGACTTCCAGTTCGTTGTAATAATTTGCAAAGATATTTTGAGTTTCTGTGCTAGTATTCTAGATTTTCCGGAAAATAGCTTTAAGGTGTTTTTTCCCAGAAGAAACAATATAGGAAATGGACAACTTAAATAGTTTTATTACTGTTTAAAAACCTCGTAATACTTGTTGTGAAATGTTCATCAACTTTTCATACGTGTCCCCTTAAAAACTCACACGAATGTGTTATCTATCTAATTTGTATGTGTTGTATGGATCGAACAGCGATTTTGTCTTGTTATTCTCTGATTACAAGAAACATGCACATACAGATGTGCAATGAAAATATAGAGATTCCTTAGGATGTTACGGAACCCCAAAAACGGCCCGAACGCGATAACCGACAGGTGGCAGCTGACTTCCGTCAGGTGCAAAACCTACAACAAAGCCCCTATCTGGAGCTACCTGCCGTTGTGAATTCTTCTTTGTTACACCAAGGTTTTGTATTTATACAGGTTTTATAGTTATCACAACATAATGTTTCTGATCACACCATTATAAATAAAAATAATGTCTGTATGTTTATAGCAACGCCACGCCGCGCCCGCGTCGCTGCCGGCGCCGCACCGGTATAATGTAGCCATTTCATGTAATTTTGGTTTGACATATGACTGTTTGTGAAACCAAAAATTAGCTCTCAGAATGAATAGAGGCACGTTTATGGCGAAACAAAACTGGTGGTTTTTTATGATCGTTCCTATAAAATTCACTGCAAGAGAGTTTTTATATCAACACAACCAACCAATATTTTGTTTCTACCTATTTCTCATTTTGTTCAGTAAATATTTAATGTAAATAAATTGAATTGGATTACTATATTAGTCTAGGTATCCTGGTCTTTGCCGGATACATATGCCTAAAGGTAGGCATTATTTACTCCAGCACGCTAGAGAAGTGCCAATAAAAGCTTTTGGATAGCTTGAAAACTCTGTAATACCCATCTGCTAGCTTATTAAACGTTCATAATAATAAATGGATGAAACTATTCCAAAAAAAAATATTTTTTTCCAGTTATTTCATTTAAAAACCAGCATCAAGTTTAATTAAATGTATATGGGACCAATTTGAAAGTATATCCATTCAAACAATCATAATTTTTTTTTTTAAATAAATTAGTTCATAAATGACGGAGAAACGAGCTAAAAATAAAAAAAATACGATTTGTGAATCTCCCCTTTTTTGAAGTCGGCTAACATAGTAATTTTGCTCCGGAAAGATATTTCTATGCGTTAGAACTTTACTATGAACAACAACATACCGTACTCCTAATATTTACCTAGTTACTGTTACCATCAAAAACAGGATAAGGATAAGGCTAGTCGTCATTAGCAAGACTCATCGTATAAACTTGGCATTGACTACATACCTGCCTGATGATAAGCTGAATAAGTACTACACAATTATATGCAAATTGCACCCCAGCTAGACACCGGTTCACTCAATCAACTTTAAATATCAGCACAAAAAAACAGTCAATGCGTATGTCAATGCGTATGTGTAGGGTGTATTGTCCACATCAGTCCTCTTAAGCCGCAATTTTGAAATAAGAAGTAATATTTTGGCGGGAATACTATTCCCAAAAAAAGCACGTATACAAATTGGTTTCCGTACGGAACGCTTGTCACGCGCCGTCTGAGCTCGACGCGCTCTGTCACACTGGCTGGCCGGGCCAAGCGACAACAGAACTACGCAAGCGCAAGATTTTCTTGGCTTTTCCGAAACGCCACAACAGTGACGTCACGCTGCACGTCACTTACTTTATACTTAAATTGCTGGCTGTACGTATATCGTGAAGTTAGTCAGAGATTAGTTGTTGTGTAGATCGCGTGGATCATTGTACAAGTATCGTATTTTATAGCTAAAACTTATTTGAATCAGCGACGGTGATAATGGAATGGACGGGCCCAGCGCTTGCAAATCGATCAAAATTAACAAGGCAACACAATAAAGCATATCTAGCTAAAAATATGCATATTACATTTGCCGGAAAATAGAGATAGTGAATCTAATTACTGCATGACAAAAAGAGAACACATGTACATGTTTTAGAAGTTTGTATTGTCGTATCGTACGGCTCGCATGTCGCAAAGGCAGAGTATGACTGAAGCAAGTGGAGAGCCGGCGCTCAACATATAGTCTTCTAAATCCGTGTGCTTATTTCCCGTCCATTCATCTTATCATTGTCGCTGATTTGAATAATGTTTGTTCTCAATTCTGAAGGAACCAATTTGTGTCTTTCCCAAATCGATATTTCTAATTTACAATTTTTTATTTTTTTGTACTATCAATTGACGAGACGAGCAAGACGTTCACCTGGTGGTAAGCGCCACGCCTGCCACTAACAGTAGCAGTGCTAGAACTGTGAACTTGCGAACACAATCCTGTGCCGCACTGCACTGCGCTCGTAACCCTGAGATATTAGATGTTAAATCTCTTCATATACCCAGTAATTTCTCTCGTATCATTTGTCCCTCAAACTGGAACACAGAAATGCTTGCACACTGCTTGGCGGTTGAATAACTGGCAAAGGTGTGGTACTTCCCCAGGCGGACTCTGCAGTAGAGTCCTACCACTACTAAACTACTGATACCTTACTGAAACGTCATTCTTCTCTCCATTATTGGTTATTAAGTATTAGTAAAATTATTAAAAAGGCGATAATGCTGCTCAATATTATTATTTAGCAAAATCGAAATTTGGAAGTTCACAAATAAAAATACTCCAAGAAAACAAAGGCCAAAAATCTTCACACGAAAGACTTCAACGCGTTTCTAAGTGCGTCTACGGCGTAGAACCCTTCGTTTTATTTATTTTTAAAGGAATAAGACGTATAACCACGACATAGTGATAAAAATAATTAATGCCGACCTATGAGTTATCAGTTCCCAGAACTACTACATTTGTATTGGCGCTCATTGTTTCTTCCCCGTTGTCCACCTACGTCTCATTACTTCGAGACATTCATAAAAAAAGAAAAAAAGAAAGAAAAATAATTTATTTTGTAACATCATTAACGTAGGTACTAAAGCTAGACAGGCATTAGGCTAGATGACTGTTTTTTTTTATTGTCCTATTAAAATGTGGCCCATAAATATAGCTGATTAATTATAACAAAATCAAAATCTGATCAAAAATAAGCATTTTAATATCATGCTAGACAGAGAGTAGATTATGACGTCACTTCTCTGATGCTGTACGCCATATAAATTCTATTCTGACAAGTATGGCACACAGAGATGTGACGTCATTTTTTGTTTTGTGGGAAAGGGACAGAGTTTTTCTACCAAAATCTTTAAAAGCTTATATATCAGAAAACATTAATATCCGATTTAAATATTTTTTTCAATAAACATATATATTTACTTAAATTATTCATCAAAGCTATTCAACGATATAAACATCAGTCATCTACCCATGCAATGCAAGTGAAGCACGGGCACACTATGGGATTAGGGAAAGACTAGGCTACCCATCAAGCTGGCGGCATTGCTACACTGAATAGAAACAGTTTTTTTTTCTTAAAAGTTAAGGTGGTTTCCTGGACTACAATGATTGGAAAATTTTACTTTTTAGATTATTTAAGTATTTTAGAATATTTAGGACCAAAATAACTAATGTTCTATTATTATTAACGGGAGGGATATTTACCGAGATTATGTTGTGAAATGAGCTCCCATTAGTAAACAACCGTGATAGTTTAAAACAGTGCAAAATAACTAATTTCCCATAATAATTATTTTTTTAATAATTATTATACTTACCAGAAGCTATAATAATAATTTTATTAAGCCATGCCTTTTTTTAAGCTATGTCTTACGCCTTCTGGCTAGCCACTCAATCTGTACGACGTTACGTATTACTTACTCAAGGCTAAAACTAGTTTCAATGGTTTTTAGCAGTTTTCGTGCCGTGAGACGCGTTGTCGTGAAAGTGTTGGCCAAAGGTCCGGTCGTTTCACTTTCTACGGAATAATGTGAACTGATTCTACACGCACAACTTTTCCATTCAAATTTACGATTCAAACCCAGGTTCAGTAATCATTAAATCCATCCAAAAGCCATTTGGATAGTAAAAATACTTATTAGCCAATTTCTTCAATACCGCATTTTTTTGTAATTAGATATTTAGTTTGTCAAACGAATCCCCCTATATATAAACCTGCCTATATTGTACATACCTAAGTATATTGGCAGAAACTTGTAATCAGGCCAATGATATTATTACCTGTAATTTTTTTGTCATAAGTGTTGTGATTTGCTACAAATGCAAAATAATGGATAAATATTAATCAATTAACCACATCGCTCGAAGAACTGACAACCGATGGGGAAGAAAGGTTCTTGAGTGGCGACAGCGAACCGGAAGACGCAGCGTAGGAAGACCTCCCACTAGGTGGACCGACGACATTGTAAAAGTCGCGGGCAACCGGTGGATGCAAATGGCAGCTTGTCGTACAGTGTGGCGGTCTAAGGGGGAGGCCTTCGTTCAGCAGTGGACGTCTCCGGGCTGATGATGATGATGATTAATCAATTTACAATACTCTAAGTACATAATTATTTTAAACGTTGTTCTATTGTATTGTAGGACCTACCTACTCATACAGATATTAACGTAAAAAGTTTCATTACTACCGCCAACCGCGGGGCAATGCTAGCAGCATTGCCCCGCGGTTTCATCCGCGATTCCTGGGATAAAACGTAGCCTATAGGTTGCCTCTATACCCAATTTCATAAAATTCCATATAAAACACATATGCTAATTTATTATACTTATGATATGCTATAATATATTTTTCATCACACTTGCTCATAAATTGGATCTTATTACATCGGTTTTAGGCTCATAATCCAAGCTATTACGCACGCGTGCTTTTTACTTTACATTACGGCACTTGAGCTTTAATAGGTATAACCCGGTGAAGTCAAGTTTGTACGTGACTGCAATTAGACGTATGTATACGAAGCACTCTTAATATAGCCGGGTAATACTTAGTTTTTTTTGTAATACCAACAAAGAGTTCTTATGCCGCTGAAGTAAATGTCAACCTGCGCGCGCATTGCTGGTTTGGGCGCCATTTTCCGCAAATGCTTTACGCAAATGTTTGTTTGTTGACGTTTTCGCTGTGTGGTTGATTATTATCAAAAAAAGTTTGTTTTTTCCTCGCAAGTGTGATGAAAACAGTCGTATGGAACTCTTGTGCATTGTCTTGTAGTCATTACGCTCTCGGTTTCCTTATCGCGCTCGCCTGCAGCTCGCGCGCATAATACCGCCTCTAGTGTAATGACCAACATAGCACACTTGTATCATAATGTACTAATATATATAATAATTATAATTAATTATTATTTAATATTACATCTTTCATTAATCCTATTGTAAGAATGGCTCGTCAATACAATGATTTGTTAAAAACCAAGTTAGGAATTGAAACTAGAAATTGACGTGTTTGTTCCTAAATTTAATTATTACATAAAAACCGTAAAGGATATCTTCCAATTCATTCGTAAGATGGAGTGTCCAGACACAACGGCTGTGTTTTGTCTGAATAATCCATCCCATCAATCATTTCTATTTTTGTTTAGTTTTTAGAGAAATATTGTGCCGTCTTGGTGCCTAGCTTCAGGCTTATTGCTTTGCGGCTGAGCACTCTCATGATGTACGTCTTGTTATTTTATTTTTCTGTGTACACATACATTGGCTTTCAATTCAGTTCAGGTTTTTGTTTCCATTTACTTATTTAGTAAGAAATCGATTGTTATCTGTTTTGTGTATCATAAATATATTAATATATATGTATATACTAAAGTAGGAATTGCGGCTTTCTGATTAGATGTATTTACGTACCTATTACACGCTACCGTACCATATAAGCAGATTACACTATCACAGACAGAACTTTCATATGCAATCACATTCTATATATGATGGAAAAAAACTCGTCATTGATAGCATTCGATTTCGTATTGCATGAATTATCTAAGCACGCTGTATCTCGTACTTATTCGCGTAAAATAAATACCTCACAGTGTATCCGTACCATAACCATTTCAATTAGGTAACTTTGTGATTGAATCTACATTGGACGAGATCCCAGCTTGTGTAGTAGCAGACAAAGACATAGTATTGTGAACCTACCCACTGTTTACGTAAAGTGAAGTGTTTGTCCCACGAACGATTTCGACATTCTGCGTAAAGCTAGCGTACTTTAAAATTTCGCAATTTACGATCCAGTCAGCATTTGGATTCTGTAGTTACACACCAGTAATCAAGCTTTAGCAGGTTATTGGGGTAAATCAGAATGTACATGTTGGTGGTTAAAAATACTAACTATACTATAATAATTACAAGTCATCAGGTCCATTTATCTAACCCAAATTTAGTTTTGAAAATATATAGGGAGAGAGAAATGGTCCTGATAGATAGTAATTATTACTAGCCATCAGGTCCTTATCTACACCAAATTTAGTTTTGGAAATATATAGGGCACTTAGCCAACTCAGCACTATACTAGCTGACTAGCTAAATAGCTGTCAGGAGCGTTGAATGTCAACCCGGCTGGTGATCCGAAGGTATTGTGAAAATCACGATGATACATAATAGGAGAAGTTTTTGCACGGCCGCGGCCATGATAGATAGATAGATTAACTATTTATTGTATACACCAAAAGAAATGATAACAGTCATGATGATCACAACACAAAAAAGGAACTTAAAACTAGTGTTACAATTGACGGCCATGAGTGATCAAGGACTGAAAAGTGAGAATTTGTGATACAATGCTTTACTTGGCTTGTTCTAGATATTTAAGTAAGGTTGACGAGGGTCTCCTCTAGCAGTTTATTTGAGGACCAAACGATTGGTTTAGATTTTTTTACGAAACGGACAACGTGGACGAAATCCCGTCATGTAAAAAGAACGCTGGTGGTTAAGCTGCGCAGTAGACGATTTATCGGTTAATTTGGTGGTATGAGGTGGTACCTAGCAATAACCAATATACGAAGCTGCGAGCAAAAGGCTAATTAATAATTATTTAAAACAATAAGCCTAGTACTTTTGTGCGCAAGCGTACACATGCGCAAACACACCCCCTCTACTTTCTTCCAGCGTTCTTTTTACATGACGCGACCTATAATACAAATTTAAAACTTAATAATTGTTTTATGTGTTTGAAGAGAACTGTACCTATTCTCCAGATAGTCAACCACATTATTGCTAACATAGAAAAAAAATGTGTCATAAAAGTAATTATCAAACATGTTCCACTTATTCTAGCAGCGACCTGCGGTTTCACCCGCGATTCCTGGGGTAAAAAGTAGCATATATATGTGTTATTACAACGTACCAAATTACCAAATTGTATCCTAATACAACAAATACAACAAACAACAAATAGTAATAAACTTTCGTATGTATAATATTAGTGTGAAGTGTGATAGGTACTTGTATAAGCCCAATTAGGGCAGTAGAACCAAGGCAAGGTTGTACCGAACTTAGCAATACCTAATGTTATGAAATAAAACGCTTGGCGTCAATTTTCCTTGTCAACTGCTCATGACCAGTTGCCAGTAGAGTAATATCTAACAATGTTTTCTAGTTCATATTTTTTTTGCATATAATTTCGGGCCGCTTAGCCTTGGACGTCACCAGTTAGACGTAGGTGCCGTGCCGCACATCTCACAGTTTACATTCCATAATATCATCATTATAAATAGCCAATCCGAAGATCGCCTCCGTGCAGATTTCGTGACTAAATCCACGATGACTTCATTGTCTCTCAGTACCTACCTGTGCAGTGGATGTGGTGATCTTACCGTGTCTTTGATGTTAGTGCAGACTTGTAATCTGTTATATTAGTGTTACATTGTAGTTAACGTGCCCTTATTAAATAAATTAGCAAAAATGTGGCAAAATAGAAATAATATTACCAAGCTCTCAGCATCCTGGCTCATCTTTTTCTACGCATGGTTCCCGTGGTGGAACCGCGCGCCGGCGCGGGCGTCGTCCTGATCACACTCCAGGTAATCCAAGGCACAGCACCATATCACGTCACCATAACAACACACCACATTCCATCACTGCATCCGCGTCCAATTCAACATATGATCGCTACGGCCGGTCTCTGTGACGTCACGCGCTTTCTCACTACTTCACAAGGTTGTTCGGAGAAGTGCTCCAACGGCCCGTGGATTCGACCAGTAATCGACAATAGCAGACGATTCGTACCGGGCAAATTGAACGGTTTCACCTAATCGTACAGGAGTAATGGTGTTTGCGTGTGGGGAAATGGTACCGAGTGACGCAGGTAACGACTTTCGCGCACGAACTGAGTGAAGCACGTCCGCGTCGTGGCACCGCTGCCGCCGCGCGCTCCACGTAACGGCACTGGCAGGGAGCCCCCGCGCCCCTGCGCCGGCGCCGGGCTCCGCAGGCTTGCCTTGCCCTGCCTCGCTGGCTCACACGCGCGCGACGCGCCGTCGCCCGACAACCTCTCGACGCGCCCACGTCACGCCGCCGTCGCGTCGCCTCCGCCGCGCCGCAACTCCGTAAAACAATATTGTTACATCGCGTTTGTGTGGGTTACCTCTTATTGTTTTCCTCCCACCGCGCATTGTTGACACAATAACTCGGACAATAATAGTGAAACATTTCAAAGATTACCAGTTGGTACATCGGCTATGAACAGTACCTACTCTTCTAGCCATAAGAATTCTGTCATGTCCGAATTCTTCTAGTGCATTCTAGTGGCTCTTGCAGCTGACCAACACAAAAGAGCTGACTGAGTCAGCTAAAAAATGCAAAATTTTGCTACTAATAAATATGTCAGTAAAAAGTTGCAGTCAATTTCAAAACTGAAAAATATATCCTTATTACATTTTTGCTGCTGTCTGTTGATTTTCCGATAGTAAACGGACTGTATAGTATAGTAGGTATTATTATTTATTTGTAGCTGTACCTATCTAAGTTATGTATATCAACTATCCGGGTTCCTCTGCGTCCTCTGCGTAGTTATGATCAATTGGTCCATACTATGCAGATTATTTCCTCCTTTATTATATAATGATATATCTCCGTATATTATTACAAGGTACTCTGTGGACCAGTTGTCTTCCAGTTGTGCTCTAAATACGATAAAAACATCGATCCATTCAAGTTTTTAATAATTTTATCTCTCTTCCTTTCCGCTTTCTTCACCATCTTTTTCTTCATTTTTAATTTAAAAATATTGAACCTCTTTAGTTAGGACATCGTTAGACCTTCTAAGTACCTTTGTATCCACAAAAAGATAATGCACCTAATTAAACTACCTTGATCTAAAATTATTATTTTTCTCAAAGTAATGAGCATGAAATACAGTAACAGTAATGCAAGTAAAAAATATCAAAATGTTACTTGTTTCAGTGGCTTTTTAATGTAGTATTTATTTTTGAAAAATGTTAATGGATTGTTAAGATATGGTCAATCAAAAAGGCTAAGCCCCATCAAATCACTAAATCATCTACAAACACAGTACACGTAATACTCACGTTTATGGAACTACTAACTAGAAACTCCGACTGCGACTATACTCCGACTACAGTGCAAAGCACGCGCGTCGGGCTCTGTTTTCACTCTTTGAAAAAGGTCACCGGATGTGATCGAAAGTATAGTCGGAGTATCCGATTTAATTAAACGTGATTATTCCCGTATAAAATAAAGCCGTCAAGTAAGAGTACGTGCGACTCGGATAACGAGGGTTACGAGGTACCACCAAGTACAAAGGAAATCCGCGACAGTATCTAACGAATATTCTATAAAAACAACTGGCTACCTATTACGATTTACGAAATATACGTCGTTATAGATTTAAAAAACCGACAAACCATAGAGCAGAGTAATATACTGGGCGACAAACTGACATATTTATTAGACAAACAGAGATGGATTGCTTAGTCATATGGTACAGTTGAATTCCCTTGGGGTAAGGAATCCTAAAAAAGAGTTTCAACAAGATGTTCCAGTTTTTACATTTTTTCTATCGTTTACTTACTGATTGCGTTGACTTAGAAGTTTGTTTTTTTTTTTACAGCTCTGTGTGTTTACGCATTCGATATTAATTTCAACTTGACTCGTTTCAGAGAAAAAGGGCCTTGACAGACAGACAGACAGACGGACAACAGAGTGATCCTATAAGGGTTCCTTTTTTCCTTTTGAGGTACGGAACCCTAAAAAACAAAATGAGTCAAAGCCAAGTCAGTTTTCATAATAAAATTGTACAAGTTGATTTAGTTTATTATGAACTAGCAACCCCTCCATAATAAGGGCGAGGCCTTCGTCCAGCAGTGAACGTCACCCGGCTGATGAGTGTGACGTGACAGTCCCCGCGACTCCGTCCGCGTACCGAAGAAATTCGCCCCTCTCCCAAATATCTTCCGTAATGCCGCTGGGTTATTTCATTATTTTTTTCCTCCCCATTTTCAGCTCTTTAGATCAACCCTGGCAAAAATTGTTATTGTTTTTGTTTTAAATGTTAAACCAAATACCATCTGTTTATACATTAAAAAAACAAAGATCTTTCCATACAAAGTTTCATCCACCTTTTTACCCCCATAAGTCATCACTGTAAAAAATATTGAAAATACTGTATTTTATTTCAAATGGACTATCAAATAATAATACCTAATTCGGCTTTTATTACGTTTTTCATCTCCCTTACTCCTGTTTTGAAACTGAAACACGAGTTGTTACGTATTTTAAACCTCTTTTACAGACCATAATTATCTTTACAACCCATTAATATTATACAAAGATGTATAAACATGTTCTGTAGGTAAAAAAAACAGTCAACATTACAAAAAAAAAACACTTTTTATTAGAGACCGGCAAATTGTTAAAAAAAAATATTTTTTGCTGCATGCAATGTTTAAAATCTATCGTTAACTATGATTAAACTTCGAGCCATTATGGTTCGTGTCATTCAATAAAAAACAAAAATTGGTGGGTATGTTCAGAAATCTTGTCTTTATGGTACACAATGGGAAAAAATATATATATCACAAAAAAAAACTCGAAACGATTAATTATCGCCAAACTATTAGATCGCCTCAAAGATAGTCCAAGATCATGCCATGAAAGCCTAATCTACAAAACCATCATTCTGTATATATAAAAGTCGATGTTAGTGTGTATGTTCCCTATGGACTCCTAAACGGTTGAAGCTATTTTGATAAAAATATCAGGTAATCTTCAGTTAAACCCAACAGGCAGCAGCCAGTTTAGTACCCGTTCGAAGCTGGGTCGCATTTTGCGTATAAAATAAAACAAAAATGTGTCAAAACCACGTCAGTTTTGATACCTAAGAGTAGGGCCTTCGCTTTTCTGTGGTTTTGATAGTCATGGGGAGGTGTTATAATTATCTCTTTTATTAGGTATCACGAGATTCTGGTCAATTTTGATTTTGGTAAGGTTTTGACAGTTCTAAACTAATTAAAATATTGCTGTCACTTTTTTACTAGGCATGTTAGTTAAGGACAGCAATACTTTAGTTAGTTTAGTTCTGTCAACTTTAAACCTTCAAAATTTACCACAATGTCTTGTTCGTCTCATCAGTTGATACAAAAAAATAATATTTAGATATACCATAAAAACGAATCTCCTATTATCTCCATACTTGATGTAATCTAAACTTTGACAAACTTAATGCCAAATACATAGACCCCGCAGAGGACTGGCACGTAAATGCCACTCTTACGTGCGTGCACGATGTGCACGCACATTTACTGCCAAAATTTTGCTACAATTAGCCATATTCGAGAACATTTCATTTATTTTAATTAGTACGCTTTTGAACGTCAGATTTAACATAATAATAATAATTTACACAATAATAATTGTATTAAATAAAATGTCATGTTCTTTATAATATTATCAATCATCTAACGTTATAGATTTCCAAGCACGCTTGTCCTTTACAAAGTCGTCAACAGTTTAATATGCCTTTTTAAGTAAAATTATTTTAATCGTTGCTTTGAAAGATGTTTCATTTAAACTAGTTAAACTTGTCGGTAAAATATTGTAATATCGCACACAGTTATTTTTGAATGATATAGCAATCTTATCTAACCTTCTTCTGGGAATAATGAATTTTGACATATACCTCGTGTTTAGGTTATGCGTACTTATGTCACATTTCTTAATATAATTATTACAATTTTTCCTGGCATACATAATGTTGTCAAAAATGTACTGGCAACACCAGCGAAGTTACCTGATTGAGTCGCTGAAGTAGTCGCCGTAGCCGAAACCGGCATGGATGATAATATCATTATTCACTCATTTATTTAAAAAAAAAAAAACGGGAGCAACCAAGAGTACACCCCGACCTTGATTTAGGTAGGTAGTAAAGGTCTGTATGCAGCGACGGTGATAATGTAATGGACGGGCCCAGCGCCTGCAAATCGTTCAAAATTAACAAGTCAGCATAATCAAGCATACCTAGCTACAAGGATGCATATTACATTTGCCGGAAAATAGAGATAGCGAATCTAATAGGGTAGATGACTGATGTTTATATCGTTGAAACCAATAGCTTTGATGAAGAATTTAAGTAAATATAGTACGTTTAACGAAAAAATAATTAAAATCGGTTAATAATGTTCTGATATATGAGTGTTTAAAGTTTTCGTTAGAGACAACTGTGTCCCTTTCCCACAAAACAAAAAAATACGTCACGCCTTACTTGTCAGAATAGAATTTATATGGCGTACTGAGAAGTGACGTCACGATTTGCTGTTTCGCCTCTCTGTCTAGCATAATATTAAAATGCTTATAAATTGCTTAATTTTGATCAGATTTTCATTTTCTTTTCATTAATCAGCTATATTTATGGGCCACATTTTAATAGGACAATAAAAAAACCAGTCATCTAGCCTATTACTGCATGACAAAAAGATAACACCGAATTATTTGACCAATAAATAATGAAATTCTAACTAACCCGGCTGATAGTAGGTAAAATCCGCTATTGAGGGTTTTCAGAAAAAAGTATTCGTCGTCAGCCATAAAACGTCCACTGCTGGACGAAGGTCTCCCCCTTTATAGAGGGGTGTTGCCATAATCCCCACGCTTGGCAGGCAGCTTGGGGATCGCAGAATGGTCACCACCGTCCACCGTTAACCAAGAGGACGCTGCTGCCCGTCCTCCGGTTGGTCTGGTTGCAGTTTAAGGACATACCCAGGTCCAGAAAAAAGTATACCATGTCAAAATTCCGAGTAATAATTTAAATATCACAATTTTCAGGTTTTTTGGATCTATATACGTTTGGGATACATTTAAGTTTATGAAATGTTAAATAATTTCTTGCAGAATTGTATATTTTACTAGAAATCTTCAAATTAACCTGCCAATGCGGAAAATAAATTTTGTTGTGCGACTAACTAACTAATTTACTGATTTTGGAAAAGCCGCAGATTATTTTAATTGTCTTACGAAGTAATCATCATAAATACGATTTGTAACGCCAAGTTACAAACGTTACAAAGTTACAAAGTTACAAACGCCCTCATCATGAGCATATAGATTTATGCAACGATTAACAAAAAAACTTGATTTGCCACATCCGAACCGCCGCTGGCGCCATCTGCGAAAAGTTTTGCCTATGGAACCTCAATCAGAACCACCTCCTTTTTTTAAGTCGGTTAAAAATAGTAAGAGCATCTAAAGGGAAATAACAGTTTGAACGTCTGAACTATGTGGAATTGGAAGGAGATCTGGCGGGAACAGGGAATTTGTTTTTTTATTTAACCTGTGTTATGTGTTGTCCCACTGCTGGGCAAAGGTCTAATGGTGGTGTTTTATTCATTTAATTTTATTTTATTTAGTAGGGATAAGTGGACTAAGCTTTCCACTTATCGCTACCGGTAGATCTAAGTGGTTTTTTTTTCCATCTTTTTCTACCGGTAGGTATAGCTTGGTAGCGGTCCCTGCCCGTGATCCACCTACATTAGTTCACCTGGCTGTACCAGGGGCTAGCTTGGTAGGGATAGGTGTACCAGGCCGGAAAATTCATATGGCTGCAGTAATATTTATTTTCTTGTGGTTTTTTGCAAATTATGAAAAAGGGTGGTGTTTTATTCATTATGTGTCAAATTACACACACAACACAAGTATAGGCAGGAGTTTTGGCGGGAACACGGAAAAATCATGTCGTTGCATTCTATTATTTTCTTAAACTTGTGTTTTTTCGCGAATTAATGATTCAAAATGGTGGTGTTTTATTCATTGAGTGTTGAATTACATGCACGAGTGTGGGCAAGTGATATAATGTGGTGAAACATGTCTTTTTGTGTTGTTTTCAAAACTCCGTAGAAGCTCATAGTAAAGTCGCCACAACTTTACTAGGGCATGACTTGGACTCAACTATGACTAATTTCGTGTGACTGACTGTGATATCATGACATATTTGACTTGATTTTAATATAAATACTTGAAAAAATCATATACTTGACACTGGCAGAATGCACAACGTGCGATGCCAAGAATAAAGAAAAAAAAAAAAGTATAGGCAAGTGATATAATGTTGTGAAACATGTACTTTCTTGTTGTTTCCAAAACTCCGTAAAACCATATAGTAAGTAGTCGCCACAAATTTACTAGGGCATAAGTAATTTTGTGTGACTGACTGTGATTTTATGACTTAATTTTCTACTTTGTTTTTTGATCATATAAACTTACGTAGTATTTACTTACTCTATAATATAAACATCGTCGGCCTTACTTAAAAAAACTTTTCAACCGTTAGTCACTGTTTAAGATGCTCTGCCATCTTCTCTCTAACGTGAAGTTGCACGAGCTAGAAAAGGACAGAGAAGTTTAACCAGTGACTAAGAGAATCGAGATTATTTTAGGTAAGGCTGCGTGTGCGCTCGGCCTAAAATGTACAACATGATATTTGCCGACACGATAATGTACGGCATAATAATGCACAGCATGATAATTGGTGTACATGGACATCGACAGCCTTACCTAAAATAATCTCGATCCTCTTAGTCACTGCTTAAACTTCTCTGTCCTTTTCTAGCACGTGCAACTTCACGTCAGAAAGAAGATGGCAGAGCATCTTAAGCAGTGACTAACGGTTGAAAAGTTTTTTTAAGTAAGGCCGAGTATATCATGCTGTACAATCCGTGTCGTACTATACTGGCCGTCCATTATCGGCTCGTGTCTATAAAGTACGGCCCTATATTGTACAGCCAATAATCCGAGTACATTTCTCAAATAGACATTATAAAAACCTGAACCTAACTGCTATACAAATAAGGAATTTGTGTACTTGTACAACAAATATCAGTCTGTACAAAATCGGGGTGTGCATTATTGAGCCGAGCCGATAATGTACGTCATGGCATGATATTGCACGGCACGGTATTGCACATGTCGTGCCGATGTACATGTACACCAATTATCATGCTGTGCATTATTTTATTATGCCGTACAATATCATGCCGTACATTATTGCCTGTTATTGCCTCCCGATCCGATGACTGAGACGTTCTTGTTTTTCTTTATAAATAAATTATAAATAGTTTTAGTCAGGTTTTAGTATATACTACATAATTGTATCGTACTTTTATTTATAAGTGAGATCAGAACGAAGGTAATATTTTGGTTTTAGTGTAAATCTGATCTAAATAAATGCTTTAAGGTTATAAATATAAACAATGTCTTGTGTATCACCAAACCATGAAGATGAATCAACGGCATTACCTTCCTCTTTGGAAGAGTCTAAAACAAATGTCCCACAGAAACGAACTCTCCAGCAAGATGATGATGCCAAAGCTGCCAGAGTGGTAAAAAGTGAAGAACACAGTAGCATTGTTGCAGCTCATTACAACCACCTAGAGGAGAAAGGCATTAAAGAACGCTTCAATTCGCCCATATTTTATCTCCGAAATTTCAACAATTGGGTGAAAAGCGTCCTTATTCAAGAGCACACTGATAAACTCCGTGAAAAAGATTATGGCAGAAGAGTAAGAGTGCTGGACATCTGCTGCGGTAAAGGAGGAGATCTAAGTAAATGGCAAAAGGCTAGAGTAGATCGTGTCATATTTGCTGACATTGCATCAGTTTCAGTAGAGCAATGTGAGAAACGGTACGATGATTTATACAGACGGTGTCGAGGCCGACTCTTCTCAGCTGAATTCATTGCTGCAGACTGTACAAGGGATACACTCAGAGACAAATACACAGACCCTTCCATAAACTTCGACATTGTAAGCTGCCAGTTTGGCTTTCATTACAGCTTTGAAAGCTTAGAACAAGCAAGGAGAATGCTGACAAATATATCAGAATGCATTAAGCCTGATGGCTATTTCTTTGGTACTATTCCTAATGCTAACGAAATTGTCTCAAGAGCAAAGAAATCAACTGATTATTCATTTGGGAATAGGATATTTAGCATTAAATTGTTATTTGATCCTAAGGATGGCTATCCATTGTTTGGTGGTAAATATGACTTCCACTTGGAAGGTGTGGTTGATTGTCCCGAATTCTTGGTCAACTTTGACATGTTGGTTAAGTTAGCATCAGAGTATGGGCTGGAGCTCGTGTACAAAGCAGGCTTCGCCGATTTTTTTAAAGACCACAAAGAAAAATACAGGCAATTGCTTCAGAAGATTAATTGTTTCGAGAGCTATCCACCAGGGCCTGGTAAAAACCTCATGGGGGATGAATCGGAATATGAACATGCCAAATCACTTTGGGATACCAAGGACAGTACCAATGAAAAGGATAAGTTTGGTACTATGAGCAAATGTGAATGGGAAGTAGCAAGTATGTATTATTAAAGTAACACTGTGAAGCTTTCAACCCCTTGGCATGAATAGTGTTAGGCTGTTGAACAGCAGTTAAAAAAGACACAACCACTTCTTAGTCTTGAGCTGATGATGGTACATGACCACAGTAACAGTTGTAGTTGTGATAATAAATTATAATTTGGTATGAGGGACGACCAAAGGCAATTATTATCATGCGGGTCAAATAAAATACTTTTTAATGTTGTAGGCCGAAGACTGGGACGAATATGGCATAAATCCATCCCACCTGTCAAGACCACCTGTTGGCAATGGCTTGGGTGTGTAGTGCACTTTAGGATAAATACATTGGGTTACACTGTTGTTAGCAAGTGCTCACTGATATATAATGTATTAGTAGTTATGTTAATAACATAAATTACTTAAAAATTCCGCGTAACACTAATATTATAAATGTGAAAGTATATATGGACCTGCAGGCTAATCATGTAACTGTTTGGGATCGCGATTTGTCATAATTGTCACTTATGTACTAAAAAAAAAAAAACGCTTGTGGTTGTATAGGTGATTCTAAATGAACACCGATGTTAAGCAACGGACGGTCCGGTCAGTCTTCGGATGGGTGACCGTGAGTGGTATTTATTTCTGAGCGCTACCGTGAGTCGGATGACACGTTAAATTGTTGGTCCCGGTTGTTTGTTCTAGTTTCTATAACAACAACCGTCAGCCACGTCAGAGGCCTTCGGGCGGCACATTAACTCTGACACAAGGGCTGGCCACTCAGCCTATACGAACTTACTTACTTGTGTACTGTCACAGCTTCACGGTATCCAAAGGGATTTCTCTCCCTATCGTTAACGAATGAATGCATTGATTTCCTAATTAAGTTAACCAAATCCGTCAGTCTTTTGGCGTTTCGTCCTGCCCTGCAGGGTCAAATGAGTTTTGATGGGACACTGACAAGTGACATTTATGACAAATCGCTGCATCCAGCACTACCGGAGGACGGGCAGCAGCGTCTTCTTAGTTAACAGTGGTAACATTGTGCAATCCCCAAGGCTGCCTGCCAAGCGTGGGGATTATGGCAATCCCTCCCTATTCAGGGGGAGGCCTTCGCCCAGCAGTGGACGTTTACAGGCTGATGAGTGAGTGTGAGTGAAATTATATCTGTTGGTTGAACTTATCTCGGTTTCGAAATTTAGCAAGGAAAGGGCCAATTATTAAGAATGACTCGCTACTTGACCAAAATACTAATGCAGTGCAAACTAGGCTTAAGATTTTCTACTCTAAATTTTTCTATAAAAAGTTGCTTGTGTAATACAAAACCTTTTATGTGTTTCAGCTATTTACATGGCGTTTGTTTTTAAGAAACTGAAGGGCACCTTGGATTTAAATGGCAAGACTGTATATGGAACTACTGATGCATCATCCAAAAATAAAGGTCCTGATTAATTGTCATGTTGAAATACTGACTTATAAAAATGTAACTCTGTTTATAATATTTAAGTATTCATTTTAGACATTCTGAATAACATGAGTTAACAGTATGTATGTAAGTAGTTAGACAGCGACAGTGACAATGTATATAATAAGTCAATACAATCAAGCATACCTAGCTAAAAGTATGCATATTACATTTGCCAGAAAATAGAAATAGCGAATCTAATTACTGCATGATAAAAAGAGAACACATGTACATGTATTAGAAGTTTGTACTGTCGTATCGTACGGCTAGCATGTCGCAAAGACAGTATGACTGACGCGAGAGGAGAGCCGGCGCTCAACAAATAGTCTCAAAATCCTTGACCTTATTTCCCGTCCATCCATTTTATCATTGTCGCTGTAGTTAGACACATACTTTATATTATCTCTAATAAGAAGGAGAATTCTGTGGTTGCTACTGAGAACCATTTTCCTCTTATTTTAAAAGAGTACCTATTGAGTAGTTTCGTATTTTCAATAAAATACGTATAATTTTATATAATTTAATTGGTGTTTTTTTGTAAGTGGATAAAGTATTAAAATTCCTAAAACATGAAGCTCTTTTTTTTGTCATTATCAAATAATTCTCCACGTTTTATACTTAGTAAAGCTTGGCACCTCCGATCATTGAGCATTTAAATAGACCTCCGATATCAATCGTGGTATCAATGGTTGTCACAATTATATTGATCGAAGCTAGGCAAAATAAAGTGAAATTAATAAGAGTGCTGCTATCGCAACAAATAGTTCTAATCTTGACTTGACTTCTTGGGTTTATGGCTTCTGCGACTAGTGTCACAATTCTGCCAATGTCCGTTTCTTGAGAGTGTTGTAAACTGTAGATATTATCGGACTTACTTAAAAAAACTTTTCAACTGTTAGTCACTGCTTAAGATGCTCTGCCATCTTCTCCCTGACGTGAAGTTGCACGTGCTAGAAAAGGACAGAGAAGTTTAAGCAGTGACTAAGAGAATCGAGATTATTTTAGGTAAGGCCGTATATGATCAAATACCAATTCTCTGTCAAATATAGAGAAATTTATAGATCAAATAGTTAAGTAAGGACTTGACTGGCGATTTTATGACAGGCAATAAAAAAAAAGAATCTCATTGTAGATGGCTCTGACTTTGCGCTAAGGAGGTATGAAGATTCGCTTACGCTTTAAATTTGCGTAGACCAGACGTTCCTCCAGTGCCAGCCAGTGACAAGTTTTTTTTATATTTATTGCCTGTCAGAAAATCGCCTTATGGATGATTTTAGGATATTTCGCATACGCAGGTGTCCTATGACAAAAGTCGCAAAATGTCCAACGCCTTGAACTTGCATTTGATGACACTGGCTGAATGTAGAAAAAGCAATGTCAAAGAAAAAAAAAATTACGTTACAAAGTTTTGTCATTGTCACAGTCTTATACGCCTTTTTTCTTCTGCGCGGATATAATTTTGTCCCCTTCATTTTGGCATCGCACTTTGTGCATTCTAACAGTGTCAATTATTATTTTTCAAACTTTTCATACTATTAGCAATATACATGGAACCACCGAAGGACGGGCAGCAGTGAACAGTCCTCTCGGTTAACGATGGTGAGCATTCTGCGATCCCCAAGCGTTGGGATTATGGCAAACCCCCCGATTAAGGGGGAGGCCTTCGTCCATTATTTGACGTTTTCGGGCTGATGATGATGACCTAGATATTTAACTAAAGCTAAGTAGTTTGACTCGGACTATTACTACTGTCAGTCAGAGGGCTAGGGATGCTACACTATTGGATTTGAACAGGACTTTCCAGTCGAAATCATTGACTATTATTAAGAATACTTTCTTTATTTTGTTGTAGTCTCTCAGCTTGCGCTGTACATAGTCTAAGCGGCTTTTGACATAGTGAGAGGTTTATTTTATATACCGACTGCCTCAAAAGAAGGTTTTTTTTGTTAGTTTTTACATACTTAACTATTAAAATACATTAATAAACAAATAAAGGCATGTGACTTTTTGGAAAATTATGTATACGATGCTTACCGCAATTTTTCGCGTTCTCGTCAAAACTGCTTTTATTAGAGGATCTGATGAACAACGACCATCACCCATCTGTTTCGTCGAGAGAGAGAGCTAGATCTAGATCCTCCAAGGTTTCGTGGGTTGGCAAAAAAAAAGCTAGGCTAAGATTACTAAAATAAAATAAAAAGTACTAGCACTACTAGCTATTCTGATATAAGATTTACAGCCTTACCTAAAATAATCTCGATTCTTATTTATTTAAATGTTCATCGGATCTTAGACAGAAATAGAAAATAGCTACTTAGCTATGCTCGTGGTTATCCAATAATACGAAGCCTTTTCCTTTTCATTTCCCGCTTTTGACCTGACAGTCTGACAACATGAAGTTCGTACGAAAGCGAACATTGAACCATTGAGCTCCGGGCATCTCACTTGAAGTTGCTGACAATGCCGCGTGGAAAGGCGCATGCGCATTCGTCACATCTCGGCACATAGAATTTTTGCGCTCGCTCGCTAGCTCGCGGCGCAGCCCAGCCTCATGTACTCTCGTTCGGACATCGAATAGGTACGTGGGCAAAATGAGTGTCGAAAATCCAGCCAGTGATAATGATTGTGATTCTGTAAGTACTACAATTATTGCATTTCTTTGTGTTCTTTCGATCTGTAATACTTTTAGGTCGTGTTGACGTCTGTATTCATCTATTTACTAGTGGAAAATCTCCCACGAAGCAAAATTTTCTAAGTCCCAATATGGCGTCAACTCTAGGTGTTGAACACTTACGACCGTAGCGTCGTCGTTTAGATGTCTTACAGAATAATGAATGGTGTGCTTTATACAGAATAATTAGAAAAAGATTATTAGTGTGGATAAATTTGATATATCTGTTTATGTCAAGAATTTTGTAAATTTGCAATTTCTTTACCTACAGGGAAAGGTAAACGGCAATAAAAATGAACACGTGAACGGTATTCAGAACGGGTACACTAGCTCGGAAAAGCATAAGTCGAGCCACAAGTCATCGAGCAAGGACAAGCACCGCGACAAGGACCGCGAGCACAAGAGCTCCAAGCACAGCAGCTCTAGCAGGTTAGTTTTCCAGAATGTTCCCGTGAATGTACATAGCACCTTCCCGACACTATTATGTATACTATGGCTCCTAGAACCCCTTCATATTTCACTAATTTTGCAGGGATAAAGAAAGAGACAAAGATAAGGATAAACATTCAAGCAGTAAAAGTCATAGCAGCAGCTCCCACAAGTCTTCTAACAAGGACAAAGAACGTAGTGATAAAAGCAAAGAGCACAGTAGTAGCAGCAGTAAGGACAAAGAACGAAGTGATAAAGACAAGCACCGGAGTGACAAAGACAAGCACAGGAGTGACAGAGATAAGGATAGAAGTGATCGGGACAAACATAAGAGCAGCAGCGATGACAAAAAGTCTTCATCATCTTCCAAGGATAAAGACAGAGATAAAGAACACAAAAGTTCAAAAGATAAAGAGCATAAGTCTAAAGACAGGGATAAGGAACGAGACAAAGACCGCCACAGAAGCGATAAAGAGAAGCATCGCAGTGATAAGGAGCGGCACTCCAGTTCTAAGGACAAACACAGGTAA
Source organism: Erannis defoliaria (assembly GCA_905404285.2). Taxonomy (NCBI): domain Eukaryota; kingdom Metazoa; phylum Arthropoda; class Insecta; order Lepidoptera; family Geometridae; genus Erannis; species Erannis defoliaria. The sequence goes on along the minus strand of FR990069.1, from coordinate 15,207,310 downwards.
TATACATTACCTATATCACTTTCATTCATATTTTCTTATATTATAACCTTAAATTTTTTGACATCTAGATGTGTGACACTGAGTGTCAGATTATTTTCAAAATTATTACAATAATTGTTACTATAATCTTTGATTATCTTTTAATATTGCTAAATTAACAAGAATGTGATAGACCCAGTGAACCAGCTGTGTTAAATACAATTCATGATTTCTTACCACATTTTGATAGTTTCCAATAAATTAATTATAATTCTAACCTACACTCAATAGAGGAGTCTCTATTGGAACGATATTATGCTGGCTTGGTGCTATTATACCGATTATATTGAAATCAATGCAAATTATATTTGTAGCTCCAGTAAAAATAAAGAAAAAAGCAGCAGCAATGAAAAACGTGAGAGGGAGAAGATTAAGTCTGAGTCTGATTCTCAGGACTCTGCCAAGGAAGATTGCCTACAGGTAATACTTATCATAGTTTAAAAAACTACATGCTTAATTATCAGTTTGTGTACTGTGTAATGGGACTCATCAAATGAAATGAAGCCAGGCTCAGTTGTTAGGTGTACATACTAGCTATGCGCTGACATATAGACCTCACATTTAATTGAAATTAAAGCTTAAATTTCAAGACTCCCCCTCTAGTTTTATACAAAAATATCAAAAGATCAACAAATACAACCGCTTTACTAAGGTGAATGATTGGGTTCATGTAGTAAGTGGGCAATCAGATTCAAGCAAATTAATATTTTTGTAAAGAAATAATTTGATACTATTATCCTCAACAGATAGATGAAAGCTACATGAAGCAAGAAATTAAAGAGGAGAGTGATGATGGCTTTGCTGCTGTTAACACAACCCAGTCGTCGTGTGACTACTCGCTTTCACAGTTCAAAGATGAGCCTCTCTTTGAGTTGCCACCTGACGATGAGGACAGCGAGGAAGATACACCATTGGTAAGTTAATTTTACTCACCCTACACATATTACTACAAGAAACTCTGAGATACACGAGTACCTCGAGATGCCCACTGTCAAACAAGAGGTCAATAGATACTCGAAAAAATACAAAGTGAGACTGGATAGTCACAGCAACACCCTAGCCAAACAGTTATTAAATGTGGATGGAGACGTCAAGAGGCTTAAAGATGGCAACATATATTGCAACTTGTGAAGTGAGCATAACCAATCCTTGTAGGTTGATTCCCATTGGGGTGTCACCTAATAAACTCAAGCCAAAAAATCTGAATGACTGGTACTAGTCGATGGCAAAAAAAATATATATTCACAAAAACCATACACATACTGGCTTTTATATTGTTTTACTTGCCAGGTAAAAAAAAATTGTAATAATGTTGATGAAAAAAAATCTTGTGTCACGCCATTCCTGCTATTAGTTCTAGAACTAGAAAGCTGGAGGTTTTATTGGCTGACCCAAATAGTTTTTAACAGACAGATGAAAGCGGCAAAAGACTTCGGAATTTTTAGGTTTATGTTTAAATTAAGTTACAAAAATTTACTTTTTACAGGCCCAAGATATTTTGTTTCCTTTTTGGACCATTTGTGTTGATCATTGTAAGAGTGAGGTCCAGTTATGTTGTTTCACTTGTCTCATCCTTACATGCCTGAGGCTCTGTGATATCATGCTTGTCACAGTTCCTTTTCAGTTACAATGCCAACACGTTTTTTTTAAATTATAATCTGTATTAATCTAGTTTACTATTTCTCAGTTGGAGCGCAAGCGGCGTTTACCAAGTGAAAGTGAAGAGGAGATTCCATTGTTACAGCGAAAAAAATCTAAGAAGAAAGTTAAAAAAGGTATCCTTATTGCTTATTTGACCCTGTAAATGATGTGTCGATCCTTCTCGCACATTTTAACATTATTGACGATAACAGATCACTAAACTTGCTTAGAAGTAAGTTGCTAAGAAGCTAATCAACAACCAGCAAAAAAAAATTTTGATCCAAACATGTTTTCATACTTATATAACAACAAAACGGTACTAAAACTGGTTTAGTTCAGCAAATATGTCATTCCTGTTTTCATATCATGTAGTAAAATTTTATTTTTGCTGAATCTTTGCAATTTTATTCACAGCAATATAACAGATTGATAAATAGAACTTCGAAAATGTCGGAATGGCGAGTGAAATAGCAACGGTCTAATTTCTGCCCTTTACTATAATATCAAATCTTCGGTGAATATTAATTTATTTCAAAATCAGGCCACAATTTTGTAGTATGTTTTTTTTAAAAAGTAATACATATACGATTGCGTATTTAAAATTCATATTTATGTATGTATTGACATTTGTTTTCTTTTGTAGAACCTAAATATGAAGAAGATGACTACATGGATGTTGATGTAGATGAAAAACCTAAAAAAAAGAAAAAAGTTGAGAAAAAAGCTAGCAAAGTAAAGTCGGAACCAGATGACGGTCCAAGCCCTGCCAAGCGAAAGAAGAAACAAGATGATGAGCCAGAAGTTTGGAAATGGTATGTATGATTATATAGCAAGGGGGTGGACTTGAGTAAACGAGGTTCTAAAATATGTATCAAAAATATTTCTGTCTGTCTGTTCTTTAAGACAAGACAGCTTCTGTAGCACCTGGTGCACAGATGCAAGTTGCACAACAAAGTCATGTTTACATTATCAGGAACACATGGCATAACCGGATTTAATGAAATGAGGCATAGAATAGAAGGAAGAAATGCATCATGGGAACAGACATGTAGCGTCCTCTGTATGTGCTCGAAGTCAATCTAAAAAACTTTGTTTCAAGGTTACCTGTTCTATTGACGAGAGGTTAGATGGCGCTAGTAGTCGCATGATAATGTGACATAACTTTGGGAAGTGGATTTGAGGTTATGTTGCCAATCAAGAATTATGTACAACAGAGTGTTGAGTTTCTTAACATTTGAATTTAAATCTTTATTGAAAACAAGTTCAACAAATGTTTTATTATTGAGACATAACAGATTGAACAGACTAAAGTGCGTTGGTAGCTATTATTTGTAATGCATTGTGTTGACAATATCTTGTATGGCCATCTCATGTCAGTGTTTATTGCAATTTTCTACAGGTGGGAAGAGGAAAAAAAGGATGATGGCACTAAGTGGAAGTTCCTGGAGCACAAAGGACCTGTATTTGCCCCACCCTATGAGCCCTTACCGTCAAATGTGCGATTCTTTTATGATGGCAAAGAGATGAGGCTCTCTCAGGACGCCGAAGAAGTGGCCGGGTTTTATGCTCGAATGTTAGACCATGACTACACAACCAAGTCAACATTCAATGACAACTTTTTCAAAGACTGGCGTAAAGTCATGACCCATGAAGAACAAAAACTTATCAAAGATCTCTCTAAATGTAACTTCAAGGAAATGCAAACTTACTTCCTAAGTGTCTCAGAAAAGAATAAGAATCGTTCAAAGGAAGAGAAAAATGCACTTAAAGTAAAAAATGAAGAAATACAAAAGGAATATGGCTTCTGTACTATAGATGGTCACAAAGAAAAAATTGGTAACTTTAGAATAGAACCTCCCGGTCTGTTCAGAGGGCGTGGTGAACATCCCAAAATGGGCATGTTGAAAAGGCGCGTCATGCCGGAGGATGTTATGATTAACTGCTCTAAAGATGGTAAAATACCAAAACCACCTCCTGGACACAAGTGGAAAGAAGTGAAACATGATAACACTGTAACATGGTTAGCATCCTGGACAGAGAATGTTCAAGGTCAAGCTAAATATGTCATGTTAAACCCAAGCTCCAAGTTGAAAGGTGAAAAAGATTGGCAGAAATATGAGACTGCCAGGAAACTCCACAAATGCATAGACAAAATTAGAGATAATTACCGTACTGATTGGAAAGCAAAAGAAATGCGCGTTCGTCAGCGTGCTGTGGCTCTTTACTTTATTGATCGTCTTGCATTGAGGGCTGGTAATGAGAAAGATGATGATCAAGCCGACACAGTAGGTTGTTGTTCATTGAGAGTTGAACATATAGAGTTACACAAAGAGAAAGATGGAAAAGAATTTGTTGTAGTATTTGACTTCCTTGGTAAGGACTCTATCAGATATTACAATGAAGTACCAGTGGAGAAACGTGTATTCAAGAATCTCGAGCTATTCATGGAAAACAAAAAAGATAGTGATGACCTCTTTGATAGGCTTAACACACAAACACTAAATGAACATTTGAAAGATTTGATGCCTGGTTTGACTGCAAAAGTCTTCCGTACATACAATGCTTCAATCACTTTGCAAAGACAACTGGACGAGCTTACTGATGGAGATGCCACAGTACCAGAAAAAATTCTTGCTTATAACCGCGCAAATCGCGCTGTAGCTGTCCTTTGTAACCATCAACGGGCAGTTCCAAAAGGTAAACTTTTATTCCATTTAAAAAAAAATAAGATCCTATGTACCTAAAAATTCTCTTAGTTAAACATTAATTGAAAATTACAGGTCATTCTAAGTCTATGGAAGCTCTTAAAGAAAAAATACAGGCCAAACACAACCAGATTGATGAGGCGGAAGAAGACTTGCGAGAAGCCACAAGGGCTGCCAAACGCGGGTCTGTCAAAGAGAAAATGAACTGCGATAAGAAGAAAAAAGCTTTAGAAAAATTAAAGGAGCAGCTTAAGAAGTTAGAATTGCAGGAAACTGATCGCGATGAAAATAAAACCATCTCCCTTGGAACGTCTAAGCTTAATTATCTGGATCCACGTATTTCAGTTGCTTGGTAAGCACTATTATTTATGTAAAGTACAAAAGTTTAATTTTGATAGTTACATAGCAATAACCTGATTACTTTTCGTTTTAGGTGCAAAAAACACGGAGTACCCATCGAAAAAATATACAACAAAACTCAGCGGGACAAATTCCGCTGGGCGATTGATATGGCCGGCCCCGAATATGTCTTTTAAGATGATATTATGTAGCAGTAGCTATAGCAAGTATACAATATATAGCAAACATAAGTATTTAGTTTTATCTATTGAAATTGTTCCATTTCACATGCACAATATTTGTCGTATGTAATTATGAAAGATGTTATTATTATGCTGACTTGACTTAGGAAATTAAACAAATGTACTGAGATGTAGTATTGGTTATTAACAATTTGGACCCAAAAGTTTACGTTCCTTCCCACATTAGGTTCCAAATTAGAAGTCTGATTCTAATTTATTTTAAACTAGAAAACATACATAGTAGATATAACTTAGTTTTATCCATAGGTTAAGTTTTAGTCTTAGAGAGTTGTAGTCTTAAGATTTTAGATTCTTCCTGTATAGTGTCCCTTATTCTTTGTCCTTGGATTTTCAAATTTATTTATAAGAATGCTTAGCAAACACTTTTTTCTATTTGGCGAATTTTCATTACTGTAAGTTTTAGGTATCCTCTTGAAAAATTAAGTTTCAGCGTTAATCTGAGAATAGGTATAAAAATGTATATAATAGCGAGGCTCTTGATTTTTTACATAAACATTCTCCTTATGAAGAATATTTATTATGGGCAATAGTTTTGAAATAAATCACGGTATAAAATATAATTTTCATTTTTACATTGTAGCAATAAAGTGTATCTGCACAAGCAGTACTATGCATCATTATTGTAAAAAAATAAAAATAAATTTTTATTTTTGTAAAATAAGATCTAAATTGTTGAGGCAACTGCCATCAATGTTACAAAAGGTACAATGTTAGATGAAATATTTGTGTATTAAACATTTATTCGTCTTGTAAATAGTAATTTTTACCACGTCTTACAATTGTGAAATGAGATTATCCCAAATAAAATAAAACATTGACACTAGAAATGGCGCAGTTTTATTAAATCATGTCTTTCGAAATACAATTCATATCCAACCACTGGACTTGTGGGGCGATCTTCCATCACTAAGGCGGACCTCGCTTTATTCTTTAGCAATGCGTGATGTGGTACTCCCTGGCAGGACCACTTAACTACTAGGTAATAAAAATGTATATTTTTCTATTCTTATTAAAAAAATATATATATATCGCAAGTTTCTTAGAAAACATCAATTCAAAATGGTCCTGCTGGAGAGCAAGCTGTGCGCGAGCCTGACGTGTGACGAGCCGAGAACTGAGAGGAGAGTTGCAAGGGTTTAATCCGAAGAACCACCACTATTCTCGACCAAACGCTAAATGAATATAATTATATCAACCATTGAGTTCTATATTTTCACCATCAACACTGCTGTTGCGTAAGCGACCATATACAGCACGGAAAGAAATCATAAAATAACAATTAGTACCCTGGATTAGGTAATAAGTAGTAAAAAAAGTTTACAGCAGGAACATATTTTATTAAAATTTACACATTTATTTACAGTCTTGTCTTATTCACAATTTTGAAAGAAATCTTCGTTCTCTAATCCTTCAGGCATGTAAGTTAGGCCAGATTCATCTTTGTGCAAAAGGTTATACCCTCTGCCATACCCTGGAAATAGAAACCTGTTTTGTGACCAATACCATAGATTAAGAATAATATACTTAATCTATGCCAATACTTAGTGGATTTGGTTTACAGCTCAGTGACACTAATACCTGTTTTATTTTTATAAGATGAGGAAAGTGTATAGTAACTATACCAGGAAAAGAGAGCCCTCTCGCGTGTAAACGTGGATCCACGGGCGTGGAGATGAACAATTCGATTTAAAATTTCAAAATTGTGAGGTATGTACTAACTATAACTGCGCTCGTCGCTCTGATAAGAAAAGATGTTATTTAACCTATGCCTAGTAATCGAAATCACACCACAAAATAACCACAATAATGTTTGCACAAATAGTTAGTGGTGGTTGAATAACAATTAGAAACAAAGTCTTGTAAAGACATAGGTGTAAGCCAGCGCCGCGGAAGTGGTGGGCAGAGGGGCCAAGTGAACAATAAAACGGGGGGTGCTACGCCCCCTCCAATTTTAATACCTGGGGCCATACCATGAACGCTTATTGCGGCACCGAATAGGCTCAGCTACCGACTCTGCGCGACCGCGAACCGTATTGCGGAGCGATAAAATTCACAGAATGTACGTTCACGTGTGAATGTTCACGGTACGGCCCCTGGCCAAGGTTTCTCTGTTTGCCCCGGTGTAACAGCTATATAATAGTCCTGGAGACCTACCCATTTCCTTCATTAATTTGGTAGGCGCATTGCGCAAATGTAACGGTATCGGTGGTAAAGGTCCCTTCGCTTCAGTCAGCAGCTGTTTGCACCTTCCCATTGCGCGATAAACTTCCTGGCTTTTGGGCGCTCGAGCGAGCCTCACCGCACACTGCGCCAGCAGCACGTCACACTCCGGCATCCCAATATGCTGGCAGCCTTGCAAACACGCCACGGCTTCTACCAAGGCGCTCTGATCGGCTAATCCTGTAGATATCATTTTATAGGTTAGCATGTAGCAACAAACAACAGCAACTAAAGTTGATGCCCCTTGCAAACATTTTTCACCTCGACTTCAAAGTGGACGACTACTAAGCAAGTAGTTTTTTTTTCTGTTAGAACAGAAGAAGAAGAGGAACAAGAAGCGTAATAACGCGTAGAAGATTTCCATGGCCATTACAGCAATACTTACGACTTTATTTTACAAATTTTTAAATATGGTTTTAAGGTATCAATTTTGCAAACAGTAAGTTAAAAAAACTGGCTCATATTTTTCTTCTTTATTTTATAAGGCGCTTGCCGCGTGACGCCAAGAGTGCGTGCTTACTTATAATTACATGTAAAAAATAAATAAAACATGTGAGTATTTGAATATAGCTCGAAAAATCGATAGATTGACTATGTGACGAAAACCTAAGACCGGGAGGACCCCCTCCCGTCCATTACCCGGTCCACGTAGTATGGGTACGTTCCCTATAAGTTGTGAGGCATGAAGTGGAGGCGCAAAAAAAAAAATAACCTACTATTTATGCTATGCCTGCGTGTAAAGACATTATTTAGCGCGGTATTTGATACACTACGCAGATATGGCCGGGTGTGAGTGCGCTAATATGCTAGTGCTGTTTAATTATTAACGTCGTTAGAAGTTAGAAGACAAATGATAGTGTGGCCACCATTGTAGCACATTGTTTAATGCATCATTTATTGCACGTTAATTATTTAGATAACTGGACGTAAAGCGTCACGCAGGTGAAGCCCTAGCATTAGAGTAACGAACTAGTTCGTTACCTACTCTAAGACCTATTATGTATTATGTTTTCTTTGCTGGAACGCTGCAACTTGGAATCGCGTGAGGCCGCGGCGTGCACATAGCTAGGTGTAAAATAGAGTGCGTTACCAATATCTTCGCAGGCGGCTCTGACGAGGCGGCGCGCTATGTACAGCGGGTCCTCGCCGCCGCGCAGCGCGCGCGTCGTCCAGTACAGCGCCGCGTTGTCGTCGCCGGCGCGGATGGACTTGTGGATGGCCGATACCGTGTTGTAGTGCTCCTCGCCGTGTTTATCGTACAACATGTGTGAACGCTGCAACCATTTTTTTCTGGTAACAACTAATAGGCGAACGAAACGATCTCGACTTGGTGAGATAACGCCTGCCAATATCGATTACAGAGGTAGCCAGAACCATATTTATTGGAAAACGAACCCCTACCTATACAATGAGTACCAAAAAGGTTCAACAATACGGAAAGGTATGTATGTACTCATCATGCGTGGCGTAGCTTGTCTAGGTGATTCTAAACGATCACCGATGTTAAGCAAAGGACGGTCCGGTCAGTCTTCGGATGGGTGACCGTGAGTGGCATTTATTTCTGAGCGCTGCCGTGGCTCGGATGACACGTTAAATTGTTGGTCCCGGTTGTTTGTTCTAGTTTCTATAACAAAAACCGTCAGCCATGTCAGAGACCTTCGGGCGGCACATTAACGAACTTACTTACTTTTTATTATGAACGACTTTTACTATGGAGCCAAACTTTTTGTATGGAACAGCTGATATTTTTTCGCCATTTCAGGGTTGGCCAGTTGAAGGAAGTTGTTCATAATATGACGAGTACATACGTACCCTTCAGTATTGTTGAACCTTTTTGTTACACATTGTATAGTACCTAACTTATGGAAAGATTAATTAGACTGAAAAGCTAATATACCTGTAGGTGTTCAAGTAAGTACTTAAAAGTGATATCGTATAACCAAGTAAAGATGAACATAATAAAAACTCTTTTTTCAATAATGTGTATTACACATTAATGAAAAAAAAACGTACATCATCATCAGCCCGGAGACGTCCACTGCTGAACGAAGGGCTCCCCCTTAGACCGCTACACTGTACGACAACCTGCCACTTGCATCCACCGGTTGCCCGCGACTTTTACAATGTCGTCGGTCCACCTATATATATATACATATATATATATATATATATATAGTTTTATATATATATATATATAGTGGGAGGCCGCGCCTACGCTGCGTAGGACGGTCCCGGTAAAAAACAAGTACAAGTAAGTGAACGATCAAATGATATATCAGTGCTTCCAGTTGTAAAATAATTACTGCTCAGTTACCAAAACACATCCGGGTGCACCTCGGAGGAAGGATAATTTCCTTATTGGACATTTCTCTGGGGCGCACACAACAACATTATTGTGTTCCAGTTTGGAGGATAAGCACCTAACTTATACTGTAGCAAGCAAGCGAAATTACAGGGCTAATGAGCCTCGCCATCGGAAGTCTACCACGTCGCCATCGGTCAAGCAAGTCAAGTGAGTGGATAATTCCCGCACGTCGAGACTTGAGTGATTTCACTAATTCCTTTCCCATCCTCCATATTAACCATATATCATCCCCGGGCCATTGGCTGACGACGCTGTTGACTTTTGGCATGGATATGGATAACTCTACTAAGGGAAACACAAGCCCATTAAACCATAAAAACGAAACAGCATAGGCTAGTTTTCATCATCATCATCCTTACTTTACATCACCCCGGGCGGCTAAAACAGCGGGACCAGGTAATAAAGGAGGCACCTTGATCCCGTCCTTGATGTGGTCGAGGCTGATGAGCGCGGGCCCCGAGGCGCGCAGGTCGGCGGGGGCCCGCGCCGCCAGCGCTAGCTCGAGGGCCCCCAGCGCAACGCGCGCGTCCCCGTCGCACACCTCCGCCAGCCACCGCAGCGACCCTTCTTCTACGATATATCTGTTGAAGAACAGGGGCTTCTGAGATATTTAGTCAAAACTTTTTCTTAGACTTATTCATAGGGTCCGGAATATTTTTAAAAACGATTGTTTACCTAATCATAACAAAATAATATTTAATATACCACACTCTGTTCAATAAGTTGATGTTTGAACACAACTTTGTAAATTACAAAATTATGTCGTCTAATTCGTAGTTTACAAAGTTATGTCCTCAAATTTGTGTTAAAATACTGGACAGAGTATACCCGCGTGATGACGACTATAAAAAGTAGCCTATATGTTAATCCGGGAAATAAGCTACCTATCTGCATTCCTAGTTTCATCCAAATCCGTTCTGCCGTTTAGCATGAAGAGGTAACAAACACACACACCCATACCAACAAACTTTCGCATTCGTGATTATACGATAGAGAAGTGTATATAACTGTCAGGGGATTTTAAAATTATAATATTAATATGCTATTATAAGACTTGAGGGTTTTATAAATTCAATAATACTTAATCATAATTGTAAGTATCGACAACAGGCAGAAGATGTCCACTGATGTATGAAAGTCTCCCCCTTAATAGTGAGGGGTTGCCATAATAATACTCTCTTGACTCCGTTATTGTGCAATAAATACCTGACGTGAGGTTGAATAAGAATACCTACTTAGGTATGTCACCTGAGGGCATTTTTTCAGGTCCTTCCAAGCTCACAACAACAGCATCATCATTTTTTTCAAGAGCTCTCTTCAGTATGACTATGACTTCATCTACGGTGAGTTTTTCGAAGACAACAACTCTGCATCGACTCAGCAAGGCATTGTTGAGACTGAACGAAGGATTCTCAGTGGTAGCACCAACAAGTGTTATTGTGCCATTTTCCACATGGGGCAGAAATGTGTCTTGCTGGAGTTTGTTGAATCTGAAATTAACTTTCATCATCATCATCAGCCCGGTGACGTCCACTGCTGAATGAAGACCTCCACACTGTAGGACAACTGGTGGAAATTAACTTTACACTTAAGAAATTCATTATATTATTATTTTTACTTACATCCCATTCTTACATTTTATTATATTTTTTATACATCATCATCATCATCGTTTCTTTTCAAGGCTGACTTTTTTTATTTAATTTTATTATTTTGTACTTTTTTGTATTGTTTTTTATCATATTTTTTTACCAAAATCTGGCCACTTCATCCACAACCTCGTTTTTTAGGCTCCGTATCGAAAGGACTATTAGGGTAAATGACGATATTTGCAGAATGACGGAACGTGAAAACGTCTACATGGTGACAATGTCTTGAGTGGCAAAACGACTTACTAGTAAAACGTCCAAAATGTGAAGTACAGTTATCAAGAGATGTCTATTTTCCAAAATGTTATTATTATGCGGTGAAAAGCCGATGGCCATCACGCATTGAGCTGTCGTCGATGCACAGGTAGGTTTCCGCGTCACCATGCTCTCAACGACATAGTCCGGAGGGCCATGGTATCGGCTGATGTCCCGTGTTTGCTTGAGCCGCCCGGCCTCAGCAGCTCCGATGGCAAGAGACCGGACGGTATGACTTTGGTGCCGTGGAAAAACGGCAGGTGCCTTTTGTGGGACGCCACGTGCGTCAGCACTGTCGCACCCAGTCACCTTAGTCGTACCGTCCTCTCTCCGGCAGCTGCTGCCGAGGACGCAGCTGTTCAAAAAGCGGTTGAAGTATGCAGCACCCTTATCATGGACGTTCGCGATTCCGATTGCGATAGCATGCCATCCTGCTCGTACCAACCCACTCGCGCCATGCGCCCTCCTGCTCGCGCACGCTCGCAATCAGAATCACGAACGTCCATGATAAGGGTGCAGGTATGCAGGGCAATACATTTTTGTGCCTCTTGCGTTGGAGACATTGGGCAGTTGGGGCGCTGATGCTAAAAATGTAGTGGGGGAAATTGGACGTAGGTTCAAGGAAAAGTCTGGCGACCCCCGCTCCAGCTCGTACCTGGTGCAGAGATTGGCTATAGCCATTCAGCGTGGCAATGCGGCTAGTGTGATTGGCACCTTTGCGCCAGGTGCCGTTAGGGGCGGGCTATTTTATTGACGAGCGTAGAAGGTTATTTAAGTTAGTAAAGATATGTTCACTATTTTGTTTTGTTGTTGGTTATCCCTGAACTTTTGTATAATGGACGTTTTCACATTTTGGACGTTTTACTAGTAAGTCGTTTTGCCACTCAAGACATAGTCACCATGTAGACGTTTTCACGTGCCGACGTTCTGCAAACATCGTCATTTACCCCGATAGTCCTTTCGATACGGAGCCGATAATGACAGTATAATCAATTATCTGGATCAGAAAAGACAAGGAATACACAATTGTAATGTTTATGATAGAAAGATACCTATGAATTTCATCCATGAAGAGCACAGTATGCCTTTTGAACTGGGCCTCATTCTTTGCAACTTTCACAATTTCTTTGACATCATTAATTCCTGACATTGTTGCAGAGAGTTTAACAAATCTCATATTTTTTTGTTCCTTACAAATGTTGGCAACAACATTACCTAGCGAGGTCTGTAATCGGAAATATTTCATAACATTATCTTATCTACAAATATGAGGTTTTTTTATATTATACATTTCAATATTGCACATTGCCCAGAAGACAGACGAACTACGAGGCTGCTGGACGAAGGCCTCCCCCTTAATAGGTAGGGGTTGCCATAATCCCCACGCTTGGCAGGCAGCATGGGGATTGCAGGATGCTCACGACAGTTAACTGAGAGGATGCTGCTGCCCGTCCTCCAGTGGTTCTGGATGCAGTTTTAAGATTCCATTCCAATATGTATTAATATACATCATCATCAGCCCGGAGAAACCCCACAGCTGAATGAAGGCCTCCCCCTTAGACCGCCACACTCACACAGGCATCACGACAGGTAATACAACCTGCCATTTGCATCCACCGGTTGCCCGCGACTTTTACAATGTCGTCGGTCCACCTAGTGGGAGGCCTTCCTACCCTGCGTTTTCCGGTTTGCGGTCGCCACTCCAGAACCTTTCTTCCCCATCGGTTGTCAGTTCTCCGAGCGATGTGGCCTGCCCATTGCCACTTCAATTTGCAAACCCTTGCGAGCTATGTCGGTGACTTACTTTGGGTCTTTGGTGAATATCCTCACTTCTGATTTTATCGAGTAAAGTAACTCCGAGCATAGCTCTCTCCATTGCTAGTTGCGTGACTCTAAGTTTCTCCAAAAGGCCAGCAGTTAAAGACCACAATATACATACCACTTCAATATTAAAATTATGTATAATGAGTATCAGATTTTGATCAGACCTTGCCGCAACCAGGAGGTCCCCATAGGATCATGTTAGGCACTTTTTTCTGTTCTAGCAACAACCGAAGCATCGTCCCGGACCCGAATGCTAGTGTTTGTCCAACAATGTCATTAAGTGAGACTGGTCTCAAACGCTCAGCCAAAGGTGTGGACTCTTTTGATGAACTGGCCGCAGATGAACTAGGTTCCTGTGGGAAGCATAATAGTCGGTTATGAAAAAGATTGGTAAAAAAAAAACTCTGTCAAGAAGAACTGGCCTGATATAATAGTAACTTGCCAGTCAAATTAGGCAACTTAGACAACATAACTATACAGAAGTAAAGGTGGCCAAAAGCCGATGAAACATCATTGGCCGGACCAAACAATCTTCTGTGAATTACCACCAAGTCAAAATATGCCTGAATTTTATTAATAGTTATGAATGGTTTTAAGTACTGCAAATACAGCACAAGTCAGCTAGAAATAAAAAACAAGAAACCCTGCAATTATGAAGTAAAATAACCCAATATCTAAATCTACATCATACAAGTAAGTGCTTACTTACCTTTGTGATAATTATTTTGTTTTCATTTTGGTTTGTGCTGTGCACTTTAACTCTTTTTTCATTCGGAGAAACAGCGTTGAAAATATGTGAACTGTTCCGCTTGGAGCTACTTCTCTCAGAGGTATTTAGAAATAAACATTTATTTACATGTTCTTCTATAGCATTTTTCTCAAAGAATTTGTCACATACTGGACATGCTACTGTTGTTCCTACGGATTCTGAGGGTGAGCTTTCAATCATATTTCTTGATGCCATCAGACTTTTACTGCGATATACAGCTTGACTTGAACTTGACCACTTGACCTGAAAAACGAAATTCTTCAAAATCTTGAGACATAAAAATACATGACACTGGCAAATGCACAAAGTGCGACGCCATAATCCTCCTAGGAGGAAACGAGTAAAACAAAAAAATATGCACTACTGTCAGTGTCACAAAGTTCGATATTTTTTTTCATAGCTCTTGGCATTGCACGGTGTGCATTCTGCCAGTGTCAAGTTTATAAATTTTTCAAGTATCTATATTAAAATCAAGTCAAATATGTCATGAAATCAGTCAGTCACACGAAATTAGTCATAGTCGAATGACAGTCGAGTCCAAGTCATGCCCTAGTAAAGTTGTGGCGACTTTACTATAAGCTTCTCGGAGTTTTGAAAACAACACAAAAATAAATGTTTCACCACATTATATCACATGCCCACACTCGTGCATGTAATTCAACACTCAATGAATAAAACACCACCATTTTTAACCATTAATTCGCGAAAAAACACAATTTTAAGACAATAATAGAATGCAACGACATGATTTTTCCGTGTTCCCGCCAAAACTCCAAGTTCGATTTGACATGACAGTGTAGATTTGAATGACAAGACAGTTTTTAGGCGGGAACACGGAAAAATCATGTCGTTGCATTCTATTATTTTCTAAAACTTGAATTTATTCGCGAATAACAGCCTTACCTAAAATAATCTCGATTCTCTTAGTCACTGCGTAAATTTCTCTGTCTTGTTCTTGCACGTGCAACTTCACGTCAGAGAGAAGATGGCAGAGCATCTTAAGCAGTGACTAACGGTTGAAAAGTTTTTTTAAGTAAGGCCGTGAGTGTTGAACTACATGCGTGAGTGTGGGCAAGTGATATACGGTCTTACCTAAAATAATCTCGATTCTCTTAGTCACTGCTTAAACTTCTCTGTCCTTTTCTAGCACGTGCAACTTCACGTCAGAGAGAAGATGGCAGAGCATCTTAAGCAGTGACTAACGGTTGAAAAGATTTTTTAAGTAAGGTCGATAATGTGGTGAAACATGTCTTTTCGTGTTGTTTTCAAAACTCCGAGAAGCTTATAGTAAAGTCGCCACAACTTTACTAGGGCATGACTTGGACTCGACTATGACTAATTTCGTGTGACTTACTGTGATTTCACGGCATAGGTATTTGTCTTGATTTTAATATAAAAACTTGCAAATTCATAAACTTGACACTGGCAGAATGCACGACGTGCAATGTCAATAACTAAGAAAAAAAATGTGTAGATTTTTTTAAGTTTGATATTTGACATAACAACAACACCGACTTGACATTGACACTGACACGAACCGGGCAGTCTTCGGAATTTCGGATTCGGACACGAATTTTGTTTTGTTTGAGAAAGGAAATGCGTACATGTTATTGATAAATTGTATTAAAATTATACATTTAAAAAATGTTCGTTTAACAAAAGTAAATGAAAAGTTATCTCTTATCTAGTACCGGAAATGGAAGTTCATGTGGGACCAAGGAAACGTAAAAATAACTTAGAAAAAAGTAACGAGGTCAGCGAACTTTTAAAAAACAGTTATAATGAAAGGTCCAAAAACAGCCTTAACGAAAAAATTGTAAGTGAAACGATTATGTAAATATATAAGAGCTACCTATATTGCTCCTTATATTGTATTATATCAACTGCGTATTCCGACATTACCCGTTCTACGAATTATAAGTTATCATCAGCCAGAAGACGTCCACTTCAGGACGAAGGCCTCCCCCTTAATAGGCAGGGGTTGCTATAATCCCCTTGATAGATGGCTTGGAGATCACAGAAGTCGCACCACCGTTAACCGAGTGGACGCTGATGCCCGTCCTCCGGTGATTCTAGATATAGTTTTAGGATATACCCAGGTTCGAACTATGTAATAGGCAATATTCAGTGCCGCCGGTTATGTGGTATTTACGTATTTTTGCGGGGACTAATTACCTGCTTACTTCCTAAAACAATATTTTTATCCTCATTGTACACACTACCTAAGAGTCTACAATATTACTACTATTGATATTGCCAATTTTCATCAAGTTTGGCTGAGGCGTTTAGTTGTGAGAAGAAAGCGGCTAACAGAGCAAAATTCAGATTTATTTAATCAGGCTGATAATTGATTATGTACTTCATCATTACTCCAATAATGAGTACAGTTAATCAACATGACTTATTATTCTTTCTGTGTAATTGGTTAACATGACATTTGGAGTGTAATAAATTGTTTTATTTAAATTTATTAATAACATTTACTAATTTATTGTAGATAAAATGAAAGCACCACATCTTTAAGCTTTATTTTCTATTACCTGTGCTTTACAAGATAATATTTGGATTTCGAAAATAAAGTAAAATCATCAAGTAACTTACAATACCTAGTTATGTTTCCAGCCCAAGCAGGTAGATGCCTCACACGACATACCTAATTTTTTGTTAACACCATGAGCTGAGAGCCACTTGAGTGCTTCAACCGCTCAGTTATTTTAACTAAGTTACGATTTTTGTTGTATCTTAGTTTTAATATTTTGAAGACATTAAATAAGCTCATGTCTTTCTGAGCAGACCTCAAATTGGTTATTAATTTAATTTAAATTGAAGAAACTGCACTATTGTGACCCTCCCTGAATCTTGACTTCCTACATGGTGTAAAGCTACGTAACAATTAATCATAATTATACATTATTTCAGCACTGTGAGGAACCACTCAAAAACAAAGTAGCGCCAAGTCCAATTGTTGAAAAACTACATGATGTAGAAAAACAGCCACCTTTCTGTTATATCAGCATAGAAATTGACCTGGTTTGGTTAGCTTTATTTGCTTTGGCATTGTGCACTAGGCTGTACAATTTAGAGCAACCTAAGTATATTGTGTAAGTATATATAATGGACAATTGGATACAGATAACCATTGTCTGGTTTTCTCTACTGATGAGAGAGCTAGGAGTGAGATAAATTCAAAATACCATGACACAAATGCTTTTGGGATTACGGTCAACTTTCGCGCATCTTTCCATTAGATACATACTCCATCTTTTATCAAATATCCCATAGTCACTAGAGTTTAATTATTTACTTTGTTTACCATAATTTTACTATGTGTACGAAAGACCCACCACAAATTATTTAGCACCAAAGATTACGAAAGATGCGCCATCGCGTAATAATACAACGTTTGAAAATGACTCCCGTGCCGTCATGATTACGAGTTGCGCCGGAGTGCGAAAAAAGATAGCACTTTTATGAGAACAAAAGCGATAGCTCGCGTCTCGCTTAGTGAGCGCAGGCAGGCGAGACAGTCCCTCGGGCCGTTTTCACGGGGCCATTTTAGGGCGCGATATGACTATATCTCCCTCCTTATTTACATATATAATATCATTGTGTGTAACATAATAAAATGTTACAAATAAGTAAATGTTAATTAAAAATAAATAATAAATGTTAGTTTGTTTTGTTGCAAATGTCTCACATACATGCATCAATTCAAGTGTGTTGGCCCATTTATGATTACCATGGTGTGACTGAGACTTATATCAAACATTACTTTTCAGATTCGATGAGTTGCATTATGGACGCTATGTGACTCTATATACAAAAGGAATCTTTTTCTTTGATAGCCACCCTCCTTTGGGTAAACAGCTGTTATACTTAGCGGGTCGTGCTGCTGGTTATGATGGAAACTTCACATTTGACCGTATCGGATCTCCTTATAGTGAAAATGTCCCGATAAGGGCTCTACGACTAGTGCCAGCTTTGGCGGGAAGTCTACTGGTTCCCATTTCCTATCAAGTTATGTTAGAACTTTGTACATATCAGTGGACGGCCATCCTAGCTGCACTCTTAGTACTTTTTGGTAAGTGTCATTTTTGGAAAACCTTAATTTTAACTCTGTGGAGACCACTGACTAAGATTTAACAAAAAACAAGTAAAATAATAAGCGCCAATAAGGTCTAAAATCGCGTAAATCTGTTTTTTTTGTCTTGTAATAGTTAAATTAGATACTCTTTTTCGACTTTCTTCTGGATGACTAACTTTGTTTTTTGAATGTCAATAGTTTTTCTGTGGGTCTATGGAACTACTGCAAATTCATCTATTTGCAATAAATCCATACCCTAGTCACTAGGGCTAGAGCCTAGTCCCATGGAACTACTTTTTTTAAAAAACGCTTTTGTTCCATCATGGAGCTTTACAATGACACTAGTGCGAATTAAACTTTTTTGAGTCATCTCAATTCATGGTAGGTAAAGGTACAGTCTACGATAGAACATGCTTGCTTAGAAGAAACCGATTCAGCTACATCATGATGAAACCAGATATTATGATAATAAAAGCTTCTTTTTTTACAGAGAACTGCTTCCTTGCCCAGTCAAGGTTCATGTTGTTGGAGAGCATACAGATATTGTTTGGCCTCTGTGGCGTGCTATGTACTTTGAAAAGCACGCGAAAAAGTGGGCCCAGTTCAGGGGTGTGGCTTTTTGTGGCAGCATTGTCACTTGGTTGCTGCTTTTCGTAAGTTTAACAAAATGCTTGAATTTATTTGCATTGCTTGAGTTGCTACTAATAGCATATTTTTATTACATTTCATTTGTGTCTTATCTTGTTTTTATTTTAATACTATTTTTGATTGACGGTTTAACAGTAGGGACAAGTGGTGGAATAGGTAACTTCTAAATCTTTGTATCCTTGATAAAGACAACACCCGATGGGCCGTACCCCATGGTACGGCATGCGTTTTCGGTCCCGCAATAAGAGTCCTTACTCTTATTGCGGGACCGAATACGCCTGCCTGCATACTGCCGACGCTGCGCAACTGTGAATTTTATCGCCCCGCAATACGGTTTGCGGTCGCGCAGCGTCAGCAGCTGAGCATATTCGGTCCTTTTCTTTTTTTTCGGTCCTGGCGATGGGATGTTTTAAAAAGTACTGTTTATTTCCTCTCTACTCTTAGTGACTAGCGGCATCTGAAGTCAAAATCTGTCGTTGTGTTGCAAATATTTTCATCAGCAATTTAACCTAAATCGACTTGTGTGTTTCAGGGTGAAATACTCAGGTCTCTACTCGTACTATCTGAGCATATATCTAGTTGGAAGGCAGTTGTGGCACCGCTTCGGTAGGCCGGGACCCATCTGGCGTGTGGTGGTATCGGCGCTGTGGAGAATGACTGTATTGGTGGCGGTGCCGGCGGCGGTGTACGTGGCCGTGTTCTACGCTCACCTGGCGATGCTGCCGAAGGCGGGGCCGCACGACAGCGTGATGACGAGCGCCTTCCAAGCCTCGCTCGAGGGCGGGCTGGCCAGCATCACGCGCGGCCAGCCGCTCCACGTCGCACACGGCTCGCAAATCACACTCAGGTAATTAGTAAGAACGTTCTTCGTTGACAGTTCTCATGAACAACTTGCGACTCGCGCATGCCCCTTAAAATAAATAAACACAAAACAGTCATAAGACCTGTCGTTTTGTATTGATCACTTTTGGGCCACCAAAGATGAGAATGAAAGGAAATTACACGCAGCGGAGATGTGAATACTGAGATGAATATGTGGAGTGACAAGAATGGATAAGATTAGAAATGATTAGAAGTCGAGTAGCGCCAGTGACTGAATTAAGGAGCGGAAGGCTAGCGAGGTACGCCCATGTCATGAGAAAAGAGGAGGGGCATGTAACTAAAAGGGCCTTAGAAGTGCAGGTAAGCAGTCAAACCAGAAGGGGGCGCCCTAAAAATGAATGAATGAACTGTGTAACAGATGATAGAAATCTAAGAAGAGTGAATGCAGAGATGACGAATGATAGAGTGAAGTGGAGTTCGAGTGGAGAAAGGAAACATGCTGTGCTGACCCCACCTTGTGGGATAAGGGTAGAAAGATGATGAAGTTGTCAAAACATTACTTTGTAACACTGCACCATGGTTTCCCGCGCTAAAATAAAATTACAAAAAAGAACCCGAGCCAATATATTATGGTAATATGGTATTTGTGTCGATATAACTGAAAGATGACATTCTGACTACATTAAGAGTATTGCGTCCACAGACACACGCACGGGCGCGCGTGCTGGCTGCACTCGCACGCGCACGTGTACCCGGTGCGGTACGGCGACGGGCGCGGCTCCAGCCACCAGCAGCAGGTCACCTGCTACAGCTTCAAGGTAAACAGATCATTTCATTCATTTTACAAAAATTGGTACATAAGTGTATCATGTCCTAAAACTACATCCAGCACCGGAGGACCGGCAGCAGCGTCCTCTCGGTTAACGGTGGTGAGCATTCTGTGATCCCCGAGCCGCTTGACAAGCGTGGGGATGATGCCAAAACCTCCATTGTTGTGTTCCGTAAAAAAAAAACAGTTTTCCCTTTTTTATTGCATTAATTATTAGCAGAGATTTCGATCGTGATGTATGTGTTGCATTCAGGACGTCAACAACTGGTGGATAGTGAAGCGGCCGGAGCGCGCGGCGCTGTCGGTGTCGCACCCGCCGGACGTGGTGCGGCACGGGGACGTGGTGCAGCTGCTGCACGGCATCACCAGCCGCGCGCTCAACTCGCACGACGTCGCCGCGCCCGTCTCGCCGCACGCGCAGGTATGACGTGCGCCACCTGCCGGACCCTATCAATCGACTTATGTCATAGGTCATATAGTCGACAACTAGAAAAAATATCAGCAGTCTACCTACACCCAGACCAGGGGGACCTGGATCCGCCCTTGGGTATACGTTTTCTTATAATGTTTCTTGTGCAGGAAGTGTCGTGCTACATCGACTACAACGTGTCGATGCCGGCGTCGAACCTGTGGCGCGTGGAGATCGTAGACCGCGCGCGGGAGGACGCCACGTGGGACGGCATCCGGTCGCTGGTGCGGCTGCTGCACGTGCCCAGCGGCGCCGCGCTGCGCTACTCGGGCCGCCAGCTGCCCGCCTGGGGCTTCCACCAGCACGAGGTCGTCGCGGACAAGCACACGCAACACCAGGACACCGTGTGGAACGTCGAGGAGCATCGTTATACTAAAGGTACTATACAACGTGTAACAAAAAGGTTCAACAATACTCAAAGGTATGTAGGTACTCGTCATTATGAACAACTTTTACTACGGGGAAGACCGTGACTTCGTGAAAAAAAAACTGCTGTTCCATACAAAAAGTACATTGACCTTGGACAAAATGTATTGGTCCCATTGTTAAAGTTGTTCATAATGATGAGTACATACATACCCTTCAGTATTGTTGAATCGTTTTGTTACATTTTGTATAATTGTTAACTTAATAAAAACTACTAAAGTACTACTAATGGAAAATGCAAAGGCGACAATCGCTACATCATTTTCTGCTACTTTTTGCGAGGGACTAGGTACACACACATGGCACATATTTGCAAGTTACCGTCACAATCATAACACAAATTCCTGTTTGTATGAACGCACACTAACACAACACATGCAAAGGGTATATTATGTGTATTATACAGGTATATGTAGTATACCTTTTGGCAGAGGGGAATACCTTGACTTGCCTACCTCCATGCCTACAAACGACAGGTTCTGGGCAACAAAAATTTTATACAAAATAGTTATTAAACAACTTGTAAGCTTATTTTTTTTCCATTTTGTGATAAATATTTATTACTGTTTGTCTATAAAATATATTCATCAATATATTATGTATTATGGTTTTGTTTACCTTTCTTTGGAACCTGCAGGCTAATCATGTAACTTTTCGGGATCGCGATTTGTCATAATTGTCACTTGTCACTGTCACAGTTTCACGGTATCACGGTATCACGGAGGGATTTCTCTCGCTATCGTTATCGAACGAATGCATTGATTTCCTTAATTAAGTTAAGCATATCCGTCGGTCTTTTGGCGTTACGCCCTGCAGGGTCAAATGAGTTTTGGCAGTGACAGTGACAAGTGTCAATTTTTGAAACTCGTATCCGAATCGCGATCCCGAAAAGTTACATGATAGTCCCACTGCACTGGGTTAAGAAATCGACAAGTTCGGCGGCTCGACGGCTCGAACTCATCGGTGGGCGCGGCTAAAAAGCATGCTCTCTTCACCAAACAAACTGTGGGAAAGGGAGAAAGAAAGATAAATGAGCGCGCAAATATTTTTTTGTCGACCTTTGGCTGCAGTACTGTGGTTGAATAAACTCTTGAGTTAATTTATTCCAACTTACGTTATTTGAAATGTTTATGGACTAAACTATGCCGCTTGATAAATTATTTTAGTTTTTCGTATTCCTTATGTTATTTATTTACGTCCAATGTGGCGTTAAAATTGAGCTAAAATACAAGATGTTTCCTGGCTCATAACTTTCATGTTTATTAACTTTTTACTTCCGTAATAATTTACAATCCTAGATAATGAAGAGATTAATCGATATAATACTTAGTCTTTGACCTACAAAATTTCATAGTGGAGTAGTAATACTACCGCGTTTCTATGGAGAAGTGACTAACTTGTCTACTCTTAAGCTTATAACCCTGTATTGTTGTACAAATATTAATTAGAAAAGTATAACTTTATCTAACCATTCGTTACATAGTAAAACCTATTCCTGTAGATTTAAGGTTGTGATTCAAATACCCGTACACTCTCCGAATGTATTGTTCGTGTGCGCAGCTGAGGACCGCGCGGAGCGCGAGCGCGAGCTGGCGGCGGCGGAGATGATCCCGCGCGGCGGCTCGCAGCTCTCCTTCTGGGAGAAGTTCCGCGAGCTGCAGCACAAGCTGGCGGCGCACGCGCCGGACGCGCCGCACGGACACATGTTCGCCTCCGAGCCCGCCGACTGGCCGCTGCTCGCGCGCTCCATCGCCTACTGGCTGTCGCCCACCTCCAACGTGAGCACGATCTCACTACCTATTGAAATAGAGGCGTTAAGTAGATTAAAAAAAAAAATATACCTGATAGAACTTAACTTACGAATTTACTGGGCATGAAGAGATTTGACATCTAATATCCCGGGGTGGCGAGCGCAGTACAGTGTGACGCTTAGGATCTCGCTCGACTTGTCGCTCTATTGCATAAAAATAAAAAATAAAATGCTACGTTCCTTATAAGGAAACAGGGGTCTTGTTGTCGGTGTTAGTTTAGTCTACTAATTCTACTATCGGACGGCTAGAAGCTCGAAAAAGCAACATTGTTTCATGGTTGATGTTACAAAAACTCGAACGAAACGATTTTCACTTCCAAACCTCAACTTCCAACCATCCAAAAATTCCAACAGCCAAACAGTGGAATACTCTTCCCACGTGGGTGTTTCCCGATAGATACAATCTGTGTTTCTTCAAGACGCAAGCGAATCGGCTTCTTCTTCGGGTTTCGAGAAGCTTGCTTTTTTGTTTGTTTTTTAGATCGTAGACTGCATCTACGTTTTGTTAAAGTAGATGTGGTCCTTGATAGTCAAGCGTGATGGTCAACCACAAGCCCATTAAACCATAAAAATATTGTTTCCAAGATATTTACAGGTTTATGAAATCTAAAGACAACATACAATATAAAACCGACAGCAAGGTTCGTATTCCCTGATAATGTCACATATTTTGCCAGGAGTCGAGTACTAAATACTAGACTAACTAACTAACTAGTACTAAATAGGGGACCAATCATAAAACAACCAATCATATTAGGGTCATCATAGTAGGTACGAAAAAAATTACACGTTTGATATTCATTAAGTTTGAAATGATTTAGTAGTCTACCTCAGTACGTATATGGCCCAGTCCATTGATGTTTCTGTGGGGTGCGCAGGCGCAGATCCACCTGATCGGCAACCTGGTGACGTGGTACGGCGGCGCGGGCGCGGTGGTCGCGTTCGCGGCGCTGTGGGCGCTGTACGCGGCCCTGCGCCGGCGCGCCGCCGCCGCGCTGCCGCCGCGCGCGCTCGCCAGCTTCCACGACGCCGCCGCCGTGCTCTACCTCGGCTACTGGATCCACTACCTCCCCTACTTCTTCATGGACCGAACTCTATTCCTGCATCACTACCTGCCCGCCTATATCTTCAAAATACTCCTCTTGTCGTTCGTCATCGACCACCTTTACTACGTGATCCAAATGCGAGACCGCACTCGGCCCGTCTCTAATGTTTTCGTGATCGGTGTCGCGATTTGGTTGGCGTATGTTGTGCTCACTTTCAAGAAGTTTAGTGTGCTCAACTACGGTACCACGGATCTGACTGAAAGTGATCTCGTGAATCTCAGATGGAAGGATACCTGGGACTTCATACTACATAAAAAGGGGTAACACCGTCTCCGGGATCTTTTCCTTGCTTCTAGCTGCCATGTCTGAAATCTTGTGACTTTTCTACTTTGATCTGTTATATTGTAATTTTAATACTCGAATAATTAAGTATTAAGTCATTATTATTAATATTTAAGTTGAAGAACATTATTTAAAATCGAATTATTTAATTCCTTTGTATTTTAGATGTATATAATGTCAAGATATTCCGTCCAGAAAATCATATTTTTTGATACCTTTTTATGAATAAAAATATTATTTTAAAATCTGAGCTTGGTTTCTTTTATAATTAATAAATAATGTTTATGTGGCTACTTATGATCTGAAATATAAATAGTATGTACTTGCTAGTATGTTGCTATAATACGTAGTGCTGGCGCTCTTACGTAATTTTTTATTATTATTTTATTCCCAAATAGAGTAAACATTGAGACGAGCGCAGATTTCGCGCTACTGAATATTTGTCATGCGATTCTTTGTTCTTTTGTTTTTTCCTTCACTAGTGTAATATATATTTTTTTAAATAAGACCATAACGCCTTGCGAAAATCTCTCTAAGAGCGTAAGTCTCTTTTCGCACTTGTTCGCAAGAGCTTATGCACTATGACTCATGTGCGGGACGTGTTAAGTTATCCCCTATCAGTAATTCAGTACACACTTCACTGTGCTCTAGAGAGTTTGTGCGTATTATACATATTGTTCGGAACTTTTGATTTAATTGAGAAAATGGAAGAAGCGTTTGCGAAATTAAACCTTGACGAGTCTTTGGTAAGTACTTTGCCAAGTAAGGCTTGTAAATGGATTCTTATAGTATTACTGTCTACAGGGAAAAATATGATTTCGGATACGAGAATGCGTTTACAAAGCCGTGACTCATTACTGGAGCAAGAGTTCATTGACACAATATGGGAATAAATTAAAGCAGTTATTGCAGAGGGAATGCAATGTTATCTATAACAGTAATAAATTATCAGTATTCCGGTATGTTAGTTGTTTTACATTTATTTAATATCTACTAGGTATATAAATATACGGAATCGGGGGAATCGGTGTCTCGGGTTCTTTTTATAATAATTGTGGAGTTATAATGTATTAGCATTTGGCACAGATTATAAAGGGGACGTTACGCGGGACGGTATTCAATTACCGAAAGGTGGTCATTGTACTCATTATTGTGAATAACTTTTACCAAAGATAATATATTACTACAATAGCTTTTAGTATGAGGCCAACCCTGAATGCGCAAAAATTGATGTTCCATATATTTTGTCGAGGGTGAATGATATGTTTATTTGAAACAGCAACATTTTTCGCAAATTCAGGGTTGGCCCCATAGAAAAAGTTGTTTACAATAAACTGACCTCCATTCAGCCTAATTATGCCGTTACGCCTAACCCTGTATAAAACTATGTATTAATAAAACCAATCACTAAAATATCACGTCTCTTCTAATCTTCTATAGTATATTCCCTTGGATTTGGAAATTCATTTGGAAACTTTTTTTTTAATTACACAGTAATTAATCATCTAAGTTAACCATCAAACTATAACTTACAAAGTTTTTTCAGGAGTCTAACGTGAAAGACACGTCATCATTCTTAGATGTGACCGGAGACGAAAAAGAAGGAGATGCCGAGGATGAATGGAAATGGTAATTTTCTCTTTTTCCATTTCTCTTGTAGGGTTTAGATGAGCAAAAATTACGTAAACCCTTAAAGTTTAATTTGTCTACTTGTCACAAAAGCATACGAAGCGCAGTCACAGAAGAAATAATAGTACTAGCGCAGTGTAAAAATAAGTTAAAAACTTTTCCTAATATGCACGTGGCGATGTGGTGAAACTTTTCAAAAAGATACTGCATCCTGCATGTGGGTCCTAGGTATACCTATACTTACCTAATACCCCAAAATGTCCCATAATCTTAGGCTCTCGTAGTAGAGTCGATCCTTCTAAGATCGTCAGGTTTTTTGTTTGTGCGATTGTGATTCCATGTGGCAAAAAGACCTTTATTTGTGTAATTTTTTCCAGGTGGGAAAAGGAGCTGACGAACGATGGCACCAATTGGACTACTTTAGAACATAATGGGCCAGCATTTCCTCCACCCTATGCACCATTACGATTTTTTTATGACGGCAAACTAGTGTTGCTGTCCGATGTTGCCGAAGAATTTGCAGGCGTTTACGCACGTGATTTGGACCATGCATACACCACACAAATAACAAAGAAAAGATATAATGACAACTTTTTCAAGGACTGGCGGTCCGTCATGACTTCTGAAGAACGAGACCACATCACAGATTTCTCTAAGTGCGACTTCAGCAAAATGCATGCATTTTATCAGAACATGTTCCCAGATAAGAAACGTTTACAGGAAGAAAAAGAAAAATATGGGTACTGTATCGTCGATGGTCGGAAAGAAAGATTAAGTGGTTACAGCATAAATCCTCCGGATTTGGTTAAAAGCAGTACAGAATCTTTGAAGAACCTTAAAGTGATCAGAAGGCGTGTTAGGCCTGAAGACGTTACTATTAACTGTTCTGTCGACAAAACACCTGAAGCACCTCCTGGGCATAAGTGGAAGGAAACTGTACAAAATAATAAAGTTAAATGGCTAGCATCATGGAAAGATAGTCGAGGAACGACTATACGTATGCAGTTCCATCGTAACTCCGGAATAAACGGTAAAGACGATTACCAGAAATATGAGACAGCTCGAAAGCTTCACACCAACATCAAACCTATTAGAGATGCATATAAAGCCCACTGGGCGGATGGAAATTCCATAGAAGCCCGTCAACGTGCCGTCGCTCTGTACATCATTGATCAACTTGCATTAAGAGTCGGCATCGAATCGGAAGATGATCACGTTGGGTGTTGCTCATTACTAGTATCGCACATAACGTTAATACAACCAAATAAAGTAGAGTTCAACTTCACTGGGAAAACATCTATAGAATATAGCAACGAGGTGACTGTGGAACCACTCGTTTTTGAGAATCTCGAACACTTTATGGAAGGTAAAAAAGGAGATATGAAACTTTTCGATAAACTAAGCACACATACATGGAACAAATATTTGAAAGAGTTGATGCCTGGTTTGACCGGAAAAGTCTTTCGTACATACCATGCCTCAAAAACTTTTGAGGAAAATTTAAACAAGTTTACAAAACAAGAGGATTCTCTGGAAGAAAAAATTGAATCCTATCAGAAAGCGAACGTCGAGGTCGCGAATCTGTGTAACCATATACGGAATATAACACCATCCAAAGGTATGTTAACTGTATATAAAGTTTATTTATAGAAATTAGTAGAACTTCAAAACCAAAATGAACATACTTTCGAGACGCCTGCAGCGCCACCGGACCCAGCCGGTCCGAAAACGTCGACCGCGACAGCTTAAATATGCACCTTCGTGCCCTTGTACCTACGCCATAAGCCACATATTTTAGTAGTACTTACTATATAATATATGTTTACTATATATGTTTTTTCGAATCCTTTCCATCCCAAGGTTGCCTGGAAGAGATCGCTTTTAGCGATAAGGCCGCCAATTGTTACACTAGTGCTAAGTTCATTTTTCTGTTGTGATTATCATGACTATTATTAATTATTTTTTGGTGTGTACAATAAAGAGTTTATCTATATAATAGTAACTAGTAATATAAAAATCATTTTATAAAAATGTTGACGTTGTCGTTGGCTTTAGTCAGAGCCCGGCTGCGGGTGCTATCGCTAGATTATATCCTACCTATAATTCTTCTGTACGTGTTTGTGAATGAACTCCTTCCTAAAGGGCTGGGCTGATATTAATAAAAAATATGTGTGTGTTCTTGTGGACCATGGTGGTTTAGATACACATTTGGACCCGGTAGGTGGCGCTGCAATCGGGTTCCAAGCTTTTTGAATTTTCCAGGTCCGCTAGTTTAAGTATAATAATTAATTATGCACGCAAGTGTTGAATGTACTTATGGGTAGACTGCGTCTTTACCTACTGATGGTCCGTGATAGCCCATTGGGAGAAGACGTGCTTTGTACTCGCGAGGTCGTAGATTCGAGCCTGAGTTTTCTTTGCATTCACTGGCCACATTCATGCCATTTAATTTTTCGATGAAAGAAAATAACGTGATATGGGAACCTGTATTATGTCCGGGAGACCAAATTCAATTGTGAATGTAAATTAATAGACAATAGACAATATTTTATTTGTAGAAAAAACACATTTTGTACACAAGACAAGACAATATAAACTCATAACAAATTTAAACAGTACAAAATAGTTTTTCGCCACAAACCGGTTCCAACTCAGTATAATGCTGGCTGCGAACAGCCAGCGCTGGTCTTCCGTTGGAACCGTTGGTGACGTCCCCCACGCATACCACACGGCAGGGTACGCTTAAACAAACAAATATAACCAGAAACAAACAAAAACAATACAAGGTAATAATATATAAACAAATAAACGACGGCGATCTTATTTTATATATCGTGGCAAAAGACCATAGAGCAGTAACAAAAGACTGACGGAAAACAGGTGTCTTACAGTGACCATAGAGACAGTGACATTTGATCCACTCTGACATAATCTCGAGCGCTATAGAGTAAGCACTGGCAAAGATAATGGTAACACTAAACACAGGATGCGGTGACTAACCAACCAGTAGGAGTTTTGGCGGGAACACGGAAAAATCATGTCGTTGCATTCTATTATTTTCTTAAACTTGTGTTTTTTCGCGAATTAATGATTCAAAATGGTGGTGTTTTATTCATTGAGTGTTGAATTACATGCACGAGTGTGGGCAAGTGATATAATGTGGTGAAACATGTCTTTTTGTGTTGTTTTCAAAACTCCGTAGAAGCTCATAGTAAAGTCGCCACAACTTTACTAGGGCATGACTTGGACTCAACTATGACTAATTTCGTGTGACTGACTGTGATATCATGACATATTTGACTTGATTTTAATATAAATACTTGAAAAAATCATATACTTGACACTGGCAGAATGCACAAAGTGCGATGCCAAGAACAAAGAAAAAAAAAAAAAAAAACCAACCAGTACCAGCCTATTACTTTACTTGAAATTTAAGAATCAAAGAATACTTCGTAAGTAATGGTTCAGTGCGGGTTGGCGACCCGCACTGGACCAGCGTGGTGGAATAACGCCCAATCGCTCTTCGAAGGCAATTGTGGGCGTTACTCATACGTACCTACGTTGAAAGGTTGCCTGGAAGAAATCGCTTAAGGTGATAAGGCCGCCCCTTGTACTGCCAAATAATGTTATTGTACCCTGATTATTTGTAAGTTGTTCTATATTTCTGGTGTGCAATAAATTTATAATGTATTGTATTGTTGATGCTGCGACTACCCTGCATTTTTTTTTCTTTGTTCTTGGCATCGCACGTTGTGCATTCTGCCAGTGTCAAGTATATGATTTTTTCAAGTATTTATATTAAAATCAAGTCAAATATGTCATGATATCACAGTCAGTCACACGAAATTAGTCATAGTCGAGTCCAAGTCATGCCCTAGTAAAGTTGTGGCAACTTTACTATGAGCTTCTACGGAGTTTTGAAAACAACACAAAAAGACATGTTTCACCACATTATATCACTTGCCCACACTCGTGCATGTAATTCAACACTCAATGAATAAAACACCACCATTTTGAATCATTAATTCGCGAAAAAACCCAAGTTTAAGAAAATAATAGAATGCAACGACATGATTTTTCCGTGTTCCCGCCAAAACTCCCTACCCTGCATTAGTCGCATCGCGCCTAGGGTTACCATCTGACAGGCATTTGCCGCATTTGACAGGCATTTTACGGTTTAGACAGGCCTGCGGCCGGCGCTAAGCAGAGACAGGCATTTTTGATTTCCGCGTTACCGCGGTATCACGCAGAACGGCTACAGTACACCTAAAGTATTTTTTACAATAGACAGGCATTTTTTTGAAAAATCAGGCATTTTGTACGTCCTGAACAGGCATCCTCCCTTACACAGATGGTAACCCTAATCGCGCCCACCTTAGATCAGACAAACATGATTTATATTTTCTTATTATAGGTACCAATCTCTATTAGAAGTGCAACGAATCGATACAATATTCGACAAGTTCTCGTTCTGTTTATCCTTAATCCCATAAAAGATATTTTTAATGTTTGGTTGTGAGTAGGAAGTTTTTAAGATGTTCATTTGTTTTTCCAAAGGGAAACCGGAGGAACAGACCAAAATACAAGTCCCGGGTACACAAACTTCTAAAGAGTATTATAATGATCCACGCATCACAGCAGCTTGGTAAGTAATGCATGAGGCGCGGCGCGGCGCGAGTAAATCGCGCGAGCACCTCCCTCCCCCACTGTAGGCCGTGCGAGGTAGCCTGTACAATCGGGAGACCGCTGGACTTGAAATCGCGGGTTCAAACGGAGTTTATGTATGGATTTTCATACCACAGGCTTTTCGATATGTAGGATTCATTCGATATCGTCGTCATCAGCCATAAAACGTCCACTATACGCCATAATCCCCACGCTTGGCAGGCGGCTTGGGGATCGCAGAATGGTCACCATCGTTAACCAAGAGAACGCTGCTGCCCGTCCTCCGGTGAGTCTGGTTGCAGTTTAAGGCATACCCAGATCGCAACGATCACGATCACGATCGATGAACCTATTCCTAAACATCGGAGAAGCAATTCAATGGCGTTAGTGAGTCCAGCAACCCGAAACTGGGCCAGCGCCCTTTTAGGGTAGACCTAAGCCCAGCAAAGGACTATTAAAAAAAAAAGGTTAATAAGGCCAATTATGTTAAGGCTCCCATTCCCAGTACGCCTGTTGTATACTTGACGCAATTTCACTCACTTTCCTACGGGAAGAATATAATTTTTTGTATCCGTTGAGTAGATAAGCCGTTACAGCGCGAAGAAGTAACAGACATACACACACTCACAAAAATGATCACCTATATAAGTGTGATCACGTGAAAATTACTACTGAATACTTAAAGCCATAGAGGTATAGTTCCTACCTCTATGCTTAAAGCATTAATGTTAGAACAGTTAGTTGCATGTTAGAACAGTCAAGTCACAGAGAAGAATGCTGCTGAGCTATATTGTCGTTCTCATTACAGGTGCCACAAACATGATATACCCCATAACACCAAAGGTATTTTCGCCAAGGACCTGTGTGAAAAATTTAATTGGGCTATTGCAATGGTCCAAGCCAATCCTGGCTTTCAATTTATACCTATTCAAGAAACATTGTAGTACGTTTTTTATTTCATTAAATTAGGGATCTGTATCCATACCCTATTAACCAACCATGACAGACCGTCGCTGTTTATTATAATATATAATTTTGCTCCTTTTAGATTAGTTTAGTTCGTGGTGCAACCACATCGACACCATTGTTCACCATATCACCTGACATTACAAGCATAAGAAAATACTTTTGTGTGTAACTTTACACTTCATTTATTAGATTTAAGGTACTATACTTAGTATAATTATACAATGCTAATTTTAGTAACGAGGATATTCGCCAAAGAACCAACGTTACCGACATAGCTCGCAAGGTTTGCAAGTTGAAGTGCCAACGGGCAGGCCACATCGCTCGGAGAACTGACAACCGATGGGAAGAAAGGTTCTAGAGTGGCGACCGCGAACCGGAAGACGCAGCGTAGGAAGGCCTCCCACTAGGTGGACCGACGACATTGTAAAAGTCGCGGGCAACCGGTGGATGCAAATGGCAGGTTGTCGTACAGTGTGGCGGTCTAAGGGGGAGGCCTTCGTTCAGCAGTGGACGTCTCCGGGCTGATGATGATGATGATTAATTTTAATAATTACTGTTTTTAATACTCTATGATGCTTGTAAATCTAATCTATCAATGCACTGAATAAAAATTATTTTATCTAATCTATTTTTTGCCCCGAACTGTAACCTCATGACGCATATACCTTCAAAACAAATACCGCTCACAACAAATTTCTACCGCTCACACTGAAGATAAAAACTGATTTCGCATAAAAGTAAGTAAGTAGCATATAAACTTTTAGGTAAATCAGATCCTTTCGGTAATTATTGTTGAATACAAACAACACATACATAGGCCAATTTGTTATTTGAATGATAGGAATGTTAGACTATTCAATTATTTACAACACATTTGCTCAAAAAGTGCATTTACGAAGCCTGTATACATCGTTCGAAAGTTAATCATTACGCACCATACAACGGAGCGTGCGGAGAAGCCTTTACCGCACACTCCCTTGTATAGCGCCGTGCGTAAACTTTAGATTTTTTAATTTCCATAATAATAATTTAAGAACTCCACCAAAGAGTTTTACATTACGAGAATAAATACGCTGAATGATCGAACCTCCTTGGAAGCGCTTTTGCTCAATAAGTTTGTCTTACTTTAATATATCTATAGCTCTCTAGGTTTAATATTAAACCTTTGACTATATAGAGAGCTAGATCCTCCAAATATTAAACAGAAAATGTAACGAAATAAATTCTCACCACTACATTATATTTTTTTCTAATTTTACCATGCGCACTTAGCGCCATTTGTTAATTCGCGCCTTGTCATCTTACCTCCTAGGAGGATTATGGCGTCGCACTTTGTGCATTTGCCAGTTACAAGTATTTATTTATATCAAGTTTTTGATAATTTTCATGTCGAATGAGTCTAAGTCACAGTCAAAGTGATGTCACACTTAGTAAGTCATGGCAACTTTACAATACGCTTCTTTGGAGTTTTGGAAACACCACGAAAAGACACCATATAAGAAACGTATTAACGAAGACGAACTTTAGAACGAAGTCTTTTTTTCTTCTTTCCTCCTAGGAGGATTATGGCATCACACTTTGAGCATTTGCCAGTGTCAAGTAGGTATTTGGTTGCGACTTTCCGTCCGATATAATAAAAACAAAATAATAAATATTTGGCTCATTATTTGTTGTTCTTATGTTATCTGTTTTCTCGCAAATGTGTTGTAAAACGTTGTGTGGCACTCGTGCGGTATTGATTTTTACAAACTCGTGACTATGGTAAGCCCTCGACTTCCGTCTCGGGCTTATATTCGTCAACTCGTTTGTAAAAACCAACTTACCGCACTAGTATCATAAATAACTATTAAAACCTTATAATATATTAGGCTTTATTTTGACTACGACCTTGCATATTGCTAAGCAAAGATACGGATACGATGGAGCATGTTTTTTTTAAAATACAATCAAGTGACGCGATGAGCAAGACGTTCGCCTGGTGGTAAGTGTCACGCCTGCCAAAAAAGAGCATTTTTGCCTAGAAGAAACCACCTGAAGGTACTGCTATAGTATCTATTCCAGCGCATTCCCCCATTTAGCAATTCACACAAAGGCAATGAAATCGAAGCGCTTTATTCGAGATTTTAAAACATCGACCATGTAATGACGTCGCTTTTCTGAGCTTCTGACCGTCTGATAGTTATAGTTGAATGGGCTGGGTGTGTGTTTTGTTCTTGTTCTATGCGAAATAGTTGTATAGTATCTAATAGCACAGATATCTATCTATCCTAATGGTAAGATTAATAATCATGGAAAAAAAATAAACTACATTACCATCATGAGAATATTATTTATTTTAAAACACATGTAAACAATACACATTATTACAGGGTGAAACCAGCACAATAGTAGGCAGTTCTGGGAAGCGTGGGAGTTGTTACTGTACTGTTACTGTACTGGTTCAAATGCTGGTAGAATAAAAAAATATATAATGTCAGTGACTTCTTCAGACTAAACTACAATACAGGGTATATGGTAATTGGCTCCAAAGGTATAAGGGAAAGATAGATAGGGTAATTTTGGAGCATATGAGCTATATTCGTTTTTTATGAAATCTAATATGAGGTTCCAAGACTGCTCTCAGTGAAAGTCATAAAACTGAAACAAATACTATTAGACATTGTTAAAAAAACTATGACATTAAAATACTCTAGATATTATCTTCATACAAATTTATACCCAGTTACCAAGCATCCATATATCACACCATATTTATGTTCCCTGTACTGTCTATCTACCAGCAACAAAGGCCAGTTGTAAAGAGAATAACCACAGTAGGTATCAAGTGTTAACTTTTATTAAGACCCCCCCCCCCCCCCCCCCCCCCTCCCACACTCCCAGAAACAGCTACCTCTATGCCAGTTTCGCTCTAGCGGCGACTGTGAGACGGCTCAACATCCATCGGTTGCACAGAGTGAACAGCAACAGCCTCCACTTCCAGGGGAAATACTCGTTGCTTCAACACTGCTGTCGTGCCGGCAGGGTATCTGTACATCCCTTGTTTCTTACCCTGAAAAACACAACCAAAGCTATTTACAATCAAGCTGTTGATGTTGCTTGTTATGCAGTCAATGTCTATTATTGTGGCATATACCAAAAATTCAACACCTGTTAGCATAGCTGGTTTACTAACATAACTTTGAAACAATGTATTTTATGCTGTTCGGTTAAGTGCTTACAATCGATCTACCAAAATTCAAAAATCACTGTAATGGTTCCTGGGATCAAAACTAACCAAATGCAGGCAGGCTGAGCTAAATAATATGTCTTATCTATTACTAACAAAGACTACTTAGAAAAACAGTACCTAAAATTTTCATTCGATTTTAATGTTGCTGTGTATGTGCATACCTTGACATTGGCTTCTTCATAAGTCCTCAAGTATTGTGCAGGGCCTGAACTTCTAATCACACAAAGGTCAACATTAGATCCAGATCCCAAGTCATTGAAGATACCTGCTGCAATTGCGTCACGTACAAGTTTCTTGCCAGCTTCCTCACTCATATTAGGTTTCCAGCCAGCTTCAAACACTGCCATAGCAGCAAGTGATCCAGAACCTGTATCATGCAAAAAAATAATGTTACAAATATGTCGAAAACATTAAATGTTGGTTGACTGAGAAAATAATGAAATCAGAGATTACCCATTGTAGCATAAGGCAATTTATCAACAGATCCATGGGGATAAATGCAGTAAATGTGGGGGCCAGTTCTGTCTACGCCACCCAGAACAAGAGCGGCGCCGATGAATCCCTGGTATCGGAACAGCATTCTCTTTAAAAGCGTTGCGGCAGTCTCGACAGGCACGGTCCGTCCGGTGTGCAAGCGCTGCAGCTCTAGCTGAGACGACACTGACTGCGTTGTCATTTCCGTGTCAGCGGCAGTTCCCGCTCCACAGCAATACATGTTGGAAGCTAGGTAGTGAATTTTCTGACAATTCTTGTCCGAAACCACCGTGTTCTCTGTGGCTCGTGTATCGGCGCCGAGGATAACACCATCGGCGTAAATGATGCCTACAATAGTAGTACCGGTTTTAGTAGCCTTCGGAGCTGGAAATCCTTTTTGTGCGAGGAACGCATTGCTGTAAAATTAATGGTCAACATGTAAAAACTGAAACCTGTAAAAGCGTTGGTAATCGGTTTCGACTTCCGAGTTACCTACCGTTGGCAATTTTCGAAAGAAAATCCAGGCGCTGGTACCTCGGGTAGCAATACTGATGCCATTTTGATAGGGTTTGGATTTTAGTATCAATGTAATTAAAAATTGGGAAAAACGCCGCACAAGCACACCAAAAACTACAAAATCCGTGCGAAATTCAAGAAATGAATTGGGTTTTTGTTGTGTCACGCTGCCAATTGTTTGACATCTGTCAGGTCTTTAATTTTGTCTGATTGTCATTGTCATTAAACTGAAAAAGTTAGAATCATCGTAAACGCTGAGCTACAGATTATATCATATTTTATCCGTTTTTTACCGAAAGAATGAATAATTCTTGCGATGGCAACACAGAAGCATACGAGGCTGCTAGCGATTGGCTATTTTAATGATGTTTGGTTTTGTCATAGAAAAGGCTCTAATGCAACTCACAATGGTTTCTATTGATTTGATTTGAAATTAAAGTTAGTACGTTATTATTTTGCGCTACATATCTAACCAATCAAGAGAAGACGAATTGTTCGTACATGCATGTGTCAATTTGTCAATCGCGTGTTGTCAAAAAACCAAAAAACGAAATGTGTCTTGGACTCGTTGAGTGAGGGTGTATTCCAGATTTACTAATGAAATTCTAGCTTCTAAATTAGTTTCTAGGTTTTAAAGTTTAACAATGATCACGAATGCAGCATATGTGTGTTTAATTTATTTATCTTCAGCTCTAGTCCTCACACTAGCCGGCCGTGATTTCTATCAAATACTCGGTGTATCTAAATCAGCTAATACAAATGAAATCAAAAAAGCTTACAGAAAATTAGCAAAAGCATTGCACCCAGATAAGAATCAAGATGACCCTGACGCCTCGCAAAAGTTCCAAGATCTGGGTGCGGCGTACGAGGCCTTGTCAGATCCGGAAAAGCGGGAGCTCTATGACCGGTGTGGTGAAGATTGTCTGAAGAAAGATGGTATGATGAACAATAATGACCCTTTCGCAAGCTTCTTTGGAGATTTCGGCTTTCACTTTGGAGGAGAGTCGCAGCAACACGAGACTCCACGAGGGGCGGACGTTATGATGGAACTTACTGTCTCTCTTGAAGAGTTATACAATGGGAACTTCATAGAGGTAATCAATAAAATATTTTGGTAAAGAGTTTATTATAGTATATATATTTGGTAGACAAGATTTTAAGTAATTTTTCTTTCAGATAACTCGTAACAAACCAGTTATAAAACCAGCATCAGGCACTCGTAAATGCAACTGTCGCCAGGAGATGGTGACGCGAAATCTGGGCCCTGGTCGCTTCCAGATGATGCAGCAGACAGTGTGTGATGAATGCCCAAATGTTAAGTTTGTCAATGAGGAGAGGCTACTTGAAGTAGAGGTCAGTAATATGATGTATTAACCACATTATTTAGTTACTAAGGAAATTGTAATTAGTGCGCATTTAGTTTTTCATAACCATTCATCCATTTTTGTTCTGCATGATAAAATATATAAGCCACTGTATAATAATATTGATGCTGAGTTAAATACTAAATAATAGATTGGTAATCAAACGAAAATAATATTAATATACTACATAGCCCTATGGATGACAAAGTTCTTTTCAAAAAACGAATCCCAAGTATAGAACATATAACATAGAAGTATATCTTACAGCGCTTTACAACTACAATTTTATAAAATTCAAATGTCAAAATGAAGCCTATTACAATCACTACTTTATTAGATAAAACAACCTAATGACTGTTTTTGATGCTCACCACCATTAAATGAGAGGATGCTGCTGCCCGTCCTCCGCAGGTTATGGATGCAGTTTTAGGACTTACTCTGGCCCCTACACAACATTCTACTACTACTGGTGAATTCACACACAGCAAGAAATTCAATGCTGTATGTGAATTCACCAACCAACACCTGGCCAGTGGAAGTATCACCTAATCACAATGTCAGTTGGTAGGCCTATGCCCAGCAGTGGGATGTTAAAGGATGTTGCAGTAGAACAGTATGCAAAACAACTACATGACAAGAGCAGCCTGTAATGTGATATTTACTTTTTTTTTAGGTAGAAGTAGGTGCACCTGATGGCCACAACTCGAAATTACGGGGAGAAGGCGAACCTCATGTGGATGGTGATCCTGGAGACCTTATCTTCGTGTTCAAAACGGAAAGGCACCCCCATTTCACTCGTAAGGGTGATGATCTTTACACCAATGTCACTATATCACTGCAGGTTAGATAACTCTTATTTTAAAAGATCTTATTCAATTTATTGATTTGTCAAAAGTCCACCTTCGAATGATTACTGTTGCTCTGTGGTGTGTCACAATGAAATTTTGCACAAGGTCCTTGAAATGCCCCAAGATTTAGATAAATTAAATGAAGAAGAGTTGCTACTGAGCATATTCTTCACAAGTCACATGGGACTACAGCTCAAATATAAAAGCTCAATGTCTACTATAGACACTTTGCTTTTATACATATTGGTGATTAAAAAAAACTAAAAATTCACCTAGCCGATTATTTTATCTGATTTAAATCTGCAAACATAAATTAATTTGAGGGAGGCGTAATATTTTTCCAAGCTATAGGAATTAATCCAAAATCCATTGCACTTACAAGAGAAAATTGTTTATTACATCTGGTTTTTTTTTCCACCACCAAAACATTGTTATCACAAACTGCCAATTTAATATATTTTATGGCATTAATTCGTATGTATACCTACATTGATAAGCTTGTATAACTCCCTTAATGAACAAGTCTAACTTGCTATATTGTAAAATTAAACTAGTAAATTTAATTTGAAATGATAAGGCCCTAACAATGAAAACAATAATATTATCTTAGCAGATTAGATTACATAGACAAAATCCAGACCTAAATGATCCCCATTTACTTGGATTAGACTATTATTAAAATTTTAAAAGCTATTAATGTGCTATTTCAGGATGCCCTTACTGGATTCACACATGAACTGGATCATTTAGATGGTCATAAAGTGACAGTGTCACGTGACAAAGTGACATGGGCGGGAGCCCGTGTCCGTAAGAAGGGAGAAGGCATGCCCAACTTTGAAAACAATAACCTGCATGGCAACCTTTATATTACTTTTGACATCGACTTCCCCAAACAAGACTTCACGGATCAGGAAAAAGAAGGTACTTTTGAAAACTGAACTTATTATTTATGATACAATGCAAACAGTCATTTTGTAATTGTATAATACATCAAATATCAGGTACACAACCAGGAATAGCATTATTTAATGTGATAGTAGTGACATTATGCTATCAGACAGGAAAGAAGCAGTCATTTCTCGAATTTGAATTCTAAACTTAAATTTAGTACTTGCCTTGTTGGAATCTTACAAAGTTAATTTTTTATTGTCAAACATTCAATAAGGCAATATATACTATAAAGCTTTCTTTTCTCCCCTAACAATAAATATGCGACTTATGACTTTTTTGGAATTCGCAAAAGTTAATATTCACCTAAATCATAAAGGGTATTGTCAAGGTAGAATGAATGAATGTCACTATATCATTGCATGGGATGGTTTATAGCCATTGAACTAATATCTAAAGAGTCGCAATCTCTAAGTGAAAACAGTCAAAAAACCGTCCGAGTGCCTTGTACATACCTGTATGTGCATTATATAGTTCACAATTGTTCGAATTTAGACGTTATGTCGCTTGTATAGTGTTCAATGTATGCTTGAGCGCTTGTGTACTTATCGTAGTTCAAGTCATTCAAAACGCTATGCAGTGCGCCGAGTTTAGGAGCAGACATTTTTTTTGCACTTTTGTGACTATAGATATTAGCTCAATGTTCATAGCTCATTCTTTTTCTATGGGTGGTTAATTAGCAACTAATAGTTATTATAAAGGGGAGGTCTTCGTCCAGCAGTGGGCGTCTTCAGGCTGATGATGTGAATGATTATAATGTGTATTGAAAATTCAGACCATAAAACATACAAAGTTTCGAACTACGCGGATGGAAATATTTACCGAGATAAGGATAAACGCGCTCAGTTTGGTGGCTTGACCTGACACATTTCGTGAATGTATGTTGAATGTATTTTGTCTTTGAATGTTTAAAACATATTTTTTTTGTTTCAGCTCTGCGGAATATACTGAAGCAGCAACCAAATAATAAAGTATACAATGGACTGTAGTAGCCATATTGCCAATTTAATTTATTCAATGTAGTGAAATGAGTGCAATGGTATGAACAAAGTCTTGTATGTGTGTGATGGAGTTTGTTACCGGGACAAAATGTGATTTGATTTTATAAAATAAAAGCTTTCCAAACGGATTATATAGTTTGCATATAACATCCAGAAACTAAAGAAACCAAATAATGATGTAAGTTTAAATTAATACAACTCTATAACTGAATAAATGATTTTATTAAACATTAAATCACAAAATATGATAAAAAAATATTTGATTACACTATCACAACATAGCTTAGGATATAAAAAGTTTTAACTAAACCTAAAGATAAAAAATCACATTATAATGTAATAGGAAACCGATGTCTTTTTGAGTGATTTAACTCAATATCCAACACATTTTACTATGTTTTGATTCATTACTTTGACACCCAATTTATCACATTTCTTTTTTATTTAAGAACAATACAAAATGTAACAATAATACCCACTAATTAAATTATGAATCCTGTACACAATAATTATTTAACCATACATACATACTACACCGCCGTGGTAGCCTAATCGGGAGACTGCTTGACTTGTAATTGTGCGGTCGCGGGTTCAAACCCAGGCCCATACCAATGAGCTCTTTGGAGTTTATGTACGGACACTCATACCACTTGCTTTTCGGTGAAGGAAAACATCGTGAGGTAACCTGCATTCGTCCGGAGTATTAGTTCAATGGCGTATGTGAATTCACCAACCCGCAACTGGGCCAGCGTGGTGAATATGGCCCATTCGCCCTTCGAGGGTAGGCCTAAGTCCAGCAGTGGACAAATAAAAAAAGCTGCTTATGCTTTTTTTTACAAACTGCACGCCCTCCAATTAGGCATACAAAGCTAGTGTTTTAAAAGAATACGAGTCCAAATATCAAAAATTATTATACCTATAATATTAGAGTGGCAAACTTGTATTATGTATTGATTATGGATATATATAAATCGATCCCCAAGCCGCCTGCCAAGCGTGGGGATTATGGCAGCCCCTCCCTATTAAGGGGAGGTCTTCATTCTGCAGTGGGCATCTGGCTAATGATGAAATTTGAAAATAGCCTCAAATGAGAAAGGTCTAAAGGCAAAGTATGGCCTACATGGCCTACTACTGAATGATAGACAGAGACAAATCTTAGCAACAACTGTACTTTAAAATATGTTGCCATAATAGTGACACTGAGAAAAATAATTCTTTGTCCTAGCCGCCACCACTACTGGCAGTTGTAATGGTGGTCGTTGGGAGTGAACCCTGTTAGGCTACAATGTAAACATAGAGTTTATGCAGAAAGAGATTTAAATTCAGTGAGTTGAGGGTGCTTGTTTGCCCAATTACCTTTTTTTGTTACCAGCACCATGGCAAAGCCTCTTATACATGTTTATTCCCTCTCAAAGAACCAAAGCAATGTTGACATAACAGCTAAGTTTAACATTTGCCAGAGGTAACGTTTCTATTATAAATCACAATCTTAGTTCATTTATCGGACACGTTCTCTTTCTGCACTCCTAGTCTCAAAAAGTAGTACCTTCTCCTGGGCAGTTAGTTGTATAACTAACACACAGCGGTAAAGCACGACGAGTCCAGCAGGGCTACGATACGCGTCGCAATACATTTTTGTCATGTCTTTATATCCACAAAGAACTGAATAGTTAGAATATACTAACTGTTAGTATATTCTAACTTAGGTAGTATATTCTAACTTAGGTAGTATATTCTAACTTAGGTAGTATATTCTAACTTAGTTAGTACATTCTAACTTAGTAAGTATATTCTAACTTAGTATATTATAACTTAGTTAGTGTATTCTAACTGAGTTAGAATAGAGAAGATTTGTGGTCCACATGGTAGGCCTGCAGGTTAGGAGACGAGGCAGGCGGGGTGCGCGGAGGGCACGAGGTCGGTGGCGGCGCCCTGCAGCACGGAGTTGACGACGGCGCGCGCCAGGTACCCCACCGACACCTGCACCGGCGCCGCGGTCAGCGGACACTCGCTGCACTCCACGCCGCTGTCCTGCAACGCAACAAACTCTTATCTCAACCCGAGATTGATTTGACATTGATATTCTTTATTAGTAGACGTTGAGTTTTGGCGGGAACACGGAAAAATCATGTCGCTGCATTGTATTATTTTCGTAAACTTGTGTTTTTTTTTCGAATTAATGATTAAACATGGTAGTGTTTTATTCATTGAATGTTGAATTAAATGCACGAGTGTAATGTGTGTGTGAGTGCAATTATGTGTTGTTTACAAAACTCCGTAAAAGTTTATAGTAAAGTCTCCACAACTTTACTAGGGCATGACTTATACTTGACTAAATGACTATGACAAATTTTGAGTGACTCTGTGATTGTATGACCTATATAATTGACTTGAAAATGCATTAATAATTGACACTAGCAGAATGCACAAAGTGCGATGCCAAAAACAAAAAAAAAGTAGCAGACGTGCCCATTTATTGTTTGTCAGCTAAAGTACTTGCTTGAAAGAACGAAAGAAATATAAATAACGCCGACGCCGACAAATTGGATACACTGCATAAAATTATGATTTATTATTGTAGTACTTGTCATGATTGTTATGGTATTTACGCTCTTTTTATAGGAGTGACTCTTCTGTACTTAATACTATATTTCTGAGATGGTGGGTTATTGTACAGTTATATTTATAATTGGAACAGGTCTACGTTTGACCGCCAACTCGTATGATGGAAAACGAGGTTGCTGTTTAAGATGGAGCATGCTGAGCCAGGAGGCAGTTATTCAGTGTAGGCTTGTAGTTACCTCTGCGTAGGTGCGGTCGGCGTCGTCGATGAGGCGGTCGAGGTCGAGCGGCTGCCGCAGGTAGAGCTCGGGGTTGCGGCGCAGCATGGTGGCCAGCACGCACAGCAGCTCCACGCACAGCTGCCGCCGCGCCGGCGCCGCCACGCGCACCAGCGCCTCCTCCACCAGCAGCGCGAACGACAGCTCCGACCGGGACATGTTCACCAGGGTCGGCTCCGCGGGGATGCAGTGACCCTGCACCACAAGACACCAATGGGGATCCACACTGCGATTATTTTCCACTAGGACGAT
This sequence comes from Erannis defoliaria, assembly GCA_905404285.2. Lineage (NCBI taxonomy): Eukaryota > Metazoa > Arthropoda > Insecta > Lepidoptera > Geometridae > Erannis > Erannis defoliaria. The sequence continues at coordinate 15,164,030 of FR990069.1, read as the reverse complement.
GCACCGTCGTTGCGGCCATAGTCAACTGTCAATCTCATAATTGTTTTTTTGCTATTAATGGTTTAATTACCAATTTAATGGTTTTATACTCTCATTAGACTCGGCTTACCAGGGAGAATCTGCATAATACTGGTTTGTACAGCAATCCTTTGCCTAGCTAATTAAAGCTCAGTCCAACAATCAAAACAAATCTATTTTCAGGCTGTCAACAGCTGCATATATTATTCTTAAAACAAGGCACAGTACCTAGTCAGTATTTTTCCTTGGACTAGGTTATCGGCAACGCCCTAATCAAGGGCAGATACAGATATAAGCAATGATAGACAAGAAAACTTGATTTTGTCACATCCGGATCGCCGCTGGCGCCATCTGCGAAACGTTTTGCCTGTGGAACCTCATTCAATACCGCCAACTAGGTAGCACATACTACTCTTTACTAGGCCTAGGTAACTGAACGCAAGGTACTGCGAAAGATTCTGGCGCCCAATAGGACTGGAGGATCCGTACGAGCTGGTGGCGTTGGCTTGAATATCTCGAATGGATCGGAAGTTCAAGCCGTCAAAAGAGCCTATAACTGGGACTACCGGAGGGTCGAAGACCTGGCCGCCTAAGTATAGATAAGATGGCAAAAGTCCTCCGGGAACTTGGAATCCATACTTGGCACAAACTGGCGCAAGATAGGTGGCGCCTCTTAATATCGGATGCCAAGACACTTTGGATCGCTGCGCCAGTAAAGTTCGTATATGGCCGAGCACTCGCCAAGCCAGTAATTTTCCCTCTTTTGTCCGCACGTAAACGTGACAGGAATATGGTATTAATACATCGTGTCTTATTTTTCGGGACAAGTAACATTACAATTTTATTGCAACTTGCAGGCTAGGCTTTTGCATTGCTAGAACTACGCCTCCCAATCTTATTTATTTATTTAATGGGTACCATCATATCATAAAACACAAAATCTAAATGCTGATACAACTATAGGCACCGACGAAATGCAATAATGACACTAACGGTATCTATAAATTAATCTTGAGTTCAAGATGGCTTTGGTTGTTCTGGACAAGGAAAATAAATTGTAAGATTGAAATCTACGATCATTCAAAATTCCTGCAGATTTACTTTGGATATGAAGGAATGGCAGAATAAATTTACTGAGAAACAGAGTTTGGAAGCGCTTAGCGTGTCGCGTAGCGCACGTGTAGCGTGGCGCTAATTCTCAATCCGTATTTTGTAACATACTTCATGAGTTGGACTATTAGCAAGTTCGAGAAACAAATGAAAGAATTAATAAAAAGGACTTACTTGTATGATGATACCCTGAGGTGTTCTCAACAGGATGTCCCACACTTGTATGTAGAAGTGTTTAGGGACGCGGCACAGGCAGCCTTCGAGCTGCCGCCGCTGCAGCGGTGTCAGCCTACAACAGACAAAATATTATTTTTGATAGGAACAAACTTCTTCTGTTTTCATAAGTTATGGTTTCAAGGTTGGCCAGTCTCGTTGAACTAAATGAGATGTTCATAGTAGAAACCATCAAGTTGGACACAAACCTTCGGGAGGACCTTCATATTATAAACTATTATATTAGGGCTGGCCGCTCAGCCTACTAACTGGTTTTTAATCTTTGTTTGTTTCTTCATTATTGGCATCGCACTTCGTTTATTCTGCCAATATATTATTACGTTTCAAGAGTTTATAATAGGGTAGATGAATGATGTTTATATCGTTGAAACCAATAGCTTTGATGAAGAATTTAAGTAAATATAGTATGTTTATTAAAAAAATAATTTAAATCGGTTAATAATGTTCTGATATATGAGCGTTTAAAGTTTTTGTTAGAGACATCTCTGTCCCTTTCCCACAAAACAAAAAATTACGTCACGCCTTACTTGGCAGAATAGAATTTATATGGCGTACAGAGAAGTGACGTCACGATTTGCTGTTTCTTCTCTCTGTCTAGCATGATATTAAAATGCTTATAAGTTGCTTATTTTTAATCAGATTTTCATTTTCTTTTCATTAATGAGCTATATTTATGGGCCACATTTTAATAACACAATTTTAAAAAACTAGTCATCTAGCCTATTATAAGTAATAAAATTTGTCACAATCAAGTCCGAGTGGCATCACTCGGACTTGATTAAAGTAACTAGTAAAGTTGTGACCACTTTACTATAAGCTTTCACAGAGTCTCGAAAACAACACGGAAAGACATGTTTCACCACATTATATCACTAGTCCAGAATTGTGCATGTAATTTGAGCTTTAATGAATAAAACACCACCATTTTAAATCATCAATTCGCGAAAAAACACTAGTTTAAGAAAATAATACAATGCAGCGACGTGTAATTTTTCGAGTTCCCGCCAAAATTCCTTTTTTATCATTGTTAAGTTCACATTGATAAACGACGATGTGATTAAAACTCACAACAATTATCATTCTGAAGAGGCTCTACACTACTATGTTTGGCTATATTTTACTGCCTTTATACCTCAAATGGTAGTACGAGTATTACTTGGGTAGTACTTGAGACCTTGTAGGTCGTGGGTTCGATTCCCACCCAGAAGAAACATTATGTGATGAACAAAATATGATTGTTCTATGTTTCTAGGTCCTAGTTTCATCCGAATCCGTTTTGACGTGAAGAGGTAACAACGTAATTTTTTTTTGCTTTTTTTAAATATGTTTGCGTTTGACCACATCCTGCCTGATGTAAAGCCAAAACCGACCGATACCGACAAACTTTCGCATATATTTATATTAGTGTGGACCTGGGTATGTCCTAAAACTGCATCCAGAACCACCGGAGGACGGGCAGCGGCGTCCTTTTTGTTAACGGTGGTGAACATTCTGCGATCCCCAAGCCGCCCGCCAAGCATGGGGATTATGGCATCTCCTTCCTATTAAGGGGGAGGCCTTCATCCAGTAGTGGACGCCTTCTGGCTGATGAGTGAATGAGTAAGTTCGTATAGGCTGCGTGGCCAGCCCTAGTGTCAGAGTTAATGTGCCGCCCGAAGGCCTCTGACATGGCTGACGGTTGTTGTTATAGAAACTAGAACAAACAACCGGGTCCAACAATTTAACGTGTCGTCCGACCCACGGTAGCGCTCAGAAATAAATGCCACTCACGGTCACCCATCCGAAGACTGACCGGACCGTCCGTTGCTTAACATCGGCGATCGTTTAAAATCACCTAGACAAGCTACGCCACGAACGCTACAAGTGAGCGAGTCGTAGTCAGCCATAAATCGTTCACTGCTGTACGAAAGCCTCCCCTGTATAGAGGGGTGTTGCCATAATCCCCATGCTTGGCAGGCGGCTTGTTGTTTTTAATAGTTCCTGGCCATGGATACTAGTCCTTCAGCCGAATACATTTTTCTTCATCGATCCTTCTTTCTCCAGTTAAATGAGTCGTAGTCACAGTCCAATTCACACACAGTAAGTCACAGTCAAGTCCAATCATGCCCTAGTAAAGTCATGGCAACTTTACTACAAGCTTCTTTGGAGTTTTGGAAACAACACGAAAAGACACGTTTCACTACATTATATCACTTGCCCACACTCTTGCTCGTAAATCAGCACTTAATGAATAAAACGCCACCATTTTTATGCAATAACACTCGAAAAAACACAAGTTTTAGAAAATAATACAATGCAGCGACATGATTTTCTCGCGTTCCCGCCAAAACTCGCAGGCGGCTTGGAGATCGCAGTGTTACCACCGTTAACCAAGAGGACGCTGCTGCCCGTCCTCCGGCAAGTGAGCGGGTGTGATTAACACGGACCCTTGTTCGTCCGCCCACTCGGAGACGGTGAGCACGGTGGTGAGCAGCGTGCGCAGGCGGTAGGGCGACAGCTGCGCGAGCGAGGCGCCGCCGCGCGCGGGGAACAGCCGCAGGTAGATGCGCAGCGCCTCCAGCACCCAGCCCACGCGGATCTTGAGCACGCCGCGGAATATCTCCGGGCTCGTGCCGATGAGCCGCCCGCAGTACAGCACGATCTCCTATACACACAACACAATCATTATTTATTTATTCAATTTACAACTATTATTACCGGATTTACCCAATTCAATAGTGCAAGTCAACAATTTAAGAATAACAACAATAATAATAATTAGAAATTAGTCAATATTTCACAAGTCAACATCTTAAGAATAATAACAATAATAATAATTAGAAATTAGCCAATATTTCACAAGTCAACATTTAAAGAATAATAACAATAATTATAATTAGAAATTAGTCAATAATGGTACCTAACCCTATCCGCCATGTTTTTGAATCCATAAAATCTCCAGCGCCAACTTCTGCAGGCGCGTTTTCTCTGGTCTATCATGATCACATGGTTCTATATTTGACGTTTTTGACTTATATGTGAGACGTAGTCATGTTTTCATACTAACGCGTATTACGTGTATGGTGCCTATAGTACAGTTACAGACTGATTCAAACTTAACGGGGGCTGTGAAGTGCGCTGCAAGCGAGACTGCGAAAGTACGCACACCGCACGCCTCATCTTTACTACTGCGCAGCATCTCGCGCTTAATTTCACAGCCGCCATTAAGTTTGAATCAGTCTGTAACTTTTTTATAACTTGGTGACGGCGCGGCAGTCGAATGCGCTTCCCAAATGAGTGTTTTCATTTCATTGAGAGCCTGCGTCTATTCCCGATTAGGTGTGTTTACCATCTTCAAACACAACATCAGGTGAGCTGTGGTCAAACACCTAGCCTATCAACTATTAAAACTGTAAAAAAAAGCTGCAATCTCGTTGTGTTCCAGTCGCGATTGAATCAGTAGTTCTACGGGTAAGACAACCAACCTGCTGCAGCACGGCTCCGATGACGTCATACGGCTGGATAGTAGAGTACATGACGGACTGGATCTCGCCGGGAGTCATGGGCTTATCGAACACCGTCTCTTTCTGGCCTATAACTCCGACGGTAAGCTGGAACGAGAAAAAACATGAGACGCTAGGTAATTCCACTATCATATTATCATTAATATTTTTGTTTTTTAACTATTTTTATTGGCTTGCGTTTGATCGCCATCTAACATGCTGGGTATTATTGTTAGTTAAAAAAAATAGTATATAAGTATTCTATCAGCTATCTAGTTTCCATATTACAAGCTTTGCTTAGTTTGGGGCTAGATGCTGGCGCTGTGTGAAAAATTTCCACCGATATTTATTTTATTTTAATTTATTTTTCTGTCTGCGAGCGGCTGACCAGAAATTTTGAGTGAGGGTTAAAGTCCACTAAGCTCTAATTATTGGAGTGCCTTTGAATTTCTGCTCATCTACATTTTTTTTTCTCTGTAGACTTTATACAGTCTATTTGAGCGCTTCACATCATAGTCATAGCAAGTCTAAGCCGTTGCTCCAATATTGTTTTGAAAGAGATGGGATGGTTTGATACTGGCAGAAGAGAATGCGCAATGAGAATAATGAGTCTTAAAAAAGTGAGAAAGTTCGTTAGGCTGCACGGCCAACCGCCCGAAGGCCTCTGAAATGGATTGAATGAGTTGTATCACCCTCCAACAATGACAAAACGATTGATTGACGGTACTTAAGGTCTTTCTTATTAGGGCCAATTTGGAGTCAAAATCATACGCACACATCGCATAAGTTTGAATGATAGTTTTTCCGACCAATGATCAGATACAGTCCTTGCTTACTTCGCTCGCCGAGCCGGTGGTGAGATGAGTTGCTTGCGAAGTAATCTGGATGCCGTATTGATATTTATTAATCTATGCACCCGAAAAAGTAAATGCGGACCTGTTTCCCGTTGACGAGCACGGTGGTGATGAAGGGGCTGATGGAGTCCACGGTGTGGTTCAGCAGCGAGGAGCAGTAGCGCACCGCGCGCCAGTGCCGCAGCACGCCGGCCGACTGGTAGAGCCCCTTCAACGCTTCCAGCGCGCTGCTGCCGCCCACCTACGCATCAGATACTATTTAAAGCCTAAGCATATTTTAAGCCCCGAAATGGCGCTGCTTTTTCAACCGACTTCAAAAAAGACCCGACCGACAATTCGTCTGTATGTTGATGTATTTTTCAAATGTTTGTTACGCGATTACTCCGCCAATTATGAATTGGTTATGGCAATTCTTTTGGTTTGGTAGGTCATCTTCAGAGGTGGTCCCGTCCCATATACATTTTATCGAAATCGGTTCAATACTTTGGTTTTTATATCATAATGAAAAAAGATGTCATCCAGGTAATAGAAATTGGACTCGGTTTTTTTTCAAAAAGTAATTGTTTTTTTTTATTGAGGTTTTTATAATCTGGCACCTTCTCAGCCTGCGCGTTTCATCTTCGACCGCATCGTCAATTACAAACAGGCGATTTGGTAGGAAAATGGAGACTTGTCTGCTTTAAAAAAAAACTTGCCACGGCCAGCCATGTCCGCTAGGTGGCAGTCACGAATTTAGCCGCTTTCACAGATCAGGCCTCTGTGGCCAGGTTTTACTGTTTACTGCAGCGTCCACGACCCGCGGCAGTTTGGGCAAGCCTGGCCGCTACCGTGGACCGCGTCAGTGAGGAAACCTTAATTCTTGCCTCAGTAATAGATTCAACAAATAAGCAGTTCGCATAAAATAAACCAAGCAAAGAGCTTATGGAATCCTAATCATGTATCAATGGGCTTTGCTGTACTTTTTGATGATGCTGCAATCCAAAAAATGCGTTTTCGCTAAGGTGCAGAAATCGACCAGTTACACTGATTGTAAAACAACATTTAATCATTTTAATAAACGTTCCAAAGTACATGTCTAGTTGCAAACATGTACAAGTGCTTGGCTTACCTCGTACATGGGCCCCTCGCGCTCCATGAGAATGCCCCAGAGCTGGCACTGCGCGAAAATGTTGGCGGTACCGCGCAACGCAGCGACCACGTCAGGTGTGGATCTGGAAAATAATACCGAGTGATGCAAAAATGAGACAGTTTCAGTATCTTCACTTGACAACTTCAATTTTTTTTGTAACTAGGACATACTTGTAAAGTAAGTTATCAAGTGAATAATGTCGCTGGTAAATTTTCATTATGCAACGAAATGAAGCCAACGCGTGAACATTGGACAACTCTCAGAAGGTAATTGCTCGCTCTGGTTCATGTAGCTACCTGTGCTTGTATGATTCGTAGTCGAGCAGGTCCTCGCGGTAGGTGAGCGTGCGCGGCACGTCGGTCAGCGACTGGTAGCCGATGTAGTCGTGCTGCAGCTGCCGGAACTGCGTGAACATCTCTGAAGGGAACTCGCCCTGGCTCATAAAGTCCAGATGCTCTGAAAAAAACGTCATACTCATACGGGATTGCAAACTTTAGAAATCACACGATGCGCTCTTTTGGTTGAATGAGCGCGTTTACAGTATACAGACGAACAGATACAATCAAAGATTGACTATTTAGAGCTAGAACTCTCCCTGACATTACAACGACAATATTTTTTCTGAATTCGGAAAACCGACAAAGTTGATTTTGACAGTTTGAGCATTAACGTCACAAATAACTTGTCAGATTTGTTCACTTCCAGACCACAAGTTGCGGAATGTTGTCGATGTTCTAAAACAATTAGTAAATTCAAATAATATTTTTTTCAGATATAGTCCATAATAAGATTCACATTAAATTTACATTATGAAAATACATCACTAAATTCAAGAAAATATATTACTTTAATAATCAAATTAAATAATAATTACATCGGTACAAATGTCAGTGAGTCAAAATAATAATAATCATCAGCAGAGCACGTCCGGAATAAATTTCGTCAAATAATACTTAACTCTAAATCAAAATTGTTTATAAATTATGATTATTATTTAGACTTACTTACTTACTAACTTACCAAAGTCTTCTTCTTAAAAGTAATAAAGTAGTCAAGTATTTTTATGATACAAAGAAAGAATCAACATGACCAATACCTTCAGCATCGGTTCTCCGTAGTATTGTCCTTCTCTTCTAGAATTCGTTAATTATTCTACGGAAAATTAATCTCTCCCCGTATTCTAAAACCAATAGAATCGGATTCGATTCAAAAATTATTCCGAGTACCTACCCGATACCGTATCTTACCTTGTATACCATTCCGATTGGGTCTATATTATCATCATCACGGGTCATCAGACGTTCACGGGTGGACGAAAGCCTCGTCCGTAATAGGGTATGATTGATATATTCACTATTAATCACCACCACAACTCACCACAGTGAACCGAGAGGACGCTGCTGCCCGTCCTCCAGTGGTCCTGGATTCAGTTTTAGGACATACCCAGGTCCACTATACATTATCATAATATGGGAGTTATTTTGACTCACCCATGCAAGAGCTGGAGATAAGGTTCTGCAAGCGGCCGAGGCGCACCTTGACACCGTCGCAGTGGCCCTTCTTGAGCATCGCGAACAGGTCCAGCATCTGCTTGAAGTGCGGGTCGCGCATGTGCTCCTCGCGCACCAGCAGGCACACTGTCGGCCGCCCGGACAGCCGCCAGTACCTCGGGGAGAAACGACTCATCTCGTAAACTCTTTCCATTTTTATTGATTAACTTAGGCGTATAGCACACTGCCAGGGTCGAGGCGCAGTCGAAGTGGTGGCGTGGTAGAAGAATCAAGGCAGCAGTGCTTCGATTCTTCTATCACGCCTAGCGGCTACGCCAGAAGCGGAAGAAAAAATGGAGGCGAGTAGCGCGTGGCGAGTGGCGGAGCACAGTACGCCCGCGCCGTGCCGCCGCCTCGACCCTGCTGCGACTCTGGCAGTTTGCGTTAACGAATTCGATTATATAGAAAGCTAGAAAGGCGCGCGTCTGACCCTACGCCGAAAAAAGCACCGTTATGTATGTGTCAGTTGAAACAGTGAAACGAATATAAGGGACACCCTATGCTGTGGAATCCTAAGTAGGTATACTCACTTGCCCACGAATTGCAGTTCAGTCTTGATGTCGTCTATGAGTAATGCCATGTCCCGGTACAGATAGAACTCAGACACCTCGAATATTAGAGGATAGCAGAGCACTGTCATACCGCACACCCTGTATATCTGTAAACCACGACATTAAGTTGCTGAGCGGCACTCTGGGACTTTGGGCTCTGTGACTTTTGTCAAAATTCAAATTTTGTACATACTTAACATAAAAAAAACTACAAAAGGAACAAAATTAGGATTTAAAACCCTATGTCATGAAAATTTGGTTTTTATCCCCAATGACGAGAAAAATATTGCTGAGACATGGTATTAAAAAACCTGTGTTCAGTACCAGTATTTTATTATTATAGTAGAATATTGCTTGTTTTCGATTACGTGTATATACTCCGGAGGCAGAGTGAGATGGAGGAACTCGACTGCTACTTAAAATATAGAGAAAGAGCAAAACAAAGAGGGATGTAAGGGTAGCCTGCTCACAACAGTAAGTCTCACCTTGCTTGTGCCCAAAGACCCGATCGGTCTAATGGGTCGTCCAGTGAGCTTCAGCTTCGAGGCCACGCCCAGCTCCCTGTACACGTGCACTAACTGTGTAGAACTGCACACCTGCAAATACATGTTAATTAAACAAGTCGGTAGCCAATATAACAAGCTATCATCATCACAACAACAAAAAAATAAAAAAAACAGCGAAACTACCTTTTAGCAAAAACGACTAGAAGGAAGCCTAATCGGGAGATAGCCGTGGTAGTCTAGTCGGGATACCGCTTGACTTGTAATCGTGAGGTCGCGGATTCAAACCCAGGCCCGTACCAATGAGCTCTTTAGAGTTTATGTACGGACACTCACCACTGGCTTTTCGGTGAAGGAAAACATCGTCAGGTAACCTGCATACGTCCGGAGTAGAAATTCAATGACATGTGAATTCACCAACCCGCAACTGGGCCAGCGCGATGAATATGGCCCACTAGGCCTAATTCCAGCACTGTACAATGAAAAAGGCTGATTATGTTTTTTTTTTGCAATGGTATGTACCTGAACGGGTTCCACCTCGTGCGGGGTCTGCGTCTGGATGCCGTAGGTGCCCATCATGGCCTGCAGCCGCATGGACTCCGCGATCAGCACCACTTGCACCACCAGGTCAGTCGCTATCCCCTAACACATTAACATTCACATTTAATGTTTGCACAAATACTAGTGCGATAACAATTCCATTGTCAATGAGGAGTCGTGGATTCATCTTTGGTACTGATTTGGTCATAATATTGTAGGAGTTATACACTGGATAGACTACTGCTTCAGAGATTGGAACCGAATTGGGCAAAACCAGGAAAAAACTAACATTTGCCATCTAGTGGGGAGTTCCAAGCTAATACAGTAAAGTAGGTATAACATGAAGACCATATTTTTGACTAGATTTACTAGGTACTAATATAAATTAGTTGTTTCTATTTCTGAGAAATAGCAGTAACATCAATTTTACATAGCTTTTTGAAGCAGAAATCTGTTTTTATCTATTAAGCAAAGGTATATCTTATAGATAGGTAATCAAAAAAAATGCGTCAAAAAAGCCGGTCCGGAATGAAAGGTTTTAGGACAGGAGTGCTCGTTAGGACTGTGACGTGCAAACAGCGAACATTCACGCTATAACGCAGTATACAAGAAGCAAGATGCGGCTGTCTAAGGGCCTTATCACACTAGTGGATTGCGAGCGTCATCAAAGCGGAGTCGGCACGCAGCGAATACGTCGCGAACACGCCGCGGCTGCAGCGGAGACGTTGCGATTACGCAACGTTTTCGTCGCCTGTTCATGGCGAGTTCACGACGTACAAATACACTCAGTAACAGAATGGATTCCGACGAGGACACACTTTTGTTAGCTTTGTTACATCGAAGACGCAGAAAACGAAAGCATTCAAGCACGAAAGAGTTCTGTACGAGAATGTACAAAATGCCGTTAGCGGCGAGCTCGTTGCGCGACCGCGACGTCGTAGTCGTTGCGCATGCGCGGCGTGTTCGTTGCGCGTCCACAACGTCGTATTCGCGGCGCGCTCGCTCCGCTTTGAAAACGCTCGCAAACATCTAGTGTGATAGCATTACTGCACGTGGCAAAATAACCGAAGACATGGATAAATAAGCTATATAGCTCAGGCATTAAAAATATTTATGCACAATTAATGCAGTATTGTGGTGTCCATGCAACTACAAAAACAGTAGGAAGTTTGTGTTCAGGAGATTAAATATTTCTGTATCATGCTAGCTTTCTAATGTTTTTACTCACAAAACCCGGCTTGGCCTGCAATTCATGAAAACAAAATGTTTATATTTCCAATTACACGATGATTCTCAAAAGATAAATTCAAACACTTCTAAAACTAGTTAGAAGACGTGTTCTAGAATGGAGACCACTAATTGGCAAACGTAGCGTTGGACGCTCTATAACTCAACGGAGTGACGATATATTTAATATAGCTAGCAATGGCTGGAAAGGAAACGAAGAAGATCGGACCTAGTGGCGTGGCTTAAGGGACCTATTTGAAGCAGTGGCCTATGTATTTTCTTGATACTTAAGTCCCTTGGCCTTGGTAGGTAATATCACAAGGCAAACATTTGTAGTACAACGGGGCGCCACACCAAACTCAAAATGATCGCTCACATCTCTTCTATGAAAACTGACGAGGTTGTTACACATATTTAATTAGTGCGAAGCAGTACGTGGCCAAACAGGTCGTGCTGTTTTCGCTGCTTGAAAAAACGTCACCCGATATGACCGAAACTGTAGTCGGAGCATCTGATGTAATTAAACAAACAAGGTCACACGCACCCCTATAACAAGGAGAATTGTGTGGGTTACCTGAAAGGCGGAGTAGCGGCCGGCGCGGCGCGGCCGGTTGTAGGAAGGCAGGTAGCGACGGATGGGGTCCAGCTCGTTCACGTGAAGCAGCCCGCCGGTCAGCAGCTGAGCCACAACGAACATCGACTGCGCCCACAGGAACAATCCGCCGCTGTCTGAATATTATTATCAGTTATTGGACGTACTGCAGCAGTGCAGTTTGTTACCAAAGACAACAGAATAACAGAACATCGTACTCGACAATCATTAAATAAATAAATATATATTGGGGGAACATTTATTACACACAGCGAAATTTAGCCCCATACCAAGCAAAGCTAGTATCATGGAAACCAGATAGCTGATAGAATACTTATATACATTTTTTTTTTCGTAAATACATACTTATAATACATACTACACCCAGACACAGAACAAACATCGATGTACGATTGATGGCACGATGATTTTTCTACGATACCAATTTCATAAAATCGTTGCGTAGGTACTTTTCTTTTGGATCCGGCCGGTAGGCAAAATATTAATCTTTGATACACAGATTTTTGTTCTATGTCTGGGTATTGAATGTTACTAGGTATTACCTACGTATAAAATAAAAAAGAGTATTTTATCAGTTATCTGGTTCTCATAGTACAAGCTTCACTTAGTTTCGGGCTAGATGGCGCGGCACCAATATTTATTTACACAGTAAATACAGTAGAATTTGGATATAACGACTTCGCTTATAACGGCGAACCGTTTTTAACGACGACCTAGAGACGATATCTAACTATATTATTACATAATGTACATATTAAAAACAAGCTTTAAATATGCGGCCGCTTTGTGCGACGTCCGGTTAGTACGACGTAGTTTGGCCAGTCCCTTGAGGGTCGTTATATCATACTTTATTTATTTATAATACTGTGTTAGTCAAAGAACAGTCTGTAAGTTGTATGATTGCTGTATTGTACTTGTTGAACTGTCATGAAAAATAAATTATTCTTTTTCTGTGATATAAACATCCTTTACACAAATTGTAATCAATTTTCATTGTTTTCCCGATGTACCGTTTTACGACGTTTACGACGTAGTATATCAACCAATGGGATCACTGTGAAAGCGCGAATCAAAGCATAGCAAGCGCCAGCATTACAATTCCACCTGCATTCAATCTATTACTCAAACTCTGCAAAAAAAGTTGTGCTAAGCAGATTGTGTCAAAAGAGGCAAGCAAGAAAGAAGAAAGGCTATCAAACAAAACTGTTAAAACACACTATGCTAGAGAAAAAATGTTAGACAAGAAACAGTAAAACTCTCTCAACCTTTTCTTTACCTTTGCTTTCGTGATCGCTCGGTGTGTCTGTAAATATTACATTGACACGTAAATTTATTGATCTCCATGTAGACAAAAAGTCTTCTAAACTAAACAACAGCGACAACAACAACAACATCGACAACAACAACAGCATTGTTTTTGGCTCAAGTTTTCTGGGGCAGTCTTGTGATATGCTAAAACTATTCACTAGGTTCAGCCGCCGACGCTGCGCGACCGCGAACCGTATTTCCGGGCGATAAAATTCACAATAGCGCAGCGTCGGCAGCTAAACCTAACAATGTCTTTTAGATGTCACGGTACGGGCCCTGTAATCTTTACGACTCTTCCATAATAATTGAATCCACTTTAATTTCTATGAATGATGTATTACAAGTCACAGCAAAACTTCTTTTAGCGTGAAAATTCTATTAGTGTATTATTTGCTCTCAAGTAAAAATTACAGTTATAATATTGAATTCGAGAGCTTTAACAAGCCAACCCAATATAGTGGTTTACTTGCTGTTTTGCCTATATATTTTTTACGGGTGGTTACGGTTTTGGCTCAATTTGTGTTTTACTAAGTGATCAAAATACTTACTAGCGGGTATTCTGCGCACTGAGTTTGGTTCGCTGCGCTCGTTCTCTATAGCTTCACGAGGCACGTAATAGTACCACGGGATGACGGGATCTGAAAATATTGTCGAATGAAATTTATTACTACAAGAATCGCCCGAGATCGTATCGCTCGTCTATCAATTGATTAATTCGTCAAACAATTACTTACATTTAAAAGAAACCTAACCGACCAAAACTTGAAATAGACACACACTGAATATACATGGGGTTGAGCAATGAGGAATTGCGGACCACAACTGTTTCTTTGTTACATCATCGTCATCATCAGCCCGGAGACGTCCACTGCTGAACGAAGTCCCCCCCCCCCCCCCCCTTCTTAGCATCTATTCGACTACTAATTATTAATTAAAAATTAGTTCTATTTTACTAACTAAATTGGATATTTAATTGTCTGAAATAAATTAGTTAGAAAATCCTTGAAACCCATAAACATCTACCGACTACTATGAATTGATTGATCATACCTGATTAAGATAAAGCATTAGTCTCACGTAGACTCAACTTTATCTCCATCCCATAAAAAGGTAAATTTAGCTTAGTACCGCAGGGCGCTCAGCGCTCATAGACTTTACGGCGTAAGTAGACCCAAAAAATAATAAATTGGATTACCTCCATTTTCGTCCATGTAAATTCGCGCCTTGAGCAACTTCTGATACTCCTCGACTTGGTCGGGCAAAGTCCGGAATACGCCATCAATGATCATCATAACATAAAAGAGAGGCCATTCAGACTCTACGCCGTCGAACTCCTTTAGCTCCCCTTCATTGTAGTACCTCCTGTTAGGGTCTTCTAGCACGCACTTGTACCCGTCTCGACTGAATCTCTTGAAGCCGCACTTGCCTTGCAACCGGCGCAGTATGTTCGATTTAGTTAGTTGCACTAAGTGTTCCTCATGGGTCGCGAAAGCAGGGAACGATATTGTGGGCAAAAGGGCGGCGTCCACACCCTTGAACAAACAAAGAGCTGAAGAAGAAAGATGTTGAGAATATTCGGACAGCAATCGGCTCAAAGAGGATTAAAACACTACGTTTTAAATCGGCTGCTATGGGTGGATTATAGAGGCAATATACAAGGTAAGAAGTAAAATAATTTTCAATTTCATTGCATGATAAAAAAAACGAAAGGACGCTGCTGTCCGTTCTCCGGTGATTCTGGATGCAGTTTTAAGACATACCCAAGTCCAAGTAATATAAGTAATTACTTGGCTTGAATCATTCGCTTTTTATGTTTCTGAGATTGTTTTGTAGTAGGTATATATGGTCGATCGATAAACATTTGATCATAAACAAACAAAGAGTATGTAAGTAAACGGAAAAGTGCAACGTTACCTTGGAACTAGACTCGCGCGGGAGCATAGTTTCGAAGATGCTTCTGTTCCGGTTGTGCGCGTCGATGTCGACGTACACAACACTCCAGGAGGCCCCTTTATCTCCAAACAAGTTGCATCCGTTTATGGCTTCTAGCGCCGCTTTTGCCATACCTGAAATTTGAAAATAGTATCTAAATCTAATCTAAATCTAAACAATATTTGTATAATTCCACAGAAAACCATAGTACTATGTACAGAAGATTCACTCTCTTGGAAGACGCGTCTACAATAGATGTCATATTCAGTACAAGCTACGAGGGCTACACTAAAAGTATCGGGAATGGAATATTTCCACTGTTTCTGTCATATTAAAATCTTTTTAATTGAAAACTCCTTGGTTTTAAAAATCGAATACCATTTATTTATTTAAAAAAATATTCTCGGTCTTGTCACAAGGTTTTGTCAAACTTGTTTAGTCGTTGAGAAAATGGAATTGACTCGAGAAAATTCAAGAGCGATGATTTATTATGACTTTCGAAGTGGTTTAACACAAAAACAGTGTGTTGACCGGATGATTTCTGCATTTGGTGATAAAGCCCCATCCAAAACCACAATTTATCGCTGGTTTGCTGAATTTCAACGTGGACGTGTCAAGCTCAGTGATGATCCCCGTCAAGGTCGTCCAAAAACTGCAGTCACCCAAGAAAACGTTGATGCTGTGCGTAAGCTGATTGAGGAAGATCGACATGTGACATACCGCGAAATTCAGGCAACTTTAGACATTGGCATGAGTCAAATACAAATAATCTTGCATGAAAAATTAGGTGTAAAAAAGTTGTTTTCCCGATGGATACCGCATTCGCTCTGTGAAGAGCAAAAAGCGGCTCGCGTTACTTGGTGCGTCAGAACTCTCGAAAGATTCCACGCAGGATCCTCAAATGCTGTATACAACATCGTATCAGGTGACGAATCCTGGATATACGCGTACGAACCCGAAACAAAAAACCAGTCACGAGTTTGGGTGTTCGAAAATGAGTTAAAGCCAACAAAAATTGTTCGTTCACGGAGTGTTGCAAAAAAAATGGTGGCCACGTTTGTCTCCAAAACCGGCCATGTTACGACTATTCCTCTTGAGGGACAAAGAACGGTTAATGCAGAATGGTATGCTAGCATTTGTTTGCCACAGGTCGTTTCTGAACTCCGTAAAGAGAACTGCAACCGCCGCATCATCCTCCATCACGACAATGCGAGTTCTCACACCGCGCACAGAACAAAAGAGTTTTTAGAGCAAGAAAACATAGAATTATTGGACCATCCGCCGTACAGCCCCGACCTAAGCCCTAATGATTTCTATACTTTCCCTAAAATAAAGAATAAATTGCGTGGACAGAGTTTTTCATCACCTGAAGAAGCTGTGGACGCCTACAAAACGGCCATTTTGGAGACCCCAACTTCCGAATGGAATGGTTGCTTCAATGATTGGTTCCATCGTATGGAAAAATGTGTCAAATTTCGCGGAGAATACTTCGAAAAGCAATAAATATATTTTTAAATAGTAATGTTGTGTCACTTCCTTGATTCCCGAAATTTTCAGTGCCGCCCTCGTATTATGTTCTTTATTTGTATAGAATAGTGTCGATTATGTCAACTAGCCAAGCGCTGCAATGGAAAATCGACACACTGTATAATACAAATAAAGTACAAATTAACTTACAATCAATTTGATATTGTTTTAGTTAGTATATCTACGTTGTGTTTTCTATAAAAGTAAATCTGCCTGGTACTCCTATACTCAACCTTGATAAATTACGCATCTAATATTGCATTGGAAACACAATGTGGCGACATAAATAAAATTTCCTAAACAAAATACATAATGTTATGCACTTGTATTAGTTATGTACTTTATTTTTATTTTATACAATCAAGTGACGAGATGAGCTAGACGTTCCCTTGGTGGGAAACATTATGTCCTGCATGCACCACCACGCATGTACCACCACTAACAGTAGCAGTGCCAGGAATGTGAACTTGCGAACACAGTCCTGCGCCGCATTGCACTCTTACGTCACCCTGAGATATTAGATGTCAATTCTCAACATACCCAGTAATTTATCTGGTAACATTGTCCTTCAACCCGGAACAAAATAATGCTTGCACACTACTGCTTGGCGCTAGAATAACTGGCAAAGGTGTGGTACTTCCCCAGGCGGACTCTGCAGTAGAGTCCTACCACTACAAAATGACAAGTGAATCAAGCATAGATTACACAAATATTTATAATTTTTTTGAGTATGTTAGTTTTGTTATAGTTCTTCACGCTGCGTTGTAACATATCAACAGGTTTGAGTGACATTTGGGAGAGATAGCTTATAAAACATGGGTTACTTTTAATCTCAGAAAAATATATGTTTCTCGTAGGATAAAGGGTGATAATGCAGGACGCTGCTAGCAAAAAAAACAAATACTCTTAATTTGAAATAAGTAAACATTCAACAGTTTAATTCTACAAAACCGGCATAGCAAACTTTAGTAAATGATCATCCTTTACTTACCAATAGACGAAGCGTGAATTTCCGGTTTTCCGTCATTGTATTTCGAGCCACGTTCCCACATGCCGTAATCTGGTGTTCTGTACGCCCGCTCCACATAATATACCAAGTTCTGAACGAACGCCACTTCATCCTGAACAATAAAACAAATCGTACATTATTAACAAATCATGCAGAGCATGCATGCACAACTCAAATCTTTACCAGGAATTATTTGATTTATGTTTCTCTTGATAAAAAATGCTGGTCGAATTTAGAATCTTCCTGCGTTTTTTTAAATCAGTTTTAAGCTGATTTAAAAAAACGGAACATGGGTGAAAGCGCAGCTAGGCACGCCGCAGGAACCGCACGCGCACTGAACAATATACTCTTACGCATGCGTCTTAATCATTACCTACCTACAGCATTTTTAACCGAATTCATAAAGCAGGACATTCTATGTTCGACTGTATGTATGTTTTTTTTAAACCGACTTCAAAAAGGAGGAGGTACTATGTTCGACTGTATGTATTCTTATTTTTTATTTATGTATGTATATGTATCTCCGTTAATTGTGACCAATTTATTTTTATTTTTTTGTTATTTGTACTGAAATGTGGCTCGTTCGACGCGGACATCTGTGAGACGTTCCAGACGATTACACATAACGACTTATAAAATGCGATGACTGCGGCGCGTGCGGCTCCTGCGGCGCACCTAGGGAATCCTTAAACACCACCACCAGCCACTTGAGATAAGCGGTTTTCGACATTTGTTCTACTCTATGTTTTCTTATAAAACGGAGATGCATGGCGTAGTCGCGCCCAAACGACCTGTTAAGGTTTATAGGACACCTCTCTCCCAAGTACGACAATGACTTCTTATCTGTTGTCATCGTCGTCGTTGTCAGCCATAAAACGTCCACTGCTGGACGAAGACCTCCTTAATAGAGGGGTGTTGCCATAACCCCCACGCTTGGCAGGCGGCTTGGGGATCGCAGAATGCTCACCACCGTTAGCCAAGAGGACGCTGCTGCCCGTCCTCCAGTGGGTCTGGTTGCAGTTTAAGGACATACCCAGGTCCATACTGTGCAAGGTCTGTTGTCATACCTGTGTGTAAATGATCTGTAGTCCAGACGTGATCATCTGCACAAGGAACAGCAGATAGAGGGATATGACGTCAATCTGCAAGTGATGGTACTGTTCGTCAGTCAGCACCGGCTCCCCGGTGGTGAGGTGGAACTTCACGTGAAGAGCGTGTGCCGCGCTCTGTCGCGTTTTGAACGCCTCCACTCGCGCCGCTTGCTTGATCCAGCATTCGAGAATGCCTCGCATGCATTTCACTGTACTTTGTCCTAGTTCATGAGATTTACCCCGGTCGTCGTCTATGCGTCTGAAATTATGGCCATGTACTGAGTAGGGTAGAGTATTCTTGACACCAGTAATACATTTGTTAACCGACTTCAAAAAAGGAGGAGGTTTTAAGTTCGACGGTATGCATGTGTATTTTTGTTTTTTTTTTCAGCGATTTCTCCGTCAATTACGGACCGATTTTAAAAATTATTTTTTTATTGGACTGGGTATACTTCTGTGGTCCCATATTATTTTGAAGTTGGTCGTTTTTGTTCGGTGTCGTGGTCGTCGTTATTTTTGAAAAAGTTACTTGTTTTTATTAAATGTCTTGTTGGCAGGAAGTCACTTAGATAGATACCAGACCAATGTGGCAGACAAGCAATAGTACATTTTTGGTATAAAGAGTTTTATTGAAGTAAGCAAAATTTCAGGATTAATCCACCCACACACAAACCCACATCAAATGTCAAAAAATATAGAGCGCCAATGCAATACCCTTAAAATTTTATTAAAATATGAGGTGTAATGCGGCAATACAATCCCATTCGACTCATTACTTGATACTTTAAAAAAAAATAAGATTTATAATCAAAGGACAACACAATAATTGGGTTCTTTGAGGCTGATGATGATGATTCCATTGCAAATTGTAAGCTGTGCTACGTACTAACGGTGTACATTTTAATAACTAGTCAACATAATGAATTGAAGGTCACCTTGATTGAAAGGAAAATCATTTCTTGACCTAGAGATAATAAATATTAATTTAGCATCTATCAGCATATGTAACACAAACCTGTATGCTTGATATAGGCCCCATACTGCCGAAGCACAGTAAATACTGTCTCTGACACTGCCTATATGAAGATCTGATGATAGGACGGGGAACAAGCCCGTGATTGGGCTTTGATATCTTAACAGCTGTCTCTTTACTGGAAAGAAATAATCACATTGATAATAATTGACCCATATTATATGCAAGTTTGTACATGTTTTGTTCCTACTTTATATTATAAGTAACTGAAAAAATTTGATGTGGAGGATAACTATAATACATGTTATACAACTTGTAACAAAAAGGTTCAACAATATGGAAAGGCATGTATGTACCTACTCATTGTTATGAACAAGTTTTAAAATTTTATTATGAAAACTGACGTGGTTTTGACACATTTTTGTTACGTGAGTATTCCCGTATGAATAAAACAAAAAGTTTTAAAATTATAAAAAATATTGAAGATGGAGCATTTGCGTGATCTTATATTTACTCAAGCTTTTTCCTAAGCCATAAGTAACTAAAAACAACACAAATCAAGTCACTAAATCAACATGATTCCTGACTTGCACTGCTGATGACTGATCACTGATGATGAAGCCCGAATTTACTCCTCCACCTGATCTACTGCGTCTCAGTTCCACAAGCTTGCCTTGATGAAAATGTTACATGCTATTTGCAACATTCAGCCAAATGTTTGGCTGCCGGATATCTAGTTAAAAGGATTGTCGGATATTTGAAGCTATTCACTTCATCTCTGATGCATAGCATAATCATTTATTATGCCTATGCTATGCATCGCATACAGCATAATCATTTATTATGATTATGCCTCATCTCTACTTGTCTAGTATTTACTGTTATGTAGATAATTCATACACACCTATTGCATAGTAAATATCAAGCTGCCGTACTGTGTCTTCGTAGTTTGATATCTTCAAGAACTGTTGAGCATTTATGTCATCTATACTGCCCTGCCGGATCATATTGTCTGGGATGGCCTGAAACAATGAAGTGTGCACTTGTGCAGTGGCTTCTGAAATATTTGCTACCTACACGGCTTCCTTTGATTATATAGACAGGTATTTAATCATAGACGGCTCCGTTGAACATAGATTTTCCTGTTAATTAACATTTATATGTTTTTATTCTATGGGAATGCAATGAGAAAACATGGGCCAACACAAGGTTCACGTATAAAATATTATGCACATAGTAATACAATAAACAAAGAAAAGGAAACCAATAATAATTCACTAAATTATTGGACATGGACATGAAACCTACCGAAACCAGCACAGGTCTGCCTGTGAGGCAGAATTTATTTAATATTTTACAATTTAAATTTTTCAAAAGTAAAAAAACTTTGTTTACATTTACTATTATTTTTATTTCTTTCCTTCTAAGAGCATTATGGCGTCGGTTTCTGTGCATTTGCCAGTCTCAAGCATTTTTAATATTTCTTGTTTTTGGACATAGATTCGGTATGAAATGACCAATAAAATTTTTTCATTGGTTATAATGTGCTGTAGATTCTGTAAATATATAAAATAAAATAAAATGTATTATGTTCGGACTAAGTTTGTAGTGGTGAGCGTTGTCCAACGTAGATAGTTGTACAACTATCTATCGCGCTACATAACGATCACTCGTTGTCCAACCATAGCAAAACTAGTTATTTCAATAACGAGTTGTTTCACAAACATCGCTTGTTAAGTATGAAACGAAACCAACGTTATTTTCCCAAACGCTCTAAATTCGCGCAAACTATAGCGTATATGAAGTTAACGACATAGCGGGTTGGAGCGAATAAGCTAGATGGAGCGTTACCATGCGTGCGAGTAGGATAGCTATACACGTTGGGCTGAGTTGAATTTAGAGATTGCGAAAATGTGACTTATTCCCAATGCGTTTAGGATGATCATCGTTTGGTAAACGCATTTATGTTAAGCCGTAACGTATCGCATTTAAAAATTTGGAAATAGATAGTTGCTAGAAACAGATAGTTATTTAAACGTTGTTGGCCAACGAACAACGGTTTCGTTGCGTTATTTGAAAAAACCGCAACGACACATTACCTTAAGTTTGGGGCCAACGGCCAAAAAGTTAAAGAAGAAAAGCGCGGGAAACCTTCGAACTGTTAGGGCGTACATTTTTTGATTTAATTGTTTAATATTGTAATTTAATAGTTTTTGTGATCAGATAAGTAGAGATTTTTCTTTTTATTTGTTGTAAATTACCTCTATTATATTGGTAAGTCTTAAGTTTAATTACTTTCTTCATGGATCCTCCGATCGACCCCGGGGGCACAATGGTGCCTTCGGTTGGTTTAAATGTAACTATATCTTCGTACGACTCAGATATAGGCCTCGTTCCAGTTACAATTGAGAAACCTAGCATCCCTCCAAAGCGTAAGCGGTCTAACATACTTTTGGAAAATAATTCTGTAAATTCAACGAGTTCTTCTACTCCGCTTGTTGATAATAATTCATCACCGCTTCGTCCTTCCCCAGTCGCGAGAGCACAGTACGAAGCATCTGACAGGGCTGCATACATAGTTCACGTACAGAAAGAGGTGTCATCAAGTAATGACGGTTCCACGTTTCATCCGGTTACTTTCGGTAAATTTCTGCTGAAGAACAATATCCGTAACATTGTAAATGGCAGCATAAAACGAATTGGTCGAAATAGAATTTCCTTAGCGTTCACTAGTTACACAGATGCTAACTCTTTCATCCAAAATAATGGTCTTGTGGCTTGTAAGCTCAAAGCTTTCATTCCTTCATATCACATTACGCGCATGGGTCTAGTACGCGGAGTTCCCTCCGAGTGGTCGCCTGAGGAAGTGATTGAAAATATTAACGTGCCTGGAGGATGTGGTAAAATATTAAAAATAAGACGTTTGAACTACAAAACCATGGTTGACGGGTCACCAGTTTGGAAACCGTCCCAAACAGTAGTAATAACTTTTGACGGACAGGTTTTGCCGAAACGAATTTTTATGTGTTTCAACGCTCTGCCTGTGGAGTTGTACACATATCCGACAATTCAGTGTTATTCGTGTTGTTTATTTGGCCATACTAAAGTGCAATGCAGATCCAAACCACGCTGCTTCAAGTGTGGTGAAGGACACACTGGTGACACTTGCTCTATTGATGAAGGAAGTGCTGTATGCTGCTTATGTTCAGGTAACCATTTTGCCACTCGAAAGTCATGTCCTGAATTTGTTAGACAGAAAAATATCAAACAGTCAATGTCAGAGAACTGCATTTCTTATGCAGAAGCTTCTAAAATACACTCTCCGATCTCTAAATCTTATGCCAATGCAGTAAGCTCTAGCACCCAAATACTCCATGAGAAAATTAGTCCTATGAGTAATGATACTTCTTCTTCTGTCAAATCTTACAGGAAAACAGTATTTTCACGTCCATCATCCCCTCCCAAGCCATCGGTAGGGTACAACCAGGTTGCTCATAGAGAGCTCATAAAGGAATACAATATGCCTTCCCCGACAAATGGATGCGCTCTGACACATAACTCAAATCCTCATGAAGAATCTTTGAAAGAACTGATCATATCCCTCATAAATATTCTTTCGCAATGTAATCTGATACCGCCCAGCGCTGCTCCAGTGATTCAATCACTACTACAAACTCTAATAAATTATGGATCTACAAACAAAAACAGTAATACAGTGGAATTGCCGCAGTGCGCGTAGTAAGAAACACGATATTATTTATTTAGTTAATAAATATAATCCCTTTGTAGTTGCACTGGCGGAGTCATGGCTAAAGCCCGGCTCTGTTTTTAAAGTTAGTCATTACACTTGTCTACGAGATGACAGAAATGATGGGTGTGGCGGTTCTGCCATGCTTATCAAAAATTCTATCTCTCATACTCCTTTCAATATTCCCCCTCACAGTGACAATATATCCGTGGTGTCAGCTATCATTAATTCTATTTGCTTTGTTTCTATTTATATTCCTCACCCTTCTTTACACGTGTTCCATGAATTGCATAATATTATTCGTAATCTTCCCAGACCATTTTTACTGCTAGGCGATTTTAACTCCCATCAGCAATCTTGGGGTAGTTCAACCACAGATTGTTATGGAAATCATCTTCTTGATATATTTAATGATCACAATCTCTTTGTGCTAAATGTTGGCATCCCAACTCGTAGATCTAAACCAAATGAAGGCAAAAGTGCAGTCGATCTTTCTGTTTGCACATTGAATTTAGCTACTAAAATAAAATGGCAAATTCTTTCATCGTCGTTTGACAGTGATCACTTTCCAATTTTGTTGACTTTTTTAAATAATGATACAAAATACCCCCTACCAAGACAACCTCGTTTAAAATTCAGATTTATAGATAGTGAATGGGATAATTATCGTTCAAGAGCTGAAAATAAAATTAAAGCCCTACCTCCTGTTTCATCCATAGGAGTAATTGAAAGTGCTAATAGCTTAGTAGCTTCCCTCTCAGAAGCAGCTAAAGAAACATTTCCTTTAAAAAATGGTGCCTCGCATAAAATTCCGTCCCCACCTTGGTGGGATAATGAATGCACATTAGCTGTTAGGAAAAGAAAAGAAGCTGAAAAAGTTTATAATAATAATATGAGCAGTGAAAATTTCCAGTCTCTGCTTGAAATAATGGAGAATACTAGGAAATTTTTTAAAGAAAAGAAATTTAATAGTTGGAGGGGATTTTGTTCTTCAATTTCTCCACAAACTCTTCTTTCAACCGTGTGGCAAAATATCCGGAGATTTAAAACTGCTATGTCTGACTCCAATTTTTCTTTACTCCCTCAATCTATGTCTCATGAATATTTAAATAATTTAGCTCCCCCGTTTGTACCTGAACAAGAGTTGATAGAAAGACCACTATCTAATATAACCTTCTCTCAGGATCCGGTTGGCCTCAATTCCCCGTTTTCTTTGGAGGAGCTAAAAGGAGTACTTTCTTATGTAGCAGATTCATCCCCCGGTGAAGATGGGCTCTCTTATTCTTTGTTCTCCAATCTTTCAGAAGTCTCATTGACATATATTTTAAATCTTATCAATTTTGTTATGATATCGGGCACTGTTCCATCTACTTGGAAAACTCAAATTATACTTCCAATTTTAAAACCTTTAAAGATTCCCTCTGAACCTTCTTCCTATCGCCCCATTGCTTTATCTCCAGTAATTGCTAAAATAGCTGAACATTTGACTAAAAATAGATTAGAGTGGTTCCTTGAAAATAAGGGTGCTTTATCTTCCTCGCAATTTGGCTTTCGTAAAGGCAAGAGCACAATAGATAGTGTTAGTATTTTAACCACCGATATCCGTATAGCTTTGTCTCAAGAAGAATCAGTAGTTGCTGTATGTCTGGATATCAAATCAGCTTATGACAATGTTCTTTTACCAATTCTTCGTAATAAGTTAGACAAGTTAAAAGTTCCTCACATGCTGTCTAATTTCATAATTAATCTACTGTCTGGTAGATTTATAAAATTAGATAATGACTCTGTCTATAGACTTCTCTGGAAAGGCCTCCCCCAAGGCTCTGTAGTGAGTCCTATTTGTTACAATATTTACACATACGATCTCGAAACGTCACTTCAAGGTGCTGCTAATGTACTACAATATGCTGATGATTTGCTGATTTACGCGTCCAATAAATCTATTAGCACAGCGTCTGCATGTGTTACTCAAGCACTTAATAATTTAGGAGGATGGCTAGACAACAATGGCCTAGATCTATCGACACAAAAAAGTTATGCTATCTTGTTCACTAGAAAGCGTTCTCATGAGCCATTAAATATAACGTTTAGAGGTGAAGTTATACCTGAAAGAGAAAACATTAAGTTTCTGGGTTTTATATTGGACAGTAAGCTCACAGGAGTTCCTCACTGTGATTATGTTGTATCTAAATGCGAACGAGTCTACAACATGTTAAAATGTTTGTCAGGTGTTTGGTGGGGTGCTCATCCATCTTCTCTTAAGCTGATCTATAATGCTCTGATAAGAAGTGTCCTTGATTACGGGTCGTTTCTGTTAGAGCCTTGTAGTTTGGCGGGTCTGGGAAAGATGGACGCCATCCAATCAAAAGCCCTGAGGCTGATATCAGGAGCTATGAAATCAAGCCCTATAAATGCTCTTCAAGTTGAGTGTGGAGAACCTCCACTGCATTTGCGTCGACAGTTCCTTTGTGATAGGTATTTATTCCGTTCTTTTCAGTTTGCTGACCACTTACTTGTAAATAAACTTTATCATCTATCTGATTTAGTAGGATCATCTTCTTATTGGCGTCATAAATCTCCCCCGTGTCTAGTTAACAGTTTCAGAAAATTCCTGTCTTTTGATGCTCCTGTTTACAGTTCCCATAATCTACCAATATTCATGAGTAATTATAATGCATTAATATTTTCTCCGAGTGTTATCCTAAACCTAGGAATTGAAAAATACAATCCAAATGCAAACGCCAAGTTTAATGCCAAAGTTGATGAAATTTGGCATGGTTGGCATCATATTTATTGTGATGCTTCTAAACACTCTGACACGGGAATGGTAGGTGTTGGTATATACCACAAGCAATACAAGATAGTTCAAAAAATTAAATTACCCCCAGAGACTTCTGTTTTCACTGGCGAGTGCTATGGTATTTTTAAAGCTATTGAATACGTTCGAATAATGAAACTTCCGCAGACGACCATATTCTCGGATTCTTTGAGTGCTCTATATTCATTATCAAAATTTCCTTTTAAATTACAATCTTACTATCCGACAATAATCAAAGCAAGGGAAGAGTTGTATCGATGCGTTCTAAGCGGCCTTTCTATTTCATTTGCATGGATCCCGAGCCATTCTGGGATAACTGGTAATGAAAAGGCTGATCTTCTCGCTAACCAAGCTGTAGTTTGTGGGGATCGTTTTCCTTACACTATTTTCTGTCATGATTTAGTAACTCTTCCTAAGCTTTCCCTCAAGAAAGCATGGGAAGAAATTTGCTTGAAAAGTGTATTGAAAAAAGGTAAATTCTATTTCGATCTTCAACCCAATATTAGGACAAGACCATGGTTTTTCGACCTAACATTAAGTAAACGTGCTACCTCATCTTTGATACGGATGAGACTGGGCCATGTATGTAGCCCTGCACACCTTGCAAGGCTTCGTATAATTGATACTGCCGCCTGCGATTGCGGAAGTGATTTCTGTGATTTGAACCACATATTCTTTTCCTGCCCAAATAATGATACTTCATCTTTTTATGAAAACCTAACTTCCCTCAAGGTTCCTTTTCCCACTAATATTTCGTACTTACTTGCTACCCTAGATTCCGAAATTTATAATTATATTTCAATTTTTCTCACAACAAATAACATAAAATTATAATCCTACCTACTTTCCTGATCCATATAATTTGTTTTTTTAAATACTCATATATTTTTGATCATTTTACGCGTCATATGGTTTCCCCGTTTTAATACACAAGTCGAAAACTAATAATGACATTGAAACTGGCAGAATGCAAATAAAGCGATGCCAAGAAGAAAAAGAAAAAAAAAAAAAAAGTTAAAGAAAGGAAAGAATGTCATTGCCATACTTTAAACTTTTTTTTTTTCTTAGTTTGTTGGCATCGCACGTTGTGCATTCTGCCAGTGTCAAGTTTATGAATGTTCAAGTTTTTATATTAAAATCAAGTCAAATAAGTCAGTTAGTCACACGAAATTACTCATAGTCGAGTCCAAGTCATGCCCTATTAAAGTTGTGGTACTATGAGCTTATACGGAGTTTTGAAAACAGCATGAAAAGACATGTTTCACCACATTATATCACTTGCCCTTCACACGTGCATGTAATTCAACACTCAATGAATAAAACACCACCATTTTTAATCATTAATTCGCGGAAAAACACAAGTTTAAGAAAATAATAGAATGCATTGAATGCAACGACATGATTTTTCCGTGTTCCCGTCAAAACTCTCCTTTATACTTGCAGATTGTTAAATTGTTTTATTACTGTCGCTGTCAGGTCAGTGTCACTGTCAGTGTCAGGTCAGGTCAGATGTTTTTGTTTTCATTTCCCAGAAAACGTCGAATTCCCAGTTTCAATTCAACTTTGGTTTCAACTTACATAAAATAATTTACAATAATAACTAAAATAAATGCAATGCAAATGTTGGTAATAAGATCCTAAAGAGTAAAAAAACGAAGGTAGCTAATTTTGTTTGGTGGACAATCTGCAGGTTGTGTTGTCATGCGATTGTATTATAGTAAGTATACACACTGCATATCCTGATCCTGTATTATGTTGCATCTGTTCAATTTCTTTCTTTCCAATTTCCCAGTATTCCCAGTATGAAAAATTTACAGCAGTCGTAACAACCAAAATGAGCGAGGAAAAGGATATCGGTGGCGACAGCTTTCATAGAGATGCTCAGGGGTCTCGTCAGGTTATACCTTATCCCTACATAAACTTACCCTTGCTGCTAATAAAACCGTTCTTTGTTCTGTGGTCTCTACTAGCATACCAGCCAGTTTCTTGATGTTTGTTAAGTGTTTTTATCATGTCAGCTAACATGGTTGGACACACAGTATCATCAGATAACAAACATTACTAACATCAACATAATGGCAATGTTACATCCATCTTATCTCGGTCATCAAACCCATTAATAAAACGTAACTTTCTCGTAATCATTTTCTCATTATGTTATTCGTTACCAAACATGGGTTATTCTTTTTGGTCTTATTTATACCACTAACTACCCCTAAATGAATGACACTAACTTCTACAATAGTCATATTTTTAATGAGTCACTTTTGAGTTGTTAAATTGTTCCTTTAGGATATTTTGCATGTGTTGTCAAAATGGATTTCACAGGTATTCTAAATAAATTCTTTTAACATTATTTGTAAACTATTTCTAGTGTAAATTAGACTTTTAGGTGACTCATAAATAATATATAATTATAAAAAGTGATAGGTTGTATAGTTATATATATGAACTTAAAAGTTAGCTAATAAAAACTGTCTCTGCCACTTGTTCCAATATTTAAGTTTATTAAATTATTTCTGTGTAATTCTTGGTGTGAACAACAAAGAGTTAATCAATCAATCAATCAACTAGTTAAGATTCAGTTAACTTATAGCTTGGTGTTGTTAGTTAGAAAAAAAATACTATGGTTTTTTGGGTTTACATGTAAAAATGCATCCAGTTTTTTGATCACAGGTTATTTAAGTAAATTCACTATAATAATATTGATTTCACTTTTAGATAGACTTGTTTAGTCTGATTGGCGGAAGCTGGCCACCAGCGCCCCGAGAACCTGCCCACCCGGAGTACAGGTCTGCACCCCTCTCCCATCGACACACTATGCAGCGACCCTCCCACAATGAGCGGGTCAAGTCTGTGAACCTTATTGAACATCTCGTTCCTGATCGGAGACGGAACAAGCAAGCCGCAGGAAACATTTCTAATGTGAATGACAGCTCACCACAAAAAAGCAAGATGGTACATGAGCCAAAAAAGATTGAGACAGGGATATTAGTTGGTATGTCCAATTCAGGTTTTTTTTTTGATTGCTTGACAAAAGAGTTGTTGGTTTGTCAAATTTATGTTACCTGTTTTGAGCCTCGTTAAAATGATTGTATTTATTAAGTTGTATTATAAGTTTTGATATTAACTATGTATTATTTACAACTGTCGAATTATGAATGTTTTTTTTTTCAAGTTATAAAAATTGTCTATAAGTAAACATAATTGTTAGTAATTTCCAAAATATTTTTTATTAGTTTCAATTATTTTTTTAGTGTTGACCTGTTACAGATGTGTGCAGTGACATTTCACAAGGACTGCACAACTCTTCGACAATGGGATCGCCACCAACATCGTCACTAAATTCTAGACCATCGCCTGTTGGACGAATTCAGGTATATCCACTACTATTATAAGCCTTAATATCCATTGAATTGAGTGGAAATTAAAATGCTAAAATTCAGTTAATATAAAGAAGCCTTTTTCAGGATAATATTCCAGGCGGTACAAGGATTGATGCAGACCAACAATACAGCAATGTCAGATGGATTGGTAAGTGTATAAAGTAATATTGTATGTAAACAAATTATGTAACATATACAAACTTATCTGTTTACCAAATGTCAAATCTACTTACCATTTTGTTTATTTTTTCGTCTCTTTTCTATCACTGATCACTTAATTCAATATTAGTGAACACTTAAAATTGTCATTACATTAATTATTTAGAACTGATAAAAGTTGGCGAATGCATTGCAATAATTAGGCGCTGCACTGTTATTAATATTGTCTATGCACAAACTAAAGAAAACGCCAAGTTACCGCGTCCGAACTCCACACTCGCACAGACTGTCCTATTTTAACTCTCCTAGTTTCTAATTATAGCCACAGTCGGAGTGGAGCTAGCATCTGCTACGTTCGCGGTGTTCCTGCGATGTCGTTCCAATATTTACGTCCGCTGTCGTTCGACGAGATCCCGCTGTGCGTTCTAGAATACCTTGACGGTACATAGTGTTTGTCGGCGGCAGTGTGTTGTGGATGGAGTGTTGAAGTTGAATAATAGCGCCTGTTGCAGATGTGCGATGCGGTGCCGAGGATGAGGTATACGACTCGCCGGCGCTGGGCGAGCCGCGCGCGGCGCCTCTCTCCTCGCGATCCTCTCCCCCTGCACAATTTCAGGTCAGCATTTTTTATTATATTCATTTTGTAGACCAAACTGAGCGAAACTGATAAAAGATATTTCAAAACAGATACATTAATTTCATTTCACTGCGTGCTCCATCGTAGACTGCATCTTCGTTTATCATCAGACGAGATGGCAGTCAAACGCAAGCCTATAAATCAATAATAATAAGTTAAATATAATTGTGTTATTTAAGTACGAGCTGTTAGTTATCGAACTAAAAAAAAAAAAAAAAAAAAAAAACTTAACCGTACGAAAGTTGTGTGATAAAGATAGCTCTTTATTTTGTACCACCGGCTAGTTTTGACCACAGCTCGTTAAATGATAAGTAACGGTGTCGAAGATGGTAAACACCTGGAAAGGAAACTGGCTTTTAAGTCGAAGTGAGGCTGTCGGAAAATACTGTTAGGTACTTGGAGATAGATTTTCGATTTGAATGTGGTAGCTAGTCAGCCGAACACTAGTCAGTACCCTACCACCGGGGTAGGCAGGTTTCTTCACGATGTATTCCTTTACCGGCAGCTTTAGCTCATTTGGGATTGAGACCCACGCCCTGAGATTTACAAACCGAGTGCTATATGGCTATAACCCTTGAGTTACCATCGCTACAAACTGTTACTCTTAGTGAACCTTTTTCGCCTTTTGTGCCTATTCTTCTTGTAATTTCCCTTTTGTGGCGTCAATAAAAAGTTTTTAAATTTTAATGCACCCAAAAGTATACAATATGGCCTATATTTATTTGTTTTAAGCGTGGCTGGTCTGCCTTCTGGCTTGGCTAGAAAACCTCAACGAAGCTGACCAAAAAATAATTTCAGGATGAGATTGGTGTGGGTTCGCTGGTGGAGGTAGCGACAGACATCAACCAACATCACTATGGGGTCGTCCGATGGATAGGCATAATTGACGGTAAGCACATTACCCTTATAATTAAATTGCCAATGGATCGGGCATAATGAGCATACAAAAAAATCCTGCATAGCCACCGCACCGCCTGAGTTCAAGGTGCCACAGTGAGGCGGGAAGTGTCCTCCAAACCCTCCCTAAGTCATATACGAAATATTAGTCTATGCTATAATGCAGGCGGCAATTGACACTCGCGCAATCTGAGCTATCAAGTGCAGAGCTGCCGAGCTACTGTGCTGTGTGAGTGCTGAGCTATAGGTGTATGTAAAGGGGTTTATTTACCCCCATTATACCCCACCTGCCCTCCTCCTTCGTTGGATCTCCCCTCCATGTGAAGATAGTATTTTTTTTTCTTAGTTATTGGCATCACACGTTTGTAGTCTGTCAGTGTCAAGTTTACGAATTTTCAAGTTTTTTTATTAAAATCAAATCAATTATGTCATGGAATCACAGTCAGTCACACGAAATTAGTCATAGTCGAGTCCCAGTCATGCCCTAGTAAAGTTGTGGCGACTTTACTATGAGCTTCTACGTAGTTTTGAAAACAACACGAAAACACATGTTTCACCACATTACTTGCCCACACTCGTGCATGTAATTCAACACTCAATGAATAAAATACCACCATTTTTTTATCATTAATTCGCGAAAAACCACAAGTTTAAGAAAATAATAGAATGCAACGACATGATTTTTCCGTGTTCCCGCCTACACTCCAAGTTAGATTTAGGTTCTGGTGTTGGTTGTGTCTGTGGCTCTGTGTATACATAATTATTAATTATAAAGTATCCATAGACTCCATAGTAGGTACAAGTTTAGTTTTGCTTACTTTTTGACTAGATGGCGCTATGTGAATTGTCCACCGATATTATTTTATTTACGTCGATCCGTTGTTTCGTGAAGGACAAACAATCATGAACCTAGAAAAAAAGTCGGACAGATTCTCGCTAACAACATACTGTGTCACTCAGAGTCGGGAATGCGCACGGTGGTGAGCATTCCCCGATGCCCAAACTGCCTGCCAAGCGTGGGGATTATGGCAACCCTCCCAACTCTATCAATGGGCAGGCCTTCTTACAGCTTCGGACGTATTCTGGCCGATGGTGATATTAAGGATAAAGGTGGTTGCAGACACGGCCATGGCGGGAGTGGAGCTGGAAGAGACCGTGTGCGGGCTGGGGGACGGCGTGCGCGGCGGCGCGAGACTTTTCTCGTGCGCGGCGGGGCGTGCGCTTTTCGTGCCGCTGCCGTTGTGCCGCCGCGACGCGCGCTTCCGCGACACCCCGCCGCCCGGCGCGCACCACGCTCCTGCGCCCGCGCCTCACGATCAGGTAAATCCACAGAAAAGCGAAAGCCCTACTTCTTAAGTTAGAACGGCTGTCAAAACAATGTTCTAAAGCAATTGTATAGAAAACCACTGTCGCCAGTTTTACACTTATTTGTATAGAAACTACGACGAAAAAATGCCAATAATTGGTCGCGCATTTGAAGTAAAACGCTCGAAATGCT
Organism: Erannis defoliaria; assembly: GCA_905404285.2. Classification (NCBI taxonomy): domain Eukaryota; kingdom Metazoa; phylum Arthropoda; class Insecta; order Lepidoptera; family Geometridae; genus Erannis; species Erannis defoliaria. The sequence goes on along the minus strand of FR990069.1, from coordinate 15,131,236 downwards.
ATTTTGCAACAGATTAAATTGATCTAATTACGATGCAATGTGGTTTGGTTTCCTACGCGTCTATTTAAATTGTCTTTTTGAGTTTTCTCAGTCTAAAAACATGTATATTGGCAGAATTGTTATTAAGCGCACTTGCACCTAATGCCGGCTAGCGCGGCCCGTCACATTTCCGTTCTATTTACTTCTCTCTTCAGTGGGTAAACCTGTTTTTTTGTTATTACCTACAGTTGCGTTTCGAGGTGACTGCATTAAGGTCAGGGTTTTCCAAAGTATCCCCTCGCAAAATCAGTGTTAATTAGAGTAGACGAATAAAACATCCGTCTTAGTAACTCCAACGATTAAAAACACGCTTAAACTTATACACACATAAACTTATTTCAAAAGTTATATTATTATTAACGGGATATTAAAAACTAACTAACTAACTAACTACTTACTTATTTTGAAACTTATTTCAGTTATATAATATGAACTAGCTGCGTCCCGCGGTTTCATCTGCGATTCTTGGGATTAAAAGTAGCCTATGTTTTATTCCAAGATATAAGCTACCTCTATACCAAATTTTATCTAAATCTGTTCAGCCGTTTCAACGTGATAGAGTAACAAACATCCATACATTCATACATACAAACTTTCGCGTTTATAATATTAGTAGGATTACATTACAACACAACATAGTCACTTAAAAATATATGTATTAGAAGATATAATAGTATTTTGGAGAATTCTACGATTGAAAAATTATTAATTAAGATACTTTTCGAGTAATCTGAGAAAAACTTCAAAAATAGAAGCTTGACACGCACAAATCTACGCGACCGCCACATTTTGCTTCGCTAAATGTGACAGTAATACAGCATAAGACTAATGATCGATCGCATTACAAGATATGCTTGAAACGTGGAATAACCTGGCTTTAACTACAACTTTAAACCCCTTCACACTTAGTCCAGTGACCGGGCGGCATATGCTGGAAACGTGGAATAACCTGGCCTTAAGACGCTGACAATAGCTGATCCACCGCGCGTCTGTGGTCTCTGTCTAATTACACAGGTAAAAAAGAGAAGCCGGCGCGCTTGGGACACGTTTCGTACAGTTTTTTTTTTGGAAAATAACTGCAATAATGTTATTGCGTAAGAAAAAAAACTACATAGTTCAATAGTAATATAGATTAAAGTATTACTCGTAACCTTTACTAATTTTGGTTGTATTTTGTATGAAGACACATGTCTTCATACAAAATACAAAGAAAAATTTACTTAGAAATTTATTTTTGGAGGTTATTTTACGATTTTTTTCAATCAAGTAAATTATTCGCAAACGTGTTTTCGAAACAATAGCGAACTAGGAAATATGATCTAGTTTTTTTTTTTCAGCGCTGTCGAATTTTTAAATTTGGCAAAACATTAACCTGAATGAAGTTAATTTGGGTGTACTCATCCTCTTAACCACCACTTTAAAGCCCTTCACACATAGTCAAGTGACCGGGCGGCATATCATGGTCTGGTTCATGATCACTTGAATGGACAGTGGTCAAGTGACCGTGAAGAAGGTCGTGTCATGTCAGATTTATCATCTAAACTTATCTTCGACCATCTAAATGCCAAACCATTCCAAATCCAATATGGAAACTGTCGTGAAGTGGCTTTGTTTTTATTTTCACTCACGTTTAATGAAACCGACGCGACGTGGGTCATCACAGCCAAAAGACGTCTACTGCAGGACGAAGGCCTCCCCCTTAATACATCTTAAAACTTTTAATATTAATAATAGACAATTATGTTAATTAAACTTTTTATTGACTGTAAATTCCTGAAACTCGTTGGTTACATTCAGAGTCCGTCGTCGATAGTCATGGTTGTAGTGTCAGGCTCGTAGCTGAAGTCCAGAGTGCGCGTGCGCAGGATCTCTTTGTACACGAAGGCGGATTTACGTGGCGTACGCGTGCGCTCCGGACTTTCGTAGTCCACCTCGTACATGCCGAATCGTTCTCTGCAAATGCAACGTAAACCTTAATAGGGAATATGCATAGTTTTTTATTGATTCACAAAGAAGCTGACTCGCAACAAAATGAATAATGGACACACGAAAAAAATATATTGGCGGTATGAAGTTCGCCTGGTCAGCTAGTTTTTAATAAATGAAACACATGCTGAAATACCCTATTCCATTCACACCGTTACTAAGACTGCGCCTCGCGTTTTCACCCGTGTGTGATTATTAAAAAAAAAAAAAGCCGTGAATTGAAATTGTGTCATCCCTAGCTATCAAACTGAGCTTTAGCTCGTATCTTGGTAGGCTGGTACCTTCCGATTGGGAAGGAACTATAACGATCGAAGATAAAAGCAAGCTATCTCCATTCCGATTTTCATCCAACTCCGTTCAGTCATTTTGGCGTGCAGAGGTAAAAAACATACACACACCGACAAACTTTCGCATTTATAATATTAGCGTGATGTAACACGACACAGAGTTCATCTGAATTTCGAGCTGTCTGAGCCCGGAGGACAATCAGTGTTATGCGTTTGGAGTTATAGATAACTGAATATCTCGAGCTTCAATCACTTACTGATTCTTGCCTCAAAAGCCTTACATACAGAAAGTTTACGCGGTCTATACATGACGATTTGAAAGAATATAATTTCCACTCAAAAATAAAGACAAAATTCATACACTGAATTATACATACGTGTAGCCCTGCAGCCATTCAAAATTGTCCATGAGACTCCAAGCGGTGTACGCTCTAATATCAGAGCCCTCTTCTATCGCGTCAAGCATAGCGGATAGATAGGTTCTGTAGTTTTGGACTCGGTCGTCGTCTTCTAGACCGGTGTACGTAGCAAAGCCGTTCTCTGTGATGTAAACCGGTGGGTTGTTGTAGTCCTCTCTTATCTGAGTCAGGAGCTTATAGAAACCCCATGGCACTGACTGAAATCAAAGTTACACATTAGGTCAAAAAACAAACGATGAAAAAAAAACGCAAAATGCAAGAAATGTAATCAATTTTAAATTTCGAAACTTTACTAAGGTCTTTCATAAAGGCCTTACTTACCTTAGTGAACTCCGACTGGCCAATCTTCCATTCGCTTCGTTGATACATCATCACTTCCATATCGTCGTAAAATGAAGGGATCTCGTAGTTTTGTAGAGCTGACTCATTTCTGTACACTAAATTCGTGGTGTAATGGTTGAGGCCAAATACGTCGGAGGTTCCTCGAACGTATTCTATTTCATCGGGAGTGAATTCAATCAGCCTGGTTCTCGGGAAGCCTTGTTCCTCGCTTTTAGCTGCCACCCTCTCCTTTACTATAGGGGGATAGTCGCCCAAATAAATCGGATGCACGTACAAACCCCACTGGAAAAAATATATTAAAATAAAAATATATAGAAAGCTTCGTATTAGAATAAAATTGCGAGGCGATACTCGTAAATGAGTTTACTCACCATAAATTGGTTAGCGTCATGGGCTGCCACGATTTCATTTTCAGATTCCGGCTCGTACCATTGAGCGCTGAATGCAATAAAAATTATTCCTCCGTACTTGGGTCGGAACTCCTCGTTGTAAATATGATAGGCTTTTGCGTGAGCTAGGAGCAGGTTCTTGGCGCATAAATATTCGCCCACTCCCTTGATGTTCACCATAGGTGCCTTACTAACGTCGCCGTACCCTTGGTAGCAAATCTGGTATGGTTCGTTCATCGTTGTCCAGTATTTAACTCTGTCCCCGAAAAGCGTGAAAGCCGTGCGCGCGTAGTCGGCAAACCAGTCGATGATGTGAGGATTCGTCCAACCGCCCAGCTCTTGTAGTTTCTGCGGCAAATCCCAGTGGTAGAGCGTGATCATTGGTTCGATATTATATTTTAACATTTCGTCTATTAAATTGTTGTAGTACTCCACACCTTTTTCATTGATTTGATCGGGGAAGCTGGTGGGTAAAATTCTTGGCCACGACAAGGAGAATCTGTAGAAGTCAATGCCCACCTCCCTCATCATTTCGACGTCTCTTTTGTATAAATGGTAAGAGTCGTCTGCGGTGTCTCCATTGGAGCAGTCTTTAATAACGCAAGGGTTGGTGTGTGTTACATGATCCCAAATGTTTGGAGTTTTTCCTGGAATAAAATTCTAAATAAAATGATCTACTGGTCACAACCTTACATAGTTAAATATCAATTGGTGATCATCAAGAGTTGTTTCTCACCGTCCTCATCCCAAGCGCCTTCTACTTGGTAAGAAGCTGTGGCTGTTCCGAACAAGAATCCCTCAGGGAAACTCCTGACATCTTCGCGTATTGTCTTACTTTCACATAATGCAATACCAAAACAAAGGATCCTGTTGAATAAAATATACCATTTAGTTTTCCTATTAGGTACGGCTTAAAAAAACATTATTTATTTTCACTAATACTTACACTATATTACGTAACATTGTGATTCTTCAATAGAAATACACAATAGTCTTTTTGCATAGCGTAGTCCTCTTTTTATACTTTCCATTACACACTATTGTATAAGAGCTTATCATCGAAGATGGATAATCCAATATGTCAAATATAAAAGATTATTGTTGATAAAGATCAGTTTGTTTGTATATATTATGATATCGCCGCTAAGTGGTGGTATACCAGTTATTAAGTACTCTTGTTTTAAATTACTGGATTTACTGGTATTATAATGAGCCCCTGTCAGAACCTCGCCTTCACTGGTGGGCCACCACATGTCTAAGCCACCAGTGGTGACTAAGACAAGCGACTCCACTTGCTTTAATTCTTTATACAAGCGACACCGTTAGTGTGATATTTTGACAGCTTTAGAGGGACTTATTTTAGGGTTATCACGTGGGTCGGACCTCAAAAGACACGTCCCAGGATTATCTCATCGCGCGCTCAACACATGCATGCATACAGACCGTGGGCACGGTCGCGTATGTTATTCGTGTGGTATCTTAATCTTAACTGAATGCGTCAATGTATTGACAACATCTCTTGAGATAATAATCATTCTTCAAGTGCTTGATTGCCCCCCATCCCATACGCAGATGTTTTATTACCCACACAAGCGACCGATAAGCTAATCTAAGTTATAAAGTGTTCTATCAACTTTCCGCTGAAATCGTCACGTGTCCCACACACAGGTAAAAAAGTGTGATTTTGATAAAACTAAAGCTAAAATGGGACCAAATATTTGAGATAGTTTTGAATGCCTAACATTTCATTCATAAATCTGTTGTGTCGAAGAGTCTAGTGATAAAGTTTGCCGGGAAAACGATTCGCCAATAATTTTAACACGCGTATTATGATATTGTAGGTACTTCATGTTTTTATTTTAAGACAGACAAGACAAGTATTAGGTACCATTTCCCACAAAATGATTTTGTGTGAAAGAGATGTCTTTCATTTAAAAAAAGAAATATCGCACGCGCTACCCGGACCACTTGCATGTTAAAGATATAACTATAATACTAGGTACAGTGCCCGGCAAATATCTTGAGCCAAAAGCGACGTAGTGGGGGTAGGTTCGCGCATGTACACTTCTGAACATAATAATGGTCAATGTGGACGTCGAACATTTTTAATAGTTTATTTAAGTAAGAACCCAAAAAATATATATTATTTTACTATTTAAAAATTACTTAGAACCTTCGAGTTAAATAAACTAGATCTAAATGTACATTTTAGCAGCATAAATGTATGGTGCGTTCCGTAATGCGCTAAAAGTGACAATATCGCGAATCCGACCAAAGTCACAATTATTACTCGATCAACGGAACGCAGCAGTAATAAAGATGTATTATTACCGTAGTACTATTATTTATTCTGCGTTATTACTATGTATATTTTACCTGATGTCCAAAATACGTTAAGAAACTCGGAAGTCTTTCTTTTTATGATGCGTTTATATTTTTTTATCACATCTATTCAAAAAGACCTTCTTTGTTCTTCCCTCCGCCCTCTGCGCGGAAAACAGCTCATTTCTGCCCTGTATTGAATTTTGAATGTAGATATTGTTAGTAAAAGTTCCAATCACCAAAGAGATCAACCACGGACATTGTATGAACAGTTAGAAAAAGGAAGGCGCGCGAAATGCATTCCGCCTTCGTTCGTAATTGTTTACTCAAATTAGAATTTTAATTTGTTTTATTTTATCTCGGTGTATCTTCCTCAAAAAAAGTAAGAAGTGAGTAGTGAGACTGCAATAAACGTAGGTTCTATTCTTATTCATAAGCTGCACTTACTTGTTTTCTCATAGAGGGTGATAAAAATCAGAGTGTCCACCTCGGGATCCACACTATTTTTAAGCTCTAGTACTTTGAATATCTCGCTGCGCTCAGGATTCTACTTTAGAATCCCATGCTACGCTCTGGATTCAAAGAAACACTCTCGCCTTAAAAATGGTTGTTTCCTCCCTTGGTAAACAATCTACTATTTTTTGTTTTATGACTCACAGATGTTTTTGTTTGCATCTGCGGTAATTTTTATTATTTCCGTTTCCTTTGTTTATCCTTGCTTCGTATAACAAACAGTACACATTATACACAAATATTGTAGCTTGTCTCTTTAGAACTATGTTACTTTTGCGCGGCATTGTCCAAAAAATGTTTAGTAATATAACACATATTAGTAATAACAAATAAACAACAAACAGAAATGCAACAAAACCATAACAACATTTTAACAAAAAAAGAATATCAAAACAAGAAATGTTTTTCGTAACTCGAAATTGACTATTAACACTGGCACGCAAGTGTAGCCAGATGCTAGCGGGACGCGGGAGCCGCGGGAATGCTTCCGGCCGGCTGATCGGCCAATCGTGAGGACGCGTGGCGTCGGAACTCCCCTCGCGCACCCTTCGATCCGCCAAAGAGACCGTAAAATCGTTACTGCGCAGCCAAGGTCATGGGCTCAAGTTGTTTGCCGGCTACTGTACGTCAGCGTGCTCCTGCGGACCACGTCACGGGGTGACGGAGTGATATAATATGGTTGTGATTATGTTTCAGCCGGAGTGCCCTGTAGTGCCGGGCGTGGTGCCGCCGCTGAGTTCGCTGGGCGAGCTGCCCGGCAAGAACCGCGGCATCCAGGGACACCACAACTCGTGCTACCTGGACGCGACGCTGTTCGCCATGTTCACATTCACAAGCGTGTTCGACGCGCTGCTGTACCGGCCGCCTGAACCTGAGGTAACATTACTGGGTGTGCTCGTATGTTGCTCGGCGTCACTTCAACCGTTTAATAACTATTTAAAAAAAAACAGCTACGACAGGCACATAACCGCTGACCATGCCGAATAGGAAGAATTGTAGTAAATTACTAGCGGTGTAAAATGGCGATGACGACAATAAATGTAGTCATTTAAGACCTTTTCTAGAGTTATTGCTATCTCTATGACAATTTTCCTGATGCCAAGCCTTTTGATCATAAAAATAACACACAGACAAGGGTATAGTTACTGGAGAGTTTATAATATTAGTTACAATTAGATATTTAGAATTTGGTGAGCGTTTAAATTGTACTCGTAATATTATAGACAGAATCCGTAAGAAGACCGCTTGTACGCAGTGACTTGTCGTAATAATGCAAGAGCTTAGACCAATACCTCAAGAGGCCCTCGCCAGGCGGTTAGGGGTCAGGTCCAACAGGCAGTGACTCTTGACACTGCACGCATCTTCAGGAGGTTCCTCGCTCTGCAGCCTTAACCACCGGCAGCTTGAGGTCTGTCTCGCTCTAGTTTTTAAGCATTTTACTTTATAATAATTGAATTTACATTGTAAAAAAACTAAGAAAATAAATAAATGGATGTGAATGGTGTCAGGACTCCCCGCACTACAGCGAAGTGCAGCGCGTGCTCCGCGAGGAGATCGTGAACCCGCTGCGGCGGCACGGGTACGTGCGCGCCGACCGCGTCATGAAGCTGCGGACGCTGCTCGAGCGCCTCTCCGACGTGCCCGGCCTCACCTCGGAGGAGAAGGTACAAGAAACATTCACTCGTTGGAATCCACTTAGAAAAAAGCCTTGCCAGCCTTGTTCATGCTCAGCTACAACAGTAGATTGTTTACCAAGGAAGGAAACAACTATTTTTAAAGCGAGCGTGTTTATTTGAATCCAGAGCGCAGCGAGGGATTTAAAGTACTCGAGCTTAAAAATAGCGTTGATCCCGAGGTTGACACACTGCTTTTTATCACCCTCTATGAGAAAATAAGTAACTGCAGCTGAAATAAGAATAGTACCTACGTTTATTTTATTCTCACTACTCACTTTTTATTGAGGAAGATACATTGAGTTAAAATAAAACAAAGTAAAATCCGAATTTGAGTAAACAATTACGAACGAAGGCGGAATGCATTTCGCGCGCCTTCCTTTTTCACAGCCTGTTATTTGTTCATACAATGTCCGTGGTTGATCTCTTTGGTGATTGGAACTTTTTCTAACAATATCCACATTCCATCTTTAAAACAGGGCATAAATGAGCTGTTTGCGAGAAACAAAGGTTATTTTGAATAGATGTGAAAAAAATAATGGTGGACATTACTTACAGCGCCATCTCACCCCAAACTAAGCAAAGCTTGTAATATGGGAACCAGGGAGCCGATAGAACCCTTTTTTTTGTAAATACATATTACATAATTATAATACATACAACACCCAGACAAACATCTATGTTCGTTACATAAATATTTTGTTCTGGGTGGGAACCGAAGTCCTCTGAAACCTCTAGGCAGAGATGACGTCAACTACCAACTGAGCTATAAGGTAGTCGTCTTGAATATCGATGAAATGAAGTCAGTTTGTCGGAAATTTATCCATTGCATGATCTAATAATTATAATCTAATGATATAACCCGTTTCATAGGTGATCTTATAAAAACCCGAAAGATTTTATTTATTTATTTCTTGGAAAACAAACAGCTATCACAAACTCATTTGCTAGGACACAGAATAATATAAACAAATAAGCCAAAACAGTTTTCACGAATAGCAACATTGCAACATTTTTATAAGGTTTTTACTCTACTATCATCTTGAATAATTTCGCTTTAAATATTGCTATTTTCATAATGCAATCCATACCGGCCAGGACCCGGAGGAGTTCCTGAACGGTCTGGTGGCGCAGCTGCTTCGCGCCGAGCCGTTCCTGAAGCTGTCCTCGGGCCAGGAGTCCTACTGCTACCAGTTGTTTGTAGAAAAGGACGAACACGTGTCGCTGCCCACAGTACAGCAGCTACTGGAACAGTCTTTTGCTACTTCTGGAGTCAAACTTAGCGAGGTTTGTATTGAACGTAATTTTTTTCATGCAATAGTGTGATTAGACGGGCCAGACGTTTGCCTGGTGGTAAGTCACACACCTGCCCATAACAGTAGCAGTGCCACAATTGTGAACTTGCGAACAATATCCTGCGCCGCACTGTGAAATTTAAGATATTTAGATATTAAGACCTTGAGCAAGGCCGGCCACGTGACTTCAACGAGCCAAACAGTACAGTGGAATATGGACTCACTATTATACAAATAGAGTACAAATTAGCTTGCACTGAATATGACTTGTGATTGTAGTTATAGGTGTGTTGTAGTTCCATTTGAATTGGTGTGTTTTCAATGGGAGTTAATCTTCTGTACGTAGTGATTAGTGATATTTTATGTTTTCTGTGTTTAAATATAGGTGCGATTTTACTGAAAATTAGTTTGACAACTTACAATTATTTTAATAGTTTTTCACGTCAAAACATGCAATTACGGATATAATGATGATGATAATTATTTGAATTCGATTATGCGTGTGCTGACTGTACCATCAAGTAACGACCGCGTCGACGGTGATGGGGTAATGTGACAAGGTTAGCGGTATTTTTATCGTAATTTTGGCAGGGTTTTGACAGCTCCTTTGATCTCAATAAACAATTTGGTTATATTCGTTTCCTTTCATCAGGTACCGTCGACGTTTATCATACAAATGCCGCGGTTCGGCAAAAACTACAAACTGTATCAGCAAGTGCTGCCCTCGCCGCTGCTCGACGTCACGGATCTCATAGAGGGCTGTAAGTACTTGTGTGGTGTCTCATAACCGAAAACTTATTTTCAACACATTTGCTCAAAAAATGCATTTACGAAGTCTGTATACATTGTTCGAAAGTTAAAAACGGTAAAATAGGTACTCACTAGGTCTCACCTAAGTACCTATTTTTCCGAACGTTGTATTACGCCGTGCGTATCCTTTACGATATTTTTTTAATTACCATAAAATTATTATATGAGAATTCCACCAAGGAGTTTCACATTACGAGAATAAATATGCTGAATTATCGAACCTCTTTGGAAGAGCTTTTGTTCAATACGTTTGTATCACTATTAATACTACTACTAAATTGTTTATAATTTAAAAAAAAAGTGTACATTATAATTTGTTCTAAATACGAGGGCGGCACTGAAAATTTCGGGAATCAAGGAAGTGACACAACATTACTATTTAAAAATATATTTATTGCTTTTCGAAGTATTCTCCGCGAAATTTGACACATTTTTCCATACGATGGAACCAATCATTGAAGCAACCATTCCATTCGGAAGTTGGGGTCTCCAAAATGGCCGTTTTGTAGGCGTCCACAGCTTCTTCAGGTGATGAAAATCTCTGTCCACGCAATTTATTCTTTATTTTAGGGAAAGTATAGAAATCATTAGGGCTTAGGTCGGGGCTGTACGGCGGATGGTCCAATAATTCTATGTTTTCTTGCTCTAAAAACTCTTTTGTTCTGTGCGCGGTGTGAGAACTCGCATTGTCGTGATGGAGGATGATGCGGCGGTTGCAGTTCTCTTTACGGAGTTCAGAAACGACCTGTGGCAAACAAATGCTAGCATACCATTCTGCATTAACCGTTCTTTGTCCCTCAAGAGGAATAGTCGTAACATGGCCGGTTTTGGAGACAAACGTGGCCACCATTTTTTTTGCAACACTCCGTGAACGAACAATTTTTGTTGGCTTTAACTCATTTTCGAACACCCAAACTCGTGACTGGTTTTTTGTTTCGGGTTCGTACGCGTATATCCAGGATTCGTCACCTGATACGATGTTGTATACAGCATTTGAGGATCCTGCGTGGAATCTTTCGAGAGTTCTGACGCACCAAGTAACGCGAGCCGCTTTTTGCTCTTCACAGAGCGAATGCGGTATCCATCGGGAAAACAACTTTTTTACACCTAATTTTTCATGCAAGATTATTTGTATTTGACTCATGCCAATGTCTAAAGTTGCCTGAATTTCGCGGTATGTCACATGTCGATCTTCCTCAATCAGCTTACGCACAGCATCAACGTTTTCTTGGGTGACTGCAGTTTTTGGACGACCTTGACGGGGATCACCACTGAGCTTGACACGTCCACGTTGAAATTCAGCAAACCAGCGATAAATTGTGGTTTTGGATGGGGCTTTATCACCAAATGCAGAAATCATCCGGTCAACACACTGTTTTTGTGTTAAACCACTTCGAAAGTCATAATAAATCATCGCTCTTGAATTTTCTCGAGTCAATTCCATTTTCTCAACGACTAAACAAGTTTGACAAAACCTTGTGACAAGACCGAGAATATTTTTTTAAATAAATAAATGGTATTCGATTTTTAAAACCAAGGAGTTTTCAATTAAAAAGATTTTAATATGACAGAAACAGTGGAAATATTCCATTCCCGATACTTTTAGTGTAGCCCTCGTATATTGAATGCCCGATATGGGTAAACTGATGTCACTATTTTGCATGTAGACCTAGCATAACAATTTGTAATCAGTTATTCAATAAATAATTCTGAATCTGAACTAAAGAGAAAATGAGACGAAATATGTAGTTCTAATTTTCACGACGCGCACTTGGCGCCATTAGTATATTCCGGCCATTTTCATATTAGAAATGTCAAAGATTGTTGCGAGTTTTTACTTACCTACTTACTTTTACCAAAGTGATATTTTTTATAAACAAAATAATAAAGATTGTTTCATTATGTACCTATTGTACGGTTTTCTCGCAAATGTGTTAAAAAAAATGTATGACACGCGTGCGGAATTTGGTATTTACAAACTCGTGACTATGGTAAGCCCTCGAATTCGTCTCGAGCTTTTCTACATTCGTCTATTCGTTTGTAACAACCAACTTACCGCACTTGTATCATAAACAACTATTATGCCAAGGCTTCCAACTATTCTGCCAACTGGGGGGCTAAAATGGTCGAGTTTAGCAATTCTGCATATGATACTATGATGATTCATTTTGCAAATGATTCTATTACGGAATTCATTAGTTTGTCAGTTTTCTATAGAAAGTCGTAAGATGAAAGATTCATAAAGTCAGCTAGCAGATTCGTTAGAAGTTACTCGAGATCAACCTATTACAATTCATTCTGCTAAGAATTCATAAGATGAACTGCTTTTGGGGGAATTGCTTAATGCGGCAATTTTAGACCACCTGAAGGTTGCAACCTGGACCTGGGCATGTCCTAAAACTGCATCCAGAACCACCGGAGGACGGGCAGCAACGTCCTCTCAGTGAACGGTGGTAACCATTCTGCGATCCCCAAGCCGCCTGCCAAGCGTGGGATTATGTCAACAACTTCCTTTAAGGGAGAGGCCTTCGTCCAGCAGTGGACGTCTTCCGGCTGTTGATGTGAAACTTGCAAAGCTGTTGTTACGTGTTGTAGTGCCGCGGCAGTGCGCGGTGTGCGGCGCGCTGGCGCGGTGGGAGTGCGGCGAGTGCGCGGCGGCCGACGGCGGCGCACTCGAGGCGGGCGCCGCGTGCGCGTCCTGTCTGCGCCGCCTGCACGCCAACCGCCCACACCACAAGGTATGTCTTACGGTACGAAGTCGGGCTCCGGTGCGTTCCACTGGAGATCTCGGAGCCCTCAACCACGCACCTAGGCAGGCCGGCCACCGGGGAGGCTTTAGCGCTCCGATCTAGATAGCATCTTAAGATTTGCCTCTCATCAATAAAAAAAAAGATACGAAGTCGAGGTTTTCTTTTGTACGTCATTGCTTCTCGTTGGCATACTTCAAAATAAGATGATGTAATTCGGTATGTAAAGAAAAAAAAATGATGCTTCATGTTTCAAAACTATTTCAAAATATTACATTCCTGTATATTCTTTTATTACGTTTAAAACTATGATATGGGGTTTATTTTAATAAAATAGATAAAAAAAAACAAAATAACCTCTATCTTATGACGTCACTAGTAGGCTACTAATAGCTATGTATACTTTTTTGTTATACACAGTAAGGGCATTCAGCCTACGTTGTGACGTCATCGCTATATAAAGTTTGAAAACGTATTAAAAATCAACTACCGCATATAAAGCCAAAATATTCAAATTTGTATCGTATAATAAAGTTTATTATCAGTAAAAAATATAAATACAAAAATTAAACTTCACATACCGAATTATAAATAATCAAAATGTTTTAGGAAAATGATTCCTATTGAATACCCTTTGACTTGAAGATATTTACCAAAAAATTTACATGAGCCTGGCAACTGCACTAGATTTGTTACGCCTTCTCTCAGAAGACAAAACAATAAGCTGTGTTGTACGCAGGCAACACCGCTGTCCGTGAGCTCGGAGTACCTGTCGGTGCTGGAGGCGGCGCCGCCGCCGCGCGTCTACATGGAGCTGTTCGCCGTGCTGTGCATCGAGACCAGCCACTACGTCGCCTTCGTGAAGGCGGGCCAGAGCATCGACGCGCCCTGGTGCTTCTTCGACTCCATGGCCGACAGAAAAGGTGACGAAACATAATGCTTCTTACTGACAATACTAATATTATGTAGTAAAATAGTCATACTAATATTATAAATGCGAAAGTCTGAAATGCGGTCCGAGTGTGACTCGTTGGGACAACTTTTTGAATAAAGTTTCACTGAGTAACAGTTTTACTAGATGGGAAGAAAAATCCCAACGAGTACAGTGTGACTGGTTGGGAACCCACCGTTTGTGTTGTAACACCTCTTCACGCCAAAACGGCTGAACTGGTTCGGATGAAACTCTTTCTGGAGATAGCTTGTTATATGTTCGGCTACTTTTTATCATCATCACGCGGGTGAAACTGCCGGGCGCAGCTACTAACAAATAATATAGTATAAAAGTAAAATTATAATACGTGTGTTGCAGGCGAGCGCAACGGTTACAACATCCCGGAGATCGTGTGCATGTCGGAGCTGGGCGCGTGGCTGGGCGCGGAGGCGGCGGCGGCAGGCGCGGGCGCAGGCACGGGCCCGGGCGCCGGGCGGGACGCGCGCTCGCAGCCGCACGCGCGCCGCCTGCTCGCCGACGCCTACATGTGCTTCTACCGCAGCCCCGACGTCGCCATGTACCGGTGATACTGACCGCTACCCATGCCACGCTAGTCAATCATACGGTTATCCCTTTACCCCTTTGCCACGAGCCACGACCTCACCGCTTGCGCGACCTGCGTTTTGCTTTTGCGATCGCGGTGAAAACAAATGTAAGAAGTTATTCAGAGCGTGACATGAGCCACTGCGGCGCGGGAACACGCGAGCGACCGCGGCCGGCGTGCGTGTGAAACTACAGTACACAGGGTACAGGGGTATACAGGGTTAGTTCTGATCAGTTAGCATCCTTTTAAGGGCATATTCAGTACATAAAAACCAACAAATTTTACTATGGGGCCAACAATGAAATCGCGAAAAAAATATCAGCTGTTCCATACAAAAAGTTCTTCGACCTTGGGCAAAATGTACGGAACAGCTGTCATATTTTCGCGATTTCAATGTTGGCGCCATAGAATAGAATAGAATATCTTTATTGTTTCACTGTGTAGGTACATAGAGATGTTACAGAGTATAATGGTATCAACAGCGTGCCCATTTCGAGCGTACAATATTAAAATTAAATTTTAGCATTTAACAATAAAATAATTGTCTTATTAGTAGGTATCTAAACTCCATACACACAGTCGGTTTCACTTACACGTTAATTATATTATATACAATCAATTTGTGATCATTAAAATATTCTTGAATTGTATAAAAGTAAAAGAAGTTTGTTTTGATGTACAGAATATGCCCTTAAAAGGATGCTAACTGATTAGAACTAACCCTGTATAGCTCGCAGCGCAGGTGCCACGACTCTGAGAGCTGCGCGGCCGGCAAGCGGGGGACAAACTCGTAGACTCAAACGTCCGACGCGGTCGCAGTCGCCGCCGCCGGCTCGTAACATGGCGCCTCCGGTCGCAACACGCTCCACGCGCCGCTCGACGCATCGCCTCGAGTCGTGGACGAGACGTTACACGGGTAACGCGTGTTGGTCTTAGTACACTCGTGCACTACACACATGCCGCCGAGTTTGGCCGGCGTGCTGCTAATTCCAGGCTGCAGATGCCACAGAGTCGTGATTGTTGTTGAATTCAGTCAAACTAGCCGCCGGCAATAGCAGCAGAACAGCCGCGACTGTACGCCGCAAAACAAACGGACCGTGTGTGGATAAGCCAAAATACTTAATTATGCTTGCTACCATAAATATCATAGGGGTAGGTATTTTTTAAAATATTTTCAAAGTAGTATTTTTGTATTTTATTCTAACCTGAACATATTTATTGGGAAATCAAGAGTGTAGCACAGACTAAAATTGCTACGAACGTAACTTACTTTCAGTAATAGGGTTACTGAATGTACCTTAAGGATTATAATATTTTGAGTAATAATCATTTCCACAGACTAATCTGACATGCTAAAATACTTGCTTATTGTACTTATAACCGATGGGGAGAAAAGTTCTTGAGTGGCGACCGCGAACCGTCCTACGCAGCGTAGGCGCGGCCTCCCACTATATATATATATATATAGGTGGACCGACGACATCGTAAAAGTCGCGGGTAACCGGTCGATGCAAATGGCAGGTTGTCGTACAGTGTAGAGGTCTAAGGGCTGATGATGACTGTACTTATAGGCAAATGATGTTGATATTTTACCACAAAATGATAGTATTATGATCAAAATTATAGTATTGTACTAATCAGAGTATTAGATCTTACTTAGTCAATAATTTATTTATGTATAGAAATTAAAAGCTTACGATATAATTGTTAATATGTATAATGAAATAAAATCATTCTAAAAAAGGTTTTGACTAATTATTCTATTTACTTGTATTATGCCTGGCCTAGGTCTACTCAGATCACAGCTACACTTATATCTACATTTCTAACTAAATAGGAATGGCTTACATGGCAGTATTTGTAATACCTTTTAGTTTGCTCTTAGAGTTTCAGCCTCCAATGGTAGTAATACTTTTTAAGTACATGATCATAACTCTTCATGGCCAACTTTGTTATTCCGACAATCACATTTGAATTGTGGTTGAGGCACATGAGCCATGTCTTTTTTAACTACAACTTCACTGCTTAATCTCTTGCTCCATTCCTGCAACAGATAAATAATTGTTGTTTTGTTGAAATTAAAACAATATCTTATACTTAATCTAGGAACTGTAGGAAGATACCCAGGAATCTAGAAATGATGTAGATATAATAATGATGACTATTGAAAGGGTGGGTTCCCAATGAGTCACACTGTAACTCGATGGGATTATTCTTCCCATCGAGTAACACAACGTGTTACAATACAGTAACTAGATGAAACTGTTTTCAAAAAAGTTGTCCCAACGAGTCACACAAGTCGATTTACGTCACACCACACTCGTCAATTCTCTTATTCGTCAAGCCTACAAAAATTCAATTGATTACTATAAATTCGTCATGTTCCTATTACTGCACTGTCGTCAATACTGTATATTCGAGTTTTTCTCGATACTGCTTATTCGTCAAAGTTTCCTCAAAACTGTGTATTCGTCGAGCTACTAATGACTCGTTGAGACAAAAGATTATAAGCATTGAGCTAATATCTAAAGAGTCACACGGCCTTACTTAAAAACACCGCTCAAACTTGGTCACTGCTTAAACTTCTCTGTCTTGTTCTTGCACTTGACACTTCACGTCAGAGAGAAGTTGACAGAGCATCTTAAGCAGTGATTAAGTTTGAGCGGCGTTTTTAAGTAAGGCTGACATTCTCTAAGTGAAAAAAGGACTCAAAACGTCCGAGTGCCGTTGTACATACCTATACGTGCATTACATAGTTCACAATTGATCGAATTTAGACGTTATGTCGCTTATATAGTGTTCAATGTATGCTTGAGCGCTTGTGTCTTATCGTAGTGCAAGTCGTCCAAAAGTCGGCATTGCATAACGTGCGCCGAGTTTTGGCGCGAACATTTTTTTTGTGACTCTATAGATGTTAGCTTAATGATTATAAAATATTTATGAATGCTGTAAAACTGTAAGAGGGCATCGTAACAAATCCAAAATTATAAAAAAGAAATGAGAAAAGAACTGTGCCAACTCCACCTAGTACGAAAAAGGTAAAGATTACGATGATCTAGAAGCTATAATATACCTATGCTACAGTTTTACTTACCGAAAGTAATGCAGCATGATAGCATATAATTTTTTGTGGCAACAAATGTTTGTTGGCAAAGATCCTCGCATTC
The DNA here is from genome assembly GCA_905404285.2 of Erannis defoliaria. NCBI lineage: Eukaryota > Metazoa > Arthropoda > Insecta > Lepidoptera > Geometridae > Erannis > Erannis defoliaria. Next base: position 15,113,712 of record FR990069.1, on the reverse strand, counting down.
TTAGCGATGTCTTGAGCTTCATCATCATGATCAAGAGCCCAGTGTATTTTATCTGTTAAATCCGAGAGGTCTCGTTTGATGGGTACATAGTGCACCCATGGTTGAAGCTGGCTGTAGAAATGCTCGTAGTACGGCGAATCTTGCTTGAGGACCATGCCGCCCCCAGCCAGGAGGTAAGGCATGCGGTATGCAGCTACCGTTCCATCTATGTTTACTTGATATTTGTACTAAAACAATAGAAATGTTGTTATGATCATCCTAGAGGGTAACAAGAAAATCTTAATACTATGAACAAAGATAATTTATAATAGCATACTAGCTATGAGTAAAACAAAAAGTAACTCTTGTGTTTGGTGACATTTAAATGGCTGAAAATCTCAATAATTGCATTACAGTAGAATAGTGTGCATCGCATAGAAGAAACTGTTCTCCTGAAAAAAGCGGTAAAAACCCGCGGTACGTCGCTAGTCTCAAATAATAATTTGTTAGTAGAGCTTTTTTTCTTTTTTTAAATCTTATTTATTTATTATAGAGGGTTTTTATCAGTGATAATGCCACCCTCGATCAATCTCTCTCTTACTGTCCACATTAAATTATCTACGGCTACGTTTTATACCTAGCCTAACTAACTTGTATAGCGTTCTGGCTTCCCGCGACAATAGTAGACAGTTGTCGTGTTGTGTGTTGTGTTGACAGTTTGTTTGTTTGTTGTTGTAGTGTGTATTGGGCAGACAAGATCCTTATTCCTCATTTCTTGGTCTCTACATCCGAATTAAAAAAAATATATTACAACTTACATCGAAAAATTTGAAGAAGGATATATGAGGCTGCTTGGGGCCATATTCCGCTTCTTTGTCAAGGAAGAAGAAGAAGTTAGTAAGGGAGACGTTGAAGAGATCGGGGTTGGCGCGGGCAATGTCGACGAGCTTGAGCCGCTCGGCGCGCGAGTCGCGGCCGCGCCACACCGCGCGCGGCTCGCGCTGCGCCCACGCGCGCTCCACGCCGCCCTGCACTGACAGGATGTCCAGTGACACTCTGGAATGAAGCCGCTAAGGTTAATATTATTTTACGTGCCTGCGGGGCTAAAGTGGCTACTTTAGCCCCACTACGCGGAGTGAAAGGAATCACTCCTCCCCGCAGCGGCACGTGTAATCGTATACACACCACAGGAGCAAGTAAAGAAGCCTCAGCTCTCATGTTTGTCACCCTCGGCTTATTCGATCTGAGACATTATTTACTTTTGCTCCCTCAGCCAGTAATCTTCTATTTTTCATAAAATGAGCAGAAAATATGCAGACGTCTCGCCTGATGTTAAGCTCATCGCCGCTTATGACAACCTATAACATTATCAATTTATTTGTATTGTACAGTTTGTCATCATCAAAGTTAAAATACCATTTACGTATTCCAGACTTACTTGCATCAAAAAGACGAAAATAATATGTAAGGATCCGGTTAACTAAAATTAATCCTGAAGGTGATAAATTAGCTTGGTGGAAGTTTGGTTAACTAGTCAAGCTCAATATTCTTCCTCTTGTTTTGATCTAGTAACTAAGATAAAACTCACAATCAAGTTAAATAAAAAAAGACACAGACCCTAGTGACGGAGTGAGTGGTGTGTTAGTTAATTTTAAAAAAACAAGTTGCGTGTTGCTTGAGAACTAATTGTTCGTTAACAACAAGCATCAAGCCATGACTTACCTGCCCATATTTTCCAAAGTTGACTCCGTTAAATCATATGTTGGGAGGACAATATCAATAGTATCATTACTCCCACACCATGAGAACATAGGTAGAGCTTCTGACCCTTTATGAACTAATGGCCAATCTCCCAAGTTCATAACAAATTCCATATCAGGTAAGTTAACTTTTCTAGCCAAAAATAACAATACGTTATCAGAAAACATGTTAAAACCTACATGTTTTCCATAGCAGTCCCTATATATTTGATTGTCCTTGACTACATAATGGCAGAAACTAGTGCTTTCTGGCTGGTGATATCTTGCAATTATTTTATTTGTAGTTTCTTTCATGTCTACTTTTTTGAATAGTTGGAGGTCTTCATCAATTTGTTTGTATGTTTCAGAGCAGCCATATTTTGTGTACCAAGCATCAAAATCATTTTCAGGACAATCACACTGGTCTGGCTGTACAGGACCTAGAAAAGTGAATAACAATTTTGCATTTATCTATTAAACTCTTTTATGCCCTAAACATGCAATGAGCATTTGTTCTGTATCTGTTAATTTCTCCATGATAAGAAATTCAATGGCAACGAAGAATAGATTTGGTTATCAAGTGTTTATACATAAATGTATATTTACGCCGTGTTCCGAAATGAGTCAAAAGGCGCGATATAAATCCATTCTAAATTGGCGTTAACGCGTCTGCCATAGCAGTCTCGACGTCATGGATGACGTCATTACTGGCGCCATCTTGCGTTCACAGTGATATTACTTCCCGGCTTTAGCACTGTGGTTAGATCTTCAAAACAAAAATGAACCAAAGATGTCATATATCTTGGTACCCCAGAGATGGGAAGAGATCAAGGGGACGACCACAGAGAAGGTGGGAAGATGACCTACCAAAAGGGTGGCGCAGAATAGCCAGAGATAGAGAGGAGTGGCGTCTTTTAGAGGAGGCCTATGTCCAGGGAGGACAACCTGATGGGGAAACTAGTGCTGGTGTTATAGAGTAGTAATAAAACAAATATTAAATAATGTATTATAGGAACTAGTACCTAATACTGTAATAGTTGTAATAATGTCAGAGAATAAAGGCAATTTTTATTTTATTTTATTTTATTTTTAATACTGTGTGTGTGTCAAATCTGACTTTTATTTCATACAAGATATGTATGGAAAGTAAAAAGCGAGTTGTTTGTAAATACTTATGAAGAAGAAAAACTGTTATAGGAGAGAAATATTTTGGTCGTGATTAATGATAAGACAGCTGATAACCAAATCCAGTTAGATTTAAGTGCAGACCAGTTCGAAAGAGGGCAGTGTATTAGTTTCCCATGTTTAGCCATTCCGAAATGATTTCACGCTGATAGCACTGTCAGCCCAATAATCAAAACGGAACGACATTTATCGCTCACAGCGCCAACCATGATTTTGAGACATTTCGGAACGCGGCGATAATATGAGGGTAAAAATAGACAATAGCCAAAAGAGAAGTATACAAAAGTATAAATATATCTATACATTAACACTGTACCTTTGAAATATAACGGGGATCCTTTAATATGTTTGCTCTTATAATAGATATTGATGGCAAAATCATAGCATGTTTCATAAGTTTTATACCTTACTATGAAGCTGCCATCTTTTCTATCCAATTTATTGACCCAAACACGGCACTGGGGACTGAATTGTGATTTTCCAGTAATTTCTATAGCTAGGAGTTTTGAGAGATCCGGCGAGTATCTGTAAAAGAATATAGGTATTTAGATAGATGGATAAACTCTTTATTGTACACACCAAAAGAAACAATAACATTCATGATTATCACAACAGAATAAATTACTTAAAACTAGGACTGATGTAAGAAATGGCGGTCTTATCGCTAAAAGCGATGGCAACCTTAAAAGGCAACCTTAGGGTGAAAAGGATTCAACGAATATAATGCAAGACTGGGATGTATTCAAAGGGTGTAACAGGATAGCCATCGAAAGAAGCATTTTTTTCAAAGGCTGCTACACCATTTCCATGGTATTAAGCAATTATTGATTTTTAAACATTTCGGGAGTAGGCATCTGGCACGGCGGCAAGCACCTAATTGGTTATAGACAGCACTGCAGGCCCTCTTACATAGACTCTGATTTTACTAGCCTTCGAGTCTGTATTAAAAGCTGATCATTTTAAATGCTAAGCTATTTTTGCTTCAGTTTAGTTTTTTAACATATGCTATAGGTCAGTAGGGAAGACACCTCAAAGATAAAATAGTTATTACACAAATATTGGATTTACGCTTTCTGGCTGTAATAGATACTCATTTATTTTTATCCACACCATCACTCAAACCAGTTGAAACTTGAAACTAGAAGTTTTAGATAACTTACGACTTTTCATCAATAAATGTGAAATTAACGTAGAAATATCTTGCCGGCATAACAATTTGTTCAGGTTGTAGGCCAGGACCGAAAACATCTATTTGGCTTTGATGGGATAACTGAATTATTAGACACAATAGCAAAAGTAATTGATCGAACATTATTGTAGATTTTTTTAGCACCCGAACCAACGTATTTTTATTTTTAATACAAGTATCATTGAGCATTTAACTAGACAAACATTAGACAAGTATTTCCGTAAATTAAAAATGGGAGGCAATAATTGGCAATAATGTACGGCATGATATTGTACAGCATAATAATGTAAAGCATGATAATTGGTGTACATGTACATCAAATATCATGCTGTGCAATATTGTGCCGTGCAATATCATGCCGTACATTATCGGCTCGGCTCAATAATGCATACCCCGATTTAGGAATCGCGATTTTGGAATCGAACCCCGGGAATCGCGATAATCGATAATCATGTAGCTGGAGTTTTGGCGGGAACACGGAAAAATCATGTAGTTGCATTCTATTATTTTCTTAAACATGTGTTTTTTCGCGAATTAATGATTAAAAATGGTGGTGTTTTATTCATTGAGTGTTGAATTACATGCACGAGTGTGGGCAAGTGATATAATGTGGTGAAACACGTCTTTTCGTGTTGTTTTCAAAACTCCGTAGAAGCTCATAGTAAAGTCACCACAACTTTACTGGGGTATGACTTGGACTCGACTATGACTAATTTCATGTGACTTACTGTGATTTCATGACTTATATCACTTGATGATAACAAATAAATGAAAAAATTCATAAACTTGACACTGGCAGAATGCACAACGTGCGATGCCAAAAACAAAGAAAAAAAACTTGTAACTGTTCGGGATCGCGATTTGTCATAATTGTCACTGTCACAGCTTTACGGTATCACGGAGGGATTTCTCTCGCTATCGTTATCGAACGAATGCATTGATTTCCTTAATTAAGTTAAGCAAATCCGTCGGTCTATTGGCGTTTCGTCCTGCCCTGCAGGGTTAAATGAGTTTTGGCAGTGACAGTGACAAGTGTCAATTTTTGACAATTAGTATCCGAATCGCGATCCCGAAAAGTTTTTTTTTTTTTTTTTTTCTTAGTTATTGGCATCGCACGTTGTGCATTCTGCCAGTGTCAAGTTTATGAATTTTCACATTCATTTGTTATCATCAAGTCAAAAAAGTCATGAAATCACAGTAAGTCACACGAAATTAGTCATAGTCGAGTCCAAGTCATACCCTAGTAAAGTTGTGGCGACTTTACTATGAGCTTCTATGGAGTTTTGAAAACAACACGAAAAGACATGTTTCTCCACAATATATCATTTGCTCACACTCGTGCATGTAATTCAACTTACAATGAATAAAACACCACCATATTTAATCATTAATTCACGAAAAAACACAAGTTTAAGAAAATAATAGAATGCAACGACATGATTTTTCCGTGTTCCCGCCAAAAAACATCCCGAAAAGTTACATGATAGTCTCACAGTTACATGATTAGCCTGCTGGTTGTATGGCCTTACGACTTTAGCCTGTCTTATGGGTAAGCATCTAAAAAAAAGTTTTAATTTTGATTTGATTTAGGTTATGTTCCGTACTTTTTTGCTGTTGTGGAAATGAGAATTTTTAAGCAGCTTTAAATGATTTGTTTTCATAATTGTATAAAGCAGTAACTTCAGTTTATAGTATCTTAATGCAGAAAATTATCTCGAGAAGGAAACGAGAATGGCTACAAGCAACCTAAAACTGTTATGCAGCAAGTTGTGCGGTATTAGGTAGGTGCCGAGCCTATTTTACATATTTCTTTTGTTAAAAAGCCAAAAATGTGTGATATTAACGAAGTAATTGGTTCCAGGTTACATGGTTCGGTTAGGACTTATATACCTCCAAGATACCGTCCCCCATACTGGTATATGCCCAAGGAGAGAGTGGTAGATAAATAATATTGACCTATTTTGTTATGTAAAATTAATTTAACATGCCATATTGAGCTTTATATTAATTATTTTAGTTAACTGAAGAGCACTTGACTGCAGATAATAAGCAATTTATAAATGAGATACTGCAAGACAGACTGAAAACTCAAGAAAAATTGGCATCACCACTAAACGAAAGCAGAGCGATTTCTCCTGCTCAGTGGACTCCTTATACTCGCAGAGTTGGACTTATTGCTCGCAAAATCGGAAACTATCCATTATGGACAAAGGATGGAAAGAAAAAGCAAACAACTCTACTACAGGTTGATACAAATATTAGATTCAGAAATTTCCTGTGGACCTTAAGAGTAAAATGTTGAGATATTTTTCATTTTTTTTTATCTTTTTATTAAAACATCAAGATATTTTACTCTTAAGTGCACAGGGGCCGTACCATGAACTGCTTATAGTGGGACTGAATAGGTTCAGCTGCCGACACTGCACGACCATGAACCTTATTGCGAGGCGATAAAATTCAGTTGTGCAGCGTCGGCAGCTGAGCGTATTCGGTCCCGCTATAAGCAGTTCACGGTATGGACCCTGATCTGATTTCCAAATTTATAATGGTACTGATTCTGGCATCCATCTAAATTAAGTTCAACTTGTAATTTAAACCTTGTGAATTTGAAACAAAGTCTTTAACATTCAATAAAAAAAAAATAGGTACCTATGTTGTTTAAGAAATTAGCGATTCGTTTACCGTTGATAGCCTGCCAAACCTATATTAACTTTATTGTCACTGAACAAGAGTGATTTGAAGAAAATGCAGTTTAGTCAAACTTTATATAGAGGGATGCCGGAAGAAGCACAATAGGCTAGAAGACTGGTTTTTTTTAATTGTCCTATTAAAATGTGGCCCATAAATATAGCTGATTAATGAAAACAAAATGAAAATCTGATCAAAAATAAGCAACTTATAAGCATTTTAATATCATGCTAGACAGAGAGAAGAAACAGCAAATCGTGACGTCACTTCTCAGTACGCCATATAAATTCTATTCTGACAAGTAAGGCGTGACGTCATTTTTTGTTTTGTGGGAAAGGGACAGAGTTGTCTCTAACAAAAACTTTAAACGCTCATATATCAGAACATTATTAACCGATTTTAATTATTTTTTCAATATACATACTATATTTACTTAAATTCTTCATCAAAGCCATTGGTTTCAACGATTTAAACATCAGTCATCTACCCTATTGTCTCATTACTCTAGATGATCTGATTATTAATGCTACACACTATCATTAAAGCCATGGCTTCTTTAAATTAGCAAACAGTTCAGTTCAGTTATCTATAGTAATTTAACCAGCATTTGTATAGTCTTTGCACATAGGCCTACCTAAACCAATAGGACAGCTCTAGCAACCTTTTGTTCTTCAAATAAACCTTCAATAAAATATTGTCATTACTCATTATGTACTCTACACTGTCCTAAGATTAAAGCTGATTCTAAATCTATAATAACACATAATTATTTTGCATACTGTAACCTGATATTTTTACAGCAGTTATGTCTGTATATAGTTATTTTTCTTTAGAATATTTGTATAAAATTATATATTTTTTACAGGTAGTAGATAATCATGTCATTAAATACATCCCACCTGAAGAATTTTCTCCTATGAAGATAAGAGATGGAACTTGGAAGGAGAAACAAAACTATGGTTGTATGCTAGTTGGCGCAGAGACTATAGACCCCAGCAAAGTTACCAAAGATTATTCTGGCCTGTTTGACAGTGTAGGAATGCTTCCCAAGAGACATTTATTCAGATTTATTGTTTCGCCAAATGCTGTGCTGCCAAGTGGTACTCCTTTGTGTGCTACACATTTCAGAGTTGGAGATCATATTGATGTCCGAGGATTGACGTAAGTTTGTCGCTTGATGGCATTCAGATGTTAGGTTGCGATACGATTAGCTCTCCTAGTCACAAATCATAGCGAAAGCCATTAGTAACTTTTAAGTTCCTAATCAAAAGAACCCATACCACATATTACTTATAAATTATATTTATAACCGGGACTTAATCGCGCACAAATAAATTTATTTTTATTTACCTCGACGTTTCGACCATGTTCCAATGGCCGTGGTCACGAGCTGACTGAAGAATGCGGGTCATCTTGGTGAAAAATGAGGGTGTTGTGGTGTCCTACCCTCATTTGGTCTTGTTAAAACGTAGGTTTGTTTCCACGGCACACTACACTGACGGTATCAGCAGATTTCTCAGAAACCCTACAGCGATATGAAAACTTGCCTATAACGGGATTCCACGACGACGACAATCTAAATCCATCTTCCCGAAAAAATAATAATAAAAAATAATATAATTATGTGTTCAAATCGCGAAAGTTTAAAAGTTTCATTTACTTATAAATTGTCAAGCAAATAGAGTGAAGGCATAGATGAATAGAGTAAAGAAGCTGTATATTGTCAGGTTTTTAGAGAATAATGATGAGCTGAATGGATGACGGATTTGTGCGAACTTTGATTAAAATTCCACTTTTATTACATACATAACTTTAGCAAAATGATAACTTCTAAATTCTGCATCCCTACAGAATAGACCGAGGCTTCCAAGGTGTAATGAAGAGATGGGGTTTCAAAGGCATGCCTGCCTCTCATGGTGTCACAAAAACACACAGGCGGCCAGGTAACATTGGTTCAGGTGGACAAAAGGCAAGAGTGTGGCCCGGTACTAAGATGCCTGGACATATGGGAAATAGGTGCGTACACTGCATAGTTTCATAGTTTGAGAGATTTTCACATCACTAGTTCACATCCATATTTAGTAGGCTACTATGAAACATTTATGACATGTTTTAATGTCTTTCAGATGGAGAATAAATCGTGGTGTGAAAATTCTACGCATCAATACAAAGTTCAATGTCATTTGGACATTAGGAGTGAGCATACCTGGAGAAACTGGCAGCTTATGCTACTTATATGATTCAGTTCTGCCTTTGAAGAGGCATAATCACAAATCAATCCCTCCTTTCCCAACATACTCAGCATCGGAATCGGATGACCTACCTCTGGAATACTTTGATGAATCCGTTCATCAGTTTGAGAATTCATCAATAGCATTCGAGGAACCTTAGTTTGTCAAATGTTTGCCTACAGACAAGTAAAAGACCTACTAGTATTTTACTATATCACTTTAGGTGAATTAAGTGAAGAATGGCATCAATTCTTTTGTTTTGTCCAGTGTAACGAACATAGTTGTGTTTATGAATGTGAAAAATAGGATGACTCATAGATTTCTTGCCTTAGATTTTTGTATGACTTGGCCTATCACAAGTTACAATTTAAAAAAAGGTATACCCAACAACCACTACTACCAAAACTGCCAAACAGAAAAGATATCAGTTTTAAAATGTAATAAATATGCTTGATATTATTTAGGATTAACAACATAATGTAATGTTAAAATAAATAATACTGATGATGTCTTTATCATTTTTATTTAAAATGTCCATGTCAAAAATGCATCTTAAAACCTAAACAAAATATTTCATTTAATCATAAATTAAAAAATAATAATGAGGAATAATAATTGTTACGAAATAGATATATTCAGCTAAAATAATAGCAGAACTCATAAAGTAAGAACATTTTCTCATACTGCTCGCGCTAGAATTACTCTTATTTACCTACATCAAAAATCATGATTTAACTAAAACTAAGCATTAAACTTATTCATTCAATTCATTATAAAATTTAAATGAGTTTCGACTTAACATTATCACAATAACTTATCTACTGCTGGCTGGGTGGCTGGAAGCCATAGCCAGGGTAGGGCTGCGGTGCGCCAGGAGGCGGTGCGCCGGCCGTGGGCGCGCGTGTGTACGGGTACGGTGAGGGCGGGTACTGCGCCGGCGGGTAGCCTTGCTGGTATGCGTGCGGGGGATACGCGCCGCCTCCAGGAGGGTAGTTCTGAGGATTCTGCGGGTAGTTAGACTGTGGAGGCGGTGCTGTTGACACCGAAGGCGCGGGACTGCCCGGCTGAGACGAAGGATTAGAATAAGGCGGCTGGGCAGCCGGCGGGTATGGGGATGGCTGTCCTTGAGGAGGATATTGTTGCCCAGGAGCACCCCCTGGGGTTGATGGTCCAGTTGCAGCAGTTGATGTAGGAGCATTATTGCCATGAGCGCTAGAATTATATGTTGGAGATTGAGCAGAAGGAGACCCATAACCTGTGCTCGGTGGGTTCTGCGACGTGTAACCACTAGTTGGTGGCTGTGGGGAGCGGTTTGGTTGTGGGGTAGGGGCCGAACTGTAAGCTGATGTGGGAGTTGTGTTGGGGAAAGGCTGAGATTGGTATGGTTGAGGCTGGGATGTTGTAGAGTTATAGGAACTGACTCCTACATTGGGATAATTAGGACCCGACTGGGGAGGAGGGTAAGCAGAGTTGCCTGTGTAGGGAGGCTGAGCCGGTGTTCGAACTGGATATGGCCCACCACCAGTGGCAGGGCTACCAGGCGGTGGTGCGTACTGCTGCTGGGCAGATGATGGTGGATAACCTGTACCAGGATGATTTGTGGGTGGATAATTATTAGGAGCAGTTGTGATTGGTGGCCCATAATTTGAGTTTGGAGGATAACCTTGAGGTTGTTGAGAGGGGTTGGGTGGTCCATAACCTTGAGCAGGAGGGCCATATCCACCTTGGGGTGGATATCCAGGAGCTCTCTGGTATTGTCCTTGGTACTGGTTTTGATATGGTTGCTGTCCATATGATTGTGTTGGTCTAGTTGGTGTGGTGGAGACTCCAGCAGGTGGCCTATAGGGTTGTGGGCCTGAACCGGGTCCCTCGGGTGCCCCAGAAGGTGAATTTATAGGAGGAGGTTGTGGAACATTTCCTCCTGCAAGTTGATGTGGAGGCTGCAAACATTAAAATTGATATCACAACACAATAATAAAATGATGCATATATGTAACAAACAGGTTAAATACTGAAGGGTATATTTATGTACTCATTATTGTGAACAACTTTTACTAAGGGACCAACACTGAAACGTGAAAAAAATTAGCTGTTCCATACAACAAGTTCATTGACCTTGGACAAAATGTATGGAACAGCTCTTTTTATTATCGCTATTTCTAGGTTGGTCCCATAGTAAAAGTTGTTCATAATGATAAGTACATAGTACATTACTTTCAGTATTGTTGATTTACACCTTTTTACTTATTTTTTTTACCTACACATTATAATATTTTTTTAATTACACAATTCATCAGCCAGAAGATGTCCACTGCTGGACTAAGGCCTCCCCCTTAATATGGAAAGGTTGCCATAATCCCCACGCTTGGCAGACAGCTTGGGGATCGCAGAGTGTTACCACTGTTAACTAAGAAGATGCTGTTTGCCCGTCATCTGGTGTTTCTGGATGTAGTTTTAGGACATACCCAGGTCTCTTTTTACACTTTAATTACACAATAATTGAAGATGGTACTAGCTAGGAATATAAACTTCTGATTATGTATCTACCTACCTACAGCATTTGTATTTTTTTTTAATTTTTTTGTTGTGCATACATACACTTTAACTAGGTTTTAGTTGAGTATAATAAAACTGCTTTGATTGCCTTATGGTTTCTCACGCTCCAGGCTGCTTACTTACCGGTAATATGGCCTGGATATTCTGATTAGCATCAGCTACTGACGCCAAATACACAAGGTTCCTGTGTAGTATCTGCTGGTACTGATGGCATTCCATGATTTGTCCTTTCGATTGATACTCTTGAATAGTTTGTATAAGTTGAGCATTTTCATCCAACATTTTTTGTATTTGAGCAGGATTTAAAGGAGGCCTATTACCTCTTGCTGCGAAAGCCACTGACATGATGTGATAGTCCTAAAATATATTAAGAAAATCTTGTTATTTTTATAGGCGACTTCGAGGTTAAACTGTAGACCAGAAGCATGGGAAAGATAATAATATGATTCGATTGTCTTTAAGTCTATTGGGTAGGTAGCGTAAATGTAACATCTTCCTTGGCACCATTGCTTGGCACTTACTTTGTATAAACTGTTACACAAAACTGCCACTGAACAATGAAATCCTAGAAGGTAAGCAGAGATTATCACAGATATTTAATTCCGATGTTGGCGTTACAATCCGGGCGTATGTTATAACCTTTGGTTAGTTGTTATTTTATTGTTTAGTATTTTTGCTGTAGTCCAGGGGAGGCAATAATTAATGTACGGCATAATAATGCACAGCATGATAATAAGTGTACATGTACATTGAATATCATGCTGTGTAATATCGTGCCGTGCAATATCATGCCGTACATTATCGGCTCGGCTCAATAATGCACACCCCGATATTTTACAGACTGATATTTGATGTACAAGTACACGAATTCGTTATTTGTATAGCAGTAAGATTCATGTTTTTTTTTTAATTCGCAGTTTGAGAAATGTACTCGGATTATTGGCTGTACAATATAGGGACCCTACATTATCGTGTCGGCAAATATCATGTTGTACATTACATTACAGTGTTGCCAAGTCGGTAAAACACTAAGATAAGAAGTGGCTAGCCGGGCTAAACATTTTTAAAAAGTTGCCAAAATGCATAGAATTTCTTACGATAGTTGCTAAAAGTGGCCAAATAATAATAATAATAGTACCTTAATTAGGGATGGAGAAAAGGATAGCATTTTTTACGTTAGAATAATTAACTATTTATGTTTAATTTCAATCATTATTATCCTTCAGCCTAATAGCCCACATATATATAGCCACAGCCTGATAGCTCAGTTGGTAGCATGTCTGCCTTCAGAGCTGTAGGGCGTGGGTTCGATCCCCACCCAGGACAAAAATGTTTGTGACGTACATCGATGTTTGTTCTGTGTCTGGGTGTAGTATGTATTATAAGTATTTATTTACGAAAAAAAATGGTATATCTGTGTCTGGGTGTAGTATGTATTATAAGTATTTATTTACGAAAAAAAATCAAAATCAAAAATCAAATCAAAATTATTTATTGGCTGTAAGCTTACATACAATTAAGAGTTAGCATAGGGCCCCAAACTCGGCACAGCCTGTATCTTGGGGTCCTAAAATGGAATTAAATACCTAGATTTATCGCGCGCACTTATAAACAAGCCTAATATAAACTAAAGTGAGATTACATTATATTATTAGGTACATTACATACATCACATTACACATACATTACATACGGTACATTAGTTTATATATATATATATATATAAGTAAATGTGTATATGTATATATAAATATGTAGATTATATTTATAATTTAAAAGTGTTTGTAGCATCTCCCGTCTTTTTTTCATGTGTATATTCTTCTTTATGGTTGCCTGGAAGAGATCGCTTTTAGCGATAAGGCCGCCAATTGTGGCACTAGCTCATAAGGTGTATCTTTCTCTATTGTATTTTTTTGGTGTGCACAATAAAGAGTTTCTATCTATCTATCTATCTACATTAAATTAATTGGGAAGTGAATTGAATTTTGTATGAGTAAATCAAAAGAAGCATTAATCAATAAATTAAATGAAAATAGGTAGCAGTAGCAAAATATAATACTAATAATATTATAATCTAAAAATAAATAAATAAAAGAAAAAGTTAATTTAAGGGTTCTGACACATGTGTATACGAATTATAGGAAAAAAGTGATTACTAGGACCAGTCTATCCCTCGAATCGGAAGGGAAAGTACACACATACTATACACCACTGCTATACACAAGGCCGAGAGCCTGGTATCGCAGAGGTGACGGGTGGGTGACTGAATGTGCAAAGTGTGTGTATGTGAGTGAGTGAGAGTGTGTATATGGAGTGTATAAAGTGTATGATATATGTGGTGGGTATGTAGGAGTGTTGTAGATAGATCACGCATCAAGATTATAGACCTTCACCAGGGCCTCAGGCTCCTCGTATCTGAGATTGAGTAACCAAGTTTTCACCTTCGCCCTGGCTTTTCTGTGCGTTGCATCTCCAAGATCTACGTGCTTAAGCACCGAGTTGTAAGTGAATGCATGTATGAATGGAGGAAGGCGGCATGCAAACACAGTCCTCACTCTTGGGAGTGGGGCTGGCGGAGTGCGCGTGCTTCTCCTAGTATTTGTTGCAGTAGTTGTGTGTGATTTGGCGAATGCACGAGTAATAAAAAGCTGTCGGACAGTTAGAAGTTTTGCCTCCTGGTAAAGTTTTTCTGTTGAGTATAACCGAGGTTTCCCCAGCATGACTTTTAGGACCGCACGTTGAGCCCTCTCTATCGCAATCATGTAGGACTTGGCAGCTCCTCCCCACACACCAATGCAATATTGTATCAGGGATTGGCATAGTGAGGTGTACACTAGGTTTAACACTTCTACACTAGCAGCTGGTCTCAGTTTCTTCATTATGTGGATAATTTTTCTAACTCTTCTAGAGAGAAAGAAGATGTGTTGCTCGAAGCACAGCTTCTGATCAATTTGAATCCCTAGATATTTTGTACATGGTACTCTGTTTATGATACCACATAGGCATGGCTCACTGTTGATAGAGGGTGGAGTTGCAAGTGCGGAACAGGAGTCAGTGTGAATTTTTATGCATGTGACTTTGGGCTTAGTGGCTCGCGTGATGTGAAACCCTATGAAGTTGGTTTTAATGATATTAAGAGTAAGAAGATTTGAATCGAGCCACCTCGCTATCTTGGACATCCCAGCTTCAGCCGCCTTCACGGCATTATTCCAATTTTTCCCCTGGAAGATAGCCACCGTGTCGTCAGCGTAACAGATCAGGCTTGCATTTGGTATATTTAATTTCAGTAGATCATCCATATATATCGTGAACAGGGTTGGCGATAGTATCCCGCCTTGGGGGACACCGAAAGTGACACTAAGCTCTTCACTGAGATATTCTCCGATTTTCAACCGCTGTCGTCTGTTGGTCAGGTAGCTAGTAAACCAATCAAGAGCGTTGCCCCGGATTCCGAGGCACTCTAGTTTTCCAAGAAGAATAGGGATTGAGACTGTGTCAAACGCACGTGCCAGATCAAGGAAAACACCCAGGCTCTTGGACCCTTTGTCCATGTGGGATGACAAGGTCTCAGTCAGTAGTTGTACTGCGTCATCTGTGGATTTACCACGCCTAAAACCGAACTGCCGATCCGCTAATAATTGATACTTCTCGAGAAAATCCACTAGACGTTTGTTTACAATTTTTTCTAAAATTTTTGAGAGAATGCACAGCAAGGATATAGGGCGATAGTTTTCGATGTTCCCATTATCGCCACTCTTGTGTATGGGAGAAACAACTGCAGTTTTCCAGAACTCCGGAAATATACCTGTAGTAATACTCAAGTTACAAATGTGGACTAGTGGAACGAGTATTGAATTACTGATGCTTTTTAAAAGTACAGAGTTGAACGAGTCTATTCCTGGAGCACTTTCAGGTTTGAGTTGCTTTATGAGCCTGTCCACTTCGAAAAGATCGGTGGGAGCGAGAAAGAGAGAATTTGGGCATCGGTTTTCATTGTTTAGGTTATGGCAGAGGATTTCCTCAGTTGTGTCCTTCCTTTTTAAAATTTCTGAGGCTAAGTTGGAGCCCTTGCTAACAAAGTGCCTGTTGTAGAAGTTAACAGACACTTCTGGGTTGTTGTGTTGCTGTAATAGTACTTGCGAATTGTTCTTAGGACCGGGAATATCACAAATATTCTTAATAGACTTCCAAAGTTTTTTGGGGTTTGTATGATTTTCGGACAATTGTGTATTGTCATAGTTTGTTTTGACTTTGCGTATAACGTCATTGCAAAAATTTTTGTATCGTAAGTGTGTCAGTTTTAAGATCTCATTGTTAGGTTGTTCCTTTGTCTGCAAATGTAGCCTGTCGCGATGACGCATGCACCGTATAAGACCAGGAGTTACCCATGGCTTAAGTTGGATTTTTGATCGACTGGCAATGAATTCTTGTGTATGTTTTTGGGTTGAGTTGGTAATAGTTTGGTTTAGAACATTCAGTGCGCTATTGACGTCGTCGATTAGTACAAATTGTTCCCAATTAACCCCTTCAAGGTCCTTGGCAACTGCAGAAAAATCAGTTTTGGAACTTACCCTGGTCTTTTTATTTACTTTATTATTACTATTGGTGTTAATGCCTACCATAACCAAGTTGTGGTCCGTGAGAGGACATTGAGTTACCACACCGATAGCTCTGCGGTTTGATCTAACAAAGATATGGTCCAAGCATGTCTTGTCTCTCGTAGGCAGGGTAATTGCAGGTAGCAGACAGTGTTCTCCCATGAGATCTTTGTAGATAGAACAGGGACAATCCAGTGTCTCGTCGAGTAGATTTATGTTCATGTCCCCAGTAACGATAACTGTCTTAGTCTTTTTAAGAGATTCAAGAGATCTGTCGAGGGAGTCGAAAAATTTTGCCGACGCAGGAAGTGCTGGCGAGCGGTAAATGCCTATTAAGCTAGAGCAGTTATTAATTTTAACTATTAGGCAGTTGGCGTCGTCAAACAGCGGTTCCGTAGCACTTGCAGGCCAGCAATCTTTGATGTAGATTACTACCCCGCTGCACTTATTAAAAACTTTAGAAGTGTGGAAAGTGTTGTATCCTTGCAGTTGAGGTATGTGGGGGTCCTCCTGTAGCCAGCATTCTGTGAGAACTATCGCGTCGTATACTATGTCTAAGCGTTTTAATACCGTGATTAATTTTGTAAAATTTGCATTGATACTTCTTATGTTGCATGTTAAGCTCTTGAAATTAAATCCGCCCACCATCTCCCCACAACTTTCGGGCAAGTCCACTGATCGACACTCAATACTTAGAGTATTTTCTATGTCAACATATACGTCGGAATTATCCATAAATAATAAGAATATAAAAGAAAAAATATATGTTCAGTCTCAAGATATTTAGTGTCGAACAGTACACAGCCCGGGAGAGAGTAATGTGCGGATTCAGAGTAGGCATTGATGTGTGTGAGTAAGTGTGAGTGTGTGTTCGTGATGTTCGGTCGGTACGTGGAGATGTATTGATACGAGTGTCGATGGTTTTAATGTAATTAGAATAGCGATAAAATGGTCCCAGAAAGTTATACCGCAGATCATATTTGATAGGATAGGCCGGCTTACAGTAAGTTTTACTCTGGCAAGATAGAAAAAATCGATTAAGCGATTCATTTACAAATACTCTAATTACTAAGTCTCTAACATTGAAGGCCAGATAGCTATTTAAACACTGTATATTACATAGAAAAAATATGCATCGAAATATTGACAATAAATACATGATCAGTATTCTAGGGTCAGGCCATGTTGTTGTTGCCTGGAGTGGCGGCGGTAAGGTTATCCAGGTCTGCAGAATTGCGGATGGTGAGAGCCGGTCGCCCTTCCGCTCTTCTAACTTGCACTCTTCCGTTCCTAACCCAACAAAACCGGTAGCCAAGTTCAATCGCACGTTTCCTGGCTTCACGAAATAACAAGCGATTCACTTTAGTGAGGTGTTCGTTCACATAGATTTTCCTCTCGGGGCCCTGGATTTCGATATCTACAGAAGAAAGGTTGCGACGACTCTTGGCGCCTCTGAGGAATTCGTCTCTTTTTACTTTCCTAGCCAGTCTAGCGATAACTGGTCTAGAGAAACTAGTATCACTGCTTGGCCGCTGAGAGCTTGTGGCGGAGTTCAATCTGTGTTTTGGACCAGCTCGAGCCACCCAATCTACGTCAGATTCGGTAAGAGAAACACCGACTTTGGCAGCGGTAACCATGACGATGTGTAAAAGATTTTCATTGGCCTGTTCAGTTATCCCCATGATTTCGATCTCATTGTTCAAGGGGATTTGGGCTTGATGATCGAGCTGCTCTTGGAGTTCAGCAATTGTGATACGGAGCGTCGGTATGACCGCGGATTTGTCCTCTAGTGCCTTAATCCTGCCTTCAAAGCTATCTAGTTTTTCAAAACATTTCGACATATTATCTGTGAGAAACGATTTCATTTCAAGCATTTCTTGGCGTAACAGGCGCAGTTCGGTGACAATTGCAGAGTCCGTTGTGTTTACTTTATTTTGTGGGCTTTTGTCTGTTGCCGGGGAACCTACCGCAGGTCGTTTATGTGCACGGGGGGTAGTCGAAGTCGTAGCAGTTGCCGCAGAGATACCGGGTGAAGCGCACGCGCGTATCATAGAATTATCTTTTCTTGGTTCCTTTGCACGACATGCTGGACATAACCAATCCGGCACGTCTTTCGGGTTCGTCGTTCCCATATTTACACATATCGGGTGGTAAACGTCTTTGCAATGTGAGCATTTCAATTGTCGCGATGTGGTGATTTCTTGTTTACATGCGGCGCAGTTCATATTTAGGAGGATTGCAAACTGATTTAAAATATATTAGAAGTCAAGTTAGTGCAACAATGTCTTATCGGCGGTCGTGATTACCGGGTGTGAAAGAGAACGGTGATGAAGTGATCCGAGGTGCGCCTGAGTGCGACTAGGACGGTGCTATTCGCTCCGATGACCGTTAACCGGAGTGAGTCACTATTTATAACAGCTGAACAAATGGTATATAAGTATTCTATCAGCTATCTGGTTTCCATAATACAAGCTTTGCTTAGTATGGGGTTAGATGGCGCTGTGTGTAATAAATGTCCCCCAATATTTATTTATTTATTTATTTGTTCCAAGAGAACCAGGACAATCAACTAAACGTGTAATTCAGAATACACCTTTGTTTTGACGTTGATGTTTCCTGTGTGTGTGTGTATATGTTTGTTACGTATTCACGCCAAATCAGCTAAACAAATTTGTATGAAACTCAGAATAGAGATAGATTATTTCCCGGAATAATAAATATTTTATAAGTTACTAAGTAATGAGAGGGCACAGAATAAGTAATAGTACTTAGTACAGAAAGTTAATTAATAAGGAGTCTATCTACGAGGCAATAAAGTAGCAATTCAACTCGCACACCGATGGATACCGGGTGTTAGTTTGAACACCGTTATCCTTCTAGGATATCATTGTACTCATCATCATGAACAACTTTTACTTTGGGGCCAACCCTGATATCACGAAAAAAACACAGCTGTTCCATACATTTTGTCCAAGATCGATGAACCTTTTTATATGGATTGATAATGCTGTGTTTTTTTTCGTGATTTCAGGGTTGGCCCTATAGTAAAAGTTGTTCATAATGATGAGTACAATGATATCCTAGAAGGATAACGGTGTTCAAACTAACACCCTGTATTAACCTAGATATACCGCTCTCTTTCTATCACGTAGCTCTATCCCGCCTGACGCGGCACGTGTAACGTTAAGGTTGTCTTCTTGATATTTACACATAATCATCATCATCATCATCATCATCAGCCCGGAGACGTTCACTGCTGAACGAAGGCCTCCCCCTTAGACCGCCGCACTGTACGACGACCTGCCGTATGCATCCAGTTGCACGCGACTATATAATATGTGGACCGATGACACTGTGAATATTTACAGAATACTTATTAGTGCTAGTTATCAGTTAACTACGTAATAGGCTTGCGCAGAATGTGTCACTAAATTGAAAAGATATATACGTAACTTTTCATTAAAAGAAGTTCTTCACTCATCTAGTTCACTATTCCAGTTGCTCATTTGAAATGATTTCGCCATTCGATACCTAACTAATAAGAAGATATGTTTACGAACGAAAACAGTGCGCTTACTATCATTGCTTCATTTTATATCCAAGCTCGTACAAACGCGTTTGTAAATTGTACAGTGCCCTTTACCTTACTAGTTCAATATTAGCTATTTTGTATAACAAGCAATGTACGACTTAGAGGACTCCTAAAATCGTTCTCGAACTATCGTAATAGGTAACCAGAGGACCGAACGCAACGAGACAAAGTTTGAGTGAAATAGACAATTACTTCAGTACCTAAAACAGAGCGTGATAGCATTATCTATCCTTCCTCACTGGGCTCGTTCGTGCCTCATCGTTCGCGACTTCGCGACGGCGATTGTACTAGACAGCTGAATTAAGAAGTAGCTACATTTTATCTGAAGTAGTGAATGAAGGACGAACACAGCTGAAGTAGTCCAATTGAAGGATTCATTCAAGAACGACACACGGCTACTACAAAGTACTAATTTTTTATTCTGTGCTACTACCTACCAATTACTATTGGAATGACATATAACCTGAACAAAAAAAACTAACGCTTATTCTTAAATTGTTTCAAACAACAATCATGCGAAAGTAAAAGTTTACGAGGCCTATTACAAAAATTACGCGAAGATGCAGTTTCCTTGTTGAAATTGTATACATAGTTTCTTTCTTTAATAATAATAGAATATATTATTATTTTTGTTATAATGGTTTTTATGCAAAGAAAACAAACTGGACTATTACTAGGTAGAGCAGGGACTAGGGACTTAAGGAATTAGAGAAGTAAAGAGAAAGTCATTGTTTGTTGCAAAAATCACAGAAAAGATGCTTAATTACGTGCGACGCGGCTAGCGTGCGTGCGGCCAGCTAGAAGTGGTCGGTGCAAACCGTAAACAGTTTCAATACCCAGTTATCAATGCAATACCCAATACCGGGTACTCGGAGTTTCGATAACTGGGTATTGTGAGAAACTAGGTATTGGCGAAAACACGAACCGTCGTCGTAACGAGCGGGGACTAAAACCTGCGCGTGCCGAGTACCGACGAGCGACGGACGATACCGATCGTCGCTTCGCAGCCGACGTGATGCGCACGAGTTTATCCGTAATATTCCGAACGTAATCGTAGCGTCCAAGGCCGAGAGGCGGCTAGAGCGCCAAAAGTAAAACTAAACATGTCAATTATTATAACACTTATTACTGAAACATTAAATGCTTTTATTGAAAAAAGTCAAGGGTCAAGGTTGAATTTGAATTTCATTCAAAGATACAAGATTATATCACACTACTTTCACTGAGTCAGTGCACCTTCTGGGAGTTTTTCGAACGGGCGTGAAAGAAAGTCTTCAGTATTTTAACTAATTACAACTAAGTTTTAGCCAGTCCTAAGCCTGGAATTAAGTTTGAAGGAAAGTTCATATAATTCAATTTTAATCAACTTATTTTGTTTACATATAACGTATAGTTTTGTATGTATAATACTATCCAACAAATTTAATCAGTAATCTTTTTAATTTCTATGCATTTTTATATTAAAAGGAGACTCCAACCACTAGTAGTAAGCAAATATTGTATAAAGCAAATAAATTATTATTATTATAAAAAGTTTAAACGGCATCATCCAAAAGATACCAATAAAAAAAATACTAAAACCAATCGGTATTTGTATCTTCTTGTGCAACACAGTTATTTTTGTAAAGCGTTTATTTAATAACAACTGAAACCATATACCTCTGCAGAAACTCAAAAACTACGTTATTAAAGAAACGACCAATACCTAGTTATTAAAATAAACAGATTCAGAACACGGTATTGCCATTCAATACCAATACCCGTTTCGGTATTGCAATATACCATACCGACCCACCTCTAGGCCACTGCAATGTCCACTCCGCGCGGAGCGCCGGCCGAACATACCTAAGATCAGGCGCGGATCCAGGATTTCGTTGGGGGGGGGGGGGCAATTTTTGTGTGGTGATGAAACCACACAACCCCCCCCCCCCCCCATCTTCCAGAAAATTCGTTAAAAAAAGAAACTTTTATTATAGTACATGTATTTTTACGCGCCTGCAGGGCTAAAGTGGCTACTTTTGTCCCGCTACGCGGAGCGAAAGGAACCACTACCTCCCCGCAGCAGCACGTAAAATCGTATACACACCACGGGAGCAAGTAAACAGGCCTCAGATCTCATGTTTGTCACCCTCGGCTTGACATCCGGGAGATATACATCGCCTCGGGAGATATAATATATACATGTGGCCTGAGACATCCTTTACTTTTGCTCCCTAGGTGAGTAATATACTATTTTATTTCAATATTGGCTTGCAATGCCAAAGACCGCTATCTCATCTGATGTTAAGCGAAGATGCAGTCTAAGGTTTTGCAAGCTTGCCTAGAAGAAACCGATTCATTCGCGACTTTAAGAATGAATCGCAGTCTACTGTTTAGCAATTCGCACAATAAGGATGGAATCGAACCGCTTTGTGCGTATTTTTGAAATTTAAACCATGAAACAAGCCGCTTTTTGGAGCTCCTGGCCGTCCGATAGTAGAACGGACAGGGTGGGATCAGATCATGCAGCACCAAAACATATTCTACGAAATGTAACCGATAATAAACTGATAGACAGCAACTTTGCGTCGATGTTCAAGGCTTTGGAGCGTAGCCTGAACAAATTACTCCTTTGTTTTTAATGGACTCCTTTGTTTTAATTGGCTCCTTAGCCTATGATTTTCTTGGCGCGTTTTTCAATGTACTCTTACGCCTCGAGCTGGTCGCTTTGACCGATCCATCCCAGAGGTGCGTGCAGTAATCCTTGTACGACCAAACTTGTGCTTGATATAATTTGAGCAACTGTTCTTGCTGCGTGAAGTGCTGTCGCACCTTAGAGAGAACCTTTTTTTGTACTTGTTGCGTTTTAGCAGTCAATTGAGCTTTTGACTCAATATTGGATCCAAAGTTGAGGGTTGGAGTCAATTAATGACCAGTGGTTAAAGCCCTCTGATATCGGCACGGATACTCATTTCGGAAAGTAGGAGCCAGATCAGATGGCCTCTTTTTAGCAGAGAACAGACACGCCTGGGTGCTTAGCTGACCAGGTTGGCATTGGTAGGCTGCCATGCCGTACCCTCTCGTAGGCCTTCGAGACGTCGAGGGAAACGGCAACCGCTTCCTCGTGTTTTTCGATGGCCTCACTCCAGATGCGAATAGCACACGCTCGAAGATCTCCAGTAGAGTGTTTTTGGTGTAACCCATACTGCCAATCTCTGAGGAGGTTATTAGCTTCTAGTTATGCCAGGAGCCCGTTGTTGAGGACACGTCCCATAATCTTGTAGAGTGTGGACGTGTCTGGGATAGGCCTGTAGTTGGCATGGTCGGCATAACTACCTTTTTTGGGCACAGTTTGCAGGTTAGCAAACTTCCATGTCCTCAGAACAATGGCTGGAATACCAGCAGTGCCATATCCAGTTTCCGTAATTAGTCAAATTGTCGTCAAGTCATCGTCAACTTTAATCAGCACTGGCTTTGAACAATCCCAGTGCTTTGTTCAGAACTTGACAACGATTTGACTGGATACTGGATAACGTTCCAACACTTGTTTTTTTTTTGTATGGAGAAAAAATAAGCGCCCCTAGTGAATGTATGGCGAGCCTCAAATTTTCAATACAAAAAAGCATATTTATAATGCCGAGGCCACACATTGACTATTTTGCTGAATAAAAAGGGATGTACGTATACAGGCTACATAGATGCGTCCCTTTTTATTCGGCAAATATAGCCAATGTGTGGCCTCGGCATTACAGAAAGTTTTCCGGTTTCCGTAAGTGTTCAAGCAAAAAAAACTATTCAGCATGTCTGTATTAAAAAATAAAATAAAAAAACACTGCAAAATAAACTATCAGAAAACTAGGAATAGATATATTGGATTGCCTTGCCAAAAATGGCAAAGATAACCAGTGCATATATAGATTCCAAGCACTCGGCGAATTTCAGTCGCGCACGGATTGACAAGCAAACGCAATGCCGAAGTGGTCTTTAAAAAGGTGAAAATAACACACTAGCAATGTTTTTTTAACAGTAATTTCAAGTGAAAAACATTGATCGATCGATGTATTTAATCTACATAATATAAGTTAGCAATGAGTTAATAACGATTTTTGTAAACAAGTCTATGAGGAATTTTGATGATGGCGTCAGGGGGGGGCAATTGCACCCATTGCCCCCCCCCCCCCCTGTATCCGCGCCTGCCTAAGATGCGGAGTTACACCCCCCTGCTACGGGGGAAGTCTTCGTTCAGCAGTGGACGTCTTCTGGCTGATGGTGATGATAGGTTACTTTTGTCATCATCAACATCAACGCCGGATCACGCGGCCAAAACAGCGCGGCGCAACTAGTTTTTTCTTGTGTGCAGCTGGTTGATAATAAATATAAACGATGTCAATATCAATGAAATCGAACTTAATGTGGTAATCCTTTTGTGTATGGTCTCATCTCAAACTGAGAGTTTTAGCGGGAACGCAAAAAAAACATGTCGCCGTATTTTATTATTTTCTTAAACTTGTTTTTTCGCGAATCAATGATTTAAAATGGTGGTGTTTTATTCATTGAGTGTTGAATTACATACACGAGTGTGGGCAAGTGATATAATGTGGTGAAACATGTCTTTTCGTGTTGTTTTCAAAACTCCGTAGAAGCTCATAGTAATGTCACCACAACTTTACTGGGGTATGACTTGGACTCGACTATGACTAATTTCATGTGACTTACTGTGATTTCATGACTTATATGACTTGATGATAACAAATAAATGTAAAAATTCATAAACTTGAGTTTGAGTTTGAGAATGAGTCGTAGTCACCGTCCAAGTCACACACAGTAAGTCACGGTCAAGCCAATCATGCCCTAGTAAAGTCATGGCAACTTTACTACAAGCTTCCTCGGAGTTTTGGAAACAACACAAAATGACACGTTTCACCACATTATATCACTTGCCCACACTCATGCACGTCAGTCAGCACTTAATGAATAAAACGCCACTATTTTTATGCATTAACACCCGAAAATACACAATTTTTACTAATACAATGCAGCGACATGATTTTTTCGCGTTCCCGCCTAAACTCCAAGTGTGGTATGTTGTTGTAGTTTTTAATATTTTCTGGCCATGGATACAAGTCCTTCAGCCGAATACATATTTCTTCATCGATTCTTCATACTCCAGTTAAATGAGTCGTAGTCACAGTCCAAGTCACGCACAGTAAGTAACGGTCAAGTCCAATCATGCCCTAGTAAAGTCATGGCAACTTTACTACAAGCTTCTTCAGAGTTTTGGAAACAACACAAAAAGACACGTTTTACCACATTATATCACTTGCCAACACTCATGCACATCAGTCAGCGCTTAATGAATAAAACGCCACAATTTTTATGCATTAACACCCGAAAAAACACAAGTTTTGAAAAATAATACAATGCGGTGACATGATTTTTTCGCGTTCCCGCCAAAAACTCCCAAGTGTGGTATGTATAAAGCAATGTTGCCATGTTTAAATTTCGGCTTACGGTGAATCCATGTAAACAAAAAACGTTAGATTATAACGGCCTTACTTAAAAACTTTTCAACCGTTAGTCACTGCTTAAGATGCTCTGCCATCTTCTCTCTGACGTGAAGTTGCACGTGCTAGAAAAGGACAGAGAAGTTTAAGCAGTGACTAAGAGAATCAAGATTATTTTTCAGGTAAGGCCGTAAGAAATTACGGTAACTGCGCCATGCGCATTTTTATAAATTCAACGGTTTTATCGCACAAATCACTATAATATTGGAAAAACTACAATATTATTGTAACAATTCAGAAGGTTTACTAGAAACTAATAAAACTATAATTCAATAAAAAAAAACAGTCTGTATCTAAAACGAACAACACCTCATTTAAATGTTCTGATATTTTAATCTTTGCAGCAATTCATCATCAGGCAAAAGGGGAGACGATAATTTACAGCCAGTAATCCGTGTACATTACTTTGTTTCCTTATTTGTATAGCAGATAATCAGAGGTGCTCCATAGGGTGCTTACATTGGTATTTTTTGGGCAGCGAGGATCTACGTATTGTGATAAATAAAACGAATTAAATATTACTTCCAACTTGAATATACTAATAATGAAATCATAAAACAATGGTTAAGTAAACAATAAAAAAACAAAATCTTAAAGTTTATAATAAAATTTTCATCACACTTGCTCGTAAAGTGGATCTTATTACATTGGTTTTAGGCTCATAATCCAAGCTATTACGCATGCGTGCTTTTTACTTTACATTACAGTACTAGTGCTATAATATGTATAACCCGGCAAAGTTGATTTTGTGCCTGACTGTTAAATGTATGTATATGAAGCATTCATAATATAGCCGGGTAATACTTACAGGTTTTTTGTAATACCAACAAAGAGTTTTTATGTGACTGAAGTAAATGTCAACCTGCGCGCGCATTGCTGGTTTCAGCGCCATTTTCCGCAAATATTTGTTGACGTTTGCGCTGTGTGGTTGATAAAAAAGTTTGTTTTTCCTCGCAAGTGTAATGAAAACAGTCGTATGAAACGCTTATGTTGGTCATTACACTCTCGGCTTCCTTATCGCGCTCGCCTACGGCTCGCGCGCATATACCGCCTCTAGTGCTCTAGTAGGCAATGACCAACATAGCACACTTGTATCATAATGTACTATTAGTAAGTAATGCCTACACACATTGAGATTGAATGTGTAACAAAAAGGTTGAACAATAAAGAAGAGATGTATGTACCTACTCATCATTATGAAATGACCAG
The DNA here is from genome assembly GCA_905404285.2 of Erannis defoliaria. Taxonomy (NCBI): domain Eukaryota; kingdom Metazoa; phylum Arthropoda; class Insecta; order Lepidoptera; family Geometridae; genus Erannis; species Erannis defoliaria. The sequence continues at coordinate 15,087,203 of FR990069.1, read as the reverse complement.
CTTTTACTATAGGGCTATGAATGAAATCGCGTAAAAAATGAGCAAAAATTTCATTGACCTTGGACAAAATGTATGGAACAGGCAGGGGGGTTTGACTCCGCAGTTTAGGTACGTTCGGCCGGGCGCGCCGCTCGAGTTTATTACCTACCGTAATCGTATATTTATTTAAATTTCTTTGCCGAGTGAACTTTCTGTACGTAGTACTATTATTTCTTCTGTGAAAAGAGATTTTTTTTTCACGATTTCGATGTTGGCCCTTGGCCCCATACTAAAAGTGGTTCATCCATATAGATCCACTTGATACGATCAACTATAACACTTCGACAAATCAGGCCGAAGCTGCAGTGGCGAAGGGTCCATATAACCCGATTCCTATCGGCTTCCCTTTTGAAAATGTGTCTGTTAGTATCTACAACCGACATACTATCTAGTACCTACCACCTCTCAATAATCTCCGAGGTGCCTTTAAATTATCTTAGCAATGTCACAGAATAAATATTTACATGCTTGCGCGGTCGCGTCGAGTTACGCATTCGCCACAGAATAAGTAATAATTACTATGCGCGCAATCCGATCCGAGCCACAGAATACATTACAGTGATTACAAAGAATAAGTATTAGTTACTATGCGCGGCAAGCCGGTGGGCGCCGCGCGGAAGCGCTTCCCATCTCTCTCACACTCGTGAATTTTTGTATCGTTCGTGCTCGCTCACACACGCGGGATAACCCGGTGATTTTCGGCTTATGGTACCTATTCATTGTATTGTTTACGTTGATAGAAGTGAGTTCCGAGCTATCTTTAGTATATTTCTCTGCTATAAATTAATGTTGATACAGTTTTGAGGTACAATACTTATGGTCGTGTTTTGATCGGTAATTCTTAAGATTTTTTATGTCTGTTTGTTTCGTGTTGTTGTTTGTAGTTGTTTTAACGTGAATGTGGCAATGTGATAGCGCGCCAAAATCGCCGACACTGACCCGCCGATTTTTACGCGATGGTGCTTTAAAGTCTTTGGAGAAGGTGGTTTCGGTTGTTTCTACTGCTTGCGGCACGATGATAGGTACCTAAGTTTTTTTTGCTTCGGCTTCCCTTTACTGAATTTTCACCCTTCGCCACTGCGAAGCTGTGTTGATAAAAAGCAAACTATGGAAGTAAGTGGTTAATCCCCTAGCTTCCTAGCTCAAGATGCAAGTTCCGACGATGTTGAAGAAGACATACAGGCAAAATACAATAATACATAACCATCAGTATTGTTCAACCTTTTTGTTATACATTGTATACTAAACATCTGGATTTGATTGGCAGGTAGTAGGTAATTTAAGTAGTACCTACTACACATTACGAACTTAGCTGATGATAATACTGAATGGACTAGTGAATCCATTCAAAAAATATAACGTAAGCTATCTTGTAATACTATAAAATTTTCAGTTATAGTATAATCTTGCTTATCATAGGTAGAATGTTCAGACATGCTTTTTATGATGCCTTCCATACATTTTAAGTCATATAAACAGTGATTTTTGCCCAATGTAAACTTGTTAAATGAAATGTTTGGGCCACCTTCGACTTGTGCAACTCTCTTTTCACCAACATGTGTTATGAATTTTGAGAATGCTTCAAAATCCATACCATGCAAACTTTTTAGTATATTTTGGCATACTGATGGAAAATCTTCAAAATCCTTGCAGTCCTCAATTTCTTTCTTTACCGAATCCAGAGCCCTGGTTAAGGCTTGCCAAACATTTAAAATATTACAGCCATTTACCCAGTTATGATTGATTGATATGGTGTCAACTTCATTTTCAACTTGATGAAGCCATCCTGATGGCACAAATATGGCATCACCTGTTCCTTGAACTATTTCATAATAAATTACATTTTTATCTTTATGCTTGTCTGGCTCGAATCGTAGAGGGATATTCTTGGATGTATCCCTTAGCTTTTCCTCTTGACCAGGTGGGAAAAGATACCATTTCTTCCTGCCAATTACATTGACTGACCAGCTGAATGAGTGATAAACATCCACATGCATTGGTGTCCTGCAAATGTTTAAAACAAACTAATAAATAAGTTAGTAAGTTAAGTTTATTAGCATCACTATACAAGTAGCTTAACAGATTTCATATGAAACGCTTTGAACCGTGATGAGATTGACTCCAGAAAGTTAACTGAAATTAGGTTTACAATCTGCGCCGAATTTCGCGTGCATTAGAGTGAGACAAGTGTATTGCATCTATTTATATTGTCCTTTATGGGCGGGCAATAATAGGCTAGATGACTGTTTTTTTTTATTGTCCTATTAAAATGTGGCCCATTAATATAGCTGATTAATGAAAAGAAAATGAAAATCTGATCAAAAATAAGCAACTTATAAGCATTTTAATATCATGCTAGACAGAGAAAAGAACCAGCAAATCGTGTTTTGTAGGAAAGGGACAGAGTTGTCTCTACCAAAAACTTTAAATGCTTATATATCAGAACATTATTAACAGTTTTTTTTTTTTCAATAAACATCCTAAATTTACTTAAATTCTTCATCAAAGCTATTAGTTTTAACGATATAAACATCTTTGTTTTATTTATATGGGAATACTCACGTTTAATTAAATCAGATACTCCGACTATAGAAAAAACGACTATAAACGTGAGTATTCCCATATAAATAAAACAAAAATGAGTCAAAACCACATCAGTTTTCATGATATAAACATCATAAAGTCATTAAACAATGGTTTTGTTTTTGACCTTTACACATCACACACGCGTTTATTGTTTGTTTGCACACACACCACAACAACCACAATTTTCGGATTTATAATAGGTTCCTTCTGGGCACATTTTCTCCATCAAAGACCGCACCATTGCTTACACCAGTAAAAAAGCAAGTTAAAAAGTGGAAATAGTCTAAACTTTTAATGAGTAAGTCAGTCAGTGACAATAATTGTGATTTTCGGACATCATTATTTCATGATACCAATTTTGAGTTTCACTAACTGAACACACGCATGTCTAGCCCCTCGAGTCCAGTTGGTGAATAACCCATTTTGTGAATGGAAAGAGGTTTTTTATTGATATTAAGGATTTGGTAGGTAGAAGAAAGACTTACTAGATACACCAAATTACACATTTGAATATAGGTTGAATAAGATTTAAGTTTTGGGGAGGTCGAAAAAAGCCCGAAACTGTTCATGTGTTTTCCCTTGTTCGGTGTGTTGCCTTCAATTTTGATGAACTTGGTGACACACTGCCGTACATCTAGTTTGATGAGCAGATCATTGTAAATCTTGCTTTAACTTACATGAAATGTTATCAATGCAGGGTTTTGGAAAATAAGAGTAACTATAATTGCTTTCTGAGATGTTTACAAAAATTTCGCATACTGTTCGAAAAATCTATGCTATATGGAAAGAAGACACTCACCATGTCCCTGATGGCCCCATATAGACAAACATGAAATCATCAAGACCTCTGTCTTGTGCATATTCATTTAGCCAATCAGAGCCAAACAATTTAGGTACAGTATAAAACTTATCATTTGGTTTACATCTACGTAAGTGCCAATCCTTCAGATACAACATTTTATCTCTAGAGTCGCCTTTCCAGTAAGTAATGTAATCACTGAACTTCATTTCTGTTCTTGGTTGAAAATCAAATCTTATGTTTCTGCAGTCAGTTACTGGAACTGTTAAATTTCCATAGTGGTTTGTCAAGTAATCAAAATCAATTTTGTCATTGTTAACCCATTTCTTGGATGCTTCCCAGCCAGCACCCACATTTTTGATAATGCATGGAACATTCTTTCTCATGTGGTTCTTAAAAAAGTTTTCGTAGCTGATGCTGTCATATGTGACATCATCAACAACAAATGGACGTGAATGCTCATTATCAGCTGGGGGAAGCTCTTCAAGTGGCTTAATTTCAATATCAACCACGGCAGCAGTGTTCTGTAAAGGAAAACTATTTATGTTTTTTATCTCAAATTTATATTAATTATAATGATAACACATTTTTACTATATCAGTAACTTGCCACTTCACTTGATTTGTCATACTCTGGAACTTATTAATAAATTTGGAGTGGCCTTAGAACAGCTAAACTCTTTTTTTGTCTATTTTTCTTTTTCAATTTCTATGGATAAAGACATTGTGGCCGTGGGAGCCCAATGTGGCACTGATAGCCTTATCGGGAGACCGCTTCGCTTTATTATTTTATTTTTTATTCACAAATAAAGAGTTTTATTGCTAATGTGATCATGCCGCCCTGGTAACAAACCACTTATATTTATTTACAATATGATTTTAATCTTAATGCTTAGTCTATTTGCTAGCCTATATGTATAGCATTGGCTGAATCTGAAAGAAGACTACTTCACTTAAAATAGTAAGGTTGCAGTATCAATCCCAGGCCAATAAGCTCTTTGTAGTTCAGGTAGGACTTTTTATAACCACTGGCTTTTCAGTGCAGGAAAACATTGCGAGGAAACCTGCATACATTCAGAGAAGAAATTCAATTATGTATGTAAATCCATCAACCCGCAACTAGACCAGAATGGTGGATATAGCCCACTCACCATTCAAGGGTAGGCCCAAGTCCAGCAGATAACTATTCAATAGGACGATTATGATTGCTCTTAATAATATAAAGCCATTTGAACTATTCCAAACATACTCCATGCTTAATATGTTCCTTGTTCAACTTGTCTACTCTTACTCTTTAACTAATATCTTGAGCTTGACATCTAATACTGGTGCATTTTGATGTACACCATGATGGATGCTCGTTTTTGCAAAGATAGATTAAATTCTGTTGTAATTATTCTCATATTTCATTTCATGAGAGAAGGTTAGAGGTACGGGTTCATCATGTACTTATTTTTAGCACGGAAAACTTAGTTCTGGCGAACCTACATTAAGTGAAGTTTTGCTGGAGACTTGCTTGATACATAGCAACTGTGTTCGATAGGTAAATGCATGTAATCATCCGAGTTTTGATTTAATTTTTTCTTAATTTCTAGTACGAAATCAGTTTCAGCACAGCTAATATAAAAGGTATTAGCACAACGTTTTTGAAGGTCTTGTGAAATAATTGTTTATAAACATTTGGTTAACATAAATTGTAGCTTTTATATTGAAAACAACTCGACGACTCTACGGCTTCCATCGTTTTGTTTTTTAAATAGTAGGTACCATAAAAGTATCTCTAATAATCTTAGTCTTACCTTACCTGAGCCATATTGTAATCTAATTCACATCAAAACACGAATTTATAAAGTCTGTTCTAATCAAGGGTAAGGAAGAACAAGGAATCGTGTCTTTTCCTAAATATTAGAAATAAAACCAATTCAAAATGGTGTTGAGTGGTGATTTTATTATTTACAGAGAAATTTTACTAGTAGAAATCTAGAGCGCGTGGCCACCTAGTTATTTCTTGCTCCCACACTTTGTGTTGCCACAATAAAACTTATCCCAAAATCATATGGGTAATATCCATACGCAGGTAGCCTAATCATACCTCCTTTCCTCCTTGTATCGACTTGGGCAAAATGTCATAATGCCCTTAGTAGTCCCTTGACCTTACGTCAAATGTATTTTTTATAATTAAATAAAATTATCAAAATGGACTATTATCTGTATCATATTTGTATGTATGTAGAGATACCGACAGAATAATAATCCTGCGCATAATATCATTTCAAAACTTACAAATACAAAATGCTTTATTGTCTTAGAAATGAGGCATTAAACGTGAATATTACATTACACTAACTTGCAGTGAGGTCCAAACTTAACTTAATCGAATCTATTATAGCGCTGCTTTAATTTAAAGTAAAAAGCAAGCGTGTGTAATAGCTTGTATTATGAACCTTAAATCGATGTAAAAAGATCCACTTTACGAGCAAGTGTAATGAAAAGTCTATTTTTATAGGCATACATTTTAAACTGCAATTAGTTGTTGCATGTTAGGATACGATGGGGCTGACATAGACGGATAGTTTTAGACTCCCAAATAAAAAAACGCCATTTCGTGGATAATGTACTTACATTTAAATGGAAAACTGGCTCTGCGAACATCTTCAGCATCTTTTTTTTATTTTCTCCGTTTTTAAATGAATTTTTACTGAAATAGATGGAACAAATCGTAGAAGTTTTTCTTTGAATCTAAGTTTGGCGTTCTGTGGCTTCAATCCATTTACGCAATGTTTGAGGATCATTCGGGAATATAAAATGATAAAAATATAGTGATTTTATAGATGAGTGCTAGAACATTGAATTAGTAATCTCATTTTTATGATCTGTCGATTTGCAAAGGGCTCATCTTCCGCCGCGAATAAAAATATGATTTCTACCAAATAAGTGTATTTTCACTGGCCAATATGTCGGAAACGGAAACGGTTACCTACTGGGTTAGTGCTAGAACATTTAGAAATCGCATTTTTATGATCTAACGATTTGCAAAGGCCTCATCTTCCGCCGCGATTTAAAAAAATACATACAAAAATGGTAGGACTTTGCCAAACGATTTTGAGGGGGGTGGGGATGGGGGCAGGGGTAGAAAGGTCCTTGAAGGGGAAGTTGCGGAAACCCAACGTAGATATGTTTTTTTTTAATCGCTAATCAAATTGGAGGGGTGAGTTGGGAGGATGGAAACAACACGATATTTGATCACCCATCAACCTACACACTGTTTTTCCATAATACGAGGTTGAGCTTAAATAAAAGGGATTTTTTCACATGAATATTGAAAAAAAAACAAACGAACTCGTGTTTGTTTGGCAGCTTCCATGACAGATCAGATGCTGCCAAACAAAATAACCCGGCCACGGTGATATGGACGCAAAAAAAAAGGTTATAAAGGTTTCACCGCTGTTTCGCTTTGTGCTAAATGTAAAGCGCTATCCTTGTCATCGATAAATTACGTCATCACATTACGATTCTCCTAGTAAAAATTCTCTGATTATTTAATAGGTATCTCTATGGTAACCGGTGAGGTGAGTGCAAGGTGCAAAGTGCAAACCATAGAGAAGAGTAATATATAACGTATACAATAATCGGTTTTGAAATAAAATAAATCGAATAATAAATATATGTACATTTGGGAAACTAAATAATAATTTTTTGAAACGTGGTCTTTAACTGCTAGCCTTTTGGATAAACTCACGAGTCACGCAACAGGCAATGGAGAGAGCTATGCTTTGAGTGCTTTGCGCGATGAAATACGAAACGAGGATATTCGCCAAAGAAACAAAGTCACCGACATAGCTCGCAGGGTTTGCAAGTTGAAGTGGCAATGGGCTGTCTCTCGAAAAACTGACAACCGATGAGGAAGAAAGGTTCTTGAGTAACGACCGCGAACCGAAAGGTGCAGCATAGGAAGCCCTCCCACAAGGTGGACCGACGACATTGTAAAAATCGCGGGTAACCGATGGATGCAAATGGCAGGTTGTCGTACAGTGTGGTGGTCTAAGGGAGAGGCCTTCATTCAGCAGTGGACGTTTCCGGGCTGATGATGATGATTAAAAAGTAATTTACGAATTTTTGGTCCTTTTTACTAATTTTTGGGTAAAATAATTATATTATTTTGCCATACGAAATTAATTTTCAGTAAATTATTAGTTTTCTCGTCGCCGTCATTCTAATATGCGGAGCAGTGCTGCTGGAGGCCTCCGCGCGAGACAAACGTAATTTATTAGATTTTCTTTAGTCACAACAGGCTAAGGAACGAAAAGAACGCATGAAAGAAGGGAACGCGAAGGGAACGCATGACCGTGAAATAGAACGCAAAATGTTCGAAAAGGAACGATCTGGCAACGCTACTGTGGAGTCATGAGTCGTTAAGAAAGGGTTTTATAGTCATAGTAATTAATTAATTATTAATTTAGTAAAAAAAAATAGGTTTCGAATATTCGTAATCGAATCCAAGATTTACGAGAATAATAATCGAATAGGTTTATTACCGATCCCACATTCCCACCACCAATCGATCCGACCTCATCCGTACTGTGAGTTGTCAAAATTATCAACTTTTTTTCTTTAGTTATTGGCATCGCACGTTGTGCATTCTACCAGTGTCAAGTTTATGAATTTTCAAGTTTTTATATTAAAATCAAGTCAAATGTGTCATTAAATCACAGTTAATCACACGAAATTAGTCATAGTCGAGTCCAAGTCATGCCCTAGTAATGTTGTAACGACTTTACTATGAGCTTCGACGGGGTCTTGAAAACAACACGAAAAGACATGTTTAACCACATTATATTATATCACTTGCTCACACACGTGCATGTAATTCAACACTAAATGAATAAAACACCACCATTTTTTATCATTAACAGCCTTACCTAAAATAATTTTGTATAATACCTACCTACTGCGGCCTTACTTAAAAAATCTTTTCAACCGTTAGTCACTGCTTAAGATGCTTTGTTAACTTCTAACTGACGTGAAGTTGTACGTGCTAGAAAAGGACAGAGAAGTTTAACCAGTGACTAAGGTTGAAAAGATTTTTAAAGGAGCGGCCTTACCTAAAATAATCTCGATTCTCTTAGTCACTGCTTAAACTTCTCTGTCCTTTTCTAGCACGTGCAACTTCACGTCAGAGAGAAGATGGCAGAGCATCTTAAGCAGTGACTAACGGTTGAAAAGTTTTTTTAAGTAAGGCCGTAAGACTAACTTTGAGCGGCGTTTTTTAAGTAAGGTCGTTAATCACATTGATAAATACACACACGTGCAATGTCATAATCCTCTTAGCAGGAAAAAAGAAAACAACTTGTCAAATCAAAACTGAAATGAAAACGTCATTCCATTTTGTGATGGCGGTGCTTGGGCTGGGGAGAACGCTTTGCTATCTAGTTTTTTCGTAAAACGTACGATTCAGTGTTTTCGTATTGATGATAATCAATTATTGAAAGTGATAGAATATTTTTTTCCACTAAAAGTAAAGTTTTGCCTGTGCTATGATAGATTTATTTGAAAACAGTGTTTATTCTCTACTTTACTTCTTGGCGCCTATTGAGTCTGATTAAAAATATTAGCGGATGTACCTATGGGAAACTTATTAGTTGGAAATTAATAGTTTCCACAATTATTTACTATAAGTTTGAAAAAGTAGTTAATAAGATAATTTATTAAAGCGAGTGCGTTAGCGCGCCAACATGAATGATGTTCGTGACAAAGTTGTCGCCGGGTGTTCGAGCTCGACGTGGGAGAGTGGCACTGCTCACAGCGACTCCTCGCCTGAGGTGCAGTCATCCCCGAGCTCGAGCGGCGAGACGCCGCAGACGCCGGGCGCTCCAGTGCCCCTCGCACCTCATCTCGCAGCTGACCTACATGCTGATCTCATTCAACAAGGCTGGCGCAAGTATTGGTCCAAGCGCGAAAACCGACCCTACTTTTGGAACAAACTATCTGGTGAATCTATGTGGGAATTACCAGCGGTGAAAAGAGATTTCGATCCTATCACTGATCCCCTTGGTATATGTCATACGGGCCCATCCGGGGCTGGAAATGTAACACCCGGACATGGAAACAAGCGGCGACCTTCAGAAGATAATGGTCCTCCGCCTAAAAAGTTTGTTTTGGCAGGTCCTTGGGACTTGGAAGTGCCAACAAATGTTGTCATATATGAAAGGCCACCTACAATATGCCCTCATCCACATCCAGAGATTGAAGGTTTCAGATTTGCAATGGCTAACAAACTGAGGCAGTGCTATCAGGAATTGTGCCACACAAGAGAGGGAATTGATGCACCTAAAGATTCATTTAACCGTTGGCTGATGGAAAGAAAAGTGAATGATCAAGGAGGTTCCGATCCACTTCTGCCGAGTCACTGCTTTCCAGAAATATCTAGATCTATGTATGAAGAGATCATGAATGACATTCCTATCAAACTGACACATCCAAAATTCACAGGAGATGCTAGAAAACAATTGTCTCGCTATGCAGAAGCAGCCAAAAAAATGATTGAATCTAGAAATGCATCTCCAGAGAGCCGAAAAGTAGTGAAATGGAATGCAGAAGATACATTTCAGTGGTTAAGACGCACAGTAGGCGCAACGTATGATGATTTCCAAGATAGACTGGCACATTTAAGAGTAAGTCTGTATTTTCTTTTCAGAAACTCCTTCAATCAGAGTCACGCAACAGGCAATGGAGAGAGCTATGCTCGGAGTTACTTTGCGCGATAAAATCCGGAATGAGGATATTCGCCAAAGAACCAAGTGGGGAAGAAAGGATCTTGAACGATGACCGCGAAGCGGAAGACGCAGCGTAGGAAGGCCTCTCACTAGGTGGCCCGACAACATTGTAAAAGTTGTGGGCAACCGGTGGATGCAAATGGCAGGTTGGTTGTCGTACAGTGTGGCCGTCTAAGGGGGAGGACTTCGTGCAGCAGTGGACGTCTCCGGGCTGATGATGATGATGTGCCTTATAAGCTATCCTTATAAGCCTTATCTATAAGCTTATAAAAGATGATTTTGACAAGTATATTGAATTGGTTGGAAAAGTTGCTCCATGTCAAACAGGCAGTTTAAAAAAAGATAATGACAAAAAATATTAAACTCATTGTACAATATGTATTTCAGCGGCAATGTCAACCACATTTGGCAGAAACGGTGAAAGCATCTGTGGAGGGCATATGTTTGAAGATTTACCATTTATCAGCTGAATATGCTCGCAAGATAAGGGAAAAACACAGTGCATTGTTGAAAGAAAATGGAATACAGGTGAGTAATAATGTCAGTATTGATTAAAACTAACAGGGCCCTGTTGTATAAAGCTACAAGTACAAGGTTACAATTGTACTAGCTTCTTGCTTACCAGTAACTATAAGTTACCAGTTACATGTTTCTCTTTAACTTATATACATGTGCTTGTAGTTTGTACACTGGATGTCTTGTAGCTTTAGAAAACGCCGTACTCAATATATTTTTGCGGTGCTGCCAGTTGTAACTTGTAGCTTTATAAAACAGGGCCCAGGTATGCAATTTGGGGGCAGACATCATCACACCATTTAGTCACACTAGTGTGGAACAGAAGCATTTTTTTCTTATATTTTATTTCATGTCAGATTATTATACTTCTTTACAATTTTTTTAGAATATAATATATTATTATTAAAATACATGAAAAGATTGTTGACATTGTCGTGTGGCGTGGCACAGGAGATGGCGGGCCCGCTGCAACAGGCGGCGCTGCGCAAGGTGTGGTGCTACCCGGTGCAGTTCGCGGTGCCGGCGCCGCGGCCCCCGCTCGTCGAGCACTTCCTGGACCGCGACCAGGTGCTGCTGCGGTACCTCGCCGACACGCAGCTACTCAACGCCTCATATCTACAAAAACTGGTAACATTTTTTCTTTTTCTTAATTTTTTTGCATCGCACTTTGTTCATTCTGCCAGTATACGTCTTGAGTTTACGCATTTTTTCAAGTTTTTATATCAAGTCAAATAAGTGATAAAAATCACATTATTCACAGTCATCCCTAGTAAAGTTATGGCGATCTTCGACTTCACTTACAGCTTTTACAGAGCGAGCTTTTTACAGAGTTATGAAACAACCAAAAAAGACACGAATTTCACCACATATCACTTGCCCATTCTCATGTATTGCACTTAATGAATAAAACCACCTTTTTCAGTAATGAATTCCCGAAAATACTTGATAAGAAAATAATACAATCCAGTGACATGATTTTTCCGTGTTCCCGCCAAAACTTTTCACTGGTAACATTTTGTTATGTTTGATCACCAACTATATAATCGAAACTTGCAGAATGCAAACAAAGCGATGCCAAGAAGAAAAAGAAAAAAAAAACTATATAATCACGTCTGTTGATAAGCGACGACGTCTTCGTTTGCTTCATCGCCTCGAAAACTTAAAGTTCCTCAGTAAAGCACGCAGAAGATCTATGAAACTTCACTTTTATTTTAAAAGATATATTTTATGATACCCCTAAAGGTGAAGAAAGGTGGTCAAGCGAACAACCACTTATTGTGGTGAGTCTGTCCACCAAAGAGTTTTAATTTTTTACATTCATTTTTGCATTGCACGTTGTGCATTCTGTCTGTGCAGGTATAAACTTTTTTTCAAGTTTTCGTTATTTACAGGTCAAATAAATCATAAAAACACATTCAAGTTCAAGTTATAGCCTGGTAAAGTTGTGGTAACTTTACTAGAAGCTAATACGGAGTTTTGATAACAACACGAAAAGACATGATTATATCACTGTCACGTGCCACATTATATCACTTTTCCTCACTCGTGCACATAATTCGGCATTTAATGAATGAAACACCACCACTTTTACAAATTAAAACTCAAAAAAACAAGTTTTGGAAAATAATTACAACGCGGCGACATGATATTTTCGTGTTCCCGCCAGAACTCCCCCAACGAGTTTTCAACCGACTTCAAAAAAGGAGGTTCTCAATTCGGCGGTATGTTTTTTTTTGTATGTATGTTATGCGATTACTCCGCCAATTATAAACTGATTATGATTATGATGTTTTTTTTTTGTTTGGTAGGTAATAATAACTTCAGAGGTGGTCCCATATAAATTGTATCGAAATCGGTTCCGTAGTTCGGTTTTTGAATCAAAATTACTAGAAAATATGAAGATGACATCCAGGTATTCGAAGTTGAAGTCGGTTGAATTTTTTTAAAGCGTGTTAATGAAATCCAAGTTGGCGCAAAAGGTGATTCATGCCACGTTTACTTTTAGCGATAGTTTACCGATAGTCCTTTGTTTTTAAATGTGAATTTCAGTTGTTGTGTAGCCCTGGGTCAAAAACTTACAATAATATTGTGGCGTGGTGCGCAGGAGTGCCAGTACCGGTACAGCTGTTTCGACGACAAGAAGTTCGAGCAGTTCCTGTCGCGCGTGTGGTGCCTGCTGCGGCGGTACGCGGCGTGGGTGGGCGCGGGCGGCGGCTCGGACGCGCACCTGCCGCAGTGCGCGCTGCCCGTGCCCGTGCTCGAGTGCCTGCACCGCTGCTTCGGCGTCACCTTCGAGTGCTTCGCCTCGCCGCTCGACTGCTACTTCCGCCAGTACTGCTCCGCCTTCGCCGACACAGACTCTTACTTCGGCTCCAGAGGGTGAGACATATTTGATACCAGATTTTATGGATCCGCTTCCGATTACGAAGAAATAATAGGCATTGAGCTTACATGTAAAGAAAACAGTCAAAAAATGTCCGAGTGCCGTTGTACATACCTATACGTGCATTATGTAAATAGTTCACAATTGTTCGAATTCTGACGTTATGTCGCTTGTATAGTGTTCAATGTATGCTTGAGCGCTTGTCTCTAATCGTAGTTCAAGTCGTTCAAAAAGTCGGCGCACTGCATAGCGTGCGCCGAGTTTTGGCGCGGACGTATTTTTTTCATGTTTGTGACTATAGATATTAGCTCAATGATAATAGTGTGTGTATGGTATGTGTGTATGTTTGTTATCTCTTCGCACCAAAACGTCTGAACGAATTTCGATGTAACTTGGACCACTAGTGGGTGGCGCGCCGTCCCTCGAGGAGCTTAGCTTGAACAGTAACTCTTCAGCCAGAAGAAGTCTACTGCTGGACGCAGGGTCTAAGGGTGCCATAATCCCCACGCTTGGCAGGCGGCTTGGGGTTCGCAGAATGTTCACCACCGTTAACGGAGAGGACGCTGGTGCCCGTCCTCCGTTCAAGGAGTGAACACAGAGCACGACGCGTGTTCACTCCTTGAAAATGGTCACTGGATGTGACCGAAATCATAATCGGACTATCCGCCTTAATTTACCGTGATTAGCCTACCTCGAAGGGCGAATGGGCCATATTCACCTCGCTGGCCCAGTTTGCGGGTTGGTGAATTCACATACGCCATTGACGTATGTAGGTTTTATTATGAAAACTGACGTGGTTTTGACACATTTTTTATTTTTTTTCGAAACTATAGTCGGAGTATCCGATTTAATTAAACGTGAGTATTCCCGTATAAATAAAACATAAATGTATGTAGGTTTCCTCACCATGTTTTCCTTCACTGAAAAGCCTGTGAAAAGTGGTATGAGTATCCGTACATAAACTCCAAAAAGCTCATTGCAACGGGCCTGTATTTGAACCCGCGACCTGACGATTACAAGTCAAGCGGTGTCCCGATTAGGCTACCACGGTTTTAATTAAACGTGAGTCGTCATCATCAGCCCGGAGACGTCGACAGCTGAACGACGGCCTCTCCCTTAGACCGCCAGACTGTACGACAACCTGCCATTTGTATCCACCGGTTGTCCGCGACTTGTACCTTCAATGTCGTCGTTCCACTTAGTTGGAGGCCTATCTACGCTGAGTCTTCCGGTTCGCGGTCGCCACTCAAGAACCATTCGAAGAACTGATAACCAATGTCCACATCGGTTATCAGTTCTGTTCCACACTGTACGACAACCAACCTGCCATTTGCATCCACCGGATGCCCTCAACTTTTACAATGTTGTCGGGCCACCTAGTGAGAGCTAGCTTCCTACGCTGCGTCTTCCGCTTCGCGGTCGCCGTTCAAGAACCTTTCTTCCCCATCGGTTATCGGTTCAAGCGATGTGGCCTGACTATTGCCACTTGAACTTGCAAACCCTGCGAGCTATTTCGGTGACTTTGGTTCTAAAACGTGAGTTATCGGTATAAATATAACAATAATACTTCAAAAAACAATTAACCGACTTCAAACAACAAAATTATGGTACCCCCACGAGTGTATACCCTTTCAAATTCAAACATAATACGCTTTTTTTTTATATAACC